>CM070094.1:20394419-21671919 GCA_036178185.1 Liparis tanakae
CCTACGTGTGCATAGCAGAAAACAGCGTGGGCTCCATCCGAGCACTCGCATTTGTCCGGATCAGAGGTGAGCTTTTTTTTTTTTAAGGATTATTCGAGGCTGTCGGTTTAAAAGGAACAGTGTGTAACATTTAGGGGGAATTAATTGGCAGCAGCGGAGTATCATATTCATAACTATGTTTTATTCAGGGTACAAACTCAGTTTATTTAAAGCCATTTATATCTTCCTTGGGAGTGTCATGTTGGCTATCTTGCACCGCCGTGTTTCTGCAGCCCTGAATAGTCACTGGTCTGAAGTTATTTTTACATTTATTTCTAGTGAGATGTGAAAAACTTAGCTAGTGATTTGTATTTTGTAAACATAACTGTTGCTGCTTTATAAAATATTTTAAGATGTATTTTAAATGCAAATTCTCATCCTGACTCTCATAGTTTTTAAAAGCTAGTATTATGTTATTGATGAGAGGAGCTTCTAGATGTACTAAACTCCTAAAGATAACTCTCCCTACCTGAAGGCCACCGTAGTTTGCCAAAATCAATGAGCAGAGGGACGTTTTGGTTACAACCTGGATGACACTAGATCTTACACACTGGGCTTTAACCTTCTCAATAAACTGTACCGGTATGACCTCGCCGACCTTGTCAATGTGTGCTGCGTGTCTCCAGAGCCTCCGGTGTTAAAGGGGGAAGCTCACATGTCTCAGACGGTCGTCCAGGGCGGCTCTGCTATGCTGGACTGTCCGGTCCGCGGAGACCCCAGCCCGGTGCTCCGCTGGCTCCGGGATGGAAGTCCACTGCTCCGCTCCCTCCGGATGCAAGCGCTTCACAACGGATCCTTGGTCATCTACAGCATCACTGTAAATACACAGATCCTTTATGTTTTGTTGTGAATGTCCTACATTTGAATGCAGTTCTCTCCTGATCAGATTTGTGAAATACACTGCAAAAATTCAGCCTAAAAAACAAGGAAAAAAAGTAATAAAATGAGGGAATATTACTTGAAATAAGCCAAATGATCTGCCAGCAGAACAGGACAATTTGACTTGCCAAGATTTCTTAAAACAAGTGAAATGCTCCAACATTAAAACTGCCTTGTAAGAAGAAATATCTTGTCAGTCAAAAAACAAACATAGATTGCTTGATTTGAGATATTTCATTTTACTTAGATTTAAATTTTGGCAGTGAACCAAGTTTAAATGAGTAAGCCTCCTTTAGCTAACTACTTGCATCGAATAAGTAATTCCTTGTAGAAGAATGGAGCAGTCTTCCTCCCATCCATGCTTCATCTGCCGTCCCCTTGGGTGGAGGCGCAGTGTAGACTGTCCTGCAGCGCCCTGTTCCCCCCTGAATCCGATTCAGTTCAGTCAGAGAGGCTTACAGCACGAGCAGCGGAGGGAGGAGATGAGCAGAGAGGAGCTGGATGTTCCCAGACTCTCCCCCTTTTCCCTTTGCCTGTAAACTTGTCCGCTCTCTGAATGCTGCTGTAATGGCGCAGCCTGCAGTTGAGACTCTCACACACAGATGACCATCCTTCCCACAGAGCACTTTAATGTGAAATGTCCCCTCTCTGGCCCACAAATATCTATTATGACAAATACTTTAATGGAATGAAGCCTCAACTGCCCAGTAGGAAAAGTGGGCCTTTTTTTTGCTTTAACGTCAGCTCTCTGTTACTGTGAAACTATGTGCAATTTTGAGAAGAACTTGTTCCTCAGGGTTCCTCAATTAAGCCAAACTCTCCTTCTCTACCCATTGGATGTACAGGCTGCAGATGAAGGGGAGTACCAGTGTGTGGCTGAGAGTGAAGCTGGCACAGCTGAGAGGACCATTTCTCTCAAGGTTCAGAGTGAGTTCTGTGGTTATAATAACACACGTCGTCATGAGGTTTGAAATCAATCAGGAACATATACAACTACACATGCCAACAGCATCTCTGAGGCAGGCTGGCTTCCCTTAAAATAACTATTACAAATAACTTTTGTCAGACCACCATTCAAATCAATTCAATTCAGTGTATTGTCTATAGCCCAATATCACAAATTACATTATTTGTTGTAGAGCTTTAAGCAGCATCAGACCCAGCCAGGTCCAATGGACCCTATGAGACGTGAAGTCATATAATATACAATGAATAGAGGGATGAAAATTCATCCATAAGGAGAGAGAGAAGAGGAGATAAGTGCTCAGTGTATCTTAAAACCATATATGCATGCATTATGTCAAATTGTGTATGCTCATTGTATGTTACTTTATGCAAATCATCTCAAAACTCTGCCGTATTTTATGCTTCTCTCTCTGTCTCTCTCTCTCTCTCTGTCTGTCTCTCTCTCTCTAACACAGTCAATGGAGGCTTCTCGAACTGGGAGGAGTGGGGTCCATGTAGCAGCACCTGTGGACAAGGCTTTCAAGAACGAATCAGATTATGCAACAAGCCAGAACCGGCCAACGGCGGCCGGTCATGCAGCGGTCCCAGCATCGACTCGGGGAAATGTCAAGCTGGTCTGTGTCCAGGTGTGAATACTTTATTGTTACGCCATGTTTTTTAATTTTCCATCCATCAATCCGCTCCATTCTTGTAAACTTGATATTACGGGGGAGGACCGGGAAGGAATGTCGTAAAATGTGCCACACATGTCCACTCTGATGCAGACAAACTAAATAGGTTTGGGTCATCACTCTGAACTCACGTAACATGTTTTTGACTCGAATGCAAGAATGTATACGGTCATTTTGACAATTTCATGCAAATTTCTTATAGGATTAATTGATTGGTTGTGAGATTTTTAACAGACATGGATGTAAACTGCAACTTGACAATATGTCGGAGGCATACAAGGTGCCAGGTCGTAATTCCAGATTTGTTTTATTCCTTGCTTCTTTTTATAATTAATGTATTACGATCCTGGTCTAGCGGTTGTGTGTACAGATGAACAGAATAATATGAAAGTTACCTTTCAGACATTTATGAACGTGCACTACGGGTATTCATTACTACAGTATCTCTCAGGAGATGCACGGCACATTTATGTATCTTAATAGAGACCGAGCACAATAATGAACATCTTTATAAAAACACAAGATGTAAACTTGTTGGAAGTTATGCAAAAACACTCATTTTCAACCGTAATCCTGTGGCAGGTAAAACAATCAGTCAATATATCTACTCAAAGATAATGTTGTGAATGAATATAAATGATTCAAGCGCATGTGTGTTTGGTGATGGAAGGAGAGACTCCTCGCAGGACCAGAGGCAGCCTGATCGGCATGGTGAACGAGAGGGAGTTTGGCGTGTCCTTCCTGGAGGCCAACATCACGGACAATGCTGAGGAGGGGAGCAGCACCATGCAGGCCCATCTGGACAACATCCCCCCCAGTGTGGGTGAGTGATAGCACCTGTGGCCCCTGGTGTCACACGTCTGGAGAGAACGGTCTCCCGGTCACTTTTGTGGTGGTTGTAACAATAAAAAAGTGGAACAATTCAACTTGTTCTTGGAATAGAGATACTCACCTTTTTAATTTGCACAGTATGGCATTGATTGAAATTAACAGGATGGAAAATAGCAAACTCTACTGATCTAATATAGGTTTCATTTAAATAAATAAATGTATAAATTAATTATTTTTGAGAAGAAAAAAAAGCCTGTATCACTTAGACTTTCAGTTTCAGGGAAACCGGGAAGTTTGTTTTGTTTCTTGATGATTTTCTACTTAAGAAATGAAAACAGGAGATCATTTTTAGAATGAGGTCTACGTGGAGACGTTCGGTTCTGTCAGAGGCCGAGAGCTGAAGCGGTTTCGTTGCAGGTCCCTTGCTGCGGGTGCTGGTGTCTGCGTTTGCTCCCATCTACTGGACCACCGTGATGCAGAGCGGAGCGGCCAGCAACGGCTTCTCTTTCACCGAGGGCCAGTTCAGGCAGGAGTCCCAGCTGGAGTTTGAGACTGGTAAGTTACGCCCCAAACCAGTTCTATATGCAGGGAAGTCAATAAAGAGGGTTATATGATATGATATGATATGATATTCCTTTATCCGTCCCACAGTGAGGAAATTTCAGAAAATCACAGCAGCGGTTCACATCGGAGCATCAATGAAAATAAATATAAAACAAAATACTAAAAACTAAATAGTAACACTATTACTAAATATACAGGGGGAAAAAAAGTAAAGTGCCGAATTTGACAGGATCTCCAGCGATCTACTGCAGTGTGTTGTGCAGCCTGAGGGATATTTCTGTGGGTTGCTCAACTGATCTGGTACATGATATCATATTGCATTTAAAATCATGCATGTATATATATATATATATATATATATATCTATCTATATATATATATATTATGTATTCAATGTTTTGTGCAAACAAATGAATGTTAGTCTTGTTCCTTGTAGTTTGCTAAACAACCAGCAGGTGGCATCACTGACATTACTGAGTTTACCCGTTTAGGCTCTTGTTGTAAATAGTGTCGTCATGCTCTTGTGTGCGTGTCAATAAGTGGTCATGTGACTGTTTGTTTTAACAGGGGAGATCCTTCGCTTGACCCATGTTGCCAGAGGTCTGGATCCTGAGGGAGTTTTATTAATTGACATCGTCATTAACGGATTTGTGCCTCCTTCACTATCGTCGTCTCATCTGAGTCTACAAGTGCGTTCATCACAACGATAATTCACAGACCTCAAACATAGCTCAGTAGAGTTCGACGACGTCGATAAGACCTCCCCTTCTCTTGTGTCCCTCAGGAGTTTGATGAGTCATACGTGCAGACGGGCCCGGGGCAGCTGTACTCATGGTCGTCGCAGACCCACCAGAGAGCAGGAAGGCCCATGGTGCTGCGCTGCAATCACACCGTCATTTATGAGGGCCAGGAGGAGCGCCGGGGCCCTCTGCTGCAGCTGCTCAAGGTCTCCGGGATGAAGAGCATCTACAACATGTTCTCTCTCACTTTGGACTTTCATATCACTGCCAGCCTCCTCATACCAGGTCTGGGAAGAATTGCAATGATTTATCACCTCATATACAAATGCTGGATCTGAATATTGCAGCAGCGCTGAACTGAACTTTTCTGTCCTGCAGATGGTTATGGAGACACTTGCCCTAAAGGCTTCGTTGTGGACACGGC
Source organism: Liparis tanakae (assembly GCA_036178185.1). Classification (NCBI taxonomy): domain Eukaryota; kingdom Metazoa; phylum Chordata; class Actinopteri; order Perciformes; family Liparidae; genus Liparis; species Liparis tanakae. Next base: position 20,399,534 of record CM070094.1, read on the forward strand.
CTCCTACTGTGCTGGTATGCTCTTTACATTTATTTTGTGTGTCTCATTTATCTTTGAATTGTTGTCCCCCGTACAATTCGAATTATTATGATTCAATGTGTGCTTATTAGATGAAGATGAATGTGAGCTTCAGTCTTCCTGCTCTCACTCGTGTAACAACATCATGGGAGGCTTTTCCTGTGCCTGTCCCTCTGGCTTCACCATCTCACCGGAGACCAACACATGCCAAGGTAAGGCAGAAAACATTTAGATTTTTTTTTTTACCAGATATACAATATAGATGGTGTAAATGATCTTTGTCATCTTCGTCTAATCGATTTTGCCTCCTACTTGTGTGCCACTTAAAACCAGATATTGATGAGTGTTCCCAGAGCTCCCACATGTGCCACTACAACCAGCAGTGTGTCAACACAGTGGGCACATATCGCTGCCAGGCCAAGTGTGGACCAGGATTCAAGCCCAGCATTACAGGAACCAGCTGTGAAGGCAAGTCACGCTGAATCACGGTTAAAAACCTGATGTACAACATTTAAACTTATTTTGTTGCGCATATCCCTTTTTTTGTTGTTGGTCGAATCCAATTAAATTTCTTCCTGGAATAATCCATTAAGACAAATCTCATTTCCACACACACAGTAATGTTTTACCATATCCTGGATTGATGAAGCCAGATGTGTCCATTGTGTGTTTCAGATGTGGATGAGTGTCAGGAGTCTGCGCTCTCCCCGTGCCAGCATCAGTGTCTCAACACTCTGGGCTCCTTCCGCTGCATCTGTCACCCTGGATACCAGCTGTCAGGACATCGCTGCGTCGGTCAGTCACTTGGTGGGACTCCCACAAGCTATGAAAGGGACAGTTAGGCCGAACATATAAAACATGTAGTGTGCTGTTGTTGTGTTATCCAAATGTTTTTTGTGGGTGCTGTGAACACCACTAGAGAAGGCAGACATCTCCACGTGCTAATAACTCATTTATTGTACACTACCGTTCAAAAGTTTGGGGTCACCGAGAAAAGGTTGTGTTTTCCATGAAAACTCACACTATTATTTATTAAATGAATACAAGATTAATACAAAATATAGTCAAGACATTGACACGGTTAGAAATAATGATTTTCATTCGAAATATTAATGTTGTTCTTCAAACTTGTCGCTCAAAGGAAGGCCAGTTTTAGAGCTTCTCTCACCAGCGTAACTGTTTTCAGCTGCGCTCACATAAAAAGGGTTTCGATGTCAAGGAATAATCTGTTTGTGTAAAATGCAAAATAAAAAGTAAAAAAAAAAAATAAAGGTTTCAAGGGTGTTCTAACCCTCCGTTAGTCTTCTAAGGCAATAACACAATGTACCACTAGAAAACTGGAGACGGGCCTCTATACACCTCTGTAGAGACTTCATTAAAAAAACAGAGAATAGTCATTTACCACATTAACTATGTATAGAGTGTATTTCTGATTAATTTAATGTAATTTTCATTGGAAAAAACAGTTATTTCTTTCTAAGTGACCCCACACTTTTGAACGATAGTGTATATTAGGCAATAACACAATCTAGATTGAAAATAGCACTACAGGTAAGAGGATCTGATCTCTGAGTGAACTGTCCCTGCATAAGCTTAAGTCATGGGAAGTAAATATGTGTAACTTTAAAACAAGGCATGTTCAAATGGGATGATTCGTTGGGATAACTAACAGCTCTGTAATTTCCCTTTTACAGACATTAATGAGTGTGCAAGAAATGTCTGCCCGGCTCACAAGGAGTGCCGCAACACAGAAGGAGGATACCAGTGTTTCGACAGCTGCCCAGCTGGCATGACCAAGTCAGAGAATGGAGCCTGCATGGGTGAGTGGCTTCTATCCACTTCCTTTAGTGGCTAAATGGAGCATCAAGCCATGATTTCATAATTTAGAGAAACCGCATCAACTCATTTATGTCTCGATGGGCTTGTGGAAGACTCCTGTGAGTCAACAGATCCATTTATCCAGTAACAGTTAGTGTAAAACGCTGGTCGTGTCTGTGTTGGCACAGTGGACGCCAGCAGGACTGTTGGTGATGCTTTTGGCAGCTTCTTTAGACCCAAGGTCAGATTTCACAGGATGACTTGAGGGCACGACGCAGCAAGAAGTCGCCGCTTGTTCTTCACACGAAAAAGCTAAACCTGGGCTATAAAAGTCCAATAATTGGTAGTCAAAGAAAACCTTTGACTGAAGACACAAAGAGCCTCTTTATAACGGGAAACAACACAGTTAACGTTTGTGTGGTTTTCATTTGCGTAAACTCAAAAGTATTTTTGTAATTTTAATAAAAGTATCACAGTTATACCTGGATTATTTTGACATGGTCAGTCTCGGCATTTTAAAAGTTATTTCATTACATTACATTACGTGCCATTTAGCAGATGCTTTTATGCAAAGCGACTTACAATAAGTGCATCAACCTAGAGTACAAACTAAGAACAACAAGAATACAGAAAGTAACATTTACTTAACATAGTCGAACTACAAAAGTACCATAATAAGAGGTTTGGTGGTGATGTATTTTTGTTTACTGCTTATTGTTTTTAGATGTTGACGAGTGCCAGGATGGAAGTCACATGTGTCGCTACACTCAGATCTGCCAGAACACGATCGGCGGTTACGGCTGTGTGTGTCCCCGAGGTTACCGATCCCAGGGCGTCGGCCTGCCATGTCTGGGTAAAACATCCATTTGCCTTTTTATTACCTCTCCAATAACACTCACGCATGAGAATTCACTGGATCCTCGTTCTACTCTTTAGACGTTGACGAGTGCCAGCAAACACCCAACCCTTGTGCCTACCAGTGCCGCAACGTGCCCGGCAGCTTTAGGTGCCTGTGCCCCCCCGGCACCGTGCTGCTGGGAGACCGGCGCTCCTGCGCGGGGCTGGAGAGAGGCCACGCCTTCACCAACGGCTCCAGAGTCAGAGCCAGGCTCCGCCCCCAGCTGGTGTCGTCTGTCGGCAGGCCCATCCTCTCCCGTTCTCACGGGGTGTCCCGCATCACCAGACAGAGCTGTCCGGTGGGCTACACCAACAGAGACGGCACGTGTGTCGGTGAGTGTGCGTCAAACAGGGTTCGTACGGTCATGGAAAACCTGGAAAAGTCATGGAATTTCAAAATGGTCATTTCCAGGCCTGGAAAAGTAATGGAAAAAACTTAAATCATAAAAGTTTTGGAAAAGTCATGGAAATTTGTTATAATCACGTGTTCATTTACGCCGAGTTTGATATAATTAATGTTTTTTAAAGAAAGGCGCTCAAAATATAAGCCGGTGTACGCTCTCAATACGCAACATTTTCTAAAATGTTCATGTTTATACCGATATTTCAGTTTAGTCATGGAAATGTGGGTAAAAGTTATGGAAAAGTCATGGAAAAGTCATGGAAATCCATTGGTCAAAATGTGTAAGAACCCTGATCAAAACGGTCAAATCCAGCACGAGTCGTCCACGTCGGCCTCTGGATTCTCACACATTGCTCTCTGCACAGACGTAGACGAGTGTCTGCTCAGGAAGCCGTGTCAACACCAGTGCCGAAACACCGTTGGCAGCTTCCAGTGCCTGTGTCCCCCTGGTTACCAGCTCTTACCTAATGGCAGGAGCTGTAAAGGTGAGAGTCTCACTAAACTAGTAACTGGAACCTTCTTCCTCCCTTGAAACGTCCCCAGCTGAGGTCCCATCCCCTTTCTCTTCCTCTAGACATCGACGAATGTGTAGATCAAGGCATCCAATGTGGACGCAATCAGATGTGTTTTAATACCCGAGGGGGGTACCAGTGTCTGGATACTCCCTGCCCTGCATCCTATAAGAATGGACGAAACCCTGGGTAAATTGCATGACAGACAAAAGCGTTGCACAGTATGCATCAATACATTAGACCGCACATGCTGCACAAATTTGTAGCCATGAGAAAATGTGTAATACTAACATGCGAGAGGCCCTTTCCCGTTGACCTTTAAAGGACATGCTACAGGCCCTGCTCTCTGGACTGCGCCTCCGGAGGCTCTCCTCTGCTGCTGCAGTACAAGCTGCTCACGCTCCCTTCTGGCATTCCGGCCAATCACAACGTGGTCCGACTTTCGGCGTTCTCAGAGTCGGGCCTCCTGCAAGAGCGCACGGCGTTCACCGTGCTCGAGCAAGAAGCGGTGACGGGCGTGATGGGCCGGGTGTTCGGCATCAGAGACGAGGCGGGCAGGGGCATCATCTTCACCCTGCGGGCTCTGAACAGTTCAGGACTGGTGCGCCTCAAGGTGCAGGCCACCACCATCTCCCCGCAGGGCCGCATTACCTATCAGAGCATCTTCATTATCTACATCTCCATCTCGACGTACCCGTACTGAGCCACCGCCGGCTTCACAGGTGACTCTCCCGGTGGCCTTTGGATGCCTCTTACCCCCCCAAGCCCTGTGCCTCGGACACATTAGGCCCCGCAGAGAAGCTCTAACATACAAGAGGAGGCGGGCGTGGTTCTTAGTGAATCTCATGAAGACGGATACCCTCGTGTCTGTGACTGAAATGTCACGGCGGAGAACATCCTGTTAAATGTTCACGAGGTTCTGTTGAATTATTCGGAGAGCAGAACGTACTACGTTGAAGAAACTCACACACGTGCCGGATGAACAAAGTATTTTGTTCGTTCACAAAATCCTATTTCGGGAAAAAAAATCTTTCTAATAATTATCTGAAAATGCAGAATGTAAAAAAAAAAGCACGCACTGAAATTATTTAGTATCTATCAGGAACTAGCAGTGTTATGTTCTGCTCTCTATCATTATGTGTGTTTACTATGCAATGTTATCTTATTCTGGGACAGATTTATTCTCATATGAAAAAAGAGTTTTGAACAGTTAGGAAATTGTAAAATGTCCCCCCCATTATTTTAATTTATTTAAGTCATCTGTACACATCAGTTGTTCAAACGGAGCCGAGCATCGCGGCGACGAACCTTCAGAGGCACGTTGTGTTGTAACCGTGTGTCGTAGCTTTCTGGCTAGCGACATTGTTTCATCTACCGTTTGTGTTTTTGTACTCTTTTTATAAAAATGTTATCGCGTGTGAAAGTTTAAAGGTGCTAATCTGAATGTACTTGAGTGTTTTAAATACTCTCCACCGAGCCGGACCACACGTCCAGTGTCTGGAGTGTGGCTTTAGCTACAACATGGCACGTCTCTCCTGCATTTATGACACCATACACTCGAGTAGCTAATCGAAAGAAAAGCAACCGGCAACAATTTTGACAATCAATTAATCATTAACGTAATTTTTTATGTAAAATGGTGGAATATGCAGTTTTCCTGCTTTTTGTGTTTTGTAACATATTAAACTGAATGTTTGGGGGTTTTGGACCAACAAAAATACATCTTTTCACTATTTGCTGACAATTTATAAATCAAACCACAAAGACTAAATTAATCTAGACATTAATCTGCACATTTTATAAAAATAAGTGTTTGTTGCAGTCCTACTAAACACATTTTAATACTCATTTCAGTCATTTAACACTGCCATCAATATACAAATCTAACTTATCGGAAAACTTTAAAATGCCCAAAATTACTGTATACATGTTTGCCCTAATCCTGCAGATTGAATACAGATATGCCCCTGTTCTTGTAATCGAGTCTCACATATGTGTAGAAATAAACTGGACAACAATGTGTTATTGTCTGTTACTCCCATCCGACCGTCTCAGTCAGTCTCGGTTATATCTCATTTTAAAACCTGGACTAACATTTTGTAAACATCATTGTGCTACTGACAAACAATATTACTGCAAACCCGTCATTAACCAGTAGAGAGTTTACGCACAACCTACAGAGAAGCCATTCGTCCACATTGTTTATGAATGACATATTCACCCTGGTTCTGAGATGGCCTGCTCTGAGCCAAGCCTTCAGTAAACGTACAATATCATTCTTACTCCGTTGGGATTCTCTCTCTGACCTGTGTCCTCTCCATCGGTCGTTTGTTGAAGAAAATCAGCACATAAAAGGGTCCGTGTTTAAAAATGTTCTTAGCATTAAAGCCAACAGCAGCTTTGCATTTTGCAGGTGAGAGGCAACGACAAATATGTGCAACATATGATATGATATGATATGATATGATATGATATATACCTTTATTCGTCCCACAGTTGGAACATTTCAAGAATCACAGCAGCGGTGCACATCAGAGCATTAATACTAATAATTATAAAACACAAAACTAAATACAAAAAAACTAAAACTAAATACTAATACTAAATATACAAGGGGAAACAAAGTAAAGTGCTGAGTAAAGTGTGTATGGAGTTTGACAGAATCCTTTCATCTTAGGATATTGTAATATATCTTATGATATTGTAATATCGATCGACTGTGGGGCCCTCAGTGCCCTGTGTGTATTGTTGCTCTCTGAGCTGTCATCACTGGCTCTGTTGAGCTGCTGCGGAATTTCAACATAACCCTTACCTGACAATACTCTTCACCTAAGTAGACACCATTATGGGTTTTGGCTATTTCAAAAGAATCAACTGGCAAGGTTGAGAGGAAGATTATACAGTTTGTCATCCGTGAGACAGAACTCCTTCCTGTTGTTGTGCATTTCTCTGACATGACGAACAGAGAGCGACATGGAAAGCTGACCTGAGCCGAGCTCGGTGGGTGTGTTTGTTGATGCTCCGTGTGTTTGGGGGGAGGCTGCCTCCAGTTGTTATGACTTTAGCTGTTTCTGTGATGTGGTCATTAGCTTAGCCTGGATGTTTGGACTTACACGTGATTGTGAAAGAACAACTGTACGTGGGTTTACATATGTGTTAGAAAGTTACTACTTAAAGTGCCCAGAACCCAACGTTTTCTCTGGGTTTATTTTGGTATCCAGCATACAAGAATACAACTACAACATTCTTAGGATCTAGAAACAAATATAATGTAGATTTAAATAAAGGGAGTTGTTGTTGCTGTGGGACTTCATCTGGGCCCTTTATAATATGTGAAACATAATGTCTAAGCTTCTTTCTGACAACAGTGTTTCCAAACAAACAGCTATTCAATATTCTTCTTTTGGGTACATGTGAAGCTAATTAAAACAACATGTGCTATGTCTTTAATACGTCTGAGCCGTTGCCCATCATTAAAGCAGCAGTTCCTGTGTAATCTTTATGGATACATGTGACTAGAACAAGCAATGGTTGCAAATAATTAGAAATAGCATTAAAAGGAAAATACGGAAAAAGAAACCAACATTGCTCTCTGCTAAAAACAGCAGGACTGCACACCGAATGGAAGCAAGTCACTCATTAAGGTTTCATTAACTCCAACCTTCAAGACTCCCTGAAACACATGTAAATGAACTGTGAGGCAGACTGGAGGCCTTTTCCTCTTTTCTATAAAACCCACAGTATTAGTGTAAATGAATGCTTTGGGCTGACTACTATCTCCCCTACTGCTTTACAGTCAACATGCCAGGAGAAACGGGGACTCACTAATGAGCTGCTGCCTATTTTATTTTTTTTATATATATATTTTTTTATTTTTTATTTTAAGGCAGGTACACAAAGAGATAGTGCAAATGTGATACATTTAGCTTTTTCTCTTTTTCAACCAACAACCTCTTAATTGAGGATACATAAAACTAAACTAAACTAAATCTAATGAAAAATAAAAATGAAGAAAAAATATAAAAAATAAAGAAAAAAGAATAAAAAATTAGTAAATAAACAGTTATATAAAATCAACGATACACGATAACTGCTCGAGATAAGCTGCTGCCTATTTGTAGGTTTAAGCAATGGCACTCAGAGCGTAACCATTATGGACAAATTAAACTTTAAAAGCAAAAGAATTCTTCGAGTTAAAGTTGTCAAACATTTCTCTGTGTCCTAGATTCTGCCTGAGATCTGATGCCTTTTTTGCATTGCCACATCAGAACCCCATAGTTCTCTTTCACAGCGGAAACCGAATATTCAAAAAGCGTTGATAAACATACTGTAGGCTACCTGTGCAGAACCTAACAGCTCAAGGACAGAGTTAAGGATCTGGCTGCTAAAGAGCCGTGAGGAGTTGGTGAAAACCGAGGTCAAAGGAGAGTAAATATTAATATTGCAGCTTGACGATGCGTCTCGGTGAATTAATCGAATAATCAATGTAGCAATCGATTTGACATGTTGCAGTTCAGTATTTTAAATGTGGGTTGTGGGACGTTTTCAATAATTGTCATGCTCTTCCTATATCTGCTGTCAAAGAGTAGCCAAGTTACAATATGAACATGACACATTGTTATTCAACTTAACTTAACATGAAGTCTTATTCCCTGAAAAAGTTGGAATACGTTTCCCAGACATTTCTTTGACGCTGCACAAAGGGTTGTCACTGAATTTCTTTTTTTTCCATCTGGAATCCAAACCAGTAAGGAACATGAGTAATGTTGCCTCAGCCTCCGCCTGTCGTACCTCTACTGCCTGACTAAGTGTGGGGAGATTGAGTAATACTGTGAAGTGGTGACTGAACTGATGCTGGAAGTGGAGGTGGTGGAGAGGGGGTCGTGACCCCATGAGCAAGGTCAAGAGTATAGCTCCGGGCAAATTAGGGAACCTGTGTTAACGTCTTTTAGTTTGTCAGTTATACTCCACTGCCAGATTGTTAAAACATTGTCATGTTCATAATTAGTTATTTGAGCTTCAGGTGAGATTTGAGAACTTTGAAATCCATCCCAGGTCCGACTCCTTCAACAGATCTGCGTCCGCTCCCCAGTCTGTCCTGCCTCCTTATTGGCCAGATGTTTCAAAAATCATTATCCTAAATATAATATATTAGCACACACTTTTTTTCGACATAACACTCAACTGTGGAGACAAATTAATGACACTGGAGTATATTTCCCAGATGACATATTTAATTTCACTCTTCATCTGGCCGAACGGCCAATAAACGTGATAATCAATGGCGTTCTTCTTTCCCACAGCATTACCCTATGCCCTGCTGGAAATAACTTGTGCACATGATGAAAAGGACGCAATGGTAATATTTACTTGTCACCATGGCAGCAGTGTTATATAGAATACATAAAACTCTTGAAAAAGCAGGCCAGAAAGAAAGAAAAAAAGGGGAATAATGCAGACACGGCAGACAAACGATAATTTGAGGTAATGTGTGCGTTAGAAGGCTGGAAAGTTATTTATGGTGCATGTGCACTGACACGTCAGCTCTGGCTTGAATCTGTATTTGTAAGCCTTTTGTTGAAGGAGAAATGTTTCCTCTTTATTGAGAGAGGCTGGTATCTGGGGCAGAAGTGTCCCAGTCTGCATGAGCTCATATGCTTTATGAATATGAAACACTGATTAAAAGACGCACTGCCCTCAAAGCACCTCTCTCAGCGGAGCGATAAAAAACCCAGCGCACTGTGTGGTATCCTCCTTGACATCATTCTTTTCCGCCAGCGTGACTATACTTCCTACATACGTAAGCGAACAACTTGCCAAGAACATTAGTACGTTTTTGGACAAGTGTTTACCTTTTACAGCCCCTGTATACGACTTCATATGCTATAGGTCTGTAGAATATGCGGTCGCAGGGGTCACGCACACTAGGCCAACCACCCACAGCGCTCCCTCGTTGTAATCGCCGTCTGCAGGAGCTGCAGGAAGACGGCGGCCCGTCGCTATCTGAGATACAACATCCGTGTGTTCTCCGCACACTGGCTGGACGTGGCTGTTGTGCGAGTGTGCACGCTCTTGCTTCACTTTTAATGTGGGCCAGACGCTGACTTCATCCCCACGTTGTTTACCACAGTAGTTTCATCCATCCTGCTCCTCAATCTGCCAGCCAAGTCCTGCTTCCTACCATTACTCCCCCACAATCCCAACGGGGGGAGAAAAAGGTACTTGTATCAAATACTAACATTGTGCAGCTACGGATGGAAAGAGATAAATAGAGCTTAAAAAGAGAGAGAGAGCCCTCGCATTCCTTACAACGTTTCAAAGCTACTGTTTTGGGTTTGGTTCTGCGGTTAACATCGTTTCCATCAGCCTCGGCATTACAGCAAAACTACAGACGCCACAGTCGCTTGTTACTCACACACATCTTTTTCCAAGAAAATGTACTTTCAAAGCTCAAATGAATAAAAACGGCTATATACGAATTAAGATCAAATAAGACATCATATAAAGCTGGGATCCCCCAAACCCCCTAAACCCCTAACGCTAACCCGTGAAGTACAACCATGAGCACAGTTAAAGCCGCTATAATCGACTGGTTCACCCTCACTGCAGGACGCTGTTTTTTTAGCATAAACTTTAAAATAGACAGAAATAACCGGCTCAGCAAACCGAGTGAATACTAAAGATGCTTTTAGATGTGTACGTCAGTTTTCCATATAAAAATGTAAGGAAGGAACATGTCAGTGTTGTTTCTATTAGCTTATTTCCTCCACATGGCCAACGCATTAATTCAAGTCTAAATATTAAGCAAATACTAATTGCATTAGCAGCTCTGCAACTTGCCCCTCCTCCACTATGCTTAACATTTGACGGAGCAAGCAAGTTTTCCATTTTCCAGCCCTGCAGTTGTTCCCTAATCGCTCTGCTGAGATGCATTGCCCTGTTGGACTGGTAATTGTCAATGCTGCTCCAGTGATTACTCTCAGACACGGCTCACACTGTGTCCGACCGGTCCGGTGGTAAATAAGTACTTTCTCACGCCAGAGCCAGAGCACCTTAGGCCATCTACAAAAATACCACTGCGGAAAATAGTCACATGACTCCACCGCATGTTGAATGTTCTGCAGGAGGTAAACTCTTGCCTCTGTATTTTATATCCCTTCCCCAATGCACATGTTGTGGTGGGTTCTGTGTAATAGACATATGGTATGTGAAATTACAAAATCAAGTATCTCTAAAGTACAAATATATTTCCGATTGTCATGTATATGCTATGAAAAGAGAATGAAAAGGACCATGTCTGTGAAACAAGGACACTTGTGTTTCCTGTTGGCAACCAGATGCCCCGTGAGCCCCGTCTGTAATCACACGGTTGTAAAATGACTTTTACGTTCAAGTTGTTCGTTTTGAGTATTCTTAACAGCTGTTTTCCGATCTGCAGACGTTAGCGTGACTTGGTGTCTCTCAACTGCGAGTTAAGCTTTAATAAACAAAAATACCTCCAGGACATCAAAGTCAGCAAGTCGCATGCCGAAGTGCAACACACTTCATTCACAGCCCTGGAATGGGATGAGATGGAAATATCATGCTCATAAATAGTTTTGCAACGCAGAAGTGAAGGGAAAGCCAAAAACAGCCTCGCAACTGTCTCGGTCCTCCCACACAGCGGCTGCGGAGTCACCGGGAGTCGTGACTGACTGACCTGCCGCACTCGGCTTTGACTCCCATCATTACGAGGATGTATTTTTATTTTTACACAACACTTCAAACCATTTATAGTAGAAAGTCTTATATCCAAATAAGCGGTTAACATCTCTCTTATTCTGCCTGTTTTGTGATATACATGCCTAAAAGGGGGATTTCGTGTATCTAGCAACACTGAGATCAGTCGACTGTTCAGGTGGAACGTTAGGGAGATACCATTTCCAAAACTTGTAAGGGGTAAAAACTAGTTTGTGAAAGACCCAGAGAAACACAAATATCAGACGAAGCAAAATCCCGGACGTTTTTGGAATCCCTGCCGGACGCATTTTTTTGGTCTCAAAAAGAGGACTTGTCCGGGGAAAACCGGATGTCTGGTTACCCTAGCTAATCCAATAACATGTTCACAACTCCACTTAAGGAGCAGTTGCAGCTGTAACTGGTTTCCTGCCTCCGATAAGAAGTCGGACGCTCCACAGATCACCATCGAATACATGCAGTAAATATGGATTCAATTGCTGGGTAATTAATCGCAAACCCAGAATGACCTCATAAGAAAAGAATTGGCCTTCGTAGTAAAATTCTCCACTTCTAAGAGTCAGTCGGTGTAGTCTAGTTGTTAGCAGAAGACGTTTGGTTACCTAAGAGACACCATCCCACGCCATGTGAGCACACTATTTGCCTTGGCAGAGTCATCCTTTTATCGCCTGTCCAACATTCATATTTTCTTCTCTGGCTCCATTTGACAGTTTATGAGTGTCTAGAAGGTATTGAATCAGAGCTTGTCTTCCTGGAGCCCAGCGTGCTGGTGGCTGACATCCAGAGAGACCTGACCTCCGGGGGGAGTGTGACCCCAGGAAATGGGGTGGTACTGGAGGGGCTGACAGCCATCCATCACAGCCCGCACCCTGGGACCTGTGCTCTCTGGCTTTCCTCTCAGCTTTGACCATTTCATGCTCCTTGAAATCCAATACACACTTATATTTAGCTTGTCCTCTCCACATTGTACAACACCAACACAGCCAACGACATGCCCTGGACTTTGGTGTGAGACATAGCCGTTTGTTTGTTAAATACTACAGTCCATGGCAACGCACTGTGACTGATTTACCGTTTCTATGATGCTGCGAATAACACAAACTTCTGGCACACTCAGTGGCCACAGAGATTTAACAACTAAAAAAGAATGATAGATGAACGTCAGCTGTTGATGATAAATCAAGACACTCGGGTAAAGATGTTGGAATTGTATACTTTAAAAGAACCAGTTCATATAGCCGGTGCCTAGAATCTTTCATCAGCTCTATCATATATCAAGGTCACAGCTCACAAGTTGTAAGCACCAGAATATCTCCTGTCTGATGTGTCCGAGCAGGCGTTTTAACATCATGTTACACATATCAAAACGTCTCATGTTCCCAGTTCATCCCTCTCCACCACCACATCTACACCAAAATTCAGTTTAAGATGAAATATAAGAGCAAAACATTTGAGAAGCTTGCATTGTGTGCATGTTTGCTTTGAAGAGTTACTTAGACAATTATCAGGAGTGAAAATCAAAGCCGATTATTTTCCGTTCATCGACTAATCAAATAACTCTTGATTTCAGCTCGAGTGCAACTCCACTGCAGACCTCACCTTTGCTCAGCCGGTTTAGTAAAAGCAGCCCACCTTGAGGACATGTGTAAGAAGAGGAATCTGTAAAACCTGGTGAAGAATAACTGTGTTATCTCCTTCAAGTCTGTAACTCAATTTTACTACTCTAATTGCCTGAGGCTCGGTCCTCTACCGTCATTTATTACACACCGCGGGTGCTGACATAAGCGCTGTTCTTTTACAAGCTCCATGCCGGTTAGTGCCCAGTCCCAGTTCCAGTTAGTGAGGAAATGTGAGCTTCTTGTCTGTATGTTTAAAGAAATGGAAAGTATTAGGTGTAAGACTCAAAACAAACCGGTCAAGTACTCTGACCTGACTTTTACTTTACTCTCTGGGACATTCCTCCACGATGACCTCATAGGGGACAGCGGGCTTGGAAAGCAGTAAAATCTGTCTCACTGGAGATGGCTTTTCCATCAGCTCTCCGCCTCTTATTGTTCAGGGCAGGGTTTCAAACCTGCAGCCTGTGACCCCCTCTGGCAGCTTCACGGATAGGGGGACTAGTGTAACAACTCAGGTACGGACTCTCACATCTTCAACTCGAACTCTCCGTAACTTTACATCCATGTGTAGCTAAGGCTAGCTACTGCATGTTTCATTGTGGCCCTTGTTTTAAAAGAATGTGGACAATGGGAACGCACAAACCACTCTGAATAACAATGATTCCTACTCTAATTATCACTGTACATATTCATATTTACACTATGTTCTGCACCTCACACATTCCAATTACACTACACTACACGCATACACACACTTTGCATTTTGCATACTCTGTCTATATTTAATTTAATTTTGTATTTTATATTTTACTTTTACTTGTATACATCTATATCTTTCATACCTGTTTTTTATATTTTATATTTTATTGTGTGTTTAGTTTATTTATTTATTGCTGCTACTGTGATGACAAATTTCCCTTTGGGGATTAATAAAGTATCTATCTATCTAAATATATATATATATATATATATATATATATATATATATATATATATATTCTGCTATATCAACCAGAGCTTTAATCTATTCAATATTTGTATGAATGAATTACAATTACACATGGTCACTCGTAAATCCAAACCTAGATGTAATGGTTTTTTTAACCGAACAAACGCATAGCGGAGGGAACAGTAGGTATTATTCCACCTCGTGCAGTGTTTTTCTTACAAAGCTTCCTGACCACGGTTCGCTCTGCTCTGGTAGGTTCAGCTCACGGTGGTTTGCCTGCGGAAGAAGAAAGTCTTCATTCTATCATTAAGGAAACATTCAACTATAAGGATGAAATCACAGAACGACTTGACTGCACGGCGCCTTCCCCCTCCTCGGACACCAACTCCACACACTGAATGGGTTAAACAGCCACTGATGGCAGCCGTCTAATGCCAAGTGTGCTGTACACACGAGAATAACTCAGAGTGATGGTTGAACAAAGTGGAGCTAACTGTCAGCTCGGGCCTGGGTTACCTTCAAAGACAGAAAGGGAACTAGGTTTAAGAACATTTAATAAATCAAGTTCCTGCAGAAGGTTGGCAATAACAAGTTATTCCAGTGCCTGTAAATACACTGGCGACGGTTTTGTGAGCTATAATACACACAGCGGATAATAATTTATAACAGTGGCGATATTCAGAGTAGGGCCTCGCTGTTAAGTTTAATGGCACCTATATGTAACGTTACCTACGTAGACATAATCAGAGAAGATGCAAACTTTGGAGTTCTTCCAGAATGAGAAACTAGCCGTGAGCCTGATCCAGAGGAGATAAACATTCAAAGTTACATGCTGACATAACAATCACACTGTTACATACAGACTTTACATCATCTGTGAACGTTTACTGGATCGAGTCGTGTAGTAATGTCTGTCTGGGGCCCTGGCCCTTTAATGGCAATGCTTCGCCTGCCCAGTGGAAATAACTGACTGCATTTTGGCTGGAAGTACATGGAAGCTGTGACCAACAAACATTAGGTACCTGTGGTTTTTATTTTTCGATTGAGTGTATTTAGGCAAGAGAGGTATAATGCTGAGCTGGAATTCTTTGAATTAATCTAGTGTGTTCTTCTTATCTACTAACGGATCTGTAATCGAGGACGGCATCTTCCATAAATAGCCGCGCAAATGAGAGCTTCGGCTTGATTAACTGTCGGAGTAGAACCTGAACCTGAGCAGAATAATACGGCTTTTGATTGAAGACGTAGCTACATTACGACCTAAATAGCATCCAGGCAGCGGCACAAGAACACGGCTCTTAGAATAGAAACCTGCCGCATTGCTCTGGAGGAAAAGCTAACGTTATACATTTCTACTTGTGAGACAATTCAGTTGACAGGCACACGATTGTTCCAAAGCAAAACTGGTAGTTTTGCAAAAGGAAACTAATAAACGGTTTAATGCGATTGCTGTTGCCATATGAACCTAACTTTTGGGTAGTTCCCGTGGGCATGTTACGTCCACTACAATGACGTGACATTTACAACGATCCGTCGTACGGACAATACTTAGGTCTTTGTGCTCTGCCACTTGGAGGAAATCAAACCTGTGACACTCTAAACTAAAGTGTGCACTGTGCATATTCATCAGCAGGGAGCCAGTGGCCCAGGGATAGCAATTCAATAGTGAGCAGTGACCCCTGTTTAACATTATGTCTCACACTGATGAATGTGCAACGGCCTTGGGCTGCCTTAGAAAGGTCAGGGGCCAATCAGGATAGGTTGGCTTTGATTCAAGTAAGGCCCGATGATCAGTTACTGTTGCAGTGAATTAAAGAAATGACACAAAGAGTTGTCCAATGCATCGTGTCTGCTCCAATCAAAACAAGAACTGAGGGTCATCTTGTTAGAAGGCCACCGGAGACGTGGATGAACTACAGAGAACATATAGACTGCTGCTGGTGTCCAAAATAGCATTGCATGACCGGTGGTCGGTTGCCGTCTGACCGTCCGGTACAAAGAGCCTGAAGACACTCGGCCAAATCATGAGCTCAGCACTGGCCTCTGAGAGCAGCCGGCACACTAAGTGTACGCATGTGTTTGTTCAGAAGTGTGGGGATATAAAGTGTCTCGTTCTCTGATGTGGTTCAGGAAATGGCTCACTGCTCCACTTAATACATGTTTAGGTTATGGTAGCAAACATTTTGTAGCCAGATTTCTCCACACTATAAGACTTGCGGTATATGACTCTTATAAAAGGATCCGAAGGCATGCAGCCTTCTCACTCTTAGCTGTAAAACGTTCACATTACGTCACTGCAAGCTGTTGAATGCAATAAACTAAAGGAGGATATCGCCAGTTCTCCCTCAATAGCTCGCTTCTGGGAGCTTCACGATTTGAAACTCTCGAGCAGACGTTGGTTCTCTAAATAACTGATTTTAAAAGACAAATAAATCTCGAGTTTGGCAGCAGAAACCCGGCACAACACATTATCTCATGTGCAGTGGAAAAAGCAAATCCTGTTCCGTGGTTCCTTCAGTTTCCTCCTGTGGAATTGGGAGTTGGAAAATATTACTGGGGGTGGAAGAACATGGGAAACAATAACAATAGAGGGAGTCCTCTTCCATCCTTTGGGCTCTCAGATTTGGAGATATGCTTTAGTCTGCAATTTTATGTCCCCGCAACTACCCACTTGGCCCCCTTCCTTTGCTACCCTTTCCCCCCTCCCTTCTATCGTGGGTTTGTGTCTCGGCTGGTGCATGAAGCAGAATAGCAGCTAACGAAGAGAACAAATCCCTCAGGTAACAGTTTGGTCGGCGTTAGCCGGCATTACAACAAGTTGGCTTTGCGCCAGATCATTTTAAAGATGAACGTTCATTGAGCTTTGAGCTTTCAGGTGACTCTTCCATCCTCCTGCCAGTAGAGTCGTACGAGATGACACTGATGTGTTACGAGGTCCTGCTCAGCGTAGAAAGCTTTTCCTGTGTTCAGTAAAGGACTTCCTCTTCCCACATGGAGAAGGGATCAAAACACAGAGGCAAATGGAGCAAGTAGGTCTTCCTTCAAAGCCGAATGATTCACTTCTGTTTTTAACATTAAGACGACCAAAGCCTTCCGGCAACTGATCGACTACTGTTTTTGAAGAGGAAACCATAAGCAGTGATTTGTAAGCTGTTGTCTAACAGAAATCCCCACGGGGACAGTAAAACAAATATATAATCTGCATTTGCTTCCTGCTGTGATGAGTTGTGGAAAATGCCTCATAAATGTGTGAAGCTACAGAGAGAAGAAGAAAGACGTCACACAAGCAGCGGGAAAGCCCCACAGTTACAAACACAGGTACATTATTGATTGTTAATAACAGGGGTGGAAGTAAACAATCACACTGAGCTACTCTCTGATCAACGGTGTGAGAATTGGACAAACGACATGAAATATTTTGAAAAAAAGCACAGGAAGACAGCGCCCCGGAGAGGAGGCACTCTGCTTTATACATGTTTGTGTTCACGCTTGTGTTCAAGAGGAGGTGGAGGCGGGAGGCAAAGCGGCTGAAATGAGTTTCCTCTGTTGGGTGGAGGGGCTCAGATAGGGAAGAAGGAGCTCGGACATCAGGAGTCAGGACGGAGGTTGGAGTTGAGCTGTGACCCGACCTCGGATAAAGCAAAAGAAAATGGACGGATGGATGGACTCCAGAAATTGTTTTAGAATGAGGCCCGATGTGTTTCTGAATTTATTTTTATTTTATTTCGAGGGCGAAAGCGAAAGTCTCCGAGACCGATAGGCTGTACAGGTCCATTTGCCTTTTTCTTTATTACAAAATAATTAAAAAAACAATAACAAACTTAATAAACTGGTTCATTATTATTGTTTTCAGATTAGAAACAATTGTAGTTGTTTACTTTCTCAAAACATAAAAAAAGACATCTGATAGATGTCAAACCAGTAATATAAAACACATGTTTAATGTTGGATGTGTTGGCAAACCTGCTTATTATAATATATATATATAATTACTACAATTTGAAAGCCAGGTTAATGAGATAAGTCTTAATTTTCCTTTACTGTTTTCAACAGTTTCTGTGGATACAAACAGAAAGCTCTCATCTGCAGAAAAGATAAAGAAAAGCAATGGAGGAGCTAGTAATCTGGATGGAACATGAAATGAAGAAAGAGCAAGGTCATTTAAAGCGTTTTAAGCAATTAAATCACTTAAAAATACCACCTACTTTTACTGAATTACAATATGTGTTGCAGATATGATGGTGCATAGGCTCTAACGGAGATGATTGCGATGATGTGTGAATAAAGTGATAACATGACCCCTTGGTTTTGGCTGGCCTGTTTTGAGAAGTTTCTTTATTCTGAAAAGGTTGCAGGAAAGTCCTCAAACACAACTTTAACTGCTTATTTGACCTAAAATGCTCCAAGATCAACAATCTGCAGCTTGGTAGTATGGCGACGCTGCCTGTGTGGTCCGTTTCCACCTATGGGACCATAACATACTCACAGAGACTCGAACATACAAGCCTCTAATGTCCACGGAACATAAAGACAACAGACAGACCTCGATATTACTGGCACAACTACACAGATCTTTGACCAGCTACCTAATTATTATCAATCAATAAGTATTTGTTATACATGAAAAATGGAAACACTGTACTTTTGAATCGTACCATATCATAATAAACATCTATTGGCATCTATGCAGAAATATTGTACGTCGTCAGGTAGGTTGGGTTTGGGGAAAAGTCTCGGAAAACAAGTGTTGATCTCAAATTTGCTGGTTTGGAAGTACTGCACTTATATTTATCTTCGCATTTGAGAATGCGGAAGGTTATGTTTTGATCACTGTGTATTTATTTATTTGTATGTGTTATTCGCATCACTCAAAAAGTATTAAACCGAATCACATGCAATTTGGTGGGATGATTGGTTATTATCCTGGAACCATTTCATTAGATTTTTGGATCGATCGGGTCAAAGGTCAGGGTCATGAAAAGGTACTGGCTGCGATGAAGGTATGCGCTCTACCGAGTGCCCTTTCTAGTTAGCTGCTGATTTCATGTATGTTACTTACCATTGATTGGTTGAACTTTATCAAAGACATATCAACTGTATATTCAGAAGTATGCATAAAGATGGTTAAAAACAATAATACTGGACACCTGTCCAACATCCGTTCGTGGCAAGAAACCGGGTATATTTGACTACTGCTGTATTATACTTCCTGTCGGTTTCCCCACACAGGAAATTATCAAACTAAACTTCTCTAACAGGCTCAAGAAGCTTTAAAAGGAATATTATTTGCACACGAAAAAAAACATTTGGGATGTACCCTTTTTTTGTACCAATTTTGGATGCAATTCATGATTCCTTCTTCCTGATTACCAAGGTTGATGTCAGGCAGTAAGGTATAGCAGTATAGTAAAAGTGTTTCACCGGCTGCTATCATTAATTCCATAAATGGTAGGGGAATATGAGGTCTGCCTTTAGTCAGGGTGTCATTCCTGTCATTCTCCAGACTGTCCTTAATCCAGCACATCAGCCAGTAAAGCTAGCAGACCACAACCTAAATACACAGCTCCTGCTACATCGCTTAATTTACGCTTCATATCTAATTAGTTTGATTGAGACGCAACAATTCAGATCGCAAGAGATGTTGTAGAAATCGGGCCCGCTGCTTCTCAAACTGTGCAGATGGCCGAGGTACCCTGTGCAACACTTGCTAGGATGCAACATCCACAGCTTGCCGGTTATGGTCTGTTTATGTGATCCCCATCAAGCCGTTAAACCTGGAAATATCATGTGGCCATGTTATATTTGCCAGGTGCTTGCATTTACCAATCACTGGTAAACAGATGAGCTGAAGTAGACCAATAAAAAACACTGCACGTTGTAAATAATGGAGGCCAGGCATAAAATACACTGTGATAGATAGATAGAGAGATAGATACTTTATTCATCAGTTCAGCAAACATGTTTACAATATATACAATACAATAAAAGAGCAGGGCAGGACATATTACATTTAAGAACTTAAATAATAAAGGAACGTGTATACAGTGTGTATAGTGTGTATAAACACCCTGTTCCGTTTCACCTATTTCTCCTCTGTCTCCTGTGTTCTGTGTCTTCTCTGTCTCCTCTGTCTTGATTAGTTAATTCCCTTCACCTGCCCTCAGCCACTCCTGTCTCCCTGATTGCATCATGCCATACACCTGTGTGTTTCCCCTATATATTGTGCCAGTCTGTCACGTGTCTCCTGTCGGTTTGTTGTCTTCGTCTCAGTCTCGTGTTGGCTCTGTTCTGATGTCTTATTCCCAGTCTTTGTTTGCATGGTGACTCCTAGTTGTTTTTGTAGCCAATTTCGAGCCAGAGCTTTTTTCCGACCTCCACATTTAGCCCGGCCCCCTGAACAATACCAGAGACGCGTTATGATTTTTTTTCAGTCTGGCCACGCAAATCCTAGACTAGCCCCTTTGAAATAGAACGGAATTTTTTATTATTTGGTTACTATTTATTTCAAAAATAGTGTTATTTATTTCCTGACTTTTTTCTGTGAAGAACCCACAGAGGGGCATTTGGTTATTATTTATTTCATATAGTGTTATTTATTTCCTTTTTTTCTGTTAAGATCCTGGAAAAGGTTATTCATATTTGGTTATGTGTAGCTTTCTGGAAAACAATAAATATTTACATTTAGGCTGTGAGATGTACTATACGATAACTTCAAGCTGATTGCTTGCATACATCGCTGCTAGTTTTTTAGTTTGAAAAATGACGCATTAGTATTGGTGTCTAGACAGGTGTTTATCTAGTTGTATTCCTTCATCGTCACACAGTGGTCATTGCAGACACACCTGGTGGAGATGTGAACGCTACTGGGCACATTTCTAGTTGTTATAATAACACCATATTAAGTTGTGTACCATGTAGTTTACCCACATTTACCAATAATACTTAGCCTTTAACCAGCGGTTTGAGTAACGTGGAAATACACTATTTCACAAGTTTTTTGTTGTTTTGATTATTGTTGTATGTAAATATGTATGTGTGTGGATTTATGTGTGTGTGTGTAGATGTATATAGGTTTGTGAATGTGTATGTATGTGTATATATATATATATATATGTGTATGTGTATATATGTTTGTGTGTGTATATATATGTATATGTACAGTATATGATTCTCTGAATTAAGTTTTCTCGTGAAATCGTAGGTTAGGGCACTTATAAGCTTGATAGCTTCAGCCTTGACCCTTTCGGTTAGAAGTTGTCAAGGTCCACCAAACGCAACATTAGTCGTTGTCTGTGAGGAGGCAGGAACTCGCAAACATGTCCCGTAGAACATATTATGCAGAATGCACTGCTGCGTTGGGTCTTCAGAAGGATTCACAGACAATTTGTGAAATGGAACGACTGTTCTGGAGGCTCAACATCAAGACACTTTGTGCAGATTTGTTCCTCTATAATTTTTTTCCTGTTGTCAACCCTAATAAACCAAGGAATAAAAGGAATACATACAAATGTATGCTTTGACTTTTATTGGCAGAGTTACTGATTAACCTAATAATAAATTATTGGCAAAAATGTTGGTTCAATATTTATAGCGGGGTCAAGCAAACACAAGCGCTTTGTTGATGAGATGGGAAAGGCCACACTTGACTCACTTGAATCCGGTCACATAAACTGGAGCGAGTTCACCCTGGACGTTTCAGGTCAATGGCTTTCACTTGGAAACCTGCTTATTAGTAAGAATGTTGTCGTAAAATGTAAAAAAAACATTGAGATAACATTGAGAACAGGTAATTGAAGAAAAATATTGTTTTGTATATATGCATTCAAGCATATTCTCAGAAAGAGAAAACATGTTAACTAAAGTCTGCAGACAGTCTGAACTGGCTTTCAATATTTCCATTTATTTCTCCAAGTATGAACCTCTAAAACACTTCCAATCAACAGACATACAGACGTGTTCTGTCTCCGACGAACAATAACGAAAACCCATCTCAAGTTAGGGTTGGACCGTGTGGTGTAATTCAACTTCTACACTAAAACTATAAAGCAAAGACTCCCTGTGTCTGCTTTACATATCTTGAGAAATGCTCATCCAATCTACTTGGATGTATTGCTGGGGGCCCCATGGAGGACTTTGTTGAATTTGGACTGATTTCGACGCGGAACGTCGGATAGACAAGCAAACGGCGATCCGTGTCACGGCGGGAACCGAGCTCCAGGCCTCTGCAGAAGTCTGCAGCACGGCTTTACAGGCCGCTGCTAATGGACAGCTGTTCACTTTCACTGCTGGATGTTGGCTGTACCAACCTTACAACCACACTCCTCAAGATCTTTCAGTTTGCGATGTTCCCATGATTCAACTTTGACTTTCTTATTCATGATTTTTTCAGCAGGATGATTTTCTAATGCCACTTAGGTCGGTGTCAGGCAGAATAAGAAGTGTTTAATGTCAGGCGGAGCCGGGGCTTTAGCGGTGGCACTGCTACCGTCAGTAATTCCATAAAGAGTCGGTAAATGAGCTATGCTCTACCTTGAGCCAGGGTGCCGTTCCAATCATTCGCTAGGCTGTCCTTTCCCCAGGATATTAGTCATTATATGTAGCAGACCTGAACCTAAATACACAGCTCCAGAATGCACCATGTGCTCCAGCATCCAGCGGCTTGAAGAAGAGGAGGAAGAAGCTTCGGTTCTCGTGTTAACGTGGCTTTACTCCATGTCACACCTGGCTGGGAGGACAGTTTGTTCAAGAATTATGCTGTTACCAAATAAATGTCCAATACGATTTGGCGGAGCCAAGGAGATGACATTTAAAGAGTGATCACTAGCTCTATAAAAACAACCTGTCATATAAACATGTGGGATGACCATATTAAAATAAATAGGATCCAAGATTCATGATTTGCTCAAAGTGTGATTTAAAAGATGCTAAGTGTCAATGTACATGGCTTTCCCAAATGCAAGACCGATACTGTCTCAAGAGCATCGCACACCATAGTATGCATATTATATTGAATGTGTATAGAAGGCTGTATCTTCTACACTAGGGCAGTTCAAATTCTTTGTATTTCCACAAGCAATGCTCATCAGTATGGAGGACTCAAAATGACTTAATATAAATAAATAAATGCATGAATAAATATAGGAATAAATAAATAAATGCTTAAATAAATGTATAAATAAATAAATACATGTATAAATAAATAAACAAATGCTTAAATAAATGTATAAATAAATAAATACATGTATAAATAAATAAACAAATGCTTAAATAAATGTATAAATAAATAAATACAGGAATGAATAAATATAAGTTATAAATCAACAGAACATCATTCAATAAATATATTTCTACATTTCTGTATTTCTTCATTTCTCTATTTATACTTCAGTCATTTTGAGTCCTCCATAGAGAACGTTGTTAAAATATGTCACTGACATATTTCACACAGAGTAAACTTCACTGAGAGCTGAGCTTTGTGAAACCTAAACTCTACGACTAACAGGCTCCCCTGATGACAGGACCGTGTTTACCATGAACACTTTAGGACTCTCCTATAATACAACTAGGTCCTCAAGAGTCTACGGCAGGTCATTATTCTGCTCCCTAAACTCACATACTACCCATTTAGACCAACTGCCAGTGCCATTCACCAGCACATTTAGTCACACTTCATTACTTGTCCAAGTCCTTGTATGGCACAGGGCTTTATTTGTTGTTCTGTCCTGCTTCCATGGATCCCAAATCATAACACCTGTTAAAAAGCCTCTACCTATTGAGTGGGTTTCTTTGGATTCTTTCCAGATGATGTAAAGACGGCCCTCTAGTAAAACATGTCTGGAAACCATAAGCTAAAGCTTTCGCACTCATGACATATATGTATTGTAAACTTGATCTTTAAATTCCATCCTACAAGGCATGACGTCAACATTTTGGGGCAGCTGTAGCTCATGGGCCGAAGTGTCCTTCAGCGAGACCCTTAATAACTAACTTAATATCAAATACAAAGAAGAATGTCCCCTCTGTGGGATCAATAAAGGATACATTATTATTATTATTATTATTCTTAATAATACACTACCGTTCAAATGTTTGGGGTCACTGAGAAAATGTTGTGTTTTCCATGAAAACTCACACTTTTATTTATTGAATAAAAGATTAATACAAAATATAGTCAAGACATTGACATGGTTAGAAATAATGATTTTCATTTAAAATATTAAAGTTGTTCTTCAAACTTGTCGTGCAAAGAAAGGCCAGTTTTAGAGCTTCTCTCACCAGCATAACTGTTTTCAGCTGCACTCACATAAAAAGGGTTTCAATGTCAAGGAATAATCTGTTTGTGGAAAATGCAAAATAAAAAGTTATAATTTTTTTTAAGGGTTTCAAGGGGGTTCTAACCCTCTGCTAGTCTTCTAAGGCAATAACACAATGTACCACTAGAACACTGGAGATGGGCCTCTATACACCTCTGTAGAGATTTCATTAAAAAACAGAATAGTCTTTTACCACATTAATTATGTTTAGAGTGTATTTCTGATTAATTTAATGTCATTTTCATTGGAAAAAACTGTTCTTTTTTTCTTTTTTCTACTGAGCTTCTTTTGGGGTTTGATGATTGTTGAGAAACAGGCTGCAAAGGGAGGAGCGACGGGGAAATGTAGTTACCTTTTAATTGAATCAAAAATAAAAGTGTCCGTCACTGCATATGTGGCCAGATCTTCTAATGTGTTTCGCAGCTTCAGCATTGTCAGCGATTTATTGTTAAATCCCTGAATCTGTTATTTTGAGTATATTTTAGACAAGACCACACATGCTGCTTATGCTTTCAATCAGACCAAAGACGCCTGAATCCATCCTGTTCCTCTGAATTCTCACACGTTCCATAAGAACTCGTCTCATTTGGTGGTTTCTGCACCAGTTGGGGTGAGCTTGACAAAATCCTGAGCCAGTCCCATTCTTTCCACTCAGATCATAAAACTAAAAATGTTCCTCCCAACAGAACAGCCCTTGTAGGTCTAGCCCCCAGACACAGTGAGTCCTACACAGCCAGGCCATGGAATAATTAAGCAAAATCTTTCCACGGCACATCAGAGGAAAAGTCAAATATTATAATGTTTTGCAATACCATCCAATTCATAACCACAGGATTAAAAATGGCAACAAATACCTTTTACAACAATAATTTACAAACGGGGAGTAACAGTAGACCGGGGGTTCAAAGGTCGATATAGGTCACCAGAGAACCATCCATCATGGCTGGCAGACGGGAACACATGCTGGCCTTGTACGGACCCGTGTTTAAACAAAGCTCCCGATGGTGGCCTCACACATTGCATATACTGAGCAAAACACAATCATAATCAGAAATGTCAAAAAGTCTGTTTGCACATACAATAAATTAGCCTTTTACAGAGGGAGATATATTTTACCTTCAGTAGATTGCACTCAATAACTGCTTCTTAATTTATCCTTCATTTCCGTTTCTAGCCCTAACTAATTATTTGCAGGTTTTAAGAAATTGACTATTTATTAAAAAAAAGATTTGTTTAAATTATAAAGAAGATTAAATACAAACAGTTCACCCGATAGTGTTAAACATCTGCTGATGGAACACAAATATATATAACACCTGTGTTATTCTGAAGTGTTCCTACTTTGTTTTTACAAGCTAATTAATTGTTTTCTACTTTTTTTAGACCAGAGCTGCATAATAAATAACATAAACATCAGGACAGATCATAAGTTGCAGGTTACAGTGCCTCTTTATAATCTAATATTTCAACACTTAAATAAACAAATTTAAAGCTGCTCTTTCTTCACCTCCTCAACTCTTTGTAAGATTGCTTTTTTTAAACTCACATGGAAGTTGCTCTAGAAACATACATGATACAGATTACTAGTTTAGCAACTCTTGACTTGAAGTGTAACATTTAATAATAACAGCAAAGACAGTTTATTTAAAATAATTACTATAATTAGGTTACATTCCGTCTTAAACTCTATGTTTTTATTGAACTGGTCACACATTGTTCTGGTAACAGAAGCGTTCACCCTACTCGTCCCAGGTGACCCGGTGAGCCACAGGAGAGCCCTCTCAACATGCTCATTCATTTACCAACATAAAATCCCATCTGTGAAACATTTCCAACTTTCCATGATCCTCTCCCAGGTGGTACTTCCAGCTTTTAAAATGCATTCATTTGTTACTATTTCAATGTAGAACTAACATTTTCCCTCTGGCATTTTTATAATCCATTGTTCCTCCACCTGCTGAGGATTAGAAATGGAAAGGGAACTAATCACTGCACCAACACCGTGGTTCTTGGAAGCCATTCAACAAGTCACTCAAACATTGAACATTGAAACGCGGCTTAGCTTCCCAGCCGCTGAGTAAGAGTCAGCCGCAAAGCCAGCTGCATTAGTCATTGAGGAGAGGAAAAAGAAAGGAAGATGGGTATGAGTAAAGACATAATAGCAGTTGAGTGAAACATGTGACGCATGAGAGCTGAAGTTGAGTCACGTTTTCTTTCATCAAAAATGTCTTTCAGGGGATAAGCTTGAAATGTGTGACCGTTCCTTCAGTCTGGCTTAATCGGGGATGTTATGACATTAATTTGTCCACTTCTTGCTAGTCCAGTATGTCCTGCCAGGAACTTTGTCGTTTCCAAAAAGCCAGGTGTACTTTCTCACTGCATCACCGGGAGAAATATTTAGACGCATTGGAAACATTTAGACGCTTCCGTCCACATTCGGAAGAAACTGCTGCAACCGTGGAAGAACTCAACCTTTTAAATATTGAAGCACACATGATCTGAAGAAGGAAATCGTGCATAAATATGAAATTGATATAATCCTTTATGTAATATAAATAAGGACTGTTTATTGCTTTGACGAGGTTCCTTATTATAGATAATGCATTCTTAAAAACTACAGTAAGCTGTTGCGTTCACTTAAGCTGGTTGCATCTTTTGTCGTTTAAATATGTTCTTTCACTTGCTATAAAATGATGCCCAGAGGATAGCTTTTAGTTATATTACATTTGGTTTATAGTGCATAGGAACATTCCCCCAAAGCTAAATTAGGACTGTTTTATGACATTCCTTAATAGAAAACACATGAATGTAAACACAAGTCACGCTTCTAAGATGCACTGAGGCCAATATTTAAATCTCAAAGCTTGAAGGGAAAGGTAAATTAAAATGTATATTACTGCAATGGAAAACGCTGATTGTAGAGTTTACATGAGCACCTGAACGGTTGCACACATAGAAAACTAATATGATGAGTAAATTCATACTATAACTGCAAAGCTTCAACTATTGTCTTGTGTACCATGCTCTCCCCATTTTAAACTATGGCCTGCTATTTAACCCTTTAATTAAAGTGATGCAGCTTATGTGCATATTCAGTTCATAGTATAGTTTTTACCCTTTCCTTTTCCTCTTTTGTACACATAGTTGTACGGGGTCCGATCAGTCTCAATCATTGCAAATGCACACAGAGAGACTCGCACACGCTAACACAGATTCACAAATGCGCAAAAAAGAATCCACAAATACATTTCAATGCATACATAAATAAATTACGCTTTGTCTGTTTGTTGATCGCACTGCATTTGTTTGTGGATCGCTACACATTTGGAAGAGACCGTCAGGAGTCACCGAGCCGTGTGAGCCTACGGGTGATGTTATGAAAACCAAAACACGAGGGCGTGAGATGTTACGACGTTTGTGGGATTTCCACAACAAGTATGAAGCAGAACTAGTGGTTATGTATTCCATGGTGGAAATGATAGCTGGAGTAAAGCCACAGAGATGAGCCCCGCCCCCTGAAAGGCGTGAAATGAGGGCAACATCTGATTGGCTATGAATAGGTCTTTGCAATTATTGAGACTGATCTGACCCCATATAGTTGACACTTGCAGGGTTTATAGTTTCACACATAAAGTTAGTCACCATCTGTAACATCTTGAATGTTTCTACTTCAAAGGGGGGATCGCATATATTATTTGTTGTAAAACCAACTCAACAACCACAATTAGACATTTTATTTAGCGCAGAGCTACAATAAAACACTGAAGTAGCTCGAGCCTAAAATAAAAAAAACTACAACTGATGAACATATGTCATTGGGTGTTATTCCCAGTTGGGTCTAGACTATTTGGGGTTGGCTCTATAGCTCATGGGGAGAGTGGTCGTCCCCTAACCACAAGGTAGCCGGTTCAATCCCTGCTCTCTCCATAGCATGCTGAAATGTCCTTGAGCAACACGCTAATCCCTCAGTTGCTCCTTGGGCGCTTCACTGCAGCCCACTGTTCCTAATAACTAAGGATGGGTCAAATGCATAGAAGATTTGCAATAAAAGTGTACATTATCACCTTTGCATTCTGCGGAAGGTTATGTTTTGATCGCTGTGTATTTATTACCTTCGCATTGAAAATGCGGAAGGTAATGTTTTGATCGCCGTGTGCGTGCGTGCGTGTTATTCGCATAAGTAAAAAAGTATTGAAACTGAATGAAAATTGATGAAATTTGGTGGGATGATTGATTATTATCCGGGGACCATTTGATTAGATTTTGTGATCGATCGGGTTAAAGGTCAAGGTCATGAAGGGGTCCAAATCTTCTTTTTACTATAGTGCGGTCAATTTCTATCCAATTGGCAACTAATGCCAAAATGTTAATAATTCAATGCTCAATCTTGTGATATGCGAAGGTATGAGCTCTACCGGGTGCCCGTTCTAGTTTATTTATTTTTATTTAAAATTATTTATTATGTGTGTGTGTGTTTATGTGTTATTTGCATAACTCAAAAAGTATTGAACCGAATAGCATGACATTTGGTGGGATGATTATTTTTTATCCGTGGATCATTTGATTAGATTTTGGGATCGATCGGCTCAAAGGTCAAGGTCATGAACCAAATCTTCTTTTTACCATAGCGCGGTAAATTTTTATCCAATTGGCAACTAATGCCAGAATGTTCACATGACATCAAGCTCCCCACACTCTCATGCCAAGTACCAGAGAAGTGGCTGCGGTGAAGGTATGCGCTCTACCGAGTGCCCGCTCTAGTTATTATTAATTTCAATAGCTGACAAAGCAGTCAGTACCAGATTATTTAAAGTTGCTAGTAAAGTTAAAATTGAGTTCTTAGTGAAATACTACTGTGAAGTTTCTATATGCACTGAATATGAAACTATTAAAGAGTAATAATCTTAGTAGAAAAAGAAAACCGTAACATCTTTACATGTTATTGAAAACAGCAACACAACACGAAAATAACAGACAGCCACGGCAACAGAATCCACACCCAGTCTTTGCCTGAGAAATGAATATTGTATTGTCCACACTCTGACATGACAAAGTGTTTCATATCCTTTTGTGTAACACACATGGACAAGTGAGCACAGCTCTGCCTTGGATGACATGACGTAATCATACCCCTGCACGCTGTAGTTCAAACGCGTTGCTTTGTAGTCAGATCGAGTCTGTTTCAGACATCGCAACGCCAGACTTTAAACCAGGGGCAGCTGTCGCTCACCCAGACCAGATCTAGGTCAACACACCTGAATCTGCTCCCTATCTGTCATCCTCTTCCCATCTCACTCAGGAGGAGCTTTCATTTACAGCCAATTGGGCTCTGATCAGTGTAACAACGCGGCTGTCCACCTCCGAAAGAACCAAGCAGTCCGAGCCCGAAATAGTGGTGGTATTGAACCAGCGGCCAGGGGGCAGAGGGTTGGAAATTTGAGACGTGGGTGTGGGTGGGGGTTTGTGGGTGTGTGTGTGTGTGTGTGTGTGTGTGGCTTGTGTTGTGCATGCTTGTGGATCTCCCTTGTGCCATGGGGAGGAGGGGTGGAGAAAGAAGGCTGTTGCTTTAAACAAGAATGTGTTCATTTTTAAGGGAGAGGGGGGAGGCTCTGAGCTCAATTTGTCTGCCTGGTGAAACACTGCAAGAGGATTTTTCATCATTTAAAAGCAGCGAAGAAGGAGGAAAAAAAAAAGAGAGAGAGAGAGGTGCAGTTAAGAGAGACAGCCTCTTAGAGCTGTGAGGCAGAAGTGATGGATTCAGCCCACAGAAAAGTGACAGTCTTCTCCTAACGGGCCACAGGCAGTACACATGCCGCCCTGGACTCTCACCATTTATCAGGAAACTATCTCCAACCATCCAACTTAAGTTTCCCTTCGTTGACAGTGCTCCAACTTTTTCCCGTGGATTTTGAAACAATCTACTCCATGTTTGCTGACGAGTTTCCGGCAAGTTAAGCTGCGGTTGGGGCTAATGACGGTCTTTTAATAATAGGCTTTAAAACCACACCACCACCCCTCTCCACGGTCGGAATGGACAGAGGTGACAAAGAGTAACTATACAGGCAGAGCGCAGAGAAGGGGGAGAGGAGGACGCAGGGGAGCAGCTTTCTCACTTGGGATGACTTTCTACCGGGAGAAACTTCAATCCATTCTGCCAGGAGGGCAAGGCGTCTGAGGGAGCCTCATCAATACTCTACAGTTATCTATCTCCTAAGCATTGAGGTACCTTTCCCTTATTTACACATTCATCTTGTTTATTGGTTTGTTTATTGGTTTATTTAACAAAGCACATTTATATTACATGATATCAAGCACCGCTTCAATTCATTGCATTGAAACATTGTTTGTAGTGAGTAATCTCTCAAAGCAAGCGATGACCTTTCTTGGCTTGACAGAAGTTCGTGAGCTCAGATTAATTATTCAGCCCTGTGGCATTTCTCACACAGTGGTGAAGCAATTATTTTGTCTTGAAGCGAAACTAATTGAAGTCAGTGTTGGACTGGTCACTTCCAAACTGCTTCACTCTACATACTGATTGTGTTTGATCTTGAATTCAGGAGTTGTAATGCAGCATCTGTTATCCGACTCGGTGTTGGATGCTAAACGGTCATTTGACTTGCCGATGACTAACTGGACAGATGACTCTGATCAACGCGGTCGAGGAGGGTTAATTCAGCACAGGGGGATGCTGGAGAGCGGGCTCTCTGGGCTAAGTGCTTCTCCACTACTGATAAAACACTCGGCTTGTCAAAACACAAGACCCTAAAGGGGTCAAATATAGCTGTGGGTATTGAAGAGGGTGTGTAGAAGTTGTATCACACATATGCCTTGTGTGATACCCGCTGACAGATTCATTCGCTACTATCTAAATGGCACCATTCATTTCTAAAAGAGAAGGGGGGGAAATAACGGATACCCTGATTACCGGTGTGTCGAGCCGTCTGCAGCTTCAGGATGTTTCTCTAGGCTCGGGAGAACAAACGACAGGCAGTTGAATCCTGTCTTTGTTTCCGTTGCCGGGGTAGTGTTTGGATAAAAGGGGCTTTGAGGTAGAATGCTGGAACTTATCGAAACATTTTCCGAGACTCTGATCGCAAGTGAGGTACGGAGAAACTCGACAAACTTCACGAGACGCAGAGCAACACCTAAATGTGAACAAGAACTCAACCTCTCCTACTCCACGGAGAGTCAAAACAAACACGGCCCTATGCCGTCACGCTGAGCAGGTAGTTGAGGATAATCATGTTCAAGATGTCATGTTTCATGCTAACAAGCATCACATGCTTGAGGAACGAATGAGGTCACCCTCAAGTAAATGTAATAGTGCAGATTACCATGAGAAGATTGAATTTGACTCTGATCCAACGCATATTGGGTGTCACGTAGGAGACTGACAGCTCTCAGCAGAGTCGCCGCTAATCTGAACATGCTGCACAAAGCCGCCCCGCCGAGCGCCCGCTCCTTTTTTTAGCCACCGACAAATGAGGTGCCGCATACTCGTGTTGTGATCTCCCGTTGTGGAGGATGATGAATGAAGAATTCATTGAATGTATTTTAACTCTAAATCTGTCCTTCTGTACACATTACATGTATTGTTCTGTCCATCCTGGAGAGGGATCCTCCTCTGTTCTCTCCTAAAGGCTTCTTCACTTTTTTTCCCCCCTGAAGGGTTGTTTGGGAGTTTTTCCTGATCCGATGTGAGGTTTTGGGGCAGGGATGTCTATGTGTACAGATTGTAAAGCACTCCGAGACAAATTTGTAATTTGTGAAATTGGGCTATACAAATAAACTGAATTGAATTGGATGATGATGATGATGATGATGATGTGATTACGAGGCATTCGCACAGAAAGCGGGACACTGGGGATGAATTGTGTCACTAGATGCGGTACGTCTCGGGGGCACGGAGGGGGTAAGGGGGGCAGTGGTCCCTGCGTCTGGAGGGTCGAGCCGTCTGCCACCACCATTGACTCTCCATGTGTGTGTATGGCGGCTCGCTCTAATGAGGTGATGAAGAATGTGAGGAATGCCACGCTCACACTGAAATGAGAGGGGCTGGGGGTGAGACCTATTAGCCAGTCTGCCCAACTTCTAATTAATATGTGCTGAGCATGACCAAAAAGGCTGTAGAGAAACCCTGACCTACCCGCATGCACTCGCCTCTCACACTTGATTTAACACGGGAGTGCAGTCCCGGAGGAGGAGTCGTGTAAACACAGACTTAACCACCTGAAGATAGTAAAAACAAAACATTTTGGTGTGAAGCAGACTTGAAGAGAAATCGCCCCAAGAGAAGCTGCCAATCAAGTTCCAATGAGAGGTGTTATATCCTTGCACACTGCACTCGTTAATCTCAGGGCCCTGTGCAGAGGAGACACTCTCTATATGACACTCTCAACAGCAGTTAATCGTTGCAGCTATTTGCCACTCAATAGCGGCCTGTAAAGTGAACTGATGTGAGGACAATGATGCGCCATGGGGGCCGTTGGAGGAGGAGGAGGAGGAGGAGGAGGAGGAGGAGGAGGCTTGGTGTTGCTCCCTCTGGCAGACGGGGGACGGGTTAATAACAGGTCGTCTCTGTCGGGGCAGATGGGACTCTTGAGGTACCTGGGATACTGAGCACAGCAAGTGTTGTTATTTGAAAACACACATTATCGGAGGAGCTCTCGCAGACACGCACATACCGCGTCAACTCGCACACAAACACACATTTCATCACAAGCTGCAAACATTTTCCACTCGGCTTTGAAGTGTGGTGAAGCCCGGAGCGGGAGATGACGGGCTAACTACGTCCAACATGGGACTCCTCCGCAGCAGCAGGGGCAAATCACTCTGCATTTCTCAGAGACAGAGCTCATGGTCTGGGGGAGAAACCACAGGAGCTGCTGGCCAAATACAGTCATCAGCACATTACAAGGCACACTCTGGGCTGCTCTTTTATCGCGGTACGGGCTTACTCGTAAACTATTATTATTGATGCATTCAGGGCGTGAAGACTTTTAGATCATTTAAATGACACAGAATTAATCAGCATGTGTTGAGGTGACGTGTGAAGCATCAGTAGCATCAGTAGCATTAAAGACCTCCGACTGTGCTGATGCAAAACACTCTCAATCAAACTCAATTTGAAATAATAAATACAGTCTCTATTGACGTATTCTAGTCATTTTTAAGTGAATTTTAGGTTCTGCTTTTGCAAAATCCATGGGAGAAGTAGACTGTACATTCTTCTGCACTGACTGACTATATTTCTGGCCAGGTAAAGAGTAACATCAAAAAGACCGTCCAGTTTAAGGAGCATACAGTGGGGGGTGGGGAGTGGGGGGGAGTTTTCCCGGGAAAGAAAAATGTTTTCACATTCTCCTCTAGACAGATAAAACTGAAAGGGTCAAATGTGCTACGGGTCATGTTCTTGGAGAGCGCTGCATTTCTCTTCTCCATGTCTCCTACCTAATGTGCTGGCAGCACGCCCGGATTAACAAGACAAAAACATTCTGCTCTCCACCCAACTTTGTGCTTACTATTAAACGGTAGATTATCTTTCACACCAAGGTAGGTTGTAACAAAATGTGCGAGAAGTTGTAAGCCTCGCAATACTAACGCGGATCTTTAAAAGCAAGCCAATAAAGACCTCTTATCCCCATCTTTCTGACTCTTTCTGAGGTGTTACAGAGGACCCCTCTGTAATCCAATATGCAGCAGCTTTCAATTAAGGTGCCCCATGAGTTCAAGGCCTTGTTATCCTTGCACAGGACTTACATTCTCCTCAGCACTCAGTGGCATCCCCTAATAACACCACCAGCATCTACCCAAACTGCTTGCACTTTCTTTTTTCATTAAAAAAAGTATACACTTTAAATTCTCGGGCTAACAGTTTAGTATCTCCTTCTCATTAACTCCTGTGGAAATGTATGAGTTATGCCACAAGGTGTAGTTATGGAGGAAACATAATTTCAGAGATACTTTAAGATAGACAGTGTGATGTAATAAATCAGATTAAATAAATATATGCTACTTAAGCTCGCTGGTTAAAGTAAGCTTTTATTCTGTTAAAACAGTTAAAACAAAGACACTCGTATTGGACGTGCAGACATAAATGAAAGTAAATTGCCTTCCAGCGTCTAACTTATTTCCCTCTTTTGGTAAGGGCTATGAACAGGACTGATGCAACACGAACAATATGTAAACCGGTTCCATTGATGGCATCATCTGGTAGTGTCTCATATTTTCCATAAGCAGAGATGTCCAGGGCTGCAGAGCAGATAGTAATGTTCCTGTGTGTCAAGGACAAGCAGTGGCACTCGCCCAACGAGAACCTGAGCCAGCACGGCAAACTAAACACACTCCCAAACAGCAATGAAACAGACTGAAGCGATCAGCACATCATTAGACAAAGGAAATATTTCTCTTAGGGGCAGTGAGGTGATGAGTAACTTTCAAACATGCATGTGTTGCACACTCTCGATAGTGGAACGCTGATATAAACAATGGATCACGACCAGATGTCTTCAAGGAATAACACACAAATACAGCAGTGTTTGCTCATACCAATCGTGATACTTGTAGTCTAGCAACCATGACATTCTTGATTTAAGTATTACACATTAATATAATTCGGTTCCTTTCACGGAAAGTTACAGCAGCCGCTGTGGCGCTCTGCGGGGCAAGTGAGCGATTTTCTTACAGATCTTATCTTTTTCAGTAGCGCATTTTCTTTTAAAGCTGTAATGACCTCCAGCCCTGACTAAGTATATATGTGCATGCACAGGGCTACTGTGACCAACTGCTCCAGGCAGGTAACGGAGGATAAGACCAGTGTAACCTGATGGGCAGCCTTCTTCTGATCTCAATCCGCCTCGCTGTGAAGGACTCCGTTGATGACCCGGCCTGAGGGGTCAATTCTAATAGTTAGGAAACAGTTTCAGAAGAGGTATGCTCGTACAGTCTTCTGCTTATTAAGTAGAAAAGTTTTTTTCTCAAAACAATGCAATGATGTCCATTTCTTCCTTTATTTTCCTTAGGCGTTGGTGAGTTGGGACACATGGAGCCCCCTTCAATGGTCCTGCTGGGGCTCCTTTTTGTTCATGGACTAGTAGCCTGTGGTGCCCAGCAGACTCATGGGACTCAGGGGAGTCCGTTAGACAGCAGCCATGGCCGGGAAAGGACCCAAGAATTTGAGAGTAGTGAGGATGATTTGGAGCGAGAGTTTCTCTACGCTGGGAGGACCAAGCGAGCTCCGCTGGAGCCGCCGCAGGACAAGTGTTCCTACACTTTCATTGTGCCTCAACAAAAAGTGACGGGAGCCATCTGCGTCAACTCCAAGGAGCCAGAGGCCATGCTGGAGAACCGAGTCAACAAGCAGGAGTTGGAGCTGCTAAATGAGGAGCTGCAGAAACAGAAGAGGCAGATCGAGACCATGCAGCAGTTGGTAGAGGTGGACGGAGGTATCGTCAACGAGGTCAAGCTCCTGAGGAAGGAGAGCCGTAACATGAACTCCAGAGTCACCCAGCTGTACATGCAGCTGCTCCATGAGATCATCAGGAAGAGAGACAATGCTCTCGAATTGTCTCAGATGGAGAACAAGATCCTGAACCAAACCTCCGAGATGCAGCAGCTCACCGGTCGATACAAGGATCTCGAGCACAAGTACCAGCACTTGGCTTCTTTGGCCACGAACCAATCGAGTCTTATTGTTCTGTTGGAGCAGCAGTGCCAGAGTCGCCCTCCCCCCCGTCCCGTGCCGGTGCCCCAGCCACGGTCTCAACCGCCTCTACCGTCTCCACCGCTCACCAAGCCGTACCAGCCACCTGTCGTTCCACGAACTAGCAAAACTATCAGCAACGAGATCCAGAGTGACCAAAAATCTATAGTGCCTCTTCCAACGATGCCCACCGGCACACACAGCCCCTCCACTACCGACAAGCCCTCTGGTGAGTTATGAACTTTGAAATGAAGCGCCATCATTTCAAAGTTGTATTTGATGCATTTTAATCAAAACGATTTGCGTCACTAACAAAGGAGCATGTGTCTGAATGTTGTGAACCTCTTAATAATTAACAATACCCATTCTTCCATTTTAAGCCAATGGAAATACGTCCCACACATTCCCAGGGCAAAGGGCTCTCAGTAGGAACAGCAATGCTGTTGTTACGGCCTTTTGAGATGCATATCTTGTCATTGCCACAACTCAACCTACACAAAGCATATTAGCAGAGTAAATAATATGGCTAAATGAATATCTAGATGCAGCCTATATGGGACTCTTCAACACATGTTGGTGATTGATATGCTTTACACTGATGTGAAGGGGGTTTGTGGTATCAGCTGCAGTGAGCGCTCTGTTGCCGTTCCCTTTCCCCACTTTAATTAGGAAACAGTTTTTTGAAATGGTGGAAAAAGGGGACAAACCATTCTCAACATGACGTGTGGAAGCTTTTTCCATTGACATTTTCACTCGACTGCATGTGAACGGTAGCCTTTGTACAGAATGTTTGAAAGGAGGCAAGTAATTTCCTGCCCATGCTCGTGCAACTAACACTTCCAAAAAGTTACATAAACCCACAACACGAACAGAGAACTGCACACAATGCAGGAATAGAGAGGAAGGAAGAGAGAGAGACACGGAGGGATGGAGTCAGAGAAAAAGAAGGGGGGGGGCGCAGGGGGAGGGGTAAAGTACATAGAGAAAGAGATACCGAGACTCGGTGATGTCATTTGTTCCAGTTGCACCAGGCAAGAAGCAGTCATATGTTCCACCAAAGCCGCAGACTTTATCAGGCAGAACGGAGAAGGGCAGGGCGGCTCTCCGGCTTGTATCTGCTCAACACACATTCCTGAGAGCAAATGGATGGCAGAGAGACAGATATCATCCACAACAATAACAAAAATAAAAAAAGAAGTTGTTTCTGAGAGGCAAACTTCTGGCTATTCGCATTATGTGAAGAGTTTAACCAGATCCAATGTTTCTTCTTTTGCATAGCTTTCTTTATATATTTCTGCAAACCGAACCGGACCGCCCCCTCACCTCTACTCTTTGCATGACCCCTTATTCTCATTTCATTTGTTTCCATTGTATTTAAACACTTTGTAATCCGGGCCAGTTGGCAAACCACACTAGTGTGAAATATTGAGACCTTAAACACTTTCACAGCCAACTGCAGCCCAGGAGCCAGTGGCCCCATTAGTGCTTTTACATATTTACTATGTTGGACATTTGGAGTAAAATCATAATGATACAGAGGCAGGCACACCTGGTTTCACTGATTTGCACCATAATAAAACAATTTTGACCGTGCACAAATTTTCCAAAACATAAGTTACTGCAGTAAAGTGCATGGCTGATGCTGCTAGATTATTGTTATGTCTTTTCTTTGATTGAGAGTTATTTTTTCAGTTGTAGATAAGAAATGCGTCTCCTAACACTGTTACTTACGTCACATAACTTTTCATGAAATTGGAAGAACACTTACTCACAAGGGTTTAACAAGCTGTCTATAATTTATTGTAGTCCCTGAACATGACGTGAGGCTTAACATGCACACCTCTAACTAGAAGTACGTCTGTGTCCATATATCATAACGTACAAAAACCTAAGTGAAAGAAACTAAGATAATATACTTGTGCAGAGTAGAGAGAACCCCAGATGATCGAACGTTTTTCTCGTGTTTCATCATTCAGTAGTCAGGATTCCCTTTGCCCTCATGCCAGTGTTTCTTTTGGCCGCACAGCCGGCAGCCATTTCCCTCGCGAGAGGAGCAGCCAAAGTCAATTCCAGTGTTAAAATGAGGGCCTCGACTGAAAAATGGGAATCCCTGTGACAGAGTATAAATGCTTTTTGAGTCACTATGGCTTTCTTTTCCCTTTCTCACCTTTTTGAATTATTCTTTTAACTCGTTCAATTGTACAAGCTGTAAATCTATTGTTGTGATCGTTCTTGTTTCTAGGGCCATTTAAAGATTGTCTCCAGGCTCTGGATGATGGCCACACTTCCAGCAGCATGTACCTGGTGAAACCAGAGAATGCCAACCGCCTGATGCAGGTGTGGTGTGACCAGAGACATGACCCAGGCGGCTGGACCGTGATTCAGAGGAGGGTGGACGGCTCCGTCAACTTTTTCAGGAACTGGGAGACGTATAAGGTGCGACAACTTCACACTCAATCAAGAACCTCATAGTTGAGAGGAAAGCAGGTGGTTTATGTTAGACGTTTTGTCGTTAACCAGTACTGAATAGTTGATTGATCAGTTCTTAAAGTGTCTGATGTAGTAACGGCCTCGGCTACTGCCAAAGCCATGAGTCATTCGGTCTTGCAACATCCGTTGGTCTTTGTAAATTCGTTTCACAGTCAAATAGAAATGTGGGAATAATCAAATAGTTGTGTCATCATTCCTGATGTTCTGTAAAAAGAACCCTTATTTTTCTGATTATTGCTTTACAATGTATGTGGTAATCAGGGCTGTGGAGTCGTTTAATTTTTACTGAAGGGAACTTCTTTAACTTTTGAAAGGGAATCCCCTCAGTCCCTCACACAGGGAGGAGCTGTTCACTGTTTGCTGGCCCGTCATCCACATGGGTCCTGGTTACATCTCAGCTAAAGGCAACAATTGGGATTCATCCAAGACTTTCACAAAAACCTTAATGCCACACGAGAGCTGAAATTGCATTTGTACACTCATCTGCAGAAGGGGTGTTTCCATGATCCAAAGCATGTGCAGGGTACGGGATGCCACAAACCCACTTACAGAAAGACAGGGTTGGAACAAAGCAGCGAGACATAATCCAGTACATCGGATCTTATGCTCCAGATACTTTGTCTGCTGGGATTTCATCAACAAAAAATGTTGGGAAAAACTGGGCACTCATTTATAATATTGTCCATAACCAACTTTCTTCGAGGGATGACAGTGTAGACATGGGGGAAAGAGAGAAAGGGATGCAACGCTGGAATGATGACCCCTTTTCTAAGAGCTTTCCCTATCTGATTGAGATCCTTTCCTCCCTGATCTTCACAGCAAGGTTTTGGCAACATTGATGGTGAGTACTGGCTGGGTCTGGAGAACATCTACTGGCTGACTAACCAGGCCAACTACAAATTGCTGGTCACGCTGGAGGACTGGTCCGGCAGGAAGGTGTTTGCGGAGTACGCCAGCTTCCGAGTGGAGCCCGAGGCCGACTTTTACAAGCTAAGGGTGGGCCGTTACCACGGCAACGCCGGAGACTCCCTCACCTGGCACAACGGCAAACAATTCACCACACTGGACAGAGATCATGATACATATACAGGTAAGAAAAAAGAGAAAAAAGCACAATGTAGTAAAGTATTAAACTGGATAAACTCACAGCGTAACACCAATCATATGTTTATGCATTCAACCTGACAGATTTGTTTATTTTATCCATGTTTCTAGGCAATTGTGCCCACTACCAGAAGGGAGGCTGGTGGTACAACTCTTGTGCCCATTCAAATTTGAATGGCGTTTGGTACAGAGGAGGACACTACCGCAGCCGCTACCAAGACGGAGTCTACTGGGCTGAGTTCAGGGGCGGAGCCTATTCACTCAAGAAAGTGGTCATGATGATCCGTCCAAACCCAAACACCTTCCACTAAGCATCCGAGGAACACGTCGTGTACCACGTCTCTAACACAAACCGTGACGGCTCCTAAAACCCGTACAATCTGTAGCCTTTTTTTCTTTTAGTGGCGCCACACCAAGCCGGGGGACAGAGAGACAGATGACGTTGAAAGTGCAATATCAAAAAGAGCTGGTATACTGGCCCCTCCTGCACGTTGTGCACCATTATACAGCTGTCTGTAGCTTTTTCCCTTCTACGTTTGACTCGGTAGAGACGTGTTCTGATCGCTCAGGAGTTGTTTTAAATGCACTGTCGTTGATGAATCCTGTTTAGCTGACAGTGCTCTCATTTCACCAGAGTAAGAACAACAATAAGAACATAATTTGACATTAGAGAATAAAGCCAGACAATATATATATTTAGTATGTAAAGTTTTTTTTGTTGCAATAACAAGCAAATGAGGTTGACACAGGAAACGTATCCGGTGACTTTTAATTTCATTCTAAACACATTTTCCAAATGTGTATTTTAACAGGAGCATATATTGACTTGGAATACAGGGTTGATATTCTGGCCAGTTTGATTTATTACAGCAAGATATAGTGTTCTAAAACGGTGCCATTTTCCTTTGTAACAGAAAAGCACAACTGTAAATAGCAATACCTAAAGTTATAAACAGTTTGCCTATTAAACAGATGCATCTAAGAGCTAAATCAATATTTGAGGTGGTAGACCCACTTTCCTGCTTTTTTTTTATACAAAGAAACTTATTTTGAAATGTTGAATTGCTTGAACAGGTATTCACCAATTTGCTTGTATGAATCAAGCACTGTATTTACTGTATAAATTGAGTGGTTTGTTGATGTCAATAGATCCAACACATTACATTTGTACATAAAAGATATTTGTAATATAATGTATTAAAAAACGTATTACATTGCAGTAAAATATGTACAGCTTGTGTGTTTTTCTCTTTTTTGCCGTCTATAAGTAGAAAAAAGTACTTTGTTAAGCAGCACTTTAATAACAGTCATACACATTCACAACATTTTATTCATGCTTTTATCAATTTTCATAACTTATGTTGGTGTATGACTCATCCATACCTCTAAACAGAGAGATTTGACATTAAGATTTAACATTTTTGATATAGGTTTAGCACTGTGGTGACTTTACGTGTTTAACCGTCAAGTATATTTCTCATTAAAACAAGAGACACTATGAGCCACGACTATTGTGATCCATCACTTAATCATCCCTGTGGGGAAACTGCTTTATTAGGTGTTAATATTCGCACTTAGCATGCAGAGCCGCCAGCTTTTATATGATTTAGTCGACGTGTTCAGTCAGAAGCATGAAGGTAATCTCCTCAATGCATCGTTTTAATGCTCAACTTGTTTTGGTTAATCCCCCTAAAGCCTTCAATCCCCTCAATATATACCGAAGCATGCCAGAGGAAAGCTTATTAAATATAAACCCATAATATGATCGTATCAAATATGCTATATTGTATATTATTTCTTGAAATCTTAATTGAGGAAATATTCTGAATTTGTTAATGTTATTGTATATACATTATTTGTATGAATTTGAAGTGCATAGTTACATTTTTAAGACAAATATAGGGCAAACAGTTTTAACTTTAAACTTTTTGATCTAAATTTGTCTCCATTGCCCTAAAATGACTTTAAACTTTAAAGTAATGGGAATATGAATTCCACAGATTACTGATTTGTTCATATGGAAAACAAACAAGCGGTGCATGCCTCAAACATGCAGTAACTACATCTTTTAGCAAATCTGGTTTTAATTATGTCCTATTGAGCAACACCTTCATTTTGACAATGCAAGCAAAAGAAAAAGAATGACATCATTTTCGTATAGTAGAGTGAAAATGAATAACATTTAATGTTTCCAATCAAAAATACCAAGTTGTGGGAACTGGCTGCACACACACACACACACACACACGTCGTCTCAAACACCATCAGGCCCAGTGTTAGCGTAAAGAGTCGGTGCACCAAGGAATGACGCATGAAATGCGACCGGCTCGTAAAACTAATGCATCCAGCAGCCCCCTTCCTTGACAGCAGAAAGCAACTTTCTTTTATGTGTATCGATGGGACTTCCAACGACAGCTGGAAAATGAGTCCAAAAGTGACTTTGCACTGCAATGAACCAAGCTCCATTAATGCCATTTGTTGTGACCAGGCATGAGCACAGCAGGTTTTAGACAGTTTAGAGAGCATTTTAAATCAATCCAGTACACATGCATGTGACTGACAACGTCAGATCCAATCTGAGATTCTCTGCAGAGACCCATTATCAACAGAGCAAAACACGGTGTGTGTATTTACACACCCTCGCTCCACATAAAAACTAACTCACCATGTTAGCACTATGTGCTGCCAAAGTAAAGATGGATGCTTATGTGATGTTAGCTAAAACACTTGTCCTACATTAAACCTACAAACACTGGCAGCTAGAACTGGCTCCTGAGTCCAAAGTTAAAAGCTAAACAACCTTCATTCCTGTAACAAAGACAAAGGAAGAGATTCATCATGCCGACTGTCACTCTTATCAGCTGAGTTTTCACTAAAGATGGTTAGGACAGTAAATGCACTTTATATTGACCGTCTGCCTTCTCAGATAGGTCAACTCA
Organism: Liparis tanakae; assembly: GCA_036178185.1. Lineage (NCBI taxonomy): Eukaryota > Metazoa > Chordata > Actinopteri > Perciformes > Liparidae > Liparis > Liparis tanakae. The sequence continues at coordinate 20,442,034 of CM070094.1, forward strand.
GTTTTTTTTTATTTATAGCAATTGCATCTTAAAACCACTTCATGCCTGTTTTGTCAATTAACCTTCTCGTGGTAAAACCGAGGACTGTGTTTCACCGTCTCCATAAACAGAGACGACAGACTCCTTGGAAGCCGTGCGTGTCTGAGGACTCACCGCGATGGAAAACCTTCAGTGAGGGTGGCCTCTGCAGCCCCCACTCCTCAACCAACATGGAAAACCATGAAGCTGACACAGTGCTCACTCAGCACAAAAACAACCGCATTTCCTGGGCCTTCAAACCTGAACCTTCAAACTGGCGTGTATTGTTGTTTCACATCTGTAAAAGTCTGCGTCCTTGTACTATTAAATGGAACAATTTTTATTTTCCTGTGCTCCCACGAATCGTTTTCACTTCACCTTTTGAGTAGATGTAGTCCTGGAGAAATGATTCACTTGGGACTGTAACCACCCACATCTCAGGATTCATAGGAGCACATTCAGGCATCCCTAAAGAGATAAGCATCAAAGCTCATAATGTTTTGTTAATTATTTGTAAAACCTATATAACTAGAATGGGCACTCGGTACAGCGCATACCTTCGCATATCACAAGATTGGGCATTGCATTTATGAACATAAAACTTTACTGTGCTATGGTAGAAAGAAGATTTGGACCTTTTCATGACCTTGATCTTGACCTTTGACCCGATCAATCCCAAAATCTAATCAAATGGTCCCCGGATAATAACCAATCATCCCACTGAATTCCATGCGATTCAAAGAAGATTTTGACCTTTTCATGACCTTGACCTTTGACCCGGTCGATCCCAAAATCTAATCAAATGGTTCCCAGACAATAACCAATCATCCCACCAAATTTCATGCGATTCTGTTAATTTTTTTGGGACTTATGTGAATAACATGCACGCACACACGCATACAAATACACGGGGATCAAAACATTACCGTCCTCATTTTCAATGCGAAGGTAATAAATACATTTGGGTAGAAATGGTAGTCTAATTAATTTCAGCGCTTGTGTTTTGGACTTGTTACATATCTAGCACTACGACAGTGCTGTGTGAGGAAAGTGACTTTTCCACTGTATTATTTTCCAATGTTCCACTGGTTGTGCACAGCAATGCTCCGATACGTTCGTGCATGCTGCCAATACGTCTTTAAAATCAAATTGAATGATAATGTTAACACTAACTTTGAAACGGAACCCCTCCTCTTGTAAGGAAACAACAGCAACCATGAGCGGCCTCAAAGAGGATCTGTCATCTCCCTTTCTTCTCTCCGATGTGATCACACGTATCATTGTGTCACGGCTGACCGCAGACTGAACACAAACTGATGCACCGCAGCCGCACAATCCGTCTCTGTCACATCTCGGCATTCCACGGAGGTGACAACACTCCTTCTTGAGCACAACCTATAATTATCACACTTCAGCATAATTACAACTCGATGGAATACTTTATTGTGAGATTCAACTAAACATTGCACCATAAAAGTAACCGACTTCTTTTCCCAAATAATCCATTCCAAGGACTCCCGTTTACTGCTGTAACGATATTGTGATGCATATGGGAGTTATTAAGAGGTGCTTAAAAGTAGGAACACATAATAATATGGTGAGCCTTCTCTTTGGGAGAATAGTCACTTCATGGTTTATTACTTACATCGTGGAATTATTGAATGTGGGATTTCTTCCATTTTCCAAAAGCTCAGCATTTGAACACAATTCCAACTGGGGAGATGTGCAGCTTTGCCTCTAACTTTACAGCCACATGCTATGACCATTGTTTCAAGGTCTTCCAAGATGTCTGTGAGTACTCTGCAGGGAACTTGCAGGAAATCTCTAAAGGAGGGACGAGAGGAATTTTTCCTTCGTGCAATGGAAATTTGTATTTCGTAAAGTATCACTATAGCGGTTCCAGTGTTACAGCGTTCCACTTTGTCAACATGTTGTTAGCGACGTGTCCTTATACTCAGACACAAATGTCAGCCTGTGACCTTCAAGAACTCTCTGCATGGTCATGCTTCAGCTCTGTGTCGACACAACGGCTCTCATGCAAACTTCATTTGGAGCATAAGAAACGAGCTGTGGTCTAACAGTGCTGCACAGACGCAGTCAGCCGTACGCTGAGAGCCTCTCAGAATCATCAGGCTACTCCTGAGTAGCCACGATGAAAGATGGACTCGGCTTTAATAAAGGAAAATATGAACAACATGATAAAATGAGTGGTTTCTCAGAATCTGACAAAAATGCTGATTTGATTTGTCACCATACTCTATAAGAGTTGCGAATGATTTTCTAAAATAATAATAATAGACATTATGAACTTGAAGCAAAACAACAGATAAAAGATAATAGTGATTTCAGTGATAGCAAGATAGGCTGATGCCTAAATGTCTTGATATTCTCAGAGTTCACTCCTCGTGGAGAACAAATCGTTGAACAAACAAAGGTTGATGAACTTCGGGATAGCTCACAAAGATAAGATAATAATACATATACTTGAAATCCTGAGATGAAAACCCAGCTCTGCTGAGGGGGGAAATCACTGGGATTTTTACACAAGGACTTTTTTAACCGCAATGTGCAGACAAAGCTGTCATACCCAAAGGTTGTTGCAAATTAATAGTTTTTCCAGAGTTGAGTGATTGAGAGTTGGCTGGAAGTGGTCCAACACGCAAAATACACAAAAAGAATAGTTCTCTGGGTGGTTAGAGCTCGGTTTGAAGGGCTCCGACCGAGCCTGGGTTCAGCTCCACCAGTTTCCAGAGCGCCACCACGGAGTTGGACATGGCAGTACGAGTCTGCACCTCCTGGAGAGACGGAGGGCAGAGGTTTTGGAACTGAGCCACAAACTCGGACATCCTCAGGTTTGGGACGGAAACTTCAAGAAAGAAGATGAACATCATAAGACATACACAGACATGGATACATGAGACTATTTGAATAACTACTACAACAAACATACTATACTGGTATTTATTACCTTTTTTATGACATACAATGACTTTTTAATGCTATTTTCAAGGCATTGCATTGTATATACTTTCTTTGACACTATGCTAAATAAAAGTTATTTGAGTGTGGTCTATTACATTTATTTTGTATAGCCCAAATAAAAAATGGGTTTAAGAAGGTTTTATAATCTGTACAAATCTCCCCTTCTAACATTTTCACAAATAAAATAAGGCTTTCCGAACTCTGAAAGTGGGTTTCAAACAGCTTTACAAGGCGTAACCTTTCTTAGTTTCAGGTATACACAAGTGAAAACACCGTAATGAATGTTGTATCCAATGACTTCACGATAACGTAACGTTAGCTAACATGGCTGTGGCAGCTGTCTCCAATTTGGCCTCGGCTGCGGGTGATTTGCAATCAGTCAGCAGCCGAGGCCGCCCTCACAAGAGCTCTGAGTTGAGAGTGGAGGGCAGGAGATTGCCTCAATGCTCGGTGTTGTGTGGAACACATTAAAATCTGTTATCCAACGGAACAGTGTTGTGCGTGGTGCTTTTGGGGGAAACCCACGGGTAACGGCCCGAGAGCTGTTGGAGTGGCGTTCCAGTTACTCCTTGCTGAGACCGCAAAGCGCCTGGAGCTAATTTTTCTAAATTTTTTTGAAAAGATTAAGATCTTCACAGTGTTGGAAATGGGCTACCATATATATTGTTGTAAAATGCTAATCCTATTTTCAAAATATGTGGAAGATTTTTGGCTTCTTAGACCCCGTTTACTCGATGGGAAAACGTATATATTTTCATGCGTTTTGGCCTTTCATTTACACAAAAACAGAGGTTTTATCACGGAAAACGATCATTTCTAAAAACTCCGGCCAAAGTGGAGATTTCTGAAAACTCAGTTTTTGTGTCTGCGTGTGAACTAGGTCACACAGAGTTTTAGGTTGTCAAACGCCACAGTATGTGACTAAAAATGCTTCTTGTCATGTGAGCGTCCTATGCGGACGGATGCGGACGGCGTATTAATGCGGGTTCATATAAACAGAAACTTTTTTGAAAACGACCTTGTGTGTACAACGTTGTTTTTGTAAACGGAGGGGCAGAAATATTCGTTATGTGTAAATGTGGCCTTAAAATGGGTTCAAGTGACCATGGGGTGAAAGAATCAGCCATAATCAGTGTTCACGTTTACTTTTCCCATTGCAGTTATTAATGTATACTCAGGACCTCTGAGAACCTGCCGCAGCTCTCCTAAGGGGCGTGGCAGTGGTGATACCCACATGACACATAAACAGGAAACGGCCTTGTTTCTAAAATGTCGCTATTCACACTCTTTTGGTTGAGATATGCTTCCCAGTGGCTTCTTACCTAGAAGGAATCCCTCCATGAATAAACAAGCCTTAAAACCTCAGGATTGTATTCTCATCTTGTGGAGGTGGGAGCCCTCCACCTGTTTTCCTCTTCTTCCCCACAAGCTGCAGTCCTCACTGACACATCCCGTGTAACGTGGCAGCGTTATCTCATTCAGGGAGCAGAGACGCACAAAGCAGTCAAGCAGGCCGTTGTCATATGATATGGTGGATTGGGATTATCCTTAATTTGTCAGACACAATTTCATGAAATTGCTTCCACATCCGCCCTATCACAATAATATCAAATAGCATGTATGGAAAACTATTTAAAGGCTCCATCTTTTCCAGAGACCTCTCCGAATTATCCCAAAGCGAAAGGGAAAGTAAGCGATGGACAAACATCTTGTTCCTATTTTGGATAGAATTAACTAATGGGTCACACTAACCAATTACAAGGCAGAAACATTAGCACTATAAGCACAATATAATATAAGGCAGCAAGAGAACCTGCCTGCAGGGAATACATTACTTTTACTTACCTGAGATGCGAGAGAAGGTTGTAGCGTAGACTTTGTGGCTGCAGCATAAGACAAACTGAACCAGAGCGACATCGAAGAATCCACCGGCCATGTCCTATAGTGGCAAAACTGCAATAACAAAACTAATCCTGATAATAAAAGTTTCAATAATTAAGTATGTATTAACAGATGTGTGAAAAAGCTCTATCACTTACTCACTTCAGTCCAACTGTTAACAGTTCATTATAAAGAGGCCAATACATCATAACCATAGAATGCAGTTCAGGAATCCTTGTGGACATGTGACCTCAGGGCTCCTGTCCTTGGATTCTGAGTCGTTTTATTCTCAAATTCTACATAGCAGGGCAACTAAGCTGATTATTTTAGGATTATAATGCTTGTATTAAAACAATTCCTTTACGTCATTACTATTTTTAGTAAAGAGTGATGCTTATTTTCTGCATTTCCTTATTTTCCAGCAAGTGACACAATATTTGATGAAATTTTTCAGTCCAAACACTGGAATATTTTTTTAATTAATTCAGTGAAAAACTTCAATATGCAATCTGAAAGAATAGTTAGAAAGTATTATTTTTAAATTTGTCAATCTTTCAAATTAAAAAAAGGTATTTTCAGACATGTAGTTGCTAATTATCATAAAATAATGTGTATATTTTCATTTTTAAACCAGTGACCTATTCATTTTCAGATATCTTATTGTCTACGTTTCACTGCAGAGCACCAGAAGTCTCAGAAAAAGGTTCCTGACCCCTGCACTAGAGACACCTTTCCAGGGTGTATTTGTTAAGCTCCAGCTCCCTCTGGAGGGCCACAGGTGCACACACAGCAGATATTCCCCCAGATGGGATTCATATATGCCAGAAACACATGATCTGACCATATTCTGGATGCCTTGTTGTTCAACACATTATAAACAATACTACAAATGACAGAACTTGACTTGTTGTTGCTTTGGCTCATTTGAGTTTGCAAGCACATGTAAATAAATAAATAATTTCTTGAGAAACACAAAAGACAAATCGGAGCCAAATGAGCGTCTTTATTTTACAAACGCATTATTATATTGACATTTTTTATACAATAAAAAAGCAATTTACAAGCTTAAAAACCAAAACAAAGCAGCACAGAATGATTATGAGTAAAATATATAATTTGAATAAATATATTTTATTTCATGCTATAAAATAAATTCATAAATGGCAATATAGATACAACAAATCAGCTCTAGCTAGCTTCATTTACTTCATAGATGTACAAAACAGTAGAGTTCTGAGGTTCACAGTTGGGTTGTGAGGTTGTGTGTAGAGAGTGGACGAAACAGGGGCCGGGCCTACTCTGCTCTCGCGGCTCAGCTCACGGTCTCCAGGGCTCCTCGAGCTTCAGCTCGGTGGAAACTATGGGCTCATTGAGACATTGAGGCAGATTGTTTGGGAACCATTGACTGAGGAATTGTGTCCCCACCTGAAGAGAAGTGCACAATTATACTACGGACATGAGCAGTATGTCCAATGAGACCACTTTTAACACTATATACCCTGAGTTCTAAGTTGTTGTTTCTTGTTGCCTTGTCACCAAATACATATGAGCCAGAGACATTATAGTGCACCGTTGAGGGAGTTGTAAAAGTAAAAGAAACAATAGCTTGACTGAAAACACTCCCCTTGACCAGAACCACTACAACTACAGTCTCCGTGGCGTGGAGCCAAAGGAAACCGCTGAAACCCCGACACGGCCGCGGCCGGAGAGCCGAACATCCCTTTCATTATGGGACACAGCTGGAGGTGCAGCCCGAAACAGTGCTACTGAGTTTGATGACTGAAACACGCGCTCGGCCCTCGAGTTGCCGTTTACCGACTGCCACTGGGTCGCGATGAGCGTCCAGAACACAAGCAGGCAACGCCGCTTTTTTTCCTTCCATTTCTATATATTTTCTTCCGAAGAGGAAAGTCAACCCGTCCAAAGTTTCCGAAAACATATATAAAATGAACTCAATATCAAATTGTCCTGATCCTATTTCCATTCGACGGCTCCCTGACATTCAGTTGGTTTGATATATGACAGGCCAATATTTCAATAGGCTTGATGATCCCAATACACCGCTTTTAAAAAGGTTATTGCTTTTTCTTTATAATACACAGTGGACAGAAACTGACGGAAAAGCTATGGAAGACTTAAGATTTTTTTCTAAGCCTGTATCAGTGTTTGTAAACTACCTGAAGTGAGTTTATTATAAAAAGAATAGGACGAGCTGCAATTTCAAAAAGTAGTCTGACAGCCTCCCCTGTAAACGCTTCCTTTTGATTACTTGTGGCCCATAATGCATCTCCTGTTCTTGTGTGTGGAACTCCGAGGCGACAAAGTCAATTTGAGTGTGTCAAGTTCAGTTGGTTGTGTAGGTGTGTATCGCATAAGTAACTATAGTTCATAAACAGCATTAAAACAATTTCCCCTCTATTCACCTATGATGATTACATCGATTTGTTTAAAAAAAATCGGACTAGTCTAAAAGCGCCATTTGGGGAGAAACGGTCCCTCCCAAAGTGGTTGAAGCCATTATAGCTGAATCTCTTAATTAAGGGTCATTACAGAGATGAACTGAACTTCCCGGATGGAATTGGCATTTACTACAAAAAAAATAGAAAATAAAAAATAAACCTAAGTGCACAATTGATGACCCAAATACAAAAATAAAGTTACAGAATTATCCATTGGCAATTTCATAAAATTTTGTGATTGAGCAATGTGCAATTCAGCTACAGTAAATGGGGGTAAGCTCGTTCCGTTTTTTCTCCCCAAATATTCAGTTAATTATCTGCTAAATATGAACGCAGCTGTTCCCCCGACAGACGCTCCAAGAGAACAGAGGAAGTCGATCCGTGTTCCTCACGCATCTCCTTCAGACGTTGACATGCCACACATTGTTAGGATTGCCCTCGATGGTCGGAGAGGAGGGCAACGGTGTCGTCTCTGAACGCGGGGCAACGAGTCTGCCTCATTTGATTGTAATCGATTGCTACAAAATCAGTTAAACCTTGAAAATCAATTATGTGTCGATAAACAAAAAAAGGTTGAATGATTAAAAAAAAGCAAAAGTGAGGGAGCAGGACTTGAGCTGAAAAACAACATCATGGACAAGAATGACATTAATTGATTTCTATTCATCCTCAGTAACACTTTACAATAAAATACGTGGCCATTTCTATCATAATCTCTCAAGTCAATCCATTACAAAATGAAGGAGGCACAGGAATCAAAGTGCCAGAATCTAAAATGTAAAGCTTGTGACAAGGCACGAAGTTCAAGATGCCACTTTTTGTAAAGTATTTTCTCTCTTCTTTTTTTGTTTACATTGGCTTTAAACAATTACAATACCTATTGCACACCTTTTTATATCATCAGCTTTTGTATGGCTTAATATATTATGTTATTTATGACTTCACTTCTTAATGTCTTCTTAGCAAATTGTTCAAATTTTACACAAGTGATTGTTATAAAGCTGGGAAACGTACAATCCTTACAAAGAGCAATGAACTAGTCCTACATTAAATTAAGAACATAGTCTTACAACTGAGCATTCAATTATGCTATACAGTCAAAATGTACGGTAAAAATCACCTACTAGTCTTTGGTGTGAACTATTGGCACAAAGTCCTTTTAGCAGTTTGTACCCGTTACTCACAAAACCTAATTGACAAGGAGGTATGCACGTCATCCTTTTTCTTTTTAAAGTGAAGAGCAAGAATCATCAGAGGCAGAATCTAATTAGTCAGCTACTGATGTTGGTGATGTCACACCAGCTCCCCAACCGGCCGACGACATCCGCGGTTGACGGGAGGAAACAATAACGCGTAGGAAACGTTCTACGTTTGACAGCCTGTGGGTGTGAAGACCAAACGAGTTGGTGTGATAAATCCTCACATACAAAGATAAAGAAAAGCTAGCTATATAGATTTATTTTGCAAAATGTCCCTATATTTTGGTTTGCTTTCTTAGCTGTCAATGAGTGAAGACAATGACCGCACATTCAGTGGAATCAAAAGGGACTGCGCTCTCGACGATCGACACGAGCAACACGACACGACATTCACCTGCGAAACGCACACAAAGTAGAAAATTATATGGAAAAATGTAAATTAATAAAAACCCAATGCGGCGACACAAATTCAGCATGGACCAGGTGGGACAAAAATACATGCACGTAGCAGGTGCTCTTCAAAAAGAAAAAAGGTATTAAACAGCTGGATGGTAGAAAAGAAAGCGGGATAGCACAAAGAGAACCACCCAGCGGAGCATTACATGTCTTAAATATCACAAGATAACCATTCAGGCCTTCTAAGTGCCTTTTTTGTATTTACTGTGAAAGCAGATTCATTGAAATCTCAATGGAATTAAACCCACGTCTATATTTACTAACTACACCCCCGTCCCTGATCCCCAGGGTAAAAAACGTATCGCTAAAATGCTTTCCATGCATGACTTGAAGCCAATAGTATTCATGTGATTGCAGAGTCTCATCAAAGTTCCCACAACGTTGACTCGGGAGCCGGATCACTGCTGTGGAGCTAGCACTACTGCATCGGTATTAAGACAGAAACGAGTGCGTCCTCTCGATGGCACGACTCCCATCTCGCCCACTGAACTCTGCAAAGTGCATCAATACTTTGGATCACCAGCGATCGCTCACGACCTTTCGCTTTGGCCCGTCTACGTCACCGCCATGAAGTGGGATCGAGAAAAATGAGGATAACTTGTTCCAAGTCTTTAGTCGACCGCGACCGACGCAGAGATCGGATGGCGGATCAATCTTCCCGTCGTAAAAAGGTGGGACGGAAGGAAAGAAAAAAGGAGAGGAACCAATAGCTCTTTCAAAGAATGGAAGAAAAACCATGTCAAAATGGCTGAGATTCCTTTGTTCTTTCTATTTGCATATTATTCAGACTAGTATACTATATTGATATATGTGAACAGATACAGAGCTGTTCTTATTGTGCCGAGTTGACAATGAGGACTCCCGTCTCAGACAGGCGCCGAGTATTAACCTAAAAGCCTACCTCAGGACTAAACAATTTACAGGTACGATAATTCAGAATAAGTCTGCCATCAGAGTATAGAGGAATAAAACGACTTTGCGGTTGGACGTAATTCACCCATTACATGGATGACGGTATCTAGAACCACCCTTTGGCTGACAGATGGAGATCTCCAGTCGTGATCGGAGACAAACTTCTTGTGTGTCGTGTTGAACAAATGTTATAAGACAGCAACATAAATGCGGGCCATCTTCTTACTCTATCGTCTGCATTGGCCAAAAACAAACACAAGAAAGCTAGCACAAGTCATGTACTCCAAACATAGCACCTTCTTAATCCTGGCTGACCATGAAATATTTTTCAGGGACTATGTCCCCGATCCATACAATCAGCAAGGAATATTTCCCCGAAGTATCAAGGCTTTGTGTTGAGAGAATATTCTTTACAGGGTTTGGCAATACGATAATGCACATACAACCTAAAACTGATTTCTAACGGTAAACACAGCTGTGCCTAGTAGGTTCTTGGCTATGAGGTAGAACCTGGTGAGTTTCATTTAAGTTAAAATACTGTCTCTTATGAGTGTGTAGTTGCATCTTGAGGTATTGAACGGATATGTCACACGAAGCTTTGCACTGGCAGAAAAATCATTCCTTGTGAGTAAGTGACCTCCTGTGGCCACATGTGCAAAAACAGGTCAGGTAAAAAGGTGATATGACAAGCATCTTACCAGAGCTTTCACATTATCAATTATTGCAACATGCCTATATAACTCTGTAAATATGTTTTAAAAAACATGGAAAGATAAAAAGAGAAATCAATCAGGGGGTCTTGATTATTGGGACCTCCTTGAAAATAGTAAGTTGTTACTCCCTTTGCTTGAAATAATCAAATTTCCATAAAGAACCCATTTACTCTCAGCATTCAACATAAAAATTTCACTAAATTGACAGGAACCCTTGACGCAAGAAATGTCTCTATTAGAGGGAGCTGATTAAAAAAAAAAGTCCTTTAGTTGAGTTAAGATAAACATTTCTTGAAGCTTCCTTAAGCTGAAGCTGGAGCTAAAAATCACATCTTGATGCTTGAGCCTCCTCTGGACTGCATTTTGAACTCTCCTCCATACTCGGGGCCGGTGCCTCTTCTGCATATTGCGCCTCAAAGGCCATCGCCTCAGTCGTATCCTCTCGGTCCTTCGGACCTGTGCTTCCCTGCGTTATCTCTGGAGAGTCTACATGATCGCTCCCGTTTGTTGCCCCCATGTGCTTCTTCCTCAGGTGCTGGTTAAGGGTGCCCTGAAACGGGAAGCATTTGCCACATATCTGACAGTGGAAGGGCTTGTTGTCCGTGTGGCCACGGATGTGGTACTCCAGCTGGTCTTTCCTTGTGTATTTCTTGCCACAGAACTTACAAACAAACGGTGTGATTCCCATGTGCAGGCGCATGTGACGATCCAGGCTCCCCTTCTGGTTGAAGGTCTTTCCGCAGTAGATGCAAATGAGCCTCTCGTTGTAGGGGTACCACTGGCTCTGCAGGCTACGCTCTCGCACGTCATTCTCCAACCCCGCGGCTCCCACAGCTGATTCGCTGTCATCTGAGACCGGTTTGAGGTGACTCAGCACCCCTGCCGGGATGGCCACGGGGCGCTTCGCCCTGGCCCGTCCGCCTCTGTAGCCACTGAGCATGGATCGGGAAGGACTGGAGTTGGTGAGGTTGACAAAGCAAGGGGAGGACAGCCCTGAGTAAGAATAGGCAGCAGACTGGATGACCGGACCATAAGAACCCACGCTGACAGCCACTACCTGCTCCCCATCTACCAACTCTGTATGGTAGCCATCATCGCCGGCTGAGGAGCTATCGGAGTAAGTGGGCCTGTCGGTCTTCTCTATCTTCACATGCACATCTGTTACTTGCCCGTCTTTACCGATCAGTTCCACTTGCTCCGTTTCTGCCTCCATGGGAGCGTCGTGCTCAGAGACACTATCGCTACTGCCTCGGTCCGACTGGCCTTCCTCTGGCTGCTGGCGCCCCCGGCCAGGGCCCTTTCCTGCCAGCTCAAAGCGCGCTTCGTGTCCCGTCTGAGGTTGCCGGGAGTAGTAAGGGGGGGAGATCTGGGTAGGGTTTACAAAGAGGTTGCTGTCATTGACCCCGTTGCTGCTGGTCTGCAATTCATCCTTGTCTGAGCTACACACATCAACTGGGAGGCTGATCTTGGAGTGGATGCTCTCCAGGATCTGGGTACACTTGTCAATGATGGCCTGCATCTGCAGAAAGCTGGCAGCAGTGAGGAAACTGATGATGTCCTTGAGCTGCAGGGACATGTGACCTGTGTAGCAAAACGAAAGGAGCCGCTCAAAAACCTCAGGGTTTTTGATGACTGAAATGGAAAGGCCACTCATGGTGTTGAGAGCCGAGTGGTCACGGAAGTAGGGTGAGCTCGCTGCCAGCACAGCCTTGTGGGCTCGAAATGGCTGGCCCTGAATGTGAACAATGATGTCACACAGCTTCCCTTGCAGCCGCAGCTCATTGAGCTGGGTCAGAACAGTGTTGCTGAACTCCGGCACATCGAACTCGATGTAGCTGCCGTCGTCCATCTCTTGGATATGTTTCTCCAGTTTGGCTGCCTGAGGAGAAAAGGAAGAGAAAAAAAAACATTAGGTTTTGAAACATTTGCAATGCACTGCAGCATTTTCTTTATTTCACAGTTCATAAAAACTATTAAATTGTATGAATAAGAAGGTAGGTTGTTTAAAATAACTACTAATGATTACTATTATATGGTACTGTATATGACCATTTATATGCCAAGCCTTTTATAGAGCACATCCGAGTAGCCTATAAAGTTAATCCTTAACTCAAGTCTGATGTATTTTGTTGGAGTTGCATTTAAATGAGTTGACATAATGTGTACCAGCTTCAACGCGCACAAAGTCACTTCAAGGCTGGCAGATTATTAATTAACCTTTTACTAACATGAACCGTATTACCCACAAAGCCAAACGTGAGATCAGACTGGGCTGAAGCTAAGGTTGTCCAATCCCTGGTCACGATTACATGGGAGGTGCACATTCACGCAGCACTAACTTTACTGTAAATGTATATTAGCTCTTCGGGAGAAATCCTCAACCGTAGAATGACGTTGAACCTCAGTGAACTAACAGCCTAGGCTATGCTCTGTTGTCACGTTAACAAACAGAACTGTCAACAACATTTTAGTGAACATATTATTCTGGTTGGGTATGCTGACAGTAATATGTATGTTGATGTGTGTTTCCCCTCGCGTAAGCCATTTTAAACATACGATCAGATGGCTTACTATATAGTTAATAAATGAACAATTGTATTTGCAAAAGTAGGATACAGAAATATATACTATCTCCAAGGTCCATATCAGGCACAATAAAGACATGTTTTACTGATTGGCAATGGCTATATTGAGCTAATAAGCCCGATTAAATTATCTTTGTTTATATTTTGAGTATTAAAAATTACATTTTGGATATCTGGAATGATTTGTTTCAGTTTGGAATAACTGAAATTAAATTAGATAAAATCTGGATTGTATAGACCTGAAGTTTTACTAGGATATATATTTGCAGTCTGGATGTCACAAATGAAAGTGTGGATACTGTAGTTATTTTCCTACTTTCTAGCTAAAATGGCTAAAAGGATATCAAAACACTTAATATCTTTTTTTTTTAAATAATGTATTCATCATATGTGACCATTTTGACCCAGGAATAACCCTGAATTACCATTATTGCGAAACAGGAAAACTGAGAAGTTGTGAACAATTGAGACTGGAAGAACCAGTCATATATGAACCACACCATGAAAGGTAAAGGCAACGCCGCGTTTGGCTGCAGAAGAAGAAAATCTGGTTCTGTTTGGCAGTTGAGCATGCATTAAGAGTTTTAGAAAGTGTCTTAAGCTTTTTTGTAAACACAAGTTGTATATTGACGATGACAAAATATAACCAACCACAAGAAAGAAACTTTCAAGCAATCTCACTCTAGCCATCTGACACCTCATTTCTCTCGTCCATTGCAAGCGTTCACAGTGATCAACGGGAATAAATGGAAACATGGCGTGTGGACAGTAAGGACAAGACTTCATGGACATCACGCATTTCGAGCTAATCACTCGAAATCCAGACTATTTGCTGTCCTGGCTCCTGATTGGTGGAACGAGCTCCCCGCTGACATCAGGCCAGCAGAAAGTCTCAACACCTTCCGCCGGAAACTAGAAACACGTCTTTTCCTCCGACTACATCGGGATTAAAACACATATTAGCACTTCAGTGGCACTTAAATGGCTCTTATTATGGTACTCTTGTAGTTTGACTACATTGAGGAAATGTTACTTTCTGTATTGTTGTTGTTCTTAGTTTGTACTCTTGGTTGAATGCACTTATTGTAAGTCGTTTTGGATAAAAGTGTCTGCTAAATGACATGTAATGTAATAAAAATTAGATATTTGAATAGTATTTTTTTTATTTTTTTTTACTAATAGTCCAATGGTTTTTTGGAGTCAACCCTAGCCCATAATAATAAGTGACTGATGCACCCACTTTGGTAAGTGCCTAATTGTGGCTAATGTCAGTCTTTTCAACCGACACCAGCCCCTCCCTGCATTAAGATACACAAAGAAAAACATTCACACTAACTGCAAAATAAGTTGCCAAAAAGATCCGCCTAGATTCCCCTGTGCAGGGCATTGCTGCACATGTAACTGCATCGTACCCTCAAACCCTAGCATGCTGACTTAAGCAGGTTCCTCAACATGAAGAGACGTAGATCCTTTCTTCTCAGCAGAACTAATAACACTGTGAATCATTTTTTACCGCACCTAGTGTGTGATTCTGTGTTTGTAAGAGCAAATATTCCCATGTTGCAAAACCATGCGTCAGTTCTCCAGCTCAACCCTTATCTCCCCCCACTCCATCTGCCCTTCTCCCATCTCTCCTTCTGCACCTCCTCCTCCTCCCTCCCTCCTAACCCCTGCCTGGCAATTCAGCATGATCTTCTGCGCAGAGTCTCCATCAGCACTTTGGTTACGTAAACACTTTCTCCGATTGCCAAAGCTTGCCAAGACACCTGTCTCACAAACCATATGTTTTCGTCCTGGCACAGGAGAGGGAAAGATGTCGCAAAACAGAGAATCGGAAGAAGGTGCACAGTGTATTATTCTCACTCCCCCATTAGCAGCCTTCAAATACAGCATGTTCAGACACTAAACACATCAGTAATGGCTGCCAACAGCATGCATACTAAATGGAGCCAAGTTGAAGGGCAGCCAAAGAATGTATACTCAGTATTTGAGATGCACATGCTGGGTGAGGGTCACATGGTCGGCTCACGTAGAGAAAACTGAAAATGTTTAAACTCAGCAAGAAATGTGACATACAATTCGCCTGCATAGTAATACACCTTCTTTCTTCTTTTTTTTACACATCTGCTTGAGGTGGGTATAAAGAAAGCCGAGTACATTGTGTTAGTTATAGTCAGCAAAACTCTGGTAAGACATCAGCTAAAGACGATAACTTAAGCGTGTCACTCAAAAAATTAAGAAACACGAGTATAAAAATCCAAGTCAGCAAGCAGGCATTGTATGCTTTCTTCAACATCAGCAGCATTTTACATACTTTGAAAAAACGCCTGAGGGGCAGAGCAAACCCAGAACAGAATCGCTTAACAAGCAAAGGTTGGGAGAGCAATTTCAAACAGATGGAAATAGACTCCATTCTGATACAAAGGGAACGGATAGGATGTGAGGATCGTTGCTGGTGTGAGGATGAAACGCAACTTGCATTGTGGACATTGTTCAGCCACAGTGGGAGCCAAGTATTCAGAGCTAAATATTGTATGCTTAGCCTTTGGGTGAGTTTTCTTATTTTTACAGAAACAACTGGAAAACAAGAACATGTTCATCTTTTATTTCAGCCGACTCACATGCTTAGAAACATGAGCCACACCTTGTTTTCTTTATACTTTACCAACAGCATATTCATTCTCAAGAACTACACAGTATGGCACAGTGAAGTAAAGTAACGTTGCCCTAATTACAAGATTATGTTTTTCTTGGTTGTGTGGTGTTGCTCAAAGCTAAGAGATGGCTAAATGGAATTAAGTGTATGAGAACGTGAATCTGTTGGATTTAGAATAGTAGTCTGACCCTGCTCTCCATAATTCACCCTAGAGATGGGCAATATAATGATAAATATGGTCAAAATTATACAAAATATATTGTTTAAATGTGTTCAATATAGCTTCCTCCTCCTCCTCGCTGGCAGGAAGGAAGAAAGGCAAAGGAGAACCAGGACGGCGCGGCACAGAGTATAGGATGCTAATCGAGTAAAAGAAAAAGTTTCCCAAAGGGGAACTGGTATTTGGAAATCCTTCTGCTTTTGTCCACACAGATGCCAAAACCAACCGACAATGAAAGATCCTCGTTGTTACTCTACTATAATAAATAACTAAAGCTTGAACTTGATTCATGACTTTATTACATTACAAGAACCGTAAGCTCATTACACACCGCATTCAAATTAGCTTGTCAAAACGTCACATAGAACTACAACCTTCCTCCAAGAGTCAGTAGAGATACAAAATTGCTCGGACTGCAAAGCTGCCCGCCGAATGTAAACATATGAACACATAAAAACCTTCTCGAGAGTTTTACACGAGACAAAACCATGAGAGAGCCAAGCTGGAGCCAACGGTCAAACAAGAAAAGGCTTGTACCCAAGTAGCAGCTCCTGGCACCAAGAAGTCAGACGAGGACCGGAAAACATTCTTCTGCTTAGTTGCCACCTGCCGTCTCCACCAAAGGACTATTAGCAGTGCAGGCAGCTCGTTGCCATCAAACAACGTAACGTTACTTTTCTCCCTTCTTCACCATAAACGGACTACAGATTACGGTACAGTGAAAAGTTAGCACAGTGTTGTTTGTGGCCGCTTTTGTGGGAATAGTATTCCTGTTGTACAGCAATACAACAGTTAACGGATGAATACAATATTGATGCTGTGCACACCCCAGATGACAGATAATTAAATATATAGCAAACTCTTTTAATTGGTATACATGTTCACAATACATATCCGAAAATCGCTGAAGATCCTGGCAAAATCAGAACTTTACTTTACTCAGCACTTTACTTTGTTTTACCCCTGTATATTTAGTTTTGTGTTTTATAATTGTTTTTATTAATGCTCTAATGTGCACCGCTGACATGATTTTTTAAATGTCCCCACTGTGGGACGAATAAAGGTATATATCATATCGTATCAATACATTCCAACAACACCAAATTACAACAAGGTAGGTGTACAATCAGTACATAAAGCTGCTCTCTACAGATAACGTTGGTTATATTATGGAGAATATGCATCTTACATGCAGTTGATTCAGACTAACATCCATAAACATTATTATGGGCCTTAATTTACAACATCGTCCTACCAGCATTAAACGTGCTTTTGATGAGCACACAACCAATAATCTCTGGCAGTACCAGATTAGCAGGAGAGACCACACAGCAGGGTTCCCACTGTTTTATAGAGATCATTTGTCCAGGCTGTTCAAACTAAAATGGGACAGAGAAAATAGTGTTGCATGGTGCGACGCTATAATGGTTGTTCATGCAAAAGCAGTAATTGGTTTGGCTCGACTGTGTTCCAACATGCCTTAAAGTGAAAATATTTAGGCTAGTTTCAGATGCAATTTTCTGGGAATACAGACGCCCCTCCCTTTTAAAACTGAGATTTACACGTAGTTTATTGTCGGATTTCCGAGCAAATGAATGTCACTGGATTAAGAATAGCAAAAAGGTAACCTGGGTGAACCCAGGTGCGCAGAATAATACGCCAGGTCGCTGCACTTTGTCCTTGTGTGCCATAACATCGCGTACAATTAGTTTACCGGCACAGTCATGGTTGGCAGACATCAGTACGAACAATGATATATTTAATATTCCAGCTGAACAAATGTCGTGCAAAAAACGATCCGATGCCACCACATTAATGTAGAGTGGGTTTACATTTTCTTTTTCTCCATATCAAGTCTCACCTAGCTACTCACACACGCACACACATACGAAGACTCGCATTTACCCGTGTTACGTGCACGGTCACTCTGACATATTAGCATGTACTGTTTACCCCATAGTGCATGCATACGCTGTCAATACCTCGGGGAGCAAATGTGCAGCGTCTCAAACTTTATTGCCAACCATTTCGTTACTAGTTAACGTTAGTTAAGCTAACTAGCTGTAGGTGGTCGGGAGGGGGGCTATCCCACCGAGCAGAGCAGCAACGACTAACGTTAGCCTGACAGTCGAGTTGACCTGCTTTTGTTAGTCGTTTCCACTGTTTCATGTCTACGGTAACTTGTCTGTAGACTAATGTCAGTTAAAAACCTGCATCGGTTCACAGGGCCGAGCCCCATAACTATCGAAGCTAACTACAGCGTTAGCTCCACTAGCTCGTCCACGATCGAGCAATTATTTCTGAAAATAAACTTTCAGACAGACTTCACACTTTAACGCGCCGTGGATTGTTCTGCGGGCTCGTCGTGCTTTTCTTAGTTCGTGAAAAGGCTTTCCGACATTGTCCGGCGCTGTAATAAGTAACGTCGACGGCGGGGCGCAAACTATGTCGGCTGTCATGAAATAGCTGACGTTACAAAGCTAGCTAGCTTATGCTAACAGTCAGCGCTAGTTTAGCTCGCAGCCGCCCCATCCCAGCCAGTGCGAGTAGCGGCTAACGCTAGATAGCATACGGCTGCTAGCGCACGGTCGCCAACAATGATGTCCCCTTTTATGCGTTCACTGTCGTGGCAAAGAGGCGCCGATGTGGCGAAAGCGTTACGGTCATAGGTCCAAGCTAAAGTTGAAGTCCGTTAAACTCACCGTCTTGCAGAGTAGCATTAAACGTTGTCCATTCCCCTCAGTAGTTCGCGTACACTACAGCCAGGCCTCCCCCCCTCTCCAGTCCAGATGTGTCAGACAGTTGCTGCTGCAATTTTTGCATCAACAGGAAGTGTTCTTTTGGCTCTTTGCATTAATTCTATCGGTGTGTTTTGCGGCAGCCCCTCCCTTGCTCATGTCAGTGTTATGCACTAAGACATAATGTCCTGAGTATACGACGTGATGGAGAACATACACGCGCAGAAATATATGCGATGCACCCTACTGTCGGTTTACAAATGTTTTTTTCTACAGATAACATGGCTATCGTATACGCATACTCGTATCTACTGACTGCACCCTTGGCATGGTAGCATACATAGGTCAGCCGCATCTGCTTCTACTTTACACTGACAGTTAGGGACACACAATGGAGTTGCATTTGCTTTGGCGACATTGTTTTTTGTTGTTGCTTTCATGTCAATAACAACAACATTTATTACATTTAATTTTGTATTTTTTGTATTTGTTCTTCAATTTTGGAAATGGTGTAGGGTAATTATTTGATCACTTACGTTTTTTCGATAACATGATGATATTGGTCTATAACTTTCCAGATGTGCACCTGTGCAGCTGTACCCCCACCACAAAACACGCACGCATCCACGCACGAGAGGAAGAATGAGAGAAATAGTGTTGGGTCATTATTACAAAGATACATTGGTCAAGTATGCACCCATTGACAAGCTTTCATCATCATATTCTAGTTGTTAAGCCATTTGGAGTGTTTTAGAAAAGTTTGGGTAATTAGTTGCACAACCTGTTTTTTTTCTGAACAGAGAATGAATTAAGTCTGTTCTGCATAGATTCCACAGAGGGGCGCCAGAGACTAAATTAATGACGAAACATCAACTTTGCGTCCCATTCCTCTCTTTCATTATTATAGACAACTCTCAAAAGGTTGGGGCGGACTAGTATTTTAAGGAATTTGTATCCAACCAATCAGATTACATCATACATTAATATATATATATATATATATATATATATATATATATATATATATATGTATGTATATTTGTATATATCTTTTTAGCGGTTATGTACGGGTTTTCAGGTTATGGTCTCAATTGTATATTTACTAACTTTTCGCATCAAGATTAATTACGTATTTGCAATTGAGACACATGTTGGACAACAGAAGGGTTTAATTTGGAACTTCATGAGAAAGACCAGGGTATTTCCTCAAGACAGTGGAAAAGTAATTCAGATCCACAAGTTTTTTTTCTCCATCAATTGAATATACTGTTAACAATAACACAATGGGAAATAATTGCAAGTGTAAACCTCAAAGAGGATCCTCAGAACTTTAATTGAGCTTCATGTTTTTTGGCCATCACCCAATGTACAGAAATATAATTGTCTATTGTAGCCAGCACTTTAATTTAGACTGCATACTGCTGTTGGAATATAATAATGTAGTATAAAACAAGTATAATTATCTTTAAGCACTTCTCCTATATGCAAAATTTGGGCGTGCAATATTGTATATTTAATAATTAGTAATTTTGTTTATCATTTTTTATACCCGCATGTAAATGGCAGATTGTATTGAGTCAATTTCACCTAATGTTATTATAATAGCTGTTTGCAAACATGTGTATACGGTGGCTGTTTGTCTGTTGGTAAAAGAAACCGGTAAGTCGTGCTGCTATCACTGTTAGAAGCACTGACAAGAAATGAATGTGTTCTGTGTGTGTTTCTCTTTTTTTATTGAGTGTGAGTGACAGGTTGGCAGCTCAGGTGAATATCTGACCTAATCTGTGTGCAGGTGGGTGATCAACGTTGAGAAAGGAATCGCTTTGTCATTGCACGTGCTTCTTGTTAAACAAGTCACTCCTCTATTCTCCACCGAAATTTTCTTTTTTTCTTCTCTTCTGGAGATTGATGCACAACCGAAGGTGCAGCCAAGGTATGGTGATTAGAGATGGTTTTGTTGATCCGCAGGAATGATCATGGTATTGATAACATTTCAAACAAACTCATAATCAAAGGGTTTCCTGTTGAAGTTGTAATCTTTTCTGAAATGGAGCTTTGTTAGCTCAGTGTCATTTGGTTGACCAGGAATTATTCAGCGGTAAGCTAATGGGGCTGGTACTGAGTGGTGCAGCGCCAGGGATCGTATAGGGGCTCCAGGTGGTGTGGCCTGGGGCTCTGATGTGCTGCTCCTTTTTAATCCCAGATGACATTGCAAAATCCCCAAACTCCCTACCCCAGTATAAGACTGTATAGGAGCAGAGGCCATGCAGATGATTTGTTTAAAGAGCACATATCATGTATCAAACTGAGGGAATAAGGACCTCTACTGTTTTGTGTTAAGCCTGAGACCATAGGTTATATTTAATATGAAAGATAGGTATTTTTGATCTGAAAAGAAAATGTCTGAGATTATTTTATTATACTCTAAAACAAACAATACAGTGTTTCTTTTTCATAATTCTGACCTTTCCATCTCTCTAATTGTGTGTGTGTATATATATATATATACATATATATATATATATATATATATATATATATATATATATATATATATATAACATAATATGTGAGCTCTTTCTTTGAAATATGCATCATTACAATATTAAATCCATCAAACAATTCTGCTTCAATTAACAAATACCAATCTAACTGCAGTTTGTTTTGGTAACGTTGAATAAGTAGTTAAGTAATTTTTTAAGCTTAACATGAATAACACATTGTTTTCCATGTGTGCCAAGAGTCCAAGAATACCTTGGCTGTCAGTGCCAGGGAGAACAATGGTCTCCCAGTGCTCCTGTCCAGAAATAGTCTATAGCTCACTGATGGAGAACATATTTCCCAATAGCAGGTGTCTGAGTCAGTCAGTGCCTGATCCTCACCATGACTGTAAATGAAAGGGCCAGCTCGTCCAGGTGCGGAGCACCTCTCTGGTCCTCTCAGGTTTCTCCTTGATGGAGGAGCTTTTTGTGGAAGAATGAACAAGAGAAATATTGGCATTAAAGTATGTATATTACAATATAAAAAATAAAATGTTATACATCATCTCCTTTAGCATATGGAAAAGTTATCTACTAGAACTAGATAATAGACAGCCTTTTATTAATCTAAATCTTATTCTTGTTTTAACACATAATGTATATGAAGGTGTTACTCTTCAGTTTGTGTGTTGTAGTGGACAAAAAGTACAAACAACATGCACCACAATCATGTTGTGTTATTGGGAGTGTAGTGTTATCCCAAACACAGCATCCGCTTATGAAATATTTATACAACACAATGATAGTCAGTTTGACACGTCTTCATTTCATTTAAAAAATCAGCTGGACTCCAACCAAATCCATTCAAGACAAAACCTTAAAAGCTAAAAGAGTTTTACCAGTAAGTGCAATAATCACTTGCATTGCGAGGATAATGAGCTCTCAGATGTGTCATATATTTTGCCTGAGAAATTAAGCCAATTTGTGAAAATGGTGGCCTGGGGTTGAGGGAATACCGACTGGCTTGTAAAGATGAGTGATATCTGGCACAGCTTGAAGAGAATGAGAGGTGTGCTGCCCGGTGCTTAGCTCAAATGAAAGCTCTGATTAGTGGAGCAAAGATCAAAATGACAGAGCGGTGGAGGCTTCAGCTGGGCCTTTGTTATTGATAAGTCTGTCATCTCTGCTGATATTGGAGCAGTAATGGCAGCTGATGATTAGGCCACTCCTGAGCTATTAACTACATTTCTTATCCTTTTACTGGGGCCCAAGAGAGCCTGTTTGAGAGACAAAGGGATCCTTTATGAGGCGGGCTCCTTAAACGGCATCCACCTGACCTAAAAGGCACAACTGTTACTGTCTTTCTGCCAGGCCAAAAAAAGTCAGAGAAGAGATACATGTCAGAGGTTGCAGTGTGCCGCTGTTTGAAATGAAGGGGTTCTGAGTGAGTAAGCTGCTGAAAGACGGCTGCAGCAAAATTACAGAAAATTGGCTGTTTTGTCAACATTTCATCAGAAGATTTACAGAAAGCTGACCCCGACCCGTTCTCTCCCCCTCCTTCACAAGGCTAAGGAGATTGAGTTGGTCAGAATTGACTGACAAACAAATCTCTTCTTTATTTCTTTCTCGCTTTCTCTTTCCCGCTCGAGAAGTGATATTCAATATGATCTCCTTTTAATGATCCTAAGTGGCTGAAATTACATATACTCAACACATATTGTTGAGGTTGTATTAGCCTGATTCAGGGGCACACAAAGGGCAGAAAAAGCCCTCTGCAAAATGTTTCTATTCTCCGAGGAAAAGATATCTATTTCGTATTATGATATGGTTGTGAACATAGATCCAGTAAGCCTACATTAATTTTAATATTTAGCTGCTAATAAAAACGCACAGTATGATGGCATTGAACGATTTCCATGTGTGACCTGTGAAAGATAAGGCTGTTTAAAGTTGGCTCACTAGTGATAACTACATCAGGGATTCTCCTACTGGTGCAAGGGTGTACATGGGAAGATTGTAGAGAAGCATTATTGATTATAAAAATGTACATTTGATTAGAAAAATATACCCATAGTTGTAACACTTGATCACTACGTGCTGCAGAGAAGCCTGAACAGTAAGAGGGAGGGATGAAGGTTAAAATAGATAACTACATAATCATAAACTGTTCACATATTGAGCTAAAAGTAATACATAAAAAAGAGAGACACAAGTAAAGTACAAACAGTTAAAATAAGTGATGGATCAAACAATAGATAGAAGGTTTAAATACTTAGCCTTAAGTAGGTTAACCGATAAAATAGATAGGTCAAGCTAAAAGTAGGCTAATATATTATAAAAGCTATTGGATGGTTACTATTGACTGCAAATTGATAAAAAGTTTGAATAACTGACCATAATGAATAAATGGTTTGAATTGTTTGCTAAAATGAATGAGTTAATAGTTATCTAAACTTAACCGATAACAGATAACACGTAGCATCTGCGTCTCCATTGTAGTCGTACAAATGCAGTCCAGTTAAAGAAAAACAATAGCCTACGTTATCAGTATCCACTTATATAATTAGGCTAATAGCAGGCTATTAACATCCAGTTTAAATCCAGTTAATATGAACCTGTTTGGACCACGGCAGGTGGTGGCCCTGATGGGTCAGGCTACATGTGACGGTGCTGTGGGAGTACGTCTGACAAGAGGGATTTGGAACCACTGCACTAGATTGCCTACACGCTTGTTTTGGACGCAGCGTTTCCATCTTCAGCTCCCTGCTTTGTCTCTGACCTCGGCTCAGTCCACTCTTCGCCTTTGGTATTCTCCTACAAAGGCCAACAGGAATCCTAGGCTTGTTGATTTAGCCCCCAGTGGCTGGAGGCAAAGCATCTTTCATTAACGTCTAAAACCTCAGGAATGAGATACTGGCCTCACGATAAGATCTGGTAATGCAGTAACATGGAATTATGGAAAAAGAAAATTGCCATTTTGTATATAAGCACCTGTGATCTCCCATGAAAGCCCTCTGTTCCCTAGGTTGGGTCAGTCCCAGGAGAGGACAGGGTCCTGGAACCCAATCCATCCTACAGAGGGGAGATTTTCAGGCTGAAGGCCTGGAGCCATCGAAGGTGCTGCTCTCTGCGGAAGGTTAGCTGAGAGCAGCAAGACAGTGATCCTGTGTGCCTGCTGGAGAAAATCATCTCCTACCCACAGGAGAAATGCCCATTTGTAGTTCTGTTTGTGGTCAGCAAATGCTTTCAGGTCAATAGAAAGCATTTATGAGGCCCTCCAGAGGTATTGTCGCAGTATTTTATCAGTTTACCAGTAAGTGTTGGCAAATCAGAAAGGTGCTGTGAGAATATGGGACTTCTTGTTTCTGTATTTGCTCTATAAAAGGTATGTCACACTTGCCGCTTTAAGACAAGTGTTTCTTTATCTGAGCCTCTGTAGAGGGAACATGTCAGGAACAATAGAGTTATGTGGCATTTTGACATTTTGAAGGAGTTGGATACTCTTCTACTCGTACGCCGAGGTCAAATTCAGTCCTCGGGAGAGCATGGAAAGAATGCAGGTGTTCTGCTTGCAGCAAACAGCCTGGAGAAGAAGAAGAAAAAACAACTCCCTTCACCATCCCTAAGCCTCCTTCAATCTGCGGTCTGCAAGGCAAAGGCAAAGCGGTTCACATGGCCATTGCAATGATGAAGTTTCCAATATCTCTGGTTTGCAGTCTTGCCATGTAAAGCTTATTGGTCATTTACACATCATTGGATCAGAGAACTATCTAGTGGAAGCTACGCCAAGGATTTCTTCATTTCATCCAAACTGGGGGTTCGAAGGGGATTTTACATAGAAAATTGTATCCCCAAGATTTCCAAAAACACATAACTAACACCTTACATTTGAATGGCCAGTTGTCTTGATGTAAAAATACGTTCATATGGCTGGCAATGAGTGTTCAGGGTAGAATAGCTCAACTGGAAAGAAGAAGAAGCTGGAAAAAAGGAAGGAAGGCACAGAAAAATCTTATTGTGGCAGAACTGATGTGTTTTTGTCTCCTCTGGATAGTTTCTTCATCACCTCTTTAAATTTTTAAAGCATTTGGCACACAGCCTGTGGCAGGTTCCCTTGAGGAAGCAGCAAAGCAATGAGGGTCAATGGTGCCATAAATCTTCGACTGTCCACTTTGGAATCAGACGTGGACACTTGAGATATGCATATTTAATCGAATGTTCATGTCTATGTGACTTGAATGTCCAAGTCAAATGCATTTTATATAAGGGAACTGTTGCTAGACGCTAACAAGTGAGAGCGAGGCTGTTTTTTCCGTTGGGATCCCGTGTTGCCGAGGGTTCTTTGTCTTGTGTGATTTCCTATGATGCAGAATGAATAACATGCATGAAACGCCACATAAGTCCAGCCTCTGGGTTTTTGAAGGGCCTGAGGGGGAAGAGAGCTGGCAGCCATGTTTTTGCACCTCATTCCTGAGCAATGCAATAAGTGACATAACTTTGTCTTTAATGTCAGACCTGCACTGGAAGATGAGTTTTCTCCCTTCAAACGTTGCCCACCTCAACTAGATCGCAGCTCGAGGTTTAACTTATGCCTGCCCTCATGAGTTCAGCTTTATTGAATGCATATAAAAGCCATTTTAAGTAATACATATTGGGGCCAAAGCACAGTGGGTGTTTAGTTCAGTATAATGAAGTAAGAGTCTACTGACCTGCTTTGATTTTCCTTGGTTAAGCCAGCATGCTCTTTTATCATGCACACCATAAGAAGGACTCCATCATGTGGAGTGTATTCCTTCACAACCTACTAACTCTTTAATGGTTGCCTCAAAGACATACGGTGCAGGAAAATACGGCCTAATTGGCCCGTTGATGAAGTAAAACAACGCTTCTCTGCATGGACCGAAGCCTCAAACTAAATTGCAGTCGAAAGGAGAAAGGGAAATGTTCTCCAACATATAGAATGCAAATAGTTTCTGGCAACAGAGAGGGGTATAAGTTCAAGACAATATTTGGAGGCTAGGAGACTGACTGTAATTCAATTAGACAGGAATCCTCACCCGTTCTGTGGGTCAAAGTTATCCATGTTAATCAGGAGAGACCGGAGACATATAAGCTGCTGGTTTCCTGCTGGGGCTGCTCTGTCTGACTGTGCTCTGTGACCAGGCTTTGCATTGAAAACGTGCGTCAATACAAATTCATTATTCACAATGGATTCTTTTAGTTGCGCCCGTAACCTTTCAAATATATTGACCGAGTAACTTGGTTATAATATGAGTATTATTCGAGAGAAAAAAGAAGTGAATGTTGATTAACAAACTAAAGACACTTTTAAGACGTATCATAATAGGAAATTACATTTTGGTAGCTTTAAATGCACCTTTCCTAAAAAATCTTTTTGATTATCCTCTTTTTAAATAATATAAAATATGTATTACATGGAAGAACATGGAAGGGATCGTGTTAGTAAGTTTACTTTGAATTATATTTTTGTAGATCGATAAGAAAGGGCAACACACAAGATGTGTTCAAGTCTATCTTAAAAACAATATTCTCATTCCTCTGTGTACGTTGAAACACTTATTGGTTGCTGAGAGTATGTCGGCAGACAGTCTCAAATAAAAAAAATCTCTTCCTGTGCAATATTAATGTAAGAGATGGAGGACAAAACCCCAAACTGTGTATTTATATACAATTTGAGAACTGTAGATTTCATTAGTTCTACTGCGTTATAAAGAGATATTTTCACAGCCAGTATGGAAAGTAGGAGCAGTTACGATGAAACATACTAAATGTAAACCTCGATATGTTTTTATGAAAAAAATGTAACCTACCTACTTTGATTTTGATATAGATACAATTTTTATGTTGGCTGACATTAGTTATGTAATATATTGATAGAAGAACAAATTAGCCATCCGATTTCTCCATATTCCACAACCAATTCATCCATTTGTATATTATTTGTGTATTATTTTTCACCTAAAAATAGAAATCAATTAAAAAAAAAGTCTTTATTGCAACAATCTCAGCTTTTCATTTCACCATTTCTCTGGTAGTCCATACTGTAAATCTGTTATTCAAGACTCCTGTTATGTCTCATTCACACCTAAAGATGTTATGTGCACTGCTGTTTTATATCAAATTTAACAGCACATTTAAATTTGGAGACTCCTTTAGACTCGGCCGGCTTGGTCACACAATTCCTTTAATTATCCGCCTTGGTGGTGGCAAGTTGCGTCATAGTCTTGTTATTTTCATAGTGTGAAACTTTTTTACCAGGGCTAAGCGGTTAGCTCGATAGCATTTAGCTTTCAGTGCAAACAGCTCCTCCTCCGTGACTGGGAAAGTGCCAAGAGTATTATCTTAACACATCGAGTGTGAAAGTGACACCGTGAATACAAAGATTGGGTTTCAAATGGTATCCTGGAGAGAGTCGTCGGGTACCGGAGCGATCTGTGATCCTCAGAACGCCGGATAAAGAATGCATCTGGACGCTTTGCACCCTGGGAGATGTCTGCCAAAAAGTCACTAAACCAGGACGCTGAGCAACTCGAAACAAATTATATATTCTCCACAAAAAAAATGCAAGCTCTATCCATTATGAAACAAACTGAAGTTTAGAAATAGGCTGGTATTGGTAGTATAAACAAAACATATTCAATTACGATAATTGAGTGTGAAGATCCCAGTTACTGCAAAAAAAATGATAAGTGCAGCCTCCCCACTGCGAGAACAGGTGGATGCTGTTGAAAACCGAAAAGAGCGAACACAAACACAGAGAGAGGACAAGAGCCAGGGCTGTCATCCTGACTTTCAGATGAAGTGGGGGATTAGGACGGAGGTGAAAGCATGCTGAGGACCATGGTGACAGCAGATGAAGTGGAGATAGCGCAAACTCTCGTGGAATTCACAAGCAACGGGCGGGTTTGGGGGATCGAGGGTTGCTGCGAGAGAGCAGAAAGCATTTTGGTGATGTAAATGTCATCACAAAATGTCAATAGCAATGATTGAGTTAGTTTTGTCTGCGGAGAAAATTACATTTTGAAAAGATCTGAAAGGTTAAATATGCTTTTCAGAAGATAAAGTCCTCCAGGGAGCAAAACAGATAGTTGACAATCCCTCTCTGCTTTGAATTGTTATGAAATGTACCGTGCATGTGTGTGTGTGTGTGTGTGTGTGTGTGTGTGTGTGTGTGTGTGTGTGTGTGTGTGGGTGCATGTGTGTGTGTGGGTGTGTGTCCAGAAACCAGGAACACCTCCAGTCGTCACCACTGAAAAACCCTGATATTAATACCCAAAATGATATGGTACAAATTACAGCTTGTGCTGGTGATATTCTTGTGTGTGTGTATGCGTGTGTCTCATATGTCTTTTCTGCTGTTATGGCTGTGCAGGAATGTGCTTCTCTGTGTGTTTCTTCTCCTGCCGAGTCTAGCTGCGGTGGTCTCGCGGCACCAGCCATTCGTCCTTCCACAGACACGCTGACTAGGCCAGCCCGAGCTCAGGTATCTCCACTAACCTCCCCTTTGTCCTGCTTTAAAATAGGCTCTTTTGTCTGCTGTTTTCTGCAGGTCATTGTGAGGAGCGCTTCTTAGTGTCAGCTTTAATTCACGCTGTAACCCTAGCCGTGATGCCTCCCAACGATCCACGCTGCCTGCCTGGCATTCAGCTGGTCCTTGGAGAGCTGAGGCTGCATTACACACACCCCAATAACTGCACCCGAGGGACGACTTGCAAACTTTGTTGCTTAAATATTTAAATAGCCCTTTAATTGACATATGTCAGACCTCCCCCAGAGCTCCGACCTGAATGATGTTCTGTGAA
Organism: Liparis tanakae; assembly: GCA_036178185.1. Classification (NCBI taxonomy): domain Eukaryota; kingdom Metazoa; phylum Chordata; class Actinopteri; order Perciformes; family Liparidae; genus Liparis; species Liparis tanakae. Next base: position 20,471,156 of record CM070094.1, read on the forward strand.
CATAAAATAAATTGCTGGTGCTGGCTTTTTTTGGTGGTCATTGTCTCCCAGTGTTGTAGAGATTGTATTATAAATAACTAATTATAACTCTTTTTTTTTGTCCAATATGAAAGATTGAATATCCATAGCCACAATTCATCTCCGCAAATTGATTGGTGTCTGTTTGTTCCAGGAAATCCCAGGAAATATGTATTTAATAGTAACAAGAAAAAAGTTTGCTTTAAATTAAACTAACTGCAGGTTGCGATGATCGTATTCCCATAACCTCTGATTAAAAAGGAATTAAAGGAACCTCAGTGCAAATTACAACAACACAATCATGGGAGGAAAATTGGCCAGAGGACAAGAGTCGCAATGACAGAAAAGCCCAAAAAGAGTCAACAACGGTGATATTTTTCCTAGTCGGAGCTTAACCCAAGGTCTCAGCCCCCAGGCTGCGTCTGCCTGTCGACCCCTGGAGAGGAGAAGAAACAACAGGAGAAAAGAGAAAAGAGGCTCATGTTAAAACAGCAAACATCATAACCTGATATTGACACTCAGCTGGGGTTCGCTTGACTTCTGCAGTCTCTGTTTATCTCTCGTGGGAGGGTGCAATCTATAAGGGCTTCGTCAAACTCTCTCCAAGGCTAAAAATAAATCAGACAGTACAGCCGGTGTCAGAAGTTCAAAACGTGATGTGGTGAAAATCTAGATATTATAATGATATATGTATATCACTATATCAGCGAGACAAATGATTAGCTTGTTTTATGTCCGAGGTATTTTCCTCAGGACGCACACTTTGAAAGCAATATGATTTATACTGTGAAGGGGAATATCTAACACATAAAGGAGTGATTGGAACACACACATTGAAATAAAATAAAGATGAAGGCATGGCACGGTGAGCTCACTTGTTTTTTCAGTCAGGTCTGCTTTTAAAATTGTTGCCTGTAAAATAAATGTCATAATTGAGTGGCATGTAATACTGCATGTTTTATAGCTATTAGATGGTGCTGTGAAATAGATGACCATTTTTTAGTTCAGATTAAATATTATATTATGGTCAACAATGTGTTAAAATGTAGTTTATACAACTAGAATCAGTCAATTTCAACTAGTATTTCTGTTTCTTAAAGCATGCCACTAATGTCAGAGTCACGATCAATCTTAATGGATAACTGGCAGTATTTAATATTTCTGTTATTGTAAACGCATATCATTAAAAGACCAAAACCAACCATTATATACTCTGTCCCTCATTACATTCCCATCCTTACCCTGTCTCTGGCTCTCATTCCCAATTCCAATGGTTCCTACTAATGCCAACCATTTGTTTTTTAACAGTTAATGTTGCATTTGCTGGGAACTATTTTCCCCTCCACTCCTACATCATCCATGTTCATCATCAGGAATAAATGTCACCCAGTGCAGCAGCGTGGCTGATTACTATGTTTATAATACTTTTGGGACATTTAACTCTGTGGCACAGATGTATGAGCTATATCAGATTGTGACTATTTTAAATACTAGGATCAGTTCATTGTTGGTTTTGGTAATTTCATGAGATTTTTGGACAAAAAGAAAGAAAGAAAGTAAAAAATGCCAACATACGTATACTTCAAATACCAAACATCAAGTGGGAACAGTTTTGACTTAGGACTTGCAGGAATTCGATGCAATGGTCGACTGTGAATCTACGCCGACATACAAATCAGACGTACATTTATTTTGAACTATATAAGCTTTACGTAAAATAAACAATAACTATCGGGTCATGACATATTCTATCGATGATAAACGTGCACCTATAATGTGAAGAAACCAGCCTAAAAACACAGCAATTGTGACAAAGATAGTAGATTTAGATGTAAGTCAGATCCAACAAGTAACCGCAGCAAGATAGAGTTTCCCCCCGACAAGCGAGAGCAGAGCCTCTCAGATGGGATTGCTGTCTTGAGGAATGGAGTGGAGGTTTGTGGGAGCCCGTCTCGGCCCAGTTCCCCTGCTCGGCTCACATTCTCCGGGTGAACCCGTGTCCTGGGGCCAGTTGGGCGGCACAGTCTCATGTCTCAAGTCCTCACAGTTCACTGGGCCCTTTAAAGTGAGCACACCCACCAGGGGCCTTCAGGACGACCAAAACTACAAACACTGGGCTGTCCAGGCTCCTATCTGAGACACACAGATGCTCACTTGCATGCTCGCACGCACGAACACACACACACACACACACACACACACACACACACACACACACACACCAACTGTTAACAGCCCATTTATCTTTGAGACAATGGAGAGACAATAGAAAAGACAAAGATATTATTTGCATCGGTTGTTTGCAGCTAATTTGTAATGTTGCCCCTAAAAGTTGTCGTCAATTCCAGACAATATTAATCTTTTTTATTTTTAATGCGAGTTTTTTCTCTTCCGTGAAGAGGTCCTAAAATGGTTATGGGAGGGAAATGTCAGAGAGGGGATCAGTTTACAGACACGGCACACTTCGGTGAACATGCGCACCGAGATCAAAGCGACCCCCTCTTGCCTACCGCAGTGCATCCCCAACAGATCTGACAAAGTGCCCCCATTGTGTGACCTGGGCCCATTACTGATAATGGATCGCCTCCAGAACCGCCCCCTCGGAGACCGAACCGGTCCTGCACATGGACCTGCGGTCTGCGCTCCGAGGAGAGCCGCGGCACGCTGATGAACCCACATGATATGACTTGTCAACTTTCATGCCGTGGGACAGCCCCCATCAGACCGGGGGCGATGCAAAGTTCTTCTTTCGGCGTCTCCCTTTTAAAAAAAATGTTTTTCAGATCACCACTTGGGAGTTGGATTCGTACCCTCGTGATGAATTCTGATCACCCTTTAGCTACAACTATGCATTTATCAGAAGACGGGAGTATGTAGAACTTCAAAGACGATGGACGATTGCCAAGTTTTGCAGAGTTCCTTCCAATTGTTTGATATTTCTGCTGAAGCAGCAATGCCCAGGATTTGGTTTCCATCCGAGCTTTTTCTTTCACTTGCGAGGAAAACCTCCACACATCTGTGACCGTTCAGCGATTACAATCAGCTTCATTCCGTTTAGTTAATCAGCGGTGCCACGGTTTCGGTGTCACCTTATGTCATGATGTTGTTTGTTGTCGAACGAGCTCTAGTTGAACAAATGCTGCGCCTAGATACAGCAAGGCACAATGATACATAACCTACATACTGTTGCGGTCGGTCTGATCCGAGTTGCGACATTTTTGTATTATGTGTTTGGGTGTTGCTTGTGTGTGGATACATGGAAATACACAAACACACACACGCCATGCACACGTATAACCCTTTACACAACCCGTTACCATTGTGCTCTTGCACTCTGCCACGTCCATGGCCTCGGGCATCTTCTCCGTCCCTCCCTCCCTCCCTCATAATTACTTTAATGATCAAGGTTGAGCAGTAGTAAAGCATACTAGCCCTTTAACCTTCCGCAAACTCTCCCATTAGTCCACCGTGGAATCTGATGCACGGTGTCAAACACTGTCGCCCGCAACAAGACGGCGAATTAGTCTTGGCATGAATCTAAGAGACGGGTTTAGAGGGCTGCCGATGCCTCCGCGTGAATCAGACGCTGCGGCAGAGACAGCAGGAGCATTAGGGGGTCAAAAATGCAGCGTTATCAAACAATCCCCCTTCTCTGACCCCCTGCCTGGGCTTACAGAAACAGGACAGACTCCCACAACGCACCCTGCCATTCTGCCAGCCCCAAGGGCTCCTCCAGACAGCTCAGGAATTCAGGATAGTGATCCGACAAGGTCTACAGCTGGGAGGAGAAATTCTACCTTTTTCGCCCTCTTATTGTCTGGTACTGGCATCCCGGTGTTCCCTGTCTGGCTCTGTCGTCCTCCCGGCTCAGGGTTTTGATATTATTTTTCCTCAAGGGCAATGGTCATGTCGGTTGTGACATCTTCGTTTGACGGGGAATGAATCGCGTACACCGATCGTAACAGAGGTGAAACTTGAAAAAACTGCAGTTCACAGTGACAGAAAGAGAGATTGGATGAAAGGAGTCTTTGTTATTGGTAAGCGTGCTAATCAAAAAGATATCACCCCAACAGTTACTATGGATAATCCTCACAATGAGCACACGATTAGTCTGGCTTTACATGTGTGGTTCAACCGCCATCTGGACAGAAATGTGTCCTAAAATGTCCCAAAATAAAGCGTAAACAGTACCTGTTTAGAACTTCAATGGAGGCAGATGGGGAGACTAAGTGATCGGTCCAGGGGGTTGCCATCTTTTCACACTGATGCAGCTCGGTTAGCTGCAGTGAACACACTTTGTTCCAGGGGGCACTATTGAGCTAAGAGAGAGAGAGAGATATACTTTTAAATGTCGAGCCAGAGAGAAACACTTGAGCTGCGTGGAGGCTGAACACATGGAAGGTTAAAGGCAAATAATCAAACCGGTATTGATCATATTCAGCCTGGCTATTTGCACACAAAAAAAAAAATGATTCAGCAGCTGAAATAAGTGTGAAAGTTCCCTTTGTCACAGGATAGCCACCACCATCAGACTGGAACAACTTGTGTGGAATAGAAACCTGGAGTGTGTCAAGTGAGTGCGACTGGAAGGATCGGATAAACCACAGTCATCCAAGTGACGCGTCATCTTTTGTTCCGTAAGATAATTGATGTTCTGACAAACAGGACAAGTATGTAAGAGGAGTTTTCTAAAACAATAGTAAGTGGTTTGACATATGTCAACTCTCAACATTTTCTTTAAATACAGGAGTGGCGCTGCAAAAACATTATATGAACGAAAACAAAATAAAACCATATTAGCCACCAGATTCTAATTTACATCGACGGGACATTCAAATTTGACGTGAAAGAAAACAAACAGTTTAAATCCCAATGAGGGGAGATAACACATAAATAAATAAAGTGCACAATTCATTGTCACTGCTGAATCTTAAAATCAGCTCGGCTCCAGCTCGGTGACAGGATGAAAGGAGTGTTCGCAGCTGAGGCCACAGGGCCGCCGTCACGTCGAGTTTAGCCCGTGTGATGGACAGATCAGATTGACTGGGCAGATATTAGGAGTGGGAGTATAGGATATGACTGGGATGCAGATGAGGCTTGTCAAAGCCGGGTGGAAGGGGGTGGTAGTTGAAGTAGCCGAGGAAAAGGGGGGGATGGGGGTGGGGTGGGGGGGGGGGGTCATATCCAGGGAGACTGGGCGAGCAGAATGCAGGTGGTGGCTGGCTGCTGCCTGCTCCTCAGCTGGGACCGCCGCCAGCTTGGCCCCTGGGTGCCCCGCTTTGAATTCAGCCCTTTGTACTGCCCCGGGGAGGTCAGACAAATTCACGTCTCATCATACACTGAGATAGCAATGATACCGGGTAATGACTCAGCTGCAATTTCAACCCTGTCGCCCGTGCTGTAAATTTTTTTCATCAAAACAGCTTATCTCATGTGGCGCGATCAGCTAATAGATTTATATATATATAGGTGAAAGGCATTTTAGAATAACTTTGTTGCATGTTTTTGTGTGCTATGGAAACACGAGCAACCTCGTTTTATCTCTTAAATTAAATGCAACACGAATAATTGATTTTATAGATAATATGTGTTGCATGTGATATTCAATGCAGTATAGCAATTGGAATGAAAAATTGTACCCATGAATTAATTCAATGTTGCTTGGTTTGGTCCATTTAATTGACAAAAGGGTATTTTTATTTATATTAAAGCAGTGCATATTAATGCCGACTAATGCTAAAGTAAAATGTTTAATTAGTGGAATATTAATTTCAGTAAAATATTCATTAGATAGTAAATTTAGATTTCTATGAATTCAATCTTCTTTACTAATACACTTGCTTGGAAACTCACAAAGTCACATACATTATGTGCACACTCAGAACGTTTAGTTTTTTATTTAAAAAAATGTTTTGAGGACCAGTACGTCAGTGGACTGGGTGGCGGCCTACTTAGACCCAGTCCGACTAGTGGACAGGCTCTAATGAGAAGCAGGAGTAGTGAGGTGGGAGTGGGACTGCTCTAGGGAAGGGTCACATGGGGTTAACTATCAAAGATGAGTGCAAACCTATCCCTGTGGAAAAGACTCTGAAGAAAACATCACCCTGCACATGCTAAGCTCCCCAAACTGGGAGTTCCTCATCTTAATTAATCCAAGACACAACCTCCCTCCACCCGAACAAACAATTTGCTTCACTCCAGAGAAGAGGGAATGCTCACACACTTTAATGTCATGGTCACTTAGCTCGTAGATATTTCTTAGGCTACACTGTTCATTTTTATCAACTTTGATTGTGCCGGACTGGAAACAGGTTGTGCTTTAAAGCTTTAAAATAATTATATTTGGAGAGCATTACTGGTTTCTTGACACTTTTATGGTTTCTAATAAACAAAAATTAAAGCACAAAAAGAAGTGAAACATATTTGTGAAATTATATATTATTGAACACATATCTGGAGAAAAGAAAAGGTTAACCACAGGAAAAAATATTAAAGTAAATCTAGAATTGCAGTCCACATTTTGAAACCAACAATAAAAATAAAGTCAATAATTAAGTTTGTCAAAAACAGTGGCTGCAATTAAGTTGTCTCAACGGCTGATTTGTATGATTAAAAGCGGTCTACTCTACCATAATAATAGTAATCATACAGTACATTAATTTTAATTTGTCAAATAAACTATAATGATCTAAGCTGTCAGCAGCTGTCACCAAATGTAACTGAGCTACTGTGTAAATCTTTATTCTCAAACACATTCATCATCAAATCTAAAATGTGTGAAAACAAATCTATGAGTCACGGGATGTTCATTACCATTATAAATGTTTCTGCAGATTCAGATTGTTGTAACCAATGTGAACAAAAACTGTCAACACAATTGGAAACTACTGCAGCATTGGGAAGGAATTAATGAGCCAGTAAACCAATTGGCATACAACCTAAAAAACTTTCTATGTTTTAATGATGAGAACTACACGCAGGAGCAACACACACACACACACACACGCACACACACACACACACACACACACACACACACACACACACACACACGCGCTACACTCACAGCAACTAGCTTCATTTGCAGTTGATCCTATCTCCCATATTTGGCTCTTTCTGCAACCCTCACAATGAGAACCTTTCGTCACACTAACACATTAGTTTCCCTCCGCTTGTCCAGACAAGGATTTCACTGGTAATGGCTCTGTAATGGCCTACAGGTCCGTGGGCATGAGCTGTAAAGTCTATATTATTGAACAGTCACTTCTTGACTGACAATTTGTGTACATCTCGTAGAAATTGCCAGGCAGTGACTCCAACCGTCCCGCTCAATCCGCCACATTGAACACGGGGCCGCCAAGAATGAAACTGATGAAAGAGAGAGTAGAAGAACACGTCAGAGGGCCAGAATCAGCTCAGCCGACACGACTGTGTCGGCTTTCTGTCTCTGGAACAAGACGTCTTTCAGCCTCGGAGCACACAAAAGTGTTCTGTTCAGACATGCAGAAGGTTTTTTTTTTTCACACCTCCTTTCATATCAAAGAAATGCAATGGAGGCCGGGGAATGATCAGCAACTGATTGGATTAGCGAAGAGACACAGAAGGACAATGTCTTCGGTGTCTTTGTCCAATTTTGCCACCCAGTGTAGGAACTCTCTTCTCATTACAACATTGCTCAGTCCTGACAGTTTACCCCATTGGCACACGTAAGTACTCCCCCATATCCGCCTCAGATTACTTTATTGTTATAGACCGGGGCTCCTCCTGCTGAGATCATTTACTGTTTCAGATTGGTTTCGACTGAAGTTGAGCTGAAATTCGAGCTCCCAGGCATCACGTATTAATCCAGTGTGATCACCGTGATGCCATTTGCTGGGGGATCTTTGTCGTGAACACTAAAGATGGCTGGCACCTGTCTCTGCAGATGCAGCGCTGCAGCGGCACCCCGTGTACTTTGCATATTTATGTTTTAATTGTATTACACCCAGCATGGTCTATTAATGTTGTTCTGTTCCAATTGCTTGAGTGACAAAAATATGCTGCGTTCCCCGTCAGCTCCTGTGTGTCTGTCTGCTCAGGCATGCGGCAGACGAGACACAACGTGGAAGAGCGGGGGGCTTTTCTGCAAATGGAAAATAAATAACAATGTGCATTTTATAGATATCTTCAGTCGGAATTCTAAATCATAGCCTCACCTCAAAGATGTCAGACCAGAATGTGGAGACGACAGGCGTACACATTTCTTTGGGAACGGTTAATATTGACTTTGAGGATTAATGACTGTGTTGCTTCCCTGAATGACATTGAAGTGGTTTATATCTTCTGCATCATCCCAGACAGTTTGAACACAAACTGTGGACCAAGAGGATGGAATACAATGTTCCCAAGGCGAGTTGACAAGAAACGTCAAGAAGAGACACGCACCTTCAAAGGGCAAGCCACAGGCAAGGGTTTGTGGGTAGGTGTCTGCTGTGCACAATGGCAGTTCTCTGTCAGGGCATGCTGTCTCCTCCCGGGCCTCCCCTTCCAAAACACCTGAAGAAGAACATCAGGCCGGTCTGTCAATCTGACGGTTCACGCCGCTGCTGCGTGGCCTTAAAATCCTCTTCTTGTGTTGGGAGTCATGAAATAATGAAACTGTTTCATCACCGTGCATGATGGTAGGACACTGAGATCACAATCTTAACCCTCCTGTTACCTTTAGGGTCAATTTCGCCCTATTCAATGTTTAACGTTGATGTTCTTTGGGGTCAATTTGACCCCGGGCTCTTTTTCACTGTGTCAAACATATATGAAATATCAACTTTTTTATATATTTAAAGGGCTATTTAGGTAGTCAACAAACAAACATAAAGTACCTCACACTTAAACTTGGGAAACAATATTAATTCTAATACTTTTCTGGAGGTTTTAATGGCTGGGGTCAAATTGACCCCGAGGGTAAAATATGTTAGTAAATGTGAAGGTAACAGGAGGGTTAAAGCAATATAATTTTAGATTTTAGGAAATATTGTCACTTTCTTGCTGCGAGTTGGTGGAGAAGGTTGTTATCCGCCTCCTATCAGATCTAATTGTCTGTATCGATACCAGCAGCTGGTTAGCCTAGCTTAGCTTAAAGACTGGTCTGACACAAACTCCAATGTTAATCCATCCATGTCAGTCGGGGCGACTGTGGGTGGGTCAGTGGTTAGTGGGTTCGTTTTTCAATCAGGGGATTGTCGGTTCAATCCTAGTTAATCAGTGTGTTTACATGATGGTATAATTCGAATCTTGCATTAGTCGGACTATGCTATCTTTTGGGGGATCTGCTATTATCCCAATATACATGCAGGCAGTGATTCGAATCATTGGCCGAAAGCATGTCACCTCCGATACGACAGGTGGCGCTGTTTTCATTACAACTTGTGGTAATACAGCCATTTCCGCTTGCGTGAGCATGCGCAAAGACGCAAAGTCCAGTTCCTAATCAATTTCACCGTACATGCCATGATAGTCGGATTATCAACCGGATCGGATCGAGTTATTCAGGGGTGTTAATCGGATCGCTGTCGGACCGCACATAGTCGAACAAAGGTGTTTACATGAAACAGATAATTTGATTTCAGTCCCACTAAGCCAGTTATTCGAATGCATGTAACCGCGGATACTGTGTTCTTAAGCTCAGCCCCCTGTAGCTCTGTGTGTGAGTGTAACATGATCGTAAGTCAATGAAAAAAATACTTATTTTACCTCACAATCTCCCTCACATTCACCAAGTGTTTGTGTCCACGACTGACGCTCGAGGGGTCCCTAGAGTTTCATATGTGCGACATACAACCACTGACCTAGTATCAGTATTCAGGAATAAGGATTATAAAGTGTTGCCAAAGGTACAAAATCTGCATAGCAGCGGCAAAAGTCTTCGCTGATTTCCTTTCAACGGTGTGCTGATAGAACAACCAATAAATAATGCGTTAATTAGTGAGATTTAGGAGAGGAGGGAGGAGGTTGCCATAATTATAGAAAGGTGGTATTAATCTTCTCATTTAACTCGCGTCAAGAAAGAAAATATTCTCCAAAATACCCGTAAACTATTCTTTTAAGGGATTCAGAACCTCTTGCAAGTGAACGAAACTCCAAAACGCCACCGTCCCACAGTGTGGGATGTATCGTGAATTTTTGCAAGGTAAAATATCCCATACAGAGTTGTACTTATTCTATTCCGAGGCCCCGCTCGGTGGTTAGCGCTCAACGCCATGGCGCTGCTCGCGTCTCGCTTGTCAGCAGAGGAAGTCAACAGAGAGCCTCCATTGAGGCGGGCACCGCCGGCCCGATGACATGTACGAAGGCGGGGGCGAGGACCGTGTGGACTCGGATACGGCTCTACCGCCTCAGCCATGTGGACTTTGAAGATCCAGGAGCCGATTCGGGCGCGCCGCCGCGAAGCTCCGACTGCACCGAGCAGGCGCTCTGAGAAACCCGAGCCCGACGCGGAGCGGCACATGCTGATACGCGCAGCGGAGAGACGTGCACCGGCTGCAGCGAGGGCAGGGCTGAGGCTGGGATTAAGCCAGATATTACTCCTTTAAAAAAAAACACACACCACAGTACACGGCTGTGTTCTGCTCCGGTGGCTCCACTTAGCTGACTGACTGTAGTGTGATCAATATTTACTCATAACGGCCTCACTGGGAGGTCACGACCTCTCGGTGTTCACGACTGGTTATATTCTTGAGTTCGAGCTCATAGATCCATCAAAGTCTAGAAAAAATTCTCACTGAACAATTATAGTACAGGCGCTCAATAATAAATATATGTTGTGGATTAAATATATTGTAGTTGTACTCGATCAGTAAAAAACACTTCTTTTAAAAAAAACTGGAAGCGTTTTATTTGTCTGTACAAGCCATCAGTGTGTTTTTCGACTTGTGGCGAGGCCTTAAAGGTCACGCTGTTTTTATTGCACCCTACATTTCATCTCTAAATCCATCTTCATTAAACACAGAGGAAGGACAATGGCCTTCTTTGCACTCTCAACACTTAACCTCACCAGGCACAACAATATTGTAAAGGTGCAAATCTCTTTCCAAAATGGCCCCACAGTTAATAATTAAGCCGTGACATTTGGGAGAGACGCCAAAAAATCCATATGGCGAAATTTACTAACCTTTTGAAAAGCTGGCTAGAGGAGGCTGTTTATATGCAGGTTTATTTGGGTTGTTTTAGTACTTATAATAAAACTGTCAAAAACACACCAATAGGCCGGGGCGGCGGACAAAGGATGATTGTCTGCTGTTAACTGGAGGAGAGCGAGAGGCTAATCAATGCACCCCAAATCAAAGCTCTATTAGAGGACCGCCTCCTCTGGGGGGGGGTTGGACACGAAGACACGACTGACAAATGATATTCATATGTAACATTATGGATTATAATCGTCGTGATGAACTGATAATCATGTTGGTTCTCGCTACAATAAAAAAGGTCACGCTGGGGCAGAGGAGCGCCGACCTATGTCTAGTGAAAACACTGATTATCAAGTTAGAGCGGGTCACGCAGGAGGTCAAACGTGGCCCCGTGGTCATTAGACGATCTCTGTGCAATAGTGTGTAGCACTCACCAGACACTGATTTATAGTTTTATAACTGTATCTAGGAATCAGTAAATTGGATTTAATTTCTATAAACAAACCGACGATATAACTTTCAAGCTGGAGGACAGAGGTCAAGCTTCATTTTCAGAGCAACTGTATTTCTTACAAGATGTTGATGGCATCCAGAAAGCCTCTCATTGGAGTCATTAGGGTGTATCATAAATAGGGCATACTGTACATGACAGGAAATGTGCCATAGACAGAATTCCTCACCGTTTGGTTAAGCCCTGTTGACTTTCAGATTTACTGTCCGTGCTTTGCTCCGAGTGGACACTGCGAATGATTTATTGAGCCTCACAGGTGAGTTCTGTCGAAACACCCGGGGCTTAGACGTAGAGCTCAGGGCTCACCTTGTCCGGCACCGCGTCCCCCATCCAGAGGTAATGTTTAGAAACCGTGTGCGTGAGCCAGAAGAGACGGCCTCCTCTCCTCTACGAGTTCCCCCAGACAGAAATAAAACGAGTCACTCCGAAGTCAAACTTTAACAAGCTTTCACATTACACTGATACCATTTCTCTTTTATATGCAAACATGTTTTGGGGAAGAGGAGTAACACACGTAAAAGGGGATCTTTATTGACGCGATTAAATTGTTGAGTAATCCGAACTGCCTGGCGTACTCTCCTCCAACTCTTGCGGTTAACGTGATTGCTGCCTTTATCTGCCTCGGTGACAGGTTTAATTCGGGGCTCCGGTTTGACGTGGAGGCCCGCGCTACACACACTGACGAACAACAGTTTGCTTTTCCAGTGCCTCCCTTTTGCCAGAATGTAATTTAAGACAAGTGACAATTATAAACATGCTTAACAAAGTTTAGGTTAGCTGCACATGTTAAGAAGGGCAACACATATCAGTGCTAATTACCAACCACTTTCTACAAGTCGAATTTCATAAATCTCTGTCAATGAGTTTTGATTATTACATCCTCGGTCGTTGGGAGGACCAGTTCTCCTCCCCTGGAGCTAAAGCACCTCCCAACGATTACACCACCGCACGGCCCGGAGCTGATGCACTGGTTAGAGGAGCAATAATCGGTGTGGGGACAATTAGGACGTCTGTTTGAAGTTTGATTTATTTACAGAATAACAAAGTTATGTGAACTGAACAAATAAACATGGCACTGACTTCTTTTTTAATTTTCCATCATATTTGTTATCGGCTCATCAGTGATTATGTTCTTCCGTTGGCTCACGGTTCCCGGATCATTTATCCGACTGACTTGTGATCCCGGGACCTTTCCTCCAGTGTCACCTCGGAGTTCATATTTGTGTTTTTAAAGTGTAACGTTCCGACAACTATGATGATGGCTTGTAATATAATGTGCAAACGAAATACTTGCCCCACTCAGATTGAATTGTAGCAGATTTTGTGATAGATAGATAGATAGATATATACTCTATTAATCCCCAAGGGGAAATATGTCGTTACAATAGCAGCACCAATAGACTAAACACAGGAGAATAAAATATAAGTATAAGAAAAAGAAACAGTAAAGCACTGAAAGTGAAATATAAAATACAAAATAAAATAAAATAAAATATATATGTATATATATATACACACAACATATATGCAAACACGCAAATATAATATAATACTGGTGACAATGACTGCAGTGTAAAATAAATAATTCCCTGCAGTTTAAAAAAATGTTTACTTGCAAAACTAAACACATTCCCATATTCCCGAGTTGCGCTTTGTGTTTAGTGCTAATTAGCAAATGTGAGCATGCTAACATGCGTAACTCAGATGGTCAACATGGTGAACGTGTGCTAAACATCTGCATCATAACGTTGCCGTGATGTTAGCGCGCCGATGTCAGCGTTTAGCTCAAAGCGCCACCGTGCCAAAGTCCAGCCTCACCGAGCTGCTCTTATTTATTGCTCTTGCTGTTATACACTGAATATGATGACACACATCATTGCGGTAGCAGATCAAGTTCACTGGAACGTATCGAAACAGAGACATAAAAGTGGTTATAGTTTACGTAGAATGGTTTGAACTAGTTTTCTGGGAACAACCACAATAACATCTTATTATCTTGCTGTGATGATGAGACTTGTTTTTTCGTTCATCGTCATACCAGAAACTCACATGACTACTAGTTTTTGCCAGATGAATTGGCGATTTTCAAACTCTACAGCGTCTTCGGCAGACGAGAGTGCAGGACTTGGGTTCCCACTTCAAGGGAGAGGCTTCTGGAGGTCAGGAGAGCTGGCTTGTGTTAGACCTTAAGGTCATCATTCCTTCAACTAATGCCCCTGGCATCACCTTCCTCCTTGACTTCAAACACCCTGGCTACATTCCTAGTCCATGTACCAATAAGCACTAATAATGCAGAGGAATAAAAATCAAAACAGATGGGCTCCAATAGTGGTGGGGATTACTGAGCCCTATCCAGGGCTCTATCTGCACCCCTGGGCTCTGAGAAGCGAATCCCACACCATCTTTTTCTCAGCACAGGAACAGAAGTAAGAGGGGAAGAAAAAAAACATCTACAAGTCAGAGAAATGTCTCACGGTTCAAATGGTCGGGTGTTCTTGGACATGAGGAATACGTGTAATGGACTGCGCCTGAACCTTTGAATTGTGGCTTTCTTGTAATTTTATTACGTACATGCTTTTGTGTCTCCTCTACGACTAGTGTCTAAATGTCCGTGTCGAATCCCTTGCGGTGTTTCATCAAAATGGTTTCCTACCGTGGGATCAATAACGTGACGGTAAACATCTATGTGGGAGCTGTAGCGTTGCAGCGCTCAGTGCTAGAGCAGCCCTCCTGTGAGGACGTGCTCGGAGGTTGGGCGGTGACCCCTCTCTATGGTCAAAACCACAGCACAGTCTGTCATTTGATTCTGCACAAGCCCTCAAGGCTCAGAGAATATGTATCAGACGTTGGTTCAAAAAATCGCCCGTAACAATTAAGAACTAGCTATTGGAAAGTGTTTAAGGAAAACAGCCCCAAAGCCCCCCTGTGCCCACTGGGGACTCTCGGTGAACTCCTGCGAACTCTGTGAAATCATGAGAAGAAATCTAGACTGTACTGAAGCCACACATCTATGGGTGTCTCTGGCCCTGCATAACAACACTTAATTGGGCTTGGTTTGTTTACAAAAATGTAATGTGGGTCTGTTGTAGACGTGATGTTGAGAAACGATAGTTGGGAATGCCAATTAAAATGACGGTTAATTCCAAACAATGTTGCAAGGTTTGAATGAATCACTCCCCGACTGATTTAGTGTGATGAAGCGACGGTGGGACACGCAGCTGTTGCTTACTCTTCTGCTACTGTTTTAGGTCATGCTGTGCTTTTATGAGGCGGCTGGTGAGAATCTGGCTTTAAATTACCCCGAATAACAAATCCAGTTCCGTATGTTTTTCAAGGGCAGGCCAGGAGGAGGGAACAGTTAAGAGAGAAAAATGAATCACAAACCTCCAATTGTGTGGAACATTTCAGGATGTTGGTTATCTAATGAAAATATTGTCACTAGGCTCATTTCCTATGAGGTGCCAGAACGGCAGAAGAGTAAATGTGTGAACAGTTTACTGAAGGTCGACTCTTAACTCTCCGTGAGTTTGTGTGTGTGTGTCTTCAGTTCGGGTTTCAGCAGGACTGTTTTCATATTGAGGCCACACTTACCTCGACTGCTATGTGTCGTCTTCGGTCGATTTTCGGCCAAGCACCAGTGAACGAGCAGTGACGTCGGTACGAATGGTGAATATAATGCCTCCCGGGAAAAGTGTATTTTTGTTTTTAGTTGTTCTGCTCCCACTACTACGTCTAACCAGAGTAGACTATAGATACTTGATTAATTATTGGAACAGAAATGGTTAATAAAGTCAGTTTTTTTATTCCTGACCTGATGATCTTTTTCCCCTTTCTCACGATGGCCTCTATGGAAATAAAATAAATGTTGTTGTTTTTTTATCCTGGAAAAAGTTATTGTATGTCAGTATTGTATTGATATATATATATATATATATATATATATTGTAAAGAATATTTTAAATCTCAATGAGGCATTTCCTGGTTAAATAAATTAAAAATAAATTAAAAAATATACCTATAATATTGCGAAAATAATATCCTTTTCTATTACTCCATTATAGGAACAAATAATCTTTTACAGAAAAAGAACAACAATATTTTTGAAAAGTCCTCATGTGGGAGAATGTATGGATGTTGAGGGTCTACTCTCCCCTTTCCACTACAATGTCAGCAGCAGAGCCTTTTGTCCGGGTCCTGAACACCTCACTGTAAGCTCACCTGGCCCGCTCTGAAAAGGGAGAGGTTCAGACCAATTGTACCGTCTATCCTGAGCAAACACAAAGTGTACGTAGCAGCCTCATCCATGTTTACTGTAAATGGGAGCCTTTGTCGCATCTATTTACTCAGTCTTTCACACTTTAATCCGCATCTACACTAGAAACCTGACGCCATCCCGCTCATTGTTCTCAAAAGTCCTGCTTATGGTTACACACATGCACACACTTAAACACAGACAGACAGACTGACTGAGTGTTTCCTGTCCCACATGCTTTTCTTACATCTCAAACAAAGCAACGTCAGCCAGGTAATGAGGAGAAGAAACAAAAAAGTCCACAAACTCATAACAGATCTCATCCAATCGGCTTCTAGACTAAAATGACATCACAGCGCGGCGCTTCTGGCTGTTCTCATCTACAGGTGTGACAGGCGAAGATAAATGGCAGTGTAACCTTGAAAACAAGTCCAACACCTGGCTGTCAGATTGAGGACTTGATACTATATATATATATACACACACACATATACCGCTCTAAAACCTCACAATTTGATAATGTCATGAGCTCCTTTTGCCCAGGCACAGCAGCCAAGATTATTAAACCCCGTCTTGAGTATGACACTAGCAATACAATGAGTCATAGTAAAACAGAGCCTCATAACCGTGCTGTGGTCATGTGACAACACAGACAGTGGGTGGAAGCTTGCCTGGCCACATTGAGGAGCTGTCAGAGAGATGAAGGAGCACCCAGATGGTACTTCCAAGAAGCCGCCACACAAGCCCCGAGGTTATAGGTGGGGTTCGTACTCCAGTCGTGCAGCTGTATTTGTATGTCACCTGAAGTTCTCACCAACCTCACCCTAACTTCACATGTGCGTTTTTAACACAACGTGCAGTTACTCTTATAGCAAAGTAATTGGTACACTTACACGATTTTAATTGACATTAGGTTAATAGAAATCCACAGAACGCTAAAGGCTGCGTGAACCTGTTCTTTGGCACGGCGATGCAAACATGCGCAATACTCTGTAAACATGTTGCCACATTCCTCACATCGGTTTTGAGTGTTGGCATGCTTACATTTACTAATTACGGTGCCAAGAAACACTTGGTACAGTAGAAGGGAAGGTCATGAGTTTCCTCGTCAGTTGTCACAATAACATATTTGTGCCAGATGAAAAGTCAAGGGAGCATTGGGTTCATGGTTACCGTGAATGTTTGTACCAAATAGTGTGGCAGGCTATCCAATAAGTGAGGTTAATAATATGTAGGGTTGAGGGACATTCATTAGCATACATTTAATAAAATATGTATGACTATTTTTTCATTAATGTACAATCATCTCAAAATAGGAATAGTTTCCATTTTATATCTAAGAGGGAGCGGGACCTCGACGGAGTTTACACACACAGCCTGGCTCCAGAGCTTTCCACGTCTTTCAGTTGGATGCAATCAAATAGAAGTGTAAGTTCAGAAACTGATTTTTATATATTCTATATTAAATCAGACTGATGGCACAGTGCTGTGTATTACATATTTTTATCAACCAGAAATACTTTGCACAGGGGGGGATGGGCACTTGGTTGGAAAAATATTTCACAGGGGGTACATCAATGAAAAAAGGTTGAGCTTCTATATGGACCAACATGCCGAGACCTTTATCCTCAGAGCCACACTGCTGTAATTAGTCGAGAATACATTGAAATAGGTGATATTTGGGACATGGTACCATTAAAATGATCACTGGATGGCATTTATTTAATGTTATCAGGAGAAAGACATTGTTTATTCATCAAACCAGTCAACTTTGGTCATTTAGCAACTTTAACATGTTGAGAATGCACATATGACAATGACAACAAAAGGTTTATGGTCTGTACGAAATAAATAGCAACATTGCTCATTTACAGCTTGGCTGAAGAAAAAACAAAACAAAAAAGGGTTAATCTTCATATTAAAAAAGGCATACAGATAAGTCGAGGAACTCATGAACTCACTAATTGCTCAACGAAAAAAAAAAAAAATGCTCTCCTTTTTTTAAATAAAGCTTTTCATGTTTAATATGCACCTTCAAGAGCCTGTTATAGTTAAATAAATAGAATGCTTTCCATTTTGTAACATGCACATCCAATTTGCCTGGGGAAAGTATTTACACTTCACTGATCCTACTTGTCCGACATTCTCCTGGTTCTCTCTCCTCTAAACAACTCGCTCACAAACTCTCATACATACACAAATGTACAGTCACTCTTGCAGACATGCTGCACCTATTTACTATTAACACAATATCTAAACCTATTGAAAGTGATCAAAATGCTAACGGTGAACATGGAAATCCATGTAGTGTAAAGAAGAAACAGTCCAAACACCACATCTTAACCAAGGGGGACAGGGGCTTACAAAAAGCTGTAGTTTACAATTGATCATGCACTGTTTGAATTCACTGTGTCATTTGGTTTGAGAGTGTGTAATCAGTGGCTTCAATATATACTGGTTTTCTTTACGGGACCAAAGAAAAAACTAATATCTCCTGTGACAGAAGCGATCCTACTGAATAATCTCTAACAATATTTAAGTCTTTTCCCCAGGAATTGCCACCGTCCTACGTCGAGTGGTTTTTACTATCTTTGAGTGAGCGTCATAACCAGGAGCCACTGCGAGGTTTCCTCCGTAGTGTCCGTGTTGGTGTGGAAACTCCCGGGCCTCGGCGCTCTATAGGTTGCGATGGGCAGTTTATTCTTTGCTGATTTGTGTCGCTCTCCTCTTTCATGACGCGAAGTAAGAGTTCTGCATGGAGTAGAGGCGGTCGATGGGGTTCCCCACGCGGGCCTGCATGGAGTTCACATCCGACGAGGCCATGAAGCAGTCGCTGAGGCTGGTGAGGGACGTGTCGCTGTCGATGTCGTGGAACGCAGAGTCGTTGCCTGCGAAGGATTCGGAGGTGGCCGTGAGGATTTGGTGGCATTCAACCGACATGCAACAACAACAACAACAACAACAACAACAACCCCGCTCTGACTGTGAAATCAATGCAATCTTGTATTTGAGATTCATAGCAGCGTTGGGAAATTACAACGACTAATAGTCACTTTGAGAAATGGCCGTTGTGTGTCATCACAATTGGGAGAGCTGTTTGGTTCGATATCAAAGCTCACTTTTTGCTGCCCTCGGTGGGACAATTGCGGTCTATGAGGGAGCATGTAAACAAGGGGCATCCTCCTAAAATATCTGGTTAATAGCAACTGCTTCCGCCTTTCATAAGCCTCAACACGTTATTTCTCTGGAGGGAATAGTTAACTTTATTACACTCTGGATCTTAATGATAGTGTTGCACAAAATGGGGACAGGGTTTTGAGACATATCTTTTAATGCCTTGCCAATATTGTTCTTTTCCCCAAACCAAAGGAGTGATGAGACTGGGGATTTGGGTTCTTACTAGCGAGATGAACTAAACGGAGGCAAATTATAAGGAAGTTATGAACTTCAGGAAATGGTCCCTCTGGGGCTTGTTGAGGACATCATTCAGAAATGTGTTATTCCAGAAACATCCTGTGGACTAATACTTGATTGACTTATTCCCTCTCCTTATTTCATGTCTAGGAAATAATTAAAATGCAAAGACTTCCCCCCCTATTGATTCATTAGCTCACACAACCCTCAGTCATTGTCAGGATTGAGCTTCATCTCAAGCTGTCCACACTGACCACATGTTTTCCCCGCCAGTGGAACACATCACCATTAATGGGGCATGTCTCCGAGGTGGAGGCGGAGAGTTAAAACTATATTAAACAGATTTGAGAATAAACTTCAAACCCCGATAACTTCTGAGTGTACGTGTGTTATCTCGTGTGGGAGGAGAAGCCGCCCGTACGTCTCCGTGAGCGGCTTCAATCAGAGGAGCTGAGGCCCGAACACATGTCCCCCACCAGGGAGCCATGCGGTTGATCAAGGGACAGGCATGTGTGTGTGTGCGCTTTTTTTTTTTTTTTTTTGGTTTGGTAGAGGGAGAAAAGGGGGGGGTGGAGTTGGTGAATGCTCACCATATGGGTTCATGTGGTCCCCGGGCATCTGTGGGGGGGTGAGTCCCTGCTGGAACGGGTCTGTACTGTAACCGTTCTGATCCATGGCGACCAGCTGCTGCTGCGGCGGAGCCAGAGGTGTGAAGGAGTTCATCATCCCCTCCATCCGATTGGACATCACCTCTGCAAGACGAGGAAGGAAAACGGGAAATCAAACGTTACAGAAAATAACGAAGATAAAAAAGAATTTTGAAGGGATTTTTCAGTGGGGAAACCATGACGATGAGAGCATCGACAGTAAGGACTTGTCTCTTGGTATTCTCGGGATTCCCATCCTAATTTTCGATCTTCAAATTCCCCTAAATCTAAATATCTTTGCCGCACTCCTGTCTAAGCAAGAACCTCGGAGGATTAAAGTCGTGGTTCCTGTAAGATGGACACAATACTCCCAAATACCTGGATGGCTCGGCTGCCTCTGTTAACATTCCCATGGAAACCAACAGTAGTCTTTCCTGCGGCTTCTCCCACAATTCCCTTCACAAACACACCGCTCTTGGCTAACTGACTTGTGAGAGAGAGAGACACAAAAGTCTTGTGGCTTCATCCCTGGAACCCCTCCCCCCCCCCCCTCCCCCTCCCCCCATTCAGCGGTCTCACAGAATGACGTCTGCCATTAATTTCGTTCGGCCAACAGAAAGACTTTCTCGTGTGTTTGATGTTTAGTGTTCTTGTTTACGCATTGACATGTTGGTTATCCGTTATCGAGTGCAATCATCGAGCACATTCGACTTTACCGTAGCAGAACGTGGCTCGTATATTTTCGGATTCTGTGATTTCAATGACATTTCAGTTCAGCAGATAACAAAAGAAACACTCTGCTAACTAGATTTATGTCAACATTTAAAATGATGTATATAACCTAAAGACTCCCCTCTGACTATATAAATAAATAACTAATAATTTGTGTGTGAAAAGAGTTCAAGCACCTGGGTAAAATATATTGAAAAAATAACATCTACTGCTCCAGTTGCACTGATGTGACTTTACTCGTAAGCACAGATTAACTTCCTCCCTCAAAGTGTCAAACTCTGCTCAGTGAAGCTCACACAATCAAATGAAATGACAACAAGCGAAGTAAGGGAGTGAAACGGGCCTTTTCGAAAGGTAGAGAACGCGAAAGAGAAAAATGAGAATGAATATCTCGCTCCTGAATAGTTTCCCAGAGAACGAGCCGTGAGACAATGATCTTCCATTGTGTGTGCAGGGTAAGTACAGCCTCCTACCTTGGCCAAGTCTCTGAGAATTCTGTTGTTCTTGTTGTTGCTGCTGTCTTCGTGCCAACTTCTTCATCTGAAACGGAGGAGTCAGAGTGGTGAGGAACCCCCAAAACTAACATGGGCTCTTTAATTTGAAAAGGATGCTCCTCGCTGTTCACCCTCAAATGAACTGCACGGAGTCCGTATCGGAGTGCACTTCATTGTCAAGTATCAAAGGTTTCCACCAGATAATAATCAAAAAAAGAGGAGGGCGTAGACATTTAATGCGAGAGTGAGCAAGATTTGCAACTCCCGGTGTGCGTTTTTCTTTTTTTTTTTACATTTGAGAAAGGAATGCAGTGATAAGTTTAACACACATAGTTGTGGTGATTTATTAGTCGGACTCTTAAGATGGAACAGGGCTGTTGTAAGCGGACGCAAAACCTAATTCATCCCGCGTTAGCTGCTCTCACCTTAGCTCTCTGGTTCTGAAACCACACCTGCACCACCCGAACACTGAGTCCCGTCTCTGCGGCCAGCGTCTCCCTCACCTGGAAGCAGCGAGACAAAAGATTTCCAGCATCCCAAGAGAAGAAAAAAACAAACACTTCACAGCACACTGAACTAGTTTGCCTCCTTAAATCTTCACATCCCCTGATGGGCACATTGCTTCTCTGACTTCATTGAACTGGTGAATGAATACAGTGGTTCTTTTTAGACCTCTTGGTGAAGGCCTCTTCAAAGCCTCTTCTAGCCTGTTTTAGGCCCCGATAGAACCAGTTCTCCTATCTCAGTGTCTGCGTAACACCAGCCGGCCTCAGTTAACACAGAACAGAAAGCTGCTCGCCACTTCAAAGCCGAGCTCTGAGGTGGGGGAGCCTCTTTTTAATTTGAGAGTTTAATTTGTGAAACTACTGTAGGGCTCGTGGTCGGCGCCCTAACACCACAATACCCCAAACACAGTCCAGGGAATACTTTCTTTTTTTCCCCTCATAGATTATTTAAGCTTGGTCTTACCTTTCTGCAGGGTTTTGAAGACACCTCAAAGGAGGCCTTGAAGGCCCGTCTCTGTTGAGTGGTCAGGATGGTGCGTGGTCTTTTGGGCCTCCTGGGATCCTTCCCGTCATCCCCCTTCCCCTGGCCTCCTATGCCTTTCTCCGGCTTGATATCCAACTCCTCATCGTCGCTTTTCTCTGCAGAGGGAGACATTTTTCTGTGTCATCAGCACACGCTTGAACTAACTACACCCTTTAGTCAGTGACAGTCTGCTGATAAATATGTTTCCTTCTTCCCTATACCGGGAGATTCACACACCACAAGTGCATAATCAAAGGAGACATGTGTTTTTGATACTTTGTTATCAATTTATTACAAAAGGAAAAGGCCACATGTACGATTAGACTTACAGAAGGCTGCAGCTCTTGCTCTTGGAGAATGCAGTTAAATATGCACATTTGTCATTGAACTGGACACTGTGTCAAATGTAATTTATTGCACTCAGCTTTGTCCGATTTACACCAAATCAATCTCTGATAAGAACACTACATCAAATGCAACATGAAAAACCAACACAAGTACAAGTGAGAAATGACTCTTCCACAACACAAAGAAAATCCATTTATTTGCTCCGTTTCAGACCTTAAAATAATAATTGGATTGCTAGATTTGTACTGTCAGTAGCAGAATTTTACAGTTTTAGGTTGTAAAATACGTGTAAATTTTTATGCTTCTATCGTAAATGTAATAACTACGTTATTAAATTTCTCATATTAAGAAAATGCCTGTTAGGTAATTTAAGTCTTTTTGCTGTTTGCAGCTGCTATATATCATATAATAAAAATTCTCCCAGAACAATTCATTACTTTCACAGTAGTCGAGTATATGATTTTGAGCATCTTTGTACTGAAAGGTGCATTAAAACAACGTGAAACTTGTAAACTTGTGACACACACACACTGTAAAGTTTATCCTTGATTAAAAGGCTAATTCATTATAATTTTTTCTTCTGATTACACTTCTGCAGCATGACATAAAATGTCATTTTTATTTACTTAATTCAACATTATCATTATCATTCTGAATCTTAGTTTTACCTACCACAAAGGCCACAGTGCTATGTAAACATAGCATCAAAATGAATGAATTAAAACAAAAAAATCAATTATCCATCTATGTATGGCTGAAAATAAGTGTTTCTTTATCTAAACCAGCAGCACAGTTCATCAATCCAAATGACGTTGAGGCCTACAGGCTGTCAGGAGAAGAGCACATGATGGCTCGCTGTCTCCTGGTGTCTGGTTCTGATGAGCGTCGACGTTTCTCCACTGAGAACCTCCATGCTGTCTGTCACAAGCCGAGGTTAACCTCTGCTCATGTCAACATTTTCTCCATCTTGAAATCCGGAGACGTGCACAAAGGACATGCCTGTGCGACGCACTGGGACGCAACCCGGCGAGGAAGACGCAGAGCAAATATTCCCTCGAGTTGACAAAAGTTGACATAGGCACAGATGTATTTGACAAATTCCCCGCTTTTGTGCATGTTTAAATGTGAGCCAGATGGTCGTGAACAGTGAGGCTTGGCGAGATGCCTCATTGTGTGTGCAGGCTATAGGCGAGGAACACTAGAGCTGATAAGAGCGGAGGCGCAGGCTTTCTGCAAAAGGCCCCAAATCCCTCCGTCACTCACCGTGATACAGTGATTTAATTCTTTCCAGCACCAGACCCTGCCCACGGATGGAGAGACATTAATACGGGGAGGCTTGGCTTCGTCCTGTTTCCACTTCCTACTGTTTCATAAAACTACGCTCCACGCTTGAATCAGAATGCAACAAAATGCAGCCATTGAAAAGCTGCAGATGGAGCCATGTTTTAGAAGTGTTCGCTGTCTGGGCTGCACATGCAAGATCTCTGAATGATCTCAGATGTTCAGCAAACTATTTGGCAAACTAGGATTATTTGAACAACTTAATACATTTTTTTCCCCTTCAATATTGTGAGTAAAACCAGTTTGATGGAGTTGTGTGATGGATGTCTATGTTGGCTACCACAGTGATGGAGCACAGCATACAGAATACAGCAGCCTGGTGTCATGTGACGATCGCACCACCGTGTCGCTCTCACTCTCGTGCGAGAGGGTGCGGAGGGCTCACCTGAGTCTGAGTCATCCGGGCTGACCGAGCTGAGTAAGTCCTTCTCCCTCTCGTAGTCGATCTTGCACAGCAGCTGGCCCTCCTTCAGGACAAACTCGTCGCCCTTCCTCAGCTGCCGGTCGCACACGCAGCAGCAGAAGCAGTTCAGGTGGTAGACGCACTCCAGGGCGCGCATCACGAACTCCGTGGGGGCGATTTTCTCCATGCAGCCGCTGCACTTGCTAGCAAACAATCTGTAAAACGGGAGAGAGAGAGCGTGAGTACAGATGTGCGGAGGACACAACAAACGGCATTGTTAACGGGAATGTTTTAATTCATAAGAAACACAAAATACACCCTTGCTCACATAAGGAAACGATGTGGTCGTGTTGCTACAACCGACCTTTGCGGCTCATGTTAGCGAACTTCATAGAGCTACTGTAACATCCATTCTCTCATCTTCTTTGTACCATTAAACTATACTTTAGCACTTTTCAATACCCCACAATTTGCTACGCGTCACCACAATGGCAGCCGTTGAGCTTTTGTAACGGAGGATCGCTTTAAAATGAGACGATGTCTCTTTAAGAAAAGAAACAACACACTCCATCTCTCTCAAATGCAAAGCAGACGTGATAAACCATACGACGCGTCGGTCCTGTGAATTTATTTTGTCCCCGTGGCTATTTTCGAGTCGCGCATAAAGAGTCAAGTTGGCTCCCTGATCCTGCGGGCAGTCAAGGAGGTGACTCCTTTTGGCAGCAACTCATCTGTTAAAATGTCTAGGGTGGGGGCTCGGCTCCGTGTAATTCCATACAAGCTCAGTCATGGGCACCCGAACCTCCTCACAAAGCTAAAAGAGAGGCTGGATCATGTTCTAGTGCAGTGATTCCCGAAACCCGATAATCCAAATCAAACCTTTGCTGACAATCTACACGTTTCTCTGATATCCACGACACTTCATATGCATCAGATACCGCATCAGAGACCGCGCTCCGCCGCCGACTACCGCGCCGTCCTCCGCTCTGTTCATATTTCATCTTGCAGTCTAATATCGAGCTTCTGTGGTTCGACACCGCCTCCATCACCATTTCCTCGACAACACCTCCGTCTTCTTTTATACCCTTTCAGGAAGATGTTTGCATTGTTTTATTGGCGACTGAGAGGCATTTAATTTGTTCTCTGTTGTTCGGAAGAAGCCACATTAAATGAAGCAAGAAGGCAGGGAGTGTGGTTGATCTTGTCCAGCCGTAAAGCTGGATTTATTAGCGGCCTCTTTGTTTGCCCTGGTCTGGAAGACAGCTGGCAGCCGCCTATCTATTTGTGGTGAACATCTATTTCATTGTGCGAGGCGGGGAGGAAGCAAGAGGAGCAATTGACATCATCTGCTGGTTCACGACGGGGATGAGCGATAGTGATGAATATATTGTGTAAATATGAGCGGGGGGAAACCAAAGGGTGGTTTTGTTATGGTAATGTTGTTATAGGTGCTGATTGAGTACCGATATCGTGTGTGTGTTGATACGTGTAAGTGCATGTGTGTGAACAGCTGTATGCACGCTGGAAACAGGATAGTGTTGTTTTTGTTGTTGTCCATGCAGCTCTCTAAAATAATTGCTTCCCTTCTGCTCATCGGGTCACCGTTTGAGTTTATGTTATCCTAATTACTTCCCATCAGTAGATAGATTATTGTACTAGATCCTTTTATTCTGATCACCACCTGCGTCTGGCACAGAAAACACCCATCATGCAGCAGCGGAACAACAGAGATATCAGAAGCTGGCACTCCCTGGGTTCATAAAATCCTTTAATCTTTCATTTATTACAATAAATTAAGAAGATTATTATTCAACTACGGAAAAAAACACAAGGATAATCCCTTGAAAAGGAAATGTTGGCGTGTTTCTCAAACGAGCAGAGTTGTAGTTTAAGTTGAATCGGTCTTCAAAACGATGCTAAAAAACAAAAGAAAAGAAACAACACTGCTAATAAAAACAACGTGGAGAAAAAAATCCCTTGAAAACGAAGAAAGGAAATGTTGGACACAGTCTTGTAGAGATAACCTGAATATTCAGGGACTTGTTTCTAGTTTTTAGGGGGATTAGTGTGTAACAAGCTGGGATCAGGGAAAAGAGGTGATGAATCTGTCAAGACAAGTTCCCAGCTCTAACTCTAATGTTTAGCTAATGATTGCCGGCTTAGGGCTAAGAAAGAGAGGGAAAAGTTGAGGAAATGACTTGTTAACGCGGTTTGGATACGTCCAGGGCTCCGCATTCACCTACGACCGCTCTCTCAAATCTTCTCATCTCGATGAAAACATTCTCATTCAGCCCTCTTTCCTTTCTTCTTTCTCCTCGCCGCGTCTAATCTTGTAAGCCATTATTTTTCTATTTCCCCTCTCTGTCACTTTGCATTATTTTTGCTGCTGTAATTCCTATTCGTCCCTTCTGGAATCTTCCTGTCCTGCTTTGTCCTCGGGTCTAATCCGGACTTTCTGCCTGTTTTCAGTCCCCGGTCCCCATTATCAGCGGGGTTCAGATGGAATAGCCATGCATGACGCCCCTTCTATGGCAACCACACCTCCACAGGAAGGCAACGGCGACTTTTCGGATGGGCAGAGAAGGCCTTTGAGAAGCTGGCAGCAGAAGTAAATCCTTCTCTAAGGAACAAGGAGAATTAGCAGGGAGCAGTGGACTAGGGATTTAACCCTACCCCTCTCCTTTGAAAGGCACAGTCGGTCCCACTCCTGCGGCTAGCCACAATCAAACAGAGGAGGAGTAGGGAGGTGGCAGTGGGGAGAGGAGAACACAAACTCCCTGAATGACACAAGCAGTGGATTGTGGAGGAGCCTAATCCCACTTTAATACCTTTCCAAGTTCAGCTGCTAAAGAATGCTCTTTAAAACAACACCACTGTGTGAGCAGTGAAGGTTGTCCAGGGGGAGGCACGCCATTCAACCTCCCCAACATTACCTGATTAGTGGATTGAGGACCGGGCCAGTGGGCCAGGAGGAGACAACGTAAATGATGAGTTTACGCATTTATATTTAGAAAAACAATAACCGTGGCGGAAGGGGAGACTTCACAGCTCCGTGTTGAACTCTACTGAGATACTAAAGATATCCAAGTGGTGTAGGTGTGAGTGGAATCAGATTTAAAGTGATGTAGGTGATCATTTACCACGTTCTGCCTCTACTTGATCCCAGTGACCTATCACACTAAGACTTGTATTCACCCGAAATCCACTTTCTGGACGTTCAGCTGCTCGGGTAACACGACTCCCAGTGTGGCAGAGGCAAGCTGCTCAACTCCTTTAAGCTAGTCTGGGTATGAAAGACACCACAAAGAAGACCACCAGCATGACACGCCACATCTCCAGCACTCGCTTTCTCCTCCTCCCACACCTGAGCGCACAGATCAAGTGATGAGACTCCTCCTGGTTGGATCAATGGCCGCATCTCAAGCAGAAGGAAAAGTCAATATTTGCCCAGGGCCTCCCCAGAACTGGACTGGTATAGAAGAAGGAAAAGAGCCCATCTCGGCACATACCTTCCTTCCAGAGGAACCACTACATCCCTTTTTTTTTAATCCTGTGTCCATATGCTTGTAATCCCTTGTCTGTTCTTTCTTACGTTATCTATAGTTCTCTCTTCCTCTCCATGACAGATTATCACACTGCCGAGGCTTGGGACGCCACACGGTGCGTTTTCGGCTAAAGCAGAAAAACACAGACAAGTACCCCCCCCACCCCCCACCCCCACCCACCCAAAAAAAGAGCATTATGAAGAAGACAGAAGCCATCGGGGACTTGCAGTTGTTTTGTCTGATGAACACTTCAGCCGAACCAAGTGCAGCTGAGAGACTTCGGCCTCTACACTACTCTTCTTCTTCTTCTTCTTCTTCCCTTTTTCCAGGCCCTTTGGAGAACTATGCACTCTGCCTTTGAACAGATTATAGGCAACTTAAAGTGTGACAACATCTTAAGCTCTCTCTCCACATGTTGCCAATGATTTCCCTTCTTCAGACATTACATTTAATGCTTCTGCCGCAGTGATAAGCATCAGGAGGACTGGGCGGGATAAAAGAAACCCAGAAGAATAAGAGCGAGAGCAGAGGTGGGGAGGGGGGGGGGGGGGAGCATGGCGCCGCTTATGGCGCTTGATAATCATGCTACATTTAGCAACACGCGCAACAGTCTCACCTCCCCTCTTTCGCTCTTGAACAACACTCGGAGAAACACCGTCACAATTTAGGGAAGAATAGCCCGGGCTATTATGTCATCCCTTCAAAGACAGAGGGGATGAGGATTACCCAGGCAGCAGCTGTAAGCCATTACTTTGAAGATGGGCTCTTGTGTTGGAGCAGGAAACCTGCGGCCGTGCCAATCAGGGCCGAGGTGAGAGATGAGGCCCGGGAGGCAGGTCAGAAAAGGGCCTCCGGGCAAGACGAAGGGCATGTGGAGCAATCGGTCAACTGCGCACGCTTGATACTTCCTGATTTAGTGGCTAAATCATCCCGAATCAGGATGCGGACCGAGACATGTTCTGGGTTGCTGTGCTTTCGAAGCAGATGTGAGTGTTAACAGAATAGTTAGAGGCTTGAGGAAATACTCTTGTGCACACTATTGCCAGGAATTGGATAAGAGGGATACCTTTGTCATATCTGTTGGCTGAAAATATGGCAGTGGATTCGCTTTAGCTTAGCATAAAGAGTGAAAACAGATGTGTACAAACTTAGATGTGGCTTCAGCCAGCCAGGCATTGTCTGAAGATATTTACCAATAAGATAGGAGCGTGGGATTGATCCTCTCATCTTATTCACACCAATAAGGCAGATTTATCAATGTCTAAAACTATTGCCTTCATGTTTTCACACAGATCAAAGCCATTTTAACCAAAATGAATAAATAGCTAATTAATCGTCCACATTTTCGGGTGGAATCTCGTCTGGAAATACAACACTCTACGTGACGGAGACGTAGCAGAACTGTTAAACAGCCTTTTCTCAGTTCTTCATGAGGGCATGTCTTAGCATGTGAAAAAGGTTCTTAGGAAGCGTATCAAAAGCTTCAGTTCAAGAGGAAAACATTTGATGCCCAGATGTTCATTCAAACCTTTTCAACTTCTTCTGAGCATCATGAAAATGACTTTTTTATGTATGGGCTGCCGGCCGAGGCACCGATTTAAAAATAGCAACCTGAACTTCACTAATGCAAGTGTTTGATTGCTTGCAGAGGCACGGATGATAAAAGTAGATTCCAAAAGGTTCCCCTAAACACAATAGACGTGCACGTGTAAATAAAAGCCGCCGAAGCATATCCCGATTCATTCTCCATCTATGAGGTTAAAACAAACTTTCGGACCGGGCGAATTGCACAGTAGAAAAAAAAGTGGGGCCGATAATGCTGTCTCAAATGATCTCAGTGGCTGACCCGGTTTCATAGAATCAGCATTTCTCTTTGGAGCATAGATTCATGGAGAGTAATGAAGCCAAATAAAAAGTGCCATCCTTCTGTTCCCAAGGGCCAGCTCCAGTCAGCTCTAAAAGCTGCTTAATCACCATCCGGTGCTTACTACATTAGCATAATAATGGCCTTTAAATTGAGGCTCTTTGTTTTTTAATTAAACTCCCAGCAGGTAAAAGTAAAACACATTAACGGGAGATGTGTACACCACTAATGGCCCAAAGGTGCCTTCTTCATCACGCTGCTCTGGCCACAGGGCTCTGCTTGTTCCCCGCGCTGAAGCACGGCAACTGGCTACCTGCAAGCTCACAGGGGGGGGTGGGGGTGGGGGGTGGGGGGGGGCGTAGTAGAGATGATAGTGGAGATGGCGCGCTCGGTGCGTCGGTGTCTGCAGACGCACCTGCCCTCCATCTCCGAGGGAACGCACTTAGTAATAGCTGCGGCGAATCTGTAAACAGACGCTGGTTACGCTTCGTCTGCAGCGAGGTGCTTTCCAGGTTCCCATCCCGAACGTGTGTTATCGTGAAAATAAATACAGCCACTTTATTTCTATGGCAGCATGATCTCCTACGTGCTGGAATGTGCGGCTCCCTCAGACGAGTCCCCCGGCCAGACAGGCATCCCAGGCATATCGGTCCATAACGCCGTACCGCACAGCTGTGCAAAGAAATCCTCTCACCCGTAAGTCGTCATTCAAATGATCTCATTCCAACGGGCTCGATTCCCAGATTACCGACGAGGCGCTCGTGCGCGTTCTGACTGGCTGGAAAACACACACAAATAATGCACATATACATCTTTGGTAATGTTTGAATGAAACACGACAAGCGGTCCCCGCCGCGTGTTCAACGCGAGGCTCCGAGAGCAACGGCGGTATGCCGAGAATTGCCTCGCAGCATCAAGCGACCGATGGATCTGCTAATGAGTCACTAGGAAAACAGCGTGTACATAATCCTCCCCAGCCACACAGGTAGAACAAAGCTCACGGAGAGAAAAGGACGGTGTACCGGGCAGCAGAGGAGGCTAAGTACACATCTAAATACAAGAGTAAGCAGGCGAGCACACACAAGGCTGTTTGGACAGCTGGTGTTCCCGAGTATGTAAAATGAGTAAAACATTGCATTTAGGCTCAGTTTTTAAAGCCCACAACAAACAATACTCCGGGTAGCAGCATCGGGAGTGAGAGGGGGGGGGGGGGGGGTATGCATTTTTATTACATCTTTTTTTCTGCCTTTTTAAAAAAAAATTACCTTTTTCCCCCAAAGTGGAGTCAATCCTTGAGCAAATAAATGAAAAGACTGTAAATTACAGGGGCTGTTATAAAGTGCTCAGCTCTGCTTTTTGTCACTCGGGTAAGCGAAGCGGTTTCTTAGGGCCATCGCCGCCAGAGATGTGACATGTTTACAACACGGTGCCTCTAAAAGCAAAATAAAAAAAAAAACGCCAAGAACTTAACCGTCCTTCCCATTAAAAGCACCTGTAAAATCATCTGTACCCATTTGATATATTTCTTGAAATATTTCGACCACTTGGTCTCTGTCCCTTCCGAGCTGATCTGCGTGAGGCGGAGCAGAGCGCGCCATTAAGGGCTCGACCCGCTCAACGAGCCACAGTGAGTGATTGCTGCTTCTGAAAGAGAGTGGAGAGAGGAGAGAGGGATGGCTACAATAAGCATAATGGCTATCACATGTTATACAGCTATGGCTGACTGTAACCGCCCCCAGATACACAAGGTTTATCTTAAATTATAATGATGTTTCTAATGCGATTAGAATAGAAATCATGACGCTTATGGGGGAATAAGAACAGTTGTGGTCTCATGTCCAGAATACAAATAAGTTCCGAAAAGCTCGATGAATGGACGAAGAGGAGTATCGTACTTTACTTTCTTTGTTGTAAGAAAATAGATGGACTCATCTTACTGGATCCAGAGCTGGAATGGTTAAAAAACAACATTTGGATTGGAGGGCTTTATAATTACTATTGACCCAGAGGTTCTGAGTCTAAGAAATATAACAAACAGTAATATGAGGTGCTCTAAAGCACAAGTCTGCAAATATGCAAAGACAGGGTCTGGTGGAGAGCATCACGCTTTGGCTTCTTTTCTCCGCTCCTAATCTGTGGGCCTACACAATATTAAGACGGCTTTGGAGCCACTTGTGACCCAGCTGTGCACTAATGAAAAATTCCACAGCTCTGTGCAGAGGCCATTGGAGCTTGACCCCATTCCACCGTGAACCAAGCAATGTCCATCTTGAGGAGTTTACCAGGGCTGAAAGATACTGGATTAATAGGTAGCAAAGGAGAAAGAGAGACAATCTGGGAAAGACTGGAAAAAGCCCTCGTGTGTTTCCCCCTCTTTCTCCTCCTCCGATCTTAAGTATATCGGTGTGAAGTAAAGTGTTTGCCCAGGTTTTAATGGGCAGAGATGATCTGGAGATCATTGTGATGGAGGACGGCTGGATGAGGGGGGATCTGTTTATTTAACAGAGATTCAGTCTAAGCCCAAAATTAGTTTTTTTTTTGGGGGGGGGGGGGGGGGGGGGGCAGAATGTGAGGCAACTAGGAATTAGACGTTCACAAGATCCAGATTCATGCGTTTGTGATCCCGGTGCCCTGGATTCTCTGTCCCAGCGTCAAAAAAAAAAAGAGGGCCAGGCCGGGTGAAGTCTGCTGACTGGATGAGGATATACAGTGAGCAATTATAGAGCAGCGTACGCCATGTTAACTACTCGGATAAGTCAATAAGCAGGAGTGGTTTTCCTAAGGATGTATATGTTTTGGTCTGATCTGCTTTTCATTATCTTGTCCCCTTTTTTTCTTGGCATTTATTTATCTGCACTAAAACTTAATTTATAGAAGACCAACATCAGCCACCCACTCGTCTCAACAATCAACCACACAGACACATCGAGAGGCTGAGAACATCGAGGAATAGAGCAACGCCATCGAGAGGGAAATAGACAAACGATGAAGATGGTGCCAGAACAGAATAGAAATAGCCTTTTTTTTTATGACGGATGGACGAAATATTATTACAATTTAAAATGAAAATACTGAGCAAAAGTTTAAAATTAGAAATAGCTGATGTCACAGCTTGAACATCAGGCGGCGACAGCGTGCATCAATTAAGTGGGAACAATGCCAATAACTTCACCCAGAGCAACCTGCCCCACCAATTTTAATTCTCGTCAAAACCAATGCTAATAATCCACGTCTATAGGAGCAGCCATTGATGCTCTTAAATAGCCACATACTTTAAAGATGAGTCCATCCTTCATATCCTTGGGGGAATACCGCTAAATAAGGGTTGGGGGACAAGGGGGAGGGTGCGAGAAAATGAAAAGGGGAAAGCAAATGAAAAATAAACATTGTTATTGAAAGAGAGGATGCTTTAAGACCCGGGGGCCAGGGATTAACATTCAGATTAGCATTCAAATAATATATTTGAATTTCTGATCAGCAATCCTCTTCAAAGAGCTAAATCCCAAGATTAGCAGGTGTTATGCTAAAAAGCTGTGTTTTTTTGTCAGGAACGTAGCTACACTAGCCAAACAAATATGTCTTTGAGTACGAGGGGCTGGCATGGATGTATGGCTGTAACCATGGCGACTGGCTGGTAGTTAGGAGCCTAGGAGAGGGGTGCAGTGTTGGAATGTGTCAAACAGACAGAGGGGCGCACATACACCGCAGAGCAAACCTAAAACCTGCTGTTCCACTAAAGACCATCCGCTACATTACGGAGACCACCAACAAATTCCAGGGATCTTTGGTCGACGGGGAAGGAAAGGTCATTCTGCATCATAATCATCTTCTTTTTTTTTTTTACACATTCTTTCTCAATTGGTTGTTTTTAAGACGTCTAGCCGAGCCAGTCACACATAAAAGTGATTAATTTGTATTAGAAGAATGAAAAAAAAATGATTTAAAGCTCTACTTAAGAATCACATTGTGTGCACCTCTTTTCTATCTACTAGGGGTCGCTCAGTTACTTCTCACACAATGACATTAAAGTAGAGAGGCTTTTTAAATACAGAAAGGAATGTGCAAACTATCTGTTGTTGAAAGTAATTCAATTAAATGTAGCGCAATTTACCTATATTTTATGTGCGGTACATTAAGGGAGCTACTAAGAGTTTAACTGCAGTAATACATATTAATATTGATTAAAATTAGACACCGATTTCTGCTACTTGGAGTTTATATGATTCAATTTACACATGGTTTCTATTTATATATTATCACATACCCACAGATGCAAGAGCTGTTATATCATAAATATAAAGAAATAAAATAGTTGTGTTACATCTGTTATTAGCTATAAATGAATATTGGTGTGAAAAAGACTAAATACATTTACTTCTGTGCTTTACGGAACATTTAAGTATTTGGTAGCAATAGTTAGAGATGAATACTTTATAAACAAACCACCATCACCAAGAACAGCAATATGCTACCAACAATCAAATAATATAGAATGTTATAACACCAACTTGGGTTATTTTATAATCAAGAGTTTTATATTTTCTGTCATATTATCTTTTTTTAACTTAAATTCTAGTGTTTTTTTTTAAATTGTTAAGACAAGACCCCTTAGCAATAGTGGAGTATTTAGCACATTAGTTTTATTAAAGTAAAAGAACTGAAGACGACATCCATCACTTCCCAAGACACACATATTCACAAATTTAACAAATCAAATCAGCAAATTTCCTGCAGAATCATCTTCTGTCTAAATGTATATTAATGTTGCTACTTTTTATTTATTTCTTACAAAAACATTTGTTATTTGTATAGTTAGGCATCCACAGAGATGTAAGGGCAAATCATTCTTACATCTGAACTATAAAGAACAATCGTATTGTTTTAGTATTTATATTATCTTTAAAAATATAATTTCTAAATGCGGCACAGAGTGTTCCTGTTGATACTTTCATCACAGTCATCAATACTACACATTTCACACGAGGAACAAAAATAACAATAAATTAATTGTCTGGACTTGCTGCAACCTGCGTTATGTACGAGTCTGCGTTTGTGTTGAATCTTGAAAGCAAAAATTATCTTTCCATCAGAGCAGCTGATGTTACTGTGAAACTATTGAGTTCGTGTCTCGAAGCTTTCAGGCATGCACTTGGCCCCAGGAGTTCTGGCAGAGGACTCGTCTGATGCCTTTTCTCTCTCTCCTTTCGTCCGTCTTTCCCACACACAGCGATCACCGAGCGCGGCTGCTTTCTCTGTCATGCGGGTTGGCACGGAGTAAAAAATTCTCATCTCTCCAGCGAGAAGAGAACAGGTTCGGCAAAATTCCCTTTTCTCCACGTGGAGCCTCGGAGGCATGACATGGAATGGTGCGCCGTGGCACGGCATGTCTGCTCTCCCCGCAGCCGCAACCGGCAGCGGATCTGCGCGGCCCTGCGGTGCCGACTGCGAGCCAAGCGCAGTGATCTCGCCGTGGCCCTGTAGTGACTGCGTTATGACCCCTAACTGAGCACCGACTGCGTTTCCCCTGCTCCTCAGCTTGTGACTCAATAAATAGACGTTGCATTGTTGAGACGCCCACGGACGTACAGGTGCCGCGACTCGGATGACTCATACATATAACGCCTGGTTAAACAACCCCGATCTGAATCCTCCAGGGAGGGTGACGCGGCCGGAGCTGTAGTTATGCATATTCGGCCGTGAACGAGGCCGACCTCCGTCATTGTACAAATGATGGGGGCCGATATGGATGCTTATTCGTCTTCAAAGGCGATGACAATGTCTCGCGCCGCAAGTGACACCCGTGGTCAGCCCTCTCGGCCCGGGAAAAAGGGTTTGCATTCACACACCAATTTTACACTCTCTTTAGGTCCAGGAGTGTCTTTGTGTGCTGGGGAGCAGCCCCATTCTCTGCAGCTGTCTGAAAAAAAGCAGCTGTTTCTATAATGCTGTGGCGGCACTTTATGTTGCAGAATGATAGATGAAGGGGAAGAGGCAACGCGGAGGTGCAGCTGAAACGCACACATGCAGAAACAATGGCGGAGGAGGGTCTGAGCGCTACGCGGACATGCTCTCTACGTCCCTCTCTTTCAGCCTGCCTCTCTGTTACTCACACACACACACACACACACACACACACACACACACGCACACACACTCTCTCTCTCTCTTTCTCTCTGCAGGTTAGACTCCCGGAGCTCGACCATAGCCAGAGGTTATGTGAGCGTTTTGAAGGGGGGTGGGGGGGTGGGGTGGGGCTAACAGACCGACACGTCCCACCAGTCCCAATGCGGACCCGGGGGAATGAGAGGTTGCGGCCCGCCGTCCCACGGGGACCTGTCGCTCCTCTGTCCTCGGGGCAGTCATCTTCCTTTCCACCACCAACCCTAATGACAGAGCCCCGAGGCCTCATCATCAGCCCCCCCCCCCCAGCTCCACGCTCCTCTCTCTCTCTCTCCCTGTTGTCCTACCCAGGTGCCTGTCAGAGGGGTGTCTGCTCCGTGACTGGTGTAGCCGTCCACATAAAGGCTCCCCCCCTCCCACTGCTCCTCCTCCCCGTGGCCCCGGGCTCAGCCTTTCATTTTGAAGTGGCGCAGACCAGCTCTGCACCAGCCTGGGCCCTCGGCCTGCAGCCTGCTCCATTGTTCAGCCTCAGAGAAAGACTATTATTTCAACTCAATTTACTGTGAGTAAACACTGAGTGATAAGGCCCCCTGTCCAATGCCTCACACAGTCACACACACACACACTTCTCTGATCCCTCCCTCCCTGACCGTGGGCTGTAATATACACTGCCAACAAATCACTGCTCTCGGCCCATTGCTATCACCGGCTTTAGAGCGGAGCTTACTAATTCACTTTCCAACACAGATCAGAGGACAGGCCTCGTGTGTTTCAGAATATGCTCAACCACCGTGCAGAATTTAAAGGGGCTTGTGGCCCTATGGTGGACTGTTATAAATTCTAAGCACCAGCATTCTCACATCTTTACCGTACCATTCACATGCTAAACCCGAGCTAATCAGATACAAATATGCAAAGATCGAAACAGCGCTTTATTAAAATACTGAATTGCAATCACTTTCGCCATCAGTAATATCAAAACACAAACCATATGATGAATGTCTGCTTAGATAGATCAGCTGAGCTCAGAATAATTAGAAGGGTAGCTTTGTGTGTTTGCTAGACAATAGATGCAGAGTGATTCGTGTCTCACAGCTGCAGGAATGAGGCATTGTGGCCGCGTGTTTAGCTAACGCTATTCAGAAAGTGGCGTTATATGTTTTTTCTGCAGCACCTCTTTTGCTCCTTTAAAATGTGAATTGTTGTT
The DNA here is from genome assembly GCA_036178185.1 of Liparis tanakae. Classification (NCBI taxonomy): domain Eukaryota; kingdom Metazoa; phylum Chordata; class Actinopteri; order Perciformes; family Liparidae; genus Liparis; species Liparis tanakae. The sequence continues at coordinate 20,508,243 of CM070094.1, forward strand.
TTTCATCGTTTCACCACAGAAAAAAGCTCTCGATTCTTCTGCTGTGCGAGTATACCTGTGCTATGTCTTAATTATACAGAATTATCAGCCAGCTTTAAATAGCAGTCGTTTGCACTGTCTCCGCCTTATGTGGCTAACATAATTATTCGGAGCCTCCTTTATCTTAGGCAGAAAGAGGCTGACACAGTAGCACAAACTAATGTGATAAAAGCTTAGCATATCACAGCTTGATTCGAGGTTTTTAAAGGTAACTGTTTATGACAAGGTAATAATGCCTCATGCAAAAGGCTGGCCTGTAAATTGGTTAGTTAAGGCATGATGGATGAGGGGGAGCCTAACCTTATTTCCAATAGTGCCTCTTGATTTCTAGAGCTGTGGATAATGAATTTGATTTAATTAGACAATCCCTCATCTAATTAAGAGTGGGAGAAATCTGACCCGGTGCGTAGTCTTAAAACTGGCACTGGCCTGAAACACGAGGACATCGGATCAACTGCAAATTCAGCATTTGGGGAGAAAAAAGAAACCCTTTGTTCAAGAGTCGTCACAATGACTATTTATCCACCCCATCTTTCATGAAATAAGTAACACCAACTTAATCATTTAAAAATATGATTATTGCATGACATAAAAACAAACTACCAGCCAATTAAAAACAGAGTTGAGAAGATGGTACTAGGGATTAGGAAACAGCTATAAAGGTCCAATTAAAGTAGTGATTCATCATCAGATTATTAATGAAGCTTGTGAGGGTCCTCTGCAGTATTGGTAATGGGCTGCTTGGCCTATCTTCTCCTAAACCCTCTGGGTAGACCTGCTCCTTACACTGCCAAGGTAATCTCTTTAAAGGCCAAGAAGATCCAGCCCACCAGGCCCCCAAAGGCATCCTGTAGTTGCTCCCCCCGCCTGCTCTACTCTGCGCTTCACCTCCCAGGCTTGACAACTCTCATTATGGCTCCAACTTTTCTAGGCTTCACCTTAGAGGAACAAAAAAAAAAAAAACACCTTCTCTCAACTTGATCATTGTGACAGCCCCGGGTGTTGTATTTGTCATCCTCCGACTAACTGGACGTGCTCGCGAGCGCCGGGGATCTGAGGAGAAATGATGTAAAAGTCTGCCCTGTCCAGAGCCAGATATCCACAGCCAGTTCTGATTTGCTTCTGGCTCTGATGACGTCTGCGGGCGTGGGAGGATAATATCTCTTTCTAAAATATCTCAAATGGGCCATTATTACAGCTCCACTAGAAAGCCTTACACTAGTTATCATTGGCAGTCCGTCTCCTGGAGTCCCTTGTAAGTCAAAGAACCAGCTCACACCAGCCCATAGATGCTTAGGTAGCCAACAACACCGCAGATCCAATTACCTGTAATACACACTTCAGTTTATCTCACTCCCAGTCATTATCTAAATTGCCAACATATTATTAGGGCACCTGCTTGAGAAGTGTGTGTGTGTGTGTTTCTCTTCGTCTCCTAATAGGGCCCAAAGGGAACGTTGTGCTGTATGTAACCCTCAGCGGGCCGTAAAGGAATGGGCTTTAGAGCCGTTTCCCAAAACGAAAGCGTGCGGGAAGCAAGGAGCACTTCACCATTATGCACCAAACACAAACGTATCTGTCATGACATGGTGAGTGGTGGAATCAGGAGATTAATTATGTGATTGTGAAGAAAGGAGCCCGGGCCTCAGTCGGAGCGGTCCCTCATTACATTACCTCGGCCTCCAGAGGAACCCAATTGACTTTGGAGGCACACGGAAGAGTCCCACTGATTGAGAAGCGTGACAACTATTAAGGGTTGATGCTGCGTGGCTTCAGCAGCGCGACTCGAGTGTAATCCCAGCAGGTGAAGATGAAACCGCCGAGGTTAAAAGACTCTTTTTGTGGCATTCTGGGAGTCACTTTCACACTTTGGACTCTTATTCAGATTGATGGAATACTTTGGATTTCATGTCCACTCGTATCCCACATTCTCTTCTCTCTGACATTTTGTGTTCCAGAAATCCAGAGTTAAGTAAGCTCAGAAAAAAAAGGAAATTCCTTAAAAAACCATGGATAATCCTGGTGCCTTTTTTTTTATTTCAAATGGAAGTGCTTTTAAAAGCAGCAGAGTGCATTGCTTTCAACCGCCGACATTCCTTTAAAGATCACAGATATTAAGAAAAAAATAATACCCTAAGAGGAAGAAACCTCAAACTGCAATGAGCGTATTAGACTGTTGCTTCTACAGTTTTTAGGACAGCCTGTGCTGATGCATTTGCTTAACAGTCACTACGTTTTATTTAATGGTGGCACATATTCAATGTCACAAGCCCTCCAAGGGAGAACTGAAGGCCAATCGCACCTCGTATCATTCAAATCATGTCCACGCAAGTGAGATGTACTCTTGACACTGGCCGCTCCTCGGAGGCCGATATATGCAATTGCAGAATAGCTGCGGCTAGAAAATGTCTCATCCATAGGGACTCTCACAAGCAATAACGCCGGAATGAGAGACAGACAGCTAGATTGAATAGAGAGACAGCTAGACAGGCAGAGATCAAGTCCAATCCCGCTCCCGTCATCTGGCTGTACGTTCGCAGGTCAGGTTTAGATAATCTAATTCCTGGGCTTTCCCACAAAAAGCCAAGTGCCACTCAGGAGAAGTGGCAGAGAGAGGGAGAGCGAGAGAGAAGGGTTCGGGAAGTGGATGTGGAGAGGGTGGTGTTGCTGGTGGTGGTGGGCTTGAATAATTATGAATCAGGGAGCTTAACCTTCTGGGGAGTTAATTTGAAGAGCACTGGGGATAGGGGAGTGGGACTCTTTATTTCCCTGGGGTGCCCCTAATGCCATTGTGAGGGAATGGAGAGATCAGGACACGCAGCAATATCGTGTCTGTTAGCCACCATATGACGAGCTGACCCCAGAGCCTCGCTGCACAATCACACCTGCCGTCATCAGGGCTAATTTGTAAAACATATCAATAGCGCTCTGCTGGCCTTTTCTTCGCCACGCCGGACCATTGATCCAGCCGCCGCGCTGAGTGACAACACCCGACCCCCCCCCCACACACACACACACACACACACACGCGACTTCACCCCTTCATCTTCTCCGCCAACAGACACATTAAATCACAAGCGACCTTTAGGCTGTACTTTAAAAAAAAAAAAAGTTGGATGATAGTCAATGCACCAATACATAAATTTGTGTTATATCTGTTGGCACTGATGCAACAATTTCATGCCAGTCTGCAAACCTAATGAAATCTTATTTACATTCGTAGCGGGGTTTTGTTTTTTTGCCAGCATGGTAAGCGGCAAGAGACAGAAACAAAGGGAAGAGGGAAGACAAAGAGAGGATGGAGACGCGGGCCGAGGGTTAGATGCATCACAGCGTGCAGGGAAAAGATACGTGTGCAGCCTCGGCTCTCTGCAAGGGCCGCGAGCTGGAATTATTCTATACCGAGCTGGGGCCTCCGTCCCAGGCGCTCACATGTCTGTCTCCCAGTCTCCTGTCATGTTTGCAGCAGAGCGGCAGCAGAGCGGCAGCAGAGCGGCAGCAGAGCGGCAGCAGCAGCCTATGGCAGCACGGACCTGGACATCTGGATCCGGTTAGCTGGGAGCCGTCAGATGGGCTCTGCCAAGGGGAATCTCAACCCCTTTGATTCCTACTCTCATGGCCCGCTCTAATTGTCATCCCTCATTATTTAGTCAAAAGGTGGAGGGATGAATCATAAACTATTACAGAAAAAGGACATTTCCTGCTCCGAGAGAAATCCTCCTCCACCCCGCTCCCCCCATCATCTCAGCTGATAAGGACAGTGAAATGTGGACGTGGCCGGAGGGCAGACACGGCTCATCTCCGCTCCCCTCATTACGATGTGGCTGAGAGGGTCTGCGTTCTTCTGAAACCGCGAGAGAGGAAGGGGTGAGAGTTGCAGCCGATTTGACGACAGTCCTCCACTAAAGAGGGGATCTTTGCTGTCAAGGGAGATGTTTACAAAATAAAAGCATGTGTTCCAATGGGCCTTAACAGAGGCATCTGCAGGCTTGACTACACATAAAAGCAATGTGTTTTCTATTGTAGAGTACATGTGGTAACACTGCAGATACGTTTATAAAGATCTTTTCCAAGTGAATCATCAGAAATGGGACTCTTAAGATGCTCGTCATGTATTGCTAATAGAGGTTTACGTACGGAGCATCTTCGGGTGGCTTTTCAGTAACGTCTGTATATTAATTATCTCATCGAAGATGAATTATCTTTCAAACTCAACCCATCCTGCAACTTTAAAATATCAGTTAATCATTATGTTTCTCATCAAATACATTACAGGAATGTATTAGTACATCCTGTGGAACAACAGCACTTGTAATTAGCTGAATGACTGGGGAGGTACCAAGACAAGTGCATACTTAAATACAATAATTATTTTTGTAAAAAGATACAAAATAATGAAAGTGACATTACAAACATGCAATCATGCAATTTGTGGTTGCCGTCATTACAGCAACAATCAACTCAAGGGAGTAACTTGGCTAATAAAGACAGGTATGTGCTCAGCAGCGAGCCAAATGTAAACGGCTTTTGTTGACCTGTAGTAGATCATAGAGCCAGAGCTTTACGGCCTCTGCCTTTGATATGTGCTCTGTTGATTTTGGACACTCCATGATGCGAGAGTATGCCTCGCGCTCGCAGGTGTTGGAGTGCCCGTCCTTTAGCCCCGACCCAGCAGGTGAGTCGTGCTTTCTAAGACGCACAACAGCCACCGTCCGTCATCCGGTCTCTCGGCAGCAGAGAACCGGCGCGACGACAGACCGCTTTGATCCTTTTAAAGATAATTTCATTTTAATCTGAAACGTTGCGATAAAGCTCTTGAAAATAAAGCTCTCCTCTATCAATGCTTTCTCAACCAAGGCGAGTTCCAGCGTCATGTACTACGGACTGTAGATTTGCTGGAACACTGAATGAGAAAAGATGTGTATCAGCGCCTTCTCTCTCTCTCCCATTGCTTCTTTAAACGGCCATCATTCACTCACCACGGGCTAGATGAGCCATTTTTTTCCTACTGGATGTAAAGCCTACCATCAGATTAAGCGGTCTCTGATTTCAGTACTAATTGTGCACGTCCACTTAAGAAGCTGACAGCTTGGCGAATGAGGAGACTCGCAGGCCTCTGCGGCACGACACTCATCCATCACGGCCTAAGCGATTGCATCCCTCTGAAGGCTCAACACGCTAACACCATTAGCTCTACTGCTGGGCATCTAACTAGCACATCACTCACACGGCTACATGCTAACAGCATTACGGCTAATGCTGCCCCTCTAACTAACACATCCGTCATAGGGCTAGAAATCCTACGGCTGTACAGGAACACGCAGAGCCGCACCGTCTCTCTCCGAGACGATGGGCCGCATTACTTTGCCTCGCTTACGTTTGTTGCTCTGCTGCTAATACGCTCATTTGTCTCCGAGGATGCTGAATGCCACTGAAAGAAAAGTTGTTTTTTATTTGGTTTCATCCGGCCCACAACAGATCTGGGGCGTATTGGTTGAATATGCATGCCTCTATGAAGGGAGCCATTCAAATCAGATTATGATTTCATATTTCACAAAGACAGCACACCACTAGGATGATTTTTAATTAGAACTAGAATCAGTAAAAAAAAAAAAAAGAATGGGGCAAGGAGACAATAAAATGAGGAATGCATTCATCCATGCGATGATTCTCGAGCTTTATTTAAGATCTGTGCCAATGTGCTAACAGCATTAATGAAGTTATAAAGAATTATGAGGGGAAATCAAATTTGCCTCGCCACTTGAGCGCCACTAAAATGCCAAACAATAAACTACCAGATTGCAAATTAGATCAGTAAAAATATCAAACACATTGCGGTGCAGGAAAATCCATAATTGCATTTAGTGCCTGGCCTCTCCTGGGGGAAGAGACACTAAAGATCATCAGCAGGCTACACGGGAGCCGCTATTGACAGAGCGGTAAAAATCGACAGGCTAACTAAATAAACACTCCAGGCTCCATTAAATATTCAACGGCTGAGATTTGACAGTCTAGCGTGCCTGCCTCTCCCCATCGCCTCCATTGGCTTCTCTCTGCAGCACATCTTCTCCCCGTCTCTCCTCCTCCTGCACCCCCCCCCCTCTCTTCTCTTCTCTTCCCCCTCCTCTCCCCTGTGACTCCTGACAGCAATAAATGATGCGGTGCCTGAGGGCGCTGCTCCAGTGGGAGACCTGGAAGGATAGAGCAGGAGAGCAAAAGAAATAAAGGGGAGACAGCCTATGACCAATGGCCATTAACCAAGGACTGAGACAGGGCCCTATGACATCCGCTGACACCCCACCCCCTCAACACACTCTCATTCTCTCAGGCAGACTCACACGTGCACACACAATGTTACAAACCCGATCCACCACAGCCTCCTCTCTCCACGCTGTTGTTTATGTTCTAATAGCACAACGACAGCTGAGCCAGAGAGCTCTGCAGAACAGGAGAAATCCTGGATGCATCCTTCACTCTGCCAATTTAATTACAATTAAACAGTTTATCCCGCATGTTTGGAACAAAACTGGCACCTCGAAGGAGGGGAGAAAAAAAAAACCTCCACTCACACGCCACTAAAACTCCTGCAGCCACCTGACAAGATCATATGCATTCATCTGCTGTGGCGAGCAGAGCCGAGGTTATGCAAATGAGAGATGACAGTGTTATTGTGTGAGGAATATCAATGGAGTAATTACTGTTCCGTGTCGGGCTATTGGCCCTCCACTGCCGCGCCCAGCCAGCTCGCTTCATTTCTCAGCCGCCCTCTCAGGGGAGAGATGAGCGGCGTGCTCTGGAGAGCAGAGCTAATAATGGCAGCACGGATACAGGCAGAGCTTAGACGAGCCCCGGGGTCCTGAGCTGCAGACTGCTAAACGTTGCAGGGGTCTCAGGAGAGCCCCCCAGCAAAGATGAAATGATTAAAAAAACCACCCAACCTGACTGACAAGCTGACCGGCCACCTATAACTCTTCGCGCGGCGGGTCAAACCACCAGCGCTCGCTTCAATCATAACAGCGGGTGACCTTTTTTGACATTAATTGGCTGCCTCACAATGATTCTTAGTAGAGTTTTTGGTGAAGAAGAAAGAAAAAAAAACACCCCAAAAAAAAAGCAATATTTGGAGAGAAGAAGAAATGTTCCAGTTAGCTAACCAGACAAAATGTGCAACACAGACAGGGATACACAACACGCTTTCTAAGATGAATCAAATGGATTGAAGGGATTTGTAAGTCAAGAAAGTGATAGATAGGTAAATAGAAAATGACCCTGTAAGTACTTTGCCTCGCTGTCACCGTCTGTAAGATCATAATGATCTGGTCTGGCTTATTTTGAGTTTTTTTGGCAGCCATCAAATGAGCAAACTCCTCTGGCATGTAAGTGTCATCATATATAAAAGCGAAAATTTGTTGGGGTTTTGGCACTACCCACAAACGTTGACAGCCTGTAACACGTCAGCTTTATCATCTCATACGTGTGAGGTATTGTCTAATATATAAACATGCTACAGGGCCACGAGTTCACCTGACAGGAGGAGAGACACCTCAAAGAATGACGGCTGGTACAGGCCCCGGGGCTGGGAATTAACATACCAAGCCAAATGAATGCTTCTCCCACACACCTTAGTGGACCGGCAACCTAATCACTTTCAGAAAAACAGGAAGAAAAACGTCCTATTCCTTAATTGTGTTTGTTCATTATTATTGTGAAGAAAAAAGAAAGTTTATATATGAGCACTGAATGTGTATTATAGCTAAACATACATGTTGAGATTTTACTTTTATAAAGTAATGTTATATAGGGACTGTACAAAACACATTAGACAGGGAGGTTTATGCATTTCATATTTTTGCTGAAGGGATTGAAACCAGACTTTTTTGGGAGACTATCATTTTTATTGACCCAAGATTAATATTTCGGTATTACTTTTCATGAACATATAAGACCTGGATACTTTCGTAATATTTTGATATATTGCTTGGACGGTATTGCCGTTTCAAGTCAAGGCTCCAAATAAAATGTCAACACACACATACGTACTTTGGATATTTAAAGAGTAAAGCATACAGTTCAACACACGTCATCCTCAGAGAGTGATGTTTTAACCTAAACACCAGGGAAACATCTTAGAATCCCTCAAAAATACAACTTAATATCTCTTTCGAGATCTGGGTCACCGCGCTTACAAGACAGCGGCCGGATGAATAAGGAGGTTCATGTGCTGCACTTGTACCTTCACACTATTCATTTCCAGGTCAGGTGCACCTCTCACAGAGCCCAGACACCTCATACATCTCCGTAGGCCCGCGCCGCCTTATCTCCATACTTATCTCCCAAGTAATAATTCCCACTTAAAGCTGTAGCCTCAAGCAAATGACTGGACAAGACGGGCCCGGGTGGTACACCACTCCCACTCCCGCAGATCTCCTACAGGCTACACACACGCACACACACACACACACACACACACACACACACACACGTAGAAAAAAAATCTTGTGCTCATAAAGCAGCCAAACTCCTGAAGCCTGACTCGAACGCGTAATATATATTTTTTTAAACATATAGTTTACCTTCCCTCGGGTCTAAAAAGTCAAACGGATTCTCTAGCCTGCCCCTCCATGTCATCTTGCGTGGGGCATTCAGGGGGCATCCGTTAAAACCTACGCAGCTCAAACCGTCAACTCAAATCTGCCGCTCCCGGTCGACGAGCACCAGAGAGGAGCCGAACACGAAGGCTCTCGTCTCACGCTAAAATACTTTCCCTTGTAAAATAGACCCCAGCAATTCATCGAGAAGAAGAAAAAAAACAGACAGTCAAACGTAATTTCATCCAATCGGTGAAAAACTAACAGAACGGCGATAGAAAGTGCACAAAAAAAATGAAATCACGATAATGTATATTTACGGTGGGAAATCTCAAACGCTTCCCAACCTTCCTCGCCGCTATTGTTCTTTTGACTTAAACATCTTGTTTTTTGGACCGCAAGACGATAAACAACAGCCCGACAGAAACCTGCCTCTCTCTCCCTGACGTGGTTTTGTGATGTCATAAATGGGATTGTATGACTAACTGGCTGTTTTGTTTATGATTCCTGTTTTGCTGCTTGATGTCCTCTCAGCAGAGCTTTGATCCTGCTAACCTTATGGATCTCCACCGTAAACACTTACCTTCTGCCGACACTTTTATCACCGCGAGGCTCGACGCCAGGCATCTGAGCGGAAGTGCAGGAACAGATAAAACTGTTACTAGCAAGGGCAAAGAAGACGACGCGCTCTCGGAGGGAACGTTTGTAAGCTCCTCCGTCACGCTCTCGGATTTGGCGTGACGAGATATCATGCACGTCTTTTTATCTATTCTGCTATCGAAGCGTGTGACTATCTCACCCCGGTGTTAATTACCTTACATTACGTGTCATTTAGCAGCGATTTTATCCAAAGCGACTTACAATACGTGCATTTCAACCTAGAGTACAAACTAAGAACAACAAGAATACAGAAAGTAACATTTCCTCAACATAGTCAAACTACAAAAGTACCACAATAAGAGCCATTTAAGGGCCACTGAAGTGCAAATCTGTGTTTTAATCCAGATATAGTCAGAAAAGGTGCGTTTTCATTTAATAAAATCACCGCAATCTCCCATGTTTTGGACGACATATCACAACTCTGATGTCATGCTCGACCGAAGGAGCATAACATCGCTCCAGTTCAGGAATGCACAAATGTAACCGATGATCAAATCCAACCAGATTAAATCTAAATTCTCGCTATTTTTTTTGCACGGTACTGATTATTTCTGCTCTAATGTTGTGAATTATTGAAAAGGCACCAAAGCACACACTCCAAACCCCGGCATGTCTAAGCATACGTAAGAACACACAAACCACCCGTAAACACTCAGCCGTTGCCAGTGATGTTACTTTGAACAGGAGACCACAGGAATTGTTTATCGCTGTGAATCAGAGGGACTAACCAGAAGCAGGCGCTTTCTTCTTGAACCTGTGCGAGGTTGAGATGTTTCCTCGTCCCACACAGAGACGTACGTGCCATGGCATGACCTACCCCTCTCCTCCTCCTCCTCCTCCTGCTCCTCGTCCTACTTAGAGTACTACTTGGCTAACCCTGGTGCCGGCTCCACATCCAAAGGGACTCTCTGTGATGTTCTGCTGCTCCAGCGGGACTACAAAGACCCGCGCTGTGGGCAGCAGAACGCAGAGAACCACGCTTTACTCAAGACAAATGTTCCCTTTCGTTCTGGTTTATTTATCCCACCCGTAATCTTAATAATTAGCAGATAACGCATATTCTTTCCACTCATTGCTCTCAGCCATTCTTCAGTATATCAAAGGCAACAACAAATAATTATGGTAAATAGATTCTTTTTTTTTTTTTTTTTTTTTTTAAACAGAGAGAGGGGAATGCAATGTGATAGCTAGGCAAAGTAAGAGTTTCCATTAGTAAAGTACCATTAAATGTTATGAGCACATCAAGGCCCACAGAACATGTTGGTTAGCACAGTGGGAGTATGACATCTTACACTGTGCAGGGCCTCATGCTAGACCCTGCAGACGGCTTCAAAAGAACTGAGCCGTGAGGGGTAACAGTCTGTAGGCCTTACATACACGGCAACAGCACCAAGAGATGCATGTTGAACCCACTTGTAACACTCAATGTTTTATCTCGAGTTACGCAACTTTCTTCGTTTTTAAGCAACAACAAGCTGATCGTAACATCCAGTCGAGGCCAAACGCCGTGAACGGAGAGGAACACTGACACTGAGAGAAGTGATGGACCTCCGGTGCCCATGAGGGATGTTTCAAAGCCACTCGAACGCTTGTCAGTGCAGTTTATTACTTCCTTGAAATATCTGTAAAAGAGGAACCATTGGGCAAAAAGAAAACTGTTTAAGAGCTAGGGGTGTAAATCTCTTTTAATGCTGCTGATCCCTGCGTTAGTGCCGCTTCCACGAGCCGCTCGCTGTTTCCCCTTCCCTACGGGTCCCTCATTACGCATCATCCAGGAGAAATAGCTACCTTTTCACTTCGCCTTCTCAAATATTGCAAAGTATAAGCGGTATTCTAAAGTTATAACTGCGGGGGCTGTGTCTGCCAAGAGTCTGTAGCCGATACTTTGCCCCCCCCCCTTCTTTATTTCTGTGGCTGTTGGTTAAGCCATGTCACAAAGCCAACGTTGTGACATGTTGTTGTAGTATGAGCTTAATGTGGATATTAGGGATACCACAAGGACATCTTACAGTGGATTCTGATGGCTGCTAAATGACTAATGTTTCTATTCAACATTGATCAAGGACAAGAAACTGGGGGTTTTATTTCTGTGTATTTTCTTCCAGTGGAGATAGATTTTGAGAAGAGCCCTGAAGCCCTCCGTTTCTTCTGCCCCAGGTTAGGTTAGTTCCTGGTGGGATGTTTTTGTGCAGAGAGGCCACTTCTCTTTCTTATCTTCCTGTCATCTCTGTGGGACGGCAGGGCACGACTCCCTCTCTGGCTCCAGAACCACAGGCTGCCCCTGGACACCAAACCGCCGCTCCACACTAGATGTACTCTTTGAGAGGGCGGTTGTTTAGGGCGTGTCAGAGCTTATTAGAGCAAGAATGTGTGAAAAGCTTAGCACCAGACTCGTTGCTAAATATGTTTTTATGGCTTGTTTCGCTGGTCTGAAGTGCCAAATCATAAGGAAATAGCCGGAGAAGGTTCTTTTTGTGATGGACGGCTTAACACTATAGGAAGTCTTCTGATTCGGTAAACTATATCCCACTGCTATTTGGAGATGGATAAAATAAATGCCACTAAAGTGAATTACTACAACCTTTATTCTTGGATGAAGTTGGTGCTTGGGTATACATATTATATTACCACCCTCGAAATCAGTGGATCCCAAACTAGCACGGCCCTGTCAGATAAACTCTTACCTCTTCAGTGACATTGATCTTAAAAGGGATATTATTGAACTATTAACGATGAAGAAAAAGAATGTTGCCATTTATTTACTAGTTTTCGCTATTGCGGCCATTTATTCCTTTTTCTATTTCAATTTTTTATCCATTTACTTTAAACTTATTCATCTGTTTATTACTTTACGGTTTCAGCAAACCATATAAACCGTTTATTACTTTTAGCATACTATTTTAACAGCTTATCTACTACTTTTCTAACCAATACATTTCTTCATCTTTTATCACCGTTTACCTTTTAAGGATGCACCGATCTTTTAGTAATACCTGGGTTTATAGTCTGACACCGAGTAAAGATCAAACCAGTTTTTAATTAATTTTTTAAATATGCCTGATTGTGTGGCAGGGACTGGGATCATTCCTTAATGTGTAAGTAACATCTGGCCAGACCTAAACGTTAGCGTTCACAACTTGGTAAAACAAAATCTAACAAATTGACACAGATATACATTTCCTGTATTGTTATTTATTATTAAAATAGTAAAAATTGCACACTAGTAACTTCTAAAATGAACAGGAATGTAAGTGTCCAGCAACACAGTGGTTCAAACGTATCTGGAATTTAAATTGCAGAATATAATCTATGCAGTGTATAAAATAAATTATTTAAATATATTGGCCCCAATATCACCAAAACCTCATCCAGCATTTTTAGTCAGTACTGGCCCGATTTCCAATCTCAGAGCATCCTTGTTACATTTTGATATTTAAAATCACATTCAGCGATTATTTTATTACTTTTTGCTTACAATTTGTCTCCGTTACTCGTGTTCACATAGGACCCGCTAGTGGTGTTCACAAGTTATCGCAGTATTTATATGAACTTTTGCAATATGTTAACATGCACCCACCGGCCACTGCCTAATACCCCCTTGGCACAAGCACGCCTGGTTGTAAATCCCCGCCTGCTGACAGTAATGATGACCCTTGAGTTGCCCTTAACACACGAAATACTAAATATGTGGTTAACATGAGATTACACAATTTGAAAAAGAGACATAAAGCATTAGTCTTTTCTATGCATGAGAGGCGAAAACCTATAATAAAATCATGAATGGCAGCATGTGTGTCGACGGTCCCCGACATGGACATACTTGTGGGCAATAAGAAAAACATACACGGCGCACTGAGGCGCTGAACCTGCATGCAGCTCGGAGAATGTTAATAAGGATTATGGTCAATGTACTTATAATATTCTACGCAAAGGCCAAAGCGTGTCTTGCCACCGTCTTTGAAGAGGCCGAGGCTTCTGCCAAGCAACACCAGCTTTTAATGTTTATGTTGTGGGGGGGGGGGAGAAAAAAAAAAACCTCTATGTCAAATTTAGCTAAAAGAAAGTGCAGCTTAAATAAGCTGGAACCCTCAAGAGGAACAGATAGAAATTCCTTCTCGGGCAGACCGAACGAGGCTGTAAGTGCTGTAATAATTTTTCGGAGCCATGAAGAGATGCTGATGCCAGAGAGCGTGCCGCGACCCCGACGACCTTGCGCCTGCTGCCGTGCCTCTGGTTAGTGTAAGCAGCATCCAGCTGAAAGCTACCAGAGGCCTTTATGTGTACGTGTGATGTTTCCAAGGAGAGAGATGGACCAATTAATCTGATTATAGTCGCAAATCCTCCGACATGTGTAGGCCCGTCTGCCACCATGTGCGGTACAGATGTGTGTGTGTCCACGTGTGTGTGTGTAAGCATGTATGTACGTGTGTGTAAGATAATGGGATCCGTACACACAGTAACAAGGTAAGGCGACATGTATATATGCACCACATCTGAAGCTTGGCAGAAAATATACGACCCACAAGGTTTATAGAATATCTTGTGTAGGAATTTTTACACATTCATCAATCTGATGAATGAGAATTGGTCTTTTCAGGTGTAGCTGGATACAAACACACACACGCACACACACACACACACACACAAACACACGGGTCAGAGAGCAACTGGTAAAAGTACCTGAAATTAAATACTGGGTGAAATAGTAAACCGTACGTCAAAGCGTTGGCGGTCTGTTTAAAAACACAACAGCCGAGCACTTAAGGGTTTTTTATGCAGCCACTTTTCGTTGGCATGGTTATGAATACTCCTCTTCTGAGGGGAGATCCTTTCATTTCGGGAGCCGGAGATCGGAGTCGGTCGCGGCTCGGCGTGTGTTTGCGCCCGCTGACTGCGGCCCCGCGCCGAGGGGCGGGAGGAAGTGGGACGAGGAGCTGACAGACGGGGCCCGATACTGCACTTCCACCACAGGCCAATCCCCAGCTAACCCCTGTGCTGACAGCCAGGATGTAGCACTCATCCACAGGCCACAGCCCAGGCTCTGGGGCCCCGGTGAAGGAGAGCATGGAGAGCGGGGAGAAGGACCGGTCCTGCTGATGATAGAAAGGAAAGGGGGGGGGGGGTGGGGGGTTGGCTGGTGGTTTTGGGTGGCACGCACCGCTTTCTGCCTCCAGAGCAGCACGACCGAGAGGAGAATCCACAGACTGTGTCGCCTGCCAACAGCATGTCCAACGATTGGCCGAGTGACAGAGCCTCTACACACACACACACACGCGCACACGCACACAGGAGGGCACGCTGTACACACACATATGGGCTGCACACATGCAAGCACGTTCACACAGGAATGCTAAAAAGCACGATTGAATGCAAAGTGAAGCTGGAACCTCCAGGAGACCGTCTGATGAACACGCCGGAGCGAGAAACCTCAAAAACACAAACTCCAAGAAACATTCCCGCCTCAGTCACCCAAAAGTGGCCTTTTTACCGAAAACCAGATCGTACGGTTGCTTTACAGATTAAAGTTTTTAAGTGGGACCATCCAACGCAGACGTAACAGATGACTTTGCGTTTCCCTGACGGAGCGCCACAGCCGACAGGACGAGTCACGCCAAACATCCATCTTGAAAATTGCATCGGCAGAGCTAACATTGTGCGTCGCTTAACCTCCCGCTCCACACTCGTAACGGATTGATATTTGTTGCCAGACAGAGTCTTAGAAGAACCGAAGACTTTGGGTTCAATAAATAACGTGGAGCGAGTCGGTGTTGTGCAGAGGCGCAGCGGAGTGATGAAGGTGGAGGGGCCGGCGGTGACCCCGGCTGCACGCTGCGAGAGCGCTCCGCTCGGAGCCAGAGCCGTCCCTCCAGCTGGGAGCACAACACGACCACGGAGCTCCGGTTTCAGAGCACGACGGCCGCGGCCCGGGGGCCGGCGCTCCCCTGTGAGGCCGGGGGCTGCAGGGCAGACAGACACCCGAGGGGTCCGTCGACCCGCCCGCTCTCAGGAGGAGGCAGGCGACAAGCATAGAGGCCGAAGACGGATCGGAGCCGCCGAAGACCGGAGCGCGGCTTTTTTTTTGTTTTTGTGTAACTGCCGAGTCGGGGTTTGCACCGAGCCTCCGTCTACGGCTGTTCCTGTTGAATGGGGTTCCCTGTGAACCCCAGAGGCAGATTCTGTGCATGAATAATGTGCGACGAGGCCGAGAGCCTGAATCACACAATGCTATCAGCTAGAGGGGGAACACTTAGATGAATGGAGCCGACAACTCGGCCTTCAAATGCGGCAACGCATTCTTCTCAGCGAGGCAACCGAATCTCCATCTTGAGAACACTCTGGAATCACAGAGAAAAAAATAATAATTGAAAAACCTTGATGTTTCATCCCCGTATCTATCCCTTTCATAGACGCCGGATCATTTCGCAGCGTGATTCCAGAGACGGCGTGTAATAGTGGAGCAGCTTTCTGGGAAACATTAATATCCAACCGGCAGGAGAAAGGTAAAGGGGGAGGAGGAGGGGGGATGGGGGGGGAGGGGGGTGAAGCACAGATGATCAGTATCAGAGCGCGATACCCGACGATAACGTGCTTCTACCATTGCCGCGCCGTGCGGAGCGTGGCGTGGCGCCTGTGTTCCAGCTGTCCGTCGGGACACCGGTGGCGGGCGTCTGGCATACAAGAGTCCGGGATGGACAGTCATCTTCTTCTCCGCGCACACTTCCCTGTCATCGCGGCTGCACTGCAGAGACTCCACATCTGCCTTGCCTTATACGCCCCTCAGCCCTGCTCTTACCAAGCCCCCCCCCATCATCATATCTGCCTCCCTCCCACGTCTACACACTCTCTTCCCCCCCCCCCCATCAGGATCATCCAAATATTTCCCCTCGGTGCTTTTTGAAGCTTCCATGGGTCAAGCGACCTCACGCACAAATCACGCTGGCTGGCCGTGGGGGGGCGGCCGGAGAGGAGGAGAGCGAGTCAGATGCGCGGAAACCCAATCCGCACTGTTTTCGTACGGGGGTTAGTCTTCTTGCCAAGACAGCCATAACCAATCAGCGGCGGGCTCTAAACAGCGATCTTAGGGAGCTCTCGCTGTAGATGGCGGCCCAGGCAGCTGATCTCAACCATATTCCCCAGCCACGCCAGGGGGAAGAGGCGGAGAGTAAATTCAGAAAGCCTGACAGCCTGCAACGGTTTAACACGGGGGTTAGTCCCAAATACATCGCTCTGGATTTATGTTGATGGATGGATAACCAAATCCATCTCATTGTTTGCAATAAAACATGGATGTTAGTTTTTACACTGTGACACCACACTTTGCCATGGCGCTGAATTATGATCTGGAGCGAAAGAGACACATTTCAGTCAGCCGCCAGTGTCGGAGCTTACACTTTTTCAGATGCAAAAGGCAGAGAAATAATAAACTCAAACACACGAGGATAATAAAGGACTCAAGACGGCTCTGGGGTGTGTATAGGCACAGGAGGGCCAAGAACTAATGCAGCATCTCCATAAGCCCACGAAGCAGGCTGGTAAACAGGGCAGCCGGAGCGGGATGAGCTGCCGTGGACCTTCCCTCCCACCTGCAGGGCACACCAGCTCAGGGGGAGAGGAGATGCTGGGCAGGAATCTGCAAGTGCTGGTTAAAGTAATCACATTGGTTTCACTGCATCTGATCTGCGGTCTAACAGACTTCCAAACAGTTGAATGAGTAAATAAAGTGCCCCAGGGGACTCCCGCTGGAGATGGATTACCACAAGAGTGCACACACAAAAGGAGCTGAAGCCCCACAACCCGATGTGAGCCGCAGACAAAAGCCTGGCGTTGGACCTCGACCAGGGAACCGGCAAACTTTATTAATCTCATCCTAGACTGAAACCTCCCGCTATCGCGATCCGCGTCACGTGCTCGGCCGGGAGCTGGGTGTACGCTTTCTCGCAAAACGACTGTGCATGTCGCACAAGCGGGCCGAACATATGCGTTTGTGCACGAGACGGTGTATTCCGGAACCGTGTGCATTTGCTTGAGCACACATTTCAACATACTGTAGATGCACAAATGCGCGCATGAGTGTGTATGCGCCCGCTGGAGTGCAAAGACCACATAGGATGAGTCTCATGCTCACTTGGCTGTGGAGGCCGGGTCTGAAGGGCCGTGGCATTCGGCGGCCCCATCCCACCCCGGCCCCATTCTTCCCTATTTCTGGGTCTGACACAAATAAAAGGATTAGGAGCCCCCGTTTCCGTCAGACCCTCCATTCAAGACAAAGCGCCGGCCAGCTTAGTGTCACACTTAATGATAAAAGTGCAAATCTCTGTCAGTCACTTTGGGCAGGAATACCGGTATTCGGGGGGCTAATCTCATTTGATGAAGATTAAAAGAGGTAGGGGAAATAGACAAATAAATGTGTATCGGTACGACGATCTATCGTGCTGACATTTAGACATTGCATGTAGCAACTAAGATGAGGTGCTGAACTCAATCTTTAAAATACAGACAGCGACTGTGAGGCAGAGGAGAGAGCTTAGAGCCGAAGAAAGAAAAGGAGCAGCGAGAGGAAGCAAGTGAGCACACACACACACACACACACACACACACACACACACACACACACAGAAACTTGTATGTAGACAAACACACTGCTCGGCCCATTCCCATGTAGAGCTAGAATGTGTGACGGGAGTGTGAGAGTAAGCCCTGGGCACACAACAGTCTGAATGCAGCACTTGCCACTATGATGCCAGTCCTCTCTAGTGCATCTGTGAAAAGCCTACGTGTTGGAAAAACATTCCAGAGCCGGATCACATATACATAGTTGAGGCCAGCAGCGATGCTGCGAGCCAACGCCAGAGGCCATGTCTCAATTTCTCATGCACGTTCGACCGGGCCGCCTGGAAGAAACAAATGTGGGCTGTTCCCAAAGTAGGGGAAGCAGAACGGGAAAAAATAAAATATGAAACGTCGGTGAAAAAAAAAAAAAAAAAGAGAAGTGAGCGGAAATAATTATGCAAATGCTACATGTTCTCACACAGCGGAAATTATTATTCAAATGAATCATTTCGGTGAGGCAAAAAAAAAAAAAATCCGGTCGGTAAAGAAATGCTTCTGTTCTGATTTGAACATATAATCTGGCAAATTGAAATTGAAAACATTTGCTGAGTGCGTGTGTTTCTCTGCTGGCTACTTTACGAAAGCCATTACAGTATTTCACAGATTTAGCCAAAATCTAATTTGTAAATTGCATTTAATGGTTTGTGGTTGGCTTTCCTTTTCGTTATGAAGAGTTGTCATGCTGAGAAAATAAACCTGGAGGCCCGTGGACTCGGAGCCAGTAATGAAAATCGCTGCATCGGCGAGCCGAGGGCTTTCTCTCCACCGTCACTGATTAGCATTCCCGATTGACTGACATGTCCCACTGGCTGCTAACAGCCGGCTTTAGGAGATGAGGTTAAATTGTGGCTACCAACAAATTGCATGCTTGAGTTCCTCTGCACCCCTCTGCCATCATCCAGTGTAATGTGAGCACACCAGGCAGATCCCTCTGCAGATCCTTCTCCTCCCCTGCGCCACGACTCCCCCGCACACAGCCACAGAGACCTCTCTCCACATCCCTCGCCACCAGTCTGGCCTCTAAAGTGGTGATGGGCATCACCATGGCTGAACCTCTGCGGCTTCCCAGAGCATCCTGCAAAGTGCTTTGTGTTCCAGCCGCTGCTTCATACACAGTCACACACATACACACTAGTATACTTCTTGCTCCCCCCCCACACACACACACACACACACACACACACACACACACACAGCTTTCACTCATGGATACTAAAAATACAGAAATTACTTTATAATAGAAACCTTCATGAAATCATCCGATTTCATAACAGGATACTTATACTTCAGATTTACTGACAGCCTTACAAAAAGTTAATATAAAAAAGGCTATTGAAGCTGGTGTGAAATGTATAACAGCATTGTCCATATAGACAAAAGCTTCCTGTAAAACGATACGTTTAAATCAAATATTTATCACCAAATAGCTATTTGTGGGAGCCGGAAATGACAAAAAAAACAGAGAAGCCAAGTTGTAGCTAGTGATGCAAATAAATACCACTCCAACAGGTCCTTTAATGGGTCTAGATGTGCTGGGGAGGGGGGACAGTTAGCAAACCATGAGATGACAGATGATGCATCCTAGTATGCTGCTGGGACAGGCCGAGCCATGTTGACATAAAACCCAATACTTCCTTACCGAGGAACGGGGCCAGCACCAGCTAGCTCCTTGCGGAGGACTAAAAACCCCAGCAAGCTGAAGCAATATTATCTGGCTTAGTGTTTCTAACATTAGATGCGTCTCTCGGTAGAGGTCCTTCTTTTATTTACCCAAGAGCGGCGGCTAAAGACACATTTTTATTCTTTTTATGGAAAATAAAAAAACAACAAGAATGTACGGCTGAAGGTTTAAATGTTTTTTTTCCACAAAGAAACGTACGCCCACCTATCAAAGCTGCTCCTGGAATACGTTCGACGGAGGGCAGTCTTTAATTTACTGCTAAACTACCCAGCTGGGTTGACAACACAGAGTACATCCGAGTTTTTTTGTTGCCCTTTTCTTTTTTTTTTTGCGGTGTGTAAGAGTGTTCACAAAGTGCCTAGGCCACGCGGGAGTGCCCTAGAGTGAGTAAAACACACACACACTCGGTGAGCTAACAGAGAAACCTGGCCGTCAGCATCTATCCGGCACACACTGCTGCAGAGTCCCAAGCACAGCTAATTAAAAAACAACAATTTCACAGGAGGGCACTCCAAACATTTCTAAAAAGCACCTCTCAGCACACCGGGGGATCGTCCAGCGTACATGGGAGGTGAGACAGGTTCTGGGAGCTCGGCTTTTATGGCTTCATCACTGCTGTGTTTTCCTACTACTCATACTACCGTGACCTGAATTTAATTCTGCTTACGGCACGTGAATTTGGAAAAATTTGGAGAGAAAAAAAAGAAGAAAAAAATCTGCTGCATGTTGAAATAACCATTTGTGAGAAAGTGAAAGTTTACAGAGTGGAATGCGAAGTTTAAACATCAGCAGGAGCCCAAAGTAGACGCAGCACGGGGTAGAATAGAGTTTAGTTAATGTTGTGTTTTGTAGAGGGAGCCCATGGCCGTTTCTAACAAGGCAGTCCATTACAGGGGTGTTGTCCAACACTTTGGTCAAGTGATAGGCCTTATTACATGGCTCCTTTCAAAGCATCTGCTTGGTTAGAGAAGAGGTCTCCCCGGGGAAAAGATCTCCCTCCTCCTAATGATGTATAATTGACCTCCAAACACCAGGGCACAACAAACTCTCTCGGGGTGGCGTAATCCCACTCTACACATTACATACCGCCCGTCTCGTTCAAGCTTGTTCCTCCTCTGCGGCGATGGCTCCCGTCCAACTGACAGCTCTCCCCGTTTGCCCTCAGTTTTTTTTTTTTTTTTTATTCGTGCAAAAAGGCAGTGTGCGCGAGCTACATTGCTGAGTTTCTCCTCCTCTGGAATATATTGAAGTCTTTTTTCCCCTCTGGAAAATATTTCCACGCAGACGATCTGCACACGTGCGTCGTTTCGGACCCCGAATTGTAAAGCCATCAAACATCTTCCTTATTCACAAATTGTGTACGAAGACAGGGACGATAAATACCGGGCAGCTGCTTGGCATAAAAAGAGGCCAATATAATCCAATCTTGTTACTATATAATTGCACTATATGGAGTAAGATGTGTTGAACTGTGTTGGTGGGAGTTTTAATAACACAGTACACAATTGTTTTCCCCCGTCTGCACTTAAACCTGTTCCAAAGGTGCGAAAAAAGACTGCTTGCCAATTCCTTGATTTATTATAGCTAGTGAGAGCTGATTACGGGGCATGAATCAGTTGCTATAGGAATGTAATTAGGCACGAAGACCTCTGTAAGGCAAGGAGCTCTCCACACAGCCCAAAGCAGTTTGTGGGCTGACAAATGCATCTTAAATGGGTGTCATAAAAGTCAAAAAGGTGCCAATTACACCTTTAAGTATCCCATCAATGCAAATAGAATAAACAAAAAAAAAGGGGATAATTGTGTCTATGTGATGAGGGACCCTCCAGCTAGCATTTAAATTGAGAAGGGTAAAAAAAAATGAACAACAACCAAAAATAAGTGGGGTAAGGAGGGTGAAGAAATAAAAGAAGTGATGAATAACGGTGTGTGAGAGCAGGACGTTGCCCAGCAGGTTGCTGTGTTTGGCTGAGCCGACTTGCCACACAAGCTCACAGCTTACAGGGTGTCGCAGAGAAGAGGGGGGAACGGTCAGCTGTACACCAAATGTGGAGCCTCGAATGGCACACGGCGAGCTGAATGCCGGGAAAGAATATTATTTGGGAGGAGAGACAAAAAAGAGATCCGTCTCTGTCTGTTTATGTCTGTCTTCTTCTCTTTGCACACACCAAACAAAAAGCACAAGTGGAGAGCGCTGCGTAACAGGCATGAAAAAGAGATCCTTCTCCCTGCCGGACAGTCTCAGCTTGCAGCCACCTCTGAGCCGTGACGCCGGGGCTCTGGTCTGGTATCCCATAGTTACTGCTATGAATTTTCCATTGTTATCAGGCGACTACGCCGCTGTCACAAAGCTGGATGAATGGCACGCATGGCAATGGATGTAACTCTTTGTTGCTCGCAAGGTATCTAGGAGAGAGCCATAATGTCCCGGTAATCGAAGTAGAATTGTTAAAAAGGCCGCACACAAAAAGCTGAAAATGTAGTGACAAGCATGAAAAGCGCTCATGCTATGAGAAACACAGGGCACCCCGGGGCCCTCACAGGCCAGACACCCTCAGCATTGTTGTTACTTATAGCTCCAATATTTGTGTCACTCTGTCTGCCGCTGCTGCTGACTTTATGTGATAATTCTTTAATTCAATTTACTAATTTATCCTAGACCATGGCTAATGGTTGCCATGCTACCTCCCGTCACAGGCCCAATATAAAATTTAAAAATGTATTGTAATCACCTATAAAGCAAAAAAAAAGGGGATAGGGGGGTCAATTCCTAAATTATTTCAATGTATCTATAATTATTGGAATTATTATTTTAGTGGCTGTAATATTAATAATTATGTTTGTATTATATTGTGTTGCTGTGGATTTGACAGAACAAATTATCAAATTAACAAGCTGGATTTAATCACATTAGTCTGCTGCATTAATCAAACTCCAGCATTTAAATCCCAAATGAGTTCGATTTATAAAAAAAAAATGTAACGGTAAAACTTGAAATTTAACACTAAATTATTAATGGATTTTAAATGGTGTGCGTGTTTTTGTCTATACTTTAGTCACACCGTGCGCACATTTTGAAACTTCAAATTATATATGAATTACTTACAAAAACGACATTGGGACATTTAGCTTTAGTTACGTCACCGACACAAGATGCGCAGGTTGTTTTTTACTAAAGCGATAAATTGTCTCATGCATGTACCGCGTGTAAAAACACTTCATATTCAATACAGATTAAATGGCCTGAAATAAAATGAAAATATCATACAAATTAATTAAAAACACGATTGATCCGTAACGTGGAATAAATAAAAACAAAATAAGAAAATATAATATTGCAGGCCAATGGAGGCATTTGGATAAAAAAGGTGAATTTGGGCCGATCGGAAAAAATACATCTCAAATGCGTGGTGGACTCAGATTCAATAAACAACCTTACACAAATTATGATTTACATATTTTGAAAGAATCTGAAGCGGCTGGTGCGGAAATGTGACATGACGCAAACCAGGAAGTCTACCTGACAGAGCGGGATGAAACCCCGAGCTGAGCTGAGCTCTCCTGTGTGGAGCTCATCTTTTTGTTTAAAGCTCGTTCCGCAGACACAAACGTGGGAACGCGGAGAGCCACTGTGACGACGAGGAAGCCAAGCAGGCATATGACAATAATACATACGAGCCAGGGAGAGCACTCTGCTGCAGACCTTTCCACATCTCACTCATTATTCAAAATATTTCTGCGAGGTAAAAACGAAAAATAATAATACAAAATGTCAGATTTAATTCCACTTGTTATGTTGATTTTATAATGCGGCTGCATGTCGTTTTAACTCCAGCAGAGCAAACGATGCCAACAGTTGAATACACATTCATGTTGACGGATATATTTCTTAAATTTATCACAATTCCAATAAACCCTCACACTGTATTTTACGCACGAGGCCTCCTGGCCAACCAAAAGCCTTCACTGTGCTTTAAACAAAACAAAAAAAATCTCTTCTTCTTTTTAAAACCCGCTGAAGCAAATGTGCACACACACAAAAAAACGCCGAAAGTGAGACAGAGACGTGTGCTTACTGTTGGTAGTCGTGTTTGCAGTAAAGTTTCCTTTCCCTGAAGTAGCAGCTGGTGGTGAGGGGCTGTTGACACACGGTGCATTGCAAACACTCCTCGTGCCACGAGGAGTCGTTGACTCTCATCAAGAAGCGGTCGGAGATGGGCCGCTGGCATCCCTCACACACCGACGGATGGTGGCAGTCGGTCCCTGAAACGGCAGAGCAGTCGGGGCCCGTGAGAACCGAGAGAAGGCCGGAGTCGAGAGCTGCGCCTCTCACGCGGGGCACACTGGAGCAATCCATGCACGTGCACGGTTTGAATCCAATACAAAAATAATTTAAAAAAAGGATTTACTTTTATATTTTGTTCCTGCAATAAAGCTATGCAGATTACATCACACACACACGCACACACTCACAAACACACACACCCTTCACACGAGTGAGTCGCACGTGATGCGTTTCCTTTACAATTACACGAAAATAAAACTACATTTTTTTCATTATTAAGTGCATTTTTTTTGTATTTATAATCACTTCTTATGCATAGAAAACACACTTCTAATGATCTTAAGCAAAGCAGCAGAGCAGGCTCATGGCATCCGGACTGGGAACAGCGGTGTTGTGGTTGACCTGTGCACACTTCACACAGGGCAGAAGAAAAAGAAGAAAAAGAAGACGAAGAAGAGGAAGAAGACTCACCGAGCAGGACTCCGAGCGTGGCGTGTCCCGATCGCAGGGGATGGTCCTCAATTTTAATGCCGTCCAGCATGATGCACGTCTCGGACGGGTCTCTCGCGGAGAGGCGCTCCAGCGACACCAGGCCTGATGCAATATCCATAAGAACCCGGCGGCAGTCGGCTCGAGGATCCCGGGCGCACACACCGCGGCGTGGAGGCGGAGCGAGGACGAGGCACAAACCTGTTGAAGCCGCTCGAGTTCCGCTTGACACGCAGCCTGCAGCGCGCAGCCGGGGAAGTCGGAATAATGAGCTGCGATCAAACGCACACACACGAGAGAAAAAAAGAAGAGGAAAAAGAAGAAAAAAGCAGCTCGACTGTGCTAATCACAATAGTTTAAAAAGGGTCGAGGCAAGTGTCCAGCGGCTCCACGGATCTCCGACGCGTCAGGAGACAACCGGCGTGGACAGAGTCTCTCGGCAGTCACCTGTTCTGAGCAGAGGACCGCGCGAGCTTTATCTTCTCGTCCTCGACGGGAGGAAGCTGGGGATTTTCTTCACGCAATAGCAGAGTGTCGTTAGAGGTTGGAAACGGGAGGGCAGCGGCGCAACTTGACAACAAATCCAAAAATAGGAGGGTGTATGTATGTAGATGTCCCGGCAGTAACTCTTTGGAAGTAGCAGAGACGGTTGGTTGGTTGTGCCCCTGTCGCTGCAGAGCTCTGAGATCCAGATTGAAGCGAGTGGATCCTCCCACTCCTGCATGCATGGCTACACTTTTTTCATTCCTCCATTCACTGCCATCGGGACGCTATTGGAGAAGAGTACAGTGCGCTGCACGCAGTCCAATAACAACACAAACACACACACACACACACACACACACACACACACACACACACACACACACATGGAGGGAGAGCACAACATCTAATGCCATAATTACAACAATAATACGACTAACCATAATCCTATATGTCTACTATTACTATCACTACTAATCATAATAATAACAACAGATAATAGGACACTAGAAGTGTATCACTAAGCGGTATCACTGAGAAAACAATGCATTCTAATAATGTGATGCTATCGTTTGGCAGACGTTAACTAAATAAATATTTAATTTAGAGAATACACATTTTTGAAATTCGTCATGAATTTGTATTTATAATTCACTATGTGGAAAATCGTGATCAGCATCGCATGCCCCCCTGCTCCTTTGTGTATTGTTTCCAGTTGGAACTGCTGTCCCCTTTCAGCTGATGCACCTGGCGATCAGTGGTGATAACAGCGGTGTGTCCAGCAGCAGCCATCCATCTCTGGGTTAGAGAGAAGCACCAATATTACCATCATTATTAATAATAATCTGTATTATTATTATGATTATTATTAGTAGGAAGGCCTGTGTTGTTATGTTTTACATGAACAAATCAGCTATCATCATATATTATGGGAATGAGCCTTCATGTCAAACCCAATCTTAATAAATACCAAAACAACTAAATAAACATTATAAATAAATATTTTATATAATAATTATTGAGAGACCGATTCATATATTTAAGGTGTTATCGAGACGTGTGCAGAGGTGCTGGGTGACGCTGCATTGGGGCCTGCCTGACGTCGCAGGGCTGCTAAAGGGATCGTGCGCTGCTCCTCGTGTCACGCTGCGCGAGACGCTCATTGTTATCCGTCTTTAAATAAGCTACAGCCGCAGAGACGCACTGCACACCGCACACACGTCGTAGGACACGTCTCGCAAAGCAGTGTTGCTCTAGAAGCTCACGCTAACCTTCATTTTTTCATTTTAATTAAAAAAATAACTAGCTGCTGCTGAATTACACGCAATGACGACATTATAGGAGAATACGACTGACGCAATAGCCACGGCGGTCATATGGTTATTAGGATCATCTGCAGAAAAGACACGTGTCATATATTTCCAATGACTTCTTTGAAGGGAATCAAAAGGAAGGAAACACGTCCACGTTCGTGTGCACGTTATACCTCCAACCCAAAGGCCTCGCTGATGGTGCGTTTGATGTCGTTTGTGGAGCATCAAGGCGGTGACCTGTAGCCCAGTTTGGAGACAGAGAGCCGGCTGTTGGCGTTGCCCTCTGCCGTTCACCGAGAGAACAGCTGAGCCGACGGCAGAGAAAAGAGCCAGCAGAAGTATTTCCACCTATAGTGCCACAGTTTATGAAATCTTACACACACATATTTAAAGGTCAAATAAAATATACATACTGCGTATATATGTGTGTCATTAAAATGACACGTGTAGTAATCACAATGTACCTGCCAGTGATGAAGTCATCCATCCCTGGCTGGCTTAGTGGTTTTGTGTGTGTGTGTGTGTGTGTGTGTGTGTGTGTGTGTGTGTGTGTGTGTGTGTGTGTGTGTGTGTTTTCTTCTATTTGCAGCACTTCTATCAGCATGGGGTCAATTACCTCCGCCTCACACACTCTTGGCTTATCGTACCACTATGAAGCATTACGAGTTGAGCACTATACAATATAATCAATACATTTCTTAAAAACATAGAGGCTAATATATCACGTGAGCCGTCCTCCTCTTCCTCCTCCCCCCCGCGTCCCATCAGTTATCGGCCAGGTCACTTGTGTGTATGAGGACATCAAACATTCATTCAATAAATCAATCCGCCAACTTTTACCCGGCGGTGTTTTAATGAGCCTCAGCATGACCAGCCCTCCCTCGTCTGCTGTTATAAGGCAGGAAGAAAAAGGAGGAAAAAAACGTTGCAGCAGGTGTGCAGTACAGAAAGCAATGGCCTCCTTAAGTTAAGCAATTTGCTTTAAAGTATCCAGAACTGTTGCATCCATCGACAAGGTAAGAGACCATTATAATGCGCCATTAGAGGAGCGCGCATTCCTGCAGGCTGCTGCTGGGATTCCGATTAGTTTTCCCGGTGAGTGAAATGTCTTTGAATATGAAAATAAATTAGCTTTGAATGGAGAAGACTAGCAAATTATTTCTGGAAGAAAAAGCGAAAATATGATATTGTACTTAAATGGTTAAATGGAGAAACAAAGAACAGTTTAATGCCACATTATCAGATTGGTTTACAATAGAAGAGGCAGAAAGTTTGTGTAAAAGTGAACTCATAAAACCAAAAACAATCAGTGGCTATTTCAAATAACGTGTTTTTTTAATTAATGAATGCCTTGTCTGAAAAGATAAATAATTACCTGAATGATACACAACTGACGCTCAATAAATTAAACAGCAAATCATTTCATGACTTCGTTACAGTTCAATCTAATCCAAACACACCGCATCAATCAAATTAAAATATATGTACAAACATATCGACCATTGTCTACTTTAATTACATTAACACCACGCTGTTTATACGCCACGCAGGATCCATTCACGTTCCGACCCAGAGAATAACTCACACATCCCACACTGAATCGGGCCTCAAACGCGCCCGCAGGCTGCAATCAACGCGTTGCAGAAATCTCACAAAACAATAATCATCAACGTCAAGGCATAACACATTAAATCTTGAATACATGGACTGTAATAAAATCTGCATCTATGTCATTATTGATTTTTTTTTTTTTGTTGCTTTAATAATGAGAGCATATCAATTATGCCAGCAGAGATAATCATTTAAAAAAAATAAAATACCTGAGTGTAAATGGGAAGAACAGTTGAAATCCTCAAAGGAAAAACTCAGCAGACTAAAGACATAATGGCTCCCTAAATGGCATGGCGAGAAGACTTTGATAGTTAACTCACTTTGATCTTTTAATGAGTGTTTCTAAGCTCAAATGAGAGAGAAAAAAGAGAGAACAAAAACCGGCTTCTTTATAATTTGTTTGCGGAGTTGCACTTGAGCATCCGACCAGCAGCAGCGGCGCGTTCCTCCGGCTGAAGGCAGCGGGGCCAGTGGTGTTGGTCATTCTTCGTTTAGCCCGCACACGCACGCGCACACACACACACACATGCACGTATGGACGCGTCGTGATCATGACTGCGGCTGTGAGAAGGTTTTCGACGGAGCTGCTCGTGGATCAGCTGTAAGGCGCACTGAAGGTTTGCATCGCGGCACTCTGCAAAGAATCAACTGTAACGTGATCGGTTTATTTCTCTTGCTTCATTTTGAGGGGTTTCTGCCTTTTTTTAAGTTGCTTTCCTGCTTTAAAAAGTGAATGTTGTTGCACAGAGCTTTCACACAGAAGGCAAACAGGCGGCGGCGCTGCTGTAATAACACAGAGGGGATGCGATGCAGGGCCCTCAGGCCTTAGGGCCCCTGAATACTGGAGGAGCACACAACAACTGCTTTGGATTTTTAATTCAACTCGCAAATAGAGTGCATCCGATTTGGTACATGTTTCTTAATATTTCCTATATGAGTATTATTTATTAATTAGATTTAGCTTAAATTCAAAGATGCACATATGAGAGAAGTGTAGCTTTCCCCCTCATATGCCATGTCCCCACTCAGACACATATTTCTGCTTGTATTCGACTGAACCACAGGGGAAGAAAAAGAAGAAAAAAAGATACTGCAGGATAATCTCAACTCCCCCAGGATTTAGCCAAAGTATAATACAGCACTGTCAACCCTTGGCTAGATTTGTTTATGTTATGATTTATTAGATTCAGCTTTTATTTTTTCTCACTGAAAAATGTATTGCGTTGTTGACAGATGGCCTGCCAGAGCCCTGTGTGGCAGCGCGCTGACCTACAGGTTGGAAATGTGAGACTGAGAACTGTTTACCTGCATTTGGTCGGTTATTGAGGCTCGGAGCAAAACTGAGCTGTAATTTAATTAATATAAGATCTGATAATATAGCCCCATATATAGACTGTATGATACAAATATAAAGGCGCATAACAACAAATGCTTAGACCTGTAACAAATGATTTGATCACTATGCAAGTTAAAAAGAGTTTGACATTTTTTTTTAAAATAAGATAGATCCATATTTGAAATCGTAAAAAGTACACACTCTTGATTTAATTAATAATGTGTGAATATGGACCATTAAATCAAAGGGAAATACCCAAATAATATCCAAGTATTAGATGTAAACATTCCTGTTTAAAGTCCTCCATCAACTCTGTGTTAAAAATATTTACATATGTCAGAGCAATGTTTTTGACATTTAAATGCAAGGATTTTTACACACAATAAATAAGACAATAGAATAATAAGCACAACTATTTAATTTAAATCTTGAGAATGGATTTAAATAATTGTTTTCAATCCATTCAAATTGTTGCCATTTTGGTAAAAATCCATACTACAAATCATCATTCTGAGCTACAGAGCAGACTGTGTGTCACCTGATGACAGTGATCCAGGATGCAGTCAGATTTATGCATCTGGTCCCCTGACTCAGTCTTAACATATATTACTTCTCAGTTGGACGCTGATATTACCCGGAACACCCGAAACCCTCTATCTGAATTACAATATTGCCCCCTGCTGGACAGAATCAGGCAGTACAACCCACGCTGCTGCTCCACAGCAGAACTAAGATTATATTAAAAATACCCCAACTGAAAAAAATACTTATAGGAAATAATGTGAAACGGGTAGAGAATGGAGTAGTACAGGATGTAAGTAAGGGAATTAAACAAAATGAACATTACTCTATTATTTCAAGTCAGACAAAAAGGCATGCTATTATTGTTTGTTTAAATGTCAATGACATATACACAATACTGGTTGTGCATTTACTTTACTTAAGTAAAAAGTAAAAAATACTTTCTACAAAAATTACAAGCAAGCTCTTAAAGCATATATGGTTTAATAGATTAATTTCTCAATGTGTTTCATTTGTAAAGCTTTTCGATAAGAATAAAAGAAACACAAGGTTTGGTATTTCTGTTTTCATATTACAGTGTTTCACGAAAAAAAAAAGATTTGTAATAAATCTTGAATCATGCAAAGATATTTATTCTCAAACCCATTTAAATGTTTTCAATGAGCAAAAATCTGATACTTTACCCCAAAATGTTTGCTTATAATAGTCTGTGTCAGTTTTGTTATTTTCTCTTTTTTATATGGTTTATGTTAAATTGTGTTTGTCAACCATTCTTACCTGTATTATTGTGAAGTGTTAGTTGCACTGCACTTTTTTGGTTCAGGGAGAAAATAAACATATACATCTATATATATATATATATATATATATATATATATATATATATATATATATATATATATATATATATATATATACACATACTCTTTCTGAGAAGTTTGTAGATGAAAAATAATTTGGCAGCAATAGAATGACCTCTAACTGTTGGTTCAGTGCAACCGTAATGACACCATCTTTGCAGAATCATGTACTTTAATAAAAATACAAATTACTGGATAAAAAAAAGTGTGCGAAATACTTTAACATTTTAATTATTAAGTGCTGTATTTTTTATATTTACATTTTTTTAAATCCCCTATTTGACATCTTTTATAATTAACTAGCTCTGATTTGCAGTAAATTACATGAACTCAAGTTATTATTTTCCCTCCACATTTTTTTGTGGTTCACTCATGAGAACTAAAATGCTAAATGAGGTCATTTTTGAATTGTGCCATGCAATAATACAAAAAAACAAAAACGAAATGTCTGTTAAAACCAAATGAATATTTTCTTTTTCCAAAAGGATTATCTTCAAAACATTTCCAAAAAGTTGCTCAAAGATGGATCGCAGATGGTAACAATGCATTATGAAACCCAGCAATAACACAATCTGTTTATTCTGTCATGTGGGATCTCCCGCTCCCTTCTGTTTCACTTCACGCACAGGCGATGGCCAAGCCAGTCTGCATGTGAGCTGCTCAGACACACGAGGAACAACTTACCGCGTGGGGATTTTAAACTAAATTAAACCATTGTCTCCAAATGTCACACACCCACATGTTTTGGGGACTTTTCAGACGAGAGCCTAAACAATTTGAAATATTTCCCCAACAAGGACCATTCAATATTCCTCACAGGGATGCCGAGTGGAACGGCGACATGCAAACCGAGCAATGGTTTGCCTCCTTTGAGAAAAGGCTTTCAAAAATGTGGAAAGCGCTGGCTTTTGGATATACGAGTAACTGATATATGAGCGCCATGTCACCGCGGGGTACGAGGCATTTGTTGTTACACGACTGTTTTCATCATTAGCAAAAGTGCCTCAGCTCAGGCAAGGTGTGCAGCGGCTTTCATCAGATGATCATGTTGGTCAGTGGATTTGTCTCCGCAAAAAAACAAAACGTTTCCCTCGGACACACAAAAAAGTGGAGGCCGCAAGAGGCCCGGAGCATGCTTTTAGGATGTGTGCCATTAACAACAAGCGTAGGCCTTCGCGGCCCGCTCCTCATGTGGAATGCATCCATTCTGTGTCTGCGGAATAAATTGCATGTGCTGGCAGACTTGGCGGCTGAAGTAGTGGAAGATATTCTAAATACATCGACGTACGGAGCTGAAATCGCTCGGTTTTCACGGCAAACAAATGGGTGGAGGAGCAAACTTGAAGCAAAGCAGAAAAAGGACACGAAAAATGACAAATTAAAAATAAATTAAAATTATGCAGCAATAAAACAAAGACTTGTCACCAAACATCTGCAGATGTGTGATTCTTTTGTCTTCGTCTCCATAAACACGCTGGATGCGTTTTCTGTGTCGTGAACGCGAGAGTACGGACACATGCACGATTGTGGGTGTGTCATTAATGGGCTGCACTTCAGAGAAAAAGGTAGAAATCCAGCCAGATGTTTTGCAGCTGGGTGGATCTGGTAGTGAAGATCTAGACAGCATCTGTCACAGGCAAACCTTTTTTAATCTGTCCTGAACATTAGGCAGAGAGCACTAAAAACCCATCACTGGCCGCATGTGCTGCTCGGTTCACAATGTGCTAACCATAGGCTCTGCAGCTCGGCCTCGAGGAAGCTCAAAGTTAAACGCAAAAAATGTAATAATCATCATAATCATGAGCAGTGGCGAGGCAATCTGAAATATTCCTCTACGTTTTCTCTAAAGTCTTCTTCTTCAAGCAGGACGTGCATAGCTGCTAAACCTTTAGAAATCAAAACAAAGTTCAGCAGGCTAACTAAAGTTATGAGGGCAGAGTGCCTGAGGCTGGAGACCAGCGCTTTGAACTAGCGGTCCAGCTGAGCTTAGCGAGGTCAACGTCTGTCACACAGCGAGCAGAACTAACGCCACCGTGTTCTGGATGGACCGTTTCTTCAAAGAACTTCGATTGTGCATTTAGAAAAAAAGAAAAAGAGTAATGCGTTGAAGCTGTGAAATCCACTCACATTTACATTATAGCTTCTATCAATCATTTAAAAACAGTAAATAGGTCTAAAGGACTTTTTCTGAGAAAAGAAAAGTAAAGCGTGCTCACATATAGATGCAACCGTTGAAAAAAACACTCTCTAATTAGCTGTGGCCATCGCTGCTTCCCGCAAGATATTCCTGAAAACCTCGACAATTATATATCTACAGTGGCTCTAAAAATGCCTTTTAGAGCCACCTTGGATGTGTTTCGGTCCAACACTCCGTTTGGGAACTGTGGGAATGGCTCGGCGCTGACCTTGATGGTCTCTAGATATTCCCTTCCTGAGTTCATGTGCCTAGTTACCAGTTGGTCAACCTCGTGCCCTGTGAACTGACCCTGTCCTCCCTCCGAGGTTTGAAAGGAAAAGAAACCCAATTCTCCGGGGAGCGCTCCGACTAACAAGAAAACTGCTGGCCCGAATCTCTCAGAAGTGCTGTGTTTTCCCACTGGACCACTTTCAGCTTAATAAACATCTTAACTAGCCAGAGGTCCCACGGGAGCTGCTGGGAAATCCTCTGGGCAGCTAGAGCTCAGGAGCTGGTCCTTTATTGCATCCAGGTGGCTGCTAGAAAAATGCTGGCCGGCCCTAAATGTCCAATAAAATGCAAGTGGCACCTTCAGAGGTGGACAGGGTCAGTGCACCTGTCTGTGGACGAAAGCTCCCTCCGCTCCTCGAGTCCAAAAGGTTTGATGTCAAACTCTACACTATGTTGTGGCACTGCCATGCCCACAACGGGCCTAACTGACCCGGGACAAGGGCCCAAGGGGTCAGGGGCCAACTGGGCCCGAGCCATAACAAACACATCGAAATGAAAACCGCCTACAAAGAGATGCAACCAAAGATATCTATAAATAAATAAATATATATACAAATATAAATATATCAATCAATATAAATATATATATATATATATACAAATATAAATACTATACACAAATATAAATATATATGTAAAATATATATATATATATATATATATACATATGTAAAATATATATATACACAAATATAAATATATATATATATATTTATAAATTTCTATATATATTTATAGACACAATATGACCAAAAAGTAACACAAAATAACCTCAAAGAAACAAGCTAACAACAAATGGATGCAAAAAGACCACAAACACAGACAACGCGACGCAAAGTACACACACTAAGAGACAAAAAAGGCCACAAGAGACAGAAACAGCGAGAAAGAAAGAAAGAAAAAGCAGCACATAAGCATCGTTTGCAGTTGTTTCGTGTCCCCTTCAGTCGGGTGCCTTGCTCCCATGTAGGCGGGCCGGCGGGCCGGGGGGCCGGGGGGCCGGGGGGCTTTTACACGTCTGTTCCCAGGGGCCCATTTGTCTTATAATCCATCCATAGTCGTGCCAGTCACATGTCATCTTACTTCCGTTAAAATAAATACAGAAGTCAAAGTCCCTTTTTTTTCGTTTTGGCTCGACGTCCCCTGCACATTAATTCAAACGTATTATCCTGTTGTGTTGATGCCCAGCTAACTGGTAAATTAGAGGTGTGCTGATCACTTCCCATTTGTTTACAGCCTCTTCACACGTATGTGAACAGTGGCAGCAGCCCCCCTTCATCTGTCCAGCCTGGTCTCTGTCCAAAGGGAGAGTTAATTGTCCCCCAGGTTGTGGAGAGACCTGGACGGCGTATTGGGCCTTTGATCTGACTTGAAAGGAGTTAATTGATTTCTGTGTTACGGGGCAGACTTAGACGGATGAAGAAGAAAAGAAAAAGAGATGCTTGCTGGTCATTTCACAACATGTGGAGAAATATCTGAGGGAGAAAGAGAGAGCAAAGGAGAGAGGGAGGGAGGGGATGAAGAGAGAGATCACCTCACACCCGACTCCATCCTTGCTCAATTACGATAATTTGACTCACATGGGCAGGCCGCTGTGGCGGAGCGCGGGGGAGGAGGGCCGCTGTGTGGGGGAGAGGGGATCCCTGAGATCACTCATCCTACCTCGAGCTGAGGTACAGAAAGACAGATTTGCTGTGAGGCTCCCCCTCGGAGTGCAGCCCGGGGGCTTGTTAAGGTGGCAGCCATGGAGAAGACCACACGGCCCACCTCACGCTTTACGTCTCACCGGGGCGCTCCGCCGTGAGATGACGTCATCGCGGCACGAGGACGCCAGCCTGCCGGAGTCAACCGGTAAAAGGCGGAGAAAGTGTTTCCACTCGCTACAACTCGTGTGTCTCGGTTTCTTAGAATAATACTTTTTTCTAACAAACCTTTTCCTGTTTGAGGTCATGGAAAGTTCAGCTCGTCCCAGCATGCACCGGGCCGAAGGAGTCGCATTCGGATACACTTCTCCTACGTTTCCTGTTTTTTCTTGTTGAAAATTCTTGAAATATAGGAATAACGTGAACATTAGGCGTCACGTCTTCCGCCGGTGTGATTTGCTCCATCACCTGCCTGGGAGTGTTCACGGCGGGTCCAGGCCTGGTCGGCTCTGACAGGTTTCCTGCCTTCACTCCTTCACCTCTCTCCGTCTCTGGTCACCCCTGCTCAGGGGGAAACGGGGCTGTCAGAGGGAGAGTGGCAGGCTAAGCCTGTCTTAACACAGCACCTCAAACCACCTCATAAATACAGGCTTCCTTTTCCAATTTCGAAGCGGCCCATCCACCTCTGTCTACATGCTTACACACTGCTCCATGTCATACGCCGGGGTGTGAGTTTAAAAATGACCACGGGACATCTGGCCCACTCTCAGAGGGTGGGGCTTTGATGTGTTGCTGTGCAGTGCAACACGGCGAGGAGCGTAGAGCGGGGGCCTGGTAGGTTAGAGATAGGGAGTTACAAAGATGCCTTCAAACACATTGGCCTTGTGGGAAATGCGTAGACACACAACAGCCCTGCACTCCTCCTCTGGCCTCCTTTCCGACTGCTACACTGCTCACAGATGCAAAAATGTTGTTTCCATTTTAATTTTAGAATGTGGTCCCTGAAAATCATTATTATTTTCCATATCATAAAGTGAAGTGAAAGGAAAAGTAAAACCATGTGAGGCGGCTTTTTGATGGGTGACGCTGGGCAGGGCTCATGAGGGAGTTGTGGTCCTGGAAGCTGCGTGCCCATCTGGAGCGTTGGGCTGCAGCGCTCCTCATGCCAAGAACACACAACCGGGGATTAGCTTCATCTGAAGCGCCACATCTGACCTGCAGCGCCCACGCCACACTCTACCTGCTGATGACGGCGACGCCCCGAATGCTGCTCACACCGACACCGTACGGAGATCTGGGCTGGCTAAAATATATCGTTTTTTGTAATAGTCAACACTCGTGAAATGTTTAAAGATGAAGAAAAAAAAATAAAACACACACACACACATATATATAAGTGTATATATATATATATACAAGTATATATATATATATATATATACATACAAGT
The DNA here is from genome assembly GCA_036178185.1 of Liparis tanakae. NCBI lineage: Eukaryota > Metazoa > Chordata > Actinopteri > Perciformes > Liparidae > Liparis > Liparis tanakae. The sequence goes on from CM070094.1 coordinate 20,544,280, forward strand.
ATATATATATATATATATATATACACAAGTATATATATATATACACAAGTATGTATATATATATATATATACATATATATATATATACACATATATACATATATATATATATATATATATACACATACACATATATATATATATACACACACATATATATACACATACACATATATATATATACATATATATACATATATATATATATACATACACATATATATACACATATATATACACATATATATATACATACACATATATATATACACACACACACATATATATATACACATACACATATATATATATATACATATATATAAATATATATATAAATATAAAGAGTATATACCTTCCATTATGATTTAATTGGACTGATAGAAACTAAAAACATTTTTTTTTTTACTTTAACAGGAATCAACTTTCTTGGGAACTATTTTTAGCTGTGGGTTCGGTGCCACTGCATTTCCAGCAGCGTGCCGGTGGAACGGACTCAAAACAAACAAATGAACATTTCACCAAGTGCAACGGGACGGCTCATTTACTTTAATGGTTCCTGGACAACAAGAGCTCCGTGGTGCAGAGCAATACGCTTCTGTATCAAGCTACGCCGATAATGCCAGTTAGTACGATTCTCCATAGTTGGTTATGGTCTTTTCAAGGGGGTTTTATAATAAGAAAAATATTAAATATTAAAACATTTCCTGTCAGCTGTGCATCTCTTTTAATTTTCCACATCACCGGACATGGCATTATACATAATCTGCTATGAATTACATCCAGTCTAAACACTGGGAGAGCTTAAAAAATGGATTTGGTGGTTGGTATACTAGCAACATTATTAATTATAAGTTATTCTCATGTGTATCAATAGAGAGTAATAGTGTAACATTGAGTTTTGTACAACATGTGTGTGCATCTGGGTACATGTGGCATACTGTGTGTGTGTGTGTGTGTGTGTGTGTGTGTGTGTGTGTGTGTTCTAGGCACAGCAGGGAGGAGGAGGGCTGTCACTGGGCTCTAGGGCTTCACCGACATGAGTGTCACCTTCATGAAGGAGCGTGAAAGCCGTTTCCTCTGCGGAGGATTCTTCAGACCGTCGCTCGGGTTTCAGCAGCAGAACAGAGGAGTTAACGCAGACGCTCGTGGGCTCTTGTCATCTGCCGTACGCTTCATCAATCACCTGCGAATACCAACATCCAGAAAAAAAATTCTGCATTGTTAGCAGAATCAATAAGTTCACAAAGTCCAATTAACGACGGCGACGTTAATCCATTAAGAGTTTCTGATGCCAATTACACCTGCAAAAATGTGCAAATGGCTTCCGACAACTTAATTAGATGCAGGTGACAGATAGTGAGACGATAGTGACGTTTTGGTAATCAAGTGTACATTTTTCTTCTGAACAAAAATAATATTCACTTTCGGAATTAAATATTTTCTTGTGCTTTTGAATTTTTTTAAATGTAGGTTTGTGGATATAAAATATGGTCGAAAAAGTAGATTTTTCTGCTGTTCTTTTAAAAAACATTCCCCATAGAGCTGTAGACAGAGCGAGACATTGAACACACTAATATGATATTCACAGAGCTGAAAGGTGTCCTCTCCTCCTCCTAAGGACCTGACTCAGGAGAGGAGTCACTGCTGACGTGGGTGGGCGTCAGTGGCGAGGGGCTCCTGCGTCTCGAAGCTGCTCGCTGGTGCCGCTCGCCGCTCATGATGAACTTTGTGATGGATAGATGCTTCTGCTGGAAAATGAACATCAGCGGTGCCCGTCTGCGTGTGATGAGGCTGCTTCTCGGTGCCCCTTTGTCCTCCCTGGCTGCTACTCACTGTCAGCACGGCCCGACACTGATGAGCCACAGCAAACAGACTTTTATCAATTCATCCGTTTCAGGATATTAATTATCTTTGTTTATTTTGGGCAGGGCATTTATTGTGATATTATCGGAGTAAGATAACACGGAACAAACTTTTAGAAAAGTCAGGATTAATAAGTTGAACATTCTTCTAAAACTTAATGTGCACAGTTGTACATTATCACACAATACATGAACTATTGAATCATCATTTAAATTCTGTATCCGTCTTAAATTACACAATTTACAATTACGGTGCATCCAGAGCATTTTCTTAATTTCAATACTACATTATTTCACTAGTAATCCATCTGTAGGGTTTCAGTGTGCCGGGTGTGGCTGCTGGGGGGAGGTCACACAGCAACGCTTAGCTCTGTGGTGAAGTTGTAGTAAAACTGCAGGAGAAGGATGAGGGGGGAAGAAAGTACATGTTAAACAAAATATTTGTTTTCAATAAAAGCAAGACAAAATCATAATTGACCTGCCTCATCTTAATGATTAATAAGAACAAAATTAACAAAAAACATGAATAAAATGCTTCTAAAATTAAACTGAGAACCACCACAGAAATGTAAGTAACTGTCTGCATTTTACTATCTGAAATTAAGTTGAACTAAGTTGAAAACATGCATTGATTGAATGTTATTCCCCTACTCTGAAACTACAGGCCTACAATTACTCCTACAGCAAGATTGAGAATATCAACAAACACTGCCCCCTTCTGGCGGGGCATGGATATGACACAAGGACAACGTGTTGGGTGCAAAGGCAGCAAACTCAGTCATTTTTAAAGTTACATTGATTGTATACATAATAATTCTAACTACTTACATTATATATATATATATATATATATATATATATATATATATATATATATATATATATATATAAATAAATAAATATGTATATAAATATAGATACAAAAAAATAATATATATATATATAAAATAAAATAAAAACGTTGGTAACATATTGAGAAGAACTGTCAGATTGTGGTGTCAGAATTCTGTTTCCCTTTTTCGGCACAAACCCAAATATATGAAAATGGAGGACACCATTCTAGGGTCAAAGGAAACTCCAGATGTCTTTTGGCCGCGATACAGACCTGCAGGCCATAACGTAACGGATCCACTTCAATAATCATTTATTTGTTAATGTTTTTACAACATTCAGCGTTCCTACTATCAGTTACATTCACAGCAAACTCTGGCCTCAAGTTACCTCACAGGGACGTCTGAGTGTCACTGAGAGGCATACAGATGTGAACGAGGAAGGAAAGAGAGCATCAGCTGAACCACTGGAACCGGTATCAGAAAGTTGGATGGACATTCCCCAAAAACTTCTGGGATATATAACATAATACAGTCCAGTTTTACAAAATCGATTATATTAATTAATTTCTACAAAATCGATTATAGTAATCCATATATAAATGATCAAAAGAAAGAAAGTCCCTAAGTAAAGTAAATATAGCAATTGCATATGCTTCAATAATTAAAAGCATGTCTGATTGGACGATGGTCAAAATGGTCCCACAATAAACCCCACATGATGGTTTTGTGTTGGGAGTAGTTTTGTGACAACGTGGTGCTCACTTCCCCCAGTTGGACACTTGTATTACTGCAGAGCAGCACTAGGTGATGCTGTATGATCACTGAAATAAGTTTCAGAAGCCACGGCGCTCCGACCGGGTTCTCCATCAGCACACCACCTTCCCTGATTCTCATCTACTTGAGGGGAAGCTGCAAGTTTCCCAGAACCTGTCACACATTACAAGCCTGTTAGTTGTGAAGAAATTCAGCCCCCCACCACAAAAATTCAGCCTCAACATCTGGCACAGTAAATAAATAATCCAGTGTGTGTGTGTGTGTGTGTGTGTGTGTGTGTGTGTGTGTGTGTGTGTGTGTGTGTGTGTGTGTGTGTGGATGATGGATGGGGGAATGGGGTGTTATCAGGGAGAGCATGTATCAATGTCTGCCAGTTTTATACACAGGCTGACAGGACAGTGACACACTAGAACATGGGCGGCAGTCACCCAGACGAGCAGAGCTTCATTTCCTGTCCCTGCTCCACTGCCAAAAATATGTGACATGTTGTCTTCATTAATTCCACCTCTATTTGGAGCTCTCCCTCTCACAATACCCCCTGTACACCACTGTCCCTCCATATATGCACATGGCAACACACACACCCACACACACACACACACACACACACACACACGCTGATAACTCCCTACAAACACTGGAAGCCCATCATACATAGGTGCTAATGAAAATCTTGTCATGTGTGCATATCCAGCCTAGCATACTCCCTCTGAAAAATCATTAGCCAGCCGCCAACAACATTTTTCAGCAGAGCAAACTACATAAAGATGTCACTTTAAATCGCGTACTAATTAACACTTAAAAAGACACAAATTAGATATGCGTGGCTAAAAGCAATTATAATATCCGCAAGTTTTGTGAGTCATTTGGGAAATGAAAAGAATGCCTAATTGCTGGAACCAACATCATCCGAGACATGGCTTAAGTGATGCCTGTTAGGAAATGGCCTTATCTACAACTGTGGCTGTGATTACAACAGTTTTCCTCAATTATATGTGCATATGTATAATTCTTGATATTACATCTCTTTCATGAATCTATATATTTTTTTAATGGGTTCAGAAAGAGGCAATTAGGTGTCTGTGCTGAAAGCGCCTCCGGTTTCTAAAGAGGGTTTAAAGAAAGCCCACAGACAGTGACCTCTCCTGGACGACACAAGGAGGAAGCGCTCGGCAATATTCGGAAAGATGTTTCTCAAAAGAGCTTTTCTTCTGAAATTCTATAGTTACTTTTTTTTTTTCTGTTTTCATATGACCACGAATGAGCTGCTACTTCTGCAAAGGCCTGAGTGCAGAACCGCGGCGGTCATTAGATGTGTGGTGGAACATTGATGGAGGAAAAACAAGCAAAACTAGACAAAGAAAAGAAAAAGAAACACGGAATCTCAGACAGGCATCACTTTCTAAAGAAACACCTCTGCTGTCCGGCGTGTTTGCGAGAGTATCACCGGCTATATCTCCCTCCTTGTTCTGCGGATATCAGTGTGGGATAATAATAACAGGAGAGAAGTAAAAATAACACAATGGTGAGGGATGTTTCCACTTGGAAACTAATTATCAAGCTAAGCTGTGACTTCATCCTCATCAGCCCGGCCCCGCCATTAATCTTGTGCTGTCGTCCACTTCACTAAATCCTGTGTGTTACACTATCTCACATTTACTTCATCAGCTCCAGCGCGGCTGTAATTAATGATTCCTCATGTCCCTTCCCTTCCCTTCCCCAGCTCAGCTCACCATGTGTCCTCCTGCTAATCACACTCTCTAAGAAGCAGAGGAGAGGAGAGGAAGGAAGGAAAAAAAGAAAGGAGAAGACGAGAGCATATAGGATGAGCAGCCAGCCTGTCTCCGCCCTGGAAAAACCACACGCGTACACATGCACGCCATTAATACCGCCGCTGACAATGAGCTTCATTCAGATGACCATATGACAAGATGGCGACTCTGTGTGATTTGGATAGTATGTGACAGAAGACAGAGGCAGAGTGCAGAACAGACACCCGGTTTGATGAGGGAGTGTTTGCTCTGTAACACATCTCAAACCCAACAGCACCTGTTCTTTTACAGTGGTCTGTCACTTCCTGGCAGTTCTGATACCAAGATACCGTGCTAATGAGAGAGAAGGGGGGTTGTCACTCTCTTTAAAGCACACACACACACACACACACACACACACACACCAACCAACTCTTCCCTTCTCCTGCTCACACAAACACACGGGCTGCACACAGATGATTGTACTCCTGCGAATGCCTGCAGGCTACAGTGTTTCATCAGAAATGGGGAGGACTTTGTGGCGCTTTTATTTGCTCTGCGTGATCTCTTAACTTTCTTGGGCCACTGAAGATGAAGTTGATTGGAAACTTGAAAAGCAAAAAAAACTTGCAGAATCTGACCAGAAAGGGCTCCTAGAGATCGACAGCGCGGCGCACAGGGCTAGATTGAGCTGTTGGGAGACGAGAATTGGGGAATAAAAGTCAAGTGTTTTGGAACAGAAGACGGCGCTTTTAAGAGAGAATGGCTGCCTAGCGTGGCCGCGCTTTTATTCAATCGGGGTTTAGTGGAGCCAACAGGGCCTCGCTGTCTCAGACACTTAATTACAACCCCAAGACCGTTTGCTTTGCATTCTGGGCCAGCGGCGTCAGCGGCAGCCGAGCGTTGCAGCCTCTACTCACTTCCTCCTCGATCTCTGCCAGGGATTTGATCGTAATGCCCATTAAATTGACTTGCTGCATCTGAAATCAAAAGCAGGGAGAGGAGGAGGGAGAGGACGAAGAAGAAGAAGAAGAAAAAACACACACAAGAAACATGGCGGTTAGGCTCATGGCTAAGTAAGCATGCTTAAAATCTTTAATCCTCTCCCTCTCAGTGTCAATACAACGGGGCTATAGTGACAACCGCTGCCAGCCCGCCAAATGGACTGCATTGAGCCAGCTCTGCCTGGCTGCACACATTCATCACTCAGTCTGGGAGAAAGGAAAGGAAAGGAGAGCAGAGGAAAGGAGAAGAAAGTAGAGGAGAGGAGGAAGAACTAATGTCTGCGTACTGTGAAAAAGGACCAAATATCATGACGATAGTGTGACTAAATAATAAAGGAGCTGTACAGTAACTTTCACAACCACTCATATTATCTGTAGTCAAGCCATCATTTTGCATTTCGTCCCAAGTTTGTCAAAGAAGTTTTTTACCTCTCTGGGGTTTTCAGAAAACTTCTCAGTTATCGCAAAGGGCACGTCGTCCAGAGCTGCAAAAGAAGTAAGAAAAAACAACAACGTTTAAGGTTGAGAAACATACATTACTCCCAGATTCTGAGCATTTCCACAAGATAAGCGTGGGTTTATAAAATAGCAAAGCTATCAACATCCCCCCCCCCGACACCTCCCCTCCTTCTGTCTACGGAGAGAGACGATGAAAGGCTTTTTTATCCTGCGCTGTGTCTGAGCACCTCCACTCTCTCCTCCAGCCCAGCAATTTCTCATCCCTCTTCCACTTTAATTACACTTGATTATTCCCGATTCCGTCTCGTCTGAGAGACGTTCACCTCGGAAACAAAGACGCGCTCGCACAGAGGCACGGGAGAAGCGGAAAAGAAGAGAAACAAAACATTCGCCAGATATCAAATTTGCATGAAAATAAGCCACACTGTTCAGCCGGCAAAAAGTGGATCGAAATAAGGACTTGCCAAGAGCGTGGTGGTATAATTAGCATTTGACCAAACAAACGAGCTTCAACAGAGCTATAATTAAGCAGGCCTGTAATTAAGTGTATGCCCTTTATCATAATGATCGTGGTTAAAATGGTGTGATGGCTGCCAGTTGATTATTAATGGTGTAACCCCGTACTGCATGCATCCTGCACTGGAATCAAGGTGTCACGACTGTCAGGCTAGAGAGCAGCTCTTTGTTTATAAAATACATTAGTGCCCAAATTAACACCGGGTGACAGGGGACACAAAGCCTCTGGTTTGCAGACTGAAGGGGAAACTGCAGCTGCTCGGCTTCATTAGAAAACTCCCCAAATCCCGAGACACGAAACTTGCAGCCGTTGGCTCCGACGGGAGCCCCCCCAAATATCAAGAGGCCGAGCTTCCAACTGGTGTCTTTTTACCCACAGTGCATCAGGGCCCTGGCACAGGAAGGGGAACTCGTAAATGGGAGCCGGAGCTGGTCGTGAGTCATCGTTTTGGGAGCGGACGCTCCTTTTGGCCTTTCCTGTTCGCAGCAATACACTAAAGTATGAAACTCAGACATATAGCTCACTTTGACACTTATGTGACCGGCGTTCCTCTCCTGGTTATTACACAGATCCTCGGTTTGGCCCTTTCCACACGAGTTTGATATTTGTAATCAAAGCATGACCTTCACACTCGTGACCACAGGGAAGCTTGTTCAGTTTCTTGGCTTCCGATGGCCTCCCTCTGGAGGACTGCAGCGCGAGTCGTAACACGAGTCCAGAGCCGCGCTCTGCGCTCTGGGAGGCGGCGCTCGGGCGCAGCGCTGCTTTCTTGAAGCCAAACGATACAGACCGTAACCATAGCAATGGTAGCAGGATAATGATACGCAGGTTAAATGTGCACTACGTTGTGCTTTGACGTTTCATCTGGCCACCGTGGCTCGGTGGTGAGGGTCGTCCTTCGATCCAAGGATCGGCGGTTCGATCCCCGGCTCCGCTTTCTCATGTCGACGTCACCTTGAGCAAAAACACTTGACCCTAAACATGCTCCTGTCGCTGTGTCTACAGTTTGTGAATGTTAGTTAGCCCTGAGGTGCAGGTGGTACCGTAGCTCCTCCCATCAGGGTGTGAATGATGTCATGTAGTGTTAAATTCAGTTTATTTGTGTAGCCCAGTTTCACAAATTACAAATTTGTCTCAGAATGCTTTACAATCTGTAGACATAGACATCCCTGACCTTTGACCTCACATCGGATCAGGAAAAACTCCCAAATAACCCTTCAGGGGGAAAAAAGTGAAGAAACCTTCAGGAGAGAACAGAGGAGGATCCCTCTCCAGGATGGACAGAGTAGTGTGACAGAATGTAGTGTTAAAGTTCATTGAGCAGCCGGAGTACACGTCCATCTCCAAATAACTAGCGCCACGCATTACAAATACTAAAGAATTAACCAAAGTATTACAATCATTTACATTTTTAACCTGATGATGTACATTTACGGGACCCCCATAGTTATTGCCATTCATCCGGAAGGAGACATTAGCGTCTGTACTACATAGGAACCCATTAGTTGCTGAAATATTTCCCTCAAAACTACACATATGACCCTCGTGGTGGCTCTCGAGGCAAAGTCATGGGGTCCCCAGCATCATTAGGATTGTGTCTGGGAACCATCGTCTGTACAAAATGAAATGATGATCCAAAAGCTGTTGAGGTATTTAAATATAGGTCAAACTGACCCTCCCTATACTTGCACGGCTCAAAAAGCTCAAGCATCCTCCCTGTCCACTCCCCCTGCTGCAGAGCCTCTGGATATGTGGAGCAGCAAACACACCGGGGCAACCGGGTGGCTCCAACGACTAGTTCTAGCTCATAAAAACAAGTGAACAAGCATGCACTGCTGCGTCGCTGGGAGCAGCATCGCAGGCCGAGGCGAGGAGAATGCGTTTGAATCAATAGCCGGCAACGGGAAGCCGAGATTGTAGCCGCTGATGGATCAGCGCGGCGCGGACAGATGAATGCAAAGCTGAAGGCCACAGAGTTTCTTTATTGCTCAAGGATTACATTTAAAACCAGATCGCACTTTGTATTCCACCACCATCCATACCAGAGAGGCTATCTTACATCCAGATAAATGGAGACGTGCGGGAGACGACTCGGTGCTAAGGGATGGATACCACGGAGAAACCCGAAGGTGCATAGGGCAAAAATAATGTAAATCCAATCTTCTGACCGGGAATCCCAGTATGAAGCATGTTCTGGCTGCTCAAATGGCCAGGCCACAGTCCATTAACTCATGATTGTATCGCAGGGTGGGGAATTGGGTAGTTATTTGGCTTTTGGAGTGTGTGAGTGCAGTCAATATGAAAACATCTGGCAGGAATTTTTGGTACAATGACTATCATGATGATGATGGCGGCGGCGGCGGCGGTGAGCGCGGAGGTGGCGTTAAGTAAGGAGGACCCTGTGGCTTGAGTGATTGTAGTGTAAAGAACGGAGTCAGCACAGGCCCCGTGTGGATCATTGCCTTATTAATGACTCCGTCAGGTGCGATGAGCAATGGCTGCATTGTCATCTGCAGCCTCTGGGCACAGATGAATGGCTGTTTCAGGGCAGGAAGGGCTCCCTCGTACGCCGGGCTGAGCACTAATCCCTCACGCTTCCATTGTTGGATGCACTGTCACCCCGGACTTCAGCAGCGCCATACATTGCATTTCCAGGGTTGGCCGTAAACACACACACACACACACACACACATGCGCGTACACACACTTAAACCTCACCGAGTTGCGCTCCGACACTGACGGATGGGAAAATATGCGCGGGTGATCGAGCGTACCCCGTATTACCTGAACCTCAACTCAAGAGTAACACTTTAGGAATGTTGATGAACTTTTATTTTACACTTCACTAATTCAGCAGAATGGCATTGATCTCCGTCTAGTACGATTACTCGGGTTGAATCCGTCTCACACCTGAATTAAGTGAGAAAGTCACAGTCAGGGCAATAATCTGCAAGTGCAAATGAGCATCGACTACAGCGTTTTACCCGCGGTCGAGCCGATTTCCATTGTTTAGCACCGTGAGATGTTAAGATATAATAAGAGGAGCCGCTCAAATACGAGTTAGAGCTTTATCCGGATCCTGCTGTATTTTTCACATTCCTTTTCTCTTTGTGTCGCCGGGCTAGACACGGCAATACTTTTCCTGTCGGTGTGACTCTCAATTTGAGGCGGATTCTTTATGCAGACCATGGAAATGCTATTCTAGTGGCAGAGCCGCTCTCTGTCACCTCTGCAGATAATGGTGAGTAGATGAACAGAGAGCTGGAGGAGGACCCCCTCTGCCCACTCACAGCCCTTAGCCCCTCTCTGACATGAGAAATAGTGCCCAGGCCTGACAGCATCTCGGAGACATATTGTAGTTTATTTTGTCGCCCGGGCATGCCATCTGTGCCATTCCAATAGAGGGTGTGTGTTCAGGCTGCTGCAAGAGAGAGAGGGCGCGAGGCTCCGGGTCCCTCAGTAGCTCTGCAGCCACGGCAGGTCATTAGTCAAATTGCCTAATGAGAGAGAATACAAATGGCCCCCTACCCTGACAGGAGGAATTTTGGAGGTGTCAGAGCTCCTGACCCGTGCTATGAGAACAGATGATAGCGAGTCGCTATTTTCAGATTCTTTTAATGACTACGGCTCTATGAAACCCATCCTTTTTCTTTTATCTCTTTCAAGGCCTCCAGTCAGACGAGTGAAACTAAATTTCAATGTATTAAAAATGTCACTTGCAAAAGTGGGAGCGTGATTATTAAATTATTTAAGTGTTTAGTGAGGATTTAATTAACATTCTAAAATGTGTTCAACATTGATGCTAGAAAAAAAGACCATGCACAGAAATGATTTTGAGGGTTTTTGGATATTAGTTGTTATTTGTTCCGGCCGGCTGCGCGCAGCTTGTTTTCCAACTCGGTGCTGTGTACACGCTGCTGTTGTCAGTTAGTTCGTACTCAAATATTCATTTAATCTCATCCTAATGTAAACCAATCTAAAAGTGTCTAATGCTAAGAGTGGTATGCGAGTCATCCGGTGGATGGATGTGGACGTTCAGCTTTCTGGAGAGAAACTGTGGAGAGGAAACAGAAGAGCGGCACCAAGGGAGCGGAAAGAAGATCATTTTACACAAGCTTTCCCTCCATCCACTTTTATGAATATCTTTGTAAAGAAACGGTGGAAAATATGAACGTATTCAGAAAGTTTATTAAACATATAGTTAAAAAAATAACTAGAAAATGAAATACCAAAATCAATTTAAAAAAACTTAAAAAACGAGACAAACAAAATCAAAAGACTCAAATGCCATCTCAGCCACGTTGAAATTTTGTTGTGTTCATACCAAAGGGATGCAAAATGGCGAGCTTATCTGAATGACCCACTTATTTTTCCATCTGTGACAAGCAGTCCTTGAAATCTGGTTGTCGGTAGGGAGCCAGGAGGCAGCCCAGCCGAGCGCCGGTCCATCAGTCTTCCAGAAAGTGGGCAGAGCCAGCAACACCTACGGTGAGTTGGCCATAAACACCGCTGCATCACACACAATGCTGTACGGAGGGGTTGCATTAGTGATGACTTCTCCAATATGGGCACAGTATATGTCCTACTGTGCCCATATATGCATATACAGTACACATATATATATATATACATATATATATATATATATATATATATATATATATATACATATACACATATATATATACATATATATATATATATATATATATATATATATATATATATATATATATATATATATATATATATATATATATATATATATATATATATATTTATATATATACACATTTATATATATATATTTATATATATATGTATATACACACATACATATAATATACACATATACATACATATATACACACACATATATATATATATATATATATATACATATACATATATGTGAGAGCTAATTTAAGTACAACAAGTCATCAGTAGTCTGGTGTAATTACTAAACGCGTATTAACAGTTCCTAAACGCAGTCCGTGCCGGAGTAGCACTGGGAGAGTCCTTCTCGCTGGCTAGGTATTGAAAGCCCTCATGAAATTAAATGGACAATCAGACTTTAATCAGCAGCACGGTGTCTTTTAAGACATCGCCATGGCACTGGCATTGATCCCCAGCTGTGGCTGCCGGTAAGTGTGCAGCAGAATGTGTGTATAAATGGGGTACGCCTCTCTGGACAAGTGTAAAAGCTGGCAGAGGGCTGACAGTAAATTGCAAGTGCCGGATGGGACACAGCAGAAGGCACAATTACACAAATCCCCTCTTAATTAGCGGTTCTGTGGGCAAACTAACCCGTAATGATGCGAGGGATGTGGCGAGCCCCGGAAATCCTAACAAGAAACACTCACCAGCACTGGAGACCGGGTCATATGGCCCCCGGTTCCCCTCAAGTAGCGACTGACTTGTGATCTGTTTTGATCAGTGCAGCTGCAGGAGACGATTCCCGCGCCGCCCCGCTCCCCGCCACCCCGAGCCCTCGCTGAGCTGCTTGCCCTCTGGACTGTGGGCAAAGCAGCAGGCGCGGTGTGGTGGCGGTGGCATTATTAAGTTCTCCGTGCTCACAGTACCAGGCAATGTAAAGTGGCATCTCACACGGTGAGTAATGAACTGTGCCAGAGCGGACGCAGGAGGGGTGACAGCCAAAGAGGCCTCCTTGGCAGCCGCTAACCTGGGCATCCACCAATTTATCATCCCCTACAACCAATCCACCAATGCCGCGCTGCCATTTGTCATTAATTATGTTAATAAGGACACCATTACTCTCCAGACAAAACAGGCAACTGTTATTAGTATAATGCATTTACAGTTTGATACATATGCGTGTGCTTATTAGTTTGACTGTGTGTAGATTAGTGGAGTCTGATGAAAGATGTATTCCGACGCTTCAATACAACTGTGCACTTCGCAGAGAAGTGAAAGTACCACTGCAGAGGAGCACAACACTTTTATGTACACGCTAATTGACTATTACGAAATGACAAAGTAATGGTTTCATAATCACGCACTATTCCTCACACCAGAGCATAAAAACGGCTCCATCTATACGCAAAGAACTTTTTCACGGCAGACCTCACGGCTTTAAGCAAACCAGTCTGAGCAGAACTATTTAATAGAGCTTCTGGGAGCCCCAGATGCCCTTTTCCAAAACGACTTCATTCCCAGAATCTCATTGTGCTTTCTAAATCACACCACAGTATGTATTAGAAGATCATTAATTACAAACTTAACAAGTCAGCAGAGCCATTAAAAGATCTTTAAGGCACATTTGACCATAAATCTCCTTAAACTATATTTAATGACTGGATTTTTGTGAAATATTTTTTATCAAGTTCTAATTAGATGTGTGATAACAAACCCTGCTGTACATGGGGCAAACGAGGGAGCCGTGACAGGCCCATCCATTGAGGCTGTCCACGTCTGGACACTGAAACTAATGGAGCACTGCTGCTATCTCAGGGATGGATAGAAAGCAATGAGGGATGAGACTCCAGAGTCCAGTCTGGCCTGCAAATGCAATGCCCATTTAAAGTCTCCTATTTGACTGCAATAAAGGTCCAGAAATCCGGAGGGCTTCGGGGATCTAGTCAAAAATTCCATTACGATTCCTTCAGGGTTGATCCCCAAATACTTAATGGGACCATCACGCTGAGATCGATCACGTTTCCAGAATAACCTGGATGGTCCAATCAGATTCTTTTGTTCAGTAGGATGAACTGAGCAGGATTTACTTATAAGGATGTTTAAAATCCCAAACTGCTGTTAAGGGAGACAAACATCCACATAAAAAAAAAACTTTGATAGTTTAACCTTAGTTTGGCTCTGGTCGCAGTGCAAATGTAGTTTCCTTACACTTTTGGGCTTTTTCAAACCTTTGCACGCCTGAGACAACCTGAATTTAGACAACTTTATATTTAGTTTTGGATCCTTAAAAATACACGCACAAATCCAATAATCACAGTTGTTTGTCGGACCAATTTATTCCATTGAATATTTTCTTTGCAAGGAAACAAAGCTTTTGATAAAATCCGAAAACAATGACGAGTCTTTTCAGTTCAGTTTTGTGTTCTTTTTTGTTTGTTCTGACTGACTTGCACTCAAAGACACTGACAATAAGTCTTATTACCTCTCCCACCTTCTTAAAAAGCATACATTTATTATTTTTTTGTTATTTTTCTGTCCAATTGTTGAAACTATGCTCTTATTTGAATGAGGAAAATGCATAAACAGCTCAAACTAAACGAATGAATTAAATCTCAATTGAAACAATTTCATTTACGAGCCATCAAATATAAGGAAGAAACGTGTCATTCCGTCACATCGTTAGTTGCTGAGTAGTAAACAGTTTGTGGGCGTGTGCGTGAGTCTACACGAGGTGTAAATACCGTTCTCCTGCTGAAACGACCTCCCTTCCTCCCTCTCGGTTTCTCCTTTTGCTGACCAGGGGAATTAAGAAGCAAAACGAGGGTTTTAAGAGCGCTGCTTTCATGTCTTGATGTAAGCGCTGGCATTACTTCAGACATCAAGATCGGTTTCATAGAAATCCCATTCCATCTAAAGTAAAAGCTCGGCAGTAAATCTGCCGATACTCCCCCATAACACTTCCATAAATGATTCATTCAGCTCGGTTTAGCTGATGCAAAACAGAATGCTAGTGAGTTGTGGACGGCGCCCGAGCTGCGAGCGGAGGACCAACCTCGCTGCTTAGTAATTTCATCAATCTGTGGGAGAGAGAAGAAAAGAGAAAGAGAACGGCGTACACTATAATAACTTTTGTGTCACTATCCAGAGGTCGTGTTTTTTAATCCCTCAGCCTAAAGAATTGTGTTATTCTAAAATATAACCCCAGCGGTGCGGTTGAGATCCATCACGGTTGGAGATAAGAGTCTGCACAGCCTCGCCTAGAACTACACGGCGAGATAAGATGGAACTTTTGTTTGAAACCTGATGAGAACCCTCTTAATGAAAGTGCGGCGCCAAAAATAATCTTTTTTCTCCATGTTAGTCAATCAAGAAATGGTGTAGCTGGGGGAAAAAGAGGAGAAATAAAGTAATTTTGCATAATCAGTGAGCACCATCTGGAACAATTAACCAAATTCCACAGAACTCAGAGGATCAGTCATATTGGCTTATTAAAGATCCAGAATTATACAAGTAATAAATCCTTGGAAAAACGAAGCGTACCCCTGCCTGTCATGACTATTTTAACTTCAAATACAGTGGAATACTTGATAAGGCTGAAAAGAGGAGATTAATATATGCAAATTATGTCGAGCATTTAAAAGCCCCCCAACAACTGTCCCGTTTTTTTGCCTGTCTCTTATTACAGCGCTTTATGTTTTATTCATACACCAACTCACCTGTCATTTCATAAGCTATAATATTATGAGGGTATTATTAAACAGCATAAAGTGGAGCTTTAATTGGAAAGCTCCATTGCATTTTCCAATTATTTGCAGCAAATTAAAAGCAGATGCACATAGTTTAATAAGAATTCCAATATTGTTTCCTGAAAATCAAAAATCACTGTCATCCTGCCAAGATATTTTGCAAACCCAAGTTAATTTTGAGCCTCCTATTTTGTACTCCTCCTCCTCCTCCTCTGAAGGATGAACTGTCTCGTGTGTGTTAATTGAAGTTCCTCTAATGGATAGGGAAATAATTGCTCTCCATATTACGTTAGATCAGGGCCAATGTCAGGATTTATTTTTGATTAATGCACTAGATATGTAAATGTATTACTTTTTTATTATGTTTACCTTCTGATTAGGTGGATGTCTTCTGAATACTAGATGTTGTTCTGCAGGTAATGAAGAGAGACTGCAATGCAACACGTCATCTAGGTTTATTTTAGGACTTCAGACCGTCTTCAACACCGTGACATTTATTTTGTATCAGACATATGCTTTTTAGACACATTTCATGAATGTACGTTTAATTACCTTTAAACTATCTTGCTTTTCTGGCAACGTATGAATAACCAACCTAATTGGCAAAGGGACTTGGCGTGAAAAGCAAAAGGTTGGAGCTGCTATGAAAACTTGAGAACTTTTCAAATGAGCTTGAACTGTCAAGTGAAAAAAAAAGAAAAAAAAGCCGCAAAATAAATGTGAATTAGTTTTTAATATTCTGCTAATAAATGTCAAAGCTCCTGCGCATCAACTCTGTACATGACGTGACTGCAAATGACAGATTTCCCAGACATGTTACCTCTCCGCCCCTCGGCTCACTCTCTTTTTTTTCCGGCTCGGCTTTTTGTTTTGTTGGGAAGTGACGGAGGGTTTAATCAAGAAAGCAGGCAATTCATCAATCCTAAAGAAGGCGCCTGTACAACCCTGACAGAGCGCACATGGTTTTAGACCAACTCGAACCTGGCCAGCTGTCAGCCCACACACACGCGTGCACAAGCAGACACCCACGCGGCCTGCCACACACACACACACACACACACACACACCAGAGCTACCAGCGCTAACAATTAACACGACTAGGCTGTCTGCTACGACCTCACACTCGGTCCGCAGGCTATCACGTTGTTAATGAAGGCGAGTTGCGTCCTCTCACACTCACAGTGTGACGCTGTAAAGCCTGACGAGTCTCGAGAAATTAAGCCAACAACCGTCTCGGGCTAACTCCATTATCCTCTCTTCTTTAAAACCAAGCAGGGACACGAGAAGCTGTAGAGGAAAGAGGGCGAGACGGCACAGCTGCAAAAGGACAGTTTTCTGGAGATAAAGGCTGGCTGCTGGCAGCGCGCTGTACAGTATGTGCGTGTTCGTCACTGTCACTCCACGCCCGTCCCAGTGGAGGAATCACACACCCGATGCCATAAACCGCTCGGCTGTGCGTTAATGTCGGCTCCTTCAGGGCCACGCTCGTCGTGACTAACCTATAATATTGTAATAATACAGTTGTAGCACCGAAAAATGATGTATTCTTTTATTGTCACATGCTTTTTTTTATTTTTTATGCAACGCTGAGAATGTAGACATTTTAAAATCTGCACATCCTTTTTTTATATTTAGACCTTTCCTGATGCAGTTCTATCGTGTGCACTTCAGCGCTGGTTTAATAGCTGGACTGGCATCACAAAGGCAGGCTGTGCGGCCGCCGCCTGGGCGTGCCTCTGCATGAGCAGCAGGAGGAATCCTCACCACATGGTGTCTCTCTCCAGCTGGATAAAAAGCTGCCTGCCTCGCTCACCTCGTGCGGATCACACGCTCTTTAAGGCGAGAGCGCCGCCGCCGCCGCCGACTCTGACTCTGACTCTGACGCCGTGGCTGTCACGGCTAAGCTCTGCTTCCTAATGAATTAGCCTCTTCTGTTTTAGTCCTGGAGCATCGTAGTATTGCCCAGTTCCTCTCCTCCGCTAAGAGATAGGGAACAAACCCGCCCGGTGCGATGCGCGGCACACGTACCCGAGTACGGCATGTGACGGATCCTTTTGGACAGCTGTTAAATGTTCTCTTGAGTGTAATGCCGAGCTCCTCTGGGAAGTCACGTTTGCTCGGATATGCAGAGCTCGGTACAGTATCCATCACTAAGGGGGACGTCTAGACGGAGAGCGTTTGTAGATCAAGTGCCAGAGGTGATGCCTTTATGCACACGTGGAGACAACTTTCAATGTTCATAGAGAGCACAAGTACACGGATTGAACCTCTTCTCCAAATACTTGGAGCTGTTCCTCCCAGTGAGATGAAAAAAGTAAACAGTTTTACAACCTAATGCATCTTGGGCAAACTATTGAATCCCTTTAATCGTCCCAAGTGAAGTCATAAACAATACTGAATTGCATTCATTTAAAATGTGACATCATTTACCCGTCATGGCGTAGTTCCCACTGCTCTGGTGCTCATAGTCCGGCCTGCTCGTGGTTCTTCTGCTGGCAGAAAGAAAAAAACACTTGGATTGATCACCATGGTAAAAACATACAAAATGCATTGTAAAATTTGTATTTAATGGAGATGATTATCAGAATCAGAAACAGTTTATTGCCAGGAATGTTTACACAAACAAGGATTTTTTGGGGGTTTGGCGGAAGGTGCAACATTAGACATGACAAACAACAATCAACGTTTCAAGACACGTTGCTCTGACATCAGAATAGAACGCAAGATCATTTATTTAGCATGGAAACTCTCCGCACATAGGTATTTTTATTTAAAAACATAACCGAGCCCTGAAATACCAGGATGAATGTAAGCGGTGAAATATGGTAAAAGTTAAACTGAGCCTCCGCTGCCCCGGGGGCTTGAGCAGACCTTTACCGGGGGATTGGGGAAGGATCTTGTAAATTCTGGAGGAACTGAAAGATTCCATTATTCAAGGGAAGTCTTGTTTTTTTCCAGCGTTTCATGGCCTTGTAATACAGAAAACAGCACAGAATGCACTTTGTGGGCAGTTGAAGTTAACAAACCATATAAGATTGAAATCCTCATCAATCAAGCTATCATGAATTACACCCTGTGACTCACCCCTACGGATCGATAAATCCACAGCAAGCAGGGGGGACAAAAAATAATTCACAGCTCGGAGAGCGCTGCATAACATGACATGCTCCGAAGGTAAAAGGAGCTGCGGGATTGCATTATAAAACAAATGATCTTATAATGATAATGCAAAGCAGTCGGCGATTTCATTAAAAAGGGAATGGCTTTGATTGGAGGACACGCCGGCATAAGAGTTTGTTGTTGAAGACAAAAGAACGAGGTAGATCACAAGAATAAGAGTGATAATTTATGACAAAAGATTTTGGAAGCGAGCAGGTGTGAAGTTGCAAATAATGAAGTGTGGTCTTTGTATCATGTTCTGTATTTGGCCTATTTATGGAAAACATAATCATTGTTATGCGGGGGTGTAAAATCAAAAACCTTGAAATTTAAGATTAAAAAGGCAGAACTGCATAATACGTGAGCGCTGCGCATGAGTTGTGGCTTTCAAAGCCTTATCTCTCTGAATGAGATAAATAAATGCAATAATTTCCATCAAGAGCAATAAAACAAGACTTCTGACAGGCCGTGGTATTTATGAGCTGAAGCCTGCAACTCAGATTTATTTGCAATGGAAGGGTCGACTTTTCTCCTCCTCATTTACATCAGCGCTTGGCCGTGTTAAATCCAGGCCAATGGTGAATTTTTAAAAGGTTGGCATCAATCTTGTGGGGAACGATTGCCATATTCGATGCAGACTTCTTTTACCTTTCAAAAGGTTGACGCCACAGCCGAGGAAGAAAGGTACACGTCTTTCAAAGCACAGAGATGTGTGCATGTCGGGGAGGCAGACTTAAACGTCCTTTTAGGGCGTCTGTGTTTGTGTTGTTGAATCCACTCAGAGTACTCGGAATAAACAAAGAGAACGGAGAGAGTGTGAAGTCTGGCTATTTAGCCACGCATCTAAAAAAAAGTAAGTGGTCCTTAAAACCCCCGAAGACTCGCCGTGGAACCGGAGGAACGTGCTGCTCGCTTTTCTACGGGCAACCTCCAGGGTTGCTTTTCCCATCTGTCTGAAACACAAAACTGTCTCGATCCAAATTGGAGATTTCTAAATACAATTTTAGGTGCATTGGAGAGAGTAGCATATGGCAAATCAATTAGACAACTAATTCTTAAAACAAAAACATGGCAAATGCATTTGCTAACCAACAGCAGTGTTGGGGCTCGTGTTATGTCGGCCACTGGAGTTTTGACAACAATTAATCCTCATTTCAGGCAAGGAGAGCCATATTGACACATATTCCTAATTTGAATATTCAATTATAGTGCAGTTCCTCATCAAATTATAGTAAAACTGGGAACACGGCCTGAAAGATTTACGCAATTAAACGCAGATCAAGAGTCTTGTGTTCCCATGAAATCTGCCGGAGTTAAAATCACATTAGTGCGGCGGAGCGGACCCACGACACCGAGGATTACTTGACAACTTGAATTACGGTTCAACAGATTCCTTTCGTGCGCTTTACTTTAGGCTCGTTCCACGTGGAATAAGGAAGAGAGTTGTCTGTGTTGAAGAAGGAGACGGAGAAGAGAAAGTGGGAGAGACAGCGGGGGACAGACACGTGGAGGAGAGGTAAGATGAGGATGAGAGTAATATATCGCGGAAAGAGCCAGAGCTGCGATACGGAGAGCTGGGAGCTCTTGTTTTGACACACATCCAGCCTTTCCCCCGTGACAACATCTCCACACCTTCCTCTATGTGCCGACAGTGCTGCTTTGTGGGTGCTGCTTTCTCACCCATCATTATCCTCCTTTAAGCTCGGTGTCAGGTGTTGAAAAGAGGATCTCTCTGAATTCGGTGGGCGAATCACCGAGCGGCCCCCGAGCTCATCAGATCTCAGCTGATCATCCCGTCGGCCGCGTCCCCGCGCTTTGATCTCGGCTACTTTTTTTGCAACTTTTTTACGAACGCGAGAAGGTAATGAGTAAGATTGAGCCTGGGGGGGGGGGGGATGATTGTTCTCCCCCCCCCAACACTTCAGATGGGAGATCTGTCAGGCGACACGCTGACAGCCGCGCTGCGCCTTCCTCCCGCAGAGTCGTGTGCAGTGGGACGTCTTGGTTAACCAGCGAGCAATGAAAGGCGGTACAATACTCCTGCAGAGCTGCAGGAATGTAAGCAGTGTCAAAAAGTAGGAGACGGTGCCATCCCAAACATATTGATATGCATGCCAGCCCTGACACTGATGACTCCCTACTTCACGTGTTAAGGAACACGCCAACTACAGCAGGCAATGAGAGAGGGAAGGAAAACACTCGGCCTTGACATTTTTATCGCGGTACAGTTTGATTTAAAAAGTGCCCGTGTGTACAATAGCCCACTATTCTAAGAGAAATGTCAAAATCCGTGATTCTGAGTGAAGTGAAAGAAATTGCAATATTAGGACAAGGCTAATTTATGCGAGAAGTCACTGTAGAGGTCAGATATCCGCCTCAGCAATGACAGTTTTATCAGGAGGACAAATGGCAGCGTTGGCCGGCAGAATGAAGGAGGGGGATACTTTACTGGACACATTAAAAGGCTGACCGGATGGCTCAGGTTCTCCCCATTATAAAGTCAGGAGGCGGCTGATACGGTCGGTCTTGACAGAGAACAAGCCAAAGTGGTTGACATCGAGCTGCGGCGATGAATCAAAACAGAACATGGCCGCCGGTTGAGACGCTTTAGACAAACTTGACAAAGAGACGTTAAACACTCAAGGTTCAAACGCATTTGCAGCGGCGGACCGCTTCACGGGCCTTTAACAGCTTTATGGAGCAACAGCCTGAGCCGATAACACGCCAGCATTTTAGGTTAAGTGTTTATCCTTGAACTGATACAACTTCCTGTGGAAATAATCATTCCTTTATTCATTCCTGAGATTTCCTCTCACAGGGTTTCTGAAGGATCCGCCGAGATAAAGACTCGGCGAGACTTTTTTAATACCACATATAATTCAGTTTAATATGTTTTTTTCCACAATAATACTAGCCACAGCATTATAGTATGATTGAAAACCAGTTGGGGCGGTACGGCCTGAAATTCTTTATTATTGTATCATATTTATTTCTAGTACTTCCCAGGAGTAAATGACAATAATGCCGGAGAACAAATTAAATTAATGTGACCCAACCGAGCTGCAAACAATGGATGGACAGATTAGCCAATTAAAATTGAGTGTTTATCTTTAGAGCTGCTAATCAATTAGTCGATTATAAAGTACATTTTTATGTTTAAATAATAATTTATTATTTATTTATGATATTGAAGAAAATATGCTAATGAGCTTCAGTGGTACTGTAGTAATTACATACTGTTGCAGCGATCCCAATTTCAGTTGAGAGGTGAACAACCTCTTCCAGCAGCCACAGAAAGAGAGCACATGTCCAAATGTTGTAAATTTATTCTTAGATTTTTTTATCCAAAGCTCATTCTAAAAGGTCTTTTTTTCTGGGAAATAATGTGAACAACAAATAGCTGCAGATACCCTGTTTTCAAACAAAGATACAGAAACTATTAAAATACGAGATCTTACCCTTGATGCAATCACTCCGTGCATCCCATAATGATGCAACACCCTGCAGTGACTGTGTACTGCGGCTCTGCTGATTTGCAGGGTACCATTGTACACAACTCTAACAAGCTCCCGCTGCCTCAGGCAACTTAACATTTGAGAGGGATCACTGCAGCTTTCAAAATTATAAGGGTCATTAAAAATTTACACATTATTGACTGTATTTAAAACATCTTTTCCACTGACTGTAAAGAGCACTTAAATTTAAGAGGTGCTATTCTCCAAAGGCCATAAAGTTGTTATAGATAGCCTGAAGGAGGCATGAAGAGAGAATTTTCTCTCACTGAATATGAATAAAGTATAGCGGGGCGATACTAGCGCAGCTCGGTTACTTAAGCCATCGGTGAGGGCCGGAGAGCCGTCTATAAATCACCGTGTCAAACTATCTAATCTCTGACTTCCAGAAATATTTATAGCTGTATGTACGGTTGTCTAAAGTCCGTGTAACGACACAGAGGGGATGCCAAATCAACAGTCAAAGAACAGTCCCGTCCTTATGCGTCGGTGCATTATGGATGGAAATACTCTGAAAAGAAGACTCTGACTGTGAAATGAATCTTAATGTTATAACACAAGAACGGCAGCCTGTGATCTCAGCAGGCATCGGGGGGGAGTCGCTTCCACGTGCAATTTATTCCAACCTCTGAGCCTCACCGACTTGAAAGTGGGCTTCAAAAAGAACTGAGGATTACCGGTGAGAGTCGACACATGGGCCTGAAAGCCCACCGTTGCTTCAACGCATCCCAGATTATTGACCATCCATTTCCCAAATGTGGACGATTCATGAAACTACCCCGTTTTAACTTTTTTTTTTTTTTTTTTAATTCACGTCCGTCCCTTGAAATGTCTCTCGTCGCCCCGTGAAGAGAAGCTCTGTTTTGAAAGTGCCTGCTGGCATCCAGCGCTCCGGCCTGTTGTGCCTTTCAAGTGGCTTCTACTTAGCCGGCACCGGATGGCGAAGCGCTCCGAGCTGGCATCGCCGCCAGCGCCGAGCTCCCCCTTCTCCACAGCGGCGCCGCACCGAAAAAGGAGTCTCGCTTGTTTATTTACAATTTGCTGTGGAAATCCCCCCGCGATAAATAATTGAGCCGTTTGATCTGGACCCGGTACAAAGGGTCGCTCCGGGTTACTCGGAGGCCTGAGGCGGGGGAAGCCCGAGCGGAGGAAGGGATGCGCGCGCTCCGGCGTGGCGGGGATCTCAAAGCTCTCCCAAGCTCTCCTCCCTTCCTCTGCAGCTGTCGCTCGCTCTCCGGGCTGCAGCCGCCGACACATCCTCCTCTTTGTCTGCACGGTGCAACGCCCCCCCCCCCCCCTCGGCCTCGCGGGACCGACCCACAAATAGCAGGAGTTTAGCCCTCATTGAACTCGTGTTCTTGTGCAGGGGGATCCCGTCTAGTTAGCCCGTCTCGCTGCCTTGTTGCGCGGCCGCAACCTTTTCCCGCAGATTGCCCGAGAGTGATCAATGGCTCGGGTCTTCATCGGCGTGCGCGTGGCACGGGGCGCGACGGCAGCTCGCCAGGACACGGAGCGCGACATAATAATGAAATGGAATCGAGGAGGAAAGTTAAACTTCCAGGAGGCGCTGCTGACTAAAAGTGTCTGAATGATGGTTATAGAGGCTTTTAAGCGTGACCTGAAAACTCACCTTTTTAAGAAAGCTTAATGCTAAAATATCTTTTATGGGCTTTGCTTTTAAATATATCATTATTTTATTTTTATTTTTATTTTTTATTCTGCTCTGTAGCACTTTGAGATTGCTCAAATATAACGTGCAATATAAATACAATGTATTATTATTATAGTTGGTTCAATATGGAAGATGATTATTTATAACTAGTGTTTAAAAAATCTTTTTCTTTTTTTCTTCTTTGTCTGATTGTCCGTATAGTTGGTTGTTTTGTAATTTTTTTATTTTATTCGTTTTTTTAATTGTCTGGTGTAACTTGTAAAAACTTAAAATAAAACGATTTAAAGAAAGAATAAAAGTGGCGTGATGTCACCTCGCCGCGTTGGCTGGAGCGTCACCGCTAGCGGTCCATGGCGTCTCCGTGGAGGACCGGGGCTGAGAAACGTCTCCCATCCGGTACCATATCCCCATACTGTTTATCTCCCTGTGGACGATGAAGAGGAGACACACTCCTTATTATTCATGATCAGATGTGGTGATGGATACACAACATGACGAACACGCGTGTTTCCAGTGCCGGGCAGCTCACCCTGCGCAGGCGTAGTTCACAAGATGGTGCTTGGACTTTGCAGCGATCTGGATGTCGTACACAGCCGTCACAGCAGCCGAACGCGGGATGATTTTCACACAGAGCCTCCTCTTCCTCATGGCAGTTTCCTCTGATGAGTCAGGTACACATGAGGGTGTCAGACACCAGTTGGCAGAATCCATTTCTGTCATCTCGGAGTTTCAAGCTTAAAAAAAAACAACACATCTACACGTATTTTGAACCTCTCGGAAAAAAAACAATAGCAATGTATAAATCTATCTATATATAAGATAATAAATCTTACCCTTTGCTCTTTAGTCATTACGAGTCAGAGATGAGCCAATATCAGCTTCTGAATAACTTGCTGTGCTCAAAGGGAAATAACTGGACATTGGAAAGCCACAATATCCACATGTGTTATTATAATTTTGACAGAAGCAAGATAATCCTCCATCAGCTTTAGTGCACAACAGAGATTTAAACTGATGTTCAGAACTCGTACATAATGTCCCGTGTATACATTAAACATGGATTCACATAAAGTAATAAAACATTAAATTACACCATAGCCAAACAAAGCGTAATCTCTTTTCTTCTTTCTGGCAAAAAAAGGAATCATTGCCATGCTTCTCTATATTGCATCTGTGCCTCGCTCATTTATTTCCCCTGCAACACCGGAAAGTGCAGTGTAAATGCAATGATAATAAAAATAATAAACAAGCTGTCCTCACTCCCCACACCAAAATATTATTACATTTCCAAGGCATGGATAGTGAGGGGGAAATACATAGCACTCAAAAAGCACTAAAGCATTGGGGAATGCATTTCATTAATATTAGATAACCCCCATCCACTCGTCCTCTCCCCAAATAAATACATAAATAAATAAGCCCCTCATAAAGAAAAGCACAGCTCCAGCTGAGATAAACAATGACTCATGATTCTCCTCTCTTGTACCTCCTGGGCAAAATGTTTATTTTATTCCCACAGTCTGCCATAAATTAAGCTAACCTGCACCCATAAAACATTCACTATCTCAAGCAAAGCTGCCCCCGAGGACCTCGGCGTAAGCTGGTCGGAGAGGGAGAAACCCAACGAGAGGGTGGGAGGGGCGCGCTCGCTCCCGACTTACTCGTGTCCAATGTTTCTTCCACAGGTGCGAAGCCCTCTGGCAACGCGTCCTTAACGTCAATCAGCTTCACGTCCACAACGACGCCGGCGCCCTAACGGAGAGAGAGCGCCGGCAGGACATTTAAAGTCATGTATGCAAATCGAACTTTTAAAATGACGGGGAGCACGAAAAAGAAAAGGTTAGACTGCTTTTTTTCTCCTTTTTTTTGTGCAGGGATCAAAAGAAAATGTAGAGATAATAGAGTCAATGATTTACTAAAAGCTCGGCAGGTCTCTAAAGAGAAGGGTTGACAAAATAGCTGAAGTAATTACTCTCTAATAGCTTTTCTTTGCAAAAAGAGAATGCATCTTTGAACTTGTAATCATTCTCAACCTTTTGGCGAGGAGCTGCGGGATGATGGGAGAGCGAGCAGGCAGTCTAATCAACAAAATGGGACTGGTTAAAAACAATCAGGCACTGTGTAGTTGACATTTTCAAGCATGACTCTTCCCTGCCTCCCATTACATTTTCATTTTTTGCCATAATAAATTGCAATAATACACAGCGGCGGTAGAGAGTGGGGCGAGCCAGGCGTGACTTGATGCGTCCGAAAAGGCTGGATTTCTCTGCTACTGCTGCCCGACAGTCATTACCATTAGATTCATTTTTTATTCATAGTTTTTATACTGACTTGAGGAGGAATATGGATGAATGTTATTACTATGCATGGAACATTTTGTTGTGTGTTTACCCGTTTCTGGAGAGATTTCTTCGATCAGGGCCTGACAAAAGGGGCTTTCTACCTCCGACCGAGAGTATGATGAATCACAAACTATTTACTTCCCCCCACATAATTCAAGGGCTAATTTTACAGAATCTGTTTTTGTCATAGACAATTACAGTGGGAGCTCCTTTGAGTGGCAGACAAAATAGCCTTTGTTGATGGCTTTGTCATGTTCTATTTGTGTCAAAGTCTTTAAAACAGTGTGGACACACATTTTAAGATGAAATACCGGCGCTCTGGAGGGCTATTTGCATGCTATATACTAAACTGAGGACCAGATTGAGCCCAGGCACGAGGCAGCCGCTGCCAAGTTGCCTGGCTTTTAGAGGACACACGGAACAAAAATGGATTAAGTCCTGAGATTGAGCTGATACATAATGATAACTCAAATGCAGGTTTTGTTCTCCATGTCCATGGAAACAAACTAGAAGTTAGAAAGGTGTGTGTATTCATGGCCACGCAGCGGCCGACAGCCATGCATACACACACCGGCTCAACAGCACTATGAGGAACATGAAAAGATCATTTCAGCCATTGAAGAGTCAACGCTGCTCAATTATGAAGATCTATTTACAGCATAACCATACTGAAACGGGAGTGTTTTTTTGCATAAAAAGGGCTATTTTAATATGAACAATTATATGTGCATCAGCTTTCAAGAATCACTGATTGCAAACCAGATTCTCTACAGGGACGCTGCTGATTGAACACATTGGAATAGTTAAAATACAGCTCATTGTTATTTCATGAATAAATAATAATAAATAATATCCTCAGGAGGACGTACAACATGAAAAATATCTCACTGAAGATTTATTCATCTGGAATATGCAGAATTCATTATATGTAAAAGTTTGAAACCACACTGCCAACGCTGTTTAAATGGCTCTTTCACTGATCTGAGGGCATTGTGATATTCTGGCAGAGCTCAGTAATAACTGCAGGCGAAGAAAAAGAAGCAGCAGACGAGGTGTGACTGGAGAATGCATAGGGAAAGGGAGAAGTTTATAATTCACACTTACAGTTTTTCTGGTGAAACAGAGGTAGCGTGTGACCTTCGATTTGAATAAGCCGTCCTTCCACAGGTCGGCGTCGGAGCCATCTGTTGTTTGTGCAACCTACGTGGAAAAAAAAGAGAAAGGAAAGAAAAAAACAAGGAGAAAAAAACCATGCAGGAGGTGGGATAAAGTTAATGTATGTATGCCATGAGCGTGTTGCTTTTGCCTCCTCCATTGCATACCAGCCTTAATTAACGCTTGCCTACACGAGCGCTCCATCTCATTAGCGCTCTGCGTGGGTAAAGGAGTCTTAGCCTCCAAAAAAGGTGGCTAAAAATATCATCCCTTGGGAACAGGCTGATTAAAAATGCCTTGACAAGGATCTGCTCTAATAAGGAAAGCAAACTTCAATGTACTTTGGTGAAAAAGCAGGGATTATATTTGGGATATTTTATTTTTTGATTTTTTAAACCTACCGTCGTAGACCCCTGAAACAACACACGGGCAGACTTCACATGCACCTGAAAGAGTTTCTCGCTCTACTCCCAGTGTGGATGCTCTCTAACATTGGATGCAATACTAAGAATAAATCACTGAGGATTTAAACTCATCTGAATGGCTAAATAAGTCAAAATCTAAAGACCTACACAGCTCGACCTTGTACACTAAGCTCATTCAAAGCTGTAAAGAATCAGTAAGTAAACAAAAAATGATCATATTGACAGCGTAGACAAGTCAAGCTCAAGGTCCACCATCACATTGCTATGTAAATGAAGGTATGCAGGGCAGAATGATGTCACGAAATAAACGGCGTCCCAGAGACTCTTCCATCGTTCCAGTAAACATGCTGGGCTGAAGCGTCATGTTCCATTGGCTGTAATGTGAGGATCACCTAAGGAACTGCCAGAGTTATTTTCTAAAGAGATCCTTTACAAAGAAGAGTCAATCTAATGAGGTTCATTCAAATGAAGAAGTCATAGATCTCTGCACCCACCCACACACATTACCCCCTTGACAATGATGATGAATGACCCCGGTGACTGGGTGGGGGGAAACATGGCATTGGAGAGATTCATGAAAAACCACCAGTGACTAGCTGGGATGAGAGCGGAGACTAGAGTGGGGAACAGAGATAGATAGTGGGATGAGAGAAAGAGAGAGAGCGGAAGATGAGGGGAGAGAGAGAAGGATTGCAGGGCGTCTCCAACAGCAGTAGCATGAAAGGTCCCAGAAGGAGCCGATACATCACCGGCCTCCCTCTTCCTTACAAGACAACCCGTCTCGGACACTTTTTCCAGGTCAGTAGCCAGCGCATCCTGTCAGCGTAAACAAAGGGCTCGCTTTGTGAAACCCAAAGTCAAGTTGAGGAGTAACGAGGGCACGATCCTCCTCGGAGGCACCTCAGGCATCATCCTGCCACAGCTGCCGGCAGCGAGGATGCGACGCAGCTTGAATGTGAAACGCCACTTGCTGAGCCACGGCAGGAAAAAAAAGGCACTTGTAAAGTTGCGATGGCTCCTGTCTGATACTTTCAAGTCTGGCACCGCGTGGCACCGACTTCAAGGAGAAGAACGCCACACGTCTGATAAGAAACATCGTGGCTCTGATATTGAAATACGGTTGTATCGTTTGATTTAAAATGCAATGACGGATTCAACTGCCACTTCCTCAAATCTAAAGCTTACGGTGATCTGAAAGCCCACCTATGAAAAAAGTATTTCGGGGGGGACCGAGAACTCCTCTGAAGGATCTCTGGAGACAGACGCCACCCGCAAGTTACTGTGAAGCCCTGAGAGGCACAGCTGTGAATAAAAAGAGGGAAAAGGCTACAATCAGAAACCTCTGGGGAGTGGAACCAGGTGGGAAAAGACATGCGAGATTTACAGGGAACCAAGCCGGTCCTTTCAAAGAAGAACAGAGGAACTGAACAGAGACGAATGTGTTGGATCCTTAACCGTTTCATATATTGAAAGAAGCACAGCTGCAGTTATTTTGAAAAAAGTAATTTGACTTTCAGTAATAGTTTGACATTTTGAGGAATGTGCTTTGACTGACACAACTCTCCAGCGTAAAGTACGGAGCTAACGTTAAACCGACGGGGTGAGTAGCTTAGCTTAGCTTAGCGTAGCTTAGCTTAGGTGAAGACCGGCAGCAGGAGGATCCAGCCCACATGTTTCTCTCCAAGGTAAACAAATATGGCGACCAGCAACTCTAAAGCTCTCCTATTAACACATCGGTTCTATTTTTTTTATCCTAGCAATAACAAAGCCAACCATACAATGACGACAAGACATGTTTATGAGGAAATGAGACTAGCTGTTATATTATCAGATTTTTTTGGCCAAAATAATGATCGATTACAATATTATCGTAATATTTATAGAAATGTAGAAATATAGAAAAAAGAATTCTATCAGACAAATTTAACTTAATTTAATATATGTGTTGGTACATTAACTCATCTCAAAACAGGAGTGTGGAGAGAGAGCCTCTGTAACCATAACCATGTACAAATATTTAAGAGGTGCTAGATTATTACAACCTTGTCTTCTGTGCATCATTACTATGATATAACACTTTTCATTTTTACATATTGCCTTATCGTCAATACCGGTTAATCGTGACATCCAGCCTCAGAGGTACTGGGAGGAGTGTTTGGACTTTGAGCCGTTTGCCTCCGTTCCAATTCAATGCAGTTCATTTGTATAGCCCAATTTCACAAAATCCTAATTTGTCTCAAAGTGCTTTACAATCTGTACACATAGACATCCCTGCCCCAAAACCTCACATCGGATCAGGAAAAACTCCCAAATAACCCTTCAGGGGGGGAAAAAGTGAAGAAAACTTCAGGAGAGAACAGAGGAGGATCCCTCTCCAGGATGGACAGGTGCATCTGAGCTGAGCTCGGGACCTTCTGGAACTGTCTTTAGACACAGGCACGAGAAGGCATCTATCCATCCATTCTTCTAACTCCCGGCAAGACCGCAAATAATCGTATTTTCTTCCCTTTCAAACGACTCATTTAAAGTACAGATGCTCAATAAAAAACAGACAAGCGTCCATTGGGTTAGGATGGGTCTCCTCGCTAAGCATAGTACTCGGCTTCTTCAAACAAACAGTGGGGAGTTTATGAGGGAAACGTTTCACACGATCAGGTCTGAAATACACCGTTCCCGACTTTGCAGCCCGTGCACAGAGTGCAGCGTACGTGAGCGTGCTCCGCGGCGTTTGATGTTGGGTGGCTGCCGGTGCTCCGGCAAAGCTCCGATCCCAGTGGAGCAGCGTTTGATCTGGGCCTGCGCTCGCTCGTGTTGGAACAACCTGCTCAAGTTCAGAGATGTGAGCGCTTCGTCTCAGAGAGCAAAAGAGTTAATCAGGCCTTTGATCTGATGTATAAGAAGTATGGTAAGTATGGTGAACAGTGAGTATTAGGGAGGATTTCTAAAAGAAGTCTAGTGTGAATGGTTAGAAAAGAAATTCAATACAGCGTAATACCCTGAGACTTCCCAGTGCCGCATTAGCACACGGTTGCCAAGCGATGATATTTGTGTTTGTACTTCAAGCCTGCGGACAAAAGACCACATTGCCAAGTTATGAATATGTTCTTGAAGATAAGACACATGCGTTTGAAATGGTACTTCTGAAAGCCCTTTAATTAAATTATGGAGGCTAATTTCTACTTAATTTATAAGTGTGATTTTGATGTTATAACCTTGAAGGATGTTTTCTCGATTCAAAACAGAAACTTGTTAAAACGTTGTACATCTTTGTGTTTGTGCTAGCTTACTTTCGACGCTAAATCATAACCCCAAATACCTATTGCACCCAAAGTTTTTCTGGATACAGATAACGTCTAACATCTTCCCTACAATACATAAGTTAAAACTATTTACACACGTATAATCACTGCTGTACTGCCTGGAGCTTCACAAAAAAAGTATTTGCAACTTACTGAGTTTACTCTCACAGAGCTGAACCCGTATCAGTGACTCGCTTTAAGCCCCGCGGAAGATGCACCGTATTTGCTATCAGCTGAAATGCATCGGCGCGGCGGCGCAGCAGAGGAGGAAGTCTGATGGGGTTTCTCTGTGTTTGTCACTGCCGTGTGGCGAGGACGCCGCTTCCCCGCCAGTGGCTGCGTTCTGATGCCAGCCCACTATCATCTGCCAGAGATTAGAACACGCTGGGTGTGTAGGGTGGAGCAGGAAGAGATCAAAAGAGGAGGAAGAGGGGAGGTTTGGGGGTGAAAGCAAGAAGAAGAAGAAGTCTGAATAGGAAGCGAGAGAGAGGAAGAAAGAAGTGCCCTTGAGCTCGTTTGGTGCTTTGTTCAACTTACTCTATTTTCTTTTTTTACCCTCTCCAACTGTTTCACAACCAAGAAAGGTTCATGTGATCCAACCAGTCCTTCACTACATCCTTACACATTCCTATTGTTGGTAAAGTTGTTGTGGTACTTGGGTTTAGAGAACACATGTGCTAAATATACATGACTCTCTGTAGGCATCAACCAAACATCGTTAAAGCTTTGCCTCTGGTGTCTGTGGTACGAGTGGCAAGCTGCAACAATGTCAGGAAGGGAATCTTCCTAATCATCAAAGTAAACTTGATGAATAAGTAATCTAACAGCTATAAAAAACACACACACACACACACACACATACATACATACACATACACATACACATACACACACACACACACAGGAAGGCTGCCAATATTCTGGCTGTAAGTTTTGCTATACAGGCAGTTACAACAATTACTTGTTCGCCAACAGCAGTGAGCAAAACCAAAATAAAGGATTATAATTCAGGATAGATTTTTGATCAGTGACATTTTTTATGCTTGATAAGGCAGAATATTTCTAATAAAAATAATAATACATATTGTTATTTTTATATTTCACCTGCTGTTTTTACATTGAAGATGCAAACAACTTTCCAGGCTTTCCACGCATGTTAAATCAAACTGTGTGTTTTAAGACACTTTAAAATGAATACTCACAACATAGTAACCATCAGGGGCCTTGTGGAGTGAAGCGATTACTCCCACCTCAGAGACGGGGTCTGCTAGCAGCTGGTTGCTCACTTCCGACATGGCAAAGCTGCGTTAGAAAAACAGAAGAGCTTCATCATGTGTTTTGCATTTCACCGGAGGAAACGTACTACAACGATCCACCCTTTTTTCCTCCAGTTGTATACAATTCAATGCATATAAATATTTGGAGAATTGGGTTAAAGATACAAACCTGTACTTTGACACATACGGTCCAGTTACAAAAAAGGGAGCAATTTAAATGGAATGAGGCAATATGCTAAATGCAGCTCGTGAAATCTAAATACGGATTCCCCCTCCAGGGTCATTAAATGGAGAATGTTGTTCTTAGCTAAAATTACCACATTATTGACTTCTTGATGAGGCTTATTAGGATCGAGAAGAAAAAGTGCCCCCTTAATCCAGGACCAAATGACAAGTGAGAGCAATGACAAAACAGCATTTGGACACCACCCAATGACTTCACCAAATCACAAATTAGCTGGAGTGATCACATATTTTCAAGGAAGTCCCAATCAATCGCTATCTATTTCTGTCCAAGGGAATTTTTCCCTAATGGGTATGCAAGCCTTTTTACAGGGTAAGTGGCTTTGCGATGGTTCCCTTATGCAATTTTATTAGATTAACTTTAAAGCATTCTTGTACGAACTGACAACGTTGCTGCATTCAATCTTGATGTTTACAGAATCTATCGCAATTAAACTGATCCAATTAGGGGATTTACTCTAGAAACAGCTGTCTCTTTAACAAATGTTAGATAGCCGTACTTATTCAAATGAAACAGGATAGCAAATTAGCTAATAGAATGAAGGATCTCTTTGTAACATGAATGTGTTCAAAATTAACTTTGTTTTCCAGCACAACATCAAGGCTTAAAGACTCAGCCAAGCTTAACCAAAAAAATCTATCCAAACTTATTTCCTGTTCCAAAGTAAAACTGTGTGTGTCCACATGTGTCTGTAATATTCAATGCTGGGTTCATGATGACTATAGTAAACGTAAACACCTAGAACATAATGAATGTTTTCCCTTTTCTATGACGTTAACTGTGAGGTTTGTCTAGTCTTACTAATTATAGAGTTAAATAACTTACAAAATATGTACCTGAGAATATTTTGCATAATGTCGAAGTGGTCTAATTGTGAGCAGCACCTCAGTTTATATGGGTAATATATCTTTTGCGAGTATTGAATCTTCATATTGTCTCAACATGTACAAGTTTACTAAGTAGCTAACATTTACTATTGCAATGTAATGAATAAATAACACTGAGTTTGCTGTGATTACTATATCATTATATATATATATATATATATATATATTTAAAAAAAACATAAATATATATTGTTAGATGATGAACTCATGTGAAAATGTTACTTATCCTTAGCTCATGGTATTTATAAATACGCAGAACGTTCCCCGTTTCATCGTCACACGTGGTGAGGTCAATGTAAAGACTAACGGCAGCTACAACCGTGTATTTTACTTCAACGTATTTACTATTAATAATATTATTGAGTATATACATGAATAGTAATTGCTGCAAGCCAAACCTGAAATTGTCTGAGCCGTTCGGGAATGAAACTAAAATCCAAAACAGTGTGTCGCTGGTCTGTTGTGTATCTGCAGAAAGGTGGGCCGTCTTCGGACTTTGCCCCGCACCGACCTGCCGGAAGTAAACGCTTCCTGATATCACTGATAACAACAAAAACCCGTTACTAGGTAGAATCTTCTTTTGGCTTTTTCTTTCTGGGGTAAAAACAAGTATACATAATTAAAAAATATGTATAAAGAATCATAGCAATTTTTACTTATATTTACTAATTTCATTGGACACATTTTTACTCTGAAAAAGAGTAATTGGAGAGTAATTTTAATTTATCCCAACCGAGGGAACAGCTTTAAACTGGCTCGTTGTATTATTGTTGTATTATTATTCATGCTTCGAGCTT
Organism: Liparis tanakae; assembly: GCA_036178185.1. Classification (NCBI taxonomy): domain Eukaryota; kingdom Metazoa; phylum Chordata; class Actinopteri; order Perciformes; family Liparidae; genus Liparis; species Liparis tanakae. Next base: position 20,578,654 of record CM070094.1, read on the forward strand.
AAATAAATTGTTAAACATCACAACCCACTGCTCAGTCAGTGAGTTCAGCGCAGAAGCAGAAGCACTGGATCCTTGAGATTACATTAAACAGAGAACATCATATGAGAACTATGTGAATGCTAAATGTGCCAATTTATGTTGTACAACTGAATTGTCTCAACACAGAGAATAAAGACCTGGGCCAACAACGCCACATTGACTCGTGGGTGTATTTCTTTGCAATAACTTTTGAGATCCAATTTGCATATGGTAACTAAATTACGGTTGTGCTACACTAAATGAATACCATTACGTGGATGTATCTGCAGGTCACGCCTTCTGACAGTTGGTTGTCTCTATGATCATCACGTGGCATTACTGTAATCGGATGAAACTAAGATAAAGATAAATGTATTAGCCTGGCTGTAACATTAGGATGTACATCTCCCAGAGTACGGGGTCTGAACGCCTCTTTGTCCAAAACACTGAGGGGCGACAGATGCTTTCACATGGCCAAGTTTATTATTTCTACCCCCATCATGCCATTCAGATAAATTATTTAATTGTGCAACTATTATCCTAATTTATTCAAATCAAAGACTTGTTGCTCTGCTTTGTGACATGGTGCCAGATGCCGATATGGTGTCTTCATTGGGGCCACACACTGTGAAATGTATTTATGGGCTTACACGGCTGCACATGGTGGGCTTAGTTTTCTATTGTTCCATTTTCACAACGCTTCTATTAATTGAAGAGGAGACACTCAGAAGGAAATTGCCAACTCATGACCAGCAACTTGGACCACCTCCTCACTTATTGTGAATGTTAATTAAAGAGGCAACATTGTGCCTCTGTTTGTTGACAAGTGTTAGTTTCTAAATTTAATTGAAGGCTTTTCATCAGACAAACATGGCATGGCCATCTTTCAAAGTCTTTGTACACGCTCTATTTTATATTCTAAATATAGATCTCTCACCACTACAGTTGGCTATATTTTCGGTATTCAAAAATAACATTATGATTATATTTGGCACAACCTCCTTTATTCCACTCACTTAGTAGCTTATATTGGCAAATACTTTCTTGTAAAGAGAAGAGCAACACCACTCTTAAGTCCTACCTTACAGCCACTGCCGGTTAGCTTAGCTTAGCACAAACACAGGAAGCCTGGCTCAGTCCAAATATAACAAAGTCTTACAGCTGGTCTCAAGCGTTCTAATTAAAATGGTATATAGCATTTTACAAGGGTTATGTGCCATTCTTGTCCGGGTGCAATAACATCCTGTTCCACAACTGTGAGGCAATCTCACAGCGACAACATTGTTTGCCAGAATTTAACAATAAAACCTGTTTTTTATTAAGCTTTAGGGGTGGTTGTAGGTGAATTGTGATACATTTGAACAGAGCCAGACGAGCTGTTTCCATCCGTTTGCAGTCTTTATGCTAAGCTAAGCTAACCGGCATGTTTACTGTCCAGACATGCGAGTGGTATCAATCCTCTCATATAACTAAAACGAAAAGGTTCCTCTCATCTAATTCTCAGAAAGAAAGTGAATAATCTTATCAAATTGTGTGTTGTCATCAACATTTAAAAGTGTATTAAATCTTTTGTACCAACGTTTCAGTGCCTGAGGTAATAAAGTGACAATATATTTGGGATATAGGGCTCTCATATGTCTGCAAAAAGTGGGAACCCATTGGGGGTAAGACGTTATTTAGCCTTGAGGTGTATGTGTAGTGTCTTTGTGTGTGTGTGTGTGTGTGTGTGTGTGTGTGTGTGTGTGTGTGTGTGTGTGTGTGTGTGTGTGTGTGTGTATACATGCACCTTTTGGCTCAACTAAATGTTATCTGAAGTGTTATCTGGCTTGTTGACCCGCTCCTGAATGTCTCCATCACGATGGAGCCTTGAGATCTCAAGGAATGTGTGTTGTTGGTAAGTGAGAGTGAGCCGTGAGGCTAGAAGATATAGTGCTACTATATGCATGACATGTATTTATACCACCATATGAGCTCCTGTATGCCAAGAGAAAGTGATGGAGATGGCCTTCGAAAGATGAGAGATGTTAGGTTATGATTATTTTTGTAGCATGGTGGAAGATCATTTCCTTCTATAATAGACTTAATTCGTAAGATGTAACACCCCCCATGATCACAACCCCCCGCCTCAAACACACACAATCCCACAAACACATGCTTCCATATCAAGGTGTTGACATCCTCATGAAACAGGGATGCTTATTTTATGTAGAAATTGAGGCAGCGCTGAAGTTGATAAGATAAAAATCTCAGGTGTCAGTGGAAAAAAAACGAAAAGAAAAAAATAACCAACACATGCTCCGGCTTAGAAGAGGTACACCTGCTAAAGTAATGGTCTAATTATGGAATAGGTGATGAAACACTTGACGAGAGTCTGGCGATATCAGCAACACATGCTAACTGTGAAAGCCATCAGCAATTACATGTTTTAATGTGTGGCACATCGCATGCTGAGGATTGTGGGGTGAGATGAATGATGTCTGTGGCAGGTTTCTGTGGGGGATCAGCCATCGTAGGATGCTTGGCATTACAGCTGGCATTTTGAAAAGGTTCATTAAAACTGTGATTTCTTTGTTCACGCTTTGTTTCAAATATGCTTTATTGAACATCTCAGTTAAAGTCGACCCCATAAACACTGGATCATCCTATCGTGTACAAAAAAACAGACACATATTTCGGTGAGTCTTAACAATGTTGAAGTTGTGAGCGGTAATCAGTGGATGACAGAAGAGCCCCTTGACTAAAATTATACCTCAGTGAGAACTTTGCACCCAAATGCTAAGAAGAAAGAAAAAAAAACAGCAAAGGTTTCCTTTTTTGTGTAAAGGTCATTCACTGTGTTTTGTAATTTGCTGACACTAGTCTGGGGACTGAAGATGGAGATTTCTGTGTTGCCACCCCGAGAGTAATAATATCCCTATCTCAACTTGGGAAATCTACTGTGCCCCAATGTCCCCGTCACCCGTACAAACCCATTTCATATATGACCCTCACCCCCCCCCTTCCTCCTCCTCTTTCTGTCTACACATAAAAAAAATCCCTGTGTCTCCTGAATAGCTTATAATAACGAGCTTTAAGAAGCCTTCCCTTAGTGCCCCCATAGGATATGGCCCTGCAAGGCTCTATAATATCATGCTTTTTTTTCTAATTAAAGGTCAGTTCGGTCTATTCTCACTGTTGCCTTGGCTAAAAAAATCTCCTGAAACATGATGGCTTTGCCAAATGTGATTTAATTTTCCATTTATGCCATCTGTTTTCTTGGCTTAAGCACAGCATTGCACACGTTGAAAATGTAGGAACTGTCAGATTCAGTTTGTAATCCTTGACATTTGTGGAGAAAGCATGGGCTGTATAGGTAGTTTGAAACTTTCCCAGATCAAACTGTCTTTATTTGACCTATAGGGTGGATTTTTTAAAGTGGAAGCCAATAGTGTGCACCTAGAGACGGTCAGCCTGGCGGAAGTAATATATTTTGAAGTATTTTACATCCACTCTTCTCTTACCAGCTTCCACTTTATTGCTCAACTTATCATCATACACACACCCATACATTCATAAGCATCTGCGTATGCACAGCACACACATACGCATGCATACACACATATACTTTCCTCCGTCTGGTGGGGAGTCTGGACTGCTCCGACTGACTGCGCCTCACTGCCCTTGTGCAGTGGTGTGCCAGTTGTGCCTTCCCCCATCGCTGTGAATGCCACCATCTGGTGTGCCACGTGGACATCATAATCTCCCCTTAATTACATTAGCAGTGCAATCAGTTACTGCATTACAAGGCCGGGCGAAGAGCTTTTAAATCTTGGAGGAAATCATAAATAATTGCACTAAGTACCCAGCGCCAGATGTGCGTGCCAACTTGGCCGGCATGAGATAAATAGTAACCTCAACAACGGTGTTCAGTACCGACTCTGCAAACATTTTTGGGGCGGTATGATCCCCTGGTCTGTTGCTCCCATTCCCATCATTTCCCTTTGGACTGACTGTGTGTGTTAAAGCACACAGAGAGGTCGGAGTCCATCGACTGGACCGTCAACTACCTGTTGCTGGACTATTTCCTCGCTGCAGTGTGACTAATGGCATCTAGTTACAGTTTGTTCAGTTTCACAGCGCCACCATTCAGCCCATTGCTACTCCCTTTAGTCATTGCTCAGTCATTGCAATTAGATGTTTCTTCTTAGGTATCTTGTGCTGCAAATTGAAATCCGTTATGGATTCTGAATAGTTGGGTTAGGTGTGAGTGCAGGGTAAAAAGTTATTACGCTTGATGAGCCACCATCGTGTCTTTCTTCGTGGAGGGGACGTTGCGTTGTCTTGCATGGCACTTTTCACTCATCTCCCTGCCATGTCCTCTCTTCCCACGGTGGCTCCCACTGACGCCCTTCCCTTACCCACTGGCTCGATGGATACACCAGCGGTAAGCTAAGATATGAACTAAGACCCCGTTTACACGATGGGAAAACGCATATATTTTCATGCTTTTTGGCCTTTCATTTACACAAAAACGGAGGTTTTATCACGGAAAACGATCATTTCTAAAAACTCCGGCCAAAGTGGAGATTTCTGAAAACTCAGTTTTTGTGTTTGCGTGTGAACTAGGTCACACAGAGTTTTAGGTTGTCAAACGCCACAGTATGTGACTAAAAATGCTTCTTGTCATGTGACGTCCTATGCGGACGGATGCGGACGGCGTATTTATGCGGGTTGATATAAACAGAAACTTTTTAGAAAACAACCTTGAGTGTACAACGTTATTTTTGAAAACAGAGGAGCAGAAATATTTGTTTACTCTGTAAATACACGGCTATGTGTAAATGTGGCCATAAACTAACTACAATCTTAAATCAACTAGGATGCATGAAGAGTCATCGTTCAGATAACACATCTTGACTCGTTAAAGCAGGAGAAGCACAGGTGTAACTAATGACACTAACGAGTGGGCCGGCATAGACACTAGCACAGTACTGGAACTGGCAGAACTACACAGTATGCAGCCATCGTTAGTGTTAATGAATACACCTGTGCGTGCTACACCTGACATGTCACATATATTTGCAGTGAGAAAGTTTATTGTAATTTACATTGCAGAATGATGAAGAGAGAAAAACACAGATTTGCTACGGCAATGGAGAAATGTTTTTAGATATCTGCAAAGAGCCTTGAACAACTTCCCTATGACAGTGTGGAAACATCACCGTTTCAACTGTCCTTTACCAACTGCACTGGCCACGCCCCCTGTTCAGGATAAACATTGATATACCTGCAATTTAGGGTTTGCACATATTTTGTATGTAGGTGCACACGAAGAGCAAATGATTCCTCTTAATGAAACTATTCTGATGATAAAGGTCAAAATGTTTCCCCAGAAAGTGAAAGTGAATAGATTTAATCTTGAGAAAGAATTAACAGGCTTGTACAAAGCACACTCTGTATCTTCAGTGTGCCATCAGTGGAGTATTTTAACCTTGAGAATGGGATACTGCAATGATCCTGACGAGATGTCACGTAGACCTGGTTAATTGTTGGCTTCTACCTTTGTCTTTTTTTCAAAGAACACCATTTATTTAAATGTAGTTGGCAACATTTGCTGACAGGATTTAACTCGGAAGGTTTTATGCTCACCCGAGTTTGGGAAGTGCTCCAAAGAATACAAATGTGCCTTTTACTTCTGGAGCTCTCGATGCCAGAAATAACAAATTCCAACATTCAGTTGGGAAAATGCAGGTAAAAATAATGTCTTTACATTTCTTTAAAATGTGTTTAACATAGTCTTGAGTTACACAGATAGTCAAAAACAGATGCCGATTTAGAATCGGGTTCATGACCCTCTTCTCATAATCCATTCTAAGATTATCGAATGCCAATAATCCTAAATCCATACTGAAATGCATCCTGTGTATGTATCAGAATGCTGATATTTGTCTATGTGTTCAATTGGCCAATGTGTACAATGTAGTTTTTCTTTTTAATTAAAGGAAATGGTGGAGATGTTCTCATCCTCAAACTGTGTTCACAATGTGGATAAATATCGACAACATAAAAGACGTTAATCTATAAAATGATCTATAAACCTGTGGTCCACATTTGTGTTTTCTGGAAATCCGGGCTAAAAGAAAGAAAGAAAGTATACAATACCCAGCTACTCTTACTGTGTAAATAAGATACACACACTCAAAACAAGCCACCTTGACAATCTATCTCCGAGATGGAGATATTGATATTAACATGTACAATGCCCATTTCAATTTGATCACAATCTGGCCTTCAAAGTGTTATTTAAATGAACCGGTGTCTTTTCAACTAAACAACGCGACGGGGGGAAAAACACAGCAGAGTGAAGAAAGAGAATTACAGATATTGACTAAATACGTCTTATCATTTATCATAATTTCTCCATCCACTTTGTCACGGCTTCAGCATTTAAGGAAGACAGATGATACAAGATGTTGTCCTCTCTTTCATACTTTCCGTGCTCTGGGAAGTGTGTCCAATATGGACTTACTTTACCTCTTTGCAATTCACTTGGCATGCGTTTGTCACCATCTCCACACGCCGTGTATTTCTTGCATGTTTTCCAACGAGCTGTGTTGTGGGACATCTGGCATTTTGACCTTTAACCTATATGATAAAGGATGCATTTCACCCGCAGCAATATATCTTACTAATAACAAATATTTAGAGGGCAGCGTGTCAAATTACTACACGGGCGTTTTAGTTGACTAAGCGCTTGATATATGTTATTCAGGGAGTTTTGAACAATGTCAGTGTAGTGTCATTAAGGAGCAAGGTGTGGCATTCGCTGCTCCTCGTCCCGGCGTGCTTTATGCTGAGGCGGTCGACTCGGCAAGGGCGACCATTAATATCTCGGAGGGAATATTCCCATGGCGAGGTGGCTGGTTGGAGAAGGTCCTGCTCCGGAGCAGACACCTACAACACCGAAGTTCAAACAAAGTGCTGAGCGCCAGCCCGACTGCTATCTGCCATCTGCTCCCCTGCTAACTAATGCAAAATATCCACCATGGAAAAATCTCCGGGAGGGATGTGATCTACTGTCCAATTTTCTTCCAAGAAGGAGCTTCTTCCATCCAAAATTAATCATCTCGCACATTCAGCATCAGACGTCAAAAAAAAGCAGGGGCCGCGTAGAGTTATTAGTTTAATAAGATGTAGTGATAGGCTTTAGCGATCACAAAAGTGTACTTCCTGTTCTTGATAGACCGATTTTCACATCTATTATACACACAGGACTGTCACTCAAATCTCTTATGTATTTGAATGTGTTGTTTGCCCTGGTGTGGTGATTTAGAGCGAACATTTGATCAGAGCTAGCCAAGCAAGCCCGGTCCACCAGGGAGCCAGGCATTTTATAAGGGTATAAATAATCAATGACACTGCATCTGTAATGGCCTGTAATGCAGTTTGTTAAACCCCCCCCCCCCCCACGCTGCATCTGCCCCCCCCACCAACCCAGAGTGGTGCGTTTGTTGCTCACACAATAGGAACGGATTGCCACCGCTAATTGACGAGGCAGGGGAATCTCTCCCTCGCTGTCTGTCCGTCTCTTCGCGTTACTCTCACCGCCCACCGCGCCTGATATCAGGGAGAGAGGCACCTTCTTGTTTCGTTGAACATCTCGCGCTGTGAGCCACGTGTGAGTTCCACACACACACGCACACACACACACACACACACACACACACACACACACACACGTGTGTGTGTGTGTATGCGCAGCGGACGAATGGAAAAGGTAATTAAGTCTGCATTAACTTTTGCATGCACGACAGTCCGATTGATTTCTATTGTGTCATTTCAGCTGTTGGTTTTTATGAGCATTAATCTTAGATCAACTTTTATTGATTAATTAAATACACCAAACCCACATAAGGCTTAAAACATCTGCCAAAAAGTGTAATGATGTGACCGGAAAGGCCATAAAACCAGTACATATGTAATCCTCCATAATTGATTGCATCTAGTGACTGTTTCTAAAAGACAAAGAGGAGCCCTGTACTTTATGCTCATATTCAAAGTCATGCACACTTTAGCGTCACCGTCACATCCATGTCTCATATTTCACATTTCCAGAGGTGAAAAAAATAAATAAAAAACAACAAGTTAACTCTTCCCTCCTCCCCCATAACACACGCACCCACCCACCGTCGAACGCGATACGTATTTTGAGTTTCATCCCTCCTCCCCGATCTCACCCATGAGCCTCTGATTTCCATTATTATTAATATCTGCCTGTTTAATTTTCAGCTCAGTCATAATGTGTCGGCCTAAACTACAAGAGACAATCCCTTATTGATTACTTTCCCAGCAGCCCCGGCGCATGCCCCAGCTGATCACGCCTCTCATGCACAGACATCTCATGCATTTCAGATAATAAGCTGCTGCTCTGGAGTTGAAACAAATTGGATGTGCAGTCAGTCACTGTCCAAGTGAATCATGTTGCAGTCTGTCAGTGGACTAGGCTTGGATTATCATCTTACCCAAGCGAGGCAAAAAAAAAGGGAGAACAAATGCCACGAGCACCTGCCACGATGACAGGGTGCTATATGTGAGCATGACTCCTGAGCTGTATATCGGGACTGTTGATCCCTTTGCATGCTGTTGTATCTCATGTACATTCATAATCACAAACTTGTGCATTAACATGAAGGAACATAACACTTTTCTGTGTCTTTATGTGTAAAATAGTATTGAAAAAAGGACATTTTCAATCCTCCTATTTTGGGGTGTTTAAAAAAAATAAAGTGCAACTGCTCTTTTTCTTTGACAAAGCTCGACTCTTCAACCAATCACAGTTTCCCTCAGTTTTCTTGCTAGATTTATGCTTTTAGGTGAGCAAAGTACCGACTTTCAGCTGTTGGCCTTTAGAAAAGTTCCCATGAGAAAGATATGAACGGAACAAGTCATTAGTCCTCTAAATCGACGAGGGGTAAAGGCCTTGTTAGAAGCAAACTTTTGTTTACATGACAATTTAATTCAATGGGAGAAAGTCTTGACACACACAGAAGGATCAGCTATGAAATATGTTGTTTATGCACCATATTCTCAGACCTGTCAACAGCTCTCTATAGCATGACAGCGCTTGTGCACTTACAGTAATATATGAACACCAGGCTCCACGCACATGTTACACGGACAAGACGTACACTGTGCCAGAAAAACATTTCCAACAGCAAACAATGCCGCCATTGTTCTTACTTTGCTTTTGGATTCTGCAACGGGAAGAAAATAAAGCATCTTGTCACCCTGGACCCGGCTGCGTTTCATATGCAGTGCACTTTCGCATTTAAAAAAAATCAAAAAAGGGAAGTTTTTTTGGGAGTTTCACAGGAAGACATGATTAATAATACATCAGGAGTATAGAGCACAGACTGTGGTGCACTGACTTTAATAAGTCCATGGAGGGAAAACAAACCGAGACCATGAAAACAACCACACTTCGAAAAACATCGGCATTTAAAGACCGATAAATCTTCATTCTCCCTCTCAATTAAGTATCAGTGGCTCATGATTGAAATATGCCTAAATGTACTGTAAATAATAGCAAACATACATGGCAGATTGTTCACAACTTTTATGAAATAATGTTTTTTATTTGCAAAGTACACCTGAGCTGCTGTGGTGTTCTGTGAAAACCCTGAGAAGTAGAATAATTGGCACCCTAGTGTAGGGCTCCCTCTGTTTGGTGCCAGCTGTTTAAAATATGGATGATATTGTTTTCATTGCTGGGATTTTATTGAGTTCCACTTGGTCCGCGCAGTATAATCCTCTGACTCTGACCTTTTCTGCCATGTGGGAAAAGTAAATAAACAAGGCACTGATGTATTTCCTGGGTTACCAGAGGAGCTGAGCAGCGGCTTTCCAGTTGATGGTATTCAGGCGTCTGGATTCAGAAATCTGTCCGTGGCCGTCGAAGCAGGAGCGGCGTGAGGCCTTTTTTCTGTGCAACAGGAAGAGAATAATGCATGATGGGGAGGAAGAGAAACATTTATCGACAACTGTGATTGGTGTAGAGCGTCTGCTCTCTATCGGCGTAATCCCCTTGTTCGCAAAGCCAGAGGCTGTTGGCCATGAAATGTTTTTAGTCCCAGCATTCTTTAAAAATGTAGCACCGCGTGGAGGTCACACTAAAATACAGAAAAAAACAAGTTAAAGTGTTTTTTTAAAAACACATCTTTGATACACTGATGTGAATTATAAATGCACACACATCTCAAGTCCACAAAGCAAGAGACTTGCAGCAAGGAGTCAGTCGGCAGCAGTTGTCTGGAACGGGAGATGTTGCTCCATCTTCAGAAACGTCATGTCCTGCAGCGCGGCGGTACGCTACGTATCACACTAATCCCAGGCTCATCGCATTATTCCCCTCATGACCATCCATTGTTAACTCTTGCATAAATACATAGATAAGAAAATGATTAAATTTAAGTCAAGTCTTTCTCGTTCTACACTGTCTCCTTAAATCATGCATAAATGTGATAATTACCCACACTAGGCCAAAAGGGCCCATCACTGCCACTTTAAATCCAATAAACGCCACAACCTGATCACTGTAATTGACCATCTATCAGGGTCATAGAGGAGTCCAATGTTGTTAACCACCGCTTATAATCCCTCTTGATCATTGCTAATTACAGAAAGTGGGAGAAACCAATATTCCAGATACCCAGAGAGCAGCTGCCAACTATTTCCGGGAGGCAGGAAGAGATGTTTTAATATCAGTTAGTTTGACAAATGAATTGATTTCAGATAGATTACAACTTTAAAGGCCCTGAACACTTATTTTCTCAATCAGTTTCCTAATAGTCTTTTTGTGTTCCTAAATATACTTTAAATCGTCAGCCAAGTTGTTTTTTATTTAACAAGAGATTTTATTATTCTTTTGCTTTGTGCAGTTTAAAGTGGGCGGGGCTCAGATAGAAAAAAGTAATGTCAATTTCATCTGGAGATTAACTGACTTTTTGACTCTAAAAACTATTAATGAAAAAGTTATATTTGGTTGTTACTTATTTAGTCAGAATTATTAAATATAATAGACAAATACTTTAAGTCAAGGGGCTTTAAAGAGTATTATATTGTTCGCTGACCTGTGTCAGCGCCAGTGTGCTCGGAATATATTTGATTGAATTTGCTTTAGTTGAGTTTTCTGTGGTAAATGAAAAATAATTCAAGCTAAAACAGTATTATAATGTAACACATTCAACTTGGTGTTGTACTTAAAGGCGTGTTAAATAAGAAAGACTTGATTTACTCGAGGGGGGAGAATGGCCGTCTGGTCGTGAATTTCATTTAGCTCTGGAGCGCTCGGTGAAAACGAGGCGCACTTCGCAGTCCATTTTTACCCAGATACATGAAGACGACCTCTAATTACATTTTAAATAAGCCGAAATATGCACATACTATTAAAGCATATTGCTACCTTTTTAACAGTTCACATTTCAAAATGACGTCGCCTCTGCCAGCTTTTGCACTCCGTTTCTTTTAGTCGCGTATTCTCACTGTACGTTCACCGGGGCAACAAGTCATTGAGAAAATGCACAATTTATTGAATTTTTATGGAAAGACCCCTACCCCCTTTCACCACCACACAATTACGTAAAAGCCATGTAGTCCTTGAGTAACCCTTTTTATAGTGAATCATTTATGACTCTGGTTACAGAGGGGATGCCTCTCCTGCCACAAACACCCTAAAACATGTGTGGATGGCATGAGGATGAAATCCACAATGCACTGAAGGGCACAGCTTTCATCAAGACATTCTGTCTTTTCTTCATAAGCACATCATAAAATATTTCATTCCTCTTTTACTGTCGACTTGTTTCATCACAAAGTTGTACATTTTATTTCCGCAAATAGGAACGACACAAGCAAGGCTCATTTGGGTATTTCATAACGCTTCCCCTTGATAGAAAACATGCCGTTCGGATGTGTCGTTGCAGCGAGGGAGCGCATTAGAGGATGGACCGACTAATAGAAGCCAGAAAACGATGCGACAGACGGGGAAATAAAAGAAAAATGAGACGGAAAGATTGAGTGAGTGGTGGAGAGCCTGCTGTAGTCTCTCCTGAGATGAGTATGATGATTGCACCCACATTCCACTGCAGAGTTAAAACCCTCGGAGGCTTTGGGAATGTGAAAACCTACTTCTTCTCTCTTTATAGTACAACACTTAGGCAGCGTACCACTTCTTTTTTTCCACCCTGAACATTGCTCACATCACTGTTCCCTGAAGCTTGAAAGCACAACATTTCTCAGCCAGCAACTCCCACTGGGACCAAAGCCCAGAGATGGAAATGCAAAGGAAATGTTTTATTGGACAGTTGCAGACAAATAAATCTAAATATGTATTTTGGTCATGTTTGTGTGCCGACTGCATCCGGAGGGAGTTGAAATGATTATATGACATAAATAACAGCGCTGTAGCGTGATATTAGGTCACATGTTTACATACGTGGACCTAAGGTCAGGGAAGAAAATAATTCAAACACTATTTCTCCTTTCTTTTGAAGTGAACATTGTTTTGATAGCACACTGTACATTCATGGCGCTCGGAGCCACGCCTTCCTTGTGTGCATGGACTATTAATGAGAGATGGAACCATGCAGTCAGGTAAAATATACATACTTAAGTGGATAAAAGTCATAGATGTGTTGAAGCCTGCCAGCGAGAACACAAATCAACCTGTCCAGCATGGTGCGTGCGTGTGTGTGGGTGTGTGGGTAGAGGGGGGGTGGGGGTTTGGGGGGGGGGGGGGGGGGGTCACCCTGAATGAAATGGTTTAGGCTCACTGATCTGCGCGAAGGAAAGTCAATGGGAGATGTCAATGAGAGGGCAGGCGGGGACTCCTGCACTCACATGTCCTGTGACTGACACGGCCTAACCTGGGGGGCTGCTGGGATGTCGACAAAGTGCAGCCCCCCTCATACGGCCGCAAAGGAGCACAGTGAGTTATGGCCAAAGACTGTAGGTCACGTGACCCGCGCTGCATCTCTTTGACTCCGTGGTTTTACAGGGCGGTCATATGCTTTCATTTAAATGGTGTTTTTTTTTTGTGCATGCGGTTTTTCTCAATATTGTGAAATTGTAGAAACCCATTAAGTATAATAAATCCTTAATTATGAGTTAGATGGTAAGAATACATGCCAATGTTTTTCCAGTCCTGCTTTTAGATCACTTGTGTCTTAGCGGTCTGGTGTCGATGCTTGTTTGTATCGGCGTTTCCATTCTGATGGATGATCTACTTCCTCCCACTTTTTGGTGAAGTTGATGGAACATGTCCTCTTTGTTCTTATTCTCTTTCTTAGAAAAGCTCAACAAGGATCTTATTTTGCAATAGACAATTTCCATAAATATGCTTAACCTGATAGTTATATTTTTACAAGATGCTGGTGCAGCATTGTTAAATACCCTATATCATTATAAGGAAAACATTCAGGCTATTATTGTACATACTGGTATATATATATATATATATATATATATATATATATATATATATATATATATATATATATGTATACTTATACTCTTATACTTTTTGATAGCTGCTAAACGATATTGTCCTAGGTTTTAATTGAACACTTTATTGTATGTACCTAATTTTCAAATAAAATATAAATATTTGTTTAGTATTTTTATGTTCCTGCTTCCCAAGATTCCAGTGCAATAACAAGGAATACAAACCGGAGCACTCTAACTTCCCTGTTTCTTTGAAGGTAGAGAAAACTTGGGGAAATAACAGTGGCGGCCTATGGCAAACTGCACTTCAGAGAATTCAGCCCCCTTTTTTCTTCCTGCCACATGTGACAAGTGAGCCATGCAGCTTTGCAGAATTATATAGCTGTGTGTCTAATTATTTCTTTTCAAGTCCATACAATAAAAGACTGCATGCTTTTCTCTTGCCTGGGTGAGGACAGAAGAAGGAGTGCCCTCCAAAATATTCTCTCTCATGCCTCTGACATGCACATCTGTCTGCACGTCAGCGTGGAAACTTTCTTCGACGTCTTTGGTTTTAATGAAAGGGATCCGGGAGCTACAAATGCAATCGGTGCTGCGATGACACATTTCAATTCCATTGTGCAAATAGAATTTCTTTTAATCTTTATTATTCACCGCTTCATAGTTCAAACTACAGCGAGGACTTAAGACAATTGCCCTTCAAAAACAAGTCGAACCACACCAACTATTGTGATGAAGGTGCGTTACACAGACACCCACGCAGAACAATGGGCAACGCTGCAACATTGTGTGTATAATGTTGAAAATGTTTGCTTTAAATTATTAATTCTTGATATTTCACACAAGTTAAAACGCTGTATGTTTTTTTTTTCATTCTGAAATGAACCAATTCTCCGCTATTTCTTCCAATGAAAGATGGCTGTTAGGAAATGCTTCTGCTGCAGTGCGGTCACAAGGGGGTAGCATTGACACAGTTGTTTAAGCCCTTTAGCAGGCAGCCCAGCAGCGGGACAAACTGCCTTTGATGTAATTGAGGTCTTAGACCTCTTAGAAAAGCATATATTGGTTTGTATGTGGAAATGTTCAAGGAACAATGGATTTCCATAAGTGGATGTAAAATCGTATTTGGAGCATCCCCGGCATGCTAACCGCTCTCTAAACAATAAGGAAAAGGACTCCTTCCGGATGGGACGGGTAATTCCAAGGCACTTACAGGCTGGAAATGTAATGGAATGCAGCATTAGGATTAAATGTGTGACTAAAAGATACAGACTTGACTAGTTTTGGGCCCTTTCATGGGCGATTCATTCAAATAAATGTGGAGATGTTCTCAGCTCTGAACAGCAGCACTATGCGTCCTCATAGAAGTCAGCCAGCAGCATAAAGCACATCCTCCTTTTGTCTCTCTTTTAGTGCATTTTAGTGGAAGTAGATTTCTTTTGGCCATTGTTTAGATTTTCAAATATAATTAGTTCTTATTTCAGCCTTAAAAAAATAAAATCAGGAGAATTATGACCTCCAACCTCTATATATTAAGTTGTTAATTATCCATCATTCCATGGCCACACATGTATTCCCCTAACTAACATGTTTTGTCCATCCATCTTATCATCCAACGTAATACTTAAGAGTACAAGTCTGGCAGGACTCATAAATAAAAGGTTACCTATTTACATATTCAGTTTATCATGAATATTGCATACTCTGTACATAAAAATTCAAATGCAGTGTTTATGAAATATGATCATGCAGCAAATGTGGGAAGACACAGAGCACAGCCCATTCATACACAGAAAGGATTTAGAGTAGCCTTCTGTCATTAATAAAGAACTAAATTAACTCCTGCTTGAATACTTTGTTTTTCTCTCTGCTTATTTAAGAAAGTATGTATTATTATTAGTAAAAAAATAAATAAATAAATATATATATATATATATATATATATATATATATATATATATATAATTATTTAAATAAACGTTTAAAATTGATTTATATCCCATTAAGTGAGTGACATATTCAAACTCACCTACGCAGTAATTCAGCATAAGAATAATTAGCTTTATTGACTTAACCCTCAGTATTCATCACGTCTACTAGAAAAAGTAAAACATCGGGTATCAGGTATTGTGAAGTTCATTAAGTGAACATATTCACAATATTTGGGTATCATAGTTTATTTTTTTATCCTGGGGATGTTTGGAAGAGTGGCTGCACATGCATGGACTGATCCCTGCTGATGCACCGTCATATGATAAAATATGTATATATGTAAAGTAAAAATGGATAATAGAACATTTTTACCTGCCACAGCAACACATATACGCATTCACGTCCGCATGGACTCAAGAAGAGCTGCTTGGTTTGTTCTTAAAACAGCTGAGGGGAATAATGGCATGCAGAAGCAAACACTGTGCAGCAAGTGTCTCCTCTCCTCTCATGAACTAGTTAACCTGAAAGAATACGATCTACAAATGTGTTTCAGCAAAAGCAAATTACCTGAGTTTTGTGGAGGGGAACTAATCTCTCCAAGCATGACACTGGACAGGAAAGGCCTCTTACTGTTATTATGATGTGTCGGCTCGTGTTAGATGGAGGGCCCTTGATGGCCGCATCAGGAAGGAGCATTGAAGCCCCTCTACCATGACAGCCCTCTGATGGATGTACAGGTGGTGGAGGGGCAGGGGAAGATGGAGGTTAGAGAGCTGGAGACGAGGAGGAGAAGGAGGGCGATATGACACGCCGGGAGGGTGATATACAATAGTAAATACCTACAAATGCGGCGCATTAGCAGTAGGTGGAGAAGGCGAGATAACATAAGCATGCACGATAAAGCTTTCCATCCGACAGGCCATCTCTGAACCAAAATCAAGGCCCCGTGTGGTGAATTTTAAGATTCTATTACTTGCGACCTGTGATGATTTCTCCTCTATATGAAAAAGACAACAGATTACAGCCCATTTAAATATAATGGAGGAAATCACAATATTTGTCCATCAAAGTTCGACACATTACGTAATTCTTATTCTTGACATAGGAAACAAAACAATATTGCATGTGAATATGTGGCATAAAGAGAATGTTGTCATTATCTTACCTTTGTTTATGGACGTCATGTGTTTAATGACTCGATTGTGTTTTCTAACAACCAAACTTAACGTTGGGTTCGTACCCCAAAGTAGAGAGCGTTTTTTTCCGTTGAACAGCTACATTAGAGATTACAATAGTGAAGGCTGCTTATCCCACAGCAGCCTCACACGATGTAACCTGGTTACCACCGACTCCAAGGGCGCGTCACTTGTCTGCTTTTGTGTCTGCTGGCACATTAGTGGCTTTGTTACAACAAGCTGCTGTGGTACAACGCCGTCGACGGGCACTTGTTGGTGCATCGTAATGTTTTTTTCCCTGGATCTGAGAATCCTCCCACAGCTGGGGGTGTTTTGCACACAGTATCCATACTGAAATATTAATAGCCAGTTTTTTCTCCACGTCAGCGGGTTGTAATTTGATTTCTGCTTTTAAGAAATGCAGTTTTGGGCAGCACATCTCCCCGTTAACGTCGGTCCCTTGGTTCCTCCCCGTCTTGCTCTTTCGGGTGTCCTGGGAGACGCCGTGTTGGGGAAAGTGTTACGGGGAGAGATGGTGCTCCTGCTTGGCCTGGTAAAGATTGGGGGTGCCGACGCACAGCGGGACAGGTGTTCGGAGCTGCACACGGGGGAGTCTCACCAGGCTGCAGTGCCTGGCCTACATCCATCTCTGTACCTGGGGAGATAAATGGAAAAATGTGACCCAAACAGTCCAACATCACAGCCATGGCAGGAACGTGTTCTAACAATGGCGAGCAGGGAGGGTTCCCCATATCATTACTGAGAAATGAGGCACACTCTGCAATTAATTCTAACCCTAAATGAATGTCTACTGCTTGCAGCATGCCTCTCTGTGGCAATATAAATAGATTAATAGTGCAGAATGGGGAAAATAATGGTATTCGGTACCACGCCGCCCTGATATAAAATGGGCTGCGATGCTCGCTTCATTTCTTGATCAACATTTGTTGTCATCTTGCAGACCCTACTTTTTCCAGCCTTTATTGTATAAAATGGTGTGATCTTTCCACTGCCCTTTGTCTTGGAAGAAAAATTAATTCTCATTTGCATTACCACGTCTAAATGTCAGCCCCCGATATTTTGTTAGACATTAGTAAAGCTGGCAGCGAGAGGCGCTGGATAATTGCACTCAGCCTAGCAGAGGGATTTACATAATTTCAGATAGCAATTAAAGAATCCTTGGGAATTTTCGTGCAGGCCTCTCTCTGCAGCTCACTTCTCCAGCAGTACAAAAGAAGCATTCGTTTACATTAAGCTCCATGCTCCTCGCGGTTCATTTGCATGAAATTAAAGGTTTTCATGATCTTGAACAGCGGGGTAACATTTAAAATGCTGTTTTAAAGCCCTCACCTTGGAATAATGAAACACTTCGCTTTTTTTAGAAGCCAGTGGGAGTTCATTGACTGCCTGTCTACGCTAAAAACTTTTTTCATTTGCCATTCACTCATACGGTATTGTATGATAATGCTTTCAATTAATTAAAAATACTTTTCCAAGGTTCTCTTTGATCTGACCGTGCTCCCCCTCCTCCCACCTCACCTCTCACTGAGCCCTTTACATATGGCTCCATGAAAGAAGGATCACATCGCTCCTACGTGGAATAACAACTCAACATTCAACTGATTCTACTTCCTATCTCTTTGCCACGATAAACCGATGTGGAGACTTTAACCACAGCTGCGAAGATAAACCTCTCATGTACAGTATCTTTAATTAGGTCCCCGTGGGTCCCGGTGTTATCTGCCATGCTGATTAGAACGAACATTAACTTGCTTTAGCCCTGGATCTGATAATACGCACCGGTGTTTGCTGACAAGAATGCAAAATCCAATTTGAATTTTCTTTTTTGCAGACAACATATTCCACTGTTTTGGAGCATATGATGTTTCTCTGAGCTATTAGAAATATGACTTTCATGCAAGCGGCAGGAAAAGCCCCATTGCTTTAAATCCTTCATGCCTTCTTGGTGTGGCCTGGATGACACATTTGATATGGGGAGGATCATCAGGATTAGTTCAACCAAAGCCTTCTCTCGGGAGGTCCGTGGCTCAGTAGTTCAACGTGCATATTAACAACATCCTGAGTTTGCCTGCTCTCACTTCTTGTGTTTTTATCAGTATACTATCCGATAAAATACCTATAATAACCTCTAATTAAAGAAGAAAAAAAAGTCTGGATGAATAGTCGGGCTTCATTGAGACAATAATGCAAATGTCACAGAGCTCAGAAATAAATACAAAGCCCCATCTGAACAATACCCTTCACACTTCTTCCTTGATTCCCCCTTCCGTCCTTAAAGGCATCGCGGAACATTTTCACACTAGTCGTCCCACCGCTGTGAAATAAATTGTGACAGTAACTCAATATGAAGTGAAATAGCTGAGAAAGCCTTGAGTTCACTTGCGCTGACAGTGCTGTTTAATTCCATCTCGTGCCAGGCTGACATTTCTGCTGCCACTAAATATTAAACATGTGTACCCGTTTTCATTTGCATCCGGTAATGAGGTGGGAGACGGCGCCCGACTGGTCAAGCCTCGCTCGCGGCGCGGCGCTGCGTCTTTGCTTTACCTGCAACGCAGTCGACACGGGTAAACCAACAGGAATATTTAGAGTGGAAAGGGGCCGAGGCAGAATGGAGCAGGGAAAACCAGGGGGGGTGGGGCGGGGCATGAAGATAGAGCACCTTTGTGTGCACGCGTGTGCTCTCCAGAATTCAGAAACCGGTCTGAAATGACCCCGGCTCTCAAAGCGGCGTCTGCGTCGGCTGACATTTCTCCCTGAATCTTTTAAGATGCATCCCTTGCTGCAAAATGCATTAGCGGCAAAGAGGAGAAACAGAGGCGCAAGAGGAGAGGGTTAAATGTGATTGCTCCAAATGTCATCACATCTTCATAATGCAATATATATTCATGATCTGGCAGTCCAGGAGGGCAGACATCACAGTTGTGTTCTGTAATTCAAATGTTTTATCCCAATTTGGAGTTGCCAAACATTTCTGGGCAGACATTTCAAACCAGGATGTGCATCCTTTTTTTAGGTATTATACAACTGGATGGAGTGGTGGCATCTGGGGCCAATGTTATTGAAAAGACACCGGGATGCTCACAGAGTGGGCTCGCTGTGTCTACCATTAGCCATATAGCGGTTTATTCATTTTACAGAAGACACTTGTGGTCTATTGCAGCGTATAGCAGCTCATTGTTTGGGTTTCCTGGCCCACAGCGTACTGTTGTTGTTTACTGTCATTGCTTTCATAGCAGCGGTAATGTTGGGATGGACATTTCTTTTTTACCTGCTGGGTAGTAAAATGACATCAACAAAAAAAGTACACGGAAATAGAGCAAAGTAAAATCACAAATAATAGAAAATAATGTTAAAAAAAACAACAACATGTAAAATACAAGTACCTCAAAATGATGTGATTTGATGTACTTGAGTAAATGTGGTAGCTCACTTTCAACCACTAAAGAATACTGTAGGTATATTAAATACAATATATTTACCTTAACTTTGATGAGATTAGCTTTTTTATTGATATGAAATTGATGTGGCCAACTTAATAAAGGCTCATCTTTGTATATTGCATGTGATACAGATTCTGCATTGGACTCCTCAGTGTTTAGAATAGAAAAGCCGGGTCCTCTGATATTTTTAAATGAAAGCACAATATACAATTTTCTCTTGTCAGTGTGTAACCATAAGCACTTTGACGAGAAACCAACACCAGTGTGAGGAAACTTTACACATTAATTACATGATTATGACATCTTAGTTACAGATTTAAATTGGTTTGTGTGGAAAGGAGACGTACATCTGTCATTGCCCTGTTCGGCATACCGCTCTGCAACAGTTAAAAGTTTAGAGACGCCACGCCTTTCTATGGAGGGCATGTATTACTTTCATATTACGGATCAAATATGTCACGAGAAATCAAACCTTGATCAAAACCAAAGCCGACTGTCGAGGAGGAACAAGCAAACATCAAAGAGCTTACAGTAGAAAGGCAGAGGTGGTTGACGTTGCGTGTGTGTGTGTGTGTGTGTGTGTGTGGTAGTGTGTGTATGTGTGTGTGGGGGGGCTTCCAGCGTCTTGTTAATTCACTTCATGAGAGCTGTTAAGCACATTCAGCAGTCATGGAGAATCGTGTCCAGTCGCGGGCCTCCGGTGGGACTGCGTGTCCTGAGGTTTGCTGTTGCTAGCTTGTCATGTCCACGTCAACAGCACTTATCGCCTTTTGTCTGAGCGCCGAGACGTTTCCCCGGCATTTAGCTGCCTGTTTGTCTTCTCTTGATTTCCCCTCCAAATCTGTCACATATAGTCTTCACCTGACACCTCAGCGAGCGTTCCTCTCTCAAACACTGTCAAAACAGGCAGATCCAACAGGAAGAGATAGCAGCAGGGAGCCACTAACTGCCAAACGTTAAACACAACGCGGCAAATAATGACCCGCGTGGGCGAAGACGGTCCGCCGTCGTTTACTTCATCAACTCGCCGACTGCTATCCAAATAAGAAGAAAAAGAACAGTTTGTGTTCGCAGTTCATTTGGACTCTTGAGTTATCAAGTGCTGCTTTATAAGCCGCTCGCACGTTGTACTGGATGTCAATAACACAGAGTCCAGAGATTTCACATCACCGAGACTTTCTATGTCCTTTTATTTGTTGGAGTAAAAGCACTGGCATGAAAACAATGCACTTCACAGTGAAGGTCTGGCGGAGAGTCAAACGCTTCTCGTCGGAGCATTTTTCTTTTCCTTTGCCTTTCTTTCCCAGGCGAGAAAAAAAAAATGTCTATTATTTCAATAAGCTCTCGGTTTTAATACATTATTGATCTTAAGGTTGAACTACAGGCCACTGTATTACCAGGATTCCAAAGCCCATCATGGCATGACACTCATGTACTTGTGAAAAATTATACCAATTATTAAATCAACCAACAACTACCTCAAACAACAATCAATTGTCACATTGGAAAGCATTTTGTCCAACAATGCTATTGGCTTTGTGGTTAAAAAGAAGGAGTGGGCGTCGGATGTTTAATGACTTCCAAATATTGTTCCCTCTCTCTCTCTTTTTTACTTATTACTATTCTCTCCGAGAAGGTTTTGCTCTAAAGCGAGCCTTCGATTATGTCTGACGCTCCGTGTTAAGTGACCGAATAAGACAATAGCGTTTGCCATTGATTAGCCATAACGAGCACCGACGGCTCGACACCACTACAGCTGAAAGCCTGCATTACGGGTATGAATTATGACGAGCACGCCACCAAAACATATATTCACTCGAATTCTGAAAATGCCAGAAAGCGAGCCGAGGAGAGAAAGCCATTTCTCGAGCTGCTAAAGTGGGCGGGGGCCAGGGGCTGAGTGCTCGCGGGGTCAAGTGCGAGCCGTGTCTTTGACAGTGGCTGCCTGCCTGTGTTTCCATATCACAACGTTCAATCATGCGGCGCCCTCATGCAGAAACCTTTAACTCAATGCTCATGAATGCAGGGGAGCAAAGCCCACTGTCTGCAACCGCTGTGCTTGTGTTTCTTTGTGGTCAGTGGGTATTTGTCATTGTTTTGTTTGTGTGCTTAATGCAAGAAAGATAGTGGTTGTTTTTTTTCCTGCTTCTTCTGTTCTTTTTTTTCACATCTGCCGATAAAGGTGCACATTGAAGAAAGTCCTGGCCGATGCGATCCGCCAAACACTAGGTGGGGGTCTGAAAAACTACAATTAAGGTCACCTTTATTGTTTCCAATCTGGATCGCCAGTGTGACATCTAAATGACATTTTAATGAAAATTCTAGACAGGTTATTTTGAATAGTTTCCTAAAAGATGCAGAAGGTTGAGCAGTGGCGAATTGCAAGTGTCTTTGGGGGGAACGGGGTGGCTTGACGGGCGCCGGAAAATCTGAGCCAAATAAATGAAGCGGCGGCGGTAATACAGTGCGTTACAGCGGAGAGTGACAAGCCCGTTCCTCCCATGAAGCAGCTGAGCTGGCATTAAACAGACGAGACATCCCGCTCAGTCAGTTATCGGCCCAGGAATAATGAAGGACCGGGCCGGCAGAGCAGGACGAGTCGCCCTACTCAGCCAAGTGGAGAATTTAATTTCGTGCAGGTTTCTCTGCAGCCATGCGGTTCCCCATCGGAGGTCCGCCGGCGCTCGGGTGAGCGCGGACAACTCGGTGTGCACCCGACTCGGAGTCTCCCCGGCACTGACGGAGATGTGTGGTGATGGATTTTAGAGTGGCTCGGGGAAGAAGTTTGGGCAGGGCCGTTAAAGAGGGGAGCGAGCGATGACAAGCTAACTTCAGAGAAAAGTAAAAAAGCGATCAGTCGTGCTCCTCATTTTCCAGAGTATGGGTGCATTATTAAATCAAAGACAGTGAATTGAGAAATGGGCCCTGTCCGACCCTAAGATATGGAAGAGGGGAATAATATTGTCTGTGCTTAATGTTACCCCTGCTCCGCCAACGGCCGCGCTACCCAACCTGGCCACTCGATTCACACATTACGAACAAACGTTGACATCAGGAAACATTAAAACCGTCTTTATAAAAAGACATTTATTGACGATGATTCCCCACAATGCCTTCTCGTTAAATAAAGGTGCTAATCTTGCACTGGATTTTGTGTTCACATGATCACGTGTTAATTCTAAAGCATGAATGGTAAAGCTTCTGGTCGGATGCCCGTGCCCTGCAGTCATGGCACCGACTCTACGTATACACTACCGTTCAAAAGTTTGGGGTCACTTAGAAATGTCTTTATTTTTCAAAGAAAAGCATGTTTTCTGAATGAAGATAACATTAAATTATTAAGAAATGCATTCTATACTATATTAACGTGGTAAAAGACTATTCCAGTTTGAAACACCTGTTTAAAAACATTTTAATATCTACACGGTTGTATAGAGGCCCATCTCCAGTGTTCTAATGGCACATTGTGTTATGGCCTTAGAAGAATAACGGAGGGGTAGAATTTTAGAAAACCCTAAAAAAATTTAGTAGAAAAAAGAAACGATAAAAAAAAGCACTTTTTGGTAGTGTTAGCACAGCTGAAAACAGTTATGCTGGTCAGAGAAGCTTTTCAACTGGCCTTCCTTTTGAGCTTGAAGTCTGAAGAACACAATTCATATTTAAAATAAAAAAATATTTCTAACCCTGTCAATGTATTTACTATATTTTCTATTCATTTTGCAATTCATTGGATAAATAAAAGTGAGTTTTCATGGAAAACACAAAATTTTCTGTTTTGAACGGTAGTGTATATTCTAGAGGGGTACAGTCTAGCAGCCATGTGGTGCACTGACATCTTTTGCTTTCTTGTGCGTTGAAAATCATTCATTTGGATACGTTCATATCAATCACATCAAATGTGTCCTGTAAAAAGTCAGTCTACTGTTGTACAAGAGTCGTGAGAGTTTATTCTAAGAAGTTTGCTCCACATATACGCCGTGAATACTTTTTGCTACGCAGCATGAAGTCAGTGATGAAAGTATGGGTCGTGTTGCTCTGTGTGGAGAACACTGGGCGGATCAGTGGCATGTGAAGCCCATTCATTCCCCTTCATAGGCCTGTGTTTCTTCTGTGTTTGAGCCGGGGAACAATCGGTGATTGTCGACTGTGAACACTTTGATGTATTGTTGAAAAAAGTGCAATATGACCTCTTTGGCTGTGTAAAAATAACAGTTTGCCAATTCAGATTGTACATGCTGTCTCCTGGCAATACCTACCAAATGCATTATAATCCATGAGACGGCCATTGTGTGTTTATGAAAAAAACTATTCAGTGAATTTCTTTGAGCAGGAAATGGGCCAAAATAAACAGTTGGCGGCCAAGTCTGTACAACCGACGTCACACGCCGATCTAGCTCAGCCTCGTGAACACTGCATCTGGTTGTGAAGGTTTTTTGGGGGGCTTCATCTTACCGGGGGCATGAGACAAAGACAGAAAGCCACGTAGCGCTAACTTTAACACCGAGAAAGGATTACACTGTATTTCATAATAAAAGACAAATGAATAAGACGTCAGACGTCAGTGGTGGAAACATGCCGCATACACAGGTTTAAGGGGAGTTAGTTTACAAAATATGATAGCATAGGAGAAACAAAATACAACTGAAGAAACGTCAAGGCACAAACCAAATATATACAAAAGTATTAAAGCTTATACACAGGATGAGAAACTGCCATCACTTATAACCTCATGACTGGCTTTAAAACTACTTTTGTAGTTTGACTATGTTGAGGAAATGTTACTTTCTGTATTGTTGTTGTTCTTAGTTTGCACTCTAGGTTGAAATGCACTTATTGTAAGTCGCTTTGGATAAAAGCGTCTGCTAAATGACATGTAATGTAATAATGTAAAACAGTAGATAATGTTAAATAATGACTAGGTCTCATCTAGTTAATGTATCTGATGCTACCGGGGGTTAAATTGCACCAGAACTGTAGTAAAACTCTAAAGTAAACAGATCATATCTCCTCTCATATTTCTCGAAATGCTCCTACAATTGTTTTAGACAACAGAAACCGTCTGTCTAACTATTTATGAGTGAAGCCAGCATGTAAACTACATGATGGGCATGTTGAAGTGAGTCACAGCAATGTGTGTTTCCTCCCACGGCCAGGTGCAGAGACTTCTCACAATAAATAAATCTCCCCTTAATGTGTCTTTAATAAAGCAGAATGACTGTATGACACAAAAACACTGAACATTGCTCTAAATATTGTGATAAAGACAATTCAGCACATATCAAAATGAACCTAATGGCGGTGTCTTCTCACTCCAAGCACTGGAAACACATCTCACCATTAGCCTCTCTCCATTTTATTTTCCATAATGGCTGTTAGGATGTGTGTGTGGGTGTATGAGTGTGTATGTATGTGTGTGTGCGTGACTCTGTGTCAACTAGTGAGATCATTTGATTATTAGCAGCTGTAAATTATTGCCACTCCCACAAAAGATGATATCAGATTGTATCAAAATGTGAAATCCCTATCACTTTTAATATTGCATATGATATACGTATTACACATCATTTTAAAAGACAGTCGTCCCCGAGCATTACTCACAACATGCCAGATGAAACAATCCCTGGACTTGTGAAAGAGCCGTGAAACATATTCGGTGAAGTTTTGGTCCAGATGTGTGCCTGTAGCTGCCATCACTCCCCTCCCTGACTCAGGTACTCAGTGACATGGCACTTAGAGTCACTTTTTAACACTCAGCCAGTGAACATATGGTCACTTGTAGCGTTATTTACATTTGACACTAGTGTTAGTCAAAATGAACACTTCTCAGTGAAGAGTAATAACTCTGAAATCTTATCACCATGTTCAGTGTTATTTTACATTTCATTTAGCTGACACTTTTATCCAGAGTGACTTACAATCATGAATGAATGAATGAAATTAATGAAATATACTTTATTAATCCCCAAGGGGAAATTTGTTGGCAACAGTAGCAGCACCGATAAAACTAAACACAATAAAATAAAATAAAAGTGTAAGAAAGAAAGAAAGTGACATAAAGTAAAGTGTGCAAAGTGAAATATAAAATACAAAATAAAATAAAATATATATATATATATATATATATATATATATATATATATATATATATATATATATATATACACACACAACATGTATGTAATACAGCACAGTAAATTTAAATAAAATATACATATATATATATATATGGTGTGCAAAATCATGTTACATGGATGCACCGTAGACACAGCTACTCTACAGGGAGCAAGTCAGGGTTCAGTGTCTTGCTCAAGGACACATCGACTAAGGCAGGGATTGAACCGCCAACCCCTGATTGAAAGACAGAGCCGCTACCCACTGACCCACAGTGGCTCTCCAACACGCTGTAGGGACCGAGTCTTTACTGGCTGAGTGTTAATGAACTCTAAGTGTGGACTTGACACTGACAATTCTACCGTGCAGCTTTTGACCCGGTCTCGTCGGCGCTCCACGATTGCATATCTCGAGACACGCAAGCAGCTCGAGTGCAAGTTGAACTCAGTATAGAGTTATTCTAAAACGTTGCTTCTGTTGAAATATCAATATTTGATATACAAAAATGATAAGAGAAATTATTTCTAGAATTAAAATGCGCGTGATGAAACTCAATTTAAAAGGAGAAGGAGGGGGCGGAGCTTCTGGAGTAACATTGAACGTTAACTCTGACAGTCAATTCACTTTAACACTTTATATTTTACATAACCATGTTTATCTGAGTATTTATACCAATGCTGGGGGCTATTTACTTTCTATTGTTGTAATAACTCTGAAAGAGTCAATATAATTTAACAATGTATTCCTAACACTGGGTAATCCACTGTGTGGCAGTCGTAATGAAGCCCTGTAGCTTCATTCAGAGTCTTTGCTAAAGTGTAGGAGGCTTTCTTTCTGATGTTTGATAATGTGAACTTTCCTTCTTTCTGATGTCAGAGAAAATATCATCCCACACAACAGCAGAATCTTTCATAAATGATCCCATAACCTGGGATCGTGCTTGGATTTAGAAAAGGCCTCGGCTCACACTATCACTTCTCTCCTATATTCAATAATTCATCAGGCTGCGTAGATAAGAAGACAGTTCTGGCAAATATTGATCCTATCTGGGAAAATATCACGGGATTAAGGACGTTTCACAGATTCCTTCTATTAGTAGTTATTTGAATTCCTGTTTTATACTTGTAAAAAAGGATAAGACAAGACAAGGCATAACACTTGAAAGGACCTTCTGGGCTGTGAATCTGCTCAGTGCTTTTGCTGCCAGGCACGAGTCCCAGCCAAGCTCCTGTGGACAAACTGTTTGTGCAAATTGTTGTGTGTATATATATATATAAATATATACACACGTAAATGTACACACGCAGCCGGTTGCAAATGAAAAGACAGACTTCACACCAACAGTGACCACTCATTTGGAAGCGGCCCAAACGCCTGTGGCTGTAAAGACCTGCCCAGGGTTTGGCTTCTTAAAGCGGAAATAATTGCAGAGGTGCACGCTCCATTAAAAGCAACTATTTAATACAATAATCATTCAATTAAAAATCCCTTGTAGCAGCTGCCATAGTTGATTTGGATCAAAGGAACATGTTATTTGTGGTTTGAAGCAAACTGTTTCACCGTAGGCCACGGTCGGCTCTTTCTGCAGAGCATTTCACCTGCAGACCGCTTCGTTCAGAACACGCTCATCACGGTTAGCGCTTTGATTCTTATTATAATGGAGTTTCACTTATAAAATGTGTGGAAAGCAGTCTGTCAATTGTTGAGCTAACATTATTGTGAACTGTGTTTTTGTAAACTTATGAGTCGATTGCAGTAGATCACTGGAGATCCTGGCAAACTCAGCACTTTACTTTACTCAGAAATGTACTTTGTTTTCCCCTGTATATTTAGTATTAGTATTTAGTTTTGTGTTTTATAATTATTTGTATTAATGCACTGATGTGTACCACTGCTGTGATTTTGGAAATGTCCCTACTGTAGGACGAATAAAGGTATATATCATATCATATCAATATTCAATATTGTGTTGTGAATAATGAATTCCACTTCAGATGTGTATTGGTGGATAAAGTGATGATTACTCTGTTCACTGTTGAAAGTAATTAATAATAGGGTATACAGTTAGTAATAGGGTATACAGTAAGTAATAGGGTATACAGTAAGTAATAGGGTATACAGTAAGTAATAGGGTATTGTATTTATTTGTTCTTTGACCGTCACTTAGTCTCCTTCATCCAACCGGAACAAAAAGCTGCCGCTGGACGTTACTCGTGGTCGCTGGTTTACATTCAACATGCGTCTGATTAGCCAGCTAACGGATTACATCGACAGAATCATTGAACAGACGGAGAATCACAAATCTCAGTAATAAAGCCGAGTCCTGAAGAGGAGAGCTGAGGATGAAGCACAAACGACGTGTTTTGGTAACACCATGACTTTTCTTTTGGTTTCCCACTAACGACCAATAGAATTAATGCGTTGTCTTCCTAAACATGTTTTAGCCCATGACTATAAAACTATTAATGCTTAGAAAATGAACAAACA
Source organism: Liparis tanakae (assembly GCA_036178185.1). Lineage (NCBI taxonomy): Eukaryota > Metazoa > Chordata > Actinopteri > Perciformes > Liparidae > Liparis > Liparis tanakae. Next base: position 20,607,320 of record CM070094.1, read on the forward strand.
ATAGAAGCATAAGATTCACAAACTTAAACGTTCCATTTTGCCAAATTGTACCTTAAATGTCTAACTTGCTGCGAATGCATTTCACTTTGGAAGAGAAGACTTTTAAGGGAAGATTATTAAAAAAAGATAGTTAAGTCTTAATCGACTATAAATCAGAACCAAACATAACTTCATTTGGCCATTTGTAGTTTTTTACTCATGCGTCAAACTGTGAATAACCGCGACCTCCTCACCCCGCAGCTTAACGGTGAGATGTGTTCAGGGGCCTCCAGACAGTTGGCTTTCCTCCAAAAAGGCATCGCATTATAGTTGCACTGCAAGTAAAATATTTGTATTTTAAAATGTCTCTATGAAGGGCAGTATGCTGCATGATTATCTGTTATATGATGCAGTATTTATTACAGGGGGTAGCAGGCTAAATTATGGCAAAGAATATTAATGATTTTGAACCTGGAGACAAATACAAACTCGAAGTTTCAGAAACAAAAGGACGTTACATCCGTTTTCCAGTGCGAACCAAATGGCCTTTCAGATTGTAGACGTTGACTCTGCGTCTGGCTGGCACGAGGAGGCCGTTCTTCACAACAGAGAGATGGCTTTGTGCGTTTATCTTGTCGGGCGCCGTTTGAGCAAAGGAGCACATTACGTTGAGTCTTTGTTTTATTGTGTTCAGCAAATTAATAAATGGGAAGCGGAGTGGGAAAAAATAGATATGAAAATGTGTACTTTGCATTATTGAAAAGCCCATCCACTCTAGGTTACCAGCAGCTATTGTAGTACAATCTGTGGAATGTAATTAGAGTGTGAGTGTGTGAGAGAGCAGCACAGATAAAGCTGCCTCTGCCATTATGGACTCCCTCATAATATTTTGCCTCCCTCTGAAACTTATTCTCTCTGAACTAATTCTGCACGACATATTGCATTTCTGCTTCTGCCATCACGAGGCTACCTGTGAATTAAACATAGTTTGCAATACAGCAAATTTCCAGATCACATTTTGGACATGCAAATATCTCATATTTGTTATGATTTATTAATTCAAGCCCGACGAAACTCACATTACGTACAACTGTTATTGCCGTTATATGCTCTCAGCATATTTATTTGTGCGACATGAGATGGATCTAGAAGTGGCGGAAGAGTTGTGATGATGGATACACAGATTGCTTCATGAGGGAATATGGAAACAATGGAGAGAAATGTACATTTATCAAAAGAATTAAAGCTTCAATTTGTGTTGGAATGGCAGGTCGATGGAATGTATTTGCTTGTCTTGGTGTCAAAGTGGAGGGACATCTTAAATGGAAAAAACAATTGCAGATGGATTTCATCTTAGTAACAGCTGAGTAGATCAATTTAATGTGTCGTGAAACTCTATCTACCGAAAGTAGTTTTAAAACTGCAATGCAATACAACGCTACACTTGATGGAAAAGAACTGCAAGCATGAGGTCACATGTCAGTTCGCAGTAGACGTATGAGAAAATGTTCTTGTTTATTAGTATTAACGTATGTATATACACTACCGTTTAAAAGTTTGGGGTCATTTAGAAAAAAGAAAGCACTGTTTTTTCCAATGAAAATTACATTAAATTAATCAGAACTACACTCTCTACATAGTTAATGTGGTAAATGACTATTCTCTGTTTTTTACTGAAATCTCTAGAGGTCTATAGAGGCCCATCTCCAGTGTTCTGGTGGTACATTGTGTTACTACCTTAGAAGACTAGCAGAGGGTTAGAACACCCTTGAAACCTTTTTTTATTTGTATAACTTTTTATTTTGCATTTTCCACAAACAGATTATTCCTTGACATCGAAACCCTTTTTATGTAAGCGCAGCTGAAAACAGTTATGCTGGTAAGAGAAGCTCTAAAACTGGCCTTCCTTTGAGCGACAAGTTTGAAGAACAATATTAATATTTCAAATGAAAATCATTACAGTATTTCTAACCTTTTCAATGTCTTGACTATATTTTGTATTACTCTTGTATTCATTTAATAAATAAAAGTGTGAGTTTACATGGAAAACAACATTTTCTCCGTGACCCCAAACTTTTGAACGGTAGTGTACAACTAATTAGTTTTGACAGTTGCTTTTTGCTTTTTGCTTTTTGCTGCCTGGGTTTTGTTCCTGATGTAGGAAGTGCACACTTTTTTTTTTTCGAGGTGGAGGGCCGAGAAACTCCGGGGTCTCACTCCAGAGTCAGAGCTTCACATCTTGAGTCCATAAAACACAATCTCTCCCTAACATTACCTACATGTTCTATGCCTCAGCATAGCCGTAAATAACCTGTACCATGCTTTAACAAGCTGATATTGTATTTCAAGAGTAGAAATACTTGGGGAATATGTGGTCAGCAAAGGTTTTGCAGTAAAGTCCCTCAACAGCATGTTAAGAGGTTGCAGAGATGTCTCCTGAAACAAGCATGCTTAGCAGTTAGCCCCGCCCCTTCCTGTCTCACCACCTGTGCCTCCGGAGGCGCTAGTGGGTCACTGCAGCGTCCAGTCCGTCCCCGCTCCAACATGACGGCACAGAGAAGTCGCGCTGCCTCAATCCCTGGCCATGTGCGTGTCGATACATTGTTCCTTGGATTCAAGGCTACAGAAACCAGAAAACATGGGTATTGGTTTCTTCCTCCCAGATCATCCAATAAACAAAACTATCAAAATGTACATTGTCGAATATAGCTAAACGCCCCCGGTTGGTAGAAGAGGAAACACACAGATGAATGACGTAAACAACAGGCCAATGCTACACATGGGGAGCAGAGGCAGCAGTGATATTTGGATCGGCATTCAAGAGTTTCAGCACTTCAGCACATCTTGCCTACTTGTGTCCTGCTGTCAGTCACCAGGAGTCGGTTTATCATTTGTATTTAATTCTTTGAACAGATGACCAAGATGAGATGATGTGGACTGAGCATGAGATGAAATGCTGCCCCCTATTTCTTTGGATCATGTGGTTAGATATTACTCGTTTAAGTTAACTTCTGTACGTTAACTTAACCAACATTTCAAATTTAGAAAAATGTAGACAAAGCTATCTCTACTTTTACTTAAGTAAAGGGTCACAGTACTTCCTCCATGTGTGTTAATTGGTAATATATAAATATAATATCTAGGGTACAGGGTTGCCAGTGCTGTGCGAAACGTGTGTATATTTATACACACATATATATATATATATATATATATATATATATATATATATATATACACACACACACACACATATCTATTTATGTGTATGTATTTTCTCTCCCTTTTTTTCTCTATTCCACTGGCTGGAACAAAAATATTACACACACAGATATCTATTTATATATATTTTATATATATATATGATTCAAACAACACAAGATATCTGTCAAACAGTACTTGTATGTATATATATATATACACACACATACATATATATATTTATACATATATATATATATATATATTTAATACATAAGTACTGTTTGACAGATATCTCGTAAGCTAACAAATGCTGCAAACCAAATATGACTCATGCATGCAGAAAATGTAGTTACAAAAATGATAATGTAATCCTATTTCCTTTAAAGTTAAGGTTTTAGTCGTTTGGGACACCATATATGGAGACACAAATATATTTATTCCTTTTGCAGCTGTTTCTTGTGACGTAAACGCCCAAATAATTCATGGTATCATCACAGTGGTCTGGCTGAGGATTTAGAGACACCACTTTGTAGGAGTCACGGACACGGATCTGTGGCAGTTAAAATAAGAAAACAATATGGTCTCACATTTGCATGTCGGTTATGGGAGGTCTTCTATCACATAAAGAGCCAATGAATTTATTTTCCATGCTTCCTGTTCATAGATAAGCCAGCTCTTCTTTTAATGGTGCTTCTCAGTGAAAAGAGCGATAATAGAAGCTGACCGGGCCAAAAGTTGAGCAAAAAAAAGAAGAAATGATTAAGGAACCTTATTAAAAGCAACCTTGTAGATCCAGACGCGTGATGGAGAGCACATTATGAGGCCTGATCCTTTTCAAATGACACCACGGTTTCCCGAACACGCCGAAAAACCTGATTAGGGTGACAAGCACTGAGTGATACTGCAAACCTGTTAATAACATGAAAATTAGAAGGGGCTCATGCAAAGAAAGGAGATTAATTTAGCTGGAGTCCATCTTGCACAAATTGCGAAGTTGTGAATATGTTTTCAGATAATGAGCCTTCCTACTTGTCAGCTCACTTGTCATTTTCTGTAATTAATGTTAAGGAAGACTCCTTCCTGATGGTTCATATTACTCATGTACCAGGGAAATTTCTCCCCAGAAATAATTTACATTTATTATCATCAGTCTGTTTGTGTGGTTTATTTCACAGTGGAGTAATTTATTGCAGCACCATTTCGCTCGCCTTGATTAGTCACTCGTCAGACTCGGATGTAATTTTTTTTCTTCATATGTCTTGTCCATGGAAATTGAAAGTGTTTTGGGCTCAGCGTGTTACCTTCGCAGCTCACATCTTTTACAATTTTTTCTTGTATTTATGTCTGTGTGTGTGTGTGTGTTTACCTCTTGAGTCCTTGGAAAGCCCGTTTTTGCTTTTTATTTATACATATATCTATCATTATACTGTAGATCTCCAATACACCACATGTAAAAAGTTTCTGAAATTCGAACTGGCTGGATTTTGAAAGTAATTCTGCAAATTATACATTAATAGATAAAATATAGCCACGGTAAAGTGGATGCCTCACCACACGTTAGCCTAATAATGTGCATTTCTACTGAATTACAGAAGTTATATCTAACAGTGCATTTGTAAATAATATTTTAATTCATCATACAGCACTGAATGCATACACAGCGTTGGAAATAATGAAATAATACATTTGATTTCTTCACACAGTGAAGTTTATTCCCCTGAGCCCCGAGAGATAGCAAGCAAACAGATTTACCCCACTGTGGTGTGACCATAACTCAAAGAAATATTCATTTAAGACGTGATATTTAAATCAGCCTTTCTTGGCTACTAAGCTTTGCTTTTCTTTGTGCCAGTAAATTTATAAGCCCACTTCTTAAATGTATTATTCATCCAAGCATGTAAATAATGCATGCCTGCTTCCACAGTAAATTAACCCTTTACCTTACCAGGGATACAGGAGTCATTGTTTTGAAAGGCAATTATGTCATTTAATTAATGTTGTAATTAATACTGTAATTAGCTTAAACACCCTGCAACTGGGTGCCACTACTAAGCTGTCTTAATTAAATAGATTGAACGGTTTTATATCTTTTTGCACTGTCACGTTGCAGGGTGCAGACCAAATACGCCATCTTATTTGAACATTTTACAAAAAGTTTTTTTAAGACAAACAAGCCGAGAGAAACACACCGATGGGTGTCATAAAAGGGAAGGGAAGGTCATACACTTCCTGTCTTTAAAGCTTCTCCTCACAAAGAAAAGTGCTACTTTTGGTCAATCATTTCTAAACTACCATTGAAAAATCATCTAACCTGATCACAATGTGATATTCAATCACATTGGGAGTCATTTTCTGCTGGGAATTATAAAGAAAACACATCAGATTATATCAGTTTTCAAACTAAAAAGGTAAGGGAGTTGTGTTTTATTGCTGCGGTACAGCGACGTTAGCGGGAAGACATCTAATCCTCTCGTAGAGGTTTTTTCCCCCCCGCCCAACCTGACAGTGATAGAAAGTGTTTTCCCCAAACTAGAAAAATAGTTGCGAGAGGATGAAATAGCAAAGAGGTCAGTGAATACTGGAGGATTTCCTCTCCTCTCAACTCGACTGGGTGCAGGTCCGGCTTTGTATTCACGAGCTGTGAGCATCCGCAGAGCTCATCTATTGTGCATGTGCATGTCAGGATCATTTCTGAAGCCAGACGCCTCGCCGCTACCAGGAAGCAATAAGGAGGAACTCCCTGCTTGTAAAATTAATTCCCCTTAGTCTGTCGGAGTGTGGCTGCAGATCTTGGGAGTTAGTGGGTGAGACGTAAGCTGCTTTAATGCACAGGATTTCTGCTTCCAGGGAGGATGCATTATATTTCCTCTCGAGACATAAATATTGTATCAAAAAATTTGGAAAGCATGAATAATTGTAAACATTTTAAGTGAATTTTCTCCCTGTATCATGCGTGCATCAGTGGATTACGCTGGCTTTCTGTTGGGTTGCAAGTGATTTTATCAATGTCATTAGACCATTCATTGAACTAAGTGAGGAATCCATCAAAAGCTGACAGGAAGCTGGAGACTAATGGCTGTTAGGCTGTAATATTCTTTAATATGATTTTTATTTGCCTTAATTTCATCTTCTTTTACACAGGTCCCAAATCGGGGGAGAGCTGCTGAGCACCTGAGCATATTCTACAGTTTACAGAAATGTTTCAGTTTTCTTTTTTTGTTTGTTCCTGAAGCTTTATCCTGTGGATTTATTCTGGCACACATCTACAGCGCTCAGCGAACGGGCGTGAGGAGCACATTGTGTGACAATTGCGTTTCACTGCGGGGACACATGAAACAAATTAGGATGAGTATATATTATGCGGTGGCAAGCGGGACAGCAATTTGTGCACACGTGGAGCCAGTGCCCCCATTTTTTTTATCTCTTCATACCCCTGTGCATTTGGAGCCACCTTCATCATACACTCCAACACTCCAAATTAAAAATAGCGCAGCGGGTTTCAATTTTGTGCTGACACAAACCTAATTGTACACCTCCTTTCAGTAGTTTCCACTTGTTCTTACACCTCATATCCTCTGAAACAATCAGCCGCAGCCCTGAAATTGCCTGAAACGTAACAAAAATGAAATGGAAATTAATTTTTATACAACAGGATTATCTACCCATGTGACTATTATCTTCCCCTGCTGTTTATCTGGAGCAAAAGGAGGGGGGAGGGGGGGGGGGGTACTTTTACAATTAATGGCAGAGGATTCAGAACCCGAGTGCAATTATTAGATGACACATCTTGAAGAAATAGCCCTTCATATTGCCTTACCCTGGGCTTCAATACTCTTGACCCGGGGTATTAATGGATGAGTTAATGGCCTGCAGAAATCCTTTAATTTATGCCAGGGTGAATTAAGAATAAGTAATGGATTCTGCTTTTCAAAATGTCCAGACAAGGCATTTCCGTTCAGCCTATCTGAGAAATCAAATTATCATATTATCTCTTTGAATGGGTCTTCTGAACCCATATTTCACAATATCTGATGGAAATAGTTTTGACATTCATTACATGACTCTTGCTTTATTGTGGCGTGCTGGTACAAGCTGTGACAAAAGGGGATAATGATTTTCGTGCCGGCGATGAAGAAAATGGACGTGAAAAAAAAGGGATCAGAAATGACAAATCAACTTGCGGCGTCCTAATGTAAATACAAATGTAATTATGGGACTGAAAATTGGTTCGACTCTCTGGAAAGAGGCCGCTGCCCTTCAGCCCTTTCCTGACACGTAATTCACAGAACATGTGATGTTTTTTTAGTTTTTCCTAAGTGTTTTGTTTCTTTAATGTTGTGTTGAAAGACGCACATCTAGTTAACACTATGGATTATATTCTTTGGCTACAGTCTTTTCAAACCTTTTGTTTCCCCGTTCATTATTTTTAAACCTTTATTTACAACTCAGGGAATCTATTGAGGGAATCCCTTATTTTCAATAATTTAGACTTTAGAGCATCGAAAAGACCTCAAACTAACAATCTGTCAGAAAACCAGTTAACATCAATACAATCATACAAAACAACAATATAGTTAAAGAATATAGTTTAAGAATACAGGTCGATAGTGGACTTTCATCAAGTCAAATAATAAACTGTCGAGGTGATTTAGAATATTTGGTTTGAGGTCGGCTTGCAAGAGATTCCACGAGTTGTTGCACTAAAAGTAATACGTAGGTACGATGGTCATTTTCCAATCAGGGCTTTAAAGATATACAGACGCTCGTGAATATCACATCTCTCAGTCAGAGGAGATCAACCAACCTTATCAGAGAGGATGCAGTGGCAGTAATAAACCTCAGGGCCGGCTGGTGAACACAATCCAGGGGCCCGAGTGTGTGGAGGCAGCACGGCGTCTGTAAATTAAACCCCTATAATCCAAAATTGCTAGGAAAGTTTGGATAGATTCAACAATCCTCTTCCGACAGATCAGAGGAGAGCCGGTTGTATTTCTAAATAAAAAAGCACTTAAAAACTCAATGTTGTCCAAACACTGGATTCTGTTGCACTCATATTTAACTCCTGAATACAACCGGAACTTAATCTGTTCAAGCTGCATTCTCAGATATATAGTGCAGCAATATGAAATACTCTGCAGGGGAGCCGACCTCCATGTTCAATGGTTATCTTCTTTGTGCATAGAATACTTTCTTTTAGCATAAAACAATATGAATATTTCATTTTAATGCTATCGTGTAACACGTTTTAAATTAAATTTAGCTAAATATGCATGAGCGGTATTTATGGTATATAGTAGCACTTAATACCTACTTACAACATTTTTAATTTAACAATATAAATACTGCCTCTGTAACCGATAATGTAACTGAGAATAAACAACATGCTGCTATACAACACCTTAGTGCACATCCACCCAAACCAACGTTGTACGCAGCACATTGTGGATGCAAAGGAAATCAAATCTTCTCATGCATTTATCCGTTTATCTCTTAACAATGGCAACGACTTCAATGTAAACCGTTCAACAGTTACGGTACACGTGTACGATGTTAATCAACAATAATATTCTATATCTTCATGTAAATGGTAGTGAACAAAACATATAGGACATGTCAGATTAAGGTGATAAAAAAACAAAAATGCATAAAAAGAACACACAGTCCCAACAAAAAACAGGTGGAAGGGTACAGTCGGATATGTTGCGTGTATTGCATTAGCGTGTACAGGTGGTCCTAATAAACCGATGGCTCGGTGTACATTAATATGCATTAACTTTAAGAGACAGAAGCACACCTCTGCACATCCCCTCTATTACACCCCTGCCTGCAGTGCCCTGTGGATTGAAGACACCCTGGGGGGCTTCGCATGCAGCCTCCGCTTACGGCCATGCCTGCATTTTTATTGGATGATGTCATGCGTGTGCGAAAGCAGGAGTTTGATGCGAGCCGTGACACCGACAGGGAGGCGTCCTGCGACGGTGAAGTCATCATTACACTTAGGTGAGATGGCTATTTTTATGTTTACATATCCCTCGACTCCTCAGGTTGTAAGTGAACCTGTGTCACTCCGACCCCAAAGCCTACACACACACACACACACACACACACACACACACACACACACACAGATCCCAAACTTGCACACACTCTGCTGTCAGACAAGCAACACAACACTGGCAGTTATTTGGGGTTTGTTTGTAATCTTTTCGGGCGCTTTGTCAGGCAGGCGTAGTGATATTAGTGTGAGTGCACAAAAGCCCCCGAGTGGTGTCACGCACAATTAATGTCCCCAGGTAGCAACTCCATTAGTCTTATGAACTCAAGTCGCAGTGGGGAATGCTAATGGTGGAGGTGCCGTAGGGCATTAAGAAGGAGTGCAGCCAAAGCTACCACTTTACCCTTCGATTTGACCAGCGTGCACCTCCATCTCACTTTAGAGCCCTACAACCAACACCCCCCCAACACCCCCCAACACCCCCCAACCCCGACACTTTAGCGAGACACGCTGTCACGTGGCGAGCAGCCTCGGAAGAGTCCATTGGCGATGTGCGCCGCTCACTCGCACAGCTGTGCGCCGCTCCTTTTTAATGAGTATTTATACGTCCCAAGCATCTCACCCAAATGTCTCCGATTACATAACAGCGCCATGTATTGTGTCATTCCGATGGACCTTTTTTTTCAAAGTCTATATTTTCAGGTTTCCGTGTCACGGCGGTCCGGCGCGGTTCATCATTGTCCGCTTTCAGAAATGTTGACTTCTATCTCAGCGGGCCTCGAATCCCACACAACCTCCTCCACGACGGATCCCCGGCCCGACCTCGCTGGTGCGGAAGTTCATTTGATCCGACGGGCCTCCGGCTGAGCCGAACACGGCAGTGAGACGCCTGTCCGCCCGCACCGTGCCCGCTCTAGCGTGGCTCTATTTAGGAAGCCTGGTAGCTACCGTTACATAGGGTGACCAGATTTGAGTTTGTGAAAAACAAACACTTCAGCATAACTCCTTCATGATGCCCCCCCCCCCCCCCCCCCCCCCCCGAGAGAGGAAAGGGCTCCCATGGCGAGCAGCGTCGACGGGAGCATCTCTTATTCTGCCTGTTTTGTTATATACATGCCTAAAAGGGGGATCATTTTCGTGTATCTGGCAACACTGAGATCGGTCGACCAATGACTGTTCAGTCAGAGCTCGCGGAAGATGGTGAAACGTAAGGGAGATACCATTTCCAAAACTTTTAAAGGGTAAAAAGTAGTTTGTGAAAGACCCAGAGAAACACAAATATCCGACGAAGCAAAATCCCGGACGTTTTTGGAATCCCTGCCTGACGCATTTTTTAGGTCTCAAAAAGAGGACTTGTCCGGGGAAAACCGGATGACTGGTCACCCTACCGTTACATCACAGCTCAATAGCGTCACTTTGCCCGCAAACCTACATGTCAATTCCGTGTCACGCGGCCCACGGAGCGAAAAAAGAGGTAGAGGTGGTCCGTGATAAAGAGCCCGCTGACAGAAAGCAGAGTGATGGACGGCGGGGAACGCCGGCAATATGTTGGTAAAACATTGCGACGCGACCCCCCATCCGGGGACAGGAAACACAAAGCCTGCCGTGACAGTGACTGCAAACGGGGAGAAGTCGCATTTCGAGCCTATTCACAGCTTTTATTACATTATCAATTACTGATTATAAATGTACTCCACATGGCCTGGTTCTCCGTGCCTTACTCCATCATGTTGCGCCGTCATCACTCAAAGTGAGGCCCACACGGGAAGGCCGGCGGAGCGCTCGGGTTCCTCGGCTCCCGCTCACCGTTGCTATGGAATGCAGTGGCTGTTTTATTGCTTGTGGCAGTAATTGCACTTACATTTGACGGTCTTTTGTTGAGATGAAACCCCACAGCTGGCTCTGTTAGCCGCGGCTACAAGCCAATAGAGTCACAATGCACTTAAACGGGTGTCGACGTCCCAACCGGTAGCCAAACGCACATCTTTTTACCTGCTGCGTGAATATTGTAAAGGTAATAGTTTGTTAACGTGCTAAATGTAACGTTTAAATGAGTCTGCTGCGTTCATTTACCGGAAAGATCGGGAAGCAGCTGTTTGAAGTCCACGTCTTTGATTTTACGGCCTTCCTTTGAATGAGCCGAGCAAGTGTTCTTATTGATTTACACATTAAATATATTAGTAATAAAACAACATCCTGCTGCAAACCAATTGTAAAATCAATAGTAATTGGAACCAAAATATTATGAGTTCTTGGTCTGCAGTCTTATTGTCTCTGTAACTGACCAGTGAAATCCTGTATGTTTGCGTGATGAATGCGATAAATATTGATAACGATGTCAAATGAATGTATGGGTGTAATTCTGAGAGCCTAAATATAAATTGAATAAACTCTGGAAAGATGGTCTGTGATGGAATAACAGTAGGTTAACAAACCAAACGAGAGCTGAACTTGATGAACTTGTGCAGAAAATGCTCATTGATCCAAAGAAGATGAGAAGATGAGAGAGGGACGCACAGTTTGTAAATCATATGAGATCACAGATTAAACGAATTGGGAGCACCTGGACATCGGGTTGTGAAATGTGAGGTCATCGATTCCACAGCTTGGCTCGAGCTTGAGTCAGCGGTTTGATTTCTATGAGTGGAGGAGATCAAATCTGGGAGACACTTTCTAAATGGAAGAACTTGTTCACATCCCAGCGAAGAAAATAATGCAGACAAACTTTTTTTAGCCACTAGGGGGCCACGAAAACTATTTGCGAACACAACGCCGACATATCATAAGCTGTTTATTTGATGCTGTGAGCAAAGCGTTGCTTGTACATGACTTTAAACCAAATTTCCATGACCAAACTGAAATATCGGTGGGTACAACAAAACCTTTTGAAAATTTAGTAAACAATGAGAATTACAAATACAATATACCTTAACTGAAACAAATGAATGAGAGACGATAGTTTGATTAAAAGAATAAACATTACTATACATGTTTATTCTTAGAAACACTTATATAAATGTTTATTCTTTTAATCAAACAATTTTTCTTTATGTGCAAATTCATCTATTTGGATTTGGCCTATGCCGGCTTATAATTTGAGTGTCTTCCATTCAAAAACATATGAATTATGTTAAACTCAACGTAAATGAACAAGTGAATATAACAAATTTCTACGACTTTTACAAAACTTTTATGATTTAAGTTTTTTCCATGACTTTTCCAGGCCTGGAAATTACAAAAAATTCCATGACTTTTCTAGGTTTTCCATGACCGTACGAACCCTCTCCATGCAGCGGTTATATTTCTTCTGGCGTCTTGTTTCCGGCCACATACGATAACACATTCTCACCCCCGTCTCGTCAAATACCGACGTCTGATCAGCGGCCCACGACGTAAAATGAAGACGCTCTAAGTATTCCTCTAGTGACACGTATGGTTGTTCAGGGACGGCATGTCAGTTCGGGTTCATTACAGGAATAGTGTCTTTTTAAAATAAACATCCTAACAGGAAACCTAGTTTCTCCTGTTACAGGTGTACAGTCTCTTATTTTTAAATGTAGGTTTACGTGCGCAGCAGAAAAGCTTGGTGTGGTTCATGAAAAGATTGTAGTCCGGCTTAAATTAATAAGTTGACGTTTGTTGGTGAAAATGTGTAAGTTTGTTACATAACTAGCCCTCGTTTAGTAAACAAGTTACATAACAAACAAAAAAGGCAAAATATGTCAATGTTACAAACAAGCCACGATCAGCAGCCTACTTTGTGCAAGTGTGGTGTTTATTTTATGTTATAATCAGACAAGATATGACATAGTATTAGTTAGCGAGAGATTTGTTTTTATTGTTAACTTAAGAGGGAAGCGAGATGTTTACCCCGTTTCTATTCTTGATGCTACGCTAAACAAATCTAAACCTGTCATCTAGCCCTCGTAAAGGATTCCTTTAAAATTAACAGAAGAGGGAGAGAGAGAGAGAGAGAGAGAGAGAGAGAGAAAGAAAGAAAGAAAGAAAGAAAGAAAGAGTGAGAGAGAGAGAGAGTTTTTTCACATGGAAAAAGTTTCCCTCCTCCAGAGAGAATGTGCAAGCGGAGGTATCCTTATTAGAAAGAACTGAGACTGCTCCTTTTACACTCGTGTTCCGCTCTGATGTGGGATCCTGTGGAGCGGGAAAACAAAGCGTGAGGTGTGTCTTATTCTCCACAGAGTGCCCGGGGGCCAAGGAGTGAGCTGGCTGCCATCCTGGAGGCTTTGAGTGCTTTATAACAGCGTACACAAAGGACCCGCTTCCCACAGCCCGGTCATTAACAAGTGGGCAGCGGCGAAGGCAGCGCCGGAGAGGGGGCTCCCACTGCCCTGCCACCACACCTGCTTCCACGCGCACACAGCCACGCCGGCCCGGCATGAGGGATGGCTTGTAGCGCGCCGAACTCCAGGGAAAGCAGCCGCCGCTCCCGTCGGCTTTGTTTGATCATTCAGGAGTTTCTGACAACAGACTACAGCTCAGGACCACAAAGAGCCGGATGCTGCGCTCAGTCGTCATCAGCCCGTCAATGAAGCCAACAGAGCACCTTTTCTAGAAGGGTGTTGTACAACAATGTAATGACTACTTAGTTCAAGTTTAGGACTGTCACTTATATTAGAGGGGAACGATATAGATACAATTCTGTTACAGCCAACTCAGTTTTGGGCATTCTGACATACTCCATCTTTAATCCTACATACACTGTAAATAATACAAACCTCTGGCTATTGTTTAACTTCAATACATATCCCGCGACACATGTCAAGTGAAAACCACATATAGCAATGTAACAAAACCCAAAGTCTTTCAAAGGTGGATTCCTCACTACTACAGTTTAAGATTAAAGGGGGGGGGGGGGCAGACACTCACTTATGCACAGGTAGACAAATACTTCACTTATTATTTGTTGGTTGGGATTTACTTGTACATCACTTTAGCTTTAGGAATTCATACACAGTGGCTCTGCCTTGCACTGTTCTGAATGAAAACACGGTACACACTATATGAGGTCTTACATTTAACGTCACAATAAATAAACTGTTTATTCATCTTACAGCCTGCCCTCAATGGAGCAAAAATAAATTCCTCTTCCGAATGACAGATGATAATATGAGAAGCAACATTTACTTTGGACCAGTTTGGATCAAATGCCAAACCTGCTATTTACTCAGAGACCAAAGTGAGCGGACGCAGACACATCACAGACTGGACGACATTTTGATGGATGTCCGTTGGGACTGCCGGACTTTAAGTGAAAGCAGATATGTGACATTTACTTACAGAGATAGCTCCCCAGCAAGTCACAGTGTTATGTAAATAGCACACCTGTCTGCTGGTTGATGTGCCCGGCTTTTAGGATCGAAATATTGTTTAAGCACAACATGTTGTACCATCTGTGAGGATATTCTGTAAAGAACGATATGAAAATGACCGGGACAGGAAGTGGGCTCATGTGACATTCAGCAGAAGAACGCAAAGCAGATTTCTAAAACTGTATACCTTATTTTAACAGTGAACATAATAATCATCACTTTATCCACCAATACACATCAGAAGTGGAATTCATTATAACACAATATTGATATGATATGATATGATATATACCTGTATTCGTCCCACAGTGGGGACATTTCAAAATCACAGCAGCGGTGCACATCAGAGCATTAATAACAATAATTATAAAACACAAAACTAAATACTAAAAAACTAAATAATAATACTAAATATACAAGGGCAAAATATTGCTTCCACTAATAGTGTCTCTTTGTTATTGTCACTGAATAAAGGGACATGCTGTGTAGTTAGTGATGGAGCCGAGCCCCACAACACTACAAAATATAAAAAATAAAATACAATTGGTGAAAAAAAGACCAATACAGGCTCAAAATAAATATATTAGCAAAACAAATGCATATTACTGCCTTAATTCTGCCCCCTCCATCATTGCCCTACAGACTATAAATCACTAGCCATAAAGGAGTTTTCATAAATGTGCTTTTCACTTTTCACCATTAACTGTCGTAAAAGATAACTTATTTCTTATTATCTTGCAGTTGACAGCCTTTGCTCTGTAACAAGCCATCAGTTAGTCAGCCCTCATAATACCTATGATAGCGCTTGTGATTGACACATAATGACCTATACGTCGAGTGGCACTGCTCGATTTCCATCCCTGCTCAGTATCGCTGTAATAATGTCCATTAGCATTCCAATATGGCATTAACAAAGACAAATGCTGTCATTCTCCATCACAGTCAGGTTTTGATACTGAAGTACAATCACTCTCACTTCCTCCTCCAGGGCCGTCCTCTGTTTGAGGAGCGGTGAAATATGAAAAAGGCTTGACAAGATGGTGATAGATCACAAGACCATCAATTTCATGACGAGTCCCTTCAGAAGCAAGTTGGCCAGAGAAATTAACATTGTTAATATTGTGTAATAACCTGCAGCAAAGCAAGAATAAAACCAGGCAGAAACAATAATGGACTTTCTACTTTTCTAGCCAGTGGAGCTGTATTGGCTTTCCTCCATAAACAATGAGCTCTCGTTGCTGTAATGGCTCTAAGGTGCCCCACTTGTGTCTCTCTAATTACTTTGCTTTCATCAGGTCCTACAGAATACTGGTGAAGAGGAAAATCCATACTCGATAACAATGAAAAATTAATATTGTTGTTTCTCCCCCCCCCCCCCCCATCCCTCTCTGTCTCTGTCTCTCTCCCCCTCTCTCACTCACTCACACACACCCTGCTCTCTCTTATTATGTGATATATTTAAATGTTAATAACCATTCATTTCTGACACCCTATCTACCAAGCCCCAAGTTTAACAGGAAATCTATTTAATCTGAAGAATCTCATTACACGATCATGGCAGCAGCTAAGGCCCTGACTATTGTCGATAGATGAGAGGGGGGAGGGGGGAGGGGGGAGGGGAGAAAGAAAAGAAGGGCTTGCAGAGAAAGAAGACGATGCGCAGAGAAGGGAGAAAAAAATGAATTCAGCAATGGATATTTAATTTAATCATTGTGCATGAAGCAATATAAAAGGAGGCATAAAGAGTCTTGCTTCTTCCTTCATTTGAAAAGATAATGATTAAATGTTTTCTATTGTGCTGTACAGCTGAAAGGTTTAATCATTCCGAGAGCCATAGAGAAGAGGCGGAAAAAGAAAAACATCACACCCTTTAGTGCATTTGACAGCATTCTATATATGAACTTCTTTTAAGGCCATTAAAAGATTATCACTGATTTAACGAAATGCCTGTTCAGAGCATTAGACACAGACGGTTCCCCAAACCCCTCAGAACACCATTCGGTGGCTCCTATTATCTCATCCGCCCAGCACTATTTAATTTCATTCCCATGAATATGCAATGAATTTAATTTTGAACACTATTTTCATCTGCTCTTGTAATCACAAAAAAAAAAATGCCGGTGTAATTAGTTTCTAATTACTTGGTGTAATTGTTGTAGTAATCATTTTAATTACCCAAATGCAGAGACATTAGATGCTAAAAGGAAAATAATCTGCGTGTACCTCCTACTGTGTCTCTCATCGACAGAGTTTGATCTCTGGATGTTGACATGCGCCGCTTCCCTGTCAAAGGCGGCGGTGGCGGCGGGCTGCCGCGTGCCAATGTTTTACAGCGCGTGCTAGGAGAGGCATGTGTACTGTAGAGCGGGCGATGCGAGGGAGACGCGGGCAGACAGACGGCCGCAGACGTACATTGTAGCATCTCTGCAATCTGCTCCGTGGAAATTTGCATGCCCCGAAAAGCCATTAAGTTAAAATATACAGTTATTGTACCTTTCTGGGACCGGCGCCATACAAATGCTTATTGCATGTGCTTATAGCTCAGTCTACCAGATGGTAAATCATGAAATTTTATGAAATTATTGCACCAGTGAGGTGTTTTGAAAAGGAGCAGCTGTGAGGGAGATGGGACATTATAAACACTCACAGGTGTTCTGTCTTTCCCCACCGCCAGCCACAACATAAAAAATTAAATTATAAACAAACCAGCAAATGTTGTAATCTCCTTCACAGATACACTACTTACAGAAGAAACTGTTCAAACCAAGCAAAGAATTTAATTAGAATTTGCATAAAAAATGTATTGTGGCGAAGAAATGTCAAAGCGGGACTCGCCAAGTTTGGAAATTGACGAAATGTACATTCCACTCGCATCTCAGTGCCATGGATGAAGATCCATTAGGGAAGGCTCTAATGGGCACTTCACCCGAGCGCATATGGGCAAGTACACCTAATAAGAGGGAGCTGGTCAGTGCCAAACACCACAACAAGCTTGTGTTTCTCATTAAGATTGTATTCCTTCCTTAGTATTTAATTAGCTAGTCTAGCACAGGGACCGAGGAGGATGGCTTCACATCCACTATGTTGCCACCTTCCAACTCTCCGAGATGTAAACTGGAGGTCTCCTGCTCCCCGGTTTACACAGAGTGTCTCATTTGAGCACTTGTTGCTTGCAAGAGTCAGACTCTCAGCAGAAACCCAGTGGCTCGGAGGCACAATGTGCAGACTTGGCTTCCCTCAAAATAAGCTCATCGCTAACATGCAGTTCCACTGTTCAAGTGGGATTTGAGGCAACGGCTGCTCTAACGTACTTGTCCCCGCATGGTCCCAACAAACTAAAAAAGATCTTGCCACACAATATGGTGATGACGCAAATCTGTGGGTAAACAGTAGTGGGCTGTTTTCTTTGCATTTCTACTAAACGATCCGTTCCCTCATAAAGACGTCCCATTGGTGACAACTGTCTGTAAGGAATCAAGTCACATTTTGAGAAGTACACTTATTCACGTTGTTGCCAAGAGTTAGATAATAAGATTGATAACAAGAACAATATGTCTGTGCCTGATCTAAAAATGAATTTTCTTCATCCACATTCACTGTAGCAAACCGTGGGGTTACCTATGGGCTTTTGCAGGGGCAAGCCACCAGCTGCCGTCTATCGAACTGTGTGGGGTTACCTATGGGCTTTTGCAGGGGCAAGCCACCAGCTGCCGTCTATCGAACTGTGTGGGGTTACCTATGGGCTTTTGCAGGGACTAAACAGTTGAGTCATCTAAGAAATATGTGCTGCTTCGACTATTCCAACTGTAGTGATTAGTTGGGCACAGTTGAACTTAATATTTCAAGTACATCCAAAACTTTAGTTGAACTGACTTAGGGAAATGAGTTGAATGAACTAAAACCTCAAATTTTTTTTTACAATGTGAGGTAAATATAAAGCTACAGCAAGCAGCTAGTTAGCATCAGTTTACCTGCGCCTGCAATCTCACTATTTGACCATATTCAATGTTGTCTGTTTCACTGTGCAGACACTATGTTGCAGGTGTATGGAGGATAAATAAGTAACTTAAAATGTATTGTACAAATGTAATGGTGGCAATCAATCTTCTCCTGGCTAGAAAGTGAATAAACCTTTTTTCCCCCAAAACATATCGTCAACATGTTTAGAGATATGGTGAAAAACTAATATTTTTAATTTTTTTTTAATCTTTCAAAACGTCGAATTACAGTTGAAGGACACTTCCGCGCTCTAAGAACTGTGTCACTCCAAGATGTTTTGGGTAATTCATCATCATTTATCCATTAAAACATGTCATAAATATTGTATTTATTGTGCATGACAGGGCCTGTTACATATTCAAATGTTATGCATGTGTATTCTTCTTTGAAAAGGCTGGTGCCTGGTCTTAGAGTTGTGCTGCGAGGGTATCTGGGAAAGTCATGCATATTTAAATCCACTGCTGGACATGGCTGCCCTAAATAGGCGAAGAGCGTGCAGCACTTAAGGGTGGTTTGTTTTCCATGTGTTCTTCTGCTTCTTCTTCTTCTTCTTCCTCTTCAAGCACCTCCAGCACATTCTGATCAAGGCCCTTCCAGACGTTCATCTCACGCGCCTCTGGTGGTGTACTCATCAGCATCAGTTGAATAGAGCAGAGCACAGAAATCAGAGAAGCCAAGTGATTAAGCAACTTGAACCTTGAATTGAGAGGCTGCTCTAGTCCATCTTCTTTCTTTCCATCAATCTATGTTGTGTCTGTTCCCAGCAACATTTCCCACAAGCAAATTTGCACCACTCCACTGATATCTGATTAGATCCGGGGATGAAAAACAAAACAAAACACAGATTAAAACTGTCGCCATGAGTAAAGCCGCGACTTTAACGAGGTCTAACATCCAATGATGTCTCCGTACAAATCCAAACCAACTCTCGACTTATTATTAATTTAATTTAAGCAGCATTATTTTACTCCTGAGAGGATAAACAAGGACACAATTATTCTCTAAATAAACAAGTTGAAATGATGTATAGAATAAAAGAGTATACTGCTGATCCCCTAGGAGGAGAAAAGCACATTGTGGCATTTTGTTTATGAGGTTTTAAAACGAAGCAGCTTCTCACACCACCAAACAAAGGCGCTCCAGGAGAATCTCATTATGACTCGTAATGACAAATTCACCCTTTGCAATTATTTTCTGCCATTTCAAAGCGCTATCTTGTGGGGAGAGGCTTCAGTTTGTGCTCGGCTGGCCATAAACCTGGTGAGGTAGTGCACCAGGCAGGACAGTGATATACTTTCTATTGGCAACATTGCTGACAAATGAACTGGAGTGTTGTCCTTGTCTGGGCCGTAGGAAGCGCTCTCTAACTAGAACTACAGACCTTTTAAAGTTGGACGCAGAAGTTTTTCAGCTCTTATACGTTCACATTTTAAATATTGCGCACTGATGATAGAGATTCTCACAAATAAAAATCCAGACAATACCCGTGGAACACGCTAATGGAGGGTGTAGAATAAGGTAATCCAATATGTTTGCAAATTACCACAAACTCATCAACAGGAGCTTTTAATGAAATAACATCCTTACATGAACACTGGGAGAGAGTGAGAAGTGAGCAATGGCTTTTCAGGGTAGTTTGAATTTCTTAATTGCCTGTCGGGAGAATATTAGATAAAGCTTGATTAGGAATAAATTGGAAATCTCTGCTGAATGCATCTGCTGATGGACACACTAAAGGAGACAGGCAAGTCAGGACATCCATAAAAAAAGCCTTTGAGGACCTTAGAAGTTGATTGATTTACGATCTATTACTGCGTTTTTTCCCCCTTCATATTATAATAACCAACATTCACACATGCGCACCACAATCGCAGTACAGTATGTGGGATCTTTTTCACACACTCAGATCCGAAGCCAATTTATGTGCACGCGGTAGTGCACTTTAGTCCGAGGTGTCTAAACATCTAAAGTGTGATGCCTGATTTACACAGCTGCAGCCGTGTGCGTATGCGTTCCACACGGGTTTTTGCCGGCACAGCGGCCATAAGTATTATTGTGTGGGATTGCGCATGGCATGTAATTGTGTTCTGAATTGCACCCATGGTTTGTAAATCCTTTCTCAGGAGGTCTTTGATCGGTGTGATTTAATAGTTCCGTATGCAGTAAGTTCGGCCCAACAGAACTCTGGGGCTGGAGCACAAGTACATGATGGAAGAGTTGGATGACGAAGAGGAGCTCCTGCGCCTCGATTAAATGAGGTTGCCGTTGTTACGGATGTAAGGAACTTCTCCGGACCCCCACCCCTTAGCTCTGACGTCCAATTGGGTTCTGATGAAACGTTCTGCGGCGTTCCGCAGTGACCGGCGCCCCGTTGCATGTTTGTGCAGCGAGTCTCGGAGAGCTCCATGAATCATCTCTGCGGCTCCGT
This sequence comes from Liparis tanakae, assembly GCA_036178185.1. Lineage (NCBI taxonomy): Eukaryota > Metazoa > Chordata > Actinopteri > Perciformes > Liparidae > Liparis > Liparis tanakae. The sequence goes on from CM070094.1 coordinate 20,628,255, forward strand.
GCGAGCGTTTTTCCGCATTAGTATAACGTGAGCATGACGCTGCTGTAACCCGATGGTTTTGGTGGACATTGATGACAGCTCCACTGGTCTGCTGCTCTCTTCGTGCACATATGTCTCTCGTGCAGGTGTCTGGCCTTTGACTTCTCACACTAATTTATCCGGCATGTCTGCAGTTGTCAGTGCCTCCTGGGCACCGGGGATACTCAATTAAGCCCAAAGAACTACGGCATGTATCAGACTGGGGGGGGGACATATTTGAAGTCCAGTTATATCATTTCCATCTCTGGCTCTCATGAGTCTAATGGTCTCTATCAATATAATCGATAAATCAATAACTTACATCATAATGTAACCTCTGATAAAAGCAGAGTCACACCACATTTCTCACTATTGACTCCACTGGGGAAATAAGAACATAATCCTGATCTAATGACTACTTAGTTGAGCTATTGGATGTAGCTAATCATACCTTACCATTATTGGCATTTCACTGGAATACAATTGGTAGTTTAGTTAGTGGCAAATATTAAGTTTGGAATTTTATGAGGAAGTAAATGTGACGGAAATTGAAATAGCTTTCTTTTCTTCAGTAAGTCCTTTGAAATGCATGTTTCAAACATAGACATCACAGGTTATTTACATTGTTGATGAAATAGCTACTTTTACTTGTGTCCACATTACTGCACTGTGTACTAATGCGGCTGAACGTGCAGAGCGATTGAGAAACTTGTTCTTCTGGGAAGCTTCGACACCGCAGATGATGAGGGTCAACAGATAGTTTAATTAAAGCCAAAGTCACACCACAAGTAAACATGTCCGCTATGAAAATGTATCATTTGCTAAATTATTGTGCAAAATAAGCTTTAAAATATCTCATGTATGATGTAATATCCAGACAATAAGTTTGGGAATGCCTGTTCTTTCAAAAGTGACACATTTGTCCCTGATAGTTGCACTGTGGGGGTTTAATGTCCGCCTTTTACAGCTGAGCAAAAGGAAATGAAACCCCTGCTCTCCGTCTCACAGGTCTTCTTCTACTACTGGTGTACTGGGTTACAATGTGTTGGTCTGTACAGTGTTGGGCAACCAATGTCTATGGATGTGTTGATTGATGATGGAATATAGATTAAAATGTATATTATATTATCAATTATATAACTCAGGAATTCTATCATTATAATTTTCATATCGACTTGGATTAAAGTAAAAGTGAAAAAGTAGCTTTGATGCAAAAAATAAACGTTGCCATGTTGGTTTAGTTTTGCCTGCTACATTTCTCGGGGGGGGGGGGGGGGGGCTTTGAAGCTTTATCTCATGTAAAGTAACTACACACTCAGCTCAATACACTTTCCAAATAACGTATCCATCAATATAAGATATTCATCAGCACGTGCAGTACCAGAAATATGTTTACATGGATATGGGATAAATTGTCCAAACACAAAACCACAATAATTAGGTCAATTGGCAAATAAAACACCTTGGAAAGACACGTACATTGACATCCAGGTGGTTAGCTAATAACAACACCTACAGTATAAATCAAGAGCACTACACCGAGAGTAGTGCTCTTGATTTATATTGTCACGAAAATGCATTTGTGAAATTGTGAACTGGGGGAAATTGTGAATAAGAATGTCCGTCTTCGGACTTGATCTTGAATCACCATCTGCAGTCATAGTTGACCGTTAATGGATTTATAAGAGTGTACAGGCAATAAAAGTCCTCTCTATTAAGTCAAATATTGCTTTTAAGTCCATTGCTCAAACTCCTCTTGGGGTGATCTTTCTAATTATTATTTTCAATAAAAGACCAGCAGTGAGGGAGACCATCTATATTAAATAACTACTTCCAGATAACTGAGGCCCTCACAGTGACAGGCGGGTCAGGAGGTCGGCCGACTGCAGAGCATGTGCAGTGGGCTGTGTGAAGTGAAGGACACAGGGGACACTGGGCTCGGCTCATCTGACCAGCCTCACAATAAAGGCTGTTCTTTACTCACGCGACTGAAAACAATACAAACACATCGGAGATGGAAATATCCACACGCGGTACAACGCTGCTCTTAGTTAGGGCTTTGAAGCTTCTAGAATGCACAATACATTATAATATTTTTTTTTCCAGATTAGGCGTCTCTGTGCAACAGAAGGCGGCATCAGAGCCATCCCTGTGAGGCAATTGTACTGAAAGAAAGCACGCGTTTTTATTTATTTGGATCACTCTCGGTACGCTGGCTATCGCTTGTATTCCATCCGTATTGAATTCTGCCAGAATCCAGGCGGCCGGAAAAAAAAAAAGCTACAATAAATGTAAACTCCTTATTTAATCCTGAGGATTGCAGCAGTTGCGTGAACAGACACTGTAGGGACGGGAGCGTTGGTATGTGCGGGGAACAAAAAAGATCTATTGTTGAAATGTGTCCGTGTTGTTTCATACATCATTGATTAGACAAAATAAAAAAGCCATAGCATTGGGTCAGGAGCACACAGGCCATGGGTGCTGACATTCTATCACAGCAGACACATATTGACTGGCGCTCTGAAAGTAGTCACTCACTCATCAGGGTGAGGCAGGCTGATTGAGTTGCCAGCAGCCACTAAATGAGGCCTCCATCCAGCGTGGGTCGAAATGAACTGCAATCTCTTCAGACCTTGTTGCAGCCGAGAGACCAAGTGAGTTGTGTGAGAGAGAGAGAGGGGGGGGGGAGAGAGGGGGAGGTTTAAACCCCACAGGGATTTCAAATAAGTTCACTGGGGAGAAAAAGAAAGAGAAGGACGCCATGAAAAGAAAGCAAGCGTCGATGCTGCGCCCTCTTTGTGATCGTCTGGATCGCCCTTAACCTCCATCATTTCCTCATCAAACCACGCAAAGACCGAAGAGGACGCGTCTCTCCTCTCCATCCTTTACCCTCGGTCTCAACTTGAACTCTCTCGGCATTGCAAAGACAGAAAGCGCGCAGTTAATTATGGGTAATGAAAGCTTGTTTGAGCAGAAGAGGAGGGGTGTACATTAGGGGGGGAGGGAGTCAAGCGGCTTGAACCAGAGGGTTCCACGCACAATTTGTTTGAACCTGGGTCCTCCTCACTCTCTGCATGCTAATTTACCTTGGGGCTGCACCGCCTGTTTTTAAATATCGTTAATTGACTTAAGAGCTCATCAACGTGCTTCGTCTTCATTAGGTTAATGAAAAGGCCCAGTGTTTATTTTTCGTAACAGATTGTGGCAATGACATAATCTAATCGGTTACTTCCACTTCCTGAAGGATGGAGTCCTTCTGATGGGAGCTGTTGGAGCCGTTCAGATGTTCCGTGTTTGTGGGTGTCTGTCTCTGACAAAGCAGAGACGGGGGAGGAATTAGAATAAACACATTTGGCCCTTGGCATGAATCTATGTTGCCCTTCTCTAATCGTCAGTGTGAACTAACAAGAACGTAATGGTGGTTTTGATGTGTGGGTTGTCGGGGAAAGGCTGGGTGAAAAAGAGGGGACAGGCAGCCTCTGAAAATGGGGGGGATTGCAGATTTGTCTCTGTAATTCTAATGGGTTGAAATAAATCAGTGATGGTGGAATGTCCATGACCCATGTCATGAACCCAAGGGGCCTTGTACGATTCTGAGCAGAAAAAGGAAATGTTTCCTGCACTTCCCGGGGCGAGTACGCACTCTAGGACGACTAGCCTGCAATACAATTAGAAGGCAACTGGTGTAAATATTCATTTTTATATTGTAGACTATTCTTTTTAGTATGTGCCTGTTGTTTATTGTCAGACCAGCACGTTATCATGGGGCAATTATGCAAAAGTTAACTTCTAGAATACATCCCCCACATTTTAATGAAAGCTAGCTGACTTTTGGATACAAATTCTAGTCCAAAAATATTCACCAATATTGTCACAGTTATGGATCAGAGGCTAAACCTAGGTTATTAAGAAGGCTGTAATCATATAGTCACCCATATGAGACGACTGTGCTGACTTCTAGTGGACGTAGTCATTCTGCTGGGAGAACAGGAGAAAAGAGCGACGGAAATTCCCCATGAGGAGGTCAGAGTGGAATAAACAGGCCTGTTAACCAGGCAGGTGTGTTGCCCAAACCAAGAGTTCTTTTACTTCACTTTCTTAAGTTGGTGGGTGACGTTTGGCCCATCTGATGCATTAGAATGACAGAGATTGTTTTTGTTTCTTTATTTGCATATGTGTTTATTTGTTGTTGTTGTCTTTTACTTCTCTTTATACAAAGAATCTGAATATGTGTATGTGAGATTTTGAACACTAATAAAATTAAAATAAAAATAAATAAAAAAATAATGATAGAGATTACATAACTGTTACCGTCTCTTTAAATCGACTGACCAAATTACCAAATACAAATTACATACCAAGGGATTTAATGTTTGTATCGTAACATTACTGGTTTTAGTTTTATTTCATCACCAGTTAGACCTTGATTGATCAAGTCCTTCATGGCCATTTTATTTTCTTAAAAAAAAAAAAAGAAGCAAATCAGTTTAGAATATTACAGAGGAGGAAACACAAGTTTGGCTGTAGTTATTAAACTGAGCTTATGGTTACCACCAGTAACACACATGGTAAACGTATAGGGTGAGGGAAATAAAACCCCGGGGTTGAAATGACGGAAGGAATGACGCTATGGTGAATGAAAGGGCCGATGTTTTACTCTGGTAAACTTCATGAAAGTCACATTACAAAGGATACTGAGCTGCTTGAATGAAATTCTACAAGAATAAACGTTAATAAGTAACTTTATAAAAAAAAAAAATCTAGATTTACATGACGTGCTGTAATGTAACCTCTGACTCCCTTCATGCATCACTGGCATACACATTGTGTCGGCTGCCGTTCCAGCGTGAAGTTCTCACGAGGAGCTGCTGGAACACTTAGGCAAAGCGCGCTGATCTTCCTCCTGAGGACGGTAACATTTGAGGCCATCTCTAGTGGTGCGGCCCATAAAGAGTGCCACGGCGGTAAAGTAAATCACTCCCCCGACCCCAGACCCCCCCCTCCCCACACCTCCCCTGCTCCTCACTGTCTGGGCCATGTGGCCATCAGAGGGCTGCAGAAGCTCATCAGTGGGAACGTGAGAATCCTCTCAGGAGCTGTTCTGGGGTCAGCTTGGCCGCTCCACGCCATAAACAGCTCCCCTCTCAGTCAGGTTCATCACTAACTGTTTCCCCCTACACTTTTGCTCACTGTCCATCCTTGCACTCCCTTTCCATAGAACCCAATAGCAGACGTTTCCAATAAATCATTTGACCCCTCCTCTCGCCTCCCGTCTCGGAGCCCCTGTCTGTCCCCGACTTGGCCCGAGATGATGCGTTCTGCTGAAGTCACTTAAATAAAAAGATCGCAGTGGGAGACATAATGTGTTAAAGTAATAAGATGGTCTCGGGCAGGTCACGGCCCCTTTTCCTGCTCCAGTGCTCCTGCGGAGGCTCTTTGAGTTAATGGGCTGTGGTCAGTGCACTGGTGAGCCATAAAGGCTGCCCTCTGAAACTACAGCCCTATTCAGAACAGGGGATCCTCCAAAAGCCACTAACTGGCCCATCTAGATAACAGCACAGCCAGCACTATTTCCACAGTGCATCTGACACTTCCAGAACCTGTAAATCTCTTGTATTTATCATCACTTCTTGTACCCCCCCCCCTGACTGCCACCCTTACACAACTGTCCTTCAGTGTCAGCTGGATTTCACCGCACGTCCGCTGAAATACAGACACGGATTTCTTTCCCAGCACTTTTCCGACTCCTCTAGATGTACTTGTTCCGATTTGACCTGGATCCAAGCCATGCATAATACCCTTTTCCATTTAAATCTCACCATAATGAATAAAGTAACAGTGTGTACTAATTAATTAAAATGGATGTATTAAAATTGGAAAGCTATATAACAAATGATCCTATTGCATTTCTACAGCAGGTTATTTTTGTGATGGCTAGCGTGACTTCACTCGGGTGTGCGGGCTTCCTGAACGGAGGGAGTGACCGTTAATGAATGTAGCTTAGGGGATTAATGAGAAGAAGCAGGGGACGTGTCATGGAGAAGTGTTCTGGCATCACCACGACGACGACGACGCCGCAGCCCCCGTCCTCGTCTCCACTTACAGTGATTACATGTGAGCCCCTGTCATGTGCTATAAGTGGTTATATGAAATTGTATTAAATGCCATTGTTTATGCCTCACTTTTCACTTCCTCATTGGTCGGCCACCGTTGTGTCGTTGGCTGCCCTGAGCGCGTTGCATTGAGCCTCACTTCAGGTTTCGTCATCAAGGCGTTCGCATGTTAAGTCAAATTAAACCATTTTTCCTCATGTCAGATATGTGGAACTTTTTTTTTTAGCCCACTGAATTATTTTTCCCCGAACTGATTCATTTGTGTGGTTCTGCATCAGCGATAATAGCAGAGCATAACTAGCTCCAGGAACCCATTTGCTCAAGCAAAACCTGCACTGATAATACTCATGTTGATTTAAGCATGCAGAACAATCCAATCGTTGGCTCGCTGGTGACAAGCTTTAGAGCCGAGAGAAAATGAGGACTTAGAACAATATTTCTTAATGAGTGTCCCACGGCAGCCACAGTGATAAAGTTAAATCGAATGCATTTCATCACCAAATCAAACAAACATTCATAGCTACACTCTGTCACAGGTCTGATCCACTACTCTTTGATATAACATCAGAAAATGATTGATCAAAATGCACTTCTATGCTAAATGGAATCCATGAAATGACAGGGATGTCTATGTGTACAGATTGTAAAGCACTCTGAGAAAAATTACTAATTTGTGAAAATGGGCTATACAAATAAACTGAATTGAATTGAAAACTGAATAAAAGCTTAAAAAGTAAAAATGCCATTTTAAATCCCCTGAAAACAGAGACCATTGTAAACGATGATGCACCCACGTGTGCGTCTGCATGGGGCCTTACCGGTCACGACGCGTGCTTCCCTGATACGTCACGCCCCTGTCCCGGGATCCTTTTTCCAGAAGAAAACCCACCGCATCAGCACCAACTACCAGTGGTTTAGGGTCAAGTGAATTTATGACGCTCCTACTGCCGACATGCGCAGGAAGCAAGCTATTATTTGAGCGCTTTGCAACAAATCCAGTGTCTTATCTTGAAACGTTATCTTAAATGGAGCGCCAGGAGGAATTAGGACCTGGTGGGATAAGTTGTGCTCCCCTTAATTTGCTCACAAATTCAACATATCGTCATCAAAGTCGTGTTGCGTTCACAGCTGTTTGTGGCAAAACATATATCTATTTATTAAAATAATAATGTTCATACTTAATAGCCACACGTGTGATAGATATGTACTGAACTTAATCAGTGTGTACCAACACAGGGGTAGCAGTGTTCACGTGTTTTAAGCATTTTTCACTCACAATCTTCCCCTCTGTGTGGTGTGAGAGGGCGACAGAGAGAGAGAGACAGAGAGAGAGAGAGAGAGAGAGAGAGAGAGCAGCAGCCCACTAGACAGACGGGCTGCCTCCCCCCAGCATGGCTGTAATAACCTCCTGGTGTTGGAGCACACTGAGAGATATCCTTGAGCCTCACCTCCATCTCTCTAACAGGTCACGCCGAGATCCAGGAGATAGTGAGCTATAGTTAAGGTCCAGATCTGCTATCTGGACTTGAATGATGGAGGAAACCATGTGGCGACATGTTTATTGTCACCCAGATGGTCCACAATGCAGCGGCTTGGTGAGCCACATCCGTCCCTAATGTAATTCATGGGGTGGCACCATTGTAGGGTGACTGATAAGGCCGTCACTTTGCCCTGCGCTGGTCACTTGTCTCAAGGAGACTCCAAAGAAACTTCACTCTGTACAAATGGTGGCCGAAATATCTAATCCCACAACGGGTTGCACTTCAGTGCTAAAACTCAAAGCGAGGTTACAGGGCTGAGAAAGGCCATTTATAATAGGAGAATTCTCTCTTTGCCATTCGGCTCCTTGGAAGAATTCTTATTTACGGAGGAAAATCAATTCCTTGTGAGAAAACAGAGCAGGAAATGTAGAGTAGATGAAGGGGGACTAGAATAACTCAAGCCCACCCAGACTGGGACGTATGCGGTCGCGGCTGTCCACACAAAATTAGGCCCCCAGTCTTTGGCCTTGGCATGTCAAAACATGTTGACACCTTCAACTTCAAGAAATGCACTCAGTAAAAAAAAAGCCGAGAAATGTTATTCTTACAAATGATTAAATTGTGGCGCGTTGGATGACATTTTGAAAGCGAAGGACACCATCGGACAGCATTTCACTGGGGACCGTTAACTGGAACCAAATGCACAGGCGAGAGCAACGTGGTCAGTGATGAGGAAGATCAGAGGAGATCAGCTCGCTGCCGCCGTGACCGCTGAAATCTGTTTCCCATCAAACCGTCGCCGTTCAGATTCTCCAGAGACATTTTCTGACAAGTAAAGTGTGTATAAGCGCATAAAGATATTTAGAAAATCTGGTCACCATTATCAAGGCATGTTGTTATTCTGTGAATAGACTCAAAATGTGTTATAAACCATTACTTACACTCAGAACTTTGCGTAACACCACAATTATCAATACCTTTCAAATTGCAGAATTAAAAATGAATTATCTCGCTATTGCAGTGATAATCTGTATTTTGTTTTAAAGCAGTTTTATCACAATCACATGAAACCTTTATGTTATGTAACTATCTTGCGATCACAAGTAGGTTGAGCTATAGGCGTCTTGAAGTCTGAGAGTATGCATCCTCTAAGTATATTGTAGATTTAAGAACAGGCATTGGTAAACAGACGTTATACGTCTGCATCCATGAAGCCCTTCACAGCCATCCCACATATTTCACCTGCTCATTTTAATATTCTCCCTGTCTTTTGTTATCACTTTTTCTCCCCATCAGCATCCCCTTTTGATTGTCTCCAAGCGACTGCTGCGTTAACAAAATACAGAAACGCAACAGCAAAACACTCGGAGGGACAGGAAAAACAGGAACACCTCTCATGATGCAATGAGTCGCAATACAGAAGAGCTGCAATGCATACTTCACTACTTTAATTGTTACTGTGTTGAATGCACTATACAGTAGAGTAGATATTGTTATATTTGTTTACTTTATATTAAAAGTGTTCGTAATACTTAAAAAAAAAAAGACATATGGAGGAATAATGAGGGATCTAGTACAGCTGGGCAGTCAGAGGTCAGTAAAGGTCAACAGTGAAGTGAAAATGTCCATGGAAAACATCATGAATGTTGATTTCAATGTGTTCACTTGCAAATACAAAGATTGTGACAACTAACTGAGTTTGGTGTGAAACATAAACGGAGGTGTAAACAAGACCTCTCATCTTGCTCTGTTTGGTCTGAAGAGAAAAAAGTGTTGGGAATTAAAGTCCATGCATCTCAGATGTTAGAATGAGTATGTAAACAAACTAACAGGCACACATGAGCCTATTGAAGGTCACTGTTACCTGGAACACAACAAAACACGACACAAACTGATAGATGCAGCCTCCCGCATGCGGCGCACGTGTACAAACTAAAAAGACCAGAGGACGATACGAATGCAGTTACACAAACAAAAAAAAACGCGTTCGTTCACAAAAGATTCCAACAGCGTTCGTAAATGGACGTCCAATCTACATCATCAGCCGGGGATTATTTTTTCAGCAAGAGCAGTGGTTGGAGTTGTGCCTATCGAAGCAGCATCTTTATTCGGATGGAAAATGAATCCTCAAGGAACATGGCCAGGCGCTTTATTGTGTATGCAGTGTGTGGCCAGGTTCAAATTGGCAATCAATTATCCAATTAAGACTGACAGAAATGCACATCAGGAATTCCAGCCCATCAGTCCAAGCTTCTGATTGGAACACGATTAGAGGGACTTAATTAAACCCTAGGTGCTGGGTGTTTAAACATCATTTGTGCGGCATCAGAGGCATTGGGAAATATAAATCTGGATTCTGGATCCTCCACACTTTATCTTTCACAGAAAAGACATGAATAAATGTCCCTTTGACTCCATCCTCTGTGTGACCATGTCCTTCATTCAAAGAGGTGCAAGGAGCATGGGATTGTTAAATTAAAATGCATGCCCTTGGGAAGATCAGAAGAAGGAGGTAAATATTTTTAGAAAATTGCACAGTACAATGCAATAACAATAGCGACCATGATATTGAGCCACATTAGTCTTAAAACCATTCCCACGGTTTAGCGGGCTCTGAATAATTCAAGGACATCCCATACCACGGAGAGCTGCATAAGTGCGGTGTGTAAAATGAAATGCAGCTTGCTCCTGAGATACGAAGGGGTATGTTCTCACTTGCCCAACCTCTCCTTCTCCTGTGTGGTTGTTTAGTGCCTGTATTGATTTCTGAGCCGTTTCTTCCTCCTATGTCAGACACTGAAATGGAAGGCACTGCATTTTAATATTGGCTTGTGAATTAATCATTTTTTCCTGATAGCAAAGCTCAGGTCTGTCCCTGTAGGAGAACACCTTATCACAGCAAATAGGATTCAAAGGGAGAGGGGCAGTATAATCCACAGCTAATTGGATGAAATGGCTGTGCTTTCTCCCTCCTTCCAGGGCCGAGTGTCCATGCAGCCCCCTCCACGGGGATCTCGGAGCCACCGAAGAGGTTATTACACTTTGTCCTGGGGGAGCATTAATACCTTAGCTCTTGTTCAGACATGCAAATAATCTAATTCAAGGGCTAGCTAATTATCAACTTAGCTACAGTAAAGATAAAGAGGCCCAATAATAAGCTCCAGCTTTTCCGTAGGAGGGCAATGTACCACCTACCTTAAGATACACCAATGTCACAGGAACAGGAGGCGCACTTGGAAATTAGCAACAACCTTGTATTGAAAAAGAGGGCTTTAAGCAAAAGTGTCGAGTAATTACGATTAAAGGCGGATGTGAAACGGGTCACTTTAGGGACTATATGACAATTATCAAGGAAGGGCAGTCTGCTCTATTTTTTGGAAAGAAGGCACGTCATTTGTCACGATCTCTTAGCATTGTCCACCTGTCTTTCATTCCACATCTGAACAGAAGGCTGAAGTACCGTGAGTCAAAAGGTGTAAATGTGACATGTGGAATTTGGTTAGCAGGAAGCAGCATTGCTTTTAACCGGGGGTGAGAGCTACCACCGGGCTGCAGGGTTCAGTAGATTGACAGCTGAGTATCAATGGTTAGAATGTGTGTTAAACTTGCTGGGGAGGTATTGCTTTCTAAAAGAAGTGAAACATAATGTTTACCTCCTTTCCTGAACACCTGCCGCTGTCTTACAGAATTGAAACATTTTCTTTTTTCCATAACAGCAACGTTCATTCAGGTTTATTCATGCGCGTACGATTCCTGTTGTTTATTGAGTAAGTATTGAAGTTGCCTATGAACCATGGCTGTTAAACCCTCGGATTTTAAGTGTGATGTTTTCAGCGAGTGATCAATTTGATATGTCAACATTTTTCTGACACTTAGCACGCTTAAGTCCGATAAGAGCTTCTCCTTGAGTGCTCATGCAGCATACTCCAGGCACTTATCGGACTAGCCTCTGCAGGCTGCTGTCTCATAATAAGCAGCAGGAAAATGGAGCATGTTTTAAGGCATCTCTGGCTTTTCCAGGGTAAAATGTTAATCCCGCTTTAGCAAGGTTACATGGTCAAGGTTGCCAAATTACCAACAAGCACTAATCACCCTTGCCTTGAAGCGAGTCTGGCTCAGAAGCAAACGCTGTGGAACATTGCTCCCAGCCCCCGCTGGAATGCCTCGCCACACTCACAACCACACTGTCTTTCCTGTGTGTGGAATTGTGATTTACAACATCAATTTACATCTGCCAATACCATACAACTTTTCCTTAAATACATGACGTTTCTGCTCCAAAGGGTCTGTGTTTAAAACATATATTAAGTGTATACTATATCAGACTTAAACAAACATGACAATCACTGACCTTTAGAAATTGCAACATGACCTAGAAGTGAGATTAAATGATTTCAGACATTTGCATATATCTGTCAATATATATATATTTTTACTTAGCATGAAAACTATTTTTAAAATGTGTCATCCAGATTCAAATGATTAGTATTTGGGAAAGAAAAGGTATTCAGACCAATACACAGCTTTCTTTACTACCAACCATATATTCTGAAGTGTTGTAATGTGCACATTAAAACACATATGCATGTGTGTGTTGATGTATGTGCACGTGTTTGTGTGTGCAACATTAAGTTGTTCTCTTCTCATCCGTGGGATAACCATAAGGAAGGTTATAATGACCACTTATGTTCAGCCTCTAGCGATGTTCCTAACGACTGATGAGGTTTGTAATCTGTTCAATATGCTGTTAAGTAACTTCAAAAAGGCAAACCTTGACTCACCTAACCTGCTCATGGTTAAAAGAATAAGGCCAGGATTCTATAATTCCCATGAAAATAGCAAAGCCAACCATTAATAGATCATGCAAATAAGTGTTACCTGATGTATATTACTTGATATATAATTGGACGACAGCTCAATTGATGTCCCAAATCACTTCAATGAGCCAATGAGGAAACTGTAGCTTATTTTGAGTTCATCCTGGTGTAAATACCAACTAGCGTGCCCAATGTGACGACGCCCATCGATTCATGCTGAGGATGTCAATCTTTCTCATTGGGTTACAAATATATAGTTTCATCATAAAAGGTTATCTAACTTCCTAAAACTGTTGGGTACTGTATCTGGGGACTATTTTCAACCATGTATTAAAGGACCCGTCAAATGCCCATTTTTCCACTAGTTGAGTTCCTTGGGGTCTTAATGAAATGTTTGTAACATATTTTGGTCAAAATACCACAAGAATCATTTCAAACAGCCTTTGTACCCTGTCAAAACACCTCCCCACAGATGTACCTGTTCCGAGTGCCTGTTCCTTTAAATGCTAATGAGCCAGCTCCCCCCTCCAAGGCCATGTAGCCAGACTCCTTATATGGGCGTGCTTCAACATCTACGTAGACGTTGGTGGTGATCCCATTCGACGCACTCAAGCATATCGTTTCTGACATAGAGGAACCACAACAAGCCGCGTGAGTTGTTTTTTTCCAGCGGTTTTGTGTTGGGAGACATGGCAGATACCCAAATGAACATATAGAAGCACTAAAAAAGTGGAATTTTCATAATATGTCCCCTTTAAGGTAGGGCTTCAGACAGGGTGTTGAAGTCAAAATGTATTTGAGAGATGGATTGACAATAATGTAATATTGGTTTGGGTCTTCTTATGGAATTTGATGCCAACATTAAATTAAGTAACTCCTATACATAAATAAGTAGCCTACAGGTCATGTGCTGCTATCTTCCTACAGCTTTATTAATGAGTGAAGAGGGGATAACATCATTTTATAAAACTTACCCTCTACACAAACAATGGTCATTTTCAATATTCTGACACAATCATTCGTTGTTGTCATGAGACAATTAACGGACAGTGCAGTATGCATGCTATATTGTGCTTACTGGTACGTCTGTTAGTTCCTCTATTATTATAAAGGCTTGATGAAAGTATAGCATAAAATATGGTATACCAAGTGTTGGAGTCCAATCACTCTTTTTAATAGCTTTGCAGCGGCCAGAAAATCAAGTATTCATGAAGATTGAGGAAGATGATCCAGTGAACTTCAATTTAATTGGTGCAAATTAAAACAATCCATCTTTTGCAGCTGTCTATCTATCTGCTATCAACACTTCATCGCTCGTCTTGCACCTTGATTACAATTATCTTTTAATAGCAAAACTTGTCAGCAATTTCTCTCCGTTCTGATTTACGTCCGGGCCCAACGCAGCGTTGTTCCACTCGTATTATTCACGTTTTAGTGTAATGCGGAGTAAGCCTCCGCTGGGCACACGCAAGATGTATTGACACCATCACCTCATATCTGCTGCCGCGATGACATACGGCGACCTGTCTCGGTGCAGTATCGGCGGTAATTCTTCCCCCATTCATACCAAAAGAGCATGTTTGCATGTCTTGGCTTTGCTCCCTTTAGACTGCGCTTGGAGTGAAGTACATCAATGGATTACTGAATAAATGCATATGCAGACACATTTTCTTTGCAGTATCCAATAATGGTTCCAGGCAATTAGACCGAAAGATGACACTCTGCCTTTTAATTTGGGACAAAGTGATCTCTCTCTCTCTCATCTTCCCCTGCCTCTCACCTGATATGCTGAGCTAAGGTCTTTCCAAAGATACATCGCTGTAGTCTTGTTTTATCATAAAATGGGATCTGGCCATTTCCTCTCAATGACTGGACATTGAAATGCTCCTTTTAAGTGACTCAAGATGTCATAGATGACACCGTTGATGGCGTTTTGGGAATTGGGGGCATCAATAGCTGTTAAACTAAGCCGAACATAACTTATGTTCAAGATCCAAGCAAAACGGCTTCTGAAAACCCGATAAAATAGTGTGAGGAGCTGAGAACAAAAGCTCTTTTGTATTCATTATACACGGCTTATTCTTTGAGGCAAAACTGTGCTCTAACTTTTGCAAAGTAGTTTGTAATTTCAAAGTGAGGCCAGAGCGAGTGTCAGAACAGCATTCATAAGAAAATAAATGATATTTGTCTAAATCTTCCTTCAAAGTAGCAGCAGCAGACTCATTGCTGCAGCAATAAAATATCTCCAAGTCGAGAGTTTCACTATTTGAAATTGCTGGACATTACAGCAAATGAGCCATGCATGGGCAATAATCAACAGAGAGATGGAGGGAGAGCAAAACAAATATACATACTTCATAAAATTCATATCAAGATGTGTGATCAATGGGAAAATTCCTTTGCTCTCTAGTATTGTATTGCTAATGGTTATTCACTTACCGAGCATTATATATCTATTACACACCCTTACAATTTCATATAGACTTGATAATTAAAGAAGGTACTGGAAAAACCTACATGTTTACAATTGCTAATGATTTTTAATATCTTTAAAAAAAAAATGATGTTGGTGCTTTCGGGAATTGTTTGGCCATTTTCACTGTGCCCCAAATAAACTTGAATGTTCTCCATCCATCAGGTGACGACATGGAGAGCTGACCTGTCATAAATTCACTCTGTGGGGATGATGACAGGGTTGGAGCCAATCTTCATGAAAGAAAAAAAAACTAGGCACTAGGTTCCCATCCCCCGACTCCTTGAAGCCCCTTCCAACCCCAACTCACCCTTTACCCTCAATACTGGAGCACCCTCGCTCCCATCCTCCTGCCTCTATCTCTCTCTCTATCCCTCTCCCCCTCTCCCTCTCTCTCTCTCTCTCTTTTCTCTCCATGGGTAAGCAGGTAATCATGAGCTGTCACAGAAAGGTGACCCATTAATGTGATGGATACGGTGTGAAAAACAAATGGTGTGAAACGTGTGGATTGCTGTCCTTACTGCACCTTGGCCTTTTGTTCTGTCATATCAATATCCACACAGGGCCTCATTACACCGCTGCACTACACAATGAGTGGAGCGCCTGGGTCAAGACTGTGCCACGCTCCCTTTGACTAGGCTTTTCAGCTCAACCTCACCCCGAAGGACTCCCAGGTAAACAGGAAGAGGGGCCGCCTCTGGAGCCGGAGACAGCACACACCATCCCAGGCTAAATAAGCAACCCCCCCACCTGCTTCTACTATATATATATATATATATATATATATATATATAAAAAAAAAATGCAGACAATTGTGACAATAATTAATAGAAATCATTAGGCTTGTTGTCACTTTATTTGAATTTCATCTTTTTTGTCTTGGGTCCCTGGACCTCATTTTTATATCCAAAAGGTTTCACGCTATTACGTTATATTTACAAGGACATAAATGTCTATTTATTGAACACATGATGGTGTCGATATTTCACATATTTTCGTTGTTATTTTGTCTGCAAACTTTCAGGTTCTCGGGCTATAGATCACTGTTCTCCCCCCAGACAATGGCAGGTTACACAGTGATAATTGAAACTCCACGTTGCCAAACTGTGTGAACAGCAGCTAAGGAATCAATAAGCTGGACTTGTATGAATGTGTATGGACTCCTAAATTGCTTCAGGCATACTGTAAGATGGGCACTTAGATTTGCAAAGAGCCATACTGCCAGTCAAGGTCAGGAGGGTAGTCAGAGAAGAGCGGCTGTATCACAGTCCTGAGCTAACCCTGCACCGTCCATTACACTTCCTCTACTGGACGGTCGAGCACTTATTAAAGACCAAGGCTAATCCCACGGCCAGGACCTGTGATCCGCAAAGGAACAGCTAATCACCAATTAAGAAATATTATGGATTACAATCGATTGATTTTCATGCGCGGGATTTACGGGCCCCGGAGAATTGTGCCTGAAGGCAGTCGTATACCGCATGCAGGTACATGTTCGATAATCCATGTAAATCGGCGTATTAAAAAGAAAAAGAGAATATTTTCCCAATGTTTGTTGTGTGTGTGTGTGTGTGTGTTTGGTTTCCTGTCTTCCGTTATACAGTAGAGGTCTGGACATGTAAGCCAGTGCGAGAGATGTCGATACACTCTCCGTGTTCCCCCTGAGGTCTACAGTGGTGGTCTAGCGGACACCTCAGATGAAGCGCTGGGGACTCTATTAAGGACAGTGGTTACGGGCCACAGACTAATCTACTATGACAAACTGGAGGTGTCCTGTTATTTCCAGACCCGGTGATGAATCGAGGGCTGGAGTCCCCCATGCTGTCATGTCAGAGTGGAGCAGGAACAGATTGAGGGGGAGACGACAGCAGATTGATGTTGCAGGCTTCTTCCCTCTCCTCTAAAACACACAGAATCAGTCCATTAGCCCTCCTCCCATTTGACTATCATTTCACACCGGCAGCTGACCCAAGAATCACATCGGAGACTCACCTCGCGGCTGAACCAAAGACATACAGCAGACCACATAGGGCTTTACTTTATAGTTCATTATATTTAGTTGAAAATTCTTTATTATGCCAAGACATTTCTTTTGGAAATATTACTGCTTTCAAATAAAGTCATATATTCTCTTTAATTTTCTTTAAAATCTTTACTTTTGAATTTGTTACTGTTATTTAAATAAAAGTAGAGGTTTCTATAGCAGAATCCAGAATGGCAGCATTCACAATAGAAACAGACAATCTATGTGTAATCTATTGAGAGTCAAACTTTAAGGAATAGTTTGACATTTTAATAAGATTAAAGATCTGTTGGTGCCGTTTCTGAAGCTGCAGCACGTCTCTCCTAATGGAAATGTTTTGGGCGGTTGTGGCGCGTTTGACCTTGTCGGCCATTGAAGTTTCACCGTTTCCAGTAGGGAATCATATTTTTTCCAAAAAGGAGACATTTTCTGTCCCAGGAGAAGAAGCACACTATCTCGGAAATTGTTGGAAATTACCTTGTTTAAAAAAGGTAGGACTTCCGCTTTATTCCAAAAAGCACTAAAATGCAAATATAAATAAACTCTTAGCTTCTGAAATAACCAATGCAGTTATGCTGCCGTTCCTCGTGCATAAATGGGCTTTACCATCATCACATTTTATAAAATGTAATGTAATTACAATTTTCCCTATTAATGATTATTATTATTTCCGTATTATTTCATTTGACACCCATCCGCTATTTATCAAAATGTACATTTGCATAGCCCGACCAGCCCGATTAGCGGATTAGCCAAATAAATTGATTGATAACATAAAGTTTGCATGCAGCTTGAACTTCGCTATAGCTGCAAGGAATTTGAAATTGACTTTCATCTGTCTGCTGAGAGCAGCCTCAATTCATATTTGGCTTTTTCTAATTGCATAAGCAAATGGAACTCGTTAAAGCAAGTCATTTGACGTTTAATAAAGTCATTTTATGAAGGTAAGAAATATCGTGTATTGTGTCCAGAGGCTGCTTGTACATGCCAACCTGCGTTCCACCCCACAGCTGCACCACATGAGGTGGCCACTCATAAAGTATTTATGTATGTAGGGATATCTGGATTTTGCATGCATCAGCCTTTTTCATTTACACCTAGATCATTACTAATTTGTCCCGTTATTATATTTCTCTGGACAGAGTTCGGATACGTGAAACAGGGTTTCGGGACTAAAACCTTGTTTCGGACATTAAGCTAAGCTAACGGGTTGATAGCGTCATATTTGCCACAGACATAAAAAATGCATCAATCTTCTCATCTAACTCGTGGCAGAAAGATAAAAAATGTATCTGTTAAGAGAAAAAAAGACAAAACAATGTCAGCCATCACTAATTGAACATTTAATTGACACTAAGATGTTCAATTAGTGATGGCTGACATTGTTTTGTCTTTGTACTTTGTCTTTGATGTGTACAACTTCATAACATTATAAATGGATCATTTCAAACTGTGTGCATGCTTCACTTCAGAAGAGGGTTCATGTAGTTCACTGTACGTCCATTCCACCCACGGAGCACCCAACTTTAAAGATGTTAAGAGGCTGGAATTCTGGATTATTTACACCTGTACAGTAATCAGGGGAACCTTGAGCCGAGGGTTAACGATGGTTATCGGTAATGGTGGAATAAAGACAATGACAGTGCTCCGTCGTGCGTCCTGGTGAGAATATCTGTACCCCCCCCGCCTTCTCCTCCTCCTTCACCCCCCTCTCCTTGCGATGACCGCTTCCCCGCTGTAATGCACCTGTGTGTGTGAAGGACATCCTGACCGGCAGGGCTATCACAGACACAATCTCACAGCACTTTAATAACTTTGAGAGCGGTCAGCACCCTACGCTTTAATAACACTCCCTGTCAGCTCACCGCACACTGCGCAAAATTGTCTCGTTGGAATTCTTTATGGTGGAGGCCAACGAACTGTGGTGATGGGGATGGAATATAGCCACGAACAACCCGTTTCTACCTCTAAATGGCTTTCCGAGAGTGCGCTTTTATCTTTTGGCTCAAAACAAACACGGGAGAAGACAGGCACTTGCTTTATGACGTAGCAATAAGCTTTTAAAATCAGCACTGTCCCCTTTCATAACAAAATATGGAGGCGCTTTTCTTGAGCTCACCAAAAGTTCACTAACTCAAAAGATAGAAATGTGTAAACTGTTGCATGTAGCTGTTGAATGCCGACGGACACACATCCAAGAGCTTTCCTACAGAGAGCTGAAATCAATAGTTCTTCATAAAATAACCTTCCTTAATCCTTCTGTTACCTTTGGGGTCAATTTGACCCCATTCAATGTTTAACGTCTCTAAACAAATTATTGATATCATTTTTTTTTTGCATCATATTTCATGACTTTTCCTAATTTATTGGGGACAACTGGGAAAACATAAAATTCACATGATGATATGTTTTTAATGTCTCGTACGCATCAGTGTTCTTTGGGGTCAATTTGACCCCAGGCTGTTTTTCACTGTGTAAAACATATAAGAAATAGCAACTTTTTTATTTATTTAAAGGGCTATTTAGGTAGTCAACAAACAAAAATAAAGTACCTGACACTTAAATTTGGGAAACAATATTAATTCTAAAAAAATTAGATTTGAATAGCTGGGTAAGGAGGGTTAAGACGCTGTAACATCGGCGTCTCATCCACAATATAATTATGATGTTATACGGATGATCTGCAATATTTAATGCTCATACAATTCTGATACGGTGCAGTTTGTACGCCTACCTAAAGAAAGCCGATACCCTTGTTTGTCGTCGTTCGAGTTCAGTCACATTGCGTGAAGTTCAACACGCATCCGCGTGGCCTGGTGTGATGTTCTTATCGTTATGCAAATATTTGATTGTCTGTAAAGGGAGATCACAGCGAGTTGCTTCACAAATGCAGCATGTTTATCTCCAGTATACATATTAAAGGAAAATTTAGCTGAGCATGTAAAGTGTAAATCACCGCGTGCTGCACACAGAGCGCGGCTGTGTTTCAGAGCTAATGATGGGCTCGGGCTGTGTTTTGCGATGTGTCTGAGATTATAGCTCTCTCCTGCAGCAGTGGTGCTGCGTTCCTGGTCATCACTGCCTAGTACTACTGATTAGCATAATCAGCCAACATTAGTTATTCATGTGATGTGCAGAAGCGCTCGGGGGGTCAAATCTTTGCCCTGTCTAATAACCTATGTTAAATATTAAAGAAGTACATGGGCTGCCTGATTTACATGCCTCTCATCCCGCCTTTAGATGCAGAAGTAGTAAGGAAAAAGATCAGTCTCGGCCTGTGGTCCATTACTAGGACCGAGAATAAATATAGATTGTGCTGAAAATGCATTGC
This sequence comes from Liparis tanakae, assembly GCA_036178185.1. NCBI lineage: Eukaryota > Metazoa > Chordata > Actinopteri > Perciformes > Liparidae > Liparis > Liparis tanakae. Next base: position 20,648,511 of record CM070094.1, read on the forward strand.
TTTGAAGATCCGAGGACGGGATGTTGTAAAATTACAATGCTCACTGTACTGTATCAAATACTAGATCATGTGCATACGATTATATTCATGTATACTGTACATGTGATCATCTTGCATACAAACCAGCCAGTAATTATAGCCATCATAATCAAAAGTATTATTATTTTGTATTTTTTGTTTTGTATTTTAGTAGTAGTATTATTATTTTGTATTTTAGTATTGTGTTTTTCTTTTTATTATTGTATCTTTTATTTTTATTAATGCTCTAATGTACATCCACTGCTATGATCCTGAAATTTCCCCAACGTGGGACTAATAAATGAATATCTTATCTTATAAGAGGATTTTTCCACTGGGCTTCATCTGACCATCTGACAACAAAAAGAACCCCACTGGGCATGCATGAACTGACTTGCTGCATCTTTACGCCTTCAACATTTCTTGATTCAGAACAATGAGCAGAGAGGCTAGCCAAGCGTCGAGCTGCTCATGTCGCTGGATATAGGGGGATACCCTATGGGCTGCAGAGACGGAGGCTGGCCCTGAACCCTGAGGAAGTCATTAGCAGACCAGTGACCTCACTGGTGCAGAGCTAAAAAAAAAAACTGCCCACTGGCATGATGTCATACTTCACATGTCAACCTTCATCACAGCGACACAGTGAAGAGTCCCAAACTGGAAGAACGGCATCCTGCACCTGGCGACGTTACCTCCCATTGATATACAGCAGTGGCCTCACCTATGAGTCAAGCAGACGAGCATCACCTGTGGTCCTGTATCGACCAACAAGGAGCGGCACCGAGCCACAAATATGAGAACATTCAGTAAAGTAAACTCCTGAGGATGTATATATACACAATGCACATGCTGTTGTGTCGCACAGCAATACACCGGATTTATTATTCATGAGTCATTTGGGTGATATAAAGAAATCTGCCACTCTTCTCTCAACAGCAATACAAAAAACATCCGGCTCTATTTTCCTTTTTTTCCTTCATGAACTTTTCAAAAGCTAAATCATTCTAGCTTCAAAATATATTTAAAAGGCCATTACGTAGTTGGTAGTCCTTATTTGAGGAACTCAGTCGGTCTCTGTGGGAGCTCTGGATGTCCCCAGCTCTACAGAATAAACACAAACACAGCCACAGCAGCAGGTGGAGCTCAAAGGTGGCACTGTGCTCCAATTGCAGCCCGGGCCTTTAATGACACCTCGCACCGTGGACATGAATGGATGCACAATTTATCACCCATATTCCCTCACCCTGTAGGACCGGGAGGACTAAGCGTGTAGACTAATGAACTGCAAACTGTCCTCTAGGCTTCCCCTTGTAATGATGGAACTACTCAGGATTTTCTCTGTTCTTTCCCCCTTTCTTTTTTTAATTTGGTCCTTAAGAAAATAACAATCCTCCTTGGCCCTGCTCATTACTGCTCGGCTGTAGTGACCATTAGGAAATGAAAATAACTTTGCTCATTTTGTGCAGAGCAAAGGCCTGTAGGCTGAGGGTCTGAGTAAAGAATTGGATTTCTAAATATAACTTCAGTGCTTACTGGCTGCAGAAATGGTGTGATGAGATAGTTTACAAGGCCACTAAATTGCAAATAGAATCATTGCTTGGTGCCGGGCAATGAACAAGAGATTTAAATCAAGACCGAGAAAAAACCTGCGTGTGACAATGCAAGTGAGATATCCTGTGTTGGAAGTGTGGGTGGTCCTCCCCAAAAATGGCTTCAGTTGTTTTTAGCTCAATGCATGTAAAAAAAAAAGTGTAACTACAACTTTAACATCATCACAGGTCCCACAGTGGGGATTAACTGAGCTGCTTTAACTTGTATTGTTATAAGAATGAACAGCTCCCATAACCCTGGATGCAGAAGGATCTGTCTTACATCACAGAGCCGTGAAACTCACTGTCCCTGGACTGCAGGGATGCATGGATGCATTTTGGAAGTCAGGGGATTGCAAGGGAACTCGTCTTAACGACAATTGTCCATACGTTATAGAAGTTATCTTATGAAATGTATTTTGCTTTTTGCTTTATCTGAAGTATCCATTGAGAATCCACAGAATTGGGTCAGTTGAAGCTTTTTTATTCTAATATATGACATTAAAATGTTATAGAAAGCTGCCAACTAACTAACCAACTGAAACATAACGCCACCTGCTTGCACCACATTAAACCATGAACTGTCGGACTGTTGTGACGCTCACACCACCGCCCGAAAGTTTTCTATCATGAAAATGAAATGTTTTAGATTTCTGAAGTGCCTGTTTTTGAACAATTATCTGTTTAGTTAATGAAAAAAATGTATGCAGGTCTCTAAATGTATATGTTTGGACAGGTGTGTGATCAGCTTTGCAATTTTGTAAGAGATGAAATGTAGACATAGGCAAATGAAGCCTAAATCATTTTGTGAAAAAACAACATTTTCAACATTTCAATTTCATGATGACCGGTGGTGTGAATGTCACAACACAAACATTGATCGGGCTCTGGGTGTTGAAACTTGAAAGTGACCAATCGAAGGAAGGGGAGGCATTAACCAACGTCAGTTCCATTTCCGCCTGAAAAGTCTCAAAGGTCAAAGAGCGAGTTGAGCAGTTTTGAGTGCGTGGGGAGGGCCGGGTCGGAGCGGGTCGGGCTCGCCACAGCCCTGTGCTCACGGGACCGTCTTCATGTACCAGAGGATGTGTTCTGCTCATGGAAACTGTTCCGTGCGCTCGTATCACATGTGCGCACCTGTTTTTTATTTAAGACCAATTAAACACTGTAGTTGCCACTAAACTCTACGACTGGTCAAACCGGACAAAGAAACAAAACCTCTGACTGCATTGGCGTGTTTCACTGCTTATGAACTTGTATCTGGAAGGAAGAGGGTTACTTCTACAACCAGCTCTGTATGTTTCTAAATACCAGGCAGGTACCCGGTAAGAAGAGGAAAAGTAAAAAGGTTCTATTAATAGTATTTAATGCTGCGACGCTGCATCAAATCTTCTCTTGTCAATATCTGTGTTCCCCGTGTTCCCTGTGTTTAGTGCAGTGTAAAGGGAACGTGACCCACGAGCATGAAGTCTCACAGCGGCTCGTACACCATCGATTCTCTCACTCCAAACACAAATGTGGTGGCAAGCTCGACACATTTGGCAGAGACCAATGTCCAGTGGTTACTGGATGAATGGGCCACAATATTGCACTGAGTGAGCGCACTCCCACATCGAGGCTGGACTTGCTGTTTGAATCAAGCGGGCGGTCACACTCGATGTGTACATCACCACTGAGGCATGGTGAGCAATGAGACGCCTGGACAAGGCCCCTGCTGGCCTATTGCAGGGCTGGACTGCGGAGGCCCCTGGGCTGCCTAATCAAATCTGAAACCATCACATTCACTGGGCTCTCAGGCAAGGATGCATGCAACAACAACAGAAAAAGATAAAAGACTACATCACCAATCACTCCCCTCCCCCACTGCTCTTAAATACCACCATTAAGAAGGCATTACAAAAGGAATAAGTAAGTCAAGGAAGTATAGCATTTCATGTGTTGATACTGCTTTCCTGTCAGGAAGCAGCCGTGTGGTTAAACAGAGGGTAGAGAAATCTGCTGGTCGATCCATCCGTTGAAAAGAACACTTGTGATGCACAGTACAGTATCTGTATCATCAGCCATAAGCAGCTGATAACTACAATCTCTAACTTTCCAGACCTATGAAATTGATGTGTTTATTTAGCGTGTCCAAGCCAAGGCAGAGCAGTAATAGCCTTGTCTAGGGGCTGAAGATGGAATCCCGTCGCTTTACCATCGATGTAGGATAATGGTTTCCTTTGATGGAGATTTGGGCCATCTCGACATAATTAGGCAAGCATGAACAATGATCTCCATAAAGTGCAGAGTACTAATTAAAACGGTTCAGCTTTACAGCTTTTCAAACATGACAATAAAAATAACAAGAGGACCCAAATGGATTGCACACTGTGCCAATAGTTCAAAGGAAAACACTGAATCAGAAATTAAAAGGGCAGTGAATTCATACACAATAGAAATACGCTTGTGCTGAAAATATAGATGATGGTAGAAAAATAGATGTGTATTAAATTCACCAGTTTCTCTGTATTTTCATCTTATTTGTTCGTCTGTAAAAAAAATAAAAGGGAAAATGTAAGATTCATCGACAAACATAAGCTCTGCGCATGAATATAAAAAGGTATAACATTATTCACTTGAACTGCAAAAGTCATGGCTAAATGTATCAACTGATACGAGTCTGTTTTGCTTCACAATAATATGCCAGTTATTACTTACAGACTATGAATACAAACTATATATATTATGTTTGAGTGCTGTGTAGTGTTCACCGCGTTGACCTTATTTTCTCTCCTAATTAACATGTTTCATAAGTGTTGAGTTAAGCACTATTATACGGTAGCCCTCTAAGTATCTGCAGTCCATTAATGCTCGCTGTCTGGAAGCATTTAAAGCTCAAAAGATCAGGATAATAACAAAAAGGTTTCCAGTTGTGTACGCGTGTGTGTGTGTGTGTGTGTGTGTGTGTGTGTGTGTGTGTGTGTGTCAGTGTCTGTGTGTGTGTCAGTGTGTGTGAGTGTGATTCACATAGCCAGTCTCCTGAGAGGCGCATTGATTCCTAAATGAATGCAAGGCTAGAGAAAAATGGATTTCTTCCTCAAGATGTGACTTTATATCTCTTCTTTAAATCCCTGCAGCACTGTGTGCATTTGATTACACACTGAGATGGAAAAACTCTTTGCATCTTTATAAAATATTCATTGGAGTGGATGTGTTAGGCGAGGCTCTGTAACTGGTTGCTTTGTGATGGAGGAAAATCTTTGGAAGTTCAAGTGGATATAAACAGAATGTGGTGTCTGCTGTGTAAATCAGATAAGTAGGTCAGACAATTTAATGCCAAAAAACAGGTTGGGCATTTTTACTCCGACTAAAAATGAGATAATTTAATGAAGTGCACTTTTTCGGTCCCTAAATAAATGCTCTGCATCTAGTAAATGAGCTGATCGAGTGATTTACTGTTGGGACATTGCTTTTGTTACAGCATCTTTCATCCATTTTACGCTGACAAAAGATTGATTTAAGATATGATCGTGATTAAATTACAGCTGGATCTTTAATTGCCCACTTAGCAGTCTAAGGTCTTTGTTGCCAATGTTAGAAGGAGCCTTCTTTATATTCTCCTCCATACAACCATGAGGTGAAAGATCACACATTTTGAGTTGCAGCTACCTCTTCCATAACTATCTGTGAGCTTCTGTTCAACCTGCAGGAAATTGCAAGTACAGTATGGAGAGCTAAACATTTGCATCATAGTGCCACGCATTAACAACGTGTAGCTGACGTGATTACTTAAGATTTCTTTTAATTAATGATACAGATATATAAGGTACATATTCATAGGACCACTTTAATCACCAGAAAAACATATTAACTTCCCCTTCCTTTAGTTTAACTGGCTAATGATTACATCTAGTCCAACCTGGTCTTTCAGAATGCCAGAAGGTGTCACTGTTCATGCAACACTTCCACACAACCCTGGGACGTTGACAGCGGCTTCCTGATACAGTTTGTGAAGACTGGCTGTTGGACACACAATAGTTTATGAGTAAACATGTAAAAACAAATAATTCAATACACCAACACTATGATAAAGAGCCAGTATTACAATTTCTAAATCCCTTTTAAGAAATTTGGTGCAATTTGAGTAACAAAGAAAGCACGATGGTAAAGAACAGCTCTAGAAAGTAAAAAGGCAGTGAAAGAGTAGACGGAGCAGAACAGACAGATGCAGCACACACACACACAAACACACACACACACACACACACACACACACAATAACACAGATTGAGTGGAAGGACTTGTCAAAGGACTAATACCCCTTGCATGGTATCTTCAAAACTGACTGGATGACAAACATGTCTGTCAGCGCTGTGCCAATATAGTTTAGGGCCTCTCGTGATGGGGCACACACCCAATGACAGAAGCAGGTCATTTCCGCTCTCTGGCGTCATAAATCCACCGTCTGGCCCCTGTCCGGCTGCTGATGCTGCAGAACACCACACACGGTGGACCTGTCGGAGCACTGTGAGCTACTGCGCTGTCCCCATGGCACACAGGACACACACACACACACACACACATACGCACACGCACACACTTTGCGTAGGAGTAGTTGTGGCCCGCACACTGGCCCATCTGCTCTTGCATGGACTTTCAGGTGAGTCAAAAAATAAATTATCCATCTATCTCAGGGTACGTTTTGTTATAGCTTACAGAGCATCTTTCACGATTGTTTCCTACTTTTACGGGAAAAAAGGCTAAGCTGCCATGCAGTGGTTCACTTGTCCTTTGTGCAGAACCTGACACTTCATATTCCTGTCTGCGGTAAAGAAACTGCACTTAATATACAGTTGCATAGCAAAAATACAGTGTGAGCATGTCAGCTAGGGGATGAGGGATACTGCACGTAATATATTCATGTTTGCTTAAATCAGACTCAAGGTTAAAACAACACCCATTTCTCTTGGCGTCACATCTCTTTGGCAGAACGCAGAGTTCCGATGTGCCAAACATGACACCTCCACTCAATAATACAAGAGAAATAAGGGATGAATGATAAATAAAATCTGCATTTTCCCAACCTTCTGCAAATAGGTCATTGAGCTTCATCTCCCTGCTGCCCTAACATGCAATGACAAGTCTTTAAATTCCAGTTTGAAGCCTCTCCCTTAAGAAAAAGAATATATAGGAAACTCTCCCATTTAGCATGACAGGGTATTAATGTCCCCTACACAAGGCTAGGGATCAAAATACGTGCTTTAGGGAAGCCATGACCGCTTTCAGGAAGCCATGGCCGGGGTTGAGCAGAATGCTAAATGCCATAGATCCTCAAGGTTATCTCTGAAGACGGAGCCCTTTTGGAGTCTGGGCCTGCTTGAGCTTCTTGAACGCATGCATCAAGCCGGCGGAACGGAAACGATGAAGGTGACTCCTAGAAGGAGTTGAATGCTCTCTGTGTGCACGCTGCCTGGCGGTTATAGGGTGCACACCTCGCTGTGTCCACAATGAATGGTGGTCATTTGCTAGGTCCGCACTAGCCAATGCACTCTGTGCAGCGTGTGGTTCGGTGTGTGGACTGGGATTAGGCAGAGGTACAGTAAGCCAGGGGCTAATACAAAGCACTTAAATGTGAAAAGTGTCATTTCCATCCCCAAGTCCCTGAATATTGAAATTAGGTCATCAGTGCAGCAGAGGCCAATTTTCAACCTCATATATCATAACTGCCCCTGCACCCAAGGTCTCATTACACCATACATGGTCAATAAGCCATTAACATGCAGCAGACAATGTGTAATGTTCACACAAAGATGTGTCTTACAGTAACTGTAGTGAGTCAGTGTCTGCGCCGTACAATAATCGGGTGAAACAATAAAAGATGTGCAAAATAGAGAAAGATAACTAAGAACCGTCACTTGGAGTATTTCGGATCGTTTTGATGCTAGCAGTCGTTTGCAAAGGAGGGGAGATGCTTTTGGATGCAGTCTTTTTTACCAACATGAGTTTGCCAGTGTTATATTCATTTGTTGGAAGCTGTGCTGCATAAACAAACAACGCCCAAGGCTACCGCTGGCTGGTTAAACAACCAGAGGCTGTTTTCTCTTTTCTCTATCAGAGAACATTGTGAATTCCTTGTTGGTCCACAACATGCTCTGCTATGTTTACTTAACAAATAGCCTACATGTACTGGCAATTACACATTATAATATTTACACCTTGCACCTTAGAAGAGTATAGTCTATGTTCTGGCTTTGATTGATTAATACAAAATAGGTCGAGCGTCATCTGCGTATGACAGTGGTATTGCTTTAGTAATGATTGAATGGTTTACACCACACGTCCTCTCGTTGTAATGATAGAAGCTTTTCTTTGTTCCTCGGCATCCTACTTTTCTTCTCGCCATTACCCTGCAGTAAACTGAAGGCATCAACATTCTTCTAACAAACCAAAGGCAGATTGAGGGCCCTTCCAGTGCTGTAACAAATGGGGCAAATCATTGTCACAAGCCATGTTTCTTTTTGCTTTAACGTGGTTACACGACTGTGCCGGGACATTTATGGACTGCCTGATCCACTGCTGGCAGATTAAAACAAAATCAAGCCAAACCAGTTTAAAACTCTTCTGTGACGAGTCTCCCAGAAAATTGTACGCCAAAAAACAAACATTTTATTAACAATAAAACATTGGTTTATTTTATTTTCTTGCTCTGACTCAATCTATTTTCCTCAACGTTTTTTTCCCAGAGAACCTTCTTCCTGCTTGTGAAAATGGGGTTTGTATTGATGAGCTGGGCCCAATATTGATTTCCCATCATTCCTGGTGTGGACATTTTCTGGTCTATTATACTACAGTCGCAGCATATTCCCCTAGCAGCCGTAAAGTGGATATATGGACAACCTGACCTTGGCAATATGGAGATAATGAAATATCCTTAATGACCCTTCCTGAAAGATTTTACAGGCTGGACTATAGACTGCCAACCCATGTACAATAATAGTTAGCAGAGGAGGGTTTTAGAGGCCCAACTAAATCTACAGCTCACTCTGCGTATTGGGAGGACTGTTAACTTGTCTATTTTACTAGGCTAATGTAACCATTAAGGGCATACAGTTATATGATGGCTGCTAATATCAGAGACTGGTTTATATTCAAGGGCAGTGTCGGCCATTACTCTCTGACTCGCACCATCATCAGAGAGAGAAGAGGAAAACATCCGTGTTTCTAGTGAAAAAAATATTAGCATTTCACATTGGTAGCAACCAGTTTGTTCAATGTGGGCAATGTTTATCCATAACACATGTTTTTGAATAGTAATACATTTAATACAAAATAAAATATTTAGCATTTAGAAGCAGTATATAAAGACTTAATGAATTGAGTGTAACGTGCATTAGCCTAATGGAAATGATAAAAAAAAGTGTCACATATCTGTGATCAGTGCATAATGATGGTAGCATTTTATTTATAAGCACTAGAACAATATATTTATAATCACACTACAATAAAGCTGTACAAAGATAAAAGGACATTTTGAAGGATTAATAATATATTAAAATTGTTTAGAACTGATAATAATGATTCTTTACTTAAGATAGTATATACACATATATATATATATATATATATATATATATATATATATATATACACACACACACATTGAAAAATGTACTCTGGATTCGAAGGTGTTTAAATATACTGAAATGTACATTGTGATAAAATGTTACTCTGTGATCAGACATTCATTGACTGAATCAGTTACAAATGCTTAGGATGAGTTATAAGTGTTAAATAAACGTGTTGCCATAATTTCAATAATTTTCCAACAATTGTCTAAAACTAAAATTGCAGCCAAAGATAAAAGGAAGAAAGGAATGTCTGAACTCTGGTAGTACTGCAGGTATTTAGGTGTCAGAGTGGGTTTGGCATCAGCAGGTGAAAAAGGGAGATCATTATTCACATGTCATGCTGACAGTTGTTTCAGAGATTCACGCCGATAGCAGCTGATAATCATCCCCAGAGCGAAGCAACAATGAACTTGCCCTACCACTCTACTGTCTTCAGAACACTTCAAACATGCTCCACTTCAAACACAAAAGCAGCCATCTCCTTTGATGTCATTGTCAAAAAATGAGTTTTGTTCCATTGGATTTAAACTCCACCCCCTCCGCTGAAACCTAGACGGAGACGTGCGAGAAACAGGATTCAGAACATGAAAAGAGCAGATGTGTTGTCTGATACAGCCCTCTATCCTCCGGCTGCCATACTTCTCCCTCGCCTCGCCACACAATAGTGAAACACAGTCACGGCTGTGCATCACAGTGCGTAACCTTCATAGAGTTGTATACATGGAGTCATTCCTGTTTAATGTGAATTATGTTTACAGAATATGTGGCACATAATACATACGTATTAGTGATGTGCTCACACGTTGTGCCTCGAGTGCAACAACCGATGGTAAACCAGTAGTTGGGGTTGAAATATTCCGTATTTTTACTAAACGGGACGTGGTTGCAGAGGCAGCTGGCTGAGCATGTCTGCTCCTGATGAAATCTCACTACAGACACGGCTGCTTCATAATGACTGTAATCACAGCCGATAAGCAACTAGTGCATGGGAAGGAGGGTGCAGATCAGAGGGTGAAAGGAATAGAAGGAGAGAAAAAGTAATTGAATCTTTCAGAGGCACATTCAGATGAAAGCCACTGGCTGTGTGGGAGATGCTTTTCAGTGAATGACATTTAGATTACAGGGGTGCCCTGTTCACCATCACGGTCAATACCCCCTTCATCACAATAGCACTCTTAAGTCTCGGCAACGCTGCTCTCAGAATAAAAGGTGTTTCAGCAGTGATGTGAATTTTGGGTATCCAGAGTCCACTGTGTGGATATATTCTCAAGATGTAGGAGGGAAACACAGAGTTGCATTGAAACGCCAGTGTTCGTTATCATTGCTACAGTAGGTCGCCCCCTTCGATTGCAATGTGTGATCATCCTCAATCAGTGAGTTTACATGATGGTATAATTCGAATCTTGCGTTAGTCGGACTATGCTATCTTTTGGGGGATCTGCTATTATCCCAATATACATGGCAGTGATTCGAATCATTGGCCGAAAGCATGTCATCTCTGATACGACAGGTGGCGCTGTTTTCATTACAACTCGTGGTGATACGGCCATTTCCGCTTGGGTGCGCATGCGCAAAGACGCAAAGTCCAGTTCCTAATCCATTTCACCGTACATGCCGCGATAGTCGGATTATCAACCGGATCGAGTTATTCAGGGGTGTTAATCGGATCGTAGTCGGACCGCACATAGTCGAACAAAGGTGTTTACATGAAACGGATAATTAGATTTCAGTCCGACTAAGCCAATTATTCGAATGCATGTAAACACTGTCAATAACACCTTCATCGTGACGGACCACTAACCACGACTGTTGCAATATTTCCACGTGCAGATATTCGGTTCATGCTGTGTACTCTAATTTTAAATAGGCTATTCATTAAATACCTTATCAAAATGTAACCCACGGCGACTTTCTCTCCAGCACCCCTGTACGCTTTTAACCTTGCTATCTCCTGTATTGACACGGACCAGCATATTCCTAATATTAGAGGGATCACATATTGCCCCGGTGACACACTTCAAATGCATCTCAGATTAATGATATATCACGGTAAGGGATCTACAAAAACCATTAGTAAGCCTGACACTTTGACATCAGATTTTAAAAGATTTCCAAGTAATCTTTTTGATTTATGAAAGTGTGTCCAGGTTCATCGGGAGTGATTCCAGATTTATCACATCCTGGTTAGAATTATTAATGATTTTCAATTTGTAAATCTGATGCTGCCATGTTCGGTGGAGCTTCGTGGAATCACCAAAGGCTGATATCAGAGTCCGAGCTTTGCTCCTGAAGCATGATTACTTTATCAAAATATTGCTACCTGCGACTTACATTTCACTTATTTTCCACTCCTAGGGAGCCTTTCCCGTCGCCTTCATTTCTCTCTCATCACGTACGAGTGCCACACACATTTTTCAAAAACAGCATCTAAACACCAGAGCAGCCGCAGCTTATGTCGTTGCTTGGCTAATCTTCTGAAGTTAGGCATTGCACTATTAGTTCCTAGTTCCTGACACATGCACTTTTAAAGAGCCACTGTGTCAACATGTCAAATGGATGTGGCGCGCAGACAGCTGTACGTTGCAATCTTTCTCACTGTTGATGAGAAGCACAGCTAAGATCATCATCACTTTCCAAAGATAGCCAGCTATGTGTTGATGTGAAAGATGGCTGTGATGTCATGTCAATGCATCAGTTCAACCGCTTTACTTCTACTTACACAACGACGAGAATCCACTCTGTGTGAGGTGCCCTTTGTGTGGCATATGCCCACTCAGACACGAATCAGACTGGCACTTTGCAAGTAAGCACTATGACCACATAACAATATGTACGGCTGTGACACCTTTTGCTGAAATTGACTTTTTGCATTGAAGCCATTCAGATGACCAGTTGACGTGGACAAAAAAAACTAAAAAGGCCACGGAGCCTGGCTTGTTTTGTCAGAACCTTAGTAATTAGTTTCAATGCACTACTCCATAAATAATTACAACATGACAATTTTGCTAAAATGTCTTGCCGTTCGTTGTTCTTGTTCTTACGTCTTTATAGTGTATCTCACTTCAAAGGGGAATCAGTGGATGTGTGAAACTGTTGATAACCCTCTTCAGTCGCTGTCCTGTTCTCAGATAAATACAGCCCTTCACATCTATGATTCATTGCTGATAGTGCCAAACATGAATGTGTTAGTAATAGTGTCTCTTTACTTATTCAAAAGACTCCGCTGCATTGTTTCCCCCACTGACTACCACAGACACTGTGGCAATATCAATACTTATTAAATATGTAAAATAAAGTAATAGCTTAAAAAATGTCTGTGGGAAATGTGTTAACTCTTGTTCTTGATGAGTGTTAGAAGAGAACGGTGCCACTGTCCATCTGTCCGCTGAGGACTTAAGCAGCCAGTCAGACTTTGCTTAGCTTAACATAAAGACTGGAAACTGGGGAGAACAGCTCGCCAGGCAGTGTCCAACAGTAACATAACAGTGAAGGTTGCAGAGGAAAAGCAAAAAGTCCAGAGAAACACGGCTTCTGGCCCAAACGTAGGCCCTTGAACGTCCCTTTAAAACCACTTTGGTTCTACATTTTAGTTGTTGTACGGTTGGTTATTCAGCGTGCTTAAGCTTTAAATTTGATTGCGTTACCTTTTGAAACACCCTGTTCTGTTTCTCCTGTGTTCCGTGTCTTCTATGTCTCCTGTGTCTTCCGTCTTAATTGTTTAATTCCCTGCACCTGCCCTCAGCCACTCGTCTCGTTACTGTCTGATGTCGTACACCTGTGTTTCCCCCTATATATTGTGTCAGTCTTTCCTTTGTCTCCTGTCCTCATCTAACTCGGCAAAAAAGTGAATATGCTTCTTTTCGAAACTACTTCTTTAAGGAATTAGTGGCTTTGTAAAAAGACAAATTAACATACTTAATACATATTAACACAAACTGTTATATTACCATCACTAATACATACAGTGTGTTCCATGAGATTATGGCTGTTATGACTGCATTAGGACCTGCTTTCCTCTGCAAACACACACACACACGGACACAATTGTAATGCTTTTAAACGACCATTAAACTGGAATGACTGGAAATGTGAGGAACTCAAGAGGGCTATCTAGTAAACGGACATCTTGGCATTTGTTTCTCTACTACAGTGCGACAACAGAAAGCTCAGCCAGAGCGTGGCGTGTTACATGTTGAACTTGGACCAAATTCACTTACAGAGCCAAAGTAAACAATATTCTCTGTAACCCAACACTGCCTGCTGGGCTGCTGGTTGTGTTTCAGACTAATAAAAAACAATGAAGAAAATCTTACTTGACTATTGCAGTGCGGTTCAGAACATGCAGGAGTATCGCCCATACAAACAACTTTGCACTGGACACTGCTTCCTACTACGGAGGGGATAAGGCTTGCAGAATCAGTAACTTCTTAAAACCCAATTTTTATAGAACATCTTTTAAGTGATCGAGTCTTTTTATGCAGAACTTTAGTTCCTCTAATTTAATTGTTTGTTTTTAATTTATTTATAATTTATTTGTTTTTTAATTCTTAAATTTTTTATTTTCCATTTCATTTTTTATTTTAATATATACTTTTAAATGTAATATTGGTTTCTTGCTATTCCACTTGTTTTGCTTTGACTCTGTGGAGCACCTTGTAAAAATTGTTTTTAAAGGCACCTTTTAAAAATTGTTTTTAAAAGGTGCTATATAAATAAAGTTATTATTATTATTACTGTCCTCAACAATACACCTGCCATAACAAAGCAGGTTGCGTCACACACCCAGTTGCAGCTACTCAGAAACACGTTGGAATACAGTCTGGTTTATGGAGAGAGAAAAAACACCTGGGGCAGATTGTATTGATAGGCAAGGTAGGAGACTGCCTGTGGCCCTCAGCTGAAAGGGCCCCAAAGCATTTAAGATTCACAATGCTAGTTAGATATGGAAATTATTGAAGCGTGTTACTATTCTAAGACATTGTGCTGTGTCCCTAACAGAGAAACGTTTCTGGATATGTTGGATGTTCACTCACAAAACATATCAATTACAATATAATGCATTATTATTCATTTAACCATCTAGCAGTATCTTGAAAGCTCCCCCTTGAACAGATGTTAAGTAAAGGTAAGTACATTGTGGTTAAAATGCCACTCTTTCACTCTTCACACACAAGTAAACATGTTAATGCAGGCATTTTACTGTGCAGTACACATAGTATAAAACCCCTACTATTAAATAAGTGATGAACAGTTGTCAGGGCATATTCAGTCAATTTTCTCACACGTGCTCAAATCAGATGGAACACGGTGGCTAACAGCTGACCGTGCAGACAGCACGAGCAATGTAACAACCATGACAGTGGTAAAGAGTTAAAATAGTTAAAAGAGTTAATTAACCTGGGGACAACCGGAGGGAGCAGGTCCACTTCTACGTGGACTCCTTGCGTCATCAGCAGCGACCGCGCAGTCAGAAAGGGCGCTGTCTCGAGTTGCGCCCATTAGCTAGCTAACACACACGTAGGCTCACGTGCACCAGTGTTACGGTTTAAGAAGCGACCCTGTTGACTGGCGAATTTGAACCAAACGTGTCGGTTGTTGCCGTAGTTGCAGACAGGTTGTAAATAGGAAGAGAACACGTAATATATAGGGTTGACTTTCATTACACATTTAAACTGGCATGCACGAGTACAGCGATACGTGAAAAGTCACCTGTTAACACGGTCGCCTGCTAAGCCGTAACACCGGCGCCTTTCCGCTTTAGCGGAGTTATTTTGACGGTGGTAATTTGAGACGCAATGGCAGATTGGCGCTGGTCCTACAGGTGAACCACTGGTCCTACAGGTGAACTCAAGTGGTTACACGGAATGTAGCTTTAGAAGGACCCGCGCTCTGCAGCAACAATGCAACTGAGTCGATGAGCCGAGGTACAGCACGTCTGTAGACCACACACTCGACACATGGCGTTAAATCTGTCAAACTACATTTAACGTCGTGCACGGCGGTGCCTGCCTCCCAAGATGCAGCGCGAGCTTCGAGCACGCACACATTCAACGTTTATTAATATTGAAGTCAGAGACAGAGCCCGTGCTCCATTGTTAGAGGTTATGGTTAATACCGATGTCTGCTGGATCTAGTTTGCAAACTAAAGCATTTATGCAAGTGAGTTTGTTGTAAAAATGTGCAAATTATTATCTTTTTCCCAAATAACGTTAAACAACAATTTAACAAATAAAGGCAGATACATGCAGCACTGAATGTGTATTATTGCTTTGGAAACAATTTCCCCCAAAATGTAATGTCTTTTGCACATTGCAAATCCGAGTGCCGAAATGTGTAGAAATCTGTAAAAAATGAATCATGTTTTTTCAATTGCCTCTGTATTAAATTATCTAAATATTAGACAAAACACCATGAAATGTGAAGAAAGTGAATAATCCCAAACTGGAATTTGAAGAAACTCTTTATGGAAAACATGATAATTGTCCCCTACAGAGTTTAGATTTGGTTACGCACATAATAAATTAGCTTCATATTGCTAATATGTTGCTGAAAGACGGGAAGGGAGTAAAAAAACGCCTTTATACTGAGAGTAGACTTCAGTGTTCTTATTTAGAGTGAATTGTATTCTCCCGTTTTTGAACATTACAGTCAGACCGTGCAAAATACAGCTGCTGTACACCTTATGAAGCCGCAAAATGAGAAGATTGAAGAAGCATATCATACAAATGAGAATATTGCATTATAATAACTGAAAGCACAGTACAAGCATGCAATAGTGTTCATAGATAACAAATATGTCATAAGTAAACTGATGTTTAGTCATATCAGATGGATACAACTTATACACATCAAAGCTAGATAATCATAAGCTGACTATTTTTGAAAAATGAAAAGAAAGAAAAGAACAGCATTTCTATTATTTCATGAGGTCAAACACTAACGAAAAAGTTTAAGTGTTACCAATCAGGGCAAATGGGTTTTCTGGTTAATGGGTTACCCTATTCCGGTGTCTTTTGCAGTTGTTGCCAATTGGTGAGTCAGTGTGAAACAAGGTTTATTGTTTTTTGGTAAAGAGCCCAAGGGAATCTGTGTATTGCTGTGGAAGTAATTAACAAAGATACAGGGGTGGCATGAAAATACAGGGGTGGCATAAAAATAATTTCAAGGGAAATGATGGCTGACTTCCCACCACCATCATGAGTCCTTTTTGTGTTTCCCCTTAATGCTGTCCTGGAGTGCTGAGTATTTTTGTGTACCTATGTGCAAAGCTATTTATTAGATGCTATCTGATTTTTCATAATGTTGACTGTGAGGTGGGGATTTTACTAACCGACTGGGGACATATGGCGGTTACCTTTCAAGAGCTGCCCACAAGAAAGGCAGCATCCTGTGTTACTCTGTTCTACTGTATTAAAGCTTAACACGATCGACACATTTAAGATCATTTATATCTGCTCCTTATGACCCTGGCAAAAGGACATCACAAATCTGCGTATTTTCTGTGTTTAAACCTTTGCAAATCCTAACTCGTTTGGTATCATTAAGAATCTTCACCCATTTTTCGAGTTTTACTTGGTAAGCATTAAAGTTGCATTTAGTTTTAGTTTGTATTGTAAAAGCCAGATGCTCAATAACAAAACAGAGACACGTTTACTCCTCCTCGGGGGTTGGAAATATGTTCTCATATAAAATCTGTTTTTGAAATAGGGTTTTAAAGCCAAAACGGCATCATCCTAAATTGTGGACGTTGTAGAATTCTGCTATAGTGGTATATTATGTATGGTATTTACCCTATTACTTTATGCTTCCGGAAAAACATGCAGAAACAACAAACATTCACAAGGAGTACATTTTACATTTTGGCTCAGAGGCAAACAGGAGTTTTTGGTGCGTTCTCGGTGGAATCAAAGTGTGAAAGCGGTCTCTCTCTCTCTCTCCCTGCCAGTCTGCGCGGTCCTGACAGGCTGTGACAGACGGAGCTGCAAGCGAACAGACTTGACAACAAGTGCCTACGACAACCATACAACTTAAAGATGACGTATGGTGAAGTCTTGTGGTCTGAGAGGCAAGACAGAAAGTCCCAGGACTTAATTTGTATCAAGCTAGCAATGATGGTAATGAATTCCTGCGGTTGGGTTGGACTCGGTGCCAAGAACCTGAAATTCATGCAGCGAAGATGCATGTAAATTCCGAACACACAGCGCAAGCATTTAATATATTAAATGTACTCCTCTTGTTCTTTTATGTGAATAGTTTTGTCGATTTTATGTCCTTGTCAATTTTTGTAAACATCGTCCAACTGTTGGTCAGAGCTCTGACCACAGTCTTCAAGTTCATTATATTCAAGAAGGTTCTCAGGCTTATAGAAGCTGATCAATTTATCCATACAGTAAATGACCTTTTATTGAGAATGTCAATATAAGGATCTGGTTACCTATGTTGAGGGAGAGGGAGGAACTTAATTGCTCCCAGTGAGTGCAGTCTGAGGACTTGATTAGACCTTCCACCACTTCTCATGTTTTTCATTTGTGTGGGGACGACCTTCCTCCTGACTGAAATCAGCCCGGGCTTGTTCCATGTCCAACGCTCTCTGGAGATTCAAGCCCCAGTGACTCCAAATGGCTGCTGACTTCATTCTGTTAAGAAGAAAATCTGTTCACTCTTTAAAAAGCATATAGAGTTCATTATATCCAGACCATAGGTAAAAAAGTCTTTATTTATTTATCTCATGACCAGCAGCAACACAGATACAATCTTAATGCCACTCAAAGGCTTAAATTACCTACAATCATACTCTTATTTTTTAATTCACTTAGAAGAAGAAGAAAAAAACACAAGAAACAAAAATGTGTATTTCAGTCTTTAATCACATGACCAGTTCGACTAAACGTGTGTGGCATTTCAAAACACTAAACTCTGCTTTTCTTTTAACTGAAAACACCAGTGTATTTGCATATCTTCCTAATGATATGGTAAAACATGTTGATGGCAGGTAGAGCTGTCTTCTTTTAAAGCAGGTTCTGCTATTTTTATTAGATCAAAGAACTACAGCCACACAAAAAAGAGGGAAAGAAAAAACGGAAATCACAATTATAGCGCTCAACTGACCCACCTGCCATTAGCAAGATGAATTAGTTGGGTCCATGCTCGTGACAACAGCTACAGAGGGAAAATGATCCCGGTGCCTCATAGACCTGGGTTCCCAGACACCACCAGGAAGCAGACAGGGGCGGCTCGGACCCAAGAGACCCAGAGAGAGAGAGAGAGAGAGAGAGAGAGAGAGAGAGAAAGAGAGAGAGAGAGAGAGAGAGAGAGAGAGAGAGAGAGAGAGAGAGAGAGAGAGAGAGAGAGAGAGAGAGAGAGATAAATAAACAAGATAAACACATTTACTAAGGCTGCGTTTGTGTGGAAGAGTGATAGAGGTTTACTTCTTGTGCAATAAAATAAATTATGCAGCACAGTGGTGCAGATTGTATCAACATAGTAGCCACACTGGTTACTCTGCTTTCTAAGGTGATTCTTGAAGCCCATGCAGAGACATGTGACACGTCTCAAGGGGCTTTTGATGAATGCAGATGTACGCTGTGTTGTTTGAATGCTTCTACCTTGCTCACCAGTAAGCGTATAGTCTTTTTTTGTTTTTTGCTGGTTTAATCATCACGATAATGTCAGTTTGTCGACGTGCTGCTGCTATGTGTTGTGCTGTACAGTTGTTGTCTGTGGCTGTAATATAAATTCAATCTGAGCTTGCTTGATGACCCTTGTCTGATGATGTACTCTAAGAGCTAATGCACCAAGAAATGCCGAGTAAAAAGAGAAACAAAAGGATATAATGTACAATTGGTAAAAAAAAAAGAAGGAGTGTAGATAGATAATATGTATGACTACCGTGTCTGGGAAAATATATTTTACTCCAAACATGTAGTGTTGTGTAATGTCCTGGAAGAATTGCTCTGGAAACAGAAAGGTGTGTGTTAGAGAATCAGAAACAGTGGTTCAGACCCAGATGGTTAAATTGTGTTTAGGTTTTAAACCAAAATATCACCATAAGGCAATTCAAGCATGAATAACCCTTGTAAAATGTATGCTTCTCTCAAATGTGTTAATCTTAAATCTTCTGATAGCACATGATGAACTGAGGAGAATACAGTGTACAGAGTATTATGAAACTGCAGGCACTCGCAAATGATGGAAAACAGGCTTCCGGCCGCTCGTGAATTAAGTTATCAACATTTAATGGCAGGAAGTGTAAAACAAACATTCAAAGCTCACGTAAATCGATTTCCGGCTCCTCCGGATACCTGTAGAAAGAGAAAGCTACCTCCAATTCCCCAGAGTTTTTATCACCTGGCCCCCGGGTCAAAACGTCATTTCCGGTCAAGTATTTTCATAATAAAAGTCCTGTCTATCATTGTCTGTATTAAAGTCACTTTCACAATAAAAGTCTGTTGTTATTGTAAGTCACGTCATGGATTTCAACCGGCTTCGTCAATCTACAATACTAACATAGTGACTTTCATGGAACATACATTAATTTTTGCCATTTATATTTGTATAGAGTAAACATTACCCGTATGCTTCATAATACATTAATAACAATATTCTCCATAATATTTCCTATTATAATATCTTTCTATATGTATTAATTTAAAACATAAGACCTCTACAGATGTTATCAAAATAAACTATTACAACCTAACAGCAGCAACACGGTCGGTGTCTGCTGTAATAAACACAAAACGCTCACTTAAACATGTTTCCTCTTCGCGATCTGAAATGGTCAATATCTATATGCTCGTCAGGTTTGATGACCAGGGGTGGTAGAATGACTGATGGCATGTAAACTATGACATCATGCCCGCGGGCAGCTTCTTTGAGCGCTGCACCAGTGAGGTCACTGGTCTCCTAATGACTTCCTCGGGGTTCAGAGGCAGCCTCCTTCTCTCCTCCCTGTGTCCATCCACTGCACGGCCCTCCACACTCCCACTCCGTGCTCCTAATCAATAAGAAACATTATGCAGAATGAATAACAAATAAAAAGTTCCCAATTTCTCACCACATTGTTAGGAAAATTACATCCATGCTTATAACAAAGTAATGATATACATCCCTGCGATTTATACAGGATTAAATGTCTGATTCAGGTCCTGTGAGAGGCAACTGTGTGATGGCGTTTGCTCGCCAAAACTCTGGTTGCTGGACAAATATGTCCTCAGTAAAAGCGCCTCACATCTGTATTTGTTCTGCTCTGAATCATAGGTGGCCCAAAGCTGTCTTGATAAATAGCTACTCCAGGCAAGTATGGTGTATGCTCTCTGACACTATAGGTCACATAACCTTGTTGTCGGGACTAAGACTAATGCAATGTGAAGTGTCAAGTTATTATACTGAAACTAGACTGTGGGGCGGAACCCGAGCCACTGCGGTGATGGCAAGAAGGTAAAACAAGGCAAGGTGAATGTAAAAAGGTCATAAAAGGAGGAGATACTGAGCAAATGAGAGGGTATGGAAGGGGAAATATTCCACACTAAGTGGGTCTTGTTGGTAGCGAAAAGGGGCACTGAGGTTCTTGGTAGTTGACGTAAATCATAATTGGCTGCTCCGAGCTGGAGCGAAGCGAAACACAATGCTGACTTGGTAGTCGCACATGATGCTAGGAGGGGAATGTGTTTGTTTATTTTAGGAGATCTAAATAATGCAGTAATAATCCTCCTCACCATGTCTCCCGAGCAAATGCCTCAGCACCTGTCAAGAATGTGCAGTATGTTGTCTATTGAGAGAGTTGCAAGAAGAAAACATGTTATTATTACAAAGCCGAGTAAACTAAAGTAATTGTCTGCAGATGGCAAAAACAAGCCACAGCTGTTAATACAGTGTGAAACAAAAGATATGAAATATAAATGTAGCAGCGAGGGACTGAAAACAAACTGCATCAGACCAAAAGCTAATGACTTCCCATTACACAATGTAGCCTATAGCCACGCTGCACTATAGTTCATGGAGGAGGCGAAATGTGTTGCAAAAACGTGTTGTCGTTTCAAGTAATTACCAAAATCTAAGCAGCTGGAAGGTGGATTTCAGATTTGGATAGATTTCAGTGAAATGTACTTTGCTTTCTTGCTGAGAGATGAATGAGAATATTGAAACCGCTTTAATTTATGTCCTCTAAATATAAAACTCCCGGTTAGCTTGGCCCACTAGTGGAAGCCGCTCGCCTCGCTAGAAAGACACTCACCCTTCTCGCACTTATGTTGTACACACATTGACACATTATAGTTGATGTTTTTTAGGTAGAAAAAGTATAAAAGTGATCACTTGCCATTGTATTTGAAGTTAGTGTGAGAGCAGCAACTACCTGGAATCTGAAGTTGTTGTCAGGCAACAACAGGAGGTCACTGCGCTATAAAAGTAGTCGAGGATATAACGCACTGTAAAACTACAACTCATGTGGACATATCCAGGCAAGTTGTATCACTGTGAATACACTATTTATGCTAAACTAACTAGCTATGCATGTAGCCTCATATTTAGCAGGTATGAGTATCATCACATCTAACAGTCGCTAAATAAATTGGGTATTTTCCACAATGTTGAATAAAACCTTTGAGAATGTATTCCAACAGAAAGTGAGGGTAATATTGTGCTTTGCATTATTCACAGGAGTTTGACCACTGGGTCTTATGTTCACCTCAAATTTCCAGCTGTAAGCTAGATGCACCGCTTGGATGTTTGAGTGGTTTTATTCTTATCCCTTGTACTTCATCACTCACCAGAAGCTTAAGTTCTTTATGTTTTTTTCTGGAAAACGATGTTCTTCTTCAGAATATTTATTTGATTCTTGCAATTGTTTTGCTTCTTCACATATTTCTCTCTGGGAAAATGTCTGTCTTTTTGGCATCTTTGTGCATCTATTAGTGCATTTGAACACTATGAACACACAGTAAGACACCTTTTGCTCATTGATGGGTGTCGTATGAAGTGAGACAGAATCGTCAAGTAGATGATCTTTGGAAATGTCTTAAAGTCAATCTCTTTGCTCAACTTAAACTAAATTGATAGTAGTTAGGAAATCACGACGCCTGCATGGTTGGGACAGTCCAGCACAAAGAGACGAAACACAACCAGTTTGTGGCTCACACAAACAAAAAGCCACCCGAGAACACGCACAGGAACTACAATGTGAGCCATGATCTGCTGCTGGAGAGAAGCACTGAAACGGACCGGGACAACTCCAAAGTGGGCTCATTTTCACAATCTAGTTGCACCGAGAACAAACGACTGCTCTCTGCAGACGCTTGCATGTGAAGCTGCTGAAACAAATCCTGTGTTGCTGCAGCAAACAATGATGAGAGTGAACAACAAGCTTCATCCAGGTTATACACCTCCAGAATAACTGACTGTAGTGTTCCTTTAGCAGCTCAACACTACTCTGAATGCTTGCTGAAGCTTTTGATCATCTTTCTCAGCATGTTGCCGTCCTTCTTTGAATCGTCCCACCTCCGGCACGAAAACATGTAGCAACGGATACTGAATGAGCCATTTTATGTTTAATAAAAAACTCAAACACATCGCAGGCATCTAGTCACAAAAATGTTGTCACTTCGGGTAGACTTGTCACGTTATACCTTTATTTAAAGCTGGTACATCCATTTTTATTCAATGACCCACTTGCCAAATCTTGGATAATAAATTGGTTGAGCCGCTTTATTTTTTTTCTCCAGAAGTTGACAACAGGATTGGTTGCTTTTGGATGTTAGGACGCATATCCAAGAAAAGACGGGAGACAAAGAGTGAGACCCCGGAGAGAGAGGAAGTAAACAGTAAACAGAAGCCTGGGTGGTGACAGGACATTGCATGGCCTCTTTAAACCTCTTGGACTTAGAGAGTGGACGCTTCATCACTATATGCCAATAGCGTCCAACACATATCAAGTAATGCATGTTTAATTTAATTCATTTAAATATGTGTCCTGACGTATGTCCTGTGTTAGGTATGAAGGAGGAAAACAAATGTTGCATCGTTTTTTTCCCGGTCTTAACACCGTGAACTCGCAGAATTCTTCGTCCACTTCTGACGTCGTCCCCGGGTCGTTCGCTCAGCGACAGGATCGTTTGTCACGCCACGGCCGCTGCCCAATCACAGGTTTAGGGCGTTCCCTTGACTCAGCACTTCTTTTTACTGGCCCTGCCAACCTCATCACATTTTCCATCAGCCTGAACAGTTGTACAGTTGTCTTTGAGCATGCCCTGCCAACTCTCAGCTGACGTACCATGCACCAATACCAGAGGTTCACAGTTGACAGCCATGGATTTGCAGAAATATTTTCCTTGACATTTTTTTATGAGAAACAAATGGAGCCCATGAGTGTGTATAGTGTTTTGGGTAAACTGATGTATACTGTTAGTTGTGATTTAAATTTCAAATAACTCTTAAAATGTATATTTGTTTCATTTATGCCATGAGAAAATACCAGTGAACTGATAATGCCCTGATGTTTTCATTAAAAGTTGCCAACCAATTTCTTGTTAACCATCAAAACATATATTTATATTACATGTTTCTGACCAGAAGCTCTGACAAAACACTTTTTCTCATATTAAAAAAAATTCAAATTAATGTCGTCAATTTGAATGCAATATATTTAGTTATTGATCTTTATTCTTTTTTGTAATCACCTAAAACCAACGCATTAAACTCAGCTGTGGTAGAGGACATCTTTATGTCGACATCTTCCCAGTTGTTCCAGTCGGAGCCCAATAAAACATTAGTGGGAGCGTTGAGTTTAACGTTTATCGTGTAATCTTTTCAGGGTGCCATGTTTGCATGATGTCAATGCCCCTGCCCTGCACATTATTAATCATTTATACAGATTACGCACATTAACATATCTATTTAAAAAAAAGTAAAAGTATGGATTAAGTATGAATGAAGGAACACTTTTTAATCAAAAGCAGATGCTGCACCCCTATAGATCAAATGAATTTAAGAGCTGTCAGGACAATCAGTTTTATATTATGGTACTTGAGTCTTTAGTGGCTTTATATGAAATGGTGCTCCGTAGGTTTCATCTATCATCTGCCTCGGTGATTTGCACCTGCTTTGTAAGTTCAGTGACTGATGATACGTTGGGCTCGGTAATGAAGTCTTTGTGAAACCGAATTAGAAAGGTCCAAACATTAAATAAATGCAGCCACTGATTTAATAAAGTTACATGATGTATATATTGAATTTGTGTTGTGCAATACGTGTATGTGAGTAAGAGACAGACAGACACAGAGAAAAACAGATACAGGTCCTGTTTTTTAGTATTTCTGGTTGCTGTTTTCTATTTCCCGTGACTTGGTGTCAGTTTATTTGAGCAGCACAAAGGAAGCCCCCTGCTTGCTGACACGCGTCTGCTAAGAGGTAAGGCAAACATCTGTCTCCTGTCACAAGCCTTCACATGCTTGCTTTTGCCCAACAAGCTACGATAAGCCACCATCAGTTCAGAGGAAGCAATCTTTGAGCACCGAAATGGACGAATGGGCTGAAATGAAATTGCAAATGAACTTCTCAAGACGTAAGGAGAGGTCGGATCAAATGTTAATTAACTCCACTGTTTTAAGCTCAAAGGCCACTCAGGACTCATCTCGTAATAGAAGTCAGGGCTGCTGAAGAGATCAGTGCAAGCAGTCTGCGGTCCATTATACTCCTGCTGAGTAAATCAAACTGCTGTACACTCTCATGCTCATGGCTTTATGAGCGTCTCATGAAGCAGCTCTTACAGAGCTGAAATAATTACACAGAGCGGCTGGTCCACGAAAAACAACACATAGCAAGCAGACCAAATCTGTAAAGTCAACTAAAGTACTTAAAAAAAAAAAATCACAATACAAATAAAGCATAATATCTAAGATCAGAATTGCAATTTGATAGAAGCATTCTGAACGTGGATTAGATGCAATATGGAGTAAGAAAAAATAAATGTACGGGAATGAAAACCCATTTGAAGGAGTTCACTTGTAGTCGGCATGAATCATAAAGCACTGCTGGGTTCAGTGTTGTTGCTTCAAAGTTTTTTTTTACATTTTTTGGTAATAGTGAATAAATGGTTTAATACTCACGATATAGTTGTAAGCAGATATCAGTGTTTATTAATACATTTGTCACAGGCATAATTCCTCCTCCTCTGGGCATCCATACAGGCTAGTGAATAAACAAATAATGAAGGATAATAAAACAGTAATGATATGCAATATGGCCGAGGAGAAGATTGTCTTATAACTGCGTACTTCTGCATTAGTGTGTGTATAAAGTTGCTTTCTATTAAATAAACTGAGCTGAATCTGTGTTCCTCATACTGAATAGATCCCAGTCTAGGATCAAGGATTGAAGCTATACATGTTGAATATGTTCTTTTAGAAAGGAGTACATATTAAGTAGTTGCAGATATCAATTATGTTTTAAGGGCTTTGTGTGTATATAGAGTCACATTTAAGAATGAAACATATACCAGCTTTAGCGTTCCTGTTTAAACCTCCTAACAATTTAATTTAGCAATAGTGTGAAGTAATTACAGTTTTTATTACATTTAAATATCAACAACCTCTCTATTGAAATATAATATACCATGGGTATGTGAACAATGCACTATAAACTATAAATCAATCTGTGAAAGTATTACATTTGATATTTAATCTAATATGAACTCTACTTTAATAATATAAATGATATATTTCTCTAATTTAATTGGCACTAGCTATGTGCGTATTGCTAATACATTTTTGTATTTCCATATTTAATGATGCATGCTTTTCATGGTGAATTTTACTTAGAAAATGTCGTCTTTAATGAACCTTAGAACAATCTCTAATAGGCATCATCTCAGAAAATGTAACTTCTTTATTTAAAAGGTTCTTGGGCCAATTTTGCTGAGTGCAGTACTTAAAATCCAATAGCTGAAGTCTCGGGGAAGCAAATGTATCTATTTGTAATAGAAGAATGAGCAGATGGATTGTAATTCAAACGGAAGGGTACATCAGTACTGGACTTCAAACTGCAAATAGTTTCATAATTCTTGTGAGAGTGAATATGCATGCACATGGACACCTAATATTATAAGTAGAGAGTAGCCTTAAATAGCATTAAAATAAAGGAAACTAGCTTAGGCAGATGCACATCATGTTAACTAAAATAATGCTGAAATGTTGCCAAAATCTCCCTCAAGCAGAACTCAATAATTATCATTAATCATTAAAAAAATAAAGCTATGCAAAGTACTTTACAGTTTCCTTTTTTGATCAAATGGACTTGACTCTTAATTTAATTTGCTCTGAAAAAAATAATATCTCAATGCATTTGGACATGTGTGTGCGTGTGTGTGTGTGTGTGTGTGTGTGTGTGTGTGTGTGTGTGTGATATCAGGATGAAGATATGATTTCCAGAGAAAGGTGTTCGATGAGGTTCTGCACTGGTTGAGTGGACAAATCTGCTCTCCCGGGAAACCGTCTGTGCTTTGCGCTTGAATTAAACTCATGCTACACTGTTACATCTCTTTTCTCTCTTTCCTGTCTATGTACACTGGTGTAGGAATCAAAACAAACAGTAGACATGAACACACATACACACACACACACACACACACACACACACACACACACACACACACACACACACACAGATAAGTTTAAATTAGCTGCACATTGTGAGTGGTGGTATAACACTCAATGATTCAGTCAGAAATCCATGACTGAGACACGAACACTGGACTCGAGGCCGAGGAGGAAGACAGGAATGAAGAACTCGACTGAGAAAATGAGAATAAATGGATGTCAATCTCCATGTGGAATTGGTAGCCAATGATCCATTAAGGCAGCCTTTCCACAACAGACAGACCAAAAAACCTGAATTAGAAGTGCCTGACATTTCAGTTAATTGCGCTAACCATGTCAGCTCCACAGTACACAGCAGGTTAAGTCCCAACCTTCTATTCCCCATATGAAGCAGGAGCAAAAGCCTAGTGCACGGCATATAAATGCAGGGATCACTGCGTGCCAATGATGCTTAAATGACTTGAAATATTTGAGTGAATTTACATTTGATGAATGAGGAAATAAAGCAAATGTAAAATAATATTGGTTAAAAACAGGAAAATAGATGACGTTATATCATTTTAAAGGGGACCGAAACAATTATGAGACAGCAGATGTACAAGCTTTAATTAAATGGCGATCTGTGAAGGAGACAAAGGTCAAGCCCCTCCCACTGACTCAACAAAAGAAAGCACAACTTGCGGTCATGAAAGCAAAAGGTTTATTCATGTTTGAAATTACACAACTACCACAAGGAAGACTTTTCAGTCCAGGGTGTAGTCTGGTTAGAAAGTAACACTAAACATCTTTAATACATTAGAATCACTGCCACAAATCATTTTTCATGACTTTTTCAGTTTCAGAATCACATACAATAGAAAAGAGAGAAAACAAGTTTTGAACCCTGTTGAACAGAGCTGGAAATGTACAGTTCTGAATACTGAAACCTCTATGCATTACAGTTTTTATAGTGATTTTTTTTCCTCTTTTTTCTGCATGATTTAGTAACAAGATGAGCAACATTCAAAATGTTTTTTTCTTCTTCCATATTTACAACAGTTTTACTGTTTGGTGTTAAGTTATCAACAATGTTCATCGCACTGCCTCTTAAAAGCCACAGACCAACAACTTCTTCTTAAGCCCCCCCCCCCCCATCTCCTTCTCATGGTATTAATATTGTTATCATTTTCATTTTTTATTTTTGTCATTTTACGTTGCAGTACAGCAACAGCATTTTATTAAAAGATTAAAATATACATTAGATTACATGAAGGATGTAGAGTTTACAGTGTTACAGGATGTAATCAAAATAAAAACATTAAATAAGGGCAAATAATCTATGGTGGTGATATTGTTTAGAGGTAGTAAGTGAGCACTCTAAGCTACAGAAATGTTGGAAATTATTGTTTTTTTGTGTGAATTTGAATGAGGTAATAAAGCTGTGTTTTGATTTGTGGGATGTATAATTACTCTTGAGCTATATTATGTACAACTTTTCCTGTGTAACGGGGCCTGCTCCTGTGTGCCATGAATGATATACTGTGGGGGATTTGTTGATAAGCAGTACAAAACAAATGTTTACATATGTACATACTAAACATCAAATGATAAAATATGGAATGGTGTCATGTTATAGTCAAGCAATCAATTATACTTCTTTATGTTCCAGAGTTTGAATAGCCATTTCCTTCTACTAATGTACACGGCTGTAAGGCAAAAATAAATCTTGAAAGTAACTACAAAGCTGCCATTGAGCTGTCAACAGTAGCATTGTTGAGTTGCTGGACAAGATTGCGAGCACATTACAGTCAAAGAAACAGCTGCTTTAATCTATGTATTGTAAGCACTGAATGAAAACCCAATTATCAAAATGGGAGTAGTAATTATAGTAAGAATCAAACAAATGGCCGCATTTAAAATGTCAAATTAAATGTGAGTGTCATCCAGTACTTTAAGTTCAGAGGAGCTAATTATCCTGAAAGTTTACTGAGTCTCAGAGAGCTGTTTTCCATTTGTACATGTGTGTGCTTACCCCTATACGACAAACCAATAAGAGCACGGTGATTACATCTGATTTATGGAGACGGAAAGAAAACACTGAACGCTCAGGAAACATGATGTCATGTGTGTGGCCAATTTGAAGGTACTGGACAAACTGCTCTGTTGTGAAAAGTATTTTTTTCTTCTTCTTCTTCCTCTTCTTCTTCTTCTTCTTCTTCTTCTTCTTCTTCTTCTTCGTATATATCCTCTGCAGTCAGTGAAAAGAGTCCATGCCCAGCTCGAGGCGAAGATGCATTAATAACGGATCAATTTGAGGTATCGGAGAGCACACTTCCGGGTCCTTCTGTCGGAGATATCACAGAAGACGGAGTCGTAGCGTCTTGCCATCCCCCATTAGCCTGGGACACAAATGGAAAAAAGGTTGAGATTACAATCACCTTCTCTGCAATACGAGCTCCGGTACATTTGTATCCCCAAAATGTAACACAACACAAACTAGCTTCTAATGTGTCAGCTGATATCAACATGTTTTACATACAGCGCGATAAGGCTCTGCATTACAGTAGCATCAGCATCTTGGAAAACAAATTTGTCTCGTGTCCCGACCAATCGGAGCAGTCCCCGGAATCGGTGTCCAAGCAGATTTCGGCAGCGGCCGACAGCTTGTCGCTACATATTCTCCTGTCAGTCATGGAGAGGGAGGGCTCGGGCCGCGTGAGGTGGGGGAGCTGAGTGAAAGCGACAGGGCAGGGTCTCTCCAAGAGAGCCGGTCTTAGCCAGCCTGACTTTGCTTAGCTCCAGGCGTGACCTAGCCTTTACTGGATCCCTCTACGTCACCACCAACAACGCTAAAGGTTAGTCTATGCTAATATATCTGTGTGGGACTTCGAGCTTTGCTGCTACACAATAGGAGCGTTGCCGCAATTTGACTTGTTCAAAATATAATCTTTGTTTCTATATTTAACGTATTTTCTTTTCACGATTCTCTCTCGTCATGCTCGCTCAGTGCCGTCAGTTGCTGCTTTAGCGGGGATCATGCTGAGCTCTGCCGAGCCAGTAGGCACAGGTCTCCACGGCGCATGGAAGTGAGAAACCTTGTGAGAAAGTGAAACACGCTTGATCCTGGTAGGAGCTGACATGTCTAAAGAGCTTATAGCAATAAGGCTTCAGCAAAGCCAACATGACACCAAAAAGCATTGAATGCTGGCAACAGCCCCCACCATTTGTTTACATCGAATATGTTAATTCTTTTTTTTTTTCGCATAAATATATCAAACATGTTACTCAAGTAACACTTCTGTAAATCTAATACTTTATTTATGATACTTGAGTTTTAAATAATATTAGACTGTAAATATGCATTCCTTTTACCCAATGGGCATAATGTTAAGAGAAGAAATACTGAGGTCCTGAGAGAGAGAGAGATTTCTCTCTCTTTTCCTTTCCTTTCTTCATCCTTCCTCATCAACTAAAATAATCTTTACTCTGATGGCCTCAGATTGTGAGATGCTTTGCAAAAATGAGCCATGTCAAACCTCATCAAGGAAGATGGAATTCATGTCTGGAAAAGGCTGCCGGGATCACGTGTTCATATTTTATCATGAAGATAAGGCTATGGAATACACTGGGAGGCTTTTCAAAACAGCAGAATGCAACAAATACCGTGTGGAGGGAAATAAAGTGTCTCCTTTTTGGTTTGAGTCACACAGAATTAAAATATGTTTATTAAAGTAAAACTGTAGATTGCTCTGTGATGTGTTTTATTAAAGGAAACTTGTATTCATATCAGGAAGTCTGCTTTGGGAATGCAACGTGTATAATGCAATATAATATACCTCGCCTTCATTAGATATAATGAATATGATTTAAAATATAACTGTGCAGCATATATATAAACCACCATTAAAAAGTTTAGGGTCACTTAGAAATGTCCTTATTTTTCAAAGAAAAGCATGTTTTTTTTTTTTTAAGATAACATAACATTATTAAGAAATGTACTCTATACATTATTAACGTGGTAAATGACTATTTTAGGTTGAAACCCCTGTTTAAAAATAAATAAATATCTACACGGTTGTATAGAGGCCCATCTCCAGTGTTCTAATGGCACATTGTGTTATCGCCTTAGAAGACTAACGGAGGGGTAGAATTTTAGAAAACCCTTTTGTTAAGTTAGCACAGCTGAAAACAGTTATGCTGGTCAGAGAAGCTTTTCAACTGGCCTTCCTTTTGAGCTTGAAGTCTGAAGAA
This sequence comes from Liparis tanakae, assembly GCA_036178185.1. NCBI lineage: Eukaryota > Metazoa > Chordata > Actinopteri > Perciformes > Liparidae > Liparis > Liparis tanakae. Next base: position 20,679,543 of record CM070094.1, read on the forward strand.
CACAATTCATATTTAAAATAAAAATCATTATTTCTAACCTTGTCAATGTATTTACTATATTTTTCATTTTGCAATTCAATGGATGAATAAAAGGGAGTTTTCATGGAAAACACAAAATTGTCTTGTTGGGTGACCCCAAACTGTTGAACGCTAGTGTATATAACCGTTAAGATCCGTACTTACAATTAACCCATGTGGACTATACATTGTGTTCCCCCGCAGCGCATCACTGTATCCTGCCGTCTGACTGATAACATGGCGCAGAGTATCCACCTGAGGGGACAGACAAGGTGGACAAGCTGGTCAACTCGCTGTCTCAAAGCAGGTCAACACCAACTGTAAACATGCTCAGAGAAGCAACAGATACTGACTAGTGTGAAATCACAAAGGGAATCCAGAGACAGAGCATTTGAAACGCAGCTAATAGAATTTCGAATGAAACAGCAAAGGCATACTGACATTACAAGCATGCTCAAAAAGAGTACATCTTCTCTAATAAACAAAAGCATTCATGACAATCCTAAATCAAACACACTATGTATGTTTTAACTTTTAATCATGAATAAGCGTAGGTGTTTTTTTTGTTGTTCATGTGTGTCAGTCTGTGCAGCTGCGTTAAATCTACAAAACAAAAAGACATCCACAACAGACAATAACAAGATGAGACAGAAATATATCAATATCAAATACAGGAGAAAAGGGGAAAACACAGTACCAAAAAACCCAATACCAACCAAGAGTTCAAGTCAAAGCCCAATGCGTTCACAAAATGCTCTACTTAATGAGTTTGTAATAGTTACCAGGAAATTGCTTCGCGGCATGATAGCAGTGGGGTGGGATTATATTTTGGCTGCCAAAATATTCCATCCAAAGCAAAATAGTCAGTCAACACGTTATTCAATCTGAGGTTATAGAAGGCCTCGCTGTGGTAATTTGAACTGCCCCTCGTATGAGCGGCGTGTTTTTTATTTCTTATTTTCTTTTTCTGGGTCAATGTGCTTCCGACTGCACTGTGGATGGCTCAGTACACAGGCAAGACAAGGACAGCTCTCTGCACTGGTAGGCAGGAACCGTCCCCGATTGTTGATCCTACCTGTGACTGTACATTGGCTCCGACTTGTGCCCCTTGGTAAGAATCCCCATTCAGACTCTGCATGCTCAAGAACATGTCCCCAGAGTTTGGGAGGTTAAAAGAACCTGAAGAACCTGGAAAGGGAGGATGTAAGTAGCTGAATACATGAGAAGGCTATAAAAGGGAACGCACAGGCACAAACAATGCCGACACACACACACACACACACACACACACACGCCACGCACGTGTCCGCATACACGCAGACCCCACTCAGGCAGACGGATACACTGAAGAAAGACTCCCATAAAGCAGGCAACTACGAGGCGAAGGAGAGAAAGGAAGGGAGGCAAGGAAACAAACAGATAGGAGAGGAAGATATGCAGGAGGACTGAAGAGGATCTATTTTCTTCTCTTTTTACAAATGCAGTAGACACAAATGAAATGAAAATCACATGACACAAGGGGGAAAGGGGGCCAGTTCTAGATGTGGTTGGTCGCTTAAGCTCCCAATTGTTCCACATCACCTACTTCCAATCTAGCGTTGGCAGGGAGGTATCACATGGTAAATGACAAGGACAATAAGAAGCTTATGAAAAGACCAGTACCAGTAAACATGTTGGTTAAAAGAGTGTTTTTGCTCTCTGCAGAATCCAGCTGAAACTCTTCATCTTTCATCTGGAATCCTGGGTGCAAGAAAAAGGGACCACTTGATAAGCTTACCACATCCCGATGCAGGTCAACCTCGTCCACACTCAGCATTACATTACTCATCAAACTGGACTAAACATGCCCTCCTTTTAGGCTTCCTCTTTTCAAGTGACTTCAATATGAACTGCATTACAATGCCATTTTGATATAATACTATTACTCTCGGGGTAAAATGCTCCCAGCAATTATGTGTCATTTTATTTAGCACAACAACACAAAAAGCACTACCACTCAGTGGGACTACATACATTACAAATGACAGGAAGTCAAGGGAAAACAAATCCCACCGGCATCCTTCTGAATTCTTTTTTACATTTATTTTTATTTTGCCAAAAATACATGTGTTCTCGGTTCACAAGTCAGGAACGCTCTCTTTATGCATGAGTTTGCTTGGCATCAACTGTCTTATAGACAGGAGACACTGTGATCCCCAAGCTGGGAGCAGAGCCTGTCACTCTTGCCTGCGTGGATCGTGCATGAGAGAGCGAGGCAGGTAGGCAGCAGGTTAAGGGCTGAGACGGAGGGCAGGTCTGGGCTCGTCTATATGCAGGAGTGCCTACCAGAGTTAGGTGTGGTAGGGGAGTTGGCCTGGCTGTTCTGCACTGCAGCGGCTGCAGCGTGCGCTGCATTTACAGCAGTCTTGGCGGCGTACAGGTTGGCTTCTTCCTGAAACTTGCCGATATTTTTCTTGTACCGGATCCTTTTGTTGCCAAACCAGTTGGATACCTGTGTGGTAGAGCAGAGGAGGAGGAGCAGAGGAGTCAGACGTCAAGCAGCCACGACACCGTGCACTGAGCAGTGTGATTGTTTCAAGATGTCATGTTTGGGTCCATCAAGTACCCAATTCCCAGCCCCTGCAGTAATGTCCGCCGGGTACACAAGCTAATTAAGCCATAATCAGGAGCCACTTGTGTCTTCTCATGGATGGGAGCATGACATGCTCTCAGTTCTGTCTCCTGACAAAACTAAAACACAAGGGGATCCTACTGCACAGGCACTTAAGTCAATGTTATATATATATATATATATATATATATATATATATATATATATATATATATAAATAAAATCATATATATATATATATATATATAATAAAATCATATATATATATATATATATATATGATACAAATCAAAACATTTCTCTCTGTAATACATGTTTACCCTCTAAAGAATGCTCACAGATTCCAGATCAGTGAGTCAAGGTGATTGACACTTTATGCAAATACAATGACAATTAGTCAATTTAATTGATTCAATATTACAGGGCAAAGTAATATAAGGCAGCATGTCAAATTTCACATGAACAGAAAATGTATATCTGTGTTCAATATTTGAATACAAATAGGATTAAAGCAGCGATAGCACTTTATAATTTAATAAACAATCTGCTTTAATTAATGGCAGGCCTGGGTAGCTGCACGTCAGTGCTTTTCTTCTTTTTTTAAAATATCAGAACATTAAAACAGCAATGAAACACTTCTGTGTGTGTGTGTGTGTGTGTGTGTGTGTGTTTGTGTTTGTGTCAACATGCATGCTCAGTGATCCTGAAAGCAACTTCTGTTTGTAATTATCAAAAACAAGAGTTAGAAGGTGAAGACCTGCAGACATGTGAAGCGATAAACACAGACTATCAGGCCAGTCAGCGTTAATTGATCGAAAGAGCAAAATAAAATGTAACTCTGAAGGCTGGAGGAAGAATTGACTTTAAATAAATGTCTGAAAGTCAGATTTAGAGCAGTCGGAAATGCTCATTTTGTTGAATCAGTCAGACGCTGAAAAGTTGTATGAGGGGTGAAGCGTATGTGTGAATGCTGGCTCTGCAATAACAGAGGAATAATAATGACATGATGCTTGTTTTTAATGGTTCTATAAATTAGAGTGTCTTGTCGCTGGGCTGCTGCCCCCCTTTCAGGCCTTGCAGCCCACGGCTGGACCAGCCAAAGAGCAGCTGCCCCTAATGACGCTTTATTTAATTTCCACCCATGTGCTTAAATTTTAATATCCCCAGCAGCCCGCCAATGCTGTGGTGTAAAAATCTGACTGGATTTGCAGGACATCAGATCATTTCCATCCTGCACGTCTCTGTGCTCTAAATCTTTAATATCTAGGCAATTAAAATTAATGACCATTCAGGCGAGGCCCACTGTTGGCAGGGTTTCCTTGACATCAATTGTTTGATGGGTTTACCTAGAGGTTAAACTAACAAGCAAGGTTTAATTGGAAGCAATGAAAGCCCTGGCCATCATCCTTTTTACTTAACCTGCTTATAGTGGATTGTAGGGCCGAAGACAATGCAATATTCTCACTCTTTTAGACGGCTCGCAAAGTGCCGACAGCCCCCCTCAAAATCATAAAAATGTTTTTTCAAAAGCTCATCAGTCTGTTTGATTTAACTAAATGTTCATGCAAACAGTGTATTAAACAGAACTACGTGTATTACAATGTCAGATGGGGTGTTTGCACATGAAGACATATTTGTATCATTAAGTATGAAAGTTGACAGTGGTAGATAGACACTATTATACTGTTCTTTAACCAAACATCACAGTGATACATGTATATATTACAGTTTTATATTAAAATGGGATAATAGCACAAGTTGAATCTGCGCTGTTCCTTTAATAAGTGTGTTATGACTGCATTCGGCCACTATATGGTGTTACAAGCCTAAGTCTTCAAATCCTCTGGACGTCACACCACCCTTCTCAGCCCCAGCACATTTCTCTCCTGCCCACTGAACTCTGGCGTCAGTGATTCTCGGGTTCAGCTAAATATTGAACAAATTCACGGCACTGTAGGTGTGGAGCACAACCCAATCTACTGAACTAATTCCCTTTTATCTTGTGGCAGGCCATGCATTCAATTGACTCCTATGTGTGGTGAGAGCCAGGTTGTGAGATTGAATTACCTGACATCAGCAGCCTCAAAGGCAGCAATTGTATAATGACCATGCAGGCTCCTTGCAAGAACACGATACCGCTGCCTTCATCGCTGCCCACTAGAGAGGCCGTGGAGCTGTGGTTAATAATTCAAACTATTTCACCCTATTTCAGGTCAATGCTCCTCGTAAGTCACTGTAATGCAATGCACAATCCGTCTATGATCCCAATATATCTGAGATTACGATGCCTGAAGCTTTCAATACAAATACAAAGGTGGTCGCACTCGCCGTGGTACCATTAATTATACAAGCCGCATTAATAATGAACGGGAGCTCAAGTCTTAGCTTCTCTGAATTTACTACCATCTGAAATATTGAAAAGCGTCACTCAGAAGAAAAATGAAAGCAATGTAAACGAGTCTCTGCAGAGGAATCTGCCTTAAATGTTGAATCATTCGCACACATTATCTCAGATATGACCTCGGTAAACCCCGACACCAACCACAGGCATCCAATCCCATGCCTTAATTCCGGAGCCCAGCGCAGCTCATGCAGAGTGACAGAGGGAATGAGACGGCATCCTGTCTTTACGGAGCCACTCGGGTACCCGGAGCAATGCTCGTTGGACTTTCAGGGTTCAATATTAAACAAATCAGACACATTGGCATTTATTTATTTTTTGTTCAAGGTTATCATTGCAGCAGTTAGATATGAATAAAAGAAAAACTGGATGTGAGCTGCATGGATCTCCGGGGGTGAAGAGGCTGTGCTGCGTCTCTTGCATGTTCAATGCTCTCTGCTGAAATGACGCCGCTTGTTTCCTCAGCGATGATGCATCAAGCAAAGCTGCGGACTGATATCGGCATACCGTTCACGACGGATGCTTTTTTACTTAATGAACCGCTCGTGCAATCAACAAAGCCCGCAAAGAGGATTTTGTGGGTGTTTGAGAAATGACTTAACCGAGCCCTCAGAGTGGCCCCGGCGAGCGGTTTTGCGACTCTTAAAAGGCCGGGGCACGGTGAGGGATAACACACTTACGGCGCACTCGGCTTCACGTCGAGCCTCCGACTTTGTTACTCACTTAAAATGAGCCAAAGCACTAAGAATAAGTCAATAAGAATGTCTGCCGTGGCCTCCGCCGGTCGAGGAGTACGCCACTAATGGGGCCTGAGATGAGTTCAAGTGAATTTTTAAAAGCCCTCTAATTTCTGCATACACTGATTTGTTCTCATGGGAACTGGAACGGTCGCCTGTTTTTGCGAGGCACTCGAAAAAACAGAGTGGAGCTCCGTTTGAGAGGGTCGGTGGCCATTTCTTTAACCGCCATAAAGCACACGGCTAATCGCGGGGGGTGGGGGTGGGGGTAAATAATCTCAGAGCGTAGTTTGAAAGATTCAAAAAGACCACACAATTAGTCTACGCTCTACAACAAACATAAAAAAGAGAGACCACGGGGTAAACAATAGCCACAGAGTAACGTATGTGACACATGTGTACACACATAATATGGTGGGGACATGGGTGTAGCTTAAAAAATATGAGTCAATCAAAAATACGTCTTGTGTGACTTGAAGGTGGGATGTAAATGCTACTTATCCACTCTTTAAAAAAAAAAAAAAATGTAAATTCAAACTTGAAACACTGCTGTTCATGATAACATTAGCATTGACCCAGGAGTGAGGGAGGGAGGTTCTGTGCAGTGGAACACTGTGAGGCTATTACATACATAAACAAAAGAGATTTACAAAAAATGAAAACAGTGGATCAGGAGAAGTTATGACATACCTGTGATACTGTGATGGTGCTTCCCACCCCCTGAAGGCAAAAAAGAATGGGCTTTTACAGTATCTGACTCTTCATGACTACACTCAATATACCCCTCAACACCCCCTCCCCACACAGAAAAAAAAACAGCGCAGATTATTGTATAGATTCATGTTTCTGTGATATAGTGTCTCGTGAGGACAGCCATAGAACAATAGAGTATCCAAAAAAAATCTAGATAGTAGGCACAATCATAGCAGAGAAAACGAGAGCCCGGGATAATAATACTGTGGATGTGGGGGTTAGGTGTGAGAGATATTGCCTTCAGGTTTACCCAACAAGGAGGCTCTACTATACGTCAAGTGGGAGAGTCTAAAATAGAACTGTGAATTAGCAGAGTCCTGCAAGGTCACTTGAACAGCGAAGATACAAATAGATAGCCAGTCGCATCTCGTGTTTTGAAGCACCAGACTTTAACTGCTTTTCTTAGCGTAATGGACGATGCCATCTTGTGAGTGACTGACCGGGCAACGGAGAGAGCGCACATGGTGGATGGGGATGAGAAGGGGAAATGGCAGGGGACCCGGCGTTGGGGCAGCTAAGAAAGGACAGCATAGGGCTTTGATTGAGGCCAAGATGATATGGGCCTCCCCTCCCTGTGGCCATGCTCTGACTGACTGGGCCCAGCCTTGACTGAAGCATCATTAGGCAGCCACAATGTCAAGGTTAGCTAAGGACATTGTGTCTCGGCGGTGTGACCTACGGTAACTATCCCTCTCGGCTTTAGCCTTTCCCGCCATGATTACCAACGGCGAGCACTACCCACCTGGGAAACGGTGATGCTGCACTTCTTGGCCAGCTCCTCTTTAGCCTCCTCGCTCGGATACGGGTTGCTGAGGTGCGAGTAGAAGTATTCGTTCAAAATTTCCGTCGCCTGCTTGCTGAAGTTTCTCCTTTTCCGCCTGAGTGGGGAGCAAAACGAGAGAGAAAGGCCGAGCGCGCCCATTAGCAGGACCGGCATTAACTCATCCATTTGGATTGCGCAAATTGCACAATCAATCTCACACATAAACGGTGAAAATAATGAGGAATGGGCCCTCAGGAGCAGAATAGCGTGTCCTGCTCCAAGAGTCTCGTCAACACACAGAAGAACGGACTCCGACCAATAAACCGACGAGCACACACACACGCACAAAACACATACAATGTTTAATTTGGTCTGTTGGTCTCCAATCTCCAGCCCAAGCGTGTAATGTGTAGAGTTTAGTGCAGCGGATGGGTGGACTCTGTGATGGAGCGCGAAGCCCAGTCGGAGTGCATCTCGGTACATTATAGAAATCACGGCATGCACAGTTGAGCATTGTTCCTGAAGTGCCACAGCCCCAGGGATCTCCAGTAGAAACAAGCAAACTCTAACTAGATGTGGGTCCCCTTCCCTCCCAAGGGCACTACTTATCATGTTGTTGAGCATTTGCTTATTTGGCCTTGTTTACTGCGCCCCGCCAAGGCAGTGGGCAAGCAAATGGGCTTCCACTCGGCTTGTTGGGCCCAAACCTGCCGAGCACCCACAATGCACCACACTGTTGGTGATTAGAGTAAAGCCACAACACCTGCTGATGACCTCCTCTCCATCCATTACACATGACTCCATTTCATTCAGCCTCGACTGTTCTCAGGTGTGGGGTCATGATGATTTCGTCTTGGAAATGGATGATGCATGGAACATGGACGTAATTAAAATCATGCATTTCTGCAGCGCTCATACTGTGTGCTGTGCCAGAAAAAGGAGGGAAAAAACAAACTTCCAACCTGCACATGGTCTAAAACTGACCTTATATGGGTCATAGGGAAGCGGTACAAAACACACACACACACACACACACACAACCACATCTAAATATATATACAACAACGCTACACAATCTACTGACCTGGCATCAAGGAATCTGGAGCGCAGGATCATGACAGCCTCACAGGTGCTCTGTTTCAGTTGCATCTGGATGGAGCTGAATTTACGGTGGATTATTCCCACCATGCGCTCGATCTCTTTGGGGGAGATGGGCCGCGTGCGAGACTGTTCCCTCAGCAGGTTCATCACATGGGTAGTGAATTCGTTGCATGCCTGCAAAGTGACGGAGAGACACAGCGTGCAGCCAAGAGTTATGTAAATATCCAAAGTCACTGCGGTGAACTTACAAAAGCTCTTCCACAGATATTTTAAAAGTTGTGTATATTTTTCATATGGGACGTTTATTTTTTATTTTTTTTAAAGCGTCAACAGAGTGATATAATAGGTAAAGTCATCTTTAAAATATAAATGCAGATTTGCAATTTGGCTTGGCCCTAATGCAGAGCGAATTCAAACAGCTTTTTGTTAAACCAGTAGTTCATACATGATTAATTAGAATAACTCATTTATGTAGTGCACACTTTAGCTCATTACTCTGAGCAAAATTCGTTAAGTATTTACATTTAGATAATTAAAACCTGGAAACACCCTTAAGAAAGATGCATTTACTCCAGGCAAAGTGTTGTGTGCCCCTGCGTACCCACCTCCTCTCTCAGAGAGTAAATTAGTCTAATTTACCTCACTGGCTTGTTGAGGCATCACTATTACACCTTCTATTTTCACCCATAATGCCCATAAGTGCTAGGTGAAGGGGCTGATCATACTTTCATTCAACACAGATGACTAAGGCTCTCCTCTGGATCTCTATAATCAGCTACAACACAGTGAATGAAACAGTTTAAAAAAAATTCAAACTGAGAACACACTCTCCCCATTAAGCATATCACTTTTCTCTTTTTTCTTTCTAAAGCAGGGAATACGCTGTTCTGGATGTTCTGAATGGATGTTCAGTGTGAACTTAATAGGTCTATTTGAATGCCAACTGAAATGTTAAATAGCTGGTGGGAGTCACATGGTTATTTAAACCTTTTACGGTTTCTTGGTTCATGCAGTACAAAAAAAAAAATATCCTGCAGCTTTTCTGTTTGACATTTTAACCTCCAGGATTAAAAAGTCTCCTCACCTGTTCGTATTTCTCCAGCTCCGTGTGGTAGATCTGTCTGATCTGGGTGAGTTTGGCTCTGTAGTCGGAATGTTCGATGGAGTTGTCGGCCGCACCTCCGGCGGCGGCGGCTGCGGCTGCGGCGGCGGCAGACCCGCCCCCTTTCTCTGGTCCGGCCACGCCCTCTGCCAGCAGCATGTTGTCCAGACGCATGAGCTGGGGGTCTGGGGGGTCCTCCTCCTGGGAACCGCGGATGCTGAGACCTGTAGCAACACACAAACAGGAACACCGGGTCAGCTAATGCCATCCAGGGACGGTGACGTGAGAACAATGAGGCGTATGAACCCCAAACTGTTAGGAGCAAATAAAAGCATCATGTCTGCGTGGTGTGCTTTCGTATAGTGTGATGTTTCCCCTGCAGGTATGAACTGGGTGCCTGTTGTGTGTGTGTGTGTGTGTGTGTGTGTGTGTGTGTGCTGCGTTCCTGTCGCCCAGGTCTACGCCTGTTCTCTTTTATTTACACACTGCGCTGCACACTGTGTGTACGGGAAGGCTGACATGACAGCAACATCCATAAACTGACAAATGCTCAATGGTGAAATGGCACTTCTACACTGGAGAGGATGCTAAACAGAAAAGCACACCTCCAGTGAGTGTCTCTGTCTTTGACTCACTGAATGCTGGGGACTTCAGAAAGTAACCTCATTTCTATTTGCTTATACGGTTTGAATATTGTATAATTTTACTATCCTGATTTTGCAATATTCTAAGAAGTAATAAAAATGTGCTGGTGATGTAAAAATCTACATACGGTGAAATGAGTGTGGAGCCAATTTTATGTAAAGTGCTCATTCATGAATTCTGTCTTCGCTGTCACACCCTGCTGTTTATTTCCTCTGGTTTTCTGTCTCGCCAGTCTGTCAGCAAGTCCTAATCACCCAGCAGATAGCACACATGCTCACCTTGATGCATTGGCAATGTACCCACAATGCCCGGCTTTACGGAGAATAAACAAACAAAAGAACACTGCGGGTCAAAATTGCAACCAAAACAAGCTGGAGCAATCCGCTCTAATAAGTGGATACAAATGTGGCTCAATGGGCAGTAAATACTGAGTGGCTACTCGAACGTTATGATTACCAGAGCGGTTTCAATTCAATAATCCCTCCCGCAATTCAAGGATTTCCAACAGCTCATTACGGCTTCATTAAGATATAGCCAGCCACTGGATTTTAAATAAGAAGATTAGTGGCTCTATTGTGTCCGCCAGAAGCCCTTTTACCACACGTTGACCGGCTGACCCGAGAGGAAATACTCGAAGGAGAAATCCTTTCTTCTTTCTGTTTCTCTTATAAACACATTCCTGAATAGAAACAAATTGGGAAAACATTTATTATTCCAGCGATTCCTCCTGGTGTTTTCATCTCTGCTGGTCGTGTTGTGCGATACTGCAGGGCCACCGAAAAACAAATTTGCCTCTATTTATGGATCGGCTGGCTGTGAGTCTTTTCGGTGTAATGGTGTGAGAGGAGTGGATGAATGTGGCTATTTGTGTTGGAGACATTGAGATGCTGGACAAGGCTCCATCAGGCTTGCAGAGCCAAGCCATCCATGTGGACAATATGCCGCTGCTCCACTAACCCTCATCCACATCGCACTGCATCAGCTCCACCCAAAGCTCTCGTTCTGGACGGGCTCCACTGTTTCTATTCCAGTTTGTGCAGCGTGAAAACAAAATGGCACATGATTCAAATGTTGACCGACCAGGTGGCGGGCTACACATCTCAACAGGCTCTAAAAAAGCTTGGTGGCCGCTCCGGTTTAATATTGTCCTAATCCAGTATTTCCTCCCACTCTCTGATTCAACTGAAGCTCAGCAGGCTGCACTTTCCTTTGTGCTGCGGGTGGTGGTAAGTAGGTAGGCATGTTTTTCATGTCAGGTATATTAAATATAACTCTGGGACACAGCGTACATTTCCACACCAAACCCAGTTGTCACTTTCACTCCACTCACTCTATATCCAGGGGAAATGCAGCTGAGGGAATTTACAGGGCTTTTCAGCTAAATGGGCATAAATCACTGGTTTCATTCAAACTAAATAATCACAGGCCATAAAGAGCTACTAGTCTCTTACCATATATTACCTCAAAGTTCCTGTGTGCAATAATGGGTTCATTCACGGCAAAGAAAAACAGAGCAAGACATTAGAAAGTGACATGTAATCCTGTTAGTCCGCTGACATGCGGAGTGGCCGTGACATTTTTATCATACATGTCCATTTCTATTTGGGAAATCAGCGGGATAAAAATGATTACGGCGGCGCCCTGAGAAGCAGAAGGCCCCGCAGGAGTCCACCAGGGTGTATTTGTGCCACAGCAGCTACAGCTGGCCATTCATAACTCACATTTCGGGAGGGATGATGCGTCTGTCTTAAATACAACGCATTTGAAGAAATGAGGAAACATAGCCTCCAGAAAAAAAAAAACGATTTGAAAAAAAAAACAGGTGCAATGTTTCTCCGTCTCTCTCTGTGCACCTTTGTTGAACGGGCTGAAGATTGTGGATTTACTGTCTAAGCTCGGCAGCATCACGCGACTTCCACAAAATAGGCTCAAGCGAGATAATATCTTTAATTTGCTGTGCGGTTGACAAATCTGTATAGTAACTCGCAAAGCCACAGTCACATTCTAGCAGTGCAATGCTGCTTGCCAGCTCAAATCTTTATCCTGTTTTTGTCTGATGATATGGGTATTAAAACAAGTTTGGGCACCAGAGTTTAGCTCTAATCCGCCTCCACAGTCAAAGTGGGATTAATCTCAGAGCGAAGAGAAAGTGCTGGAGTCGTGTCACCTTGGTAAAGCCTGCGAGCAAAAGGAACTTAAGAATGAAAAATCTATACACGGTCTGGTTATTTCACACAACTCTGATGATGCCGGCTCACTTAATTACAAGAACGAATTTAATGATGTAAAAGAAAGAAAAGGAATATGAAATTGTTATAATAAAGTAACATGTCCTTAATCTGCCTCATTCGTCATTCAACAATACAGGTGTAGGAGCTCGGGGAAAGGCACTTGCCTATTTGATTGTTCCTCGTTTCTCCTCTGTGGCTGAGACAAAAGCCGGCAATGTGATTAATCCATCCCTATCAGTCAGGGGTGCTTCTTCTTTTCATTTTTTACAGGTTTCACCGTCCGTATCAGATCAGAGGAAGTAACACGTTTGACAGATAAAGACAATGCAGACCTTTTCTCTCATATACTCTCCCCCTGTTCTCTGTTTATAATCATTTCCGGTTCGGGGCTGTTGTCTCGTACATCATTCCCTGCTTGAAGCCCTGACAGTGATCTGAGCACTGCCTCGGGCCGCTCTCCTTTCCTCCCACCTCTTCCCCCCCCCCTGTGCCCTCTTTCATTCTGTGGGCTTAGCTGACCTTTGGCCCGCTGCTTGTTTACTCTCATCACTGAAGTGTGAGCAGGAGAGCCATAAAGGCAGAGCCCTGCTGGGTTAATGTGGCCTGCTGAAGAGAGAAGGGGTGGCTCTGGGCTCCTCCACCTCATTCGACTGCACTCTCAGATGCACTTCGACGTCACCAGTTCTTGCAGATAACGCCAGAGATTTGTCTTTTGGGGTATTTTTCGGTTTGCGGTTTGTTTTCTCTAAGATTTCTTTTGGAGATGCTAAAATGTTTTTTGCTGGTTGCAGAGTGTGCGTCGCAGTAAAGTGGCCCTGCCTGTGTGTTTGACTGAACCTTTGTGTCTCTATTACTTCCACCACTGTTTCTAAAACATCACGTTCATTCCTGCCTACTGTGAACTAAACTCTGTCAAATTCATTGAATGTATTTTAACTCTAAATCTGTCCTTGTGTACACATGACATCTATTGTTCTGTCCATCCTGGAGAGGGATCCTACTCTTCCCTCTTTTCCCCCTGAAGGGTTATTTGTGAGTTTTTCCTGATCCGATGTGAGGTTTTGGGGCAGGGATGTCTATGTGTACAGATTGTAAAGCACTCCGAGACAAATTAGGAATTTGTGAAACTGGGCTACACAAATAAACTGAATTGAATCCAATCCCTAGTAACCCTGACTTCCTGCAGGTCCTCTCCCACCCAGCGCCTCCAGTAAACAGCTCGGGCCACGTATCGACACCGTTCATCTAATTGCATCGATCCGCAAAGGTCTCCCAAAGCTAACTGATCGAAACAGAATTTGTTTTCTGTCAATATTTGCAAAGGTCATCTCTCTTAAAGCCGCGGAGTAGACGCCGTGAGCCGAGAGGCGGCTCGGAGGACCGTGGCATCTCGCCTGTTACCGGGGCTCGTCCAAGGTGAGCTTTAACTCTGGCTTGGCACTCGGGATCCAAGGCTTCTAATCCGCCGTGTTATTAAAACCCGCCGCCAATGCAACACACTGGAGACTACAGAGGGCTTTGAGTATCCATTTCACAAAGAGGCCAGTGTCACTACTGCCGCGCTCCACATCTCCTTTGACTTCATAGCATCTCCTTTGTCGTGGCGCCTAGATCAGTGACTTTCAGCTCCAGAAGCGGAGAGCGGGATCAAATTACCATTGAAGATCTTTTGTTCTGACAAATGAAACATAAGGATCCTCTTTCATTGATGTCCTTAAAGGCTTTTTTTAAGCTTGGCCTACATCCACATGGCACAAAGAATCTGAGAGAATGCCTGCAGGCTCTCTTTAGGATGTACAGTAATTAACATGCCATTAACACATTAATACACATTAACTATTCCCAATGTTAATGGCAGAGCAATTACCATACCTGATACTGCACTGGGGGGAAGCCAAAGCTCACTTTGTGTTTCACTTTCTTTGTTGAGCGAGCTGAAAGGAATTATTTGGGAGGATGGCTCATTCGGCTTTCCTCTGAAAATATGAAGAGTAGCCTGTCGAGTGCTTTTACACACATTCCGATTTCAGTAAAAACACCCGAGAAAGGAAGAAAGTTCTCATCGAGAATAATTAAGGATTGGCTGTAGAGGTGAGGCTGAAATACCGGAGGCTACGGAGCGTCTGATGATTAAATGCAGAGCAAAAGGTGGCAGGGAACGAGCCCTAAACTGGGGAATCCTTGTCTAGAATGATGATGTATTTCCTCCCCGTGTGGTGAGTGATAAGCTAATCAGCCGCGCTGACAGTGAAGTGTTACAGCCACTCAGTGCTAGGTCAAGACTTCTCCCATCATACACCGCCAGCACAAACTAAACAGACAGCGCTCGGAGGCGGTGTCGGGGAGCGTCTCCGGTCCCAAAAAGAAGATCTCTTTCAGTTCAGGTAGCCTTTGTCCCTTGATGATGATGAGCCCCCCCCCACCCCCCAACTCCCCTGTGACAGTGGGGGCGAGGGGCGTGAGGGGAAGGAGGACGGGGGCTTGCCACTCTCAACCCACGACGAAAAAGACGTGCGGGGAGAGGGGTTGGGCCGAGGGGGCGGGAAAAGACATCTCAAACAAACATCTTGAAGACATTTTGCCAAGCACACCCAAATTAATCACTGTCCCATGGTGGCAGTGACATTTGTGGGAAGTGACACACAACATGACAGACCAGTGGGAGAGGATGAAAGGAGAGCGAGGGAGGGTGAGGAGGGCTGGATAAACAAGAGCCACTGTCACTCGCTGTGGATCATGCCTGCATGTGTGTGTGTGTGTGTGTGCGATGTGTGTTTTTATATGTGGACGTAGGAGCGCCTGCTTTGTTTCCTGCCCTCTAAGACTCGATGTGGGCAAAGGGCCAAGTGGTGTAGTGATGGCTGACCAGGCCTGGCGGTGGCGACCACACGCAGCGGTCAGGGAGAGTGGCCAAATGAGTGGACAGGACCTCCGCTACAGATCAGCACACTGACTGACCCTACAGGACACGTACAGCATGGGGCTCCAACATAGGGCTCGCATGGGTCACATGGTCCGCTAGTTACGGAATGAGCCGAGACACTTGTGTGTTAGTCCGGCAGACATCTCAGACCCACGTAAAAGGGAAATATACTCAATAGCAGAATCAGAGAATATTTGAATATCGGTGCTGTTGTCAGACTTGCACCGTCTGAGACAGTTATTGTGTCTCGTGTTTCAATATTTCATTCCATCCCCCTATATCGTGTTAGCATATTTTGCTTATTCCTTTTCCTCAGTTTCATTTTATATTTAATGTACTGATGGTCTTTAGCTGCTAGCCTCAATTTGCTGCAAAGGTAGGCTGATTTGTTATTCAGACCCCAAGCAAATAATGCAAATGTGGCACTGAAAGCCACTTATGAAATACCCAAAGGCAACTAATCACTCCTCCTCTCGTTCCAGCCTTTCTGCAGCCTCCTAATTAGAAGATGGAGATTGCATGAAACCAGGTCACACAGCAGGTCTTGTACACACCGATAACCAGGCAAATACGCAGGCAAAACTTCATCCAGACACCAAGCCAAGCATGCATTATTTTAAAGGCTAGAGGTGAAAAACTAATGCTATTCACGTTATTAATCCCATATATTTCACTGTATGCTCCCAACAAAAGGATATAGGCTTGAAGCATTGTGTGTATGCAATCTGTATTGTGTGTGTCGCTGTGTGTGTGTTTACATGTGTTCATGGGCATACACTCATGTCTGCATGTGTGCGTGTGAAGGCTACACGCTCACATAAACAAAGAAATGGCATTGGTAGCATACAGCCAACCATGATCTACTGCCAGAGAGATTATTCTTTGCAGTGGCATTTCTGCAAGAGAGTTGACAGTCCATCATTTAGATTTTGCAGTGTATCCACGAAAAGGCTGCATTGCCTGAAGCAGAAGGAGCTGCTCTTTACTTCAGTGTCTTTTATAGAATAGAATTTCAGCTTTCGAATTGTAAAGCCACAACCCTTTGCTAGCTGTGCTATGGCGTGTACGGATTTTGCCAGGAGGCAACTGAGGTTGTCCCGGAATAAGACTGCTCTCGACACGCCGATTCTCCGAGCGTCCCTCGGTGATGGCCGCTAAAGCTCCCCAAAACACATCAGTGTCGTCGGGCGGTTTCTGCAAGCATCCCCAGCCTGATGTTGTGGGGTTACCGCTCTGTGGCTGTGCGGATCAGGTCCGGGCCAAACAACAGCTTGTGACAGAAGCAGGCCAAAGAGGATGTTGAGACACGCAGAGACTTAACAGGCAGCCGGCCTGCCATCCACTCTTTTTCAGCTCCCCTTATACTCAACGCATCACTTCGGATCTGTCTCTCAAAGAAACATGGCAGACATAGAGTCTCCTATTATCATAAGAAAGGAGTGAAATAACTGGAGGTTTCAAAAGCAAATGGATGATTGCCGGGAGAAAGTCATCTCCCTCGTTCCATTTGACCGGCTGAATCATTTTATTGTACACCGTACACGGATGATACTCCACCTTTTTCTTTCGTGAGGTGCGACAGACAACCCGCGAACAATAAAGCAAACAAAAAAAGGTTATTTGGTGCTAATTATTCCCAGCATGTACTTTACACACCATTTAATGAGTTAGACTGGAGGCGGGGCCATCGGCTGTGACTCGCTCGCCCAGTTATCCAAGATGAACCGTGCAATCTCCCTCACGTCACCCCTGTCATGTGCACCGAGCCCCCCCCTCCGCATCCAATTCCCTGCTAGGGCTTCACTGGAGCGGAGACGAGGCGCCGCCGAGGCAACACAACAGGCTCCCGTAGCGCCTCCGCGCATCGGCGAGGGAGGAGAGGGGAGTGGGGGAGGGGTGCTCGGAGCTCACTCTCATAATTACAATAATTAACAGTTGCAGATTTAATTGGAAGGGAAGGCATTAACAGGAGGAACATTGCGGTGGCGCGTGCAGAGGGGAACCTTTGCGGCGAGAAGCTTTTGTCTTCTCGGGCACCTAATGGCGTCGTGGCCGCGGTCGGTCGGCGAGTGCTGACGCGACGCGATCGAGCCGAGGGTTCAGACGCCGGGGCTTGTCAGGACTCAGACTGGAGGCAGATAATTAGGTGCCAGGTTAATGAGAGCGCAGGCTCTTGATGGCATTTGGTTACTGTATGTGGGCAATTAATGACTTTGTTTTTGTGTTTTTATTGCCCACTTGAGTGGAAAACACGACACATTATTCACCTCGGGCCTGCGCGTGTGGTGTTTGATGGAGTGGCAGTGACTTTGGCGAAAGAATCCGTTCCATTGGTTCTAGTGGGACTGCTTATTCAAAACGATGCAGTGTACTATGTGGAGTTGGCAGAATGAAATCTCATTTCAGTCGTGGCCACGGCGCCGGGTGACCTTTTCAGAGCGTATCGCCTCGTGTCAAGCAAACTTTGAAGGTGCAGGCCCGGAATAATGTAGCCACGAAAACTCACCAGAACAAAGAAGCCCAACCCCGGTGGCCGTAAGTGTTGTTAATTCAGCGTATCGCATTTCATAATGTATTTGCAAAATTCCATACCGCTCCCCAGAAAAGCCCTTCTTTTATTCCAGAGGATTTATTGGCAATAAATCCACTGAGAGGTCTTCAGACATCCTCTTCTTTAGTCCAACCACTCCACGCCTCCTATTTTGGAGTTAGTCTTGCTCTTGCCTGTGGTGGCCAATTAGAGTGCCATAAGATAAATGGGCACCAACAACTTTGATGTCCATCTTTTTAATAAGCTTTGGTTAAGATGACATCTGTGTGAAAGAGTTCAATATCTTCACAGTGGGAGAGAAAAGAGGTTTATTCTAAAATGAAATATCATCCAAATACTGCTGGAGGTTTAGGCTGGGTGGGGGATCATGGTGCTGGCTGTGACTCTGGTGCTGGCATTCATTATCTTCCTCTGCAGTCGTGAAGATTAGTCAGCGAAAGAGGATTTTTACAGCCTCCTAAAAATCTATGCTTTTCCACAACTGGATCGGCTTCAGTGTAAACCGATTTTTTTCTCGCCCCATTCTAAATGCAGTATTCAAACATGCGTGCGCGTTTTTGCTCATACACTTCTAAAATATAGAAAGCCATTTAATAAGCATGAATGCAAACACTCGCACTACCAAAGATGATTCAATGTTGGCAATATGAAGCGGTAATGGAAGAAAAGTACTGTGTAACAATATCTAAAATGGTGGGGTAATAAAATGGAGCGTGAGTGTGTATGAATGCAGGAGAGAAAGCGAGTTGGAGAGGGAGCATATATCTAAGCAGGCCTGCGGACGTGCTCCTTTATCCGTGTGTGTAACTCAGTCAGGAATAATGTAAATGTCTGGAGAGTCTTAAGACTGAGCAGGCCTGTATAAAAGCACCCTGTTTCAGGCTAGTAAAACAAGTCAATAAATACAGCGGAGAAGCCGGTGCTGTCTGCTGCACTCTCCTGAATGAAAACAGAGGTGAACTGCTTATTTTCCGTCTGGCACCAGAGGTTGACAGCAGCATAATGGGCGCTCATACATTCTGACTATCACTCGTCACAAGCTATATCTGTCAACATTACACTCAAGAGCATTTTTGATGTAAAACAAGCGCTCCCCGGGAGCAGTATTTATGACCGGACGTGGTCAGCTGCTAAATGAACTCTGACCGCAAAACGTGACGTTTTCAAAAAGACTTGATCTTCCTCATCGGTTTGTTCTTTTGTTGTTGTTTCTCACAGGCAGACGGAGCAAACCTCCGAGTCTCGGTAAGTAAGCCGCTGTGTGTGAAGGCAGAGGCTTTTTTCTACCGGGAAGATACAGACACGCACAAAATGGAAACGCCATTAGGTAAGCAAACACTTTGCTGCGATTACTGCTACCTGATTACAGCGGGGAAGTGCAGCTGTGGTTCTCCTTTTTTTTTCCCATACTGTGTCAACACTTTGGGAAAAGCAAATATTTCAGTGACGACCCTGCCTGCGCTTTAATCCATATGGTGCATTCGGTGTGTCACCACACACGTAACACTCCCGCGATGGGTTTCTCACAGGAGGAGGAACTACTCTTCTCCAGCAGTGGCTCACCTGCTCCGCGCCGCACAATGAATACACAGAGGTCACACGCCGTATCACACCGAGGCCAGCGTCAATCCTTTATTAAATTACCTCGCTATCTCATTTTCCCGTCACCACGCTGATACGAGCGTTATCTTTTTCATTTATGTGGCGGATTTTCAAGGGATTATGCATTAAAGATTACGGGTGTGTATACCTAACACCTCAGCACAATAAAATGCAATATCTCAGACAGCGCATGGCTGATGTGTGTACGGCAAAAGGAGGTGCTATAAAACAAATCTTCAGCAGCCAGAACCAGACAGGGTTCATTCTCCTCAGACATTACAGGCGGGGACTATACAGAGTGTTTCAACTCTAAAATACTGTGGTAAGCAATACAAATCCCTTGGACAAAATGAAATGTATTAAACATGTGGATTTCATAAATCTCCTTTTCGCCGGTCTGGGTCAGAGGTATATTCGCCGTCGAGCTCGGCAGGCACTTTCCCCCCGCAGCATTGTTACTCCGAGTCGCAAGTGCTCCGAGTGGTTTCAAAATGAATGTCAGCAGAAGCTGCACGTGAACGGCAAACAGCAGATCCTCACCGAGAAACGGTTCAAATCACTTACCCCTGCTACTCTGAGAGAGTATTACAGAGGTGTACGGATGTAAAGGTCTGCTATCGAAATATTACAGCTGTGTAATAGTGAAGGAGGACCAATTTAAAAAGCTCCAAAGATGAACGGTTGTGTTTCGTTCTCGACGATGCAGATCGGGTCCAAAAATACGGGGGGGGGGGGGGGGGGGGGGGGGGGGGGGGAAGCATTTGATAGTGAGTACACCACTGTTAAACACCCGAGTGGGATGCCTTTAACCTTGAGTAGCATACCAAAGGTAGAGGCAGCCTGGGGCTGTGTGTGTGTGTGTGTGTGTGTGTGTGTGTGTGTGTGTGTGTGCGTGTGTGTGTGGGGGGGCGACTGGCTACCACAACTCCCAGTGCCATGCTGCTCCACAGTGGGGGCCCGACACGGCCAGATTGCCAGAGAGGCCGGGCCGAGCCAGCGCTACAGAGTTAGCCGCAGCCGATCATTTATCTAGCGCAACGTTCATGCTCCATTATCTATTTGTTTGGTTTTCTACAAATGATTCCTTTCCGGTCACCTCGCCGAGGAGAAAGGTCGCCCGCGTTCACCTCGTGGGTGTTGGAAGCATCTGTCGGCGGCTTGTTCGCGAGACATTCCTGCTAATTATTTAGCTAGCGTGATGGATAATCTGTGATCATTAAAGATCAGAGGAGCTAAGAAAAGATTGGGAGTAATTAGCATTGCTGTGTGATTCCCACTAAGAAGTGAAGGGCTTCGGAAAAGCAGCGAGGAGTGCGGATACATAAGTAAAGGCTGTCTTTTAAATAATCTACCAACAGGCTCTGGTATTTTCATCCACTTCAAACTAAAAGCTAGTAAACAAGGTATGAATGATGAATGAATGTTATACACAGCTCTGCTTCATGTGAGGGGCGTGGGAGAAAAGATGAATAAAGATGAATAAAGATGGGAGACACATTACCGCTTTGAAAGTATATTCTTTCCCTGAAGTTCACATTAGAGCTCAAGCAAAACAAATAATGAAGCCCTCCAACCTATGAGTCACTTCAATCCCATTTTATAATTCAATCACTTTTGTGACAGCTGACTATTACTTCATCATCGCATAAAGACAGATTAAAAAGTTGTCAAATTAAATATTAAAGAGGGTCTGCGGGCAACAGTGAATTCAAAAAAGAATAACACAGATTGGAGATGAAATGAGGCACCTATATGCATATTTTATGCCGTGGGGAACGAATGCATATATTTTCCTCTAGGCCACCTACTTTGTAATAAAGAATAGCGAGTGTATAGATGTGGTAATGCAGCACGGCGGAAATGATATGAAAGAGAAATTGGTTTTACATAATGATGTCAAAAGGAATATGGCTCTGCATGGTCATGCAGAATAAAGATAAGATTCTCTTTATCCGTGAGTGAATATTTCGTTAATGGTTTCTTCATTTCCTTAAAGAATAAAGAAGTCAGGCTTTGAATGAACCTTGAATGAGGTTTCTATTGAATGAAGTTAACATTTATCTTTCAATAGCAGAGGAGATCTGTTGAAAATACCCATGTGTGGAGCAGAATACTGAATGTAAAAGCTTTGTCATCTGTTGAAATAAAGAGAAAGTGACAAGTGACAGTAATGCTATCACATTTCCAGCTGAAGGAAGGCGTGAAGAGGAGAACAAAGCGGTGGAATGCGACGTGGAGAGGGTTAAATCTCTGTGAAGAACAGAGAGGAAGGTGCATTTCACAACGTCGGCATCGATTGGAGTAAACAATGACTGATCAATACACACAGAAAAGGATCCCTCGAACAAAGACTCAGGTGTTGATTTCATATATCATATCTCCAGATACCGCCCAGAGAATGTTTACTCAAGCCTGTTGAATTAGCAGCAGTGACCCTTCTTCTTCTTCTTCTTCTTCTTCTTCTTCTTCTTCTTCTTCTTCTTCTTCTTCTTCTTCTTCTTCTTCTTCTTCTTCTTCTTCTTCTTCTTCTTCTTCTTCTTCTTCTTCTTCTTCTTCTTCTTCTTCTTCTTCTTCTTCTTCTTCTTCTTCTTCTTCTTCTTCTTCTTCTTCTTCTTCTTCTTCTTCTTCTTCAATCCAGCACAGATACATACACACCCCTGTGTCCATACACACTTACTCATGCAATAAGCATCATTGTCACAGAGGCTTCCTTTCCAAATGGTTCAGCCTCCACCATCTGCAGGCGTTCCCAGACACACCGCTTTGAGTCTGCCATAATGATGCATGACTAAGTACAGTTAAAGTGTTGCAGTCTGTTGGCAAAAAGCAGTCAAGCACTTTGCTATAGTGTCACTACGGATAAACCATACAGCTGAAGGTTGACGATGGATAAAAGGCAGTGACAGGCCTGGTGATGTGTCTGTGTGTGTGTGTGTGTGTGTGTGTGTGTGGTAGTGTGATTTCACATGCGTATGACAGGCTAGAAAATCATGGCGCAGCAGATTTGTAAGTGTACTTAACTAGGATGTGAAATGAGGTTGGACACGGTGAAATAAAATGCGTGCTGGTGTCGGTTGGAAACTGGGACACTGTTTAAAAGTTATTTCCTCTGCCAATAAGCAGGCATCTCCCTCCACGGTCTCAAGGGAGCCGCAACATCATAGATTTGCTATTGTTGTTTGTCACGCACGTTTTCCCAAAAAATGTGTCGTGAGCCAGCCTGATATGAAATCTTCAAATGTTTTTTTTTACAAAAATATTGGATTTTGTACATTTGGATTATTAATTTAGAGAGGCTCATTTGCGGGAGTGTGTTTATTTGGCTTTGCACACACAACTTTGGTTGAATTTTGGCAATAAGGGACTCGAGCCTCGCTCCCGGCTCCGTCTCCCTCCTCATTCCACTCTCTCCTCCCCTACTCTTCTTCAGGGTAGTTATTCTGCATACAGTGAAAACAGAGGAGACAAAGAACTCTCCATTATACTGTACTCTGTTTGCCAAAGTCTTTAGTGTCAAAACGCTCCACAGACTTTGCCGCTGCTTTGTAGAGTTCACCGCTGCAGCTGCTTTCATGTAAATGATCTTGAATGTTATTTTCTAAAGAATGCATTTTAAAGAGAAATTCTCATTTCTGCCTCTGCATCTTGTCACAAACCCTTTTCTCTCCTATCTCCTTCTTCTCTCTCTCGTTCCCGCTCCCTCCTGCCGCAGCTGTAGACTGCATAATTGATGCAAATGCTGTCACATGTGTCAGGAGTGGAGAATCCTCTAGTTTACTTCTGTGCTACACTTTATCGGAGAACATTAAGTGGAGAAAGCAGCCTCGTGCCAGGGGTGGAAAATCAGCTTGTCAGTGGTCTCATTCACACAGCCATTGCTTCAGGATTGTTTCATCAAGGTGATTGAGAACAAAAAGTGCGGCGGCAAATTCCAGCTTATGTTCAAGAGGCCTGCCACATACATTATTTATATGTGTTGCCCACCCTGGTCTCTCCAGCCATCTGAATACATCATTGTCTAATTTTCAAATATTTCTTCCGATTTCCCCCCTATTTGCGCTACATCCTTTCCACATCAACCATGCTGTACCATTAGGCTTGTAGAGCACGCTTTTTGTGTGTGACACAGACCTGAAATTATGGATAGCTGCTTTCAAGAAGTGCTAGGGTCTGATGGGAAAGCTGTAATGGCTGTCGAGTGACTGGAGTGCAGTGAGAGATAGAAACAGGATTTCATTTACAACAACGTTACAGGAGGAATCATGTAGAATGGTAACATTCCATGGCATTTAATGAGCCATATTCACTAATGTCTAAGTCTATGGTCTCGAAGTAATAAAACTCACCGCCTGCCAGAGCTTGCCTGCTACACGGTTCCTGTCTATTTCGAGCTCTGTATGAAACAATGGTGCATAACAGAACAGGCAGACATTTGCAGTTCTTTACCCCGTGCGCTGAATGCTCTGCCCTCAGACAGAGCGAGGCGCTTGTCTGCTTCCCTCAATCCCTCCCTCCTTCCCTCCTTCCCCCTACCCCCTGCTCCCTCTTCCATGCTCTCCCTGTTCTCGTCTTCCTCTGTCTGTGCTACACATTAAGTGACTTGATCCTGCAAACATCTGAAGAATTCAGCCCCACAAAGGGGTCAGACAAAGGCCAGGGGATAGCCTTACAGGTCCTCCTCCATTAGCAGGTCCACAGAGGTGTCATCAGAAAAGCTCTGCGGGCAACAAAGACGCCTCGAAATAAAAAAGAGCAGATTGCCAATTGGTGTTTATCTCTAAACTCATTTTTTAAAACTCTCACAATGGATGTTACAAAAAATAGGTTAAAATTGCATCGTGCGCAAGACACATGTGATGAGATGTATTGGAAAATAAATATGCGAATATATTCTTGGACCGGTATTTGGAATCCTGCATCTTTGCTCTCTGTCGATTCTTCACTCTTTTTTTTTTCGCTAAACAATTTTCTTTGCACAAACAAGTTCTCGCTTGTGAACTGGAATCCTCACACCAAGTGAAGCTGCAAATGCTGACTGCCTCTTTGTTCACATGTCTCTTGATATAGACAAACAGAAGAAAAAAATACTCCATATTTTCCAGCATTCACAATGAATATCTGGGGCTCCCAGAAAAACATTTCAACTGTAATAAGCTCTCTCCATGAGAGTCTGAAACATTTCAGAGGGCTCCTTTGAAGCTCTCACTATGTTGACTGTTCATATATAGACAGTGGTTGGAAAGCCTGAGCGCCATATCAACCTCTCAGTGCGTCTGCATTAATAATTAATTGCCAATGTGAGTAAACACCACTGTAGATACACAAATGCCCCTAACAACACAAACTCTGTTGCTCCTACTTAAAGCTGTACGCTCGACACATTCGGATGAGTTTCCAGATGCATGCAAATGTTGCACGTAAACCACCCTCTGTCACATTCATCATGGTGTTAGGTTGTAATAGTTTATTTTGATAACATCTGCAGAGGTCTTATGTCTTAAATGAATACATATAGAAAGATATTATAATATAAAATATTAGGGAGAATATTGATATTGTTATTAATGTATTATAGAGCATAGGGGTAATGTTTACTCTATGCAAATGTAAATGGCAAGAATTAATGTATGTTGCATGAGACTGTATGTTAGTATTATAGATCGACGAAGCCGGTTGAATTCCGTGACGTGACATACAATAAGGGACTTTTATTGTGAAAGTGACTTTAATGCTGACAATAACAAAGACGGGACTTTTATTGTGAAAATACTTGACCGGAAATGACGTTTTGACCCCGGGCGAGTGACGAAACTCTGCGAAGAAGACAAACCGGGGCTTCCCGAGGAAGAGCACGGCCGTGAGCTTTGATTGTTTGTTTTACACTTCCTGCCATTAAATGTTGATAACTTAATTCACGTGCGTCCGGAAGCCTGTTTTACACCATCTGCAAAGTGCCTGCAGTTTCAAAATACCTTACAATGGGTAGAAAACAATCCGGCAGCTTACGCGCACGTATTCGACTTTCAATTTAACAAAACTATGTAATTGGAATGATTTGCTGAGATGTGTAAGAAGCTTCACACGAGACGTGGGACTCCGGCTCTGCAGCCTCCCGCGTCCTCAGACCTGCTCAGGGGGAGATTTGGAGGCGTTGCTGTTGCACAGTTGCCCTTTAGCTTACAGGCAACATGCTGTGAGTTTACGGCTAACACAACCTCATTTATATTACTTATAGTGAGGAATGTATGTGCAGGGCCTGTAGAACATGCTGACCTTGTCACCGTTAGCAGCCCCCCCCCCCCCCCCCCCCCCGTTCTAGTGAGGATCCTTGCTAGTGTTCAGGTACTGTTACCCAACCACTCCGGGGCTTCCTGCTCATGTTATGCATAAAGGAGAAGCTAAGGGCCTCTGAGTGTGACAGCAAAGCATTTGTTTATTGAGTGGCTCAGGAACATAACCTATTGAGCTCAGATTATAAGATTATATTACATGTACAGTATAAGTGCATATCCTGGCAAAAGGCAATATCTAGTTGTGTATGATGAATAGAAGAGAGGCAATGCAATAAATAATACAACGCAAACGCTGATCATATTAGTATGATTGTGTGTATGCATCCAATGAGCCTCATTTAGCTTTCGGTGGTGGAATATGACCGGCTATTCAAAATTCAGGAGCAAAGAGAGCGTCTTTTATCTTACTATAAATCCTCATTATTTCTAATAGCACTTCTGAAGGCTAAAGAGTAAAGCAGAGCATGTTCTCTTTATTCTGCAGTCACTGACAGACATGGCCAAGCACTATGGGTTAATGTAATATCACAGTCGGATGCCTCCTCAACTCACTTACATTCCCTGTTAGCTTAAAAGTCCTTGTGTGGAAAAAAAAGAAAGGAAAAGTATGCAATGCATGAAAGGAGGTGACGATTGTGGGAGCCCATTATAGCGGAGGGCCCACACAAAGTCCATGTGAATAACCCCCAAAAGAAACAGCCACACATGAGAGAATAATAATAATATGACTATACAATATCCATATTCAACATTTCTTTTCAAGTAATCCACTATTATATTGTTGAAAAAAAATAAAGGCTGCAAAAATCACATCTGTGGTATCCATAGCCCCATTTTGTCACGGGGGAAACGTTAGTCCAAGAATAGAAAAATGGACTGTAAAAAGTCCATGGTTCATCTACTGAGACTGGCATATCAATTAGGATTGTGAATAAGAGTGTAATTGAAAGCAACAGGAGCAGAAAGAAGCGGAAATTCATCAAGGCAAGCATGGAAAAGCACAAATGAGTTCCGAGCGAGATGCAGAGAGGCTCGTTCCTATTCTTCTGCTCCGTCTTTGCCCAGAACAGATCCACCTAATCTCTCCCGCCATTACCAAACAATAAAATCAGCAACAAAACAACTCTGCCGGCTGTAGTTTCCTTTAATAATTCTAAGCAGGCTAATTGTTTTATTAGAGGTACAAATAGATATTTCTTGGAGCGTCTCTCCTTCCAGCCACGGCAGATTCATAAACTTGCTGTTAACAACATATTGGGTGCTAAAGTCCGCAGCCTCGGGGGCCCCAATAAGTGGTAAATCTAGTTGTATAAAAGTGGGAAAAAAGGAGCTAGATGTGTCATATTAACCAATTACTGTTAGCTCATCAGTCACAAGCTGTTGAAGTGGTTCACTATACCTCTTAGCATGTAATTCTGAGGAAACTGGGACATTTAAGCACTGTTCAGGTCAGAGGTCACCATGCTGGGACATTTATAGTTGGGTTTTATTGGTGTGTTGGTGCTCTGTGCCTGTGATTGCTTTCAAGGCCTAGCTTCCCACTGAAGGGTTCACTGGCCAGCAGCATCTGTGTCTTCCTCTACTCTTATCTCCGCTGGCAAGCGAGCCCACTGGTGCAGGCCCGCCACACAATCACCACGGCTCCACTGTCACTAAATGGCACGTTCTCTCAGCCCCAGTCCTCCCTTTCCTCGGCACGGGCTTCTCCAGCTGCAGCCTAATTTCCTGTGACTTGCCTAATTACTGTAATTAAGGATTAATTGCCATTAATTATTCACACATAAGCTCATCGCAAATCATGGGGTAAATGTCTTATGAAAGCTGCCATACAAGCCATGTATAAACACACTAGGATGCTCCAGGCTGCTGAATCGATCACTCAGCCCTGCAGCAAATCTCCACGCCACACTTAGAAAAACAGCAATAACTCTCCCCAAAATCAACAGCCGATCCAGGTGATGGAGGAATCAATTCACATGCTTTATTCGTCTCAGCGACGTTTGGTTGCTTCCAATCGGGCTTCCGAGATCTCCACGACACGAGGCAGATTGAGCAAAGTGTTTATGGGAAATGCTGTTAAGTTTTGATGTCCCGAAACACAAGATAATGACAGGGATAAGGATAAGTAAAGGCTAGTTCTGCTTTAATTCACCCTTGTCATCTGATCCTCGCTCTTAGCGCCACGTGAATCCATTCGATCTGCTTTCACAGCGAAGAGTTAAGAAACGTGAAACTGGTAGAATTTCTCAACATTAGGTTGTTCCTTATTCACGTGGCACTTTATTTTTCATTGTTTCTCTAAATTCTGGGAAGACCACTTACGCCTGCGAGATTGATTTTGGGTCAAGGACAAACATGTCCTTAACCCCAGCTGGGAAAAGCTTTTATCTCCTTGACAAGTGTATGGGACCTTTTGGCTCTTGGTGGGAGGAAAGCTCCGGCATACCGCAGGCAAATATTTACACTCGCAAACACTCTGACGGTTCCCAAGCATTTTTAGGGAAATAGTTTTTAAGGCTTCGACGTCATAAAATCATAATAATGGCCATAATGTAAATCTGCTGAGTATAAAATGTCTTCCAGGGGCCCGCATGCAAACAGTATTTAAAAACGAGACATTTTTACAAGCCTTTAAATCAGCAGTGGAGCCATGTGTTGATAGAGGAGAATAAAAGAAGAAGTAAACTGTCTGGTGCTTCACCCCCAGGTCTGCAAGACCTCATAGTAACGCCACGGACTCCATCATAATATACAAAACTGACAATTATTTTCTGAATCCTGGTGGGGTCTCCGGAAGCTGCCGCCTCAGCATCCGCTCCTCCCTGTCGTTCTCCTCTAACCAGTGGTCACCGAGAGAAGTGGATGGGATGAGAAGGGACTAATTGTCAGACCCAAGGCAGATGTGCTACATTAATGCAGGAAACATCTTAATTTTGAGCGCATGACTTTGTCTGTCTGATTTAAACATTTATGTTAATCGCCCTTCTGGCAGCTCTTTAATGTTCGACACTCTCTTGTAAACAGCATCTTTACAAATCCATCATTGGACCATCCTGCCACAAAAAAAACTCCTAGCTGCACGAGGAGAGGGGAACAGATAACTCCATTCCACATCAAGACAAGGGGATAACAAGACTTCACACGTACAGACGCGGCTTGAGCCAGTGCTGGCGGAATTTCCCGTGATCAGCATTATTGCAGCCAGAGTTTAATTTATAGAGCTCAGCCAGTCCCGTTTTATGCGTTTGTTAGATTAATGTGCGGAGCCACACTTTACTGCTATAGTATTTGATTAAGTTACATATATTTGGATTAACCTGAGGTTTGAGCGTGGTGTATGATCCATTTCAAATCCTTATACACGAAGCCTCTATTTTCTCCAGCTGCGATTAAGTTTCCTATCCTTATAATTAAAAACAAGTTGAAACTGTCAAATTCGCTCTCAACTACGACGACTCCGTAATGACCCTTTGCTGCCACGTATTAATTTGTTCTTATTTTTGAACCAACTTTAATATCTTTTGACCCCCTTTAATACACGTGTTAATTGTTGGCTTAAAAGCGGCGCCGTGCTGTGATAAATAGTACTTTTCACTGAGACACGAGAGAAGTGCCTGATTGTGGCGTTAATGTGGAAACGTGTTGTACAGTTGGCGTGTCAACACCCTGTGTGAGTTACAAGACCCCACAGCCTCTGCAACTTTCTGTGGACCCTGCTGCCCCCGCACATTTCACACTCCCAGCTCCCTCTGTGTGACACCTCCCAGTAAGCATATGCATCATCGCGTCATTGATGCCTAATTGATACTTCGGTATTTATCGTCACCTTCCCTCTCTGTCAGCTGACTCGGTTCTCCGTGTCGCTTTGCATTTATGGACTCCCGGCTGCCTTGATCTCGGTAATTAGAGTTTATGTGCTAATTGGTGTAAATACAAAGATAGGAGTTGCAGGCGAACACTTCACACTGTAGCTATAAATTGTGGCTCTGATAAGTGTGGGTTGTAGTGCTGAGGGGATAGAAGTGTCTCTCGGAAAGTGATATTTCTGTCACCAGCCCTCGTCCTTCTTTACACATTCAAAGCGCAGCACAGCTTGAGAAAAGAAATATAACAGCTGAAGACATCTTTGCCTGGTCTGGCTTTGAAATATCATTTAATTTTGAATGTCAAATGTCATCGTTAGGCTATTTCAAGACCAAGTTGTCAACAGACACCGAGAGGCAAATTCACAAAAGGATTGCGTGACGTTGACGACAATAAACCGGAGCAAACAAGACAAAATGAAAACGTGTAATCCTCAAAGCCCCTCACTGTGCTGCCAAGTACACAGGGTATCGGTGTACCTGCACTACTTGCACGTAAATAAATGAGGCAATATGCACACATTAGGCACAACGTTGCCCCTGACCCCTTTCTATGCAAATTAGCCTCAATGCATAAACTATTGACAAAACAATCAGAGATCAGGTCGGTGCTAACTGAAGGACCCACTACATTTCTGATATCAACTCCCAAATACATGTTTTCTTTACGTTTTATTACGTAAAGAATGCCACTGCGCCTCGTTGGCCAGAAACCTGTAGCTTGTTTTTTCTTTTTCTCATTGCCGTTGTTTTTCCTCCTGTGTTCTTGGCACACTTATACTTTGCCACATGGATCATTGCAATCAAACAGAAAAAAGAGGAATTGCACACAGCTGCAAAATGTAACTTTTTACAACAAACGTTGGTCCCCCGTTTGGATGCAATGCCATGTACATTTATTGCTGAGAGGAAAACCTGAACAGCAACCGGGTGATGCTTTTGTATAGAAAATATCTTCAGATTAAGCCATGAGTAACAACTGGGACCAAAAACGTACTGTAGAATCGGACTTTCATAATAATTAAAATAAGTCATTTTATTTTTATGGCATGGAAATGCAAGCCACATGCAATTAGTTTTACTGGAAAACCAACAATGAGTAACTGGTCCTCCGCACAGCATGGTTTCATGCAATAAACGTGGTGTTGCATGATTGTGAAAATTGTTGTAATGAATTGACTCGGGATAAAAAGGTCAAAGATAAAAACTGTGTTAATGAAGTTGGCCAAGTCAATAATGGTGGTTACAAAACCATTTTTAGTACTACCTTTTTGGTATTTCTGTTAAGTTGTTACACAATGGAATCTGTAACAGTAAACAACAGAAGATTAATTCAAAAGTCAGTCGTCATCAAGTACAACAGCCTTGAAAAGCGTACAAATTAAATAACTTTAAAAAGAGTACAGTAGCTGCTTAGAAAAAACAATATCAGTGA
The DNA here is from genome assembly GCA_036178185.1 of Liparis tanakae. Taxonomy (NCBI): domain Eukaryota; kingdom Metazoa; phylum Chordata; class Actinopteri; order Perciformes; family Liparidae; genus Liparis; species Liparis tanakae. The sequence goes on from CM070094.1 coordinate 20,710,572, forward strand.
AATGTAATGTTGCGTTTATATCCTTTGACAGATGTTGCATGAGCTCCAAGTCAAAATATCAAAACACGGTATTTGTAAATCTTCCCATTACCAAATAAGATGTTTTTTAAGCCATCTGCTTCAAAATGCTCTATTTCACTGAAATAAAAAACACAATCATAAAGATATCAAATAGCAAACTTTCCTTCTGATTAAAATCACGGTCGAGCCATGTGCTTTTCAAATGCAACACGCAGATGTATGTTTCTCTCTCTCTCTTTTCATTTCAACTTGGCTCCCTTTAAACTCGGTGTTGTCAGCAGATGTCCTTCTGACGGAGACAAAGAAAATGAGAGGGGGCTGGATATCATCAGCATAGAAATGAGCCTCCTTACCATGCCGCTTCTGAGGCGCACAGCCCCGGCGTCGCTACAGCCACTGCACTACCTTTTCAACTTGCAAATGACAGTGTCACCAAATGCTATCCTTCCATCAATCAAGTCGAGGGGGTCATGAATATACAAAAGGCAAAGCGGAGACTGGCTGCCTCCCGCAGCTCTACTTGGCCCAATTATACGGGCTCAGCTTTCTCCTGCGAGCTTCCACTTTTTGTTTCAGTCTAAAGGGTACAGTCCTCGGCAGCCCCGGGCTTAATCAAGGTAGGTCACGCATACTGGACCTCTCAAGTGGACTGCAAATGCAAGTTAAATGTGGACACCAAATGTCATCTTTCTTTTACATCATTACTGCGAGGAGGAGGAGGAGGGGGGGGGGCAGAGACAGCAGGGGTCAGTTCTGCACCCCTTTTTTCCCCGTGCACACTCTGCCACATCCCATGTACTGGAGTCCTCCTCTTTATTGAAACACAAGAGTAGACCACTAGGCCGCTGCAGCCCCCCCTCCTCTCCTCTCCCCGCAGCAGCCTGCTTGCCCCTTTCTTTACCCCAGCTGTCAGATCATAGTAGTGAATTAGTATTCTAACGGATACGCCTCAACCCGGAGAGGAATTTGCACACAGGAGTAACTAATGACCTCCCTGCTGCAAGTGGACCTTATAGTCCACAGCACAGCTGATCAATACCACCGCTTCAGCTCAGCTTACCCTCTCTTTTCTCCTTTTAGTGTTCTCTGAAATCCTCTCATAGAAAAGATTTTAATAAATACAAAAATTAACCAAATTATCTCAGGAGTCTCACGCGTTGATGTTTATCCAAATAAAAACAATCTTGAAACTCGTCAATACACCTGAACGGTGACTGTTGAACACAGAGAATGTCGCTCAATATCGTTTCTTTGTTGCATATTTATTGTGATGGAGAAGGTAAACAGGGCAAATCCATGCGTTAATGTAAGTAATGTTACCTGATAGCATCCATCACTGAATACAGTGATTTTTGTTCTTGCTCTTCGTCGACAAAGCGTCAGTGAGATCTGACTAATCAATCATCTCATTAAAACTGATGATTCTAATTGTTTTTGATGAGTGTGGCACTGATGCAAAAGGTTAGGTCCATTTGAAAGCCTGCTCGTTTTATGAATGCGTTATAAATGTATCGCATAAAAGTCTGACACTGATGAAGCAGGACTGGACTTTTTCACTTAAGAATTACTTATTTATGAATAAACTTACTATATAATAGACATGTTCTGTCTAGACAGGGCAGCCAATGATAATATATTCTGTAAAAAGCATGAAAAAAAAACTGGGTGTCAGTTTTGTTTATCTGAATTTAAGACCTTCTGAAAACAAACTCACGGATAAAATATGTCCAGACTCGAAATAGATGCAACACGCAGTTTTGAACTAGCCTTGATCAGCTTTTTTGATGTGTTAACGTGTCAGCTGAGGCACAGCAATCAAGCCACAATAAGTCTCAGAGGAGTGTGAGAAAGCAGAGGGTTAATGTGGGCCTACGGCTGAGAAAATAAATTACTCTAAATATATAAGTGGACGTTGGAACGGGCCCTGCAAGAGCAGCGTGGGTTTGGGTAAACCAACACTCTGTAATTTATAGACAGCTATGATAAATACTATTTGTCCATGACAGTCACATGAAATAATAAAGCATGGACGGCGATAAACATTACTAAATCCTGACACTATTGATTTATAATGTCTAACAGTGACATCAAACCAAACAACTGACAGAAACAATGCCAGGGCTTTAGGAGCAGTTTGTCAACTATTAATTCTGTCAAAGGGGGTTTTGCTCTAAGCCGAGAAAGCTTGTCTTACAGTTGTCAATCCCTTTGCTGGAAACGACTGCAGCACGTCCGCGGGTAAGGGCCCTAGGCACTGCTCCGTTAGCCCTAATTACCCCCATCCCTGCTTTGGCAACGACAAGACCAGCCTCTATTAAAATGCATGTTAATTATGCAAATTATTAATTGGGCTGGTGCTTGAGGATTTGTGTTTATGCCCGGATTAGAGTTAATAACTGTATCACGCTACGTTTTAAGCCTGACCTATGACAAGTAATGCTGAGGTGCTGAAAGGGATATTTTCCAATACATTACCCTTTCTTCTCTTCCAAGTCCGTTCCCCATTACAGCGGGCTGAATAAATGACACACGGATTCTCCTCCCCCACAACAAGAAGCCGGCAGATCGGATCCACACTGTAGCTACGCTGTTGCTTTGTCGGACGCTCTCGGGGAAATACGGCCCTTTGTATTCGCTGGTAACTCTCGTACAAAAGGCACACTCGGCCACATAAACAACCGAGGGTCTTATTTTAGGGCGATCCAGAACTAGCTGTCAGGCTAATTGCGCACACCTGTGATGGGGACCACACATGCTCTGTCACCACCTGCCACAGAGAAGAGTCAACAACAGTGTGCACACTACGGTCACCCAGTTATCACCAGGTTGAAGCAGGTAGCATCGGAGAGTCACGGCGGTCAGACTGGCTTGTAGAGTTGAGGTGGCAAAACAACAACAACAACAACAACAATATAATAATAATAATGCATTTCATTTGTATCGCACTCTTCCTTCAAAGAATCTCAGAGTGCCACACAGATAGTAAAAACAAATAAAACAGATTAAAACATAGTTAAAGCATTAATATCAAGCTCTAGGCTACATATCTCCAATTTCTCCTCTTATATGTTTATTTAGGCGACTAAATCCCATATAAGTGTGCTTGTGTATGTTCATTACACAGACCTCCACGTCCTGTTTGAGCTCGCCAGACCTTCGGGGGCTCTGGGAGCGCTCGCTCGATGGGGTTAAGCTTGAGTTTGTGTGCGGACAGTCATGCACGGACGAGGAGCTGCTCCACGATACCCAAGAGGTACGGAAGGAGGATCAACTGCCAACACCTCGCCGTTAGAAGATCAAACTGTATTTATAGCATTTTGTTCTGCCATTGGTTGAGGTGCTTTCTTTTTTTCTTTCTTTGGAGTTCAAAACACAATGTATCGCGATTTGTACACAGATTTGATAGTTATTGTTAACAGTTTTTATGTAAGTAATAGACCATGACTTGATAAAAGACTACAGGGGAAGCTTTGTAATGTTAACAAATACTGTTTGCAAACATTTTGCTATCAGTATTAGCAGAACATTTGTTATTTGTATTATGCCTGAGATGTGAATAATGTGCATTGTTGTCTACGTAGGCTTAAACAGCTAGTTTAATAAAACAGCTAGTTTAATAAAACAGTTAGTTTAATAAAACAGCGTGGTTACTAAAACAGCTAGTTTACTAAAACAGCTAGTTTAATAAAACAGCTAGTTTAATAAAACAACTTGGTTACTAAAACAGCTAGTTTAATAAAACAACTTGGTTACTAAAACCCATCCATTGTTTTAAACTCAACAACTGTTATTCTGGAGCATTTTTCAGAAAATCCAACACACTTTATTAAACAATAAACAGGCTGCAGAGGGTGTCGGCCCCAGTGGCAGCCAGTCAGCAGTCTTTTCCCTTCCTGCCACGACTGAAATGGTTAAGGGCACATTAAGCTGTTTTGCTCAATGGCCCTTGACCAATATAAAGAAGTACTGAGATAGCATGTTCTGATTTATGCCCTGTGAAGACATTATGAATGCATGCAAGCACATGCATGAACACCAACACACACAGTTGCTAAAAATAAGTACATGTAAAAAGATAGATAGATAGATAGAAAAAGATAAATCAAATATAATATAATCTGTAAGGCTAGTAACAGGGACTAGTAATAAAACGTATAAAGGACTAAAACCGTAAAATTGCAAATAGAGTTTCCATTTATTTTCAACACAATCTTTTGTTTGTTGGATCTAAATTATAGCTTGATTAAAGTCTAACAGAGGGCTACAGTAAATCCTGTGTGAATGTTTGCCGCAGTTCCTCTCAAATGGGAAATATTGATCAGTATGATTTCCCTGGGTACTAGGGAGCTGTAGAGGAAGAGTGAGAGACGTTATTTAAGGGACATGGAGCCTAAGTTGAAAAAAAAGGGGAAAAAAGGAGAAAATAAACGTGACATTATGGTCTAGGCCTTGAAACATGACTTCGTCTGAGTGGCCTTTGATGGTAAGGCGAAGGTAGTTCATCATTGTCTGCATGGGAACCAGGGGGGTGGTTGTCTTGTGTTGATTTTACATTATTAATTTGAGGCACACAAGGTCATCGGGGCCGCTATAGTCATGAGAACCAGTTGTTATCTTAACACAGCTGTCGGGCTGAATCTGCATTGACTGATTATGCCATTGATTGGTAACACTGTGAGAGCCTTTAGGATACGACTCTGGCTTTTCAATGCCATGATTGCATTTCGGTGTAGAAAACAACCCCTTAAAACCGGACCTATTGTTTGTATTTTACAGTCTCTTGCTACTGTGTGAGCTATAGTGTAGCTCCAAGAGTCCCAGGCACCTTCAATCTGCTGTAAGCAAATCAAATGTAAATGTCAAATTGTTGCAAACACATGCTAATGCAGGACAACCCTCATGTGTTAGGAAAAGGGGGTAGAAACCAAATAGAAAATAAACATTACAAAAACTGTGAAATCTTAAACAAAGGGGGTTGAATCCTGAGCAGCTGGCATGGAATGAACTCTTCTGGAGAGGGAATGCCAGTTTCAGAGCGCCCCGAGCATCGATTTGGAGCCAAGGCAGTAAACAGCTTTTATCAGCAATAATGATGGCATAATCCCAGCTAAAGAGGAAAGTAGCATATGGTGCAAAGCTTACAACTGCAATCCCAACAAAGTAGGGGGGATTTTCATCACTTTGTCCACTTGAAAGACACTCTGACAATTTGTTTTCGCCCCCATCCTTCCAAGGATCATCATATACACAGTAAAATGAACATAACTAAATACAGACATTTCTCTCATCCGTTGACTCTAAGCCAGTATAATTTATAGATCTCTCCACAATGTAAAATTGTACTGCAAACACTACAATGATATGTACACATGATGGTAAATATAGGCTTTACAAGGTGACGAGTATTGCCCCGCCAGCTACCGGGGAGTCACTGAGATTCTGCATAACGAATATGCATACAGATGAATTACGACTATAGAAAGTCATCCCACGGCCGCAAATTATAAATGAATTTCAAACAGTGCATATATCCGCCACCTACATTGAACTCAAACAGTCTTGGCTGCAATGTCTTTATTTCCGTTGTCATTTCCATCCTCCTTCATTAGAGCTCTCAAGTCTTTCTTCTGATCAGACAGCCACGGCCAGGAGACAGCTCTTTTCCAGCTCGAGTGCAGCGCTGCCAAGCAGCACTCCAGACCGGCTTCAACCTCTGTCATTGATTTTCCTCCAAGCTGTGACCATTCATTGTTTGTGACATTCTCCTGTCGGCTCTTTAACACCCTTCAACCAAATCAATTTCATATTTTTGTCAATGCCTTGCAACTGGATGAGCCAGATGGGAAGGGACGTCACATGATTTAGGATGTCGATTTTCTGGCAACGGTTTCATCTGCAGTTTTTAAAAGACTTAGAGAGCTGGCACGATGGGTTTATTTAAAGACATATGAGATGAATAAGCTGCCATATAATTAGTAGTTCATCGATAAGTTGATTGAGTCAATTAATAATTTTGTTATGCATGAATGCTTTCCGCCAAGCTTCCTTCAGTTTTCTGCTTTTCTTTGTCTTATATATTAGGAAACTGAATATCTTTGGAGTTGAGACAGTAACAGTAAATTAATGAATAATTTACTAAATTATTAATTATATCACTACAAAGCTGTGGAATCTAAGTTTGTAATCATCAAACTCAAAACTATTTGTATATATGTTTTAATGTCAGCTATTTATTAACAGTTACCATGGGTACTGTCAGTTGATCATTTATTCTTATTGGTATTTTCCGACTTAAGCTGTACACACAATTAGGCAAACATCCACAATTTGACAGTGAAACCTGATAAATGCATCAAGTAGTCACCATAAAGAGCGGGCAGATGATTTGTCTTGGTGTTTTGTACAACACTCTTCAAAAGTGCACACCTATTTATAGGCAGCAGTAATAGCAAAGTCAAAAGGAAACCAAACAGAAACTCTAACAAATGACTTAATGGTTTTTTTGCGTCTTCATAAGGCTCACAGACCATATGGCTTTGCCCTCTATTATTATCCCAATATCACACAGTAACAATGACAACAATAATAGCGCTATTGACCTTGACTTCCCGTCTGGACTCCACGAATAATATTTGATAGCAATATTAAGTGCAGCAATAATGAGATGAATATTCCCCCATTTAGTGTAGACAGCTTTAGGACAAATTGTGAAGGGAGAGCTGCATGCTGCAGCAACATGCTGGTCACTCTTAGTTGTCAGGGCTGATTTATTGCCTCCTAGCTGTTCAATTTCACATTTTGTCCTCGTCATATCCCCGACTCATGATCATTCTGCACTGACCCTTGTAGGGCAGGCAGGGAATATTGATAAAACAATTATCTGCTTGCCGTTCATTTGATTTTCCATTTCAATTACGGATTGAAAGAGGCAAAGAGAAAAGATTGCGGCATTGATTTTTGTCCCTACCTTACAACAGGAAGGAGGCAGGCTTTGATGGGATGCTTTGGTGACATGGAATACAGGCAGGGGAAGTGTGCAGAGCTTTAGGCACTACGCTTCTCTTTCGCTGCTGTTTTGCTTTATGGCGCGTTTGTGAATTAAGTCGGATTTAGCATGGCCAAATAATAGTATATTAAAAAGCACAAAGACATACACACAGTGCATCACATTTATGTTGTTATTCTAGACACATGCATCTAATTTGACTGAAGGTTATCTGACTGATTATTGATTTTTCCGATTCAAATGTGATGAGTGGAATAGGCCGGGTCTTTCTCCATAGGGGGACCAGCATGTTCACACTGCTGCTGACCTGAGGTAAACACTGGATGTGCCGTGCACTCTGGAGGCCAAAGGACCCAAAGGTCACAGCAGTTTGTCAGTGACACCATTCTACTCTCTCCCCCTTTTCTGATGGTCTGCCACTGTCTATTTGTCACTCTCAAATGACAACAGAGTTGCATCATGCTTGTGTTTCCTGCAGCACTGACACAATGCTCCACCACCTCTACATTGTCCAATATTGCAGTGTGATGGAAGGCATAGTGGACGATTTAAAGACATATCCCAAGAAAATCGCCGCTATCACAGTAAGCCAAATGTAAAAAATAGAGAAAGGGATTGAAATGAAGGGAAAGTGCATGTTAAATGCTGAGTTTCTTTAGAGCAAGCCATGTCAAATGAATCCATTACCACACAAAGTAAATAGATTCTTCTGTAAATGATTTGGAACATTGGTAATGGTTAAAGACCTAATGGGAATCCTGGTAAAATAGCCTTTGGGGAGCCTGGGAAAATCTGCCTCAGTGAAGTGGCCGGCTCTTGGCCAAAACCCTGTGTAAGAGGGGTGGTGGGGGGAGGGGTGGTGGTGGGGGGGAGAGACTTCGCAGAGATGACAGAAAGCAAGAGAGGGAGACAGACAGAGAAGGGTGAGAGTGAGAGAGCAAACTCTCAAGGAATCTCCACCCCCATGGATGATGTTAAGTTCCACTGTTGAACATAATCGCAAAAAAAAAATGGCCAAGACTTGAAAGGGGCTGATGATAATACTATTGCTGTCCAGTGATCCAACGCGGTCACAGGCGGCAGCAGCAGCAGCAGCAGCAGCAAGGCACAGCGCTGTACGACTTCCTACACTGCAGTCCGCTCCAGCGAACACGGAGGCTCCCGGGGGATTTCACATGGCTGACCTTAAATAAGTTTGGCTTTGATCAAAGTTTAGCACCATCGGCCTGTTTGCTACAGATCAGGGGATCAGGGAGATGAGACCTGGGCTAGGAGGTCCTGGCAAAGACTCTTCCCCAAAGCTCCAGTGCACCCTTCCAACACCGGATTATGTTGGGCAATTTAGGTAATGAACTGGCTAACGTAACAGCGCATAATGATCTTTTTTATCCTCGTCCTCTGAGGTGCCTCTTGCAGTCTCTCTGACACATCTTTCTCTGTATCACTTAGAAACAGCTTTGCATTTCTGCTGTGTGTGTCCTGCTGGTTGTTGTTCCCGATACAGGAAATGGTATCGCAGGTCATTCAAGATGAAAGACGTTACATCCGTGAGTAAAACAGGACGGTGAAACGGAACTTGTTCCTGGCTTGGATAGCACGGCCGTGACGTAGGAAGCAGAACGCACCTGTGAGTACGGTGTGGTCCGGGGTAGCGTACAGACGAGGAGCGTCCAAGGTTCCCGTCTATCCCATTGTGAAAGCCTGCATCCCAGTTGCCCCAATCAACCTCCCACCCTATCAGCGCACGACTTGTCTTGCCTGCTCCCTTTTCATTTGAACACATTTTCTAGCCAAAAATTTCACTTCAATCTCACCTCATCTCTCCATACTACATTAACCCCTGGCAATTGCCTTCCAAATGACCCCATTAAGCTGTAATTGCCTCAGCAGGCCTGCTCCCTCGCTTGTAATTCTGTGCAGCGAACCCACCAGACGTTCCCCCGGCATTGTTTCATGTTCTGGCTCCCATCAGCCGGTTCAGACGCTGACCCCCCCCCCCCCGCCTCGTCTCCGTCGTGGCCGGAGCTGTTGGTGTTCACCGAGAGGGGCGACACCGGCAGACTCTCCTCGTCTTCACGGTGAGCTCACACGGGAGGCGCCGCGTCCTCGCGAGCTACACTCACTGTCAATTACACAAGCACACACACACTCACTACGAGAGGCCCTACACTAAATAAACCTCAACCCGGCCTTCTATTACGTCATTCTTCTACCTTTTTATAAATACAGCACTTATCTGTTTGACTGAGGATGAATACCGACTATATCTGGATTAAAGATTTGCACTTCAGTGGCTCTTAAATAGCTCTTATTATGGTGATTTTGTAGTTTGACTATGTTGAGGAAATGTTACTTTCTGTATTCTTGTTGTTCTTAGTTTGTACTCTAGGTTGAAATGCACTTATTGTAAGTCGCTTTGGATAAAAGCGTCTACTAAATGACATGTAATGTAATGTAATACTACAACATTTAAAAAGAAATTCTCTATGTGTCATAACATAACATCATTAATTGTGACATAATGTTTGTATGTTACACATGTATGTTCAGTTGTCATTAGGATGCTGTTGGGTGCAAAGAGCACAGCCAGCGATGACACCCGCTGTAGCATCCCCCCAACACCTTTTCTCTCCCCACTAGGGAGCTGATGTCAACACAACGCTCCTTTTTGACAAAGGCCTCCGTGGATAACTAACGCACAAATGTGGATAGGTGGAGGAAGTGATCCTGACAGTGATGTAGTTGCAGGTGTCAAAAAGAAGACGCTCTGCCAGCCGCTGTCGCGCATGCGCTGTGCATATGCATGCATGCATGCACGCGTATGTTTGTTTATTCTCAATGTATGTCCCTCTGCACATTGTGTGTGTGTACACGGGTCTGTGCACTTGTGACTGTTTATGAGGCCTTTAAGCCTTTACATGTGACCCGGGGGGACTCAGACTAATAATCCATTCAACACTCCCCTCTATCTCAAGCAGCACATCCTCCCTGCCGCCCCTAACAGATTGGTTAGCTCATAAAGGCTCTCCGCTGCCACTGACTCCTCACACACTGCCTCTTCTGCCCGTCACCCTAATCACATCCTCGAACATATATTTATATATATATGTTTAAAAAAAAGCTCTTTAGAAATGTGGAACCACATATCAACAAAATACAGTCACATTGATATTCCCTCTTTTTTTTTTTACGCTGCAGCCTTTTTACTGTGATTCTAAATGCGGATTGTAAATTAATTCTAAGCCTGAGATACACAAGCTTCCTCTGAACGTACAAACCTTCAGAAATGCTTTAGATCATTCGTTCTCATGTTGCCCGTTTATTTAAATTCATCCTTTTTTCCTAAGCAAACGTTCCCAGGAATATCAAGGTGTTTTTGTTGCAAAGCTCTAACTGATCCAGGGGGATTTGCTTCCAACAGCCTGTCTCTCCCTCGCCTTTCAACACAAAACTCTGCGCTCCAATCAAAATGAACCACCAGGGACCCCCCCTTCCCTCCCCCTGAGCTACGCCTGCTCCGAGTGCTGTGATAGCAGCCTCTCTGCCATTGATCGCGGAGTTTAGCACTGAGCACGCACGCCACCGTTAGCGGAAAAAACAAAGAGCTCGCTCCCTTTAATAGTGGCGCACGCCGTTAATGCAGCTAATGCCGACTGTTTTCCTCTGCCCTGAAGAATGAATGAAAGAAAGCGGATAGCAATTAAAAAGGTTAACGAGGGTGCGTGTCGAGTCACAACTCATCTTTTTCACACAAATCTTTTTACCTCATAAACAGATTGATATCTGTTGGGGTGCACATTCACTTGCCACAAGTGATAAAAACAGGCATTCATGTCTTACTTATAATTGTGTTTCACGTTGCAAATCTAATTGTAGACGCTGAATTCAAAAAGGAAACATGGCTTTATTGATCCACCTAAGACAGACCAGGAGGATCTCATGAATGAGCAATGAGATAAATCACCATTAACCCCAGAAAAGCCAGCTTGTGGTCGACCACTGACATACCCCACTGATATATATATTTTTAAATAATCTGGATAATTCGTCCTGGCAAAGTATAAATATAACTCCAATGAATACAGCATGTGTCTGTTTATTTAATCAAGGGTTGATTTACTTGTGACACAGAATACATTCTTCTATTTTCTGTGAGCCTCTATAAAATTGCCATCATTTTTAATTAATTCTTAATTAAAATATATTACACCACAGCTTCTGCCCATCTCTCTTGATATTCTAACATAATCAATTCAGAACCATTTACATATCATTAATTAAAAGCTTTCCTCTCTCATCCTTAAAATCATAATGAGGGCCGATTCCTCATTAGTAACCTATAAGGGAGAAAATAACAATACAGTAGAGAATGGATGGCACATTCCACAGTGAGTCCTTTGTTTCAGTGTTTTCTGAAAAGCATTATTTTTACGCTTCTCAATTGGATTTAAAAATTACTGAGTCAATTTCATAGACATAATGAAAATACGTGAAGCAACACAGGCTCCCCTAGTTTCTATTTCTGCCTCCATTCTGCTTAAAACAAAGTCAATCAGAGTCATCGGTTGTAACAAATTTAGACAAAATTGTTTTCATACTGCAGTGAAGCACAAAGTCCCATAATTATCATACGCATGAATTTGATTGTGTTCTCTAAATCATAAAAACTATGAACAACGATTCTGCACCAAAATAAAAACATGTCCTAACCTTGGACTTAAAAAAAAATGAGCATGCAGAAAAAAAAGAAGAAAATTGGCAGTTTGAGTAACAAACAGCACATGAATATAAAAGCCAGTTCAGCACTTGTTGAAACATGTCATGACTGCATAATTCAATTTCAGTGTATATTTTAAATGCACCTATGCAAACAACGGGCTAAGATCATTTATTATCGAGACTTAAGTGAAGCCACCTCGTGCGTACTATCTTTCCATCTTGAGCTCTCTCTTAAAGAAGAGTAATAATATCAAGTAATGATAGGTATTGTTATGCCGAGGATCAGGCATATCCTGATTTTTATCGCCTGTCTCTCACAGGTGCTCCGGCGTTACTTGTCAGGACTACATGTCTGGGTCTTCCACATGTCAGATAAAAATCGCTGCACTTGGTTTTTCGGCAGCCTGACAGCAATTTATTTGAATGTTTTGTCACACTGGTGTTGGTGCATTTTGTGTGGGCTGCTCACCGGAATGGCAACAGCTCGTAGCTCCCTGACACTTGTGTACAAACACACATACACACACACACACACACACACACATACACAATTACACGCACACAAAAACACAAACATACACCTGGACTAGCACAGAATCACAGATGCACACTGCATGTGCCGCATGTCTACTTTGGATAATTAAAACCTGTGTGTGTAAAAGAAAAAAGAAAAAAAGAGCGTTGCTTCATTATTATTTAACGCCCAATATAACTGGTGACACTACATCGTTAGCACACTTTTAGAAATACACATTTTCATTTACACCTTCGTGACCACACACTATATGAACCCACAATAAAAAATGTCACACCATCCAGTAAACTGTCAACATTCTAAGGCGAATAATTAAATAAATGTATTGTCTACATTTATATGCATACCTTCTTCTTTTGTTTCTTTTTTTCTACTACCTGGTTTAACCTACGTCAAAACAAATAACACACTTGATTTAAAGCATGTTAAACACAAACCTCACCGCAATCTTGTGATTCTCGGAGCTGACATGGAATATTGAGTAAGTTAATGAATTCCTCTCAAAGACAGGAACTCTATTTTTACACCATGATAATTAAAGTACGACACAGTTATAATTTACAGCCCTCGCTTAATTGCATAGGAAAAGTAAAATGGGAGAGGTCTATGAGAGGAGATTAAATGTGTGCGAGCGCGTGTGTGTGTGCGTGTAAAATGAGTGTGTGCTCGTGCCCCTCTTCACTCAAGAAGAGTGAATGTAAAAGAGCTTCCTGTGCATCTAAACAACGCGGGCTGTATCTTTTAGCATCATGGAACGTATCAAAGATTAGGTAATGAAATATGCACTGTCCTCTTCCTCTGCTACCAGGCCCTTTGACAAATCGGGTACAATCCAAAATCTCCATAAATCACTATTAAAGACAAGTATATCATCACCAGCGCATATATCTTCCACAGCCTGACCCGCAGACTAATGAGAAAAGGCCCAGACTATCTTGTCTGATTAATTAATTCAAAATGTCGGCTGTTATTCAAATGTGAGGCTAGTGTTATTTGAATAACACTTGACAGCAACGCCTGAAGAAATAATTTCTGGTGTGTGAGGCGGCCGCGGCATTACTGATGATGGCTCATGGAAATGTTAGAAGACGCAGAGTCTTTCTTCCCTCTTGCTTTCCCCTCCCTCACCTTCTCAGTCATGATCGCTCCAAGAAGTATTTCATTACTTCAAACCCCCTCTTTACAATTATGGCTCTTACTTTTTTTCTTCTTTTTTTTCTTTTCTTTCCACGGCCTGTCCTTTCTGTGTTTGCATTCCCTCCCAGAGCCAGCCCAGAACTGCAGGGCAGCGCTTTGGCTCTGCAGGAGACATGCTGGCAGAGAGGAAGGTCATGCTTTTTACAACTGCAGCTCCCCAACGCTGACAGCCCCGCGCTGCCAAAGTGACACACTCTGTTTGGCTTTCCCACGTTCATAGAGCTCCACGGCACTCTGTCTTTATCACGGGGACGCCGCACACACAAACACACACGTTTAATCAGCCCCGGAGCTGCGTTTTCCCCGTCAACGTGCGACGCGATGATCGCCCTCGCCGACGTAATCGCAAAATATCGGCACAGACAGAAGTGAAAATTATCCTACACAGTGGAGCATTTCTCCTGCTTTTTTTGTGCAAAACCCAGTGGAAAAGGGGGGCAGGGAAAAAGACAGTGGAGAAAGAAAAGCGTGAGCGTACGTGCTAGGGCCTAGGGGCAGTGCACACCCCTCTATCGCTTCCCTCATCAAGCATGGATTCTAATCAGGGCTGGGGAGATATAAGACGCTCAGTCATTAAATAAATTAACTCTGCCACTCCATGCTCTCCTTCAGCACCCGCGAGACGCCTGCCGTGCTCTGCATACTTACAGAGGCTCCGAGCATCATCATCACGCACCTCACCTTCACGCCACAACCTCGCAGGCCTGCCATCACACACACACACACACACATATATACACACAGGTTAATAACTAACCTTAAATATTTAAAAAAAACAGCGAAACCACACCTCCTGTCTCTCAACAGCTGATGTTTACATTAATAGAAGAGCTTTGACATAATTGCATTTAAAGACCTGGGACCTGGGACATTGCAGGTACGTCCCAGGTACGTCCCAGATATTTGCGTGAAGAAAACTAAGCGCACACAAGTGATAAATAATGTGTGTCGACCGATGCTGATTCACAGGGTCGGTGAGTCGGCGTAGACGTGTGTTTTTTTTTTTTTGAGGATCTGTGCGGCGCGCTGCCATTCATCAAAAGGAAGTGCAGTGACGAACAGTAAGAGAGCTCAATGTCGGCTCGGATCACTGACACAAACAATCAAGGCTGACACACTCTTCGTATAGCACCTGCCACTCCAGCAACACAAATAGATCAATATGAGGGGAACTCATTCACTGTTTGAAACTCATATCCTTGCACCCACATCATCTTCCCGATGTAAAAAAAAAGCGCATGCTTAATATATATCAATCACTCTGACGGAGAAAATGCTTATTTGAGGAGCCAACGTGAGGCAAATACGCCATGTCAGCAGTATGTCCGCTGTCAAAACTTGCCATTTGAATTTTCAACCGCATTGTGGGGAGACAAATGTCCTTAGAAATCCCTCACATTGCAATTTATATCATTTTAATGCACGCTTTAATTCTCCATTACTAAGAGAGGAAGTACCTGGGAGGGTGGAAACGCATTAGAGAAAGTAAGAAATGAGCAGAAGGGTCTGGGGATCTCTCTAGCAGACACAATTAAATATTCATGTGTCTCCTCCTAGGACACAACAGATACAGATCATTATCATGACAACAGCACACCACCATTTTGTTCACACGTTTTGGCTCCAAATCAACGTGTGTGTTTAAATTCCACACGCAAAGAAGACTCAGATCACTTATCAACTCTGGTATTAAAATGAGAACTGCTTAATTTAACATCAAATGATCCAGAATGAGGTGTGCAAGATATGTAACTATCGGCTATTAATTATTGCCGGTGAAATGACGAGCAGTGTGGTGA
This sequence comes from Liparis tanakae, assembly GCA_036178185.1. NCBI lineage: Eukaryota > Metazoa > Chordata > Actinopteri > Perciformes > Liparidae > Liparis > Liparis tanakae. Next base: position 20,725,849 of record CM070094.1, read on the forward strand.
AGACACACAGGTAGTGTCTCGGTGAGCCCGATGCCACGGGACAACACACAATGTGAGTGAATCATTCCAAAATTCATCACAAGCGCTGCGTCCTTTCCTGCCGCCTGCTTTGGGAAAAAGCCAGAGAAGAATAGCAGTAATGTACTCCGGATGACCTCCACTTTCTAAAGAGAGGAGAAACCTGCTTTTTTTTTGCTTATGCTTTTCAATCCCCATCAAAGAGGAGCAAAAAGGAGGGATAGCATTCCCCTGCTCGCCGTCATTAATCATAGCTTTCTGGGAGCAAGCGCATATTAATTTCTGTCATCCCAAACATCATTTGGTATTGTTATGCCACGGCTTAGTCCTCATTCACCAGCAGACGCTGGCCGTTCCTCCCGGTTTGAGGGAAGACAGGGCCTGTGTGGCTGTGTTTCAGAGCAAGAGGCCTTTATCCCTGGGGCTCTGACACCAATTAAGCCATTTCACCGAGAGAGGAAAACAGGGCCCGCCGTTTCACCGTAACATGAACCAGCACCTAGCTGCTGGCCCCTCGCCATCTTTCCATTACTTCAGACACAAGAATACACTTCAAGGACTTAAGAAAATAAAATGATGTTTGTGATGGGCATACTTTACTGACCCCGCTGACAACGTTCAAAAAATGAGTGATTTTCAGGTGTTGCGCAGTAGCTGCGCAGCTTATTTATCATTACGGCCATTAGCGGTATCATTTTAAATGATTCTAAATAAATATATAAACTCCCAAACAATTTCAAAATAGTGTGATAGTATTTTGCCCACGACTGACGAGAAAAATGCTCGGTGTGCAGTTCCCTTTATATCCCCACGCTCCCTTTATTTCTCCCATAGTTGCCTTTCGGCAGGCAGTGGAGTGCAGCTATAGTCTTAGGGCTAAAGCAGAATAATGCAAGGTTTGTTATGAATTAAATATTAGGAATCTTAACACAGCAGCCAATAAGAATTATTTGCCTTATTAAAGCAGCAGAAGACGCTGATTAAAATTTCATTGCATTGCAGTCTTTTTTCCTATTTCTGCCTTCAATTTATCATTGTAATGTATGAAACATGTGGAACAATGGCATGTGGAACAATGGGAAGACGGGCTTCGTTTCCAGGCTTGCAAATGAGGAAAGGATTCTCTTTTTTTCCTGCTTTCGGGAAGCAATTGAACGTAAAGAAAAGAAAGGCGACGACAACATATCCTTTCTCTTTTTGTCAAGTAACAAACTGCAGACCGCTGCCGAGTGAACATGTTACATATTAAATTTAAAATGTGTGCGTTTACCGACTTCTGCCTCTATCACTTCCTTTTACGGATATCCATCACCTGTAGGAGTAACAGCTCCACACACACACACACACAGGGCAAAACAGTCATGATAACATACAAAGCATTTTGCATTAGCTTTTCTAATGTTGGTATTATTTAACTCCAAAAACATGTAAGTGACAGTAAATCCTTCAAAATAAAAGAACACAGGGACAGCTACTGGAGCAAAAGCAAAAAAATAGCAACAAAAGCATGATTGTGTTCGGTTTTCTTGCACTCACAGATGATAGGTCATTTAGTTGTCCACATGTAATGTGTACAGAGTAAATGAACATCATGGTGTCTGCTGTCCCATGAGGAAGACTCTTCCCTGAAACACTAGAGCTAATGAAATAGGGACCTATAAATAGCAGAGTCATTACTGGGAGAGGACTTGCTTTGCACCAGTCTTTCACTCTAACCCTTTTTACACTAATAACCGGCGCCATGGCATTATAGACTCGGCCATCGGTTGACACAGTAATGCACGTCATGACACGGGAAGATGGGAAAAGTTCATCCTAAAAACTATTTATTTTCCTTTTTTTCTGTTTTTGTGTGCTGTAAATAATAAACATGTAACTGAAAGTATGCACTCTTACTATAACTCTATTATATAAAATGACATATTCTCATAATCATAAGAGCATCCAAAGTGTATTTCATCTGTTGCACCTGTGTGTTCTATGTTTTGTTTTTTTACATTTTATTTCCAGTGGTGCCAAAAATGAACAAAGAAAAACTTTTAGTTTTTGTAATTCTGCCTCATGAAATTAAAAGTGTGACGTATGAAATGTGTGTTGTTGGCATTAACTTTAACGCAGTGTCCAATTCCATATGGCAACTTGTGGAAAAGCAAAACATTTGGTCTAACTATGTCTGCTGGTCAAAGGTCTCTCACTGTTTTGACAAGAGTGCAGCCCCAGTGATGCATGAACTCAATCCTCGGTAACTCATGCCGACAGGACAACAAGTTGTATCGTTCGCGTTTAATCTATTTCTACAGGGGGTCATAGTTTGAGCCTGCTTCAGGTTTATATTTCTACATTCAGCGACAGGCAAACGCTTGAAAAAGCAAAAGGGGCGTGCAGAGAGTCCCACACAGACACGCTGCTCGACTGCTGCAAACTCATTTCAATCAATCCTTCCTCTTTGCATCCCAAGCAGCCTCTGCTGGCTGCCACCGCCTGAAGATAACTATTTCACCACCTCTGTCATGCCTAATTAACAACTCAGATGTACAATTCAGAAATTTTGCAATTAACCTACTAAAATATTGTTGGAGGATGCTAATTGTTGTGCCAGTTGCCATAAAGAGTCATTTGCATAACGTATGTGCAAAAAACAATTATGAGCTGTTGATCGCGCAGGAAGCCGGCAGAAAACGCTCGGAGCGACGGAGGGGGAGCGAGGGAGACGTTTGCAAGATGGGTGCTCGTGAGTGCAGATGGAGGGACAAGCACCGAATCACCGTGCGCGGAAAAAAAAAAAAAAAACACATTTGAGGAGCCGTGTGTGCAGAGACCAGGCAGCACCGGTGCAGAGGCATCTATCTCCTTAGCACGAAGGCATTTAGCCTTCCAAATGAAACTGATAGTTAAACTCTCCCCCCCCCAACCCTTTCCCTCTTTGTCTGGCTTGTGTTCTTTTCATCTTTGCTGATGGGGAAATGGAGGGTATTTGGGAGCTACTTAGATAATAGCCACATCTTCCCCCTCATGCTTTAGAGGAGGAAGCACTAGTGGCCCTGCCATTGAGCCAGTGAGGAACCCAGCTGTGTGCGAGCCATTCGGCACAACACTATCTAGTCACTGCAGCCGCATCACTGAGGCTCTCTGAGACAAAAAGCAGCCAAAGTCAATTGTCTCTCTTGCTGAATAGCTCTCTGTTCTCTGTCATGCATTTTCTTACTGGAGAAAACCCCCAAGGTAGAAAAGTCAAACTCAATATTTGTTCTATTTCCTTGTCTTGCAAGTGGGATTATTTTTACTTTAGCTGCAGCTACTACTATAATAATAATAATAATAATAATAATAATAATAATAAAAACAACAATAATAATAATAACAATAATAACAATTCTTATTTTTAATGATAATATGTGTTATTATTATACATTTATATTAATAATATCCCAATTATAATTATAATTAATAAGTCATTCTCTTCATCAGGAAACATTGGTTTCCTGTAGATTTCAGAAATGCTTACCTCCTCAGCCCTAACTCTATTTACTCCAGGTAATGCTTTTAGTCGGCCTTGCATGTGGTTAATTACAGGCTCATCCTGAACTGTATTTAATTAACACAGTCTTTCCTTGCTGAACATTACATATAATGCAGACAAACTGATAAACATACATGAGAGCATGTTTAGCGTTTTTCAAAAGCCATGTGCAACAAAACGCAGACATCGGCTCGGGACTCGGGAGTGTGTGTAGTCCCTCCCTAATCCTCTGCGTTAAACACTGGATCGGAGCATTTATCAGCCTGAATCCGACACACGCTCTCTCTCTCTCTCTCTCTCTCTCTCTCCCTCCCTCCCTCCCCTACCTCTCCAGACCCCGTGTTTCTGAACCTGATGAGTCAAAGGTCAGGAAAACAACAAGTCAATACGCAGCCAAAAGAAGCGCCGTGCAGCCGAGAGAGCTGTGGAGAGGGCTAAGCCTCTCTGTGGCACTCCGTGATTTAGCCTGTAATAGTTTTCTGTAATCTCTTTCTATTGATTAAACCTCACATCAAAAAGGAGTCTTGCTACAGAACCTCTCTTTTCCTGGTCAGAAATACCATATGGAGGTAATCTTTCACCTTTGTTATTCTTGCCGCTCCCACTGCTGCTGCTGTGAGCTTCTCCTCTAAGCACGAGAGCAAGACAAGGGAGTCGCCAGCAGGATGAAACAAACCCAGCACAGAAGAATAACTGCAAAGCTCATCTGAATCGCAGGCAATTTTCACTCAATGCATTCATTGTGTTCTCAGGCAGCCCACAGGGAAAAAAGGTACATGAATGTATCCTTTGTCCTGAAACAGTTAGAAACATTAGAATAAAACATTTGAATTCCCTTTTTTATATATGTTTTAAAAGAAAATCATCACACACTGAAGGACAAAGAACTCCACTTGCCAACCGAACATCACATTTAGCCTTTCTAAATGCAAAACCAAGAACATTTTGGGGAAAAAACGCCTCCTGCTAAAAACACTCAATTTAGTGACAGGCAAATGACTTCATGCTGCCACTTAATCTCATTTCTTGCATAATGCTCTCTAATTAGCATATCAAAGTGAATTAATACTTCTAGGGCATTAGCAATGCAGAAATATGCTGTAGCTCTACAATAACAAGTTAGGAGAGTGCCGGAAACTTCCCAACACCCTGAAAGATAAGAAAAGAAAATACTTTTCTTTATCTCGACAAGAAAATCCAGAGTAAGATTGTTCTCACCACTGATCACAAAATAACACTAAAATCTTTGAAGCTGAACCCTGAACTCACTATTTATCTGGACCCTAGACAATAAGCCTCCATAACATGATACATGCGCGTAGTAATTACACCGATGATTCTTGGACCGCTTTCAAATGTATTATTAAAAGTCAAGACCGGCCAGCGGTGGATCTCATGGCTAAAAGACAGCGGCCCTTGTGCCATGTGAGCGGACATGAAAGGGCCGAGGAGGCTCTGTGAGCGATGCTGCGGAAGCCAGTGAAAGACTCACTGTGTGCTGGAAAAAAAACAGGCCGGTCAACAAGGCCACCAGACCAGCTGAGCTCTGTCAATGGCTAAGAGGGGGAGGCTGTGACTCTAAACCACAGGTTAACACACACACACACACACACACACACACACACACACACACACACACACACACACACACACGTGTTCTCCCTCTGCTCCACCGTCTCATATCTTTGACTCACTCACTCATTCAAAAACATAAAAGCATACCAGTGAATATTTATATTTCAAAATAATGTTGTCATTTTCATTGACTTTTTCATGCACATTTAGAGTCTCATTTAAACTCAGTTCAACGCAGAAAGATTTAAACTGGAGCCGTCATACAAGTTCCAACTAACAAACTGGTGGATCACTTAATTAGAGTAACTTGTAGAGTAATTAAAACAGGATTTTAGTGGTGACGTAGGTTCAAAAATAAAATCCCTTTAATATTTTTTGCTCTGACCACTACGTTTTGAGAGATGCAGCAAAGCCTCTAGTGGAAAACACTTTCACATCAAATCAATGGGCACATACAAAATAAAAGCTGGCATATTGTGAGATGTGTGATCTGCAGCCTCAGTTTTTTCTCACTCTGTCTCTTTCATTATGTAAACGCAACAGGCACACACACACGCGCACACACACACACACACACACACACACACACACACACACACACAGCAGATAACCTCGGCTAGACTGTGGACACTCTGCCTGTCCCTATGGACGCCACCTGTGTTGGGGAAGTTCATAAACTTTTATGATCTCTCCCAAGCCAATTCCCTCATAAACTGCACAAAGGTCACAAATATGACAAGCCATCAGGTTTGCTAAATTACACAAAACCCACGGCACTGTATTCTTCATGTATTTCCTGTGACTGTGAAGCAGTCAACCATTGTATTTCTAGAGTAAATAGTGATATACAGTAGTTTCAACATTTGAAGCATCGGTTCAATATGTTTCTATTTTCATTAACAGGACAATCATATAAATATAAGACAGAATATGCATAGTGAGTCAAAATCTTGTATCAATATAGAATCAATTATGTTTCATGTAATTCTTTTTAGAGAACCAGTATAGATTATACCACACATATTATAGGGAACGTGCACAGAAATGTGGCTGTATAAAAAATATAATATATCAAAGTTTGGCTTTTAGAAAAAGTAATGAAATCATTTGCTATAATTTTAGCAGTCTCTCTTATATGTGTTAATGCATGGAGACGGAATGAAGGTTATCGACACCGGTTATAGAAATATGCAGACTTGATGCTCATTAATAGCCCATGACAAAAATGCAGCTTTTTTTCAAAAATAATATTCAATATTTTCAAGTTGATCCTATTATTTTCACTTACATTTATTACATTTGTAGGTCAAGAGTCTGCATGCAATTGCCATACAATTATTGATTTAGAGTGTTTTTGCCTTCATACGTTGAAAAGCTGGCAATTTGTGTCAGGTTATAAAGCATGAATTCATTGGGATTTCAGCTATGCAGAGCATATGCTGCAGGATTTCCCCATCCTGCTCGCTGCCAGGGCAGTGAGGGTGAAAGCTGGGGCTCATTTCTGTTAAAATCCAAGCAACCAGTGCTGGAAAAGACGCTCCTGCCTAAACCATGGGGGGGGAAATAAATAAAAAATCAACCTCTCCTATGACAAGAAGAGTGTTTCTGTGTGGCACAATGACATATTTAGAAAGAAAAAAAAGTGATTGATTAATTTGGCCAGAGGTCTCCTGTAACCTGGATGCAGGCTGCCATCGGATCACTGGGAGGGGAGAGTGCCTGTGTGTGCTATTGTCCTGAGAGTCCAATATTTTTTTCATTGAGTTCATATACAAATAGGATTTTACACAAAGGTCTTACCTGTCTTTTCTTTGATTTCACAGAGAACGCTGAAGAGTGCTGGTTTCATTCTGTGACAGTTCAGTCCATGTTTCCTGTTTCAGTATAAGACAAGATACAATACTGAAATAAATTCACTGATGAATCACATGTTAGACATGACAAAGTAAATAGATTATATATTAGGTTTAGTTGTGACTATGTCATGCCTTGCAATGTTTCAACCCAAACATCTCTTAAAAGTTATAATGTGCTACTATACAGTACAAATAATAAAAAACATATTGGTTAATTGGGTTAGATAATGTTATATGATGTCCAATGACACTTCATTTATATAATGAGCCGACAGACAGGAGCTTCAATTTTCCAGCACAGGTTATAGTTTGAAGATATATTAACATTTACTGGAGGACATGTGTGCACACAAACTTTTGCAACAATACAAGCTCACTCAGGTTAGCACATAAGCAGTTTAAAAACAATGCTGGTGTAGCCTCCGTGACAACTTTCTCGTGTGTTTATTATTTTCAAGGCAGTAAATACACCTCAGAGTATGATTATCATTAAAGCCACTTTAGCCTATTGTTATGCATGAGGGAGTTGAGTTAAGCGGGCCACATCTTAATAATGATGCGTTCAGCGTTTGTGCTTTTTTTAGGGGGAGGGGGGCGAAGTTAATAAAACATATAAATCAACCAACTTTGCTTGCGCCTCGTCCAGACTTTGATCAGTTATGGTCATTATTTGATGGAGAATGTCACCAATGTCTTGTTTTCTTCCGTCTCCGTCTGTCCCATCGTGTCCATGTGGAGGCGGCAATGCCATGCCTCCTTGTACCGAGTGACCGGCCAAACTGACACCGCCGATCGACTGCATGATCCGGGCTTGATCGTCCATAGTAGCCGCTAAAGAGTCTGTGCACTGAGCCACGCAAATTGAAAAACTCATATACGAAATCGGTTATAACACCTGCCGCAGACGAGAAGGGTTCACGGCTGTGGTTCTTCAGCGACACAGGCGACACACGTTTGTTTAAAAAAAGAAGCCTCTAGCAGTGATGTTTAAGCGTAAATCTTGTGTCCAAGTTGCTGTCCTCTCGCTTTTTTACGCGCGGTCCAAAGTGCCAAAACGCGTAACTGTGTTTGTAGAAAAATGCATAAATCTTGTTTCTTCTTCTGAACTCTTCTTTGTCAAAATTGATGGTCCATCGTATCCGCACGAATCCTCATGCCAATCTGTCTTTTCTCTGAAATTTGACGGGTAGTAAAAACAGAAACGCTCCTTGGTGAGCTCTCATTTATTAGCGCTCTTCGTGGGGTTCCCGGCGCATTCCTTCTCCAAAATGTCCAAATCCTCCTATTGAAGCACCGGCAACAAAAATATCCAATGTGGAAATGTGTAAACAAATAAAAAATCTTGCAGGTGTTGCCAACTATAAATGTGCAGAAATGATTCCCGCGACAACTGACAGCATTAAAAAAAATACACAATCTGCGGCATAAGGTGTCCAAATATGTCTATAAAAATATGAAATGTAAAAAAAAAAAAAGTTGTGAGATTACGGTTAAAAAAAAAAGAGACAACGAGAAGAAATTAATTAGGACACAACGCTGTATACAGGCGATGCGCAAAAAAATATCTTGCCCTGCTGAAATTTATGAGCTCCAGCTTCTGCCTGTGTGTGTTTTATGTTGTTTGATGGCAGCGGTAGTGAGCGATTGACAGTGTGCCAATGCCACTCACTCAGTGCAGACGTGTCAGAGTAGGGAACAGGGGTAGGGAGAAAAAAAAATACAAAATACGAAATGAAAATGCACGCTCCGCCCTGCAGAGGAGGGGTCTATATTCTTGTCACTTCTCGCCCGAACACCGAAAAACAAAATGTTAAGAGCTAGTACTTAGGATGGTGATTATATTGATGAAAGCACGGCAGAATCCCCTCTCTCTTTCTTGCAGCAGCGACAGCAGGGTATCCTCGTTTCCTCACGCGTACACGTGCAGCTATGTGCATATTATCTACCAATGATAAAGATTTAGCCCTGCAACAACAGCCGCAAATGCATAATGAGAGTTTTATACAGTTTGATGTAGAACTGCACAGCCCCTTGTAAGCCTTGGTTCAAGCCAGGCAAGCAGCCGACATGTTTATATTATTGGAAAGTAAAGCTCCTCGACCAATCGCAGGCGAGAATGACGAAGACTGACGATCAGTGTGTCCTATTACTGGCAGATACATGACGCTGAAGGCCCACCCACTCCATCCCTCCATTTTCACACTGCTCGCACAAAAGGATGGGAACTTCTGATTGGTCGTTGCTACGAGTGACATCTATTGCCCAAGCAGGCGGCGCTGCTCGGTGCTCCTCCGCAGTTGCTATGGCAGCAGACACGTTGTTGAGCTGGATGCAAGGCAGCACATCTACTGTTCACCTCTCCAATAAACATCTAGATGGTGAGTTTGTAAGAAAACAGATACTACAGAGGGTCACCTTCAATTGGAGGCATTTATTTTCCACCACACAGGAATAAAGAGACAGGTTTGATTGTCCAACACTGGAGTTTTACAGACTGGGAGGCTGCACTTTTGACGAGAGGTATTTCTTTTATTAAGTCACAAAGTCAACATAAAGAAAGGGTTTAGTTGAACCCAAATATGATCTTTTCCCAAACCTCATCAAGTGATTGTTGCCTCAACCCAAATAAAAGTTAGGCCAACGTAGAAGTGCCGTACACTTGCATTACCTCTTCTGACCAGCAGGGGGCGACTCCTCTGGTTGCAAAAATAAGTCAGATTATAAAGAAGTATATGAGAAAAGGATCCCACTTATCACTTATATGCCTCAGTGACATTAGTAACATGAGTTTATGACCTCAATTGCTAGTTCCAGCTCTTATTTATGACAACATTATGTTCATTTTCTAAATCATGATCCTATTTAGAGTACAATAGAGGATAAAGCAGGGTGTGCTGCTACATGCTCCTCCGCTATATGAATATGGCCACTTCAGGTAGCTGGTTGCGATAAAAAAATAAAGTTTTGGTTGAGATACAGAACTCTAAGCTTCATCAACCAATGGGTGATGTCACGTAAATTTTTAGGGGGATTTCTGGCAGAGAACCGTGGATTTAAACTTCGCCCGTGTGCATGAATTGTGAGCATATCTTTTGCCTCCATACGGCTCTCAAAACAGCAACGCCGGCTAGAAGCTAACGGTGCTAACAGTTCAGCACAGCGCAGGATTCGTTGTGTAGCGGCCCGGTTACACAGAAGCATACTGCAACTCTCTTATGAACTGTGATTACCACACACAGCTTAAGAGTATGACCTGACTCCGCTCAATTACCCCTCTACATCTTAACATTGAAAATGTTTTTTTGCTGCCACCATAATGGTTTGAATACAGGTAACACCTGTAATAAGGATAATTCTACTGCTTTATGTTGCCTACTGTTTGCTCACATAAGACATGTTATCCTCCAGTAGCTTTATATATGTCATTTCTCCCAAAACTAGGCATCAGGGAATCAATAAATGTGTTGAACCGCCTAAAATTCCCCTTGAATAAATGTGCAGTGATAAGCATTACCTCTAGCTGGTTGCTGTCTGCAACACTTTTCCATTTTTGGTTTTTAATTTCAACCTCTCTGTTTGACGTTGCACATTGACAAGCTAAACAGAAGTCCTGTCAAACGTCTTCCTCGTGGACCGCACTTTATTCCGAGGAACCTGATCTGCTTTATAGTTTTTGAAAGTCACGATGGCAATGAGCACTTTAAGTGGAAATCCCTACAAAATCGTAATGTTTTCAGAGTTCTCGTTATTGGAAGAAGTTTTATTCAGAGTAGACTTAAGACTTGTTCTTTGACAGAGCTTATAGTTAGCGCTGAATCAGGTTCACCTGGTCCAGCCCCTAGAGATGCTGCTATAGGCTCATAGGCCGGGGGACCTTTTAGGATACACTGAGCACCCATCTCCGATTCCCTCTCTACTTATGGATGAATGTTCATCTCTCCATCACACATTATTAACCCTGCTTCCTCCCCGGAGTCTTTGTTGCTTCACGTCTCATGGGGTCCATCGGACCTGGCTCTGTCTGATGGCTCCTGCCTGGTGAGCCGGCCTCCTGCCATGGCCCTGCTGATGTGCCCCGCCCCCCTCCTCTCTACCGCCTTCTGTTTCATGGATGGTGGAGGTCTGGATTGTGGTCCATGCCTACTTATTATTCATACATTTATGTAATTTTCTCTTTTTTCTATTTTGGGGGAATTTTTCCTGATCTGATGTGAAGTCCTGGGATGTCGTATGTGTATAGATTGTAAAGCCCTCTTAGGAAAATTAGTAATTTGTGATATTGGACTGAATAAAATAAACTGAATTGAATTGAATTCAGTCTCTTGATGATGTTGTCCATATGCAATGTGTTCAACAGACAATCGACAAAACATCATTGAGCATCAGGGCAGTCAGTAATTGTTTCGATGCTGTATTTTCCAATATTAATTTATTTTGAAATGACAATATTTCTGCCAGATTTGGCTCGGAATCTGAGTGACTGCTCTACTACAAAAGAAACACACTTTTTGATCGGTAGAACATAGAGGAAAAACACAAACGGAGCAAATACTATTCACAGGATAAATTAGTATAAAAGAATCTGAAATAAATACGATGTGGTTATCCCCTTCATTTCAATTAGTTGAAAAGAAAACAAACCTGCACGGTGACACTGAGATTAAGTGCAAGCAGAGCGTCATCCTTCTGACAGAAAGCTACCGATTTTATGAAAAATGCACATCTCTGACATGGATGCTCTTAATTCTTTATGGTAATTATTCCAGGTTATTCTGTGTTTTTGCAGTGATTAAACAAACAGTACAACCCATAGTAGATTTTAATTTCCTTTTCTCTGTAAAAAATTGACATGATCTCCAAATTGTAATTTAAATATCAAATTAAATTGCTATCAAATTCTATTACATCTTCTCATTATCACAAAATGATTATTCCTTTAGAATACTGAGTTAAGGGTCCGCTTCACGATATTGTGCTGGTATTGTGATCCTCTGAAGTCCTGCATGTTCCTCTTGGTCAGTATAGATTGATCATTGTTCAACCGCTCTCAGGAGATGTCTCATCTCTTTTCAATTAGAAATGTGTGATTAGATTAATCTTCAATAAAGGAAGCACCTTTTGCTAAAACTCAGATACAGCGATTCATTTCTTAGAGTAACTCTTCCAGTCCCTCACGAGAGAACAAGGAGAACATTACCCTGCTGTCTTTCTTCTTAGTTTCCAGGAACCAGATGACATTTAATTTGATCTAGAATAGAATCAAAATTAATGAATACAAACAGTAGTAGATAAAATGCTCAGCATCATGTATTTGACATTAAAAAGCAACTTGATACACGCAGACACACTTCATATGAGTATGTTGGTGATCGTGATGAAACGAAATTTCAACATTAAAAACAAAATGAATACAGATTGTCTTTAGCAGTCTGTGTGGTTGTGCTCATTCATTTGACCTTGAAGTACTGGAGCAACACAGTCTTGAGTTTAGTGAATGGGAGTCCCAAGACTACTGCATTTATCATTGAAATACTGAGCTGTCAAGTCACACTCCATACCTGTCAAGAGGGGCTCAAAGGTACAGCTCCGGCTCCTCTCCTCTGTTGCAGTGCATGATTCTTCATTGCAGTGCATAGCGGGCCTATTCGCCGTTGTTTTCAGCCATATGTCAACATAATTCATTTCCGTATGTGACAGCTCCCGACAGTAAGACACTGTGGCGCTACTAGTTCACAAAACATTGTTTACATAACCAGGAGGTTGTGTTATACGCTGTATTCTGTGCACTCCATTTTTAAAACCGTATTGCTGTAAATACGGAAAAAAATCCTGAAAATGCCGCAGGTCAATTCTTTGAAGATGTAATTTGACAAGTTGCCTCCACACACTCACACACACACACACACACACACACACACACACACACGCACGCACACGCACACGCTGCATATATGGATGAAATAGAATGACAATATTTTTATAGATGAGCAAAGCGAGGCATAAGAATTAGCACCTATGAGTGTAAAGACAACACTTTGTCATCATGGCTCTCATTGTGACATTTGAAAAGACCCACAGGTGCTGTAGAAAGTGACTGTGTTGTCATATTTCATTTAGGCATCCTTCTGCAAAGCTGTAATTGCCTAATTAGCTTGTTAATTAGGAGATTAGCATTTACTGATAGAGTGGCTTGCTCTGTTGTGATGAGAGTAATACAGATTAAGTGAGAAGTTATGGGTGCATGATTTCACCATTTCGTTGTCCACAAAGGGGTCACAAATCATTCAAACATTTGTGGAATTGCTGCGTGTTTTACATCTGCAGATGATGTTCGTCTTTTCTCTCAGCTTCCGCGGCTCAGAATTGGAGCTGGAGACGGGGAGAGGCTGTTGGAGCCCGGTGACGGCAGCCTGTCACACCGCAGCAGGATGCCTCCTGCTTTCAGTGTCGTCGCCCGTATAATCCCCTGTTGCTCGGGGAGATTGGAGGAAATGGCCGAGCAGACGGTGCCAGAGACATTACTAACCCAATTATGAACAGTCTTTCATTGGGTTTGGATATTTTATTCTTATTTATTTCCTGGTATTTGTCGCCGGTGTGCATGCACTTTGTCTTCATTACGGTCGCAAATGTGAAAGCAGAGAGAGGGAGCGTGAATGTGTGTTGAATCTCCTCCGTGTGTGTGTAGTATCAGGTGTTGTGTCTGGTAAACACTGAAGGAAGAAGCGTTACAATTCTTTAGTTAGGACAAATTTGCAAAAGCACAACACATTAATAAAGCTGTAAATAATGTACTCATTATGGATAATTATTACTGATGTAGGGGGTCAAGCGGGAACACATTTCTTAATATACTCTCTACTTTTGGTAAGTCAGATATTCAACAATGTATCATATTTAATGAGCCGATCATATTTATTTCTATGTAAAATGTAAATTGATATGCAAAGCATGTGGCTGTAGAAATACATGTAATGTATAATGCATTCCCCACTGACTTGTAGTGGAGTTAAAGAATATAGCAGGAGAAAAGTACAATACCTGAGTAAATGTACTTTGTTACATCCCACCACAAACTGCACATACACTATAGTGCGCTTGAAAGGTAGATAACTATGTAGGAAATATTGCATCTGCTAATGAGTGCAGTTAACTCCCCCTGTGGTTATTAAATCATTTCAAGTGTTAGTGTGGGAGGTAAACTAATAAACGGTTAAGAATGTTAAATGCACAATTAGAGAGTTGATACATCTCCAATGTGGTTGTGGGACAGAAGTGAATTCAGCCGGCGACTTTGTGGTGTGTTGATGTGGGCGGGCTGGAAAAATACGAGGTGATAAAAATCAAAAATGAGAAGCGTCCTCTTCTTTCGCCACTAACATGTAAATGTTCCCAATCAAAACATCTCACCTACTGTAACGTCAGTGTACAGCCCATCCACATGTATTACTGCACACATGTAAAGCAGGTTGTTCCTTTAAAAAAAAATAAAAAAAACACACCTTTAGTCAAAGTTTTATTCCCAGGAGTGAAAAAGTATCATATCTTATAGTAGGAATCGCCTTCTTGAGGAAGTCGAGACAGATGCGAGAGATCAGGAGCAGGCAGTAATCAGGGGGGGGGGGGAGAGAGAGAGAGAGAGAGAGAGAGAGAGAGGAGGTGAGAGGTACACAGCCACACTGCTCACCACGATCAATCATACTCTACTTGTCCTCCCTCGACTCGCTCGCTGTTACTGTCTCCACTGAATGCACTTCTCTCTTTGCTTAAAATTATTACACAGGCCATAAACCCAGAGAGGTGAGTGTCCTGCTAATGTGGGTACATGTAGTGGCTGCAGTAACCTTTAAGATTGGCCAGTGAGTGGTGGTGGCTTGGACACGGGCCATCTATTGTGGTCAATACCAGACACCCGGATTGACTTGGGGAGGCATTTCAAAGCCTTACGTTTTAATCGTCAAGCAGGCTGCAGCTCAAATTGATTCTCAAGCGTGGAATAGAATACAACCTTTATTCCAGGGCTTTGGTTGGTATCTAAAACTTTTTTTATGTGACAAAAAGCTGGAGGAATTTGCTGCGGAAAAGGTTAAAAAAGTTAAAGATTTTCATTCAAACCATACATATTGACTCGTCTCAAATGAAATATTAAAAAGTCAAAATGTAATCTGAAAACAAGCCGTGTGAATCTGAAGTCTCCGTCGCACTGCAGCAGACCTACGCAACCTACGCAACCTTGACTTTGGGCTTTATCTCCTTAATATATTTAACTGTAAAGATTTAACTATTACATTTTACAACTTTTCTTCCCCCTTTCAACATCAATTTGTCTGGTAATGAAGAGAAAATCTCCGAAGAGGTCAGAGTGTAGCGTGTCTAAATCACCGTGGCCAGACTGCCCTCAACTCAGCATGAGTATTGACATTATGCCAGCTATGACACCATAACTCAGCCCACTGCGATGGTCATTTGATAAATGGTATCATAAATTGTTGACAAAACAATTTGTGATGTATTATGTTACCGATGGGTTGTACTGCTTATCAAATCAAGTAATCTGGCAGGGCTCTCCATTCATCAGCAAAATGCAAGCGCCCGCTATAGATAGTGATGACTTTGTTGCTTTGTTGACACACAGTTCAGATGTAGTGTTGCTGGGAGCAGGCAGAGCGGCTAGCTTCAGAGTTTCATTATTTTTAAAAGGCTCTTATGGAGGTGCAGTAATACTATCTTTCTCTCTCCGTTGAGGGAACGAGTGTAGTGAGAGCGGTATATTGTGCATTGTTCAGAAATAGCTTGTCTTATCTAACTGCCATTGTGTTAGAACGCATTTGGTGAATACAAATAGTGGAGTGCAAACAAACATTATGGATACAAATGTCATGAAGGACGCATATAAGGCATATTTTACATTTTAAAGTTTTAGACTCTGAATTATTTGCTTCCTTGCAGAGATTCAGCAAGTTTATGTCAATAACAACTTTCAACAACAAGGCAATTAAATGTGATTTAAATAAGATATGAAAGAGATTAAGAAAACAAACATTAACATTGTTATTAAACAATGTGATAATGTAAAAATTGTATAACAAAAGACCCTTAAAATCTTAAAATATATTTTACGACAGGAATCTAGTGTACAGTTCTGAGAAGGATGCAAGCCACTCTCTAGGTCCCATGAGGACTCTAAATATCACTGAGACTTTTAATTGTTGGTATATTTTGATGGTGATGGTTTGATGATTTGGTAATTGTCTTCACGAGGGATTAAACACAGAAGATATGATATGAGACTATAAAGGTGCTGCTTGGGACATTTTGTTACATCTGGATACGTCTTTGTCAGTATTACTAGCCTTTTTGCTAACTAAGCTAAGCTAAGCTAAGCTAAGCTACGTGGCTACGTTGACTATCCGAGTGCCTTATTTGTCCTTCTCAACCCTCAGCAAGCGGGGGAATAAGTGCTGAACTATTTTTTTTAATTTAACACCTTTTTACAACTTGTTCCAGATTATTAAGTGGGAACGCCTTTGATAAGCTTTACATTTATGTTTACAGTAATAATACGGTTTACTTAATTCATTCCTGTTGACATGCTGACACTCATGTCAAGCAGCAGTCAGGACAGTTCTTTTTCCCACTTTCTAAATATTTGTCATCCTTTATTTCTCATGAAGCCACGGAAGATATAAAATAATCCTACTGTACCAAACAACTCAACGGTGAGTTCATTAATGTTGGAGCTTTGACAAGCAGGGGAGCGAATGTGACCGTACACTCACCAATAGCTGTCTTTCTTCCCTCTTATGTGTCCAGGATGGAGAGCTCAAAGACATGAACAGTGAAAACAAAAAGAAAGCAAGAGAAATATCAGGTACATCTCAGCAGTCAGCCCGGTTTGTGTAATCAGGAGCATTTTAATAAATGCTAAAAGCAATATATCTTATTTTTAGCATCTATGAAGTCTCAAGATTACACTTTTTATTGTCAGATTTCTTCAAACATCTCCAGGTGAATGTCTGTCTGTGTCCCGTTCGTCTTGTTAGCGAGGCATTCATGTGAAACACACGGGACGATATTTATGAAGCGCTCCACCATACAGCGCTACAGCCAATTTTCACTTGAAATATTTGATCTTAAAAGCCAACGCTCAATAGAAGCCTCGTGCTCTTGATCAAGACACAATGCCGTGTCTTTTCATCATGCCGCTCTTTGCTGGAAGTCACTTGTCCATCCTTTCACTGAGGGTGCCATTTCTGTTTGGCTGGCAGTGGGCGACCCCTGGGCTTCAAAGGTACATTGAAGTTCTGCAAATAATCTGTCAAGCATGGAGACCAATGACTAGAACAACATCTGTCCACCACGTTCCCACAAACCTATTCATGAATGCACCGTTTGTTGTCGACGTGATGGAAAATGCTCGTTGTTGTCGGAGTATTTGAGCACGGTAACACCACCACCGCTCATTCCTTATCATTGTTTTAATGCAGTTTGTTGAGGAAAAGGGATTTGATGACCCACTGGTTTGTGACATTTAGTATCCACTATCTTGCAGAAGAGGCAAAGGGATTTATGAAATGGGTCATACACATGCACACGAATCTTGCTTAAGCCTCCAGTTAAAGCCACATGACCTTAAGAGAGAGGAAAACGGATCACTGGAAAATGCTAATGTGGTGCATTTGGTGCACATTAATTCTGTGCATGAATACGACTCATATTTCACTTCAGAAAAATAAAAATGGAGCTTAAGAGTGATGCGTTCCTTTCTCTATCTTAAACATTAAGGGGATCTGCTCTTTAGCCATTAGGACTACATGTAATTTGTTAAATGGTGATATCATCGTGGGTATTATTATTCTTCCTGTGAGACTATGCGAATTAGGGAAAATTGCTGATTTGAGAGGTTTCAGTATGTCAGCGAGAACATCATGAAATTCATTAATTATGTATGTCAGCCTCCTGAAAGGAAGGTGGAATGTTTTTGAGATAGTTAGAAGAAAGGCGTCTCAGGGTTTGTTTTAATGGCACTGTTATATATATATGTTATAGATATGTTGCAGCACCTGAACTAATATGTTTGGTCGAATTTGTTCCACAATTTATCTCAATTTCCTCTCAGAGTTGCAGCGCTGATCTCTCTGGAAAGTGTAGCTCACTAAGATCTCAAGGTTAATGCTTCTCAGGAGTCTTTACCTCTGGCCTTGTGTGCGGATCACCGCAATTAGGCTTTTCACTTGTGAATTAAATCTGTTTGAAAGGAAGAGGTCAGCTTTCATCATTTGACCATGTGCCCTCACAGGGAAAGATAACACAGGGTTCAGAGGTTTCATATTACAGAGGTAGGATTATAGGGAATTCAGGCCGGTGAATAATTAGATTTGCACCCTCTGGGTTTTAACTGTTTTTCTTGTGCACATGTTTGCTGTGCTCCACACAGGCCTTTCATTCTGCACTAATTCGTTGTCTTGATTGCAACCTTGACCTTTGAAAATTACGTATATATACTACTAAATTTGTTCCCAGTTAAGTTGTGAGTGAAGCTTAATTGCTGTCAGGATTATTTTTAGTGGGGATTTTCTTTTCCAGTTCACAACATGACCAACGCTTTGCAATCCGAGTCCTGCGTGTGGCAACAAAAGCACTTTGCTTAACGTTAGGAAAAGAAGGTTGCTGAAAGAAAATGACCTGTCGTGCCTTGAGCTTCAACTTACTGCTGACGCTTCAAATATTTAACGGACAAAAGAATACAATCAAGGTGGAAGAGAGGCTTGTGAACCACGGGAAACCAAATGCCACCGTTGACTCATTTGAGCTTATGTCTATGAGTTAACTTACATCACATATTTATTAATAAGCTTAACCTTCATCTTACAAAGGTTAACGTACGATGTGTAGGGGTTGAGAACTTAGACTCCTGTTACTTGATTCTCACCAGTTGTGGCTCATATTTAGGAAGCACTGCTGCGGGTTGCAGCTTTTAGGCGGCTGGAACAAACAAGGATGTTTACGTTCAAGTATTGATGTGATTCATTGTTAATATGAAATATATTGTAATGAGAAAGTGCTGTTTGTGGCAAGTTGATACTGCAAGAAAACAAATAAAACATATACTAACGTTTTGCAACTTGGCAAGTAATATAGTGATAGTTAAATGAAATATAATAATAATAATAATAATAATAATAATAATAATAATAATAATAATAATAAGAATAATATTATTATAGGAAAAGACTAAAAAAGTTCAGACTAAAAAAGCCTTTTCTAAAGTTATAAAACCAGACAGTAACTCACAATGTGCTTGCCACATTTCTTAAAAAAAAAAAACATCTATGCCTGAGGAATGAAAAGGAAAGAGCTGACACCTACTGCAATATAATGTTCTAAAAAGTGACAGCATTAATAAGATTGACTTCAATTGCAATTAACCTTGCTAAACATGTGTCTATTGATATTCTTAGAAAATAGTAACCATTACAATTCAATATTGGAAAGGCTGCATTGGAGGGGAAGATGGAGGTAAGTTGCCTGTGAGAGGCAAGATAGCACAAATAGTTCTGTTGATTTTTTCTACCATTTCATTGTACCGTGACATATCTTTCATTAAGGTTTAAGCCTTAGATTAAGCTAGATCCAGTATCCAATAGTAATTAACTTGAGTATATCGGGAGGCCATTATTCACATTAAAGTAACCTTTTAATAGCTGAGCCTTTAACTCCACTGCAGGTAATGACTTTAAAGAGTGCTTATTAAAAGAGAAATGGTAATGAGCTTTAATAAAGCAGAACAACTTTGAAATGAAGAGCACTTTTCAATGGAAAAGGATAGAGGGATTGGGCCTGTGATTCCATTAACGAGACTAATGATTCTTTATCAGGCCTCTTATGTGTACATGGTTAACATTAACAGTGATTGAGGACGGGTTTCAGTGAAAAGATGGACCTTTTCATTGCCCTTTAAAAGATCAGATAAGAGAAAAAGAACTTTAGTCATTTAAATCATTGAGAATGGATAACACAAGTCCTACGACCTCAAACTCAGCGAGCGGAGCCGAAATCTCCTTCAGCACTTATGGACTGTAACAATACAGTACATCCGTAATTATAAAATGAATCTGTCTCATTATGTGTGAAAATGACCCGAAAGAAAGGAAGTAGATTAAATGACTCGGGAGTCAAAATGTTGCTAAAGTGTGCTTGAATTCAAAATGTGGAAATGTGAGGAACAGAGTGCGTTTGATTAGATTGTGTATCTGATTCAATTTAAATATACATCATGCTTTATTTTGGTTAAAAAAAAGACCTTTAGGTTTTTCGTGTCATTACGGAGAGAGAAGCCAAAAGGCAACAATGTACAAGACAAAGAATTAAAGAAATACAGAGGGAATGGGAATAATTAAATCAATCTTTGGCAAGCAGCTGGAGCAGGACTCCAGCTGACAACAGCACCTGGGTGTGCAGCGCAGGCTGCCGGGGGCAGGCCGGCCCCCCCACCAGCACTTCCCAATGCCCCCCCAACAAAGCCCCCCAACAGCCCCCGGCCCCTGCTGGAGCTCTGGCTGGTACCTCCAGCCCCGTCTCCGTGTTCTCAGACAGAGGCGGCGTCGTCACTCTGACGCTAGACTAATTAAAGGGATGATTTGTGAAATGCCTGCTTTTCATTCAATTAATCACCAACACAAAGCCATAAAACCCATCATCTAAAAATATTATTGTCGGTTTGCTGTGTACCTAAAAGATTAAGGTACAATAAAGAAGTGACGGAATGATCTATTTTATAACACGGTGCCCGAAAAGGTTGGCACACCTCCCAATATTTTTTTTAAAGCCCGTCAATCTGTTTGGTGTGTGTCCGCCTCACCGCAACAAAACAAACAACTCCCTCTCGCTATTAATGACAACAACTTGCTCTGTGTTCGTACATCACTTTGCTTTCTTTAAACAGAAGCCAAACACACGCGTCTAAATGAGTGACTGTGCAGTTCTCAAACAAATGCTTCCCTTCTTCCATGTTCTCCTCTTCTCAACATGTTTTAATTAGTGGTGAAAAATGAGTTCATTTGTAAGATAAATAACGTGAGCTGTGCGTGTCTGTTTTTGGTTGGCAGGGCTAAAGATGGGTGTTTTTCACCCCCGAGAGGAGAGACGCAATTTGCATAGCTTACAAAGCTACTTAAAAGAGGAACGCCGATGGTTTCGTGATCGTTTAGAATAATGCCAAATTATCAAGTACCCTGCAAAGAGAAAAGTACTGTTTTTAGGAGGGATTTGCATTCCAAAATATAGCCACATTTCCACTGTAATAACACCTAATGCCATGATTAATGTAAATATTAGTGAATGGCTGTAACAGTAATCCTTTTGCTCACTTGTTTCTGTCATTGAGTTAATCTATGAGGTGTCAGAACTAGCATATTTTGAAAGTAGCACACCTTTTCTAAGTATCTGAGTTTTTTCATACCACAAAGCAGCACCTTTGAGATGAATGACTTAAAAGAGGTCAGTTTATATTGAAATGATTCATAACTCCAACATCCAGTCAGGTCAAGGCACACTGCAGTGTTTACCTTTTCAAATGTTTACGTTTCAACTTGCCTTCCTCGTCTTTCAAGTTTTCCACCTGGAGGAAATGCCCTCGGCTCTTTTCTACATGTTGCCTTTGGAGCGTCGTCTCCGTCTGACTCTGAGCAGCCACAGTATTCAGCATTTTGGTTTTTGAAAGTTTCTGATGTCATCTTTATTTTCTGAAACTAATTTACCACATGCAGAAGAAATTACACGTACCATCAATAAATATTTATTCAGCGGTTGTGGTGAGCAATGGGTGTGAACTCAGGTGTAATTTGGTTTCAGTCTATCAAGATTAATTTTGTCAGGAACATGATGAATGCAATGCGGGCCGACGCTCCGATGCATCAGTGTCATTCCAGATGAGATTTTTCACGGGAGTTGAGAGTTTCTAAGATTAAGTGCAGTATTAGTCAATGTTTTTGGGATAAGACTTCACACTAATTTAGTGAAGAGCAACAACCTGCAGAGGAGGCTCCATTAGCAATGACAATGAACTACAGCTCTGGTGGGAAAATCTGATTAACGCTGCTTGCTGAAATTGTGAAGTTGTTTCGCTGGTTGGGCGATAATTCCACATTTTCAGGAATACCAGCTCATAAAGTGCCTTTGTCCATGCCAAAGTCTCTTTTTACTGTTAGTATTCTCATATTTCACGAGTCTCCACTGTGTTAGTTTTGACACTTAATTTATAGATTATGTCAAGGGACTTCTGTACAGCGACGTATTGGAAAAAAATATTCCAGAAGAGAGATATTTGTTTGTGCGTTCAGAAATATGCGAGATTTGTGAAGCAGTGGAATGCACCAAAATCCGAAGACTCAATATGAAATATAAAGTGTGTAAAAAGCATGCTGCAAGATCAGTGTGTCTTCTTGAAATATCAAACCTCAACAGAGTACCGAATACTTACACAAACAAATCTTTTATGCCCTGTGTTTTAACTTTATACACAATGTAGGATTGACCTTTCACTACAAAATATCTCTTCATTTCCCCATTGTTTCTCAAGGAAGTTCCTCTATTGAGATCAGATGTTCTGAATATATAACACTGACAAGCTGCTGTCAGCATTGATTTCCATTTCTCCAAGAAATATGGTGTTGAAATCCTCTCCAGGCAGATAAGTATCTTTACACATGACTGCCAGATTTGATTGCGTTCTGTGAAGGCCGCTGTATTGGAGTCACTCTCAATGCATGCTACAGTACCTTGTATTCCTCTTCTGTTATGCCATACTGGGCTCCTTGCAGAGCCCTCATCTAAATAAGAATATTTCTTCCATGCTTGGCCGTTCTCGGAGGCATTGGTGTGCAGCAGGGCTGCGTTGTTGGAGATCCACTCTCTGCTCACTGTCACGGAACATGCGACCTCCCCAAACTGGAGATGTCAGCTTGTATTGCTGGAGAAAAAATGTTTTTTTATGTAGTGTGCACTTAAGATGTTTATTTTATCCCAAGATATGAGAAGACACCCTGTGAGAGAAGCAAACCATGAATTACATTTGTTTATGAATTGACTGAACTTATACTTGGATGAGAGATTTATCTTCAGTTTTGTATTTTGATATTTTATGTCTGTCTCTGAAGGTGAACTCAGGTAAAACCATAACCCTGTGAAAAATGAAGAAAAAGAAATTGTAACATATGATATAAGATATAAATGATCATGCTGAGATGTAATTAATTACCTTTATGTAAATACTTAAACAGTCAAATGTTGAGGTACTTGAGTAGTTCTATTCCATGCTACCATATACTTCTACTCCACATTCAAAATATTGCATTATTTTGCCCCACTGCTTTTTATGTATTGCGATAATTGTTATAGAGTAAACTAGCCAACAGTATATTAAGTAGTAAACATTTGCTCCACCTTGAACAACTACAAGTTAAAAATACTAATTATATTAATGCACCACTAATAATAACCCTGTAATATAATATAAAATAATTTAACAATCACAGTGGACATTATTCAGCATGTTGAGTACTTGTAATATTTTTTTCTACATTTTTGAAATAATATTTACTTTTACTCAACAATATAAATGCAGGATTAGTATCCTGTAATGGAGAGTTTCTACAACCATAAATAATCTGAATTCCTACTCTTTCCACTTTACAAGTCAGTTTTATGAATGAAGGCTCCAAATGAAAAGGTTAAAACATAATATATTTTTGAGGCACAATGATAGACTGCTATTAAAAAAGTAATCAGATCTCATGATTATTCATCTTGAATCCAATTTTTATGATGATACTCAAAACAATGTAATCTTTCTGTGAAAAACAGCATTATATTTAGACGCCCTATAGATATTAATAAGCATGCGGTTCGCCATTGGATAGAGATCTTGCTGTTGCACCGTGCGTCATGCAACACCTCCTGTTTTACATGTTAAGCTCACTGCTGAATGATGAAGATGAATGAATTGTGTTATTTTAAAGGTTTATTATCCAGGCAGACTTATAAAGTGTGATCAGAAAATCTGACATTTAGACATGTGTTCAATGCTGAGAGCTATGCACGTATTTCATACAGCGAAAGCAATGATGATGTGGTATGTTGTGATGAGGGGCTTCACACAGTGCAATAATAAATTTGGGGCTATGGGGGTCTGACATTGTCTGCGCTCAGTATAATTAAGCGGTGCATTAAAAAGAGGGCTGGAATAAAACATGAGTATGTAAATGCAGCCTGGAGCTGATGTTCTAGTGATTATTACAATGCAGATAAAGCATTTCTCACAACTGCCTGTGTCTACTGAAGCCTCCAAAAACATCTGGACCTTTTAATTGAAAAATGGCATGGTGTTTCGCTGTGCTGCTTTGTGCTAAGTGAAGTCAACAATTAAGACGAAAATGTAATTGATAAGAATTGCGTTCCTTCATTATATGGTGTTCTAGTCAAGAAAATTGATTTATCAATTATTTACAGGTCACAGAGCAGAGGCCATGCATTTCTGTTCTCATTGCATCATCTCCTTAAAACATACAGCATCGCTGGAGTTCCTCCCTATGAAATCAATCAAAACATGAATATTATGTTAAAAACTAATGACTTTGTTGTACTGGTATTAGTATACATGTTGAAGTGCGATGCATATTTACTCTTTGCTCATGTCACTGTTGAATGTGAAATAATGAGAGAAAGAAGCAACCAAAAATACAAAATAAATTCCTCTACAATACACAGTGTACAGTATGCAATGTGCACTGGATGGATATGTAATACATTTTAAAACAAATGTGGTAATAGTGAATGGCAATCTTTGTAGAAACAATAGTAATATAACAAATAATTATAAGTTTACGCTATTGAGAGGAGCGTGAGTTAAAAGACAGACACATGACTCGACTTGACCTCAAAGATAGTGAACTAGTGAAAGAATCACCACCATGGAAGCAGTCACGTCTCATTCAACATATACCTGGATGCCATTTCTAAAAATATCTTACAAATCACTGTCAGAAAAAAACCCTTGAAGGAAATCATTAAATACAAAATAAAGACACTAATTCTGTGCCCTTCATTTTAAGTGTAACTATTACACGTATCATTGCTCCCCTCTGTGTACACCGGTGCTTAGAGGTCCACATTTGATCCCAACGAGTCCAGTCTTTTTGATGCTCGGAGAACATTCCTTCATCCTCCCTGTCTGAAGTCTCTAGATTAGTGGGCCTGGGGCAGAGGCTGTTCATCTGCCAATATGGCACCAGGCTGAGTGATGGGCATGTGGCGATGTCACTAATGATCAGACCATAATGATTCGCTGACAGGGGAGGAGAGCAATAGATTGTCACTGGGGGTTGAGTTAAAGAGGGGCCCTAATGATCTGCCTGCAAACACTGCCGGAGCGCCTCCTATATCACTCCATCTCTTTACTATATACCACTCATCAGGTTCCTCTCCAACGGAGGGAGCCACTGTGTTGTGTCTCAATGCCATCTCGCGACGCACTGTAAACATCTGTCACCTCCGTATCTATATTTCATGCTATTACCTTTTAGGCCTTGGGCTGCGAGCTGTAAGCCTCGGGGTACTTGATTTCCACCAGCATGAGCTTTCAGTGGAGGAAGGATCAAGTCGTAATCATGGTGCTGCATGCCGGTGTTTTAGCAGCGGGTGTCCTATATACCAACATCCCAAGTGGCTCCAATTCTGTAGCACTCAGCGAAATGAAGAATACCTTATGACCTCTATTTTTTATCAGATGCTCTATTACCACTCTCTCGCTTTTCTGTATCTACTGTAGTTGTTAACCTGGCTTGAGAAAAACTCTGACAGGTGAGAACGTAAGACATCCAGACCGTTTACAAATAGACACAATTCAAGCCTCAATGAAGGATGATATTTTAATTTGGAGCAGGTGACACAACTCTGTTTTGCTTTATAAGAAACAGATAAGTTTGTACTTTCTACCATTTTTTTCTTTTAGCACATGGATCTCTGCACGTATCCATCACACTCCCTCAGACAGCCGAGTGGATTGAAACAAAATCTTAACTCACAGATACATTCTCAAACACCAGCAGCACTGGAGAGCACTTTAACCCCATCGGTGTATTTAATTATGGTTGGACTTGATTCAACACTCATCCTCTCAATATTATTTTATCTCATTTAAGGGGAAAAAATGAAAATGAAAGGTGGAGACAGAGAAAAGCGGCGAGTACTTTCGTAATTTAAGAGAGTGTTAATGAGTTGGGGCTAACCTTTCTCAGTTATCCATCATCTGGTAATGGAGGCAAGGATCCCTTTTCCAATCTGCTACATTAAAAACTTTCTATTAAATCTAAATATGACGCCTCATACTGCTGAAATTAATAGAATTCGGAATGTCTAATTCATCCTTATGGTGCTAAAATGCTCCTTGAACATTTTAACCGCATTGATTTTATATGAAGATTATTTAGGAAGACAGAGGTCCTTAAAAGCATGTCTGAAGGATAAAAGGCTCAAAGAGAATTACTTGAGACTGGAGTTGCATCATTAGCATTACATTTATCACACATATTAGAGTGGGATTGTTTGGGACTTTGTCAGTTGATGCCTGAGCTTTATGGTGGAGCGGGAAAACAAAGCAAAGTTCATGTTTAACTCCTGTTTGAATGGACTAATGGTCTGAAGTCACAGGGACACTGTTCCTCTTTAATGCCACAAATCTGTTTAAGTGCAACGTGGTGCAGTCAAGGAGCTCTTTGCCAGGCTGTAATATTTACATATTTACCATCTTTCAGAGATTGAACACAGCGCTCGAGCCAATGTACACATCGTTATCATC
Source organism: Liparis tanakae (assembly GCA_036178185.1). Lineage (NCBI taxonomy): Eukaryota > Metazoa > Chordata > Actinopteri > Perciformes > Liparidae > Liparis > Liparis tanakae. The sequence continues at coordinate 20,752,673 of CM070094.1, forward strand.
TCTGCCTCGTACCCTTGTCCCTTCTTGAAGTATCGTCAAATTAATGCAATAATCTAATTTAGATGGGACAAATAGATAATAATGGTTAATTAAAGGAGGTTTGTTGTTTGTTTTTTGAAAATAGTAACCTTTCAGAACTTATTTATAAGAAGAATTGAAATACCAAAATGTAAAAATACTCCAATGTAAAGGTCCTGGATTCAAACCTTTACTTGAAGTTTAAAAAAGTAACACAGTAGCAGTATGGCACCAGTCACGGTTATAGTATGATATTATTGATACATGTGAGCAATTTCTAAATGTTAGCTGGTCAAACTGACTTAAAGTGCGTTACATTTGTTGAAATGTGTTTGTTAAAACGTATCTGCAAATTAAGTCTTGCTCAAATCTATAAAATAAATCTAGTAGAGTAAAAAGCCTGTTCTGCACAATAAGTAGTAGAATAGAAATATGACACACACTCAAGTAAAGTACATGTATCTTAAATTAGGACCTGAGGGCAGTCAAGGAACACATTGTATTGCATTCTAACACTGCAATACCTCAAAGGCTATTTTTCTGCTAAAATAAGCATATAAGCATGATTTAAAAAATCAGTTATCGTCTTTTCTTTTGTTTTAAAGTTTAAATGAGATTGCAAGAAAATTGCAGGAAAATTGCAATAAAAAAATAAATAAAAAGGAAAAAGGTTATGCCACTGCTTTTCTTCAAATACAAAGGGAAATACTGTTGATTTAGAGTTGCTCCAGCCCACATAAATGCATCACTGCATGTCGTGATTTCCATCTAAGAAGATAGAAGTCAGTCAATATTTGAATTCACACACTCTTCAGAAAACCTGCACTCATCAGCCAGTCAATATTTCTGCATGTGAGCACATATGCTTTAAAGATGTATCCTCTTCATTAATCACACTTATGGAAAACTGAACTGAAATCAAACAATTTTGATTTATTTTTGTGGATACCTCTTTTGCCACATCATATTTCCATTTCCCCGTGTCCTCCTCTTTCCTTCAAATGCTTGTTGGCTTGAAAAGGGCCTGGCTATATCTCCAAACCAGATGTGTGCAGTCTCTGTGTCAATCCACTACCCCTAAACTCCTCTTGGACGATATGGAAAAGTGCAGGAGGGCAAATGGTGAAGTCAGAGACTCCCCCCCTCCCTTTCTTGTCATAAATCAAGCTTGGCAGCACAGAATAAGCTACTTCTAGAGACATCGCTACTGGCACTACACCCATTGCCATTCATCACCTCCGAGGAACTACAAAAAGGCACCAAAAAAAATATCACCACAAGCTACCATGTAATCTCTGGACCAACACCACCAACATTAGCAACGGTGCATTCCTCTCCTGAAGACAATGCAATGTTTTCCACCTGCACTATCATTCCTTTTTATTGCCACTGTGGCCTTTTGGAGAATTTAATGGAGCTAATTACTCTTCATTTACTTGCAGGGATGGATATAATCTAACGAGGCATTTGAGACGGAAAATATGACTTTCTCACATGGAAAGACTTTTTAAAAGAGTACATCTCTTAAGTGTCGAGTGCTAAATTGAGGACACTTTTTTTTTTGCGGTAGAATATATGTGTTCTTTTTGTTGGTCGTTTTAACATTATGAACTAATGCTGACAGCCTATAAAATCAAATCCCAAAGCGTCTGTTAGTTTTCACAACTTTTTTCCTGTAACCTTTTCTAAAAGCCAGATACAAAATTCAGAAACATTTGATGAACTTTCATTGTACTTTTGCTCTCGCATGCTCAGTGCAATCCAGAATATACCGGCATGGGAGGGACGCAGGCAAGAGTTGATGAGCCAGGCTCCCTCTACATGTACTAACCTTTAGCCTGCACCGTAAAAATGACTGCTTTTTCATTTCCTTCGAAGGGATCTGACGGGCATGGCGATGGCGCTGATGAATGCCAGAATAAACAGACGGTGGGAGACAAGACAAAGACGAAGATGAATGTGTCTGAAAGGTTGGATTGTTGGCAGTTCTGAATTCAGCGGAAACCTGGATTTCATTTTTGGAATTCATCCACTTGTATAAAAAAGACTTCCATTGTTCGTCCAGACAAACGTGCACTTGTACGTGCTCGATACGTTGACATTTTGGCCGAGGAACACAACAAATTAGCCAAACTGGTCATGAACAGACCATTCTTCCTGTCTCTCTCTCTCTCTCTCTCTTTCCCTTGCAGCATGCGTTTTTGTTTATCATCTTTGTTTCCCTGCCAGCTTTAGTATGACATAGCTTTAATCATTATTGAGAAGAGAGAAGAAAAAAAAAGCCTCCATTTGTCCAAGTATGTTAATGATGGTAAAGTTGTCCTGGGTGAAACAGTGCGCCTCTATTGCCCTTTTAATGGATCGTTCCACAATAGGACAGCTCAACATATACAATTTACAAATCACTTAGAACATAAAAAAAATGCTGAAGTTGACTTAGATTTCATGACTGCTTTTAGCTTTGGCCTCCATCTCTGTATCGCATTGCCACACACTGCCCCCCCCCCTCCTCCTCTCCCTCTGCCCCCCTTCCAGGTTCAGCAGACTGCCCCGTGCACCATGTATTTATTTGAAAGTGTTTTCCTGTAGCTCAATAATGTAAATTACCCGTACTATCAATCTAGTGCTGAGCTTAGCAAGTTAGATTGGACCGCCACTCTATTTATTACCTACGGTATTTATCTAGATATTTACATCAGTGCACATTAGCAAAAAGTGTGATCTGTCATGTATTGAAACCCAATTGCGAGAAGGGAAGCCCATTAACAAAAGAGTGACAGCTACTCTTCATCTTATCACACCTTAGGTTTAGAAATATTTTATTTCACTTCCGTATGCATTCAATAGCTCTCAGTAGGAGATATACAAATAAATATAACTCCTAACTAATAAATCACATTATAATTAGCAGTTAAACATTATAATAAATAGATACACTTAATTAATTCAATAACTAAACACGAGATATCGCTATAGTTCTTGAAACAAACAATAATAAAACATGTATTATATCTGCTTGCAACTACATTATAGTTGTTCTAACCAACAATTTGCACTATTGATTCAAACCAGAGTCAATGTTATTGTGATACAAATAATATATATTATCTGTAGTACCTGGAATCAGAGGTCATTGGTCATTAATGAGCTTGGAACATCTCTAAACGCCTAAAGGGGCAGGCAGGCGTAGTGGGCGCCATAATGCTATATTACCCAGCATCCCTTCATGTCATCCAGCCCCAAGGGAGGAACAACAAAAGTGGTAATTCACAGACAGGAAGTGGAGTGTAGCGTAGTGGCGTAATGATCGTTTCTGTGTAGTTTGTATTTCATTGAGAGGCTCAGAACACAGCGAGAGCTTCTCTGTATCGCAATACAGTCCTTATAAATCCCAGCAGAGCAGACAGTCACACATCCACGTCCATTATCGTGAACTGTTAAACAAATTTTGCGAAATAGGAGACATTTAATGTATTTCCTCAGTATTTTTGCTTTAAGGTATTACATTACATCACATGTCATTTAGCAGACACTTTTATCCAAAGCGACTTACAATAAGTGCATCAACCAAGAGTATGAACTCAGACGGTGAGACACACGCTCATCATGTGCTACTGAAGCATTCCTTCAAGGACTTTGGGAGAAGAGATAGAGATGCTGCTTATTCATGAACTTCTCCTTAAAAGTGTCCTTCACATGTCATCACAAGATAATTCACCTGTGGCTCGTTAAACCAAAAAATCGGACTCCTCACTTAGGACTTCCACTTTAATTTGCATTAGAAGTGTGAAATATAGGTGGACTTGCGATGACAAATGTTCTTGGACTGGTTTCTTCAGAGCAATATGAACGTTTACAGTCGCCATTAATATTAATGCATCATTATCAGCTGTCTGATTTCTTACATAACTACAGCGGTGTCCGGTCCGGTGTAGATCACTTGGATAGGACACACTTTGCAAAACCACACTTTGTGAATTTAATTGGGAAAATTGCAAATCAGGTAGTCGGTCGTATAACTCACTGTCACATTCAATCAATAAACTTTGTAAATCAACTCATTTCATTTATAAATGATCTTATATAGATCAGGCGACCAATTAAACAATTAGCCTACATTTAGCAATTCATAAATTTAACCATTTATCACGCCATTACTGTTCAGATTTTAAGCCAGCAGATTTGGGAGCAGACGTGCAGGCTGGCATTGGAGCTGTACATCATGCCTGGGGAGGGCAGATTGTGACACAGCTAGATTTACTGTGTTAAAAATCAATGCAATTAGGAGAGAGGCTGGAAGCTGGCCTTGGGTCCAGCGTGGTCTGTAGGACATTTCTCGACACACACACCCACACACACACCCCCACACACACACTTCAAAACTTTTCGATATTTCTTTTATTTCTTATTTGGGACATACAAGGTCATCCTTAGCAGCAGTACTAACACATGTCCACCAAGTGCTCGGCAACAGCTCTGAAGCACTGCTTAAAGGTGCAGTGTGTTGCATTTCTAAACATCAATATGTCATTGTCAAATTAATTGTGGCACCATGGTGTAATTACCACAAATAAATGAGACAACGGTCGAGATGATTGGTTGCCCCTGTCTCACACCACCTTTATTGATGTTAGCGCTTATCAGAATTAAAACCGCATTTCCCATAAACCCCTTTGCCTCCAATACTTTTGCTCTGGTCCAAGTGTACATGTCTTGACTTTGTTTGTTCTCAAGAGGAAGCTCTGCCTCTGTTGGTGGAGGAACGCAGCACGTTATCGTGTTGAGCGCTGCACAGCGCAGAGGGCGAGAAGCTAGAGAACTCAAGACATTTCATATGTGTCATATTGTGCAGTGAAGAGACCGATGCCATGTGGTGAGTTCACAGACATGTAGGAGGCTAAAGTAAGACATGGAGTTAGAAATATGAGCAGAGCAAAAGAAGAAAGACGTATTTACATTTAAGATTGCTAAAGATACACTTCTTAAACAGCAAATATTAGTTTTCTTGCTACGTGGGAGCAGCAAAATCTGATATATAACTGTATATATACATATCAGATTGTACAGCTCCCACGTAGCAAGAAAACTAATATATATATATATATATATATATATATATATATATATATATATACATACACATATATATATATATATATATATATATATATATATTACACATATATATATATATATATATATATATATATATATATGTGTGTATATATATATATATATATATATATATATATATATATATATATATGTATATATATATATATATATATATATATATATATATATATATATATATATATATATATATATATATATATATATATATTAGTTTCCCTGCTATGTTGGAGCAGCAAAATCTGATATATATATATGTGCTGTATATATATAAATACAATTATTAACTAGAAAGTTACATGGCTAACATTTATTTGGAGTTGTTTTCCGGCCAGTTTTGACCAATTGTCCACTTTTAGCTCTGTTTGGTCTCATTTTTGGTCTCAAGTCTGGCTCCTAACTACCAAATGCTTCATATGGTTAACATGCCACAAGCTAACTTGACCTGCAGCCATTTGGAGTTTCAAGAGTCGACCGAATCGGTAAAGTTTGAACTCCAAAACAATCAAAGAGAACCCCCATTCATCCATTGTTACTATTTGAAAAAAATGGAGGCAACTTTGACGATCAGCATTCGTCTTACCAAGATGTCTTTTCACGAGGCTCGCAGAACGTTCCGAGCAGCAGCCTCACCTCTGCATTGCAGGAGAGAGAGAGAGAGAAGTTAGTGCAAGTTGGAGATGTTGTGGAAAGCTGCCCTCAGACACAGGATGCGGACAGCGTTGAAGAACTGTCCGGGCCTCAGGTTGCTGATTGTCTCATCTGTCTTGGACAAGTCAGCAGGATGTGACAGCCGCCCTCTCTCTGTTACCCGCTGACCACTGGGCTTGGCATCCTCTCCGCTCACCTGCCCTATCACCGCCTCCGCCATATCTCCATCCCTCGCCTCACTCTCACCTCAAACTCTTTGCAGCGAGAATGAGGATCAACGCGGCGGTGTCAAAGAGGAGGGATGGAGGCTAACAACTTCTGACTGCCGACTCACAAGTACCGGTTCCGCGTACTGACTTCTGCCTTTTGTTTTTTTAATTATTATACTCTCTGACAAAGTGACACACCTTCACTTTAAACGTAAGTGACTTATCGGGTTTACGTCCTTTATTTAACAGAGAATGCAGTTTTTTTCTAGAAGTAATACTAAGAAAAAACTTGTTTTTCTTGATTGCATGCATTGTATTTGTTGTATCAAGATATAATAGTTGGGAACTTTCATTCATTGAGTTTTGTGTGTAGAAGATGGAGCTTCCTCCTCATCCTCGCTGAGCTGCAGGTCCTTATTGTCACAGTGATTGTCTTTCAGGTTCACGTGTCATCTTGTCTCTGTGCCTGTCACTCTGAGAGGAAATGTACATCAGATACGCACATGCCTGCCTGTGTTACTGTTCTCTTTTTTTTTCAACGCAGTATGTCAAATTAATATTATGATGTGTCATGTATGATTACTATGCAACATGAAATATTGTATTTTTTTAGAACAGTTTACCTTGTCAGACACTATCAGCTTATTTAACAGTATGCGTTTGATTTTATCTGCATGTGATCTCTCACATATGACACAAGTGTAAATACGTTGGTAGCTGCCGTCTGTTTTTCCAGCAACCCAGATATTATTCTTATGAACTGAAACCTATTCTACTTATGAGAAACATAAAAGTTTCAAATTGTCTTTGCATTAGAACATGAGCTCTTAAGCTGTGAACTCTTTAAATATTTATTTTAAAGACATATTTGATAGTTTTTACATATTTATTTTAAAGACATATTTGATAGTTTTTACATATTTATTTTAAAGAAATATTTGATAGTTTTTACATATTTATTTTAAAGAAATATTTGATAGTTTTTACATATTTATTTTAAAGAAATATTTGATATTTTTAACATATTTATTTTAAAGAAATATTTGATAGTTTTTACATATTTATTTTAAAGAAATATTTGATAGTTTTGACATTTATTTTAAAGAAATATTTGATAGTTTTCACATATTTATTTTAAAGAAATATTTGACGGTTCACATCTTAAGAGCTCACGTTCTAATAGGATTTTTTTATTCATTTAGCTGTTTCATTACAGCTCCTTTTTTTCCTCACTGCTCGCCACAGTCCTGATCCAAGACGTGAAGCCGGCTCGTCAGGGATAACAGATGAGCGTAGATGAACAGTGTCAGGTAAAGTGCTGTGAAAGACATTTAATGTGTTTTATATCAGTGTGTCTGAATTGTCCAGGAACACTTGAATCACTCAGTGTCATCCAAATACGGCGTAATGAGACTCGCCTCCTCTCATCTGAAGACACATGTCTCTCTGCTGTCACTCAGGCTAACGCAGGAAAAAGGGCTTTTTCGAGGCTTTTGAAGCACACGGGCGATATGATAGCGCTCCGCTTTGCATCAGGAACTGCTCATGCAGGATCATTTCATTACCAAGTGTCCCAGAGAGAGTACGGAGGTCACACTCTGGAGCTCATTCAAACATCTGGAGTTCAGCAACATCAATTATTAAATGAGGCAGCAATCTGGACTGGGACACCTCACTGTTTTTCATGGACCACTTGAAGGTATTCTTTTTCCAAAAGCAAAAAAAAAATGAATTATGTCTATACTGAGCGTAAGATGTTTTGAGCAGTATATTAGTCTTGGCTATGAGTCCCTCTGCTTGTGGTTTTGCTGTGCTTCTTCCACTGCTGTGACACAGCCTGGCCCGACTGGAGAAGGTCTGCTAAGAAGCTTTGTTTTCCCAACGGGATGTTTCTTGATGTCTATTTGGAAAACTCTGAATTTCCTCCAATGTTGCCAAAACAAACCAATGTTGGAATTGGTCCAGTGATGTCACTAACTGTATAAGAGAGGCTGTGTGGGGGAGTTGCTGATGTTCTTTACCGAGGCTGTGATGAGGGTGAGGAGGTTCATGAGGGGAGGGGCCTAGCATCTTAGCCTCCTTTGAGTTGTCACAACTGGAAAAGACTCGACTTTGGGCGGAGAGAGAGAGAGATCTCTAATTATCCCCACCTGGGCTCGGCTACAAGGGGAGGGTCGAGATGAAGCCATTAGCTGTCTCTCCACTGGCACTACCAAGACTTTGTATACATCTGTGTCTTATTTTCTTTTCTGGCACAATCAGTCCAGCAAGCTAAGCAGGCATGACCGGATTTGGCAAGTTCCAAGGACTTTGGCAAAGTTAGACAAGGAGGAAGCGGTGTGATGTCGAGAGGGGGATGAGCTGGCATGGGCTCTGTGTTTGCTTTCTCCCCTGCCTGTTACTCGGGCTGGGTGGGTCGCTTGGACAAGCGGCTGTTTTGGTCAAAACAATCCACCGAACGCTGAAGCGGACAGAGACGGAGCGAGTGGCAGGGCGAGGGGCGAACATGTGATTAGATGAGGTTCCCATCACGTTAGACCGTGGAACCGGTTCTATCATTGAGGAAACAAGCAGCAGAGTCCTTCCACTTTCCAGGGTATCTCTGTTGTGCGGGTGCTGTTCGAGATTATTGGGATACTTAAGCTCATCGCCCGTTTGACTCGTGCTGCTTGACAGAAAAAGGCTCATTGGGATTTCAGTATTGTCAGTTTGGATTAGCTGAATCGAGCCTTTGTCTGGCTCTGCAAGTGTGCATGTTGTCAAAGCTGTTTACGAGCAATGACCAGATATGAAGCCCAGACTACGGCGGTCATGTAAACAGCCACATCTGTTTGAACCCACCTGCTCCCCAGTGTTTACTGGCCCTGTAAATAATGAAATAAGTCCACCCTATTACCGTATAACACATATTACAGCAGCATGGACTTTGCATCAAGTGACCCGATTATTAATCAGCAATATGAAACAAAACATTGCATGAAGGAAAAGTAATCTCAAAAATATCTACGCGTCTATATGGTCAAACCTATTTTCCCTCCCGGGTGCATTCATTTAGTGCCTCATTCACTCATTTCCATCTTTATTTATTTATATATCTCCCTGAGTGTTTGTTTTCATTTTAGTCCCTTGAACCTTGCCACCCTGCGTGTGACACCCGGGCAGTGAGCGAAGACGAAGAGGCGGTCTGGTTCAGAATGATCACTATCATTAACATTCACGGGGGGTTCACTTATCATCCCTGACTGGAGGGACATGGCAGCCATTATGAGACGTCCGCAGGTGGAGCGCCATGATACATATTGCATCTTGCCACAATGGATTTATGTATTCAGTAACAAAAGAAAAGTCTAATGAAAAAATACAGAAGGCAATCCTTTATTCCTCGCTCGACTTCAAGTGAGGCCACCATGTCCCGCGATGAGGAGGAGCGCCGGGGAATTCCAGGGCTGCACGCTGACCTGTCACTCAGTGCGCAGGCTGCATGCAAAGGGCCACACTATTCCTCACATTGGCCCCGCGTTTCATTGGCAACACATTGCTGCTCACGTCCTGTAGAGTAACCCTTCAGAATAAGGGCATGGATAGATAGTTACATTACCAGAACTAAAGTCGGGGCTGTTTCAGGAAATAACATACAGGTATACTGTATTTGTTTAATTAAATACAAAATCAAAGATGTACATCTTCAATATGAAACAAAACACTTGGGAGTTAGAGCTACAGACGCACACTATGAAGAGGCAAAAAGATGTATTGTTGTTTTGTTGACAATAAGAAAAATAAGGGAATAAAGAGAAACCTCAGAGGAAAGAGTTGAATCATAGATATCACAGCAAACATGCTGCAGAAATGTCACCATAATAATCCCTATCTCTTCATTGTGTACAATATCCTCAAACGAGTGACACCCCAAACATGTATTTTGTGACTAATATTAAATAATTATAATAATTACAATTATAATAATTTCGACTTATATAGCGCTTTTCTGAATACCCAAAGATGCTTAAAGCAGATTAAAGCAGATAGTTAATGCATACAGTAGAATAAATAATAATCAGTTGAATATTAACTTTTATATTTAATTCTATAGTGGATGCAAATAGTAAATATCATAAGGAAGCATAAGGAAATGCTTTGGTTCCATGTTAAAAAAACAACATTAAAAGGCGACTATTCCATGACATGCTTCCTTATGGTTGATTAAAGACACTATTTCTATTGTGAAATTTCCTTTAGTAGAGAGGCTCCCAGACCAATAATAACCTAATTGGAGAGAAGCCTCGAACCAGTGTTGCTCCTCTGTGTGCCTGTGTATAAATAGAGTCTATAATGGACCGAGGTGTGATGCCATCATTCATCTCTGCTCAGAAACACTCCAGGTTTAGGTCTTTGCTCATTTTCCTAATGATGCTCTTGTTTTAGGTATGTTTTCACTTTAAGGTTTGTAAGATTCCAGCTTAATGGACACTATTCATCACAGACTTCTGTACCCAAGTCCATTCTCCCCATATACATAACAAACCGCCAAAATTAAAGACTAGGGAATTGGTATATTTTTCAAACCAAAAAGGTAAATGTGTGAACGAAAAGCGCATCGCGGTCCCGTCGTTGAGGTCAGTATCCACTTCCTGTTCAGGGTGAGCGTTTTCCCAGCTGTAGTTATATGATAGTGGCAACACCACTGACAAATGAATCCATTGTTTGCTAATTCACTTAACATGGCTATGTAAAGTGCTTTTGATTTTAAAATGTTAATCGACTAAAAGAGGCTTTCAGTGCCACATTTTATTGACACCAAATAAAAGGAGGTCTCTTTAAACAAATAACGTCTTTTGGGAAGCATATCCCTTATGATCGCCCCCGGTTCTGCCAGGCTTTTATGTGGTAGATTACTCCCTGGCTTTAGCCCAAAAAAGCCTGCTTTTTAACCACTGCTTCTCCCATTTGCCTCAGGATGCTTGTGGGCTGGCAGGTTGCACAACACATTACCATCCTGCAGCAGCGCTTAAAACACATTTTAGCCCCGCCACACAGCTGGCATCTTGGCCGGCACCGCTGTGTTGGGCACGGAAGGACCAAAAGTAGATGTTAGAGCGGAATTAAAATGGAGCCCAGTTGGAATGATGAGAGTGCATCCATGCTGCGGTACTTGTGTGCGTTTCACTCCCAACACGCCCCCCCCCCCCCCGTGCTAACCTAACAACTCTTCGAGAGAGCGGGCTTTGATTATTGCAAACTAATTTTAAAGGCATTATGCATTTGGGAAAAGGGGAGTTCACTTCAATGCAGTGCATGACAGAGTGCTCACATGCATGGCTGCCCCAGTGTGTCCTAGCTCATGCCAAATTCAGGGTCTATGTGTAGAGTTATGTGTTGCTAAACATCACTAAGATCCAACTGCCCAGTGTGATGCCTTTGGTTTCCAATCTCATGCTTCACGCCTGCTGCCCCTCTATCATGGATTCTTATTTACAGGCAGGACCCTCGCTGAATCCCCCGAGGAGCAGATGATGTGCAGGTCTTGGTTGGGGCCATATCCCATGAATACTGTCCCCATCACTATGAATACGATTCAAGGGTTCCAGTAACCGAACCAACGAGCTTCACTATGCACAGGGCAATGAATGCTGTCAACTTGAAAACCTTCTTACTCCAGAATTAGGTTATTCCACTTGTGAGTAGATGTCTATTGTCAGTTTGAGGAGCCACAGCTAGAACCCTGCATATTATTAATCTCTATGATTTAAATGAACAAACAGAATTGACTGATTATTTTTTTCTATATCCTGGAGCTGCTGTGGTTTTATTTAACAGAGCGTACAACTCTGCTCCACATTTCCTCTTTTTAAATGCATCATAAATTATGTCCTATCTTTATACATGCCCAAAATGAAATGTGCAGGAGGAGGAGACAGTAAATATGAGCTGTCCAGTGCTCCTCTTGTCCATGTCATCAAGATGAGTGCATTCAAAGGCACTGTGGAAGACTAATTGTGGATTTCTGGCCCAGAAAGACAAGGCTCTATAAATATTTGTTATTTATTTATTGTTTTTAATGAGTGTACAGTTCATGTTCTCAAGTCAAAGATAGATTAATGCTTAGCAGTTCATGCACAGGTACTCAAACACAAAATAATGATTTTGACATCGCTAAATAAGTCTCCTGTCACCCTTCACCATAAAAAAAAAACTGCAGTTGACTTTTCATACTACACCAGAGAAGAAACCGTAAAGGTATATGTATTATCCTACAAATAACACATTGTAAATATTCATACATTTTGATGGTTCAGATGCATTATGTGACTTCAATACCAGTGCAATGAAAAGCAACTCCATGTGTTACATTGTGTCTGACTACTGTATATAATAGTTAACCCATACATTCTGATATCTTACAACAAAATAAAATAAGACAAGAAAATACCTTTTTAAAAATCAGAACTAAATAAGTAAAAGAAATCCTAGTCTGGGACTTGGTCGTTGAAAGGAGTTAGAATAATCCTGAATAAGATTACACACAATAGGCTGCAGGGAGTGGACTGCACTAATGAAGAAGAGATGCACGGTAAAGAACTCTTTCCATGGCACACACTGTTTTCACCACTCAGATGGATGTCGGAAGTTTGTTGCAGTAACCTGATGTGGTGGGCTAAAGGTGGATATCCCACAATGCCGCAGCCCGCCACCTCCCATTGTCTTGATAGGAGAGCAAGAGATGTACAGCGGCCTCAAATGGAGGTGGCATCTGGTGCCCAATTTGTCATGCCTGAATTACCCAGGAGCTGATAAAGGCTGAAGTTTTAATAAAAGTTGGGAGCAGCCGATAGCCGGGTGAAGGACACTGATGAAGTGTCTTGGGGCCTATTTCCAGCTAGAGATAAGAACCTAGAGAGAGAGGTGGGTCGAGGGTCTAGTGCAGTGTGATAATACGCTGATGCTGAGAAAAAGGAGAAAAAAAAAGTGCTGTTGAAATGCAACACAGCACACATAATGGAAAAAATAATAAATAAGCAAATAAATAATGATGATGATCTAAACGAGGAGAAGCCAGGGTGGAGGCTGTGGAGTCCTGAAGCGTCTCTGCCTGTAATTTGGCCACCCGCCAGCAGCCATTGCTCACCCTCAGCCGCGACGGCAAGCTCCAGATGTGCCAACGGCACGTTTTGGATTTTGCCAGCTGACTGCACCGTTTGATAGCTCGCTCTCTGGATGCCCATCACCGGCCGCAGAGATAGAATTAAATGATGATGATCTTCCCACAAGTTGGGTGAGGAAACAACGCATATAAATCTTGATTTCATCTCAGCGTGAGAAGTCTTTATCCATCATCACTCTTAATGAACAAGTCATTAGCCGCGATGAATGGCGCTCTGGGCTCCTGCTCGCCACTGCTGCTTTTGTTTGCGGCTTTCAGGGGCAACTTCCTGTGCCCTTTGAGAGGGTCAAACTCATTTCTCCAGATGTGGGGTAACCTCGCTGCTCCTGGGGTGGCTGCACACCCATGTACTAAAGAGGGCCGGGAAAAATGAGGATATGCTGAGGGTTTGTCTGTTTTTGCCACATTGTCTGTCCCTCAGCAAGTCTCTGCATGCACTATCATCCAGAGAAGCACATTAGCAAACTCTGTGGCCAACCTATTATGGTAATTATATGTGCACAATCTTCCACTTGATGCACACTTGCTATGTAAACAGAAAAAAAGCCTTTTTGTTTTACAGTAATAGAAAACTAGTGAGGAGATGTAAAAGCCCTGCTGTGCTCTCCAGCTACTTTGCAACACAAATGTAGGCCATTAACAGGGAGACTGCACAGATTATTTTTCTGCATCTGCCAACTCCATCACTCTTTGATATGAACTGATGATTCTGGGTTTGAAAATGAATGAGCTGTTTGGCAAACACAATTTCTTTAAGACAAACATTTCCTGGGAGCCTTTGTTTGTATTCAAAAACATTGTGCCCCTAAGAGCACAGTGTTGAAGTATTTAACAGTGTGCACCATACAACCCGAGGCTACCCGCATCTAAAACACCTACATACAAGTTGGATGAAACTTCTGTGATCTTCTCCTCCTCCCCCTCCTCCTTCTCCTCTGAAGTACAACAGGGCTTTAGATATGAGAACAGCAAGGCATCAATCCAGCTGCACGGCAGTATAAAGGTGAAGAGATAAAGGTTGACACGAGATAATTGAAAATATCTGGCACTAATACACCAGAGCCTGTGTTTGTATTTGAACATAAAGGAAGAGAGTGGCATGTGACTCTCCTTGTTAGTGACAGCTGCCATGTTTCCCAGTCTGCGGGGACGTACTGTACCGGAGGATTCATCTGACTTGTACAGTATGTCTGAAGTTTCTCAAATCCCCTGAGACGCATCTTTACATGTTTGATGATTTTCTGAAGAGAGGTTCCAGTTAAGTCTTTTCAGAAGTTTCGCGACTCGAATTCCCCGAACATTTACGTCCTAGGAATAACAGAGGGACCAAACACCAGAGTGATAGTGAGTGTGTTGCATTGTTTAACCCATGGGATTATATTCCTGTTCTTTTAACGTTATAATTTCAGTTTCTAATAGTGGTCTGCCCAATGAGCAATGCCACCATTACGCTGCGGCTTCCTAGTGATCAGTCCAATGCTTCACTTGATGAAATAGAAATTTACGGATGTTGTGGATACGCACCATATTTATCTGTGTTTCCAGTTTCAACACACGCTCAGTATAGGTGCAGAAGTGAAATACCCATTACTGCATGTGTCAGTGTCATAAACAATAGCGTCGACTCCTCGGAAGGAGGCAGGGTGGTAATGGAGGCAGTGCATCAATGTTCAGCACAAGGTCTGCAATTCACACCAGGAGAACACTCACCTGAGCATCAGGAATGCTGTTAGGAGACGGCATTACCAGCAGCAGATGTGTGAAGGAGGACCGGCTTGAAAAACAAGCCTTGTATGTACAAGCAAGCAATTTAAAGGGTCAGCTCACTCATACCACACGGAAATAAACCCCACAAATTTTCTCAGTTTCTCTTTGGAGGATCCAGTGATGTAGATAGTGTCCATTGCATGAGCTGAGGTTTTGAGATAACCTCCATGAAGACTTTCAACACATTTAAAGTGACACGGAAGTGAATTAAATATCATTTGTGGAGCTCAAACGGAAATTTAAACAGCAATGTCTCCTTCCAGAAACGCCCCTGGTATCCAGAAAGCTCACTGTGAATTGTATATAAATACTTCCCATTAACATTAAATGAGTTGTTGGTTCAAAAGTGGATGTGTTGAGGACATCTGATGTCTCAGTGTGGGATACATCTCAGCGATTAAAACTGTCTGCATGGTTAGCAGGGTAAACTGTCCCTTTAAATTAAAGGAAATAATGGGCTTTTCTTCATAGACATGTACCATTTATAGTCAGTGCATTATGCCAACCGGCATTGAGATCCAACAAAAGTATTGAAGGCATTTCCTTTCTCATTAAAAATCTGCAAAGTTGATATGTTTAAGTATTTCTAGATGCATTAATTAGATCACGTTTGCTAGTTTGCAGTCTTCTTTTTCACGCTGCAACAATTTGATGTTTCTTGGTGCTTTACAGCCGCCAACTGTTGGCGTGTGAAAGTGTGTGCAGGAGTGTGATGGCACTGCATGTGATAGAAACAAAGCAGAGGCTCACTCGTAAAAACAATGCTCCACAGCACAACTAATAGTCAAAAGGTACACAGGGAACCTTTAATGAGGTCCGAACGATGAGGATTGTACCTGTGACTAATGTCAGAAATGATCAAGTGCATTTTTTGTTATTTTAAATAACATTTTTTAGTCATTAAAATTAAACTTCTATTGATTTATAATGAAACCTACAGATATGTCTTACATTAGTAACATGGGTTGCATGCATTTCATGAAAATAGTCTCAGAAAAAAAAGGAAAAAGGTTTTATTTATTTTGATCGTCCATATTGCAGGTCAAAAGCTCCTCTTCACCCTTTCCCAGCAGAAGTGCATCCACATTCAGTTTGTCTTTGTGATAAAGAATAATAGAGGAGCATCAACATTCTTCAAGGGGCTTAAGTCTGTAAAGCAGTTACATACCATAGGTCGCTCAAAACCATTGGATGGTGCCTAAGGCAGAAAGTGCATTTAACGTAAAAATTAAAATAAACCAAGAAGCACCGGGGAGCTTCCGACTGTAGCATGTGGGAGAAATAGTTGCATTCAGATATCACACGTAGAGAAGTGGTTCTAAATATGTTCTGAGTGGTATTGATGTCAGGAAAAATGTTGGTCTGAATGATTTGTTTAAGGTTCCATTCACCGTAATTAAACTATTATTTCAAGAATATAAAAAAAAATACAAGCTGTGATTCTTGCTTCTACACCTTTACATCTCAATGGAAGAGACAAGTGGAAATAGACAAAAAAAATGCAAATCGTCTCCCAGAAAGAAACAAGGACAAACGCCATCCTTTTGTCCTTTTATGATACGAGGCTGCATTACAACAAACCACGGCGGGAATAACAGTCACTATCGCTGACCAGCAAATACACAAGAGTCCCAGTGTCCTTGTTTGCTTCTGTCACAAAAGCGAATCTGAGCAAGTGCTTGACAA
This sequence comes from Liparis tanakae, assembly GCA_036178185.1. Lineage (NCBI taxonomy): Eukaryota > Metazoa > Chordata > Actinopteri > Perciformes > Liparidae > Liparis > Liparis tanakae. Next base: position 20,769,299 of record CM070094.1, read on the forward strand.
CCAATGAGCAGCGAGCACCTCTTCTCTCCGACTGTCTGCCGCTCCTACCCAGTGGTCATATCGGCAACCTTTCCCCGCCAGACTCGGTGTCCTTGAGTTTTGTTGGGTAGACAGCTGCATCTTCTCCCAGGGGACCCCCCCCCCCCCCCCCCCCCCCAGCCGTACTGCTGCCCCCGGGACCAGAGTCTCAGGTGAGGTTGCCGGATCTTTCAGTGTGAGGTGATGAGTTGTGGGCTCATCTTGGTCTTACTACTGTAAAAGTGAGCTCATGCCTATTGACCCAAAAAATAACTGATTTAGCTGAAGTGATTTACCACCTCTGCTTAAACAGGCTCAGTAGAACTAGAGAATACCTGTTAGAAGCACCTTTCGATATGATGCATTTCGATACAGCTGCAGCACAAACAGAGCGAGAGTTGAGTTGCGGGCTGCTCGGCAGCTGGTGAGGCCCAAATGACGGGAGGGAAGTTTGAAGAGAAAAAACGTTTGGATTTATTTGAACAGAAAGGCTTAAAAGCAACACACAAACAAAAAAAATACAAGTGAATCACTGTTAACATTTTGTAATACTTCCCACTGACTGGGGAATAAGCTTCATAATAAGTTTTCTCCATGTGCGCTACATCTAAATAAATATTTGTAAAGCCCTTTTCTATGATTCTGTGGGCTGCAGCCCGGTAGAACAACAATAAGCAGAAACGCAGTCCTTCAGATAAAAGACTGGATCCAAGCATCTTTCTTCCTCCGCAGAGCTGTTATTTCCCTGGTTTGGGTGAAGGTAATGCAGCTGCTGATGGGTGTTGTTGAAGGAGAGGCAGAGCAGTGCGGTGATGACTGTGGCCTTGTCAGTAATTCACCAGATCAGATGACACTTCAATACAAGAGCCGGAGTGTGGGGTGGAATTTGAAAATTGAGTTGACAACACCAACTATAAAGGCGTTATGGTCTCTGGTATTGGTCTTTAAATGGCTGGTGATTCTGTTGTTGAACAATGTGCTTGTGAGAGATTGCTCTATGAAACAGCAATATTGCCTTTTGTACTTAAAAGTTCTGGCTTTAATATTTGTGTGTAAATTGAATAAGGGTGCAGCGGGCAGTCTCAGTAGGTGTGGATGTAGTCTAAATGTTGCAGCTCTGCTTGGCCTTTGTGGCGTGATAAATGCTCATATTAGGTATTCAGTAACTCTTATGGAATTAAGTCAGGAGGCAGAATTTGTATTCTTTAAAACCATCAAAGAGTGAAATTGCACCGAGATTATAAAGCAGGAGTGATGCAACGTTTTTAAGAGGTGTGAATGTGCCGGATTTAAACAAAAGCAGCTGCGGTGTAACATCAACATTGCACTATTCTGTCAAGATATCCGTTTAAATTGTTATTTTTTCACCCTCGCAGTTCTGTCTGATTTTAAATGGTTTGGAGGAACAGCCTGCAAATCCTCCCTGAGCGGATTACAGCTGAGGTTGGAAAACTTGGAGCAATTTCATGTCCTAGCTAAATTGCATATATATGAGTGAGTCAGAAGCTTTTAATACTGTACAGTACATTTTCTTGACATTTTTTTATTCCTGCAAAAAGCATCACTGTGACTGTGTTGCCTCCCTGTGCTGAATTTAGAAGTTCATCTCAAACATTTTGTCTCTTTATGCCATTTGTTATTAATAGCCAATGTATTTCCAATGGATAATGTTGTATTATGTATGTGTGGTCCTGTATTAACAGAGCTGTGAGCGTTCTACCGGGAGGTGTGATTTTCTAAAGGGATTGCGTCAGCTTCTGAAGAATGTCTTTATGTTTCCAAACCCGGCTCTTTAACACACATTTCAGAGGAGTGCTGTCAGCTTATGGCATATTAGCTGGATGGGTCTGTTTCCCGTGGGACACGAGAGGCTAGCTTGGAGGGATCCCAGGGAGGAAATGGAAGACACACTCCGTGAAATGCTTTGCTCTGTCATTCCAATTCAGCACAATAAAAATCAAAAACAGCTTGGCCACAGACTACCGCTTCACCTGCAGCCCTCCACAGTACAGTACCAGCCTCAGACTATGTACAGCTGCTGTGAAAATACTGCTGTCCACATTCATTGTATGCTTTATAAAACAATGGACTGTAATTGAGAAATAAGCATCTTCCTGCGCAGCGATAGCTCATAACTCACACGGTGCATCAACAGCAATCACAAACATAGTTAGTTTAAATGGCATAGATCTGAGAAAAACACATTATTCTTTAGATGTGTTGATGTAACTGGGCATTAGAAGGTCATGTGCATAATTACTGATGGCAAAAATCTAAAATTGTAAAAATGGTATGAATTGTCCTTTATTCCATACATATTTATCTGTATGGGTTCTTGAAGCGGCCCCTTTTAGCTGTGAAGCTGCACGTTGTTTCAGCATTGCTGACTGAGTACAGTAAAACAACCTCCGCCACGCTACTTGCCCTTATGGACCCAGAAAAACATGAAATCAATACTGCATGCATTTCAAACAGGAAAATTCTGTTATTGAGTATACTGCTATATATAATGGTTTCCATTATTGACATCTATGAGTTATGAAATAAAACCTAACGCAATGAGGATGAGGAAAATGGTATTTGAGGGTTTTTATTGGATCAATTTAAAGTCAGAGCAGTGCATTCTGATGACAATACGATGCTAATCTCATCCAGCGTGCACAACATCCAAAAAGGTTAGAAAAGTGCAGAGGTATCAAAAAAATGTAAACACAAGAGAGAGAGAGAGGCAGAAATCATCGTAGCATCGATGGACTGGTGTTTCTTGATTTTTGGATTGTCATTCTGGTGGAATTTAACCTGACAGGAGTGAATGTGATTAGTTAGCCTCACCAAACGTAGAGCTCGTGGTTCAATGTGGGAACATATCTGTTCACATGAGTCAGGTACAGAAGGTTGATGTGACAAACGGTAAAATAATCAGGTTATCTCTTAATCTACGTCAAAAGAAGCTTCTTTTAAATTGAGCTTCCTCCACTTTTGCCAAAAGAAGAGAGCAATAAGTCAAGTGCACGCCGTTTCTATTTGTAATCTGCAATCTTTCTTCTTTTTTTTTACCATTCATCATTATTATCTCGAAAGCTTGTGTAGTATTATTTTTCATGCGATAATAAGGGAAATCCTACTGATATTTTAAAATCTTTTCACACGAAATAGCGTGAGCCTGCAGTAGTCAATGGTACGATGCTCAGCCCTCTGAACATGGCTGATCTCAGATGACCCTTCCTCCCCCCCCCCCCCCCCAGCCTTCCCCCCTCCTCTTTCTTATCCATTACATGGGAGCTGAATGATGGTGATTTGGTTGAGGCCCAGTGAGTGCCTGTAGAAAATTGGTTGGTTGATAAAAACCCTCCTATCAAAGGGGGCTACTTTCTCATTTACATTTAGATGAGTATTGATTATTTATTTACTCAGTGGAGTGGGATTCTTTTCCAATCTTATCTCTCGTCTGTGCCTGTCACCTGGAAAAAAAGAGATAGAGTTCTTGACACTGCACTAAGATAACGGCATTTTGTAGAACAGATAAAACTTGGAATGGTGGTCCCTGCTCTATATTCCCCTTTTTCCTCTTACCCAATTTTGACAGAAAAGAGAAAGTTTGGAAAATTAAAACTGATAGCCCTTGTTCAAAAGGGGGGAGCAGGTGAAGGAATCTCAATTTACCGGGGGAACAAGTCAGATTGGTTGACCAGATATGGCCAGGCTGTGTCTACTGAGAGATTTCTTATCTCTGTTGTCTCAATAGTTTAGGATTTCTATCAGATATCATATATTATTGTTTGATAATTGTGATTCTGTGATACTGAGTACTGTACATTTAATCTGATACCCCCTATAATACGATTGTATCACACTGCATGCTACATGATCCCAGTGTTTGCCAACTGTGTGCAGATGAAGCCCCTGGACGTGTATGTCATGTCCTAAGTGCTAAACTCTGGTGATGTTTGGCTGGTTGAGCTGGGGATTGGTCATGCATTACCAATGAGTCTGGAGGCCTGTGGCAGCGTGAGGAGCTTTACGAGACTGACTAAAGGTGTTTAGGGTGGGAGGTGCAGCATGTGGGTGCTCTGCAGGAATTGGGAACCCCTGACAGACCCTGCCTCTTCTTCTCAGCTCTTTGATGGAGAGTGAAGAGTCTCTTGAGGTGGCCTCTGTCAGCTCTACTTCTGCTCAAAGCAGACACGCGGCTTCAGCACAACACTGCGGCGCCTTCTCACCCTTCACCCTCTGGGCCACTCCCATCCTCTCATGGTCACTTCTCATCTCCTCTGTCTCTGCGCAGAGGATGTTGCCACATGTAAATTGACTTGTAATCACTCTATTTAGAGTGTATCTAATGGGGAGCGTGCATATGCGTTGACCCCAGAGTAGATCAAGGTTGGCTATTTACTGTAGGTGGGCACGGTGAGCAGAGCTACTTGGACAATGACTTTCCACTACCGCCTCACAGAAGGTGACTTATTATGCTGCTCAAGAATTCCAGCCCATTTTTCTTTGTTAGCCAGTCAGTCATTAGCCCAGTTACACATCTGGATCCCCACAGCAATTTAAGGATATGGAAGGTTCCCTCAAAAAAAACTAATTAGTCCAACTGGAGAGGAGCATCTTGTTTTCCTACACCCCTAATGGATTGGACCAAGGTCTTTTGAAATGCAAACCCATCAAGGAGATGGCTTAGAACAACCCCCACATCCCCCAACAACCCCCACTGTGCCGCAGAGCAAACATCCTTACTACCAACCTGCTACCTTTGGTGCTTTCTGGAGCTAATGCAGCTTTCTGCATGAATAATATTACATATATCAAAAAGAAAGTAGATCTTAGCGCCTCTTTTGAATCCAACCCCATCACATTATTTGGTAATTAGCTGCTTTTGATGATATCTTTAAGGTGTTCTTTATAATAATAATAATAACTTTATTTATATAGCACTTTTAAAAACAAAGTTTACAAAGTGCTCTACAGATAAACAAAGCATAAACACAACTTAAATGGTGGCAAACAAAAAAGACCATACCATAAAAGCATTGAATACAAGTAAAACCAAACAAATAGGCAATTAAAATACAAATTTAAAAAGGACAACATCACTTAAAAGCAGTTCTATAAAAGTGGGTTTTAAGATGCAAAGGACTGATAACTTGCTATAATGACAATTCAGTGGCATTTTTAAACAATTAAATAATAATATAAAACTAACAAAGATTATTTTTATTATACAAACATAATATTATTATTAATAATAATAATAATATTATTATTATTATTAATAATAATAGCAATAATAATAACATTTAAAATATAGCTGTATTTGATTGAAAAAAATAATAAAATAGTAATAATATGTTGGAGGGCCTTGGTTTTAGTTATAATGAAATATAACATTGTGCCCTCCTCTCCAGCCCGATTCATGTTGTACCGTCTCTCCGCCCAGTCAAGATCCAACAATACATCAACATTTCCATTTCACTCATTCGACTAGTTACTTACATAAAGCCTTTAGCTGGGTGTTTTAATGTTAATCAAGGTTGTCAGATAATAGCCGGATGGTAAAGAAGGCCAACAACATTCAAGAGCTCGTCGTCAGTCAGCCTGTCATATCGCTCATTTAGAGATAAGTAAACAAGCCAGAGTCTCTTGTAACTAACCCACATTACACTCACTGTTTTGCCCACAGGAGGACACCACACATGTGACTGGAGCTGTGTGGCACGACACGTTGCCATGTTGTGAAATCCAAACGTAAGTGACACAGAGCTGCACCGCATTTCATGACCACACACATTAGGATCTTATCTCTTCCCCTGTTACCTATATCCATCACATGTAGTTGTTTGAGTGCAGGCTTCCTAAAACCAATGATCATGGCTGTGGATTTTGACATGTTCCACATAAGAAAAGATTCTTTACGAGAGTATTTAATTTAGCTTTGGTGTAACAGAACTTCAGAAAGCAGAAGCAAGGACACGCACAAACTGTTAGGCCACATTTACACATTCACAGGAACGAATATTTCTGCCGCTCCATTTTCAAAATTAATGTTTGTACACACAAGGTTGCTTTCAAATAAGTTTCTGTTTATGTGAACCTGCAAAAATACGCCGTCCGCATACGTCCGCATAGGACGCTCACATGACGTGAAGTATTTTTAGTCGCATACTGTGGCGTTTGACCACCTAAAACTCTGTTTGACCTAGTTCACACGCAAACATAAAAACACATTTCAGAAATCTCCACTTTGGCCGGAGTTTTTAGAAATGATCATTTTCCGTGTTAAAACCTCAGTTTTTGTGTAAATGAAAGGCCAAAACGCATGAAAATATATGCTTTTATATGCGTTTTTCCATCGTGTAAACGGGGTCTTAGAGACCTGAACCGGACTGGTATGAAGTAACTGGTTAATTGGAAAGTGGGAACAGGTGAGCAGAAGGACTGCTAACTGCAGAGCTGATGAGACAGGTGCAAGTAATCAGTAATCAGGGACAATCAACACAGGTGGGGAAACACACAAAAGACAAGGAAGTAAAGTAAGATGGGCCTCAAGGGGAAAGTGAACTTACAAAACTCAAAAAATCCCATGAAACAAGGAAAAAACAAACAGAAGACCCAAAACAACAAATCTTAGATAAACATATCTGTCATAGATGCAGTCCAGTCTACACACAGAAAGTCAGTGGGCAGAGTGCCAAACTGTGACATAGTACAACAGAATCATGTGCGAGCTGTCTAATGGGTCAGTTCTGGTCTTATCTTTGACAGTTACTTGAAGAATATAAAAAAATGGGAGACAGAACATATACCTGAGGTAAACCGATGGACAAGTGAAGCTTTTCAGAAATGACACCAATAACTCTCACGCAGTGTGACTGGTGAGAGATAATGGTGTTTTTTTAATGGTGTTTTTTTACTTGTGATTGTAAAATATTCACAAGTGGACAACACATGCCTTAGCTGTGTTACTGTAGCTGTGAAGAGTGAGAAGTGAATTGGTCTATCAGCTTTCCAACAACAACAGAGCGAGTGAATGGCAAGGTAAGTACAGCCCGGACTTGGTTAGCTCGCTGATTAGATGACAGGCTGTACGGTTCGGTCAATCAAGTACGCTTCAGAGCTGCTCATTTAAGGCTCTCGGTTAGAAATGACGTTTTCAGCTATCCCCACAGGAGAGAACACATCCAAGAAGAGATCTCACATTTCTATCATTTTCTTGTTCTTGTTGAAACAAAAGACGAGACCAGGGAATTTACTCCCACATGTCAACATCAGCTGAAGACAGCAACCACATACTTGTGTTTGTATTTATATATATATATATATATATATATATATATATATATATATATATATATATATATATATATATATATATATATATAATGAGAAGTACTGTGATTTGTTTTATTTTTACATTGATATAATAATCAAATTATTTAAAACAATTATTATAAAGCTGTTTTAGATCACGCTAAAAAAGGAGTTACTTCATGTACTTTCTTTCTTTCTCCCAATTTTTTTTTTGTATATAGAATTTTTGTAATTAGAGTTGTGTGACTAAACTCTTGACAGGTGTTGGTTCCTGCTGCCAAAGTTATGTGCGTCCAATAAATCTCACCTTTGTTTCAGATTCCCACAACCCTTTTGCTTTCCGTGGAGTAACAGGGCCAGAGGTTGGAAGAGGACCTGTCTGAGACATCACTACCTCCATTCCTCACGGCTACATCTGCCAGAGCCTCCTCCCACCTGTCTGATGCTGCTGAGATTTATGTGGCTGTATGGGAGGAGGCCAATCCAGTGTGCCAGGCCATGTGTAGGCTTCCCTTTATACTGACAGTTGTGTGTATGATACTGTAGCTGGCTCCCAGTGAGGCTTGGCCCACTGTATCTGAAATCTGTCATAAGTGAAAGCTTGAAAAGGTTAGGACAGTTCAGGGAAGATAAATGGTGGATTGGGAGGACAGCTGATGCAGGAACACAAACACTTCAAGACGATGGAGTGGACAGAGGCCGCTCTCCCTATCCCACTATGCACAGAGGCGGGTTCCTCCTCCTCTTACCTGCTCTGACCGCTACAGATGGGCAACACCATCCATGGTGTGCTCCAGGAACAGAGGTTTCTACTGAGCAGGCCATTCACATGAGCCCCTCTATTACTCTCATCAAAACAAATGATAAAGAATGGTTATTGGGTTTTCACAATGTCTTTTGTATAATAAAGCTCGTTAACTGCATTGGGCAAAACAAATGGGCAGAATAATCAGTATACTTATTGACATTGTGTCATTGCTAGTTAGAGCAGGAAGGGGACTCTCACTACGGCCCCGGGCTTCGCCTTCGATCTTTCAAGAGGAAGAGCGCTAATGGCTTCTGAAAGCAGGGATCGAAGGAACTCATAAAGCTCTGCAGCATGAGACAAGAGGAGGAAGAGCATTATTAATCCTTTTTCATCTGAATACACGCATCCAGGCTTGAGACTTGTGCTGCAGCTCGTTAACTGATTGCAGTCGTCGTTCTTTACGGTGGAACTATAACAAGTCAGATGGCAAAATACTTAAATAGTAAACTTTTAAAGTTCTCAGTGAAGTGCATTGAATTTACTACTCAGCTAAAACCTGGCAGTTGTAGAATAATTTACACTGAGTTGTTTAATCACATTAAATAAAAAAACTCCAAAATATAAGGCACGGTCTGATGTATTTCTCTTTTTGTATGTACACTCTCCCAAAAATGTTCAATGTTATTTAATTTGAAAGACTGGATGGTATATATTGATTACTACACCTGTGCTGATACTTTGTAAATTAAGATACTGTCCAAAAACAAAAAATTAAATAAAAAAAAATGTAAGGCACAAACAATATTTTTAAAATTGTGCACATTCAGAAATGCGTCTCTGATTATGTTGTTACTCACTTATTAGTTCATGCTTTGCAGGATAAGTGTCCAGCCCATACAACAGGTGCAATGTCAACACAATAATCAAACAAGAACACACATTTTTAGATAACCTTGCATTGTAAGAAATAACTGTCCCCTGTTGGAAGTTCTAGAGAAACAATCTGTCCCATCCCTTAAACACAAGTGGTTTTTTTATCATCATGTATTGAGCAATAAAACCTGAAATTAAATACAATTCTGTTTATTTTGTTTATCCCAAAATCCCAAATAACAAATGTGCCTCTAAGGGATTTACAATCTGTACATATACGACATCCCTGTCCCAGGACCGCACATCGGATCAGGAAAAACCCAAAATAGAAAAAAACTTTCACTGGGGAAAAAAAGGAAGAAACCTTGAGGAGAGAAAAACATTGTGAAGGAAACAAACAAGTTGAGTTGTGCCTATATTTATGGAACAAATCCATCGCTGTTTTACATGTGCTAATAAAATGTAATAGATAGATAAATCAAGTGTGTGTGTGGGCTTGCAGGTCAAACTCCCGGCGAGCGAGCTGCTCTGCTTCCCCGTTATTAGGAGATGAGTGACAGCTGCCATGTCTTCATCACTGCAGACTGATGTTTTTCAGAAGCCGTCTCTTTGACGGAGGATCGGAGGATCAGCCCGGAGACGGCTTACTTCATGACTGCGAGGCTTCACCTACAGCAGAGCGATGCCTGTAATCAGCCTCTGCAGATGAAATGATGTCCGTATTAATATGCATTACATTTTGTCATAGCACCGTAATATATATCTTGTTTCTATCATTATTATTATGCGTTGCACTTTATTGCATCATCTAATCATGTTGTTATTACTGCAAAAAGCAATGTAGCATGAACACACAACTGGATTTACAGTGATGATTATTAACTTGAACTACAAGGAAGACAATACACATACCTGTAATCTGTTTCTGCATCAAGCTGTTGTCTGATTTTTAATGATGCATACTTTATAATTTATTTAAAAGTCTATCTTTCACCACTTGGCTGTGCAGGGTGTTTATCATTATTTATCATCTGCATCAATCCGCCTGGCTGTAAAGAACCATGCTGGGAGAATGAGTCTCTGCTGATACTGTTGCTTTGTACTGCTGCCTTAACAACCCAATCAGCTGCCCCCGCTCTCACTTCCCTCATCAATGCAAGCTCCATAATGTATGATAGAGTTGTGATTTATAATCCGTGCTCAAAATTAAACAGCATAAATTACTCTTATTTACTCTGCAGGTGATAAAGATCCCGTCAAATAATGTCACATGAGCATCATTTTTATAGAACAAATGAAATTTGTTATCAGGGAAAAGCGGGTCAAGTTCATCAATTAAAAGTCTACTCTTTTTTTCTCCCTTTGCCGTGAATGGTCCGGTGCTATTTAAAATGATTGATTTTATTATTTCTTCATTTATTAAAGTACTATGTGAGGCTGTAGCATGAGTAATCAGGACAACAGAAACTGACTCAGCATGAATGTCGAGAGCTGGCACCTCACAATTCAGCAACTCAGACTCTCCTCTTCCTGAAGTGGTTTGACCGCATCCATTAGGCATAACACACTCAGGAGGTTTTTATGACATTTAAAATCAAATTCAGGAAGAGTGACATTTTATGTTTAAAAAAAATACCTATTTAAAGAAACATCCTATGTCTACTTTAAGTGGAGCAAAGAAGTGCTTTTATGTCCGCCAAACCTTTGGGAAATTACTTTGTGAATAATATATACAGTAGAGAGAAGTGGAAAGATTTTAATATATGTCATGTCACTTACTCAAAGCATCCTATAAATGAGACAAATCTATTTTTACTTAATGTATTTTAAATTTTCATTTTGTTATATCTATGTGGGCTATTGCGAAGTGACCTGCTGCGATCGAGACCTGAGGGGGTTAACATCTGTGCTACTTGGAGTGTGTGTGTCCCACCCCCCCCCCCCCCCCACCCCCACCCCCCACCCCCCAGAAAAGGGATGAGGTCTCGGGGAATGTTTTACAGATAAAATAAAAAAGAATCAGGAGAATGAGGGAAAGTAGAGAAGTTGAATATATATTTCATGTGATAAGAGAAAGATGAAGCGCGAGAAAAAAGATTCCATTACAGCTGCGACAGTTACAAAACTGCTGCTGTGTGGAGTAGCCTCTGTTGAAAAGATTGATGCAATAAGGACTGACCTTGGCTTGGAGCAGGAGTCGGTGATGTATGTATGAGCATCTCCCTGCTAAATGGACCCAGATTTGTAGCACTAATACACATGGAAGCCCAGTACCAAACTCGCTACGGCTATAAATCAACAGCCACTTTGGGTGTCATTTCTGGTTTATATTCTGCTATTGTTCTGTGCTTTTAATTTGTGTCACTGCCATCTGTTCATTTGATGCAGTTTCATACTGTATGATGTGTCTGTGGAGATACTGCGGAGACAATCCCTGTTAGACCATCAGCGTGGATTAACTGCTCCGGGTAAATTCCACCGAGGCTTTCTCCGAGTCGTATGGAAATAGCATCCGGATCGAGTGAAATCTTTACAAGCGCAGGCAAAAATGGAAACATAAAATGTGTTAATGTTTATGGTTTGTCAGGAACTATTGTATGGATGTGTTCCTAAAAAAAAAAAGAAAGACAGTATAGAAACCTCCTGTTAAACATCCTGTTAAAGTGCTTTTAGTGTTGTGGATTCACATAAATTCAATTGTGTTCAGTTAAACTGTTTTACTGAAAGCTGCAACAAAATATAACATTTTGACCATTTAACTTCACGGTAATTGGCAGCTGTGTCCCGATGTCCAGTTCTTTATATATGCATATGCACATCTACTAAACGTGCCACCTCTTGTCCCCTCCCAATACATGTTATTTGGGGTTTCTGTTTATCCTCACGCATTGAGAGATGCATATGCTGCACAGATTGTGAAGCCCTAAAGGGGGCATTTGTGAATTATAGGCTGGAGCATCAACAGTACATACAATCAACAAAAAAAGAAAATTATATTGTTACTAATGTTATGTCTTTGACACACAAGGCCATCTCCAATAGCTACATATAGTGTACATGGTTGTATCACCTTAATACCGCAATATTTTTTTTAAACATTACTTTGAACAGATGTTTAATAAAACTTAAAAGGAGACTTGAGTTTGGAGTCTCAGATTACCAGATGTAAAACATAAAGTACAAAGAATTGATCTGCTCTCAAATCTGTGATTAGATTTTTGTTATTGGACTTTTATTACAGTTTGTTCATAAGAGGGACTGGCTGGAATCAAATGGCCCTATAGGATAACATAATGCACATTTATTTGTTTGTGACTGACTTTTTGGCAAACAAACAAATACATATTTGTCTCTACTTAGTCCCCATAACATAAAACATGAAATATTCCCATATGTAGTCGAATGACAATGTTTTATTTAATTTCTGTGTATTGTCTATCTTTAACACTTTATTCCGTGTTTCATATGCAGAGTAAACAATGAGATTGATTAAAAGACTCCTTACCAGACTAGATTACATACAGTTAGCATAATCCTCATTATGTCCAATTATAATATGACAGGAAGACCGAGAAGGAATCTGATACTCAAGAGAGATAATATGACTTGATTTAGATGAAGTTGCACCCTAAGTTTTGAATAAAGTGCCACCATAAGACATGGAGATCTCAAAAAGGGACGCACCAGAAAGTAAACCATGGAAGTTGTTTACACTTATATCAGGAAACATGTCATTTCAAACACAATAATGAACTATCACAAATCCACGGGACTCTCAACAGCAACGCTTTTTGATGATATAAAGTTCTCTACAAAAACTTCTCCCTCACGTATTCTAACCGCAGATTTATTTTCATTCCCGGCACATCTAGGATAATCCTCTCTCCCCCTTTATGTGGGGGGGGGGGGGGGGGGGGGTTACATTGACAGAGGTTAAAAAAGGCCATTTTTGTTTTCTGGTTTAAATCCCTTGGCAGTGTCGCTGGACATTGTGTCTTAAATTGTGTGCATCACCCTAAACCTCAAATCATCCTTCGCCGCCTTTAATAAAGCCCCCGATAAGTCCCCTTTCATCCCATGGCCGCTTCAATTTTAGTGTGCCACCGAAGTTATTTAATCAGCGCCGCAGTCTTCCATTCACAGTGTATTACCAATTCTGTCTGCGATCTTTATCAGCGCAGTGATGTATGTATGAGGCAGATGTTCCAAGAGGCAGAGGAAACAGAGGCCATGAATGAATGAATTATTAGACTCACCAAAAGGAGCTATAGATATAGAATTTTGAGCCCTGTAATATGTTTGCTTTCTCTCCCTTATCTTGCCCCGACAAAAATATACCTTATCTTGGACTTCTGGGGTCTGCATGAATGTGGAGCCTCTCCGGATCATCCTCTTGTTCAGTTTCTTTGTGTTGCATGTGGATGGTTTGTTGCTGTTTGTCGACGCTGATGTTATTTTTGCTGTTGCGTTGCTGCTCTGCATGTCATTCAGAAATGGCTTTTCTGCCGTTGTTGCTGTGGAGGTGAGGGGAGTGACGGGAACTACGTTTGATACTCAGTGTACTTGAGTTTATGCAAACGCAACATAATCACCAATCCAAACACACACAACGCAAACTCATGCAAGGCCACACCCTTTATTCTACCACACACACTCATACAAACATGTCCTCCCTGTGCCCCGATGTGGGCGACAACAATAAAACGTGAAGATGCCAAATGTTTCTCCCCGTGTTTCCTGTTTTGTGAATTTGAGTGTGCAGAGAAAGGAAAGGGCATCGGCACACACACACTTACACATACAGCTGCGAGCCAGAAATACACTAGGCTGCTGGATAATGAGGGTGGACAGGATGGAATTATCACTTCACATCACAATAATGTTATCCTTCTCACAACTCCCGCAGCATCTTCCATGACGGTGTGACATTTCCATTTTACTCAAGTTTAATCTTGGTCCTTTAAATAAAACCGTAGCCCACAGGCCCTTCCCAAACTGACCCAGTCCCATTTTAATCACATGGAATTAAATAACTACAGTTTAATACTGTACTGGTTCTGACAGCAGTCATGACAAGTCGTTTCCACAGCAAACTTCCCCTCTAGTCAAATAAAGGAAAAAACAAAGTCAATGGAGGATGAGGATGACATGAGTGATACTTACCATGTCGCAGAACTATAGTGAAAGAAAGAAACATTGTTATTTTTTCTGTGATTGAAGTCATGTGTTGTAGTCTATATTTTCGATAAATACGGTTGTTTTGTGTAATTTTGCAAAGCAGGGTTACACCAAACAACATCATACCCAAAACAATTTAGCAAACATGCGCTGTTAAATATTTAAAGCCAATTCAGCTTAAACATTTACGTTTCCCTGTTGAATTGAAATGGGAGATAACTGAACTTAAGTTGAATATTTAAGTAAGTCGGCTGATGAGTTGTGAAATGCTAATCTTCATTGTGATTAGTTTTTTTTATGATTCTTAATAAAAAAAACACTCAGCAAGTTTATATAATATACATTTTCTTCAAACTACAAAAAACAGGGTATCTACTAGAATGGGCCCTGGGGGGGAGGACTCAGGCTACATGTGAGTTAGAGATCACACATTAACTCACAGTATGGCAAACCTTTAATTTACAGTTTATTTACACTAAATGTGCACTCTTTTATCTCTGTTCTGGTCTATTCCAACTGCCTCTTTAGCTGCATAGTATTCCTTTGTGTTATAATAGTCACTATAGTCTCTAACTGTGTGTCTCTCTGCTGTTAAACAGCTAGATAAACAACGAGCTGAAACTTACTACAAAGCTGCACCACTGCAGCCGGGTGATCATCCTCTGTACGTTCAGAGATGACCCCTTTCACGGTCACATTGCTTACACAATATCATTTGATGCATTATTTCAGTATTCTAAAAGTTTTGATTAAAGAGCTGAGTGGACAGCTGGTATAGTCAAAAGACATCAAGCCAGAGCAACTCATGTTTTTAAGTTCTGGCGTAGTCTGACAATAAAAACATAGACATTTTACGTTGAAATAGCTAAATTAATTAAACTTCAATACATGCTTTAATTTTCCTTTCTATTCCTTTGAGGATATTTTATTCTGCTTACCTCTGCTACTTTGCAATTCAAACAATCCACCTTGTCAGAAATGCAAGAGCAGGAGGGACAAAGTTGTATTTTTACAAAATTGTGTCAGATATTTGCACATAAGGTTGCCATTGCGTCCCCTCTGGTTGTCAAACGTGAATGCCAGACCACCCCGTCAGTTTGACCTTCTTTTAGTTATGTGATTTATTAGAAAAGAATGACATTTAAATATATACATGCAAAATATTTTTATTGGCACCATTGAGTTTTCTTTAGGTGAAATGAGACCGCCAGAACTTCCATTTTGCATCTCTTGTCAATTCAGATGCTGTGCATCTTTCCCTGTGAGCCAGCTCTCCTCCTCCATCTCATTCCTTTGTTGCACTGGGGCTGAACACTATGTTAACCTAGTAATTGGCACTGGGCCTTCCCCATTATACGGCTTTCTATTGAGCCGTTCTACATGACTAGTTAAAGAAGATGGCATGAAGATTAATGAAGTCCAGCTAATACAGGAGGGGGGTACCTCTCCAACACTTCCACTGAGGAGATAGCACAGACCAACAACAGTCTGAGCTCAGCCGTCTCTCTACATCTTTTTTTTATATTGCCTGTTTTAACCCGTGAACTCTGGACCTTCCACTTGTATAGCAAAACCAGTGCAGCGTCCCCGTTTGATTGATGTCACTACAGCAGTCAGTCTTTTCCCTCTGAATTGAAAGGCCCGTCTCTCCAGAATAGATTTTCCAGCACAATTCACACTGGCTGCCAGTAGATAGAATGGAAGGGCAGCCCTTTATGCAGTTTCATTTAGAGCCAAGAAATAGCTGAAATGCTCATTCCCTTTTGGCAAAAGCTCCCTTTGGGTTAGGTCAAACATCTTCACTTCAATAACGTCTGAAAGGTTTCATTGCTGATATTGAGCACCAGTGAAATGATAAAGCAGAAGATATACTCAATGTGAAAGCAGGTGTAAAGAACAACTGAACTCCAATTTTAATACAGACGGCATCACCTGTTGACCTGTGTTAAAATGTTCTGACCATCATATTTAGCAGTAAAATAATTTTAAAAAGAACACTTTCTGGATTATAGATACCCCAACTTTACAATTAGACGTGTATAATTAAATAAGCATCTAAAACCTTTGTTTGGCCACTTGTGAATTCGCTCTCCTTTTAGCTCTGCTTTGGTCTCTACCAATTCCTGATGGATATATTAGCAGTTAAACGCTCCACCGTGTTCACCAGTTAGCCGCTAACTCACTCTGCGCAGTGCTAGCTTGGTAGCATGGTAGCTAGGTAGCATGGTAGCTAGTCCCGCGACTGAGCCGCGAGTCAGTAAGGTAAAGTCAATCTTGACTTAATTAAGAGGTTTTGTTGCCTTTCACATTTCACATATTCACTATATCCATGACTGTTGATCTAAGAATATGTATGATAACCGCTAGAACCCTCTACAACATTGGTGCATTTACCTAGCATATGAAGTCCTCTCCTAGGAGCAGAATAAAAACGCTCACCTCCTGGCTTACCATCGACAGCTTTGGGTACACTAAAACCGAGAACTGCTTCGATGTAACACTTGAGGTTGCCTGAAGCTTGTTCTTTGGGTGCTCTTGTAATCAGATAAATTAACCAAGGCTATCAAAAGATTGCAATAACACTCAACGGCGCCATAAACCTAAGAGCTGCAACTGTGGCGGGAGCTTTATGACAGACGTCACTAGAGCACGCTGATTTATTTGTGCACCCCTGTCCTATCGATCTTTCCTACGGAGGCCTTACTCTGCCTCTCAAGAGAGCCCTCTCAGCCAGGTTTTCACCGGCAACCATCAAAATCAACTCTAAAGCATCGGCATATTGAATGTGCATGTGCGCGTGTGTGCGTGTGTGCATGCATATGTGTGTGTCACTGCTTTTATGACCAGGAACAAGTGACAGCGAGTGGCTGCTTTCTTTCCTTTCCTTTTTTTTGGTGTGTGTATGCGTGCATGTATTCCTCTGGTGTTTGTGTAACATTAGTACATCAGGAAAGAACGCAGCTAATGAAATTAAATAGAAAGCATGTGTGGGTAGCAAAGTGACCCGTATCCCGTTTGTGCATGTAATCAATATTATAGCTTGGCCTCTCCCGGTTGTTACTTTAATCAAGAACAAGCTCTACCTCTCTTAATCGCTTGGTCCCAAGATGAATGTTTCGCAAATGCTGCTGAACATATGCTTTGATATATGCATCTGATTGGTGTATATAATATACGAGGGCTTTCTTTGTCAATTGGTTCCGAGAAACTTTTTAATTTGGGTGGCAAATTTCATTAATTATTCTTGTATATCGAAACCTTTTAAGAATCTCTCTTTTTTCATAAAGACACCTTTTTGCCGTTTTAATCATAAATGAAAAGTATATGACACATAAGGGCACCCAATCATATGGTACATATTGCCTCATCCTTTTAACAAATATGTTTCATAGCCCTTTTAAAAGGGGTCTTCATCTGTCCTGTCAAAAGGCAGCCTAGCAAGGTTTTTTAGTTTAATTACACTATCCAATTAAAAAAGAAAAAAAAAAACGGAGCCGCATTCTGATCCGCCTCTCCTTGGGTTTGAGTGGATATGACATTTACAAGGCTCGCCTTTCAAGCAGACAATGGCGTGATTGATGAGGTGCAGACGCTATGAAGGAGGCGATTGCCATGTGGAAGCAGTGCTTAGTGCACTTTGATTTATTTATCATCTGTTTCTAAAGCAAGGCTGGCTGCTCCAGGTCCACCTCGTGCTAGGTGAGGCTGTAGGTGGACTGCAGCCTTGATGCTTTGTGCTCCGAGCTTAAACAGCAGCGAGGCTGCGACATGACACTTTAACATAAGAGCCCTGTAGGATCCTGAGTGGCAGTGTCTTAAAGAGTAGCAGGCCTCCAAATTGCTGTCCTCGTTGTGTGGTGGTGTTGAGTCCAGTAAATGTTGCTGTTATTGACATTGACACGCTGTGGTCAACCAGCAGGGGCCTCTTGTTAGCTGACTCTGGCTGTTTTGTGTGTTTACGGAATGATTAATTCATTCAGCAGGGAGAAAAGCTGGATTCAGTCCACAAACACATGCTGACGAGTGGAAAAAAGAGGCTGTGAGCACATGTATATATTGCCTTTATGTCAAAAGTCTTTGATATGATAAAATAATACTTGTTTTTTCCACCCTGATGTTGAAATACCTTGTGTGGGTCATGGGACTTCAACAGAATAATGCCAGAGGACAGTTAATCATCTCGTTAAAGTCCACTTGAAAGGACTTCAATACCACATTTCAATATTTTACCCCAAACCACACTATCGGGACTTTTTTTGCACACTTTTTGGTTTTGTTACAAAACTCCCTTTCTAAAGAAGACGGTAACATCTTGATTGGAACATCTTGAAAAGCGCAGCTGCATTGAAACTCAGTGAGGCGTGCTCGCTCACTCGCTGCTGCAGCACCAACCTCATCAGAATCCACTGATGAACTTAGCCTCTGACATCTCTCTTGTCTTCACACTTTTTCAGCGATGAAGTCAGAATAATTTAAAGCAATATTTCATTCTTCAGCACTTGTACCTCAGTCTCGAGTTCAGGAACAGTTGACCACCAATGCACTCTCTTACTTTATCTCAGTGTGAAAAGTAGTAGTCCTATAAAAGGCATTGTGCGACTGAATAAAAAACATCATCTTTTATTCCGTCTTCTGCTTTTATGGTTTGAATGTGATCTTTTTTGAGAGCTGGAACATGAATGAATACAAGTGTAGTTGAGGGATTTCAAAGGTGAACCTGTGAGTGAACATGATCTCTTAATGTAAAAAAGCACCTTAGATGTCCAAACAAAAAGTGCAACTGTCTGACTCCCCAACACTACCTCCTTCATCCCAGTCCGACTCAGCGGTGATGGGTGGCACTGTTAACTCAGCGTGATGATGGTCAGCCCTTGGAGACGGAGCAAGGGTGAGCCACCTTTGTTGTTTATGTGCTGCCTCCTCCATACACAGACTGAAGGGGGGAGTCAGGAGACAGATGCTTAACGACTCCCTCAAGGCCACGGCTCCGGCCCTTATCTCATCCCCAGTTTGTGCAGGTTGCCATAGTAACTGACCTGAACACTTGAAAGGATGAGTAACACTACAGAATATATTAACCCACAACCTACTAGGAGTATTTATTGAACACGTAGACCAATAAAAGCCTGACGTAATGCCGGGTTAATGCGGTTATAATGTTCATTGCTTTGTATTACTGTTTTTACAATTACGCACATGTATTTTGATCTCTCGCAGAAAACGGCTGAAAGGGCAATGCTTATAGTCACTGTAGGCTGCAGTTTTATTTTGTTACACATTGTTTACATTTACATCTAGTCTTAGTGTGACGACATGTTGGGGACAGGTAGCACTTAATGTTACGAGCTTTCCAAATGTTTGAAAGTTCAGTTATTATTAAGGACAAAGTCATTCAATGAGTTATACATATGCTATTACCCAGTTATTATACACATATGGTCAATTACTGTATCGCACATCCAGAAAGAACATGTCTGAACAAATACAGTCAATTCAATAAATGCTACATAAATGCTTGACTATCAGACAAAGCCCAGAGATCTCATGGTCAGTAATGTTGAGGAACAATCTGCAGTGTCTTGGTCAGCAGAGGTGTCCGTTGTGCGGTCCGAGCCGAGGCCTTGAAGAGGAGACTAAACTAACAAGGTCTGGTTCCTGGTTGCACCAGCATGTGCACCATGGAGATCAGACAGGTGTTTTGACATCTCCCTCTCTCCTCTCAGAGAAACATCTGGCACTGCTGCCAGGCCTAATTGTAGCAGTATTTTGCAGGCTGTCAGTAACCTGGACACTAACAAGCAAAACAAAATTATAATAATGACGCAAGTAAAGTCTTTAAGAAGACCTTTACTACATATTTCTGGCAGAGGTAGAAATCTGTTTTGCTAGTTATTATATTTTATAATATTTTGTGGGAGTATGGCGACTTTAATATGTGGAATATTTATTGCCATTTTGATGGAAAACACTCAACACAACAATTAATGACTATATTATATATATATATATATATATATATATATATATATATATATATATATATAGAGAGAGAGAGAGAGAGAGAGAGAGAGAGAAAGAGAGAGATGATTAAAATTAAAGGCCTTAAAAACACATTTTATTATCCACAGGGATTAATAACATACTTTACATACAAAGATACTAACTGCCTGCAAGTTGATTAAAAAAAACATTTGGTAGAAAAAGTGAAAAAAGTGAACATTGTTTTCTGAAACAAAAAACTATATCTGATTAATTATTTCTATTGTTCGATTGTATAATCATTCCATCTCAATAAGCATCATTTGTGTCGTTATCAAGGCTGAATGAATGATGGCGCTGGTAAATCAAACATTGCCACTTTACCAATAAGATATCATGCTGCAAAGTCATTACCATATACTGTAGAAATGACAATATGTCAGTCAACAGGTGTTTATAGCAGGCTGTAAACAAAGCTCCACTTCTGATTGACACTGCACTCTGTATGACTTTTGATTATGCCATAACAACAGAAAGCTGTGTGTGTGTGTGTGTGTGTGTGTGTGTGTGTGTGTGTGTGTGTGTAGATGTGTGCGTACGTGTGTGTGTGTGTGTGTGTGTGTGTGGCTTCTTTGACAAATAGAGAATGAACAGTTTTATAAATGTAGACAACGGGTGTTAAGTAGAAATCTGTCACAGAAATTAAACGAGTACAATAAAAATGGTATGAGCCATTTTACAAGTGACAAAAGATGCTTACTTCTACAGCATCCAGAGGACAAATTCTTGTGGCAATTGTGAGGAACAATTACTTAAATAATTGGGCTTTCAAAGAAAAGATTGATTGTCTAAAAGCTGTTTTCTGTGGAAAACCCATTAGGGGAAACCATTTTTTCTGGCTCCTTGACATAGTGTTTTTATTAATTTCTACTTGCAAAGATGCATGAATCTTTGGTTTTTGGCTGCTCTGTCGCTGGCCTGCGTGATGAACTACGCTGCGTGCGGAAAAGTCATCAGATGAACAATTTAGATTCAACCTCTGATTTACTGTATACATAAACATTCCTCAAGTAAAAATAATATCTTTCAACTCGGAGAAATGGACTGAAATAAATCAAGGGCCGTACTGCTAGGTGTTCTGAGTGAACTGTGATGTCTTCAGTGGAGGGACTGCATTACTGTGAGCGTGCGAGTGTGTTTTTATTGCTGGCCGCAACAGCGTGGCGTCTACTCTGTATTCTCGAAGCTTAATTAGCACCTATTCAGTACATGCTCTTCACACTGCGAGGAGAGGCGAGGGCCGGGAGGCTGCTGAAGGTTATCTCCCAGACAAGCTGCTCATAGGCGCTGCGTCCTCATTCATAGTCGACCACGGCTCACGTCAGGCAGGTCGTGCCCCGTCATCTTAAAGCTGATTTTATTTTGTCTCATTTTGAGGAATATATTTCCTCACCTAGATCCCATTTTTAGGCTATATGCGATAGGCTCTACCCTTGACTTTAATGTAATACTGTAAGTACCCAGATGATTGATTTAGCATCTCCAGCATAGTGCAAGGAAGGTTTGGGAGGGGGGGGGGGGGGGGGGTTGTATGTTGTTAAAAACGTATCACACTGGCGGGATGATAAGGCGTCTCCCTGAATGCTGTTAATGCGAGGGGGGCCTGTGGCCATCTTGAGTCCCCCTTCTGTTGTGCTGATGGGACGGAGCCACTGCCATCTGCTTCCCTTCCTCCCCGTTCCCCCACCCCACGGACGCAGCCGCTCTCCGATGCCCTTTCATCCAGCACGCTTGCATTGTCTTCCGTCTCTCCTTGGAGGTCACGCAAGTACAATAGCCTGAGCAGCGAGAGCACACCCAAGCCTTCATCCGTTGAATCTGATGAGCGCAAAAAAAAAAGAATAATTAGAAACAGGTACTGCAACCGAAAAACATGATGTTTTGAAGTTGTTCTGCTAATATTTAAGAAGCTGATGTGAATTACTGGCCAATCCTGCAGCTACATGCATCATCACATGACTCCATAAACCTTGGGGCTGTTAAAAGTGATGGTGTGCATGGTAGAGTATTATGTAAATGTGAGGAGAGGGAAGTGTATTCCAGGAGGGGTGAAAAAAAATCGCTTTATTTATGTGTCCTACATCTCAACTTCTATTTCAATCATCCCCCCACCACCACCCCTCCCCCACCCCCACCACACCCCTCCCTCCGAGAAGGGACCCGCAGCTTTGCTCCGGGGCAGTCTGGTCCTCCTGTGACTGACACCCCCCCCCCCCCCCCTCCCCACCAGGACGCTTCATACACAACCTGGGGGGCCCCCGTGTAGAATTAGCTTTAAAAGTAGGGCACAGATAATTGTCTGGACAAGAAAGTGTATCAGTGCTCCGTCATGTTCAAGTTTCTGCCACTCAGCCTCATAAGGCTAATCCTGGGGAAGCACCGAGCGAGAGTTCCTCTGCTTTTTGACTTGTTTCTCTGCGCTGGTGCATACATGTTAATGCACTCCTCAGCCCAAGGCAGCTGTGTATAATTAATATGTATGAAAGCTGAAAAAGGGAAGAAAAGAGGTGCTTTTGATTAATTGTTCCTCTGTGTTGGCTTTACCATATTAATAACCAGGAGGATTAAGAAGGTCAGGACTGACCTGGTAAACATTAAAATTGCATGGAACTACTACACATAGCTGACAGTAAAAAGACAGTAAGCATACACACGCAGGCTCTTACGCTGGCATGAATATAAATTACTCACATAGCGTAACACCAACCAAATCGGAAAAGTGTGCTGGGATGTCATTAATAATAAACAGGCAGGCTCCCATTTATTAGAATAGTGAAAAGTCATGTTTTCTCCAATGTGGCCTATTTTAAAAGTGCGTCTGAGGGAATAGAAGGAGCGCTCTGTGCTCGTGTCAGAGCTCTCCGGGTCCCCGCTGGGAGGAGGTACGGCTCGCGAGCAGCTGAACACACTCCTCATTCTGGTGGGACAGCACTGGGACACGTAGCAGAGGGAATATTTTGCAGAAGCTAGATTTCCTTTACACTGTGTCTCCATTGTGCTTATCATGTAAAGATCTGGGATTTTATTACCCATGAAAACGTTCCGTATATTTTTATGCTTTAAGCTATAAAATGTAATGAAAGGGGAACACCCCACGGTGCATAAAAAATGTTCCGATTTTACCACACCACTGTCGGATCCAGCCGATACAAGGCCAAAGGGTCCATTTTTATCTTTTGATTCTCGCATTAACCTTCCATTAAAAATTATCTATGTTATCATCATCCTAGATTTAGTCTAATAAATTCCAGTTTTATGAGCCATCTTGGAGGAGAATTATCATGATGTTATAGTTTAAGTAACATATGTTCCAATTTACTGACATCTACTGGATTTGACGCGGCATCAGCCATCCATTCACATCATCATCATCATCATTTCATGCCATGAAATTCCCTGCAATAAGTCGCCTTTGGATTTTGGTGATCAAGCAGCACATGGAGCCAGAAATGAACCGGCTGCTGCAGAACCAGGAACAGGGCTGGTGAACAAATGGATGGATCTCTATGCGTATTATGATCATGCAACATAATGTAGCAGAATCTCTTTAAATAAGAAAAGAGACAACCACTGCACTGAATAATGCACCCAATTTACTTTGCCAGAATCCAATTTATCTATAATGCTAAATCCTTATATTTAAGCACCTTATTGAGTGGAGCCCTATTAGCAAGAAACACAAGGACTTTACCAGTGATTGATGTTGATTTTTTTTTTTTTTTTTTTTTTTCTCGGTTTGTACTTTATTTCCGGTGCTGATGTCCTCGACAATATGTAGCAAAGGACTTGTCGTTGTATTCAGAGATGCATTTTGCATGAGTGGTAATTGATGGTTGATATATAACTACAGCCACATATTTTCTGAGGTCATGGGAGATGTTTGGAGTGTTTATTGCCAGGTTTACCCGGCAGAGGTTGACAAATGCAGATGTAAATCACATTTTTAAAGGTTAATTCTTTAGAGAATTCAGAGTCATAAAAAAAGGAGCTGCATTCATAAGTTTTTCTTTTCCTTCTTGAGCGAATATAAACTTTCCCCTAATGCTCACTAGATTCTCACTTTCTTGACAAAGAAAAGACAAAAAAAGTGTTCCTGTGTTATTTGGTCTGAAACTAAATTGTATTATATCTTTAAAAGCATGCATCAAATGCAAAATCACAAATGAAGTATGTATTTTATTGCCGAGGACTATGCCGAAACCATAAGAAGAGGCTTTGCAATATTGGGACCCAAGTGACTCTGTGAATGATGGTTATAGTTGGGTCAATATGGAAGATGATGATTTATGATTCATGTTTGTGTTTTTTCTCATTTTTTAAAATTTAATTTAATTTGTCTGATTGTTCGTATAGTTCTTTTTTTGTAATTTTTGTATTTATTCGCTTTTGATTGTCTGGTGTGAATTGTAAAAACTTAAAATAAAATGATTGAAAGAAAGTATGTATTTACCGATAATGATTTAGAAGAAAATAAAACCATGTGAACGCGGTGTACTGTAGAGAGATGAGTCATACAAATGTAACAGAAGTGAAATCCCTGAATATCTGACACCTATGCGGTGAGAGCGGTCCCCTTTCAGGAGGTCAGTTGGAGTCAGACGGTGGGAGGGAGACTGTGGGGCGAAAAATGTAGCTTTTCCGGACAGCTGCTGCAATAACGTGAATAGATGTCTTCCCCTCTGCAATTAAACCCTCCCTGATTACGTCTCTCTGGCTATCGATTGAAAACTTTCACTTAATAACCACTAACATGGTCTCTTATCTTAACCTCAAGGTCCAGCCTTCAAGGACTGACTGGGCAGAGATTTATGTCCGCTTCCTTATAGTGACTCCTCCGGGGCATTGTGTCATTTCTGTATTCCAAAGTGTGGAGAGGTGTGTTGATTTCTTTTTTAACCACATTATTAAATACTGCGCTTTCCGCTAAAATCGAGCGGTGAAACGGCTAATTCTTTAACTTACTTTGATTGTCATGGAATATAATTTGGGTTTAAAAGTCTGCATTTAAATTGTATAACTTTATCGCTGTTCAATGTGAACTCCAGTTAGCTGCTCTGAAAACCCGTCTCAAAGGAGCTAATAAGCAACATGTATGCTTATAATACGTGATTTTATGAAACTGACATTCTCCAGTATCCAGTGTTGGCTGTTTCTCTCCACATACTAATCCACAGGAAGGGATGACTTTTCATCACCATAAAATAAATAAATAGAGCAGTGACAAAAGCAGTGATGCTGTGTGCAGCTAAATAAAGAGGCCCACCTACACAACGTGAGAACTCATCCCCGGAGAAGATCCACGGGTATCAACACAGCACCGCGCTGACCACTTACGAGCATCGTGCAGATTCTCGGTGGCATGTCATCACTTATTTATGCACTTGTCACATTGATGAATGCATTTAAGCCATTTGCTTTTAATCCTAAAGTAAGATGATGGATGCCAAATGGCTCCCGGCCTTTGATGAGCTTACCGTGGAACAACAAAATGCGCTTTCTGGCTTACAAGAGAGACAAAAGTCACAATGCGTGTAAATGTTTCCTGGGACGGCTCCAAGCTGCTGTTTGCTCCAAAAGCAACATTGACTTGTATAAAAAAAAAAATACCCTTCACAGCTCACGCTTCTGAATCATACACCTGTTTGGTTTAGGCGTGCCAGTCTCCCTGCCTCGCTCTCTGCTCAGCCATGTGAACACGGCGCAGGTTGTCCACCGCGCCGCCCTCAGGCCCCGCAATGTGTTCACGGGCCGGCCGGCTGTGAGGCCGGGTGCACGGCGCGCAGGAGCAGAGACGAAGGCAAGGAGAAGGGAATTAAATAAATAATAGCACAGCCTTTCTCTGGGTGAGTAAGCAGAGAGGGAAGCAGAGTTTTGTCCATGTGGCGGACACGGTGCCCTTTTATGTTTCTGGAGCTCGGAGCCCGCGTGCTCTTTATGGTAAACACCAAGCTTATGATGATGTAGTGTGTCTGCTGAGAGCAGAGAGAGCTCAAAGACAAGCTATGTGAGCAGGAATATCCACCTCATCTATAAGTTTGCATTCATTGAGAAAATGTGAATGTTAAATAAATGTTAAAGCCCCATTATGTCGTTTTTCCTTTTTAGCGCCCCCTTCAGGTATTTAACGTTTACTTTAGTGTCGTAAATACCCAGTTACGATACATCAGGTGTCGTAACCTCTGGCTCGCGAGCCATATATGGCTCTTCCGGTGACGCATATGGCTCTTTTGAGTTTGAGGTTTTTTTTTTAATAATCTCTGCCCGCCCCCCTGTAACTTTCTCTATCCTCCAGATGACAGCAGCAGTAATGTCAGGTCCCTTTCTTAAAGACGTCTTTGTTCTTTTATTAAACTAAACGTCTGTTATTGATCGTCTCCACAGCAGCATGTCATTCTGTCTCTACGCGTCGCTTAGCGGAGCAAATAAAAAGTCACCTGTGAGCGTGGACTGGACTATGTGACGTTGGTCATCACTGACAGAAAGCAGGTCAAAGTACGAGCCGCGACCGGACGGCTAAAAAATCTTACATAGTCGGGTTTTTAGCCCACAGACCCCCGATGGCGGTGGTGGAGGCTCAAATCGCCATATTAAAAGTAATTGTAGCGGCACCATTTTTTTCAAGCTGTTATTTTAAGTTAGGAATTGTTACATAGTGTCGCTTTAAATTGGCAATGGTCTTTTGAAGATGTTGAACACAGTGAGGTATTATTCTTTTAAGTGCATCTTTCAGAGGGATGGATGGTTTGTTTTTTGTTCTCTGTCTGGTGTCTGATCTTGGGCTAACTGCTGCATTCATCAAAGGCCTAGTCAGACACATAGAGACAATAGCTAATGAGTAGAAGCTCCCAGTTGGGCTGATCCGGGCTTTGGAGCTCCAGACAATGCAACAACATCTGTGCTGCTGAGTGCTGGTGTGTGCTGACAGAAGCATCCCCAGAGAGAGAGGAGGGGTGGTGGTGGTGGTGGGGTGGTGTCTTCACATGTCCTGGACATCCAACCCTCCCATCCCCCAATCCAAGCCCTCACATCACCCATCTGCACAGGGTCTGGACGCACAGAAGGGATGGGTGCCGGGGAAACTATGATCCATCTCTCACCCAGGTGCGCCACTTGCACAAAACTCGATCCCCAACAAAAGAAGCGCTTGAAATGTCGACAGTTTTGAGTTACCGCTGGAAGGAAGCGAGAGATGATTTTTTCTAGAGTGAGGAGAGGGAGGAGGGGGAAACAGGTGTGGACCTCCCTGTGGATAGAGCTCCTCAAGGGGAGGGTTAGCAATGACTGGGGCTGGATGGATACCTCCCCACAGAGAGAGAGGTGCACATAATTCAGGGAGGACGCCGGTTTCTCCCACACGAGGAATTAGTTACGTCGAGCGGCGACAGGCCGAGCGCGAACAATACCGTCCCGCTTCGCGCTCGGGCGTTGCGTTGCGTCACGACGTTGTCGGGGGAGAGAGAGCGCCTCCTTGTAAAACACGCAGATCCGGATAAAGCAGGTCCGGAAACGGGGACGTCTGCACACACTCACTCCCACCAAGGCGGTGACCCATCAGGAGGACAAGGTGTACCTCGTAATTAAAATGCAATCTCTGCCGCTGCGCCCCCCCCCCCCCGCCCCTAGGGCGGCAGTGGCAGCGGACTCACCCGGGAGCCTGGGGGCGAGAGGTGCCACCTGCACTGCCACGCCACCTGCGCCACACCACTGCCTCCCTTCATTAAGCCTGGTATTTATACCAGCGTCTGCCCCTCCCCCCCTTTCCAACAGCCCCGGTCTTCACGGGCCCTGGTAAGGCGGCGCTTTATTAGAATTAATGTGGCACTTCAGAGGAGAGTGTCAGAGTGGCGCGTACCGGGGTGCCAGGAGAAAGAGTCCCCAGTTCTCCTCTGTCACATCGAATAAAGGCGCCGACGCCGGCCCAGAGCCGAGATGAGCGCGGACAGCCCGTGACAGAACGGCGTTTCCAGGGCCGAGGGAAAGCAAAGTATTCTTTATTCAATCTGCGCTCATGTTTACAGGATGAGCTATTATATTGTACGCGGAGACGATCGCAGCCTGGAAGAGAGCGTAACGGCGTGAGGCGTAACGGCGTGAGACGGAACGGCGCGTCAAGCGTTTAACAACAACAAAAAAACGGATGTTCGACGGATCTCGCCAGAGAACACGCGCGACAGTTGAAGAAAATGAATATCAAATGGCCCCTACAGTCGGAAGGTTTAGCGGAGCCTCCCTGTCGTTGTGTTTTTGAATGATGTGATTGTCAACTCGATCGGGTGTGTATTTAATACGTCTCACGCGTAACGCCCGGCGCTCTCGCTTTACATGTTGCCTTTTCACCCGTCACGGGGTTTAGATGGCAGCTGAGGTTCTACTTCCTGGGGACTGATGACATACGTATCACATTATAAACCCGCACTTTCATATGGCCGGTAATTAAACACCAAAATTAATCTGAAACAAACGAGACGTAATATAGTTCCCACGTGAGTCATAACGCTGTATCTTTGGCAGGATTGTCACAAATACTTCTGCACTTATTCCGATGCTCGGAAATGAAACAAAACTGTGGCATTAGGTGCATTTAGCGTCTAATATCTGCATGTTGTGTTGCCACATTTAGGAAGGAGTGCTTTTTAGACGTTGTTAGCAGAGAATTTGGCCATTTCTGCAAGAATAGATGGAAAAGGAAGGGTGGCTACACTGATGCTACTTGTAGTCAGGCAGCAGGGGAGGGCATTAAAACCTAGTTTGCATCACTCAGCGCCTCCAATTAAACACGAATAACCAGATACAAGTTCCTGTCTTCAGATGTGTTTTATGAGCTCCTGTGCAGCAGGGGAATTCTCCAGAATATACTGTACGTCTCCCCGCAGTTTGGTGATCTCTACTGCACGCCTCAGTTCATTAGTGTTAAAAATGGTAAGCATTTTAGAGCCAGATGTACTTTTTTCTTTGCTTCAGATGATGTTGTTTAAGGGGCATATGAGGCTTCCAATTAAAGCTGTATAAAACTAAAGTTTCTCTTATATTTTTTTCTTCCTGGAGTTAGATGCAACTTTCCTAAGCCATGGGCCTAACTGTTAGCACCCTTCTTATCAAAGGCAGACATCAAAGGACGTCTGCAGCTGGCGCGCACACAGCGATATTAATCCTCAAGACAAAATCTAACAAGCTGGACTCGACGAGAGGAACTAAAAAAGTTCAGTCATGATCTGTTGACGTTGACCATCAAGCATACGTTGAGATGGAAGCGATGTACACTATCTGCTATTCACAAAAACAAACATGGATTTTCTTGCACAACATGAATGTGGAGCTGCAGCTTTGCAAATGTTTTGATATTTAATTGACAAAAAAAAAGACAACAAATTACAATAATTTATTGTCTGAAAATCCAATGTTTTCGTTCTCTGGATTAACGCTACTTTAATAACTTCCGCACTTTTTGGTAAAAGACCCAGAGGGTCCTTTCCTTAATATCTCCAACAGCTCTTTGGACGCGCTAATTTAGTGTTGGACCCGCGCTGATGGGTCCATCCTGAGCCACAGCAGAGCAACAACACAGCCGTTCAGCATCTCCCGGTACGGGAAGGTGCCCCGGCCACGCTGCGCTCCCAATCCCCTTACAGTGCTGTCACTATTCATTCACGGTCTGCCCTTCCTCCTCGTGCCACAACTCCAACAGGGGCATCGCTCATGATAGAAAAACAATGAGCATGATTTGTGAACTCTCGGCGTCTTTGTAATTTCATCAGTGTAATGGGATTATATTTCAAATCACCACTCCTTTGTTCATTACACATTTAAACTCCTCTGACAGACAAAAACTTAAATAAAATGTGCATGTCAACCCTGGTTGACTTCGCCTGCTCCGGCACTTGATTAGACAAACAGCGCACCGGGGCTGCACAACGGGGAGAAATAATGTGCTCATTTATTCATTTTTCAGCAAGTCACAATAGATTTTTAACGACTAGTGTCTGACCTCCCTTAGGTACTTCTTGCTTAGGGGGGTTAATAAAGCCTAACACTCAAGCCCCGCGACGAGGACCAAGCTGGGAAGAGGCCCGTGATGAAAAAAAAGGCAGGGCCAAATCAAGAGTCTCCGAATGCCCGGTCCAACCCCGGAGAGAGAGAGGGGGGGCAAGGGTTTGGGGGCTGGTGGTGGTGTCGGGGGGTGATGCGAGAGAAAGAAAGTGGTATTCCACTTAGATTACAATTCCACAGGTCTCTGAGGGACAATTAAACCAAGTGAGGAAGAAGTACTCTCTTTTCTCAATGCACTGGGGCGTGCATATTAGACGCCGCAACCATGGTGATACACTCACACACAGAAAGAGGCTGCCAAGACTTAAACCGGGGAGCTTGTAAAAAGCCGCTCTGAAAACTTCACGTTGACATTTTGGAACACAGAGAGATCCCTCTGTACAGTCCTTAGATTTAATGTCAAGCTGCGCGGTTAAAAGATCTTCTCCGGGTAACGGCGACGTTAAAAGAAATGTGTGTTTGTAAACCGAGGAGTTGCGTAATTTCCCTGAGTTTTAAGATGCGTGCGTGCGAGCCTTATTAAAAGTGCATCCGTGCAGACGGCTTTAGATGTGGTGTGTCTTGGGAAAATGTCAAAAGTTTGGGGCTCACCAAACACACACACACACACACACACACACAGCGAGAGAGAGGGAGTCTGTGCAGATGTGCTGCCACTAGACATCCATCTTGTTTTCCCGCTTAGCTCAGTGCTCTATTTGTCTGAATCTATGTCATTTTAGCTCACTCAGGTCAACGGCAATTCAACCTCCTCTTTCGTCTGAGGCACTTCAGAATCATAATGTGATGCATGTGGGATAGGAACCTGCTAAACACAGTCCCTGTCACTGCTCCGACATTGCTGGATATAAATGATAGACGCCATGCGCCTGCCTTCCCTCTTCCCAACCACTACATCCTGTTTCCACCTGCCCATGATCGCTGCTCTGGGCAAATACTCTCTCCCACCCTCTCAGGTATACTGTTCGCGATGTGTCACGGCATTAGACTATAATCACACCTCCAGAAACGTCAGGAGGAAGAAAAAAAATAAGACTTAGTGATCTTGAAGAAGAAATTGTAACAAAAGGATTTATTCATAACAGTCAATATTTCATACTTTTTCCGGCACTCTCCTTTTAGTGAATGTAGCTCTCTGCTGGGCGCCTCTTGGGAACGGAGGAAATTATATCCTACCTGATAATTAGCAAAGTTGAGAGCAAACTAAAAATCTGCCCACTCTCTTAGCTCCCCACCACTGGCAGCTTTCTCTTAGCAACTAATTAAGTCCGCCTCAGCAGTGTGCTGGATGCTGCAGCAGCACAATGGGAAACAAAAGGAACAAGGATGGAAATAAAGTGTAAGAGTTCATTTTTTTATCATGTTTTTTTTCTTTCCGTTTCATCTTTTTACACTGACAAATAAAATATGACAATGGTATTCCTGGGGGGAGTATTATTATTTCACGCACGGGTGCATTCTTCAAATAGAAATAACAGCGTTGGCCGCCATTACGCACGGCCGCAAATAGCGAAGTGCCCTCTGTCCGTAATGTTCTTTAATTATTGTAATGTCGTCGTCCATATCCGGCGATGTTGCACGGAAAAGAAACGGCAGAGCACACGAGTATTAAATCACTAATCTCCCCACAGTTGAATTAAATCACACGACACAGACGGCATTATTAGGGATGTTATCGTCACTGTTGCAAATCATATCGGAGAATCTCATGTGAGACTTATACAATGGGGTGGAATTTTTACCTCCATATTAGTCATTCGTGGTTTATCCTTATAGGCTTAATAACATGTGTTTGTTGTTGTTGTCGCCTCAATTTCTTTAAATTTACAATTCAAAACATCTCCATCTCTCTTGGTGACTAATTGTAGGGGGAGCTCACATCCAGAGTCAGTATTGCCGCTTGGCATTATTCTTGGGAAAGTCACCACGGACCATTGGTAGATATGGAATATCATATTCATAAGTATGTTTTCTGTAGTGTATAATCTCGAAATCATCAATAAATTATTCAAATGAGCCTTTTATATTAACCTCAGGAGTTGACCGCCATGTTTCTACGGTAGCCCAGAGCGGACAAAACGGACACTAACTCGCTTTTGCATTTTTTTCCGGCCGCTGTAGTTCTTTTACACACTTGGCTCACAGAAGACGTTTAGTTTGTTTACCGCCCGGAAATCTCCCCGCCGAATCCTGCACACCGCACATTTACACAAACATCTTATAGACGATTACTTTAAGAGAGGAGTTGGAGTAAGAAAGTCTATGATTCAAGTAATAAAAAAAAGATTTGAAGCTAATTGTAATCTGTCATAATCCTTGAGTTAAACACTTGAATACAAGTTGCTCATTAGAGACGCTTGAGCCACTGGGCCACTAGCAGAGTAGAAGGCAACCCAGCAGCCTCCTTGATAAGGCTCTCGGCTGCACTGAGACTGTTTGTGATGTGCAATCCATGAGAGACAGAGGAAGCAGGCAGGCAGACAGTCATTATTTTCTCCACAATTACCTGAAGTCCTTGATAACGAGCAAAAAAAATGCCATATAATTAGAAAAACACCAGCAACACCATTATTGTCAGGAGAACACAACAGTATAATGAAGCAATTATAAATGAGCAGCTTTGTGCTTGTCATTAATTTCTGCTTTTAAGGATGTGGAGATGAAGCATAGCTAAACGTCAGAGGGAGCAGGGAGGATGTTTAGGTGGGTTAGGCTACGAGGAGCGCACTCTGGGGTGTTGTGTGTGTGTGTGCGTGTGTGTGTGCGTGTGTGTGTGTGCGTGTGTGTGTAGTGGGGGGGGGGGGCTGCAGCATAGACACAGAACTGCGGGTGATGAGTCCACCAAGTGGCAGCATGGACAAAATGTCCACTGGGGGACACTTTAAGCACGTTATAATAACTTTCTATCATGAAAGTGCATCTTAGAGGTTTCAGTCTGAAATGTGTGTTTACAAATATGCACAGATGAGGACGTGCAGGTTCCACTGCGGCCGAAGACGGCCGGGTATCATCGCACCGCATTCGAGTTGTTTATTTTGCATCAAGTGGAGGATGCTCGCTCGGCAAATGAAAGGTAATGAGGAAAAGTACATGCTGGGCGAGGAGCTTGCCCTTTTCACATATCATCACAGAGATTGATCTCTCCTTCCCTTCCCCTCACTCGCATCCGCTCTCAATTGAGAGATACTACATTTGAAATCCGTGCATGTTTTCCTTTGAAATGTATACTGGGCTCCGGATGCAGCCGTGCAATTAGATAACATGTTGCATTTCATTAAAAAAATGTCCTCCCAAGCACTGAGTGGATTAGAGAGGCTTTTTTATTAATGAGCCTGTTTCCCTCTTTGATTTCTCCACATATTGAAATGAGCGGAGACAAGCCCAAATCCCAGTTTCCTCCGGATGTGTCGGGGCTACGGTGAGCTCGGTGGTTTGCCGCCTCAAAGGCATCAAGGCGAGCAAATAAGAAAGACAGTGAGTGAGTGAAGTCACTCCACTCGGTATACACGGAGAGTACAACTCCAAAGCAATGTGCTCAGTTAGAAATGTCATCTTATTAACACATCCGAGAGCACACTTCATCACGTTGTCTTGAGGAGGCAATTGTATGGAAGGGGCAATTAGGACAGAGAAGCTGTGAGGTTGCCATTATTTTTGAATTTAATGACCACACAATACGGAGCTAGATGTAGAAATGAGGGCTACAATACTACAATTATGCATAATCTGGCAGATCTTACCGCACCCCTCACACTACTCTTCCTTTCGCCTTGAATAAATTTACATGGAAATGCATCTCTGCCTAATTTATTCAGAAAAATTAGAATATACATTACAAATATTTCCATGGACGACATCGGCAACATGCGTTTTAGAATTTAATGACTTATTTCTTTGTATTCATATTTATAGATTAGATCAGTAGGGCACAACCTCTTCAAGAAGTTTAAAGATAAATAATCAAACACAGGTGAATATACTCATGGTGAGTACATATATATATATATATATATATATATATATATATATATATATATATATATATATTCACCATCAGTTCTTTATATATATATATATATATATATATATATATATATATTTATTTATTTATATATTCACCATCAGTTCTTTATATATATATATATATATATATATATATATATATATATATATATATATATATATATATATATATATATATATATATATATATATATATATATATATATATATATATATATATATTCTATAGGAATAGAAAGCTTTCCGGCCCATGCATAAGAGAGAGAATGCATACTTTGAAGATATGTGCTCTATATGCAGGTGTGTGTTTGTGTGTGTGTGTGTGTGTGTGTGTGTGTGTGTGTGTGTGTGTGTGTGTGTGTGTGTGTGTGTGTGTGTGTGTGTGTGTGTGTGTGTGTGTGTGTGTGTGTGTGTGTGTGTGTGTGTGTGTGCCACTTGTAGTGGCAAGATGCATGACTCTGGACACAACCCAAAAGCAGGGATTATTGACATGGATGCTCCGCCATTAATAAGCCGCCGTATCCTTTTGTGTTCGGGGTCGCCATCGCTGCAGTTAACCATAACTTGTCAAGGCTGCTCCAGCCGCACAATGCGTACCTCATGCATCTCCTGTCAGCAGGCATAATTCCTGGATGCTGGCACGCCGCTGATTTCTGCATAAGTGATGCGAGCCTTCTAGTAGAGTTAGGAGCACGAGTCTTTTGCCATTGAGAGATGTTCATCATTCTTGATCTGGCTCTGTCAAGACCTGGTGTTTTAGTGCCTCTCACGATTAGGCAGAATTGACAGGCCAAGAAGGCGGTGAATAGCAAAAATGTGTAGAACTAAGGGGGTGTGGTGCAGGCTGTAGGGTGAAGTGGAGTGTGGCCGCCATTTAATCTGCAATTTATCAGTTTAGGCTGCACCATGAAACATCAGGGAGATTACATTCCGGAGAGAAGGAGCTCTATCTCTCCTCCATCCCCTCCTCCTCCTCCTCCTCCTCCTCCTCCTCCTCCTCCCCCTCCCCAATCTCCTCTCAAATGCCTCCTAATGTCGTCTGACGGCAGAACGCGGAGGACAAAGAGGGAGGACTGTCTTTATTGTCACTATTATTGTTTGTGAAACCCTTAATTAATATATAGCGTTGTGGACTTCTCTGTGAGTAAGCAATGAAGTGCCAGTGACAGAAAGACAGAGCTTAAGAGGTTTGCTGCAGCGAGACAGGATGCATCTTTTATAGAGTCCATTTGTCATAAAGAAAAAGTTGGGTCAGATTTAATATGCGCAAGCACACAGGCGGCACGCGCGTCCAAACGACCACGCACACACTGGCTGCCATCGACGCCCGCATATGACCTCTGACAACACTGATCACGTTTGGCCAATAAATGCTTAATTGCCATTTTTCCGTTGGGCTGCTTTATTGATGTCGCTTCAAAAGTGATTAATATGAACTGTTAATTAGCTATTTCATTTAGTACTAAACAAAACTGAACTGACACATTGAATTATATTGATTTCTCTGATTTTTCTAACTTTGTACAGAGATGAAATGAATAATAAAACGTGTTTTTGTCATTGTTCAATGTCAATGTAGAATTGAATTTAAATGTATGTCTTTGCAATTGGAAATACAAGTAAATCTTAAGCTTTTTTTTAATCTTTTGAATGGATTCATTTCTTTTTTTTCAAATCCATATTTTGTTTGCCTGTTGTCATTAGCAGCAGGAGGACACAGGTGTTGTTGTATTTTTATATTTACTCAAATATCCGAGATATAAATACAAAATATTTTCTCAACATTTGTGCTTCCTGCAGACTCTCCGTGGTGTTTAAAAAGACTATTAACAAGGTCACTAAGTCTATTAATATACACCGGTAGAGTATACCAACAACAGTGTTACCTCTTGTTCTGGGAGGGCATAAACAGAAATACCAAGACGCCGGCTTACAGAAAGGAAACCCATGGCAGCCTGATATTAAAATGGTTCAGGAGTCAAGTAGAACAAGTCAAGGAGCTGGAGGGCAAACAAAAGAGGGTGAAAGAGGAAGGAAAGAACAGGTCATCCTTAAAAGCTAATGGACTGTCAATGGTCATATTGTATTATCAAATATTATAAAATATGTTTGCTTCATGTGAAGATTGTGCTATTAGTCATTGTCTGTCAGAAATGAATTAAATGGTATTGATCAAATAGTGAACATTTGTACAAGATAGTTTTCAATTAGAGTTTCAAAAAACAGTTTCTAGATGTTAATAAATGAGACCCTCCTCCACACACATCTTCGTCCTGCATATTGCTAACCTCTTCGTTATTGTGTGTCTCCCAGCTGCTGAGACCAGAGCTCTCTCCTGCTCTACAGTCCTGCCCACCAGATGAACTGTAACCTGAATACCAGACACTGCATATGAATCAGGGCTCATACTAAACACATGTGCCTGGACACACACACACACACACACACAGCTTGTTAAAGAAATATTCACTTTGATTATGTGATAAGGGTGTACATTAAATCCAGTGTTGTAGGATACAAAGTGCACACACACATTAATGCATGTTATTGCTTCATGATAGCCAATGAAGCAACCTTTGTTAAGCATGCCTGTACCACCCAGGGTTACTTTTTAAGACGTTCCCAGAAGGATACGTATGATTCTCTCTCCCGCGACAGAGAGCCTGATTCATCCTGAAAAGATGAAGACGTGACATCTTCGCCTTACTTGATGTCAATGATAGGACAGCTCACTTGTAGATCGGGCATGTTGCCAGCCAGCTCTCCCTGGGTCCTGAACGCTGCCTCTGAACAGAGGCCAAAGACACGGATGACATCCGGGGGAAGCCCATCACCTGTTGCTTAAGGACAGAATAATCAAAGTGGGTCACACTGGGACGCTGGCCTCACAGTGTGTGTGAGGGCTGATGTGTTCATTCTAGTGTGTGTGTGTGTGTGTGTGTGTGTGTGTGTGTGTGTGTGATTCCTTGACTTGTCAGGGCAACAGTCAGAGCTGAGCCCTGAAATCCACCCCAGTGACAGAGATCATCAGCATCAGCAGCAGATCTTCAGCCTAGATCATGTTCACCGCGAGAGCGTTGCCAGGCAGTGACACACACAGCTGCACCGTCCGGTTGCACGTCAACATTTTGCCTGCCAACATTTCTAACCGTTGATTCAGAAACGTTCAAATCAGCAAACGTGCGTAAGCAATATGCACATTTCTCAAGCCGATAACAAAGGTCATTTTAATAGAAAACAAATATCTTCATTGATTTACATGCATCCAGGTATATGTTACTGTTGCCCTGAAGGGATTTTCTTTCTTTTTCCTACAACCCTCGTCTGACACGGTCCTAACAATATTGCTTAATTGCAACCTCAATGAAACATGCACGCTCAATCACGGAGGGAGTTTTCTGTCGAATTTATGGAAATGCATGAAAGAGGCCTGTGTTAGTTGTAGGGTACACCTGCACTTGTCAAGGTACTCAAGTACGCTGGGTAATTGGCTGTTGATTGCTGCCATTAACATGTGATGGCTAAGTGCATCTAATTCCTGTTCTATTTCCACGGTTCAATTTGATGTCACCACCCACTCTTTCTCTCACAGGTGATTAGCTGCGCCTGTAAAAATGTTTCTTTTTTCTAATGATATATGCACAATATAAGGAAGGAGTGGTAGCCTCAGAAGCACCATTGTAACTGACACCTTTGCTTAATTGATATCCTTTGTGGTGAGCAGTAAAGGAAAACATGATGGGGAATGTCATTTATTACTGTGTCTACTATATTAGACTAAACCCAGAAGGCTTGATGCCACAATAAAAGTGCAAAGGGATGCCATAATCTACATATCTGTCCTTTGGAATGACGCTGTAGCATAAGTGTTTGGGTTAGCATCGAGCCGACTGTAGCCTATTCCCATGTTTTAATATCGACTCTCCACAGCAACCTTCTAATGAAAGAGAGCTATTCTGTTATTTGTTACAAGACACAAATCTCCTTTGTCTTTGTTAAAGTTGCAATTATTACACAGAGTGGTGCTCACTTTTTCTATTTGCATCTCTTACACTATCACCACCCCAGGGCACCGATACGTGGCATCCCTCTGAGTTTTAATCTCCTCCTCTGCATCCTCGCAGCTTTTTCATTTAAGCGTTCATATGTGTATTTGACATTTGTGTTCATTTAGACTCCTTACCCTCCGTAATTAATTTAATTGACACGATGCTTCCTCGTGTTGTTTATTTTTTCCTTTGTGAAGATTTCCCGCCACCAACAACACATTAGTCCCAATGAGATATGTACATATGGAAGCACACCACGCAGCGTGTGCATGCGAGGGCTCGGCGTCGGGCTCGCCCTCGAGTGATGACACTTTTCACATCGAATAAAATGGCGTGCAGTCAACAGGCCATTCTTGTATATTGTTATAAAAAGTATTAGTCTTATATGTCTGTGTATTCCACTTTCTGTGTTAGAAGTCCATCCTATAGGCCCAATGAAAAAAAAAAAAGTCTGAATGATAATAATACAAATATTCATATTTTTTATTCGACTGAACATCCACAACGAACAATACAGATACAGTTCCAGACATTGAGTGCCACTGGTATTCAATTCCAAGTCGTCGTGCCCCTTGGTGTTCTTTGTCTGAGCTGCTCTCAGATCAGATCTGCAGACCGTCGTGAGGAATGGTGCGTCTGCCACCTGCTGGACAGCGAGGGTACGACACACACTCACAGTGAGCTGTGCTGACGTGCTTTGTCGTTATTCCTGCAGCTGCATGCTCTTGTAATACAATCCTGCATCAGATATAACTCCTCGCGATACAAACATTAATATTACAGTCAATGTCCTATGTAGAAAAACCGTATCTGTGGTATAGCATGTATTTTTAGTCATGCTTTATTATTATTGTATTCCCTCTACTTCTAGATCACCATGATTTAGGCCCATCTTTAGAGATGTATTACCACTCTAATTTTAGAGTTTTTTGTGAGTTGTGAAATGTATTAAAATTGTATGTGTGAGTGATCCGTCTCTGAGATGGACTGGTGACCTGTCCAGGGTGAACCCCGCCTTTGCCCAATGTCAGCTGGGGTCGGCTCCAGCGCCCCTAAAAAGAATAAGTAATTTGAATGATGGTATGAATGACAATGTCAGTGTTCTCCTGTAAAATCTCCTGTTCAATAACGTCCCTTTGTAATTGAACAGTAGGGGGCGGGGTCTTCGTCCACGGTTCTTCTCCAGAAAGAAACTTCCAACATGCAAAGTCACGCAAGAGCCCAGCTGGACTGATCACCCGTCACGCCACAGCCGCCTGGGAGAGACCTCAGGCCTGTTGACGTCTCCAACAGGACGACATCAATACACAGCTCAGTTGAGTCTTTCCCACTTGATCCATCTTCCACCTGGAAAACAAACTCCACTTGACTGATACCGTGTCTAATTTGGAAGTAGAGTGCTGCACCTGGAGTGACGTCTGCACATCCTCGTGTTGCCTCTAGTTCTCTGCTGAGGAAAGCATCAGCCTTTAATAACAGTTGTGGAGGAGCATAAGACAAAGCAAAACCAAGCATCCTTGTATCTCACATCAGCCGAGTGCCACCTAGTCAAAAGATCCCCTCGCCAAATCTGGCCCATCTAGCCCATTGGCTTATGCAACTAATTAACTTCACATAGCAAAATTTGAATTTAAATTAACAATTGTGCGATATCATCAGGGGACACAAAGCGCCCCTATGAAGAAGTTTATGATGAAAAAAAAGATGAGTATTAAAGAAGGCAATCGGTGAAGTAAAGAGGGCTTTTAGATGAGGGGATATCTTCAATTACGATCCAGCGTACACTTGTCAGCAGTAATGAAATGTTTGCTGAGAGGTTGCTATTTGTGGCTGCTAGATTGGATGATGCTGCTCCACTGCCCCCACTTACAATTATATTCCACGCATAAATTTCCCCACCATCTCTTGCATTGTGTGGACAGTCAGCCAGATAAACCTACAACTGTCCCAAGAAGCCTGAGAATAATGAAACACCGTTGTGTACAATGCGGCCGACATTCTCCCCTTGTAGTGGAAAGTGTCACAAAACAAGAATATATATATATATATATATATATATATATATATATATATATATATATATATATATATAAAAAAAACGTCTGCATCTTTTATTATTTGTAAGGAGTCACATAATGCATTAGTCACAGTAAAGACAAACCCGCGTTCCCCGCGTGTCGTAATTGTGCAAGCTGACAATTAAATGTAAAATTAGATGCAAGATGTTTCTTTCTCTCTGCTCAGATTTTCAATTCATTTGCACCGGGCAGCAAAGTAAAGCTTTGAAGAGCAGAGCGAGTCTTTAGTCTGGACACTGCTGACCAGTCAGAGCTCAAATGAAGTTTCCATCACAGCCTTGTGCCCATTTGTGTAAATAATGTAGTGTTTTGATCAGTTTTGCCTCAGGGGTCATCTGTAGTCGGAGGAAAGCTGAAACATTAGCCAGGTCCAAATCATTTTATCCGATTTGTGCAGTATGTATTTCCAATTAAAGTGACATCACATAAACCTAATTAGTATAGATGCAACCTGCAACTTGATTTTCCAGTGCATGGTTTTCTCATCAAATTGATTAGAGTCGCTGCTAGGAAGCACACTGCACATACACATCTGATGTATGTGCTACTGTAGACACGTATATATAAAATGCATTTGTGATGTTGCCTATGAACTGCATGTGGAAGCTTAAAATATTAACAGTCAGGTGCTTATTTCGGGAACTCAAACTTTATTATAATCAGATATCTTTAGGTTAAGTGCCTGTAAAGGCCAGAAATAATGACATTTAAAAATGCACTGCTCCCCGTCAATTTCTTTTCAGGCAAACATCTGCTTTGTGCAAAAAGAATCGAGTCATGACATGAAGTATCAGACACAAAGAAGCTGTGCATCCTCTTGCAGGTTCAATTACTGGCCTGTGGCAGATGCTAACTGTATTGAGAATGTACAGACCATTCAATGACTTCATGCTGGAGGAGGCAGCGGGTCAACCAATCAGACGATCAGTTCACACACACTAGATAAAAAAAAAACACGCTCGCGCACTACACCGACCACTTCTAGCTTAAACTGAAAGAAATCAGTAACAAGTCAATGTGTTGATCATTTGCTCCTCTACCTTACTGTGTGTATCGTCAGGTCAACGGACGTGAAAAGTAACGGTTCATCGGAAACTACAACACACGTGGCTCGTCTGTGCACAAAAATGAAGCAGAGGTTTTCAAGAGAGAAGTTTTAGTCATTTCTGGAGAATTAAAGACATGCTTGTACTACACTTGGCAATATACAATGACACTAGGAGATCACAGCACGCCAAATTGAGGAGAAAAAAAAGAAAAGAAATAGAAGTGCACATAAGCTCGAGTCCCTTTCTTGAACATATGAGGAGGTAGAGAGCCAGAATCCAATAATAGTCTAGTCTGCCCGGGTCACATGTGGCATCTCGGGTACAATATTAGAAACCATAATATCCGTTTGCCAACGACAGCTTGTGTTGATTAAGGGTGATGCGACCACAACAAACAGCAGTTTATTAATATCCACATTTTCTTCCCCGTTTAACTATTTCTGACCAGTTTAAAACTGATGCAGTTCTGTTGACTACCAATACCGGACAGTCACACTCAGACTCATTGGCTCCAACTCTAAAGGTAGGCTCTAGAATACCAAAGGGGACATTTGGTCAGATTCAGTTGCATTAAAGGGACGACGCCATGACAATCAGCCATGTGGAGATGCCCATATTCCTGCAGCGAGGGCCGGACAACGCGGTTCCTCGGAGAGACGTGGTTGGCCCATTGGCGAGTGTGTGTGTGCAAGAGTGTGTGTGCGCGCGTGTGTCAAAAATAACTAAAGAGCCCCCCCACATCCAAAAGGCACAATTTTCTATATTTCCATAAACGCCACCACTAATCTGAATGAGTTGACCCTGTATCGTAATCCCTGCCTACTCATCGCTAACTCTAGCTTTCTGGAAAGTGTATTATAAACACACCGTTTGCCTCAGACATCTTGAATGGGCATGATATGCATTTTAATTTTTTTCATTAGATAAACAAAAGCATTAAATAGAATTACAGAAATAAATACATTTTATTTCATATAAATATGTGGGCCCTTATGTCCAAATTGTCATTGACACTTTTGTGGGAATACGATGAAGTAAACAATTCATTGAAACAGCTGCCCTACTTGTTTGATACACTTACCCCGTGAGTAGTATGATTATTCTGAATTAATATTAGATTTTTATGACTCGCTAAATCCCATCAGTAACTACCGCGCACTGTAAATCCCCGAGTTACAATGCCTTTAATTAACATTATATCGTAATTTAATTGGAAGCCCTTCCCTCTCACTCAGTAGGGAATAAAAAGATCAGTGATCACATCAAGGAAGTCTGGTCCCCTTATATAGGATTATCTTTTAGATTGATTTAATGTCATAATGGTAATTGTATATTTATAAAATTAATACAGAACCCAAACGTGATTGAAGAGACAAAAGGAAATATCCAAATCAGGTTCAGAGTTAACATCTTGCCAATTTTTCCCCAAGGCCGTCTTTTTTCCTCCGCACGGCTAAAACCTGGATTTGTTCACATACATACAGTAATATATATTTTGTACTCTTTCAACGTCTCTGGCTATGTACAAGCTATACAAATAAAGAGCAGGCGGAGGGCCAGGTTTCGTAAGCTGTGCAGAGGGAGCAGTTGGTTGGGAAGTCTCCAAGTCTCCCGGCTCCTTCCCCCGCAGTCTGCCCATACAGGTGGCTGTTCTGCTTCACTTGCGATCGTCGATGGTCTTAATGAATTCCACCGCCGCGGTGAACTGCATCCACCAATAGCACTCCTCCCCACTCAGCCGGCTGGCGTAGAAATTATTGATGTACTGAACGGTGGACAGCAGGCAGGGCGGGTTTGCCTGGAGGGGAGGAGACGTAGGGATGGGCCCACATTAGCCGGCGAAAGAACCTCGCGCAACGGCGTGCGGATTGCAATCATAAATATGCAAATGTGTTGAATATCTCCACACAGGTTAGTCGGATAGCACTTCTTTATGATTCATTTCATGAGTTACAATGTTGTGAAATCGTTTGTGAAATCATGTTGCGATGAGTGTTCTTAATCCTCATTCCCGAAAATCAGTCAATAAGTGATCAATGAAGGTCAAAGAGTTTGTTTTAGAGACACGGCTTAGTGCAGGCTTACCCTGATGAGGACGAAGACGAGCACGGGGACGAAGTCGTCCGCTCCGGGGACGGAGTCCTCGTTGGCCAGACTGAGGAGGTTCATGATGGTGGAACACATGCGCAGTATACACTGGACTTTGTCTCGTGGCGTCTTGTATGCGTTGATGGTCCGTATCTCAGACTGAGCAGAGGGCCAGGGAGCCTCCTTCAGATAGACCTGGAACCACGGGAGGAAAATCAATCAATCAGAACATGACAAATGCGCTTTTCTTTTTTCTTCCCAAATGAGTACAAGTGATCAGGGAGAAACTACCTCTGGGATTTGAAGAGCTTTATGATTGGCCGTCACAACTTTTATGAGCCGCTGGATATGTTCATGCAAAAGCCTGTGAAACAAAACAACCAAGAGTATGACAACAGAGAGAGTGCACATGCTGCCCCTCCCCCCCCCCAAAAAAAATATCAAGATATCAACCTGAATATTAAGCAGCTTATTTAAATTAATCGTCCTCACTGGTTTTCTTCTGATTAAGTGGCTTTAACACTTCAGAAAAATGCACACACAAAGCATCCTGGCTTGCAAATACATGTTAGCAGTTTATAGCATCATACTCACTACAAGTTGTTGCTCAATGAAATAATAATTTTATTTATATAATAACTTTATTTCTATAGCACTTTTAAAAATAGGGTTTACAAAGTGCTCTACAGATAAACAAAGCATAAACAACTAAAATGGCGGCAAACAAAAAAGACCATACCATAAAAAGCATTGATTTAAAAGAAATGGTCCCCAACAGATTTAAAAACCTACATTTTATCATTAAAAAAAACCCCACAACAAATAATGCTGGAGTACTGCCTAACGTGGCACGAGTGTTATTGCAGCTACTCACTGGTCTCTGAGACTATCTCCGTCCAGGTTGGGGTAGAAGGCCAGTTTGAAGATGCGGTTCATGACGCTGCGCTCGATGGCCATCTGGGCGTCCTGCAGCTGGTCCTCGCTAGCGTACTGCCAAATGGCATCGCGGGCCATGGCGCCATACAAGTAACGCAGGAAA
This sequence comes from Liparis tanakae, assembly GCA_036178185.1. Classification (NCBI taxonomy): domain Eukaryota; kingdom Metazoa; phylum Chordata; class Actinopteri; order Perciformes; family Liparidae; genus Liparis; species Liparis tanakae. The sequence continues at coordinate 20,813,836 of CM070094.1, forward strand.
TCCTCCACTGCTGCCGTCTTGTCATCCGATGCCGTGCACCCCTGGAACGCTGGAGGGGAGCAGAGAAACGGCAGCTGTAACGGCAGCACAGGGCGGGGCTGCCGCTTGGGGATGACTGCCTGTGTATTTAAATATCCTGCAAGGGAACGCCGTTTTGTTGTCGTGTTTGAGGAGTGGAATTCTGTGTAAATCTGTCCTTCTGTACACATTACATGTATTGTTCCGTCCATCCTGGAGAGGGATCCTCCTCTGTTCTCTCCTGAAGGTTTCTTCCCTTTTTTCCCCCCTGAAGGGTTATTTGGGAGTTTTTCCTGATCCGATGTGAGGTTTTGGGGCAGGGATGTCTATGTGTACAGATTGTAAAGCACTCCGAGACAAATTTGTAATTTGTGAAATTGGGCTATACAAATAAACTGAATTGAAAAAAAATATAATTTTAAGCTGTCAGAAACCGTAGAAAATACGAGGGCAGGAAGTTCCGGATTGTCTCGACTCTCTTCCAGCTGACGTTTATAACAAGTCTATATGCCCTTGTAGAGTTACACCGAATGAGAAAATGTGCCAATACCTTTTATGAAGTCAAGCGTCTTCGCCTCCATGTGTTCAAGAAGCAGCCGGACACACACGGTGGTGAAGTAGCGGTTCGCCACCTCCTTGTCTCTCAGCACCCTCTGGAGGAGCCGCTCCAGGTGGGCCTGGGAGGTCTGCAGGCCCTGACGACACCTGGTTAGATAGGCGATGTATGGGGCCCGCTTTCTACAAAGGAAAGACAATTCTATTATTGCCACTGGGTCTCCGTAGTTGCCTAAAACATCACAATATCATTTGATCAAACAAAGGATACAAGGAAAAAGCCACGGGGTTGCCGCGAGCGACTCTCCAGTCCTCCAGTTACCTGTAATCCTCCGCAATGGCCGCCAGTAGCTTCTTGCAGGTACGCGCGTCGAAGCGGGTGACGCAGCGCGTCGTCTCCTGGATTTGGGCCATCTGGTTCTTATCCTGAAGGTTGATGGCCTCCGCGAGCTGGATCTTCAGGAAGCAGACGATCTCATTGTCTGAGAGCGGGGACGGTGGGGAGACGGCATTAGACGACGCCGCTCGCCACTCAAAGGAACGGCTGCGTGGCCGTAATCTGATCAACCTGCTGCCTCGACATGACAACGTGACTGATGGCCACAGCGATGGAGTCTTATGGTTCTACTGTTGGCCGTTTCACAGGATGGCTCTTGATCGGGTCGGCTCCTGATGTGAAAGTGGTGCCCTGCAGAACTGCTGTGTGGAAAGCACCTTTTTTTGTGCAGCATCAGCATACACTACTGTTCAAAAGTTTGGGGTCACGGAGAAAAAAAACACTGTTGTTTTCCAATGAAAATTACATTAAATTAATCAGAAATACACTCTCTACATAGTTAATGTGGTAAATGACTATTCTGTTTTTTAATGAAGTCTCTACAGAGGTGTATAGAGGCCCATCTCCAGTGTTCTAGTGGTACATTGTGTTATTGCCTTAGAAGATTAGCAGAGGGTTAGAACACCCTTGAAACCCTTTTGTATAACTTTTTATTTTGCATTTTCCACAAACAGATTATTCCTTGACATTGAAACCTTTTTTATGCGAGCACAGCTGAAAATGGTTATGCTGGTGAGAGAAGCTCTAAAACTGGCCTTCCTTTGAGCGACAAGTTTGAAGAACAACATTAATATTTACAATGAAAATCTGTATTTCTAACCTCAATGTCTTGACTATATTTTATATTAATCTTGTATTCATTTAATAAATAAAAGTGTGAGTTTATATGGAAAAAAAACTAAATTTTCTCGGTGACCCCAAACTTAGTGTATATCTGTATCTTTTCCGTTAAAATGTTGAAACAATATTAATGTGGGTGGTTACACAAGTATTTTAATAAGTAGGAAGTATTAATGTGGTATTTAACAGACACCATATGGAGTTTCTCCCCCACGCTTTCAACCATGACCCAAATCTTGGAAGGCGGGTCAGAAGGTGAAGGTGGAACAGAGAGGGTATCTTGCTTCAGGACATTTTCAGAAGGTTGGATTCTTGCCAACATTAAAGGCTGGTACCCTGCTCCCTGTGGAGGGCTTGGACAAAGACGCCAAAAGTCTAGTCGATAGGAGCAACTTTAACGTACGCAACGACAAACTATTGGGGACCACAGCAGCGCCAATACAGGATATATGCAGGAGAAATGGCTACCGTCAGATTCCATGTGGTCAGGCAGCCCGTTCCGTGTGGTGGCGAGCGCCATGATGGGCAGAGCCACCGAGTCCGCAGAACACAAGGCCAACCGCAACTTCTTCTTTGCATCGCTGGAAGACAAATAAAATAAATCTAACCAACGTCAATAGCTATGAATATATGTTATGTGCATTAAAAAGGGCTGAGTGGTGGATTATTACATCGGGTTTGGTAGTTTTCTGACCTGAAAGAGAACTTGCAGTCATGCTGCTGAGCCGTCTGGCTGGCCGAGTCCGGGAGGTCGTCGGTGGAGATGTTCTGCAGAGGGTCTTCTCTCGGAGAGTCGTGCACGCTGTCCTCAACGCAAAGATCTGGAAACATGGACAGAAATAGGCAACGTATTCAATGAAAGTGTACATTCAGGGTTCTTACACATTTCGACCAATGGATGTCCATGACTTTTAACCAAATTTCCATGACCAAACTGAAATCTCGGTATAAACATGAACATTTTAGAAAATGTTGCGTATTGAGAGCGTACGCCGCGTTATATTTTGAGCGTCTTTCTTTAAAAAAAACATATCATTTCAAACTCTGTGTAAATGAACATGTGATTATAAAAAATGTCCATGACTTTTCCAAAACTTTTATGATTTAAGTTTTTTCCATGACTTCTCCAGGCCTGGAAATAACCTTTTTGAAATTCCAGGACTTTTCCAGGTTTTCCATGACCGTACGAACCCTGACATTCTCTAGTATACTGTACATATATAGAAGAAACAAACAAGCGTCCGTCCTGACCTCCAGTACCATCGTAAGAAGCTCCACCTGTGGCTCCGTCACTCGGGCTGGTCCGCTTGATGTTCCTGTACTTGTCCAGAATGTCTTCAGCTGCCTGAGCTTGAGAGCTCTGTCTGGGCAACGGGTCGTCTGATGAACCCAGCAACACAAGAGATTCAAATGAAACCACCATAATATACATAAAAATGTTGATTATTATCATGTCTAAGGCGCCTTTCAAGGCCCTCAAGGTCACCGTCCAACACATTAAAACAGTTACAGTTAAGACAACGTCTATATTTTGTCCCCAATTAGGAATCCATTTCCAACAAACCAGGACCGACCTTGTGGGACACGCTCTGGGACAATGTCGTCTTTCTCGTGCTTGTCTCTTTTCCGAAATGCGGCTATCGGCGCTGTAGGGGAGACGCATGTGATTAGCGAGTTGACGCCACTTTCACTTGTGCCACTTGGGTCAATCTTTGGTATTTTCTTTCATGGTTTGTATTGAGACCAAGAAATCTCAATGTAGGATGTATGGATATCATACATTACCAGAAAAGGTCTAGTGTAGAACTTAACTAACATCAAAGCCAAATGATATTGAAATGGTAAATGTAACCATCGTTTCATAGCTGAATATCACAAAGGCTCGAAGCAAGTCATCATAAGAAGTCCAGTCGATAGATGTAAATGGGCCCACTGATGCGTATCCTATTAACACTAAGGTGCAAACAGGACACACATATTGATATTCTGTATTCTCTAGTAAAATGGTAACATTCTATCAAAGAATAAGAAAAAAGAGGTGGTAAAACGAATGCATGAATGAGGAGTGTGAACTCAGGCTACAACCATGTCACATCACAGCTCTAAGGCGACATCTACAAAACAGCATGGGTACGCAGCCGCTGGCTCCAGCAGTCAAGCTAGCTCAATGATGACAGCGTGGAAGCGTTACCTGGGACATCACTCTCAGCCGTCCAATACAGCACTGTGAGGAACACAACAGACAGGGTTGGCCTTTCACACACGGGCTGCTGCTGCCGCTCTGCTGGACAACTGCCTGTGCATCACCATGCAGAGCAACAGGACAACACAATGCACGCTACAGAGGTTCGGCTAGAGATCGGCGGTTTGGGCTTCACGGCTCTTTACTCGTCGACGTGAACGCGGTCCTCTATTTTATGAACGTCGACGTAATGTTTGCTTAAGAAACAACATTATCTCAAAGAGTAATAAACAGCCCTTCTGTGTGGGCACAGCTCATTATTTCCCAGACAGATGCACGAGAGACGGTTATAAAGTAGAACTGCAACAAGAGATGTGTCATCCATCAGTCCTGATGACAGGAAAGGTCTATCTTATGACCATTAGCCGCCGGCTGACAGCACTGCTGGGAGGGCTGCAGCCACACGATCTACACAGCTAAAGCTCCTCATATGACTGATTAGCTTTGGAAAGTCTCGATAAATCTACAGCCAGTGAGACGCGAGCGAAAAAGGACTCGACGCGTCTCCGAGGTAACTTCAAACAATAATAAACATGATTTTCCAACCGGCGCATCAGCGATGGAGTGGACAATATGGATCATAATTCTCTTTCTCACATTATAAATTGCTTTCCGCTCTGCTCTTTAAAGTGTGATAGTTCCTGTCCGTTGTGATTAAGAGAACGTTCTTTCCCCCGCAACAACAAAAAAGAAAAAAAAAAAGAAAGGAGCGCCGCAATCAAAGAGATTGCTTTCAAATATATAAAAGTTCATTTTAAAGTGTAGCCAAGAGGGCGTGCTTAAGATGACAGAGTGCGTTTTCACCGTACCTTTGGGAATGGCCGAAACAAAACGCTTCTTCCACCACGGCCGGTTGCGATCAGACTTCTCGTCGTCACTGTCTTTTCTGTCGTCAGCCTTTGGATAGAAACGACCAAGACACACTGAGACACTAGCAGGACCATTATTACACACACACACACACACACACACACACACACCACAATCACTAGAAAAGAAACCATTTGATCACATGTAGCTAAGAGTGCCTCTGTAACTGGTTACCTCTCCTTTGAGAGAGTCCTTGCTAGGGGACGAGGACGGTCCTAAGGCGAAGGCCCCGGCAGGGTCGCGCTCTTCGACCGCTACCCGCCGGTTAAGGCCGGGGTCACTCGTGGGCCGGCGCCCTGGGCACACAATGTCAGAGCTGCGGCTACGAACCAGCTTGTCGGGGAAGGAGTGGCGCTGCTTTGTGTGCTCCAGCTCGGCCTGGGCCAGGAAGTGGGGCATGAAGAGAGAGTGGCGCGTCTCCTGCCCCAGGGCACTGGCTTCAGGGATGGGAGGATCAGGGGGAGGGTGGGGGGGCCTAGCGTAGTGCACTTTGGGTCTCACTATTGTTCCAGTGGAGGAGCCTGAGGTAGTGAAAGACAAAAGAAACAAAATCAGGTAGAGGAAAATGAAAATGGATCATGTTTTCAGGGTTCTTACATATTTTGACCGATGGATTTCCAGGAATTTAACCAAATTTCCATGACCAAACTAAAATCATTAGAAACATGAAAACTGTAGAACATTTTGCGCATTGAGAGCCATCGCTGGCTTATATTTTGTGCGTCTTTCTTTAAAAAAATATATTAATTATTTCAAAGTCAATGTAAATGAAATTTTAACCAATTTCCATGACTTTTCCAAAACTTTTATGATTTAAGTTTTTTTTCTCATGACTTTTCCAGGCCTGGAAATGACCATTTAAAAATTCCATGACTTTTCCAGGTTTTCCATGACCCTATGAACCCTGTGTTTTAACTTTCCCATTGCACACTGCATATTTGCATTCTCTTTAATCTTTAAGTTACTTACTCACCAGACGACAGGAAACAAACTCCACAACGACTTCCCAAACTATTTAACCGTTTTACATCCTTAAATATACTAATGAAATTCTACACATAGGTTCACTGCGAGGACAACAGTTCTGTACCACAGAATATCTCTTGTTCCAGAATAGTGGCTAGACATTATAAAACCAGTCGAAAGAAACCACCTCAAGGTGGGGGAGAGGCTAAAGAGATGTTGGTGGGAGTCGAGCCCCGGGTATAGGGAGGCCACCTGTTCCAAGGGTAGACGCTCCTGAAAAGCTTCCAATGGCAGCCTCGTGCCACGAGCCCAGTGGGGCGAGGGGACAGCGCCAACGACCTGGGGTGAGGTCTCTCAACCCGCCGGGCCTTCACCTTGCCAGACACACAGCCACGACCAGTCCTCACAGGCCACGCCTGCTCTACAGACAACGTGCACGGTAACAAAGACTGTGGAGAATAATGTGGGATGCTAAATGGGCCAAATTAAATGACATTTAATTTGCACTTAGTGTGACCTATTGCTGGTCATACTCTGCGTGTGAGGATCATTTTGGTTAATTCCATAGCGCTCAAGCTGTGACCCCCGCGACATTAGCATAGGGGTTGAATGATCCTCATGTCTAGCTCTGATTGGCTTTAGAGTATTCTGGGAGTGCTAATTACCTTCACCGGAGGAGAGGGGATCGAACATGGCCAGTAAGGAATCGGCCTGCGACTGTGGAGACGTCAGATGGTTTGCTCCTGTGAAAACACAAGAGGATGCGAGCCAATTAAGAGCATTTACTAAATTAGCCACCGATACACAAATGCACATTACTGTTATCGTTTAGAAGATTTAGTTTAACAGATAATAGCCCAGTGATTCCCCAGCCAGAACAAAGAATATCCAACTTGAACGTTTATGAAAATTACAGTGGCTGAGAAGTAAAAGCGTGATTTAGCTCGGTGGCAGCTGGGCAAGTGACAGGGATTGATAGCTCTGGATGATGATGGTTAGATCAGATAGACACTGAACGGATGGCACAGCTAGCCTAGCGGGGACGTGGCGCTCTCCTACCGTGGCCTGACTCCTCCCCATCTGGACTGGTCACAGAGTCCTTCCCTCCGAAGTCTGAGCTGCACTCTGACCGCAGGTCCTCAATCTTGTTGGGGATGTCTTCGGAGGTTGCACTGACGCCTGGATCAGGAGGAAAAAAAACACAACACAAAAACAGTAGAGTTTACATTTTGGACATAAACTAAAAAAAAAAAATAGAACCTACACGTTCAATGTTTGTCAAACAAAAGAGGATATTTTTCTCTTTTGTTTGAGTCCAGTATGCTCGCTCTCAGATGGGAACCCAGTGGGAACTCCAAATTGGTAGCGTAAGCTCCCATGGGTAAGGGGAGAGACACGGATAAGAGTGATCATCAGATGCAGACTATCCATTGGCCAGATCCCACGGGACGTTTTCCTGTGAGCTGAGCCACGAACATCACTGCTGGCTTCTTAATCTAGGATACTACTTCATGCATGTCAACATAGCACGTCCACCTGAGCCCAAGGAAAAGAGCCAAGAGCCATCCAAGAGAAAAAGAACAAACACCGTCCCATTACACTGGTTAACAACACGCCACGATTGTTCTACACAGACTCAAGGAGAGTGACGAGTTTAGTCGGCAAATTAGGAACTTTTTAATGAAAAAAGGACTAAGAAGCACAAAGAAAATAACTGGTGGGAGTGGACATTAGATTATACCTGAGACGACACTGGGAGTGGAGATTAGATTATACCTGAGACAACACTGGGAGTGGAGATTAGATTATACCTGAGACAACACTGAGGCCCGGTGTGCTTGGTCTCGAGCTGACCTCTCTGACCTCCGTGTCGTCGGAGGTACTGCCGACCCCTGAGCAGCTCTCGAGCTCCTGCAGACGCTCCTCCTGTTTTAGGTCCGGCGCTTCTGGATTAGGACCCGAAAGGAAAGCACAACACACACACATGCATTTTTATTGTTCTTATTTTGAAAAAGACCCAAGAAAAAAAAATGAAATGTTCTAATTTGAAATGTGGATGAATTTAAAAGAAACTCTTGGCAGTGCGCAACAGCTGATGGCCATTCTCTCTCTCTCCAACCCCCCTCTGTTCAACCAAGTGTGCACATATGCTTAAAATCAAACAACGCGTACATTATCACGTCTTAGAACAGCCAAACCAAACCATAAAGTGAGTATGGCCAATTCTTTGGCTACCCAATGGAGCTGTTGGGCCGAACCCAGAGGCTCCATACTAACAGCAGTACTCATTTGCATGCTCGTTAGTAATAATGTGTTGGGGAAGTGCTCTTCAGAGTGTAGTTTTCTGCTGCCTAGCCATGAAACAAGCGTTCTACTCCACGCGAGCATCCGATCGTGCTATTACGGAGCAGAACAGGGGTAGCAAACGGAACAAAAAGCAATCAAGACACTCATGCATGTCATTTCTGCACATATTGGAATGCTGTACTACTTCAATTAGCATAAGGCCCAGGCTTTTCAAAGAAACACTCAACGCTGTTAATAAAAGCACTCTACTGATTTTCACAAAACAGATTTTTTTTTAAAGGGGAGAGTTAAGCACATCATGTCTCAATATTAAAAAAGGTTAGATCTGCATGTTCAATCTACGATTTCTAACAACGTATATGCATTTGGATTGGCACTGACTGACGTAAACTGATTGTCATAAATATAATATATAGAAACACCAGGCAGAGAGAAATTCAACGTTACGTCTGGAAGATGAAAACTGACGCGGTGTGAGCTGACTGAGGACAGCTGCTGTCCTTGTGCTTCCATCCCCACTGCTCCACCACAGGTGCACACACACCTGGTGGTCCCTCTAAGGAAACCCTGAGCTGCCTTTTACTGGCATACGCAGATCTGCCCTGAAAGACAGGCTAGTGCACACAGATATGATGACAGATGCACTCACGCATTTTTTGTATGGAATGCCGGGCAACCACACCTGGTGTCCCAACCCCCACCATATAAAACACACATAAATATGTATACATAGACACACGTGCACGCAAACACCCTTTTGAGACCTTCATGGAGATGGAGTGTAAAAATAAAAAGACTATAAACAACGAAAACAGTCGAAGGGAGCAAACCTGGATCCCTACCCGAGTCACTGGGAAGGACTTCCACGCTCCAAGCCTCGCTGGTGGTCTCCGAGATGGTGGAGCCGTAGGGGTCCAGCAGCACCGAACCCGAGCCAGGGAGACACAGCAGGCTGCCCAGCATGTTCTCCGCCGCTGCCCCTAGGGAGGGGAGAGAAAGAGATTAGAGTTCATCTCCGTCCACAGCATGAAGCAGATTTTTATTTGAAGTCCCCGCTATAGTCCCAAAGTCATCTTGAAGGCACCGTGTTGTACCCGACCAAGCCTCAATTGATCATTGTTTATTCAGATTATAAATATGAGCAACATGTGAATACCACTACAGAAAACATGCCTGTGGCACAAGATGTATTTTGAGTTGTTCACACTTATTGTTCCATTCCATAATATATTGAATATCCTACGAAGGCTTATTTTTATCATTTGGTCAACTGAGTCATCATTATTCTTTTTTTTAAATATACAAATCATGTTGGCCATATAGTTATGATTAAAAACAAATAGTAAAAATAAATCAACTTCTAAGCCTAATTTTTTTTTTTTTATCTTTAATACATTTTTGACCAAAACTTTTCAAAACCCATAAATATCCAATTTAAAATGATATAAAAACTGAAAAAGTAGCAAATCTTCACATACGAGCACTGGATCCACTTCACAATCCATTCAACACTTATTTAGTCATTTGTTTCAGCAGCGAATGGTACCGAATATATTGGCTTCACATGTAATATCTTTAAAAAACGTCCCATCGCCGTTTGCCTTTCAACTCTGACTTCAAACAACACCGTGAGGCAGCCTGAGAGAAGCGACACATCCTCTCTGAATGGTGGCTGGATGCATCCAGAGACAGAGAGAGTTGGAGGTCACATGCATTTCATGGGCCCACAGGCACATATACCACCGTGCCAAAGGTCAGAGGTTAATGGTAATATCTCACCCTGCGCCGGCCCCTAGGGCCATGACTTTGAGCCGCTGATTAAGCTCAGCATTACTCACAACCAAATTACTGCTTAGCCCACCCTCCCACAACGTCCTCAGCACGGCGTCCCTCCATCTCCATTTGGGAAGCCGTGGCTTAACAAGGCGGAAGAGCTAGCAGGTGTGAGTGGGAGTCAGCGGCCCAGGCTCCAGACCAAGAAGTCGACCTGTGGTAGCCGCGCCCCCTGGTATCGCACGCTTCCACTTCATGGCACACACACACACACACGCACGCGCGCACGCGGGCAACAGTGTGTTCTGCTGTTGGCGGGGGCAGGGCTCTCATTGGCGGTGGGAGAGCGCTATCCCGCTGTCCGTGTTTACAGTCTTCAAGGTAGGGGCGCAGAGAACTCGTCTTTCAGGTGGATGATTAAATGAGTGGCACAACAAGAAGTGAAACAATTAGAATTTCTGCCTCATTATCATGGTAATCTTATCAGTGGGATAATGAGGTATTAATGGATATTTAATGTGCATCTCATAACCCAATCCCTTGGAGAAAACACATAAGGAAATTGCTGTAAATTCACTTAATGATGGAAAAGTCCCCCAACGCCATATTCCGAAGAATGAAAAATGGCGGATGCAAATGAGAAGGAACCAAGGTCAATAAGACTGTAGGGACTGAGTGAATGTCAGCGAGACAGAAGGAGAGAGATGGGCAGGGGGAAGGCTGCGAAGAACAAGACTGAGGCAGAGGCTCTGAATAACCATCTACTGAAGATGTGTATCTGATACAGTAGATCAGCATATGAGGCGTATGCATATACTTATTAGCTAATGCCACCGTCATTATGCAAGCTAACTTCAGGCTTTACTTCCAGAGACACTATAACTTGTTTTGCCCCGAGAGTCCATTTTCTATCTTTCGGCGTCCACTTCATTCGTCTATTTTATCAATTGGAAGATAATTGCATCTCGAGTATAACAAAAAATGTTTTAAGTCAGTGGCTGTAGAATAGAAACTGACAAATAGTATGACAGTCATTTTTTTGCTTTGTCCTTAATTATTATTTATGCTTTGTCCTTAATTAATATTAAGCTTTTTTTTCTTCCAATTAAAAAGTAAAAAAAAAAAAACTCGGCTTTGTTTTTTGTTTCAAATCAAGTAGGTAACAAATGTACTAACGATGCGTCTTCATTACTGATTCGCAATTAAAAAAATAATAATATTTTGTTCAAAAGAAAACATTCATGAGGAAATGTGAACGCAGTGCCACGAGGCATGAGGTGCATTTATTCATAGAACCTGAGGTGAATTGATGACCTACCCTGTGATGCCATTTCCCCCACATACCACAAGATGATGACATTTCCCTAAATCTACTTAATCAAGAGTCAGGGAAGATCCCTACGTGTGGTAAATTCATCTCATAAAATGGCAATGATCACATGCGTGATCACGCTGCGTAGATCAATCAATGTGCTTCGTGATGCAGGAAGTAAAGTGGGTTAAACAAGCCGTGCCCCAACCTGCTATTTCCTGCAGCCGATCTTCATCCATGTTGGGGTCGAAGTCACTGCCGAGCACGTCGGTGCTCCAGGTTTCGCTGACCGTCTCGGAGATGTCGCGATCGTCGGTCAGACCCATCATGTCTCTGATCTCAAACTTGCGCAGTTTGTCATCCAGGTTGTCCTGAGTTGTGGCTGAAGGGAACACGCAGTACGTTAGACAGGGCTTGCTCCTGGAAAACTTTCATCTTTTGTCCGTTTAGAAAAGAAATGCAGCATCTGAAGAATATATATTTATTCTCCCGTTAGCAGCATACGAAAAAAATATACACCGACCCTGTTCATGCTCCAGAAGCTGTAGAGCCTCCACCCCGTTGCTCCCCGACGGCCCGGCTCCTAGCTCAGAAACGGACTCTCCCTCCAGGTCCAGAGAGGACACAGAGTTCGACCGATTGGACGGGCCTGTGGAGAAAAGAAAATCATGAATAAAAACAATACGCAAGCTGTTAGTTGATAATTGTTTGTTTAACGTAATGCGTCTTCAGACTGACCCTCGGAGATGCCTTCCAAGTTGTCACTGCAGAGGGAGAAGCGAAGGGTTTTGTCTGGTTTACCATGCTGCTTGGTATCGTCAGCATGGCCTTCCCCCTGGGCCCCATCAGCCATCTGCAGGTTCAACACCTAGAGAATAAAAAGAAATCCCTTAATATATATAAGAATATATCTCGTGTTTGTTGCCAACTTGCTTCGAGTCATTCTTGCTGGAGACATCTCATTCACAGATGGCAGGGACACTTAAAGTTGGATGAGGGAGTCGGTTATCCATGAGACTCAAGGTTTCTTAACAACCGTACAACATTGCAAGCAAAACACAAAGCACTGCAGAATGCATGACATCAACTGAGATGTCGCGTTCTCCTTAAGTGATGGTAAAATATATGCTATTTATTAATCTATTACATCATCTCTCCTGCAAATGAGTACATTAATTCAAGCCACATTACCTCATTCTCTGACATCATCCCAGGGACAGACTGAGGACCGGTTCCTAGTGAAATCACCAGCACCTCCTCTGGCATCAGCTCCTGTAGGGACTCCTGGGAGCTGGCCTCTGCCTCCCCCTCCTGGGCGATGTTGGTACGGCTGCGGCTACGGGCAGCTGCTGGTTGGCAAGTTGGAGGGAATTAGTAGGGAAACCGCTGTAATATTTCCCTAAAGAATCAAACAATATTCGTGAAATGAGCCGCTCTAGCCCAGAGCTTGAAGCTAGAGGAACAACACTCTCTTCTGGGATGTCACACCGATGAGAATGACTTGCAAATGAGATGTACTTCATAACGACGGTTTCATAATCGGTTTCACGACTACCAGTTTCACAAAGAAAATGTGGAAATAACCTTTATGTTAATATCCAACTGTTTCCTTATGTAGGTATACATTTCTGTGATATTAAAGAAAAATATATGCAACGTATTTAGAGGTTAGAAAATAGTTAATATTGGCAACATTTTTCAAATCTAAAAATTGTATTCCTACTACACAGTTAATTGGTTAAGCTGATACAAAAACACAAAAGGCAGCTTTGCCCATGATGTCTCTAAAAAAAATAAAAACGATAATCTTGTGTTAGGCTGATAGATTAGATGCTAGAATATAAAAATACTGTACATATAAAATATTACAATGTTCCCCATTGATATCATGTGGCATGTCCTGTTCTGAATCACGGTATTCTGTGCATGTTGAAATACCAACCGACGTGCTACGACAATGTCTCCAGGATTGAAACGGCGGCCTGACGTAATGAAATACTTCAGCAGCACACGACGTTCACACCACTCTGGAGACGCCGACATATCTCAGCCCTATGTTTTCGTAGCTTCTGTACACGTACGGCTAAGATTATGTCGCTCCATCCTCCAAATATGTTTCCCTGGGGCTTTGAAGTTGCATGAGGTGTCTGGTACTCAATTCTCCAATCAACACAAAATAATGACCAGGGCAATAAAGTCAATTTTAATCTCATCCTGAATTGTTTTGCATTCTCAATAACAGTGTTTATGTTTATATATATGGACAAAACTATTTGAGGAACATGAAAAGTATGCTGGTTATCTTGCACGTTTAATAACAACATTCTCAGTCGAGAATGTTTAAGAGAACTGAAAATGAAACACTGTACGTCCTCCCAAAGAGCCAATATAATCCTTGATATTATCACCATAAATAATGTATATTCTCACTTTATACAAGATGAGTGGATACCATACGTTCTATTAAGAACAAAACCACAGAGCTACAATTATTGTGGGAAGAAATTGCGCTAGGGTTGCATTTATTTTTGACCACAACTTGACCAGAAGGACAACAGGTGGAAGATAGATGTGTTTCCCCACTCTACCTGGTAATGAAAAGCCACAGTCTGCTGGATGAGGAAGCAAAAAAGGGAAACACTTTGAAAATGAAATTAGTTGGAAAAACTCTAATAATGAGCAAAAAAGCACTGTGCGAGGCAAAAGCAAGCATGGAGAGAGCACATGGGCGACGACGGCGGTGAGGCGGGGAGGCTACGGCGCCGTGAAGCACATGAACTACGCGAGTTTGATCTCACGGGCGACTCGGTGAGGAAACAGTAACGGGTTACGTCCTCTCCAGCTCTAACACGACTGACTGGCTACCCACCGAAAGGGGTTACTAATGGGATGTGGGCAGACAGAGTGCTGGTGGTGGCGTCCCAGGATGTTATAGCGGCTAAGTGTTGTCCTGGTCATTCAGTGGCAGCACGGGAGAAAAGGAAGAGGACAAAGTCGGGGGTTGGAGAAAGAATACAGCATACATCTGAGAATTTGTAAAGTATTTCAAGTATCAACTGAAGAATGTGTGTATGAATGTCATATTACAGAGTAGCGAGCGCTAGTGATTCATTTCTAATTAAGGGGGTGTTGCTACAGCATCATTTGTCTTGAGAATGCTAATGAAGGTAGTAGTCTATGCCTCTTTTCCATCCATTCCAATTAAAATGAGTTCATTTATATTTGGTAATTTAATTGGTTGTCATTTCTGTAATTGAGCCTCAATCCAGGCCATGCTAATTATCTTTATAACAAGCTGAGAAGAAGCTCATTAGCTTACCGATAAAACACAGGCCTTTCACTAGTCATCCCTACTCAACTCGACTTGTTTATTATGCTTCTCATTAGGCAAAATATTACACTTTCATCTTCTAGTTCAAGTTTCAACTTGCGATATTCCTTTAAAGCAAACTATCATTTAGATATCGGGACATTACAAGAGGTTGCATCACTTTAAGTACATCATTTCTAAAAAGTGGCAGTAGGTACCTATGGGGAGTCGGTTCTTCTTGTTGGCGGGCGTGGTAGCTGGGGAGAGCTGGGGCGTGTTGGAGGGCGTGAGCTCCAGACTGTTGCTCTTCACAGCTCGAGACTGGGGCACGTTGGCCACCAGGTTCTCCAGAGCCATGTGCTCCTCCTCCCGGAGGTGGTCCCCTGCCATCACACTACGCACAAAGTCCACCTATCCAGGAAGGGAGAAGCGTTATTACAAGACCACGATGATCAGCCATTAGGAGTCAACCGTTATTCTTAGGAAGCGTCACAGTGAGCCTGAACGGTGCGCTACAAAACGTGGGACTACACAGGTTTACGGGAGTTCAAAGGTTATTTTGAATGGAAGGAAAGAAGCAACACGAAAGCCACGCACAGCTTTCACGGACAAATACGCCACATTTATCTACCGACATAAACATAATGAACTGATAAATATATTGTACATTAAAGTCACACCGAGTCATGAGGCAGGTTGGACACATTTCTGCTTCGTTTGTTCCCGACTCACAAAGACCATCTAGGCTAGTTTTACTGTATGAGCCTCGACACGTTACCCAGAAGAACTGCGCCAGTCACTTATTTAGTAAAGCTTTAAAGTCAAGTGACTCACTTGTGTAACTCCCTTTTTAAAATGGGACCTCCACAGTTAGGATTGAACTGCTAGTAATCTACCGGTACTTGTAAACAGTGCTAAATGATGTACTGTGACAATAGGTTAAGGTCAATAATTATGCCACGTATGCCAAATGCAGAAGAGCTGCAATGGCAACTGGTTATACAGAAACCACAAATTTAACTGACTGGAATATATGTGAACAAGCAAGATATTTGCATAAAAACTACTACAAACTCTGTCTGAAGAGTTAAAACTTGCTTTGCATCAACATTCCTCCTCCTCATTCATCTCTCCTCCTCCTCCTTCACACACACACACACTTTAACTTAAACACACGTCACTAGAAACACACACTTTAAATGTTCTCTGTTGTTTATGCACTTTATCTTTATCTTGATATTGTCTTGTACTTAAGTTTATGTTGATTGTTGTTTGTCATGTCTAATGTTGCACCTTCCGCCAAAAGAAATTCCTCGTTTGTGTGAACATTCCTGGCAATAAACGGTTTCTGATTCCTAGAGTCATAAAAAGAGACATATAGATCTCCATCTCCAGAAGGATGTCTACTATACATACTCGTAAGTCATATAGTTAGGCATTTTTCTTACTTTATCCAGCGCCTGTAAATTAACTCTGCATTGGCACATTCAAGGCATTTGAGTAGTTTCAGGAAATCATGCAAATGTATGCAGAAAGTCAAATCACTGTCTGTAGGAAGTAGCTTAAAGCCTTGGACCGCCTCGAGCTACAGGTCAGCCCTGCAGCATGGTGGCAGTACACAAGAACTCAAAATGAGCTAAAGATACATTGGGATATTAATTGCAAATGAGCCTACCAGCACGAGCAGCTGATTATGGGAAATATAGACCGCAGTCCGACTGAGGCCTTCGAGAAGGTTCATTGAAGACATGGGCGGGGTCTCGACCGCTCTCCCTCCGATCACCACGTCCAGAAAGGCAGCTACACAGCTCTGCAGACCGAGGCGAAGAAGTAGAAATTAGAACAAGGAGAAATAAGTTGCGCTCTGGCTGCAATTAAATAACCATGACTAGAGTTCACAAACCTTATCAAATTTAGACAAACTGCTTTTACGCCTTGGGTCCGCATCGTCATCGGTCATGGCCAACTGCTGCAAAAGCTGCCCCACCTGTGTAACAGAGAAAAAAACAAAAAAAACAATGTTGACTGAGGAATGCCTCCCACGTGTGTCGTGCAGGGTTCGTACACATGTTGACCAGTGGAATTCCAGGACTTTTCCATGACTTTAAACAAAAATTTCCATGACCAAACTGAAATCTCGGTGTGTACATGGAAACTTTTTGAAAATGTAGTATTCAAACAATGAGAATTACAAAGCATACAATATACCTTAAATGAAACAAATGAGAGACAATAGTTTGATTAAAAGAATAAACATTACTATACATGTTTATTCTTAGAAAACACATATATAAAGGTTTATTCTTCTAATCAAACTATTATCCTTTATGTGCAAATCCATCCGTTTGGACTTGGCGTATGCCGGCTTGTAATTTGAGAGTCTTCCTTTCAAAAACACATCAATTATTTTAAACTTGACGCAAATGAACATGTGATAATAACAAATTTCCATGACTTTTCCAAAACTTTTGCGATTTAAGTTTTTTCCAGACCTGGAAATGACCATTTTTAAAATTCCATGACTTTTCCAGGTTTTCCATGACCGTACGAACCCTGGTCGTGTGTCAACAGGGCGCTCGCCGTGCCACTAACCTGCATGAGATTGAAGCGGGCCACTTCATTGATGGGGGCGTCCGAGATGATGCCGTACTGCTCGGGGTTCACTATAGCCGGGCAGATGAAGCAGGTGAGCAGCAGGTCTGTACACATGGTGCGCACCTCGCCCACCTCGAGGCGCTCCACGCATGACAGCGTCTTGTACATCTGAGACACAATCCAGCGCAGGCTGTGGGGAAAGCAGTAGGTGTTCTGCTTTAGGTAACCGATAAACTTGTTGACCAGCGCTACCAGCTTGGCTTCATTGTCCTCCACAGCCGCCTGCACCCTTTGCTTGTAGCCCTCGGAGCCCTTCTCTCCGAAGCGTTCCTGCTGGGCCGGAGTGAGGCGCTCCGTCACTTTGGCCGGGTCGATCTCCAGGTGGTCTTCGTCTTCCACCAGCAGCTGCATGATGGGTTCGTGGAGGGTCGCGGTGAGGAAGAGCTTGGCCGAGTACAGGCCCTCGGAGAAGAGCTTGAAGAGGATGCTGAAGGCACAGGTTCCCCGTCGCAGAAGGCGCCGAGGGTTGTCGCTCTCTTTCAGTTCGAACTCCACCAGATATCTCAACACCTGGGTGTCGGCGAGAAAGACGGACCGCGCCAGAGGAAAAAACACGGCATGTTACTTTGAGGCCTTGACATCGTTTCACAGACGTGTTACGCTAGAGACGGGTCACGGACCTGTAGCAGGTAGCTCTCATCCTCCTGCATGATACAGTTGCCATAAAGGGAGGTGAAGACTGTATAGGCGACCCCCTGGGTGTGCTCGTGGCTCAGCTTCTCTCCAGCCACCAGACAGGAAGCCACCAGCCTCGGGTTCTCCCTCAACCTGGCCATGAACTCGCCGTAGATGGTCTCCTGGAAGCCCAGCGTCTTGTAGCCATCGACAAACTGGGTGTCTTCCAGCATGTTGGCATGTTGGCAGCATTCAGCCGGCGAGGCCTCCGCACTGTAGAACAGAGTCGTTTCATTATTACTAATGTCCAACATATAAAACCCTGTGTAGCAACAACCACCATCAGTATGAACTGTAATTGCCTCTCACCAAGACGACTAGATCTCACCCCACATACCCATTATGGATATAAATAAGTTTTATATCTCAGCTTTTCTATGTGGGAGACGACACATCATCCAACCTTGTTCTCACTGACGTATCAAACTTTAGACAATCAAGTAGTTGCATTACATTGTTTGCTCAAAAGATTAATATCTCACTTGCTCTGCATCTGCAGCTCCAACTGATAACGGATCTAAACTGTAGTGGCAGGGCCGAGAGCCGAGAGCACCGAACATGCAGTTTCAAAACTGTTCTTACCAGCACAATATAAATTAGTCAGATAAAGATGATAGCATTTTAAATTTAAGGACGTGGTGAGCATTTTATAGAGATGCTGATATTGGATATCTATAAAAATGCTTACCACATCCGTAAATTTGAAACGGTTATCATTTTTATTTAGTAGTAATTAAGAGAGGTTTTGTACTTACCAGTATTTCAATGATTTACTGACTACAATCTAGATACTGCTGTCTTTCATTCAAAACCAAGTAAACTAAGTAAACCAAGAAACACTAATAAATGAGGCGTGAGACAGATTGTCATTTATAATACCTCTGTTTGGGTACAGATTTACAAAGTTTTGTATTTATTTATGAGTTTTAGAGGCGTTTTTAATCTTAGAGGGACAGGCTTACCGTTATTCATCTTCATGCTGAACCAGGCTAATCCCAACCTGGCTACAGCTCTGTACATTATGCACAGACATGATATTAAAATCCTTCTCTTCATCTCACTTTTGAAAGCGTATTTCCCAAAAGGTTGATCTATTCCTTTGACAAAGGGCAGAGTGGATCACAATGACGGGTCTGACCTGGTGAGAATGAGACGATCAAGGTTGATCCTCTGCTGTTTGGCAATCCATGCGGCCCGGTACAGTCTCTCAGCCGTCTTCAGGACATCACTGTTGAGCCTCTGGATCAGCTGCTTCTCCGACGCCACGTACAGCCGCTCCTGCTTCAGGTGGTGGGCCAGAGTGTGGATGTCTGGCTTCACCATCTTCACAAGCGGAGACGTAAATGACCTGAAAAAAAAAAGAAGAAAAAAAAGGAGGTAAAAAAAACAGATAAATACCAGGTACTTTTAAACTGATCAAAAGCTCCAATAACCTTTTTTTAAACCAAATAGTTGTGCAAAGTCACATGAGCAAGAAAAATAAGAGATGTCAGGTGTTCTGTATTTTACATGTACTGGATAGTAGTGGATAGCATGTGAACAGTTGTATTAAGTCCACTGCGGCTCTGGAGTGACCCTCTGATGATGTCAATAGGGCCACCACAGCCTGTGCTTGGAGACAATTTTGAATAAAAAGCCTGCGATTTGATTGGATGATGCTCAAAAGGTTAGATACAACTATTTTGATACTTAATTAATTTGTGTGATGTATCGAAGAACAAAAGCTAACAAGTGTAAGCAGGATATCACGGCCTCTTCAAACTTGAGCATCCTTTTAAAATCGGGCTCCAGCAAGTCCTCACTTTCCAGCATTGGACTTGTAACAATGTTGTGGGACCCTAGCTCGTGTATTCGTCTCTTCCCAAACAAACACTGATGATTCACAAAAACTTAGCATCCTGCACTTGTTCCACTTATAATGAAAGTGGTTCCCTTTTCTGTAAAGTCCCACATGATGCTCGCATCGCACAAGGAAAGTGATCATTTGCATTCCATGTGCCACACGGCAACAAAAGCACGAGTTCACAAGCTTCAGGAGATGCCCGATAGCATAGTATGCAAATCCCTCTCCCTTTTCTAGATAAACACAGCCAAGACATGCAACCCAAGCCAAGTGCATGAAATTTGAATGATTTCTTGGTGAATCATTTGCACAAAAGCCTCTTTGTGGCTGGTTGCGAACATAGCAAAGACAGCTTTAAGTGGAGTTATGGTTCTGGGAGGAGAATGAGGCGAGACTGGATAAACCTGCATCAGACTGCGAGGCGGAGCTATTGTTCACGAGCTAACAGACAACCGCAGCGTTAGAGTTGATGCGTCTGACAAATCAAATTCAGTTGAGAAAACAATGCTGGAGTTCCTGGAAAAACTCCACGGTTTGGTATTGTTATCAGCTTAGTTTAGTTAATCACAGGGTGTTGACTTGAAGTTGGCTAATCAGTATTTACCATTAACATGGATCACAGTTTAGAATACCAGTCGCTCATCAGGTGCTTAAGTTAAATGTTAGAACTGGTACTGTAGATCAGGGCATCATGGGGCTCGAACCCAGTTCACAGGGGATGACATTGTATCGACCATCTTCAGGAAAACGCTCTATTAGAAGTGTCCGATGTGGCCAGTAGATGAGGAGCTCCAGAGTGCACATTAGTGTTGGCCTCAGTCCAGACAGACCACCTCAACTGGGCGTGATATGTAAATTCAGCCTCTTTCCGGCCTTCTGAGAGACCCATGAAGGTGGGTCAAACCATGTGTTATTGCCCAAGAAGACATCCAACCTACAACCAGTGGAATACGTCAAAGAAATTCTAAAAACAATGGGTTTGCGGTATTAAGACAGACATTTGATGTCGGCACCTATGACGAAAAAGTGAAGCAAAAAAGCTCAAACACATACACAACAACCTCTTAACTTAAACAACATAGCAGTCATTTTCTTCTGTGACTGCAGAGTGTTAGAGAACTGTACATCCTAAATAATTTGGTATGCAATTTCATCTGAAATTATCTGTTGGTAATCTTCTAAACTTGCAGGCTTGTGGTCATCCGACAAGTAAAGATGAACCTTCTAAATAATAAATGAGCTTAAGAATTATTATAAATCCAGTTGCAAAGCGACAAGCGTGCGTCCCTTCGTCACACTGGAATCAACAGAGCCGATTAAGATTTATTAATACAACAAAGTGATATACCGAGACCGACATCTGAACCTATTAAAAGGCATGTTCTGCTGTGTGAGCGAGTTGGCATTTGACACTGGTATTAATGTTAGTCCTTTAAAAAAGGTAAGCTAATACAGAGATAGGATAATTAAGGATCAGTATGACAACAGTTATTGTCAGAGAGGGAGGTAATGACTGTATATTTAGGTTGTGATATTATATGCCATATTTGATCTTGTAAAGCTTTAAGTCACAAGCTCACAGAGACTTCCGGTCTTTTATAAACATGTTTTGTCTGGCGAACACTAAAATAAAAATGTTTTCAATTTGAAGATATAACTGAGCAGAATGCACCATTTGAATACCAACATTGGCCTTACACGCCTACAGGTACAAAGAAAGTAAGAGTGGTCAAGTTATTAGGCTCCAACTTTAGCTCGACATTACCTTCACAGGATTACAGGGAGGGTGTGAGCACACTTGACACTCAAGCTAAAACATTTCGTAGTGTCCTTGAGTTGATAACTTACAAGCCGACCGAGATGTAGCTAACACATCGAGACGGGTAGGTAAAGTGAATGTTTACATCAGTTTGTTAAGCTACATTCCCACCAGACGAGCTGAGAAACATACCAAATAAACCACGCATCACCTGACGTGAAATGCTATGAAGGAAACTGACACAACCCGAGACACCCAGGTGCGACACTGTGACCAGCCGAGACTTGGCTCGTGTTGGCACGGATTTGAGAAGAAGCGCAGACATAAACCGGGTGAGCTGTCCAACCCGAGCAGGAGCCTGCTAACGTTAACCAAGTTGAACGCGTCAAGCAGGGTGAGCTAACGATGAGCTAGTTAGCTGCGCTAGCTTAGCTTTAGGCTGCAAGCTCCCCAATGTCCCAATCTGATGAGCGAAACATGCTAACAGGTACTCAGCAACTTACCTAATGTGATTAGCGCTCACTGGTTGTTCACGATTCTCTGAACACAGCCGATCGTAAGATTTCTCAAATCAAATGAATTGTGTGTTGGCGGTTAGCCGTCTCACACTGACTTCTGCAGGAGCGAACAGTGCTGTCATTTGCTGTCATCACGCGGAGACATGCGCAGCCCGCATGCGCAGAGGCTCGTTAAAGGACGCTTTACAACCAACAGGCCGACACGCCGTGGTATTTATGCTGCAACAATAGTTGGTGCAATTTATGGAAAAATCCAACAGCACTTTGGAAAATGGAAAACTACATACTCAAACACGTATTTGGCGATTATATGATTCACATGCTATATGCCATATATTTATGGATAATATATAAAACAACATTTTAATTGCTGTTGAAAGTGCTCTAGAGAGAGTCAAAGCAAAACGAGTGGAATAGTAAGAAACCAATATTACATTTAAAAGTATATATTAAAATAAAAAAATAAAATAATAATGAATTAAAAACCAAAGAAATTACAAAGAAATTATAAACAGACAAACTAAATTAGGGGAACCAAAGTTCTGCATAAAAAGACTAGATCACTTAAAAGCTGTTCTATAAAAATGGGTTTTAAGAAGTTATTTAGAAGAAGTTACTGATTCTGCAACTTGATGTCTTTGTTATGGTTATATAGTGGAATTTTTTTCTTCATATTCTCTCCAAAATGTAACTTTGACTGGTGTTTTACTCATACTTATGAAAATACCTGACTGTCAATCTATCTGGATCGTGTGTCACAGAGGTAATGTTGTTTAATTTAAGCAACAATTTGTTTACTAATACCACTTGTATCATTGCCCAGTCTGAACAGACTAGGAAATAAAACAGTATTAGGCAAACGCATGATAGTGAAAACTAACAGCATGACGTTGGCAATCCCTCCGATCTGAGAAAAACATGTCAGCATTGCAGGGACCACATTGTGTAGTTAAACACTGAAAAAAAAAAAAACTGCTGCAGAGAGCCAAGATGAGGGCATTACAAAAAAAATATTAAAGCCGGAGGTTCACGTTATATGCGTCAGGTGGCAATATAAATATTGAAATTGCATAGCTGTGTTTTAAATTCTCCTGTTCATACTGGCCGTAAAGAGATCCCTTGCTCATCCAATAGTGATGATGGACAATATGAGTCCTTGTTCCATGCACAAACAGATTCTAAACATCATATAATTATGTGTTACTCTAATCAATTCAAAGTTTATATTTAATCCATTGTCTTTGTATAGTCTAAAATTCCATCTTTTTATTTCTATCCCTACACCACAACATCAAGGAAACACTGTCTAGGAAAACCCAGAAAGGGAATTAAAAATAAGACACAATATAACGTGAGCAAGTCAGACAAAAAAAACATAATTCATGATTGCATGATTATATGAATTGAAACAACTGTTTGTTTGACAGGCTCACTTCATTAAGATTAGGATCTAAAAGCAGGAATATTTCCCATGAAATTCCCTGACAGTACTATCATATTACAATGTGAAAAACAGGATAAACAAAAATACATCACACTTTAAATGTTGATATTTGTCATGGAATGTTTTCCAATAAGGACAACATTGTGCAGTTATAAGATATATTATTGGAACTGAATAAATACACATACTGAGCCAGTAAATAGTGTGGTTTTACCTCTGCTTACATGCGATGACGTACATTTATGGACATATAAGTTTAGTCCTGCTCAAATTGGGGGAAGAAAAATAATACATAGATTTTTCCACTAGGTGGTGGTCTAATAACAAAGAAGAACGACACCTCAGGAAAATCCTTGAGTAAATAACCTGTGAGAGCAACTTAAATCAGAGACATTGGACCATTAGTATAAACAAAGAAAAATTGGGAATCTCAAAGCATTAGCCAATTTCAAACTTGCTCATATAAACATATATATATATATATATATATATATATATATATATATATATATATATATATATATATATATATATATATATACCAATACATCACAACGTTTTTACTCAAGATAATCCACAGACATTGTTGAGAGCAGTTTCATAGAGAGAAAATAATTCCTCCATGAAACAACTCACAATGTCTTTGGATTACTTAACGGGTGAGGATTTATGTTAAAAGTGACATTGCTGTTGAGTTTTCCCCAAAAACAATGTTGTCATTTTAACCACCACATGCCAAGTGCCATATAGTCCCATTCTACTGAAGAGAAGGAGGACATCTCAGCCCCAAACTAGGCAACTCACACCAACACAATACTCACACCAACACCATTGAGTATGATGAATAGAACTAAAGTTGTTTATTTGTGATTTTGGGAACTGTACTTCTTTTTCTTGTGCACTCTGGCATGTATCATAAAACCATGTGTAGAGCCAACTATGCTAATTATTGTGTCACTCTGTATGTACACTAGGTGGCGCTGTTCTGTGGTCCTGTGCTTCTAGTCAATTAGTAATATTGACATCAGGTGTTGGGCCCTGGAGAGGTCAAAGCGTTTTGACCGCTGTGGTTGTACGAGTGTTATGCTTTTAACAACCGAGTGTTAATTTTTAGCATCAAGGGACCGGGTTTATGTTATTGCACAACAAATATAATAGAGGGATCGTATGCATCGCAATGTGTCCGTGGATCATCCGATAAAAGTGAACGCAAGGAAATTGAGGCACAAGAGCGTGTCAATCCAGAGGGGAAAACACCTCAGACTGGGCTACCTTGACTCCATGTATGAAATCGTAAGCATATGAACGAAATGGGAAGGCGGATGCTTTCTTCAGACATGCTGATCAATCTAATTGATGGGAACCTTCTTTTTATACCCTGCAATAGCAAACAAAAGTGCAGTGGAAGATAAATACAAGTCACAAGGTCACTCATTAATTTCCATTTATTCTATATTTTTACATGGGTTATAAACATCAAAAAATAGAAAGTTGAGGGAGGTCTTTCACAAAGATATATAATCAAGTAAAAGAGCAACCTTAGATTAGTCAACAATGGCAATGAAAGCAGGCATACCATCACATCTGGGTGCAGTGCTGCAGTTGTGTAAGGAACATTCTCATTTTATAATTTATATTTTAGTGCAAACAAGGTCTTTGCAGCTCTTGGCTCCAGGGAATTATTCAAAATTAATAATAAAAAATAAGATATAGGATATATATATATATATATATATATATATATATATATATATATATATATGTGTGTATATATATATATGTATACAAATAAAGGTTGCTCTTTTATTGCATATTATTTAAGAACATACTGCCATATTAGTTACAATAAGGTCTGAATGTCATGTTAAAATGATCTAATATTCAATATATATACCTCTTACATGTCTAAGCATCGAATGGTATCTCATTAACATAATAAATATAATTATAAGCAATATCCATATTAAAATATCTGAATATAAATAACATGCTTTGAGCAAAATAATTGTTCATTTACAATGGTTCAAACAACCTAAGTCCAGAACTGTCTTCACTTTAGAAATAGCTACACCAATACATTGCTTTGTGTCAAATGCATTTTTTTTCCTGACTGAAGGCCACTTTCAAACAAAGCAATTCATACAAGAATGACATCAAGTCTTATGACAAGATGACATAAGCTCAAACTAAAATTCTTAATCAAGTGGGAAACAAATAGGTGGTTTGATTGTACTGTCTATCAAACAACATGGCAAATCAAAACGTACCCACACAACTACGATATAGTTAAAAAATAATACTTAAGTACAAATAAACAGTTGTAATATTACAACCAGTGTCACAAGTTATAATATACATGTCTGATATAACATTTGTTGGAGAAATCAATAATTTACATTTGTTACAACATGGCTGGCCTGGCTGTGTCTACTATTATGTGCTGGCAATGCAATGTTTATTTTATAAATATTGTGTGCTTCATACATTATCTGCAGAAACTGCCCAGATCATACATGTTCACATCTTAAACACCCGGGTAACTTATGACTAGTCTACATGCAGGCTAGTCTTCTGAATGCAACAGGATCAAAACAAGCCAAAAACAACATAGTGCATCCTAAAAAAGTGTGAGCATACTGTATGTGTGTGCGTCTTTGTTAGCGTGTGTGTGTGTGTGTGCGTGTGTGTGTCTGTATGTGTGTGTGACAACAGAGAGAAATAAGAGAAAGAGAGAGACACTAGGGGAGATTGGTCAGATAAACACAGATTTCCATATCAATGTTCAATTTGCTAAACCATGTATTTACAGTTTGTACATTTAGTGTAGCTGACATCATTATCATAACTATCTAGTGCTGTCTTATATAATATCATCTAGGAGATGAGGGGTACCAACCCAGTCCAGTGTTCTTGGCTCGGATGCAGCCATGATCATGCACATGAACTGTTTCCCTGTTCTCTTATCTAGTGGGTAGATTGTAGTTGGAGTGAACCTTTTGTTGCTCTCCACAAACTCACACAGCTGATTATAGATGTTGGGGTACTCATGACGAAGGAAGACTCCCCTGGTCCTGAGCTTACGCTGGATATTGACAAAGCATACCTCTCTGGCTTTCCTTCCCTCCTCTCCCTCCTTGTCGATGTCCGGTGTGCCAGGAGGCGGAGTGAGAATGAGTGTTTCCATTTCACTATCCTTTCTGAGTACCTTTTTGTCAGGGCTTGAGGAAGCCAAGGACACCTTTGCATATTTTCGAACTGTTGGTGCTGGGACCCTTGGTGAAGGTCTGTTAGGCACTAGTTCACCAACAGCTACGGATACATTCAGAAGAAAACATTCATTGGGGTCATACTCGTTGCCTGCCTGTTGCAGGTCCTTGCAGTATTCACCAAGGTTATCCTTGAATCCATCCAGCTCTCTGAGAGACAGGTATGTGGGAGACATGAGGAGGCTCTCGAGCCCAATTTGGAGGAAGTTGTCAACTGTCTCCGGATTAGCAAAACCCAGAAAGAGAACGCCTCTCCCTCGGGAGAGATAGCCAGCTTTAGCAACGCGGGAGAAGGCTTTGTGGATCCCCGTATTCTCTCTGCAGAACTTCAGAGTGTGTCGACACACACTGTTCACACGGCTGTACAGACAGGTCTCTTTATGGATTTCCCAGTCATCCCTGCGACAGTTTCGTGAGCAGTAAAATGTGTAGCAACTGTGACATGACTTAAAGTACAAGCAGGCGTTGAACATACTCTCAATCCGGTTGCACTTCTTGTTGGCGCACACCATAGTGTCGTCCTCATCTGTGCTGTGGTCTGGAGAACATTCTTCTGCACTCCTTTGTAAAGCATCACACCCACTATCAGGGTCTTTGATTGTGTCAGGGCTGGATTTAGATGACGGGAGCTGTGTGTTCAGACATCCTAAGTTTTCAAGTCCGGAAGATCCTCTGTCTTTGTCGTCATCTGCAGTAATGAGTTGCTTCAGTTGGTCTAAAAGGTCCTCGCTTGACTGTCTGCTAGTTGGTGGTTTGTAATCAACGACCAAATCAGCTAAGAGTTCGTCAAGTTGCTCTAGACTCTGCTGGAGGGAGAAGTTGTTGTGTTTCCTCTCTTTGGTTATGTCCTGTGTATTTTGTGGCTTCTTGTGATCCATTGCTCTCGAAGATGGTATCTTTTCACCGTCAGACATATCCCAGCTGACAGAGTGCATATCACGCCGCTTACTGTTGTTGCCTGCACATATGTCATTATCTGTTATGGTTATTTCAGGAGTTACATACCAGTGGCCACTCTTGGTATTCCTCCACGGATTGCTTGAGCCCCTCTCTAACGAGCTCTCAGAGAGCGAAAGGGCAGCATAGCGTCTTGGTGAACTTGAGAGGTTAAGTATGACAGGTTGACTCTGTATGTCAGAGGGTGCTGCATGCTTTGCTTGGTGAAACAGGTTCTCATAGCTTCGACCACGGGGCACTGATTGTTCTTTTTCGTGCCGGGGATATAGAATATTGTCCCAAGACTTGGAATGGTTTCTGACCTCTGCTCCTAATCTACTTGTCTCCACACCGGTGTTAGTAAACCACGGGGGTGTACTGGGGTCTTGCCTTACTCTTGGTGGTGTGTGCTGAGAAGACTGGTTGGAGTAGCCAGATATACTTGAGCGATACCAGTCGTCTGAAAAGGCCTGCGACATTCGAGGGCGTCGACGACCCTCTGTATGGTATGGCCTTGATGGAAAGTACTGCTCCTCAGGAAAGCATGGTTTGGAATAAAACGACCTTGAGTTACTCATATAGCATGGATTGGAACGGTTGTCCTCTCCATAGTAAGATCTAGACAGTGGAGTTTGAGAAAAGTATGATCCTGCCTCACTCGTGGAGCAAGGCCGAGTATATACAGAGTGTGCTGGCTCTCTGTTGGAAAAGTTTTCTGTGTAATACGACCTGACAGGAAGGGTGTGGACCCAT
Organism: Liparis tanakae; assembly: GCA_036178185.1. Taxonomy (NCBI): domain Eukaryota; kingdom Metazoa; phylum Chordata; class Actinopteri; order Perciformes; family Liparidae; genus Liparis; species Liparis tanakae. The sequence goes on from CM070094.1 coordinate 20,842,215, forward strand.
CGATTCCTTGGATCATACTGACTAGTCATCGTACTCCCATGGCTGGTTAGACTGGACCGGTCATCCTGAACGTATGCTCTAGGATACGGATGGACTTGATACCGAACTGGGTCCTCCGTATAGAAAAACTTGGTTGGTATGTTAGGATTTGAGTAAGCTCTTTGTTCTTGGCTCAGATATGGTGCTGCTGGTGACGGCATTCTGTGCATGTCTAGATGCTGGTAAGAAATAGGAGACATGCTGGTGGTATAGTTGTATCCTTGTCGAAAATCTCCACTGTAGCATTCACTCGGAGTAGGCGTTGGTGAGGACACAATATGTCGAGGTGCATATAAACCCCTACTGCTACTAGCCTGGGAGTATCGCTGCCAAAGAGGATCAGTTCGTACATTGGGAACCTGCCTCGACGTGTGCTGCAGTACAGCAGCATCTGGTTTAATGTCAACACGGCACCTGACATGAGGGGTTATAGCTGGTTTACCTGGTTTACCCTCCTCAAAACAGTCCGAGACATAGAGGGGGGACTGAGGCTGCAGTTTGATAGGATGCACATCATTCAAAAAAGCCTTGTTTGAGGAGTAGGATTCTCTATGTGTTTCAGAAGTCCTGAAAGTATCTGACGCAGCCTGATGCGCATCCCTCCCCTTCCTGGCTCCTGGAGGGGACACTGAGATGGGCACAGGAGTGAGGGTGGACTTAATTCTTGGAGCGCTTCTAGATCTTGTTTTCTTTTTAGAGTCTGACCATGTAAGATGGCTGGTTTTCTCCTGGGTGGTGTGCTGCTGCTGGAACTGTCTGGTGTTGAACAGATCGGGAGACGAAAAGCGAAGGTGCCCCGGTTGATCTAGTCCGTTCCACACTAGATCTTTGTTTAATGTCTGATGCTCATCCCTCTTGTAAGGGTACTCCATTGAGGAAGAGAGGGACTGTTGGTCATCTAGTGACTCAATGAAGTCAAAGCTACGGCAGTGTCTTTTGTTGATGATTTCTGGTTTGTCTATCATTTTCAGGTCACATTGCCGTGAGGAGTGGAGAGAAATGGAGTGGTCGCTGATGGGATTTGAAGTAAAGTCCCGATATAGAGTTGATGCCAGTATATCAGGGGGATGCGTTCGTGTCATCTTAAAGGAACGTCGATGCTCTCCATTCAGTGTGATTCAAGATCAACACAGCCTGAGGAAAGGGAGAGAAGAAAACAAATACCCTTCAATGTAATTTAAATGTACAGTTATTTGTTGATGGCAATAGTAGGATCAGCATATGTTTAATTAGTCTGTCAACCAAATCGTTTCAAATCTCTTGAAATAAGTGTAATGTTTTATTTACAACAACCTGAACCCATGATACAGAAGCCTGAAACAATGGTAGCATTTAACAGATGTGGTAGATTATATCTCTTGAGATAATTTAGCAAATTTGAGAGGGCAGTTTTTATGTAATCATACCACAGATAATGACAATGCATGACCTTTAATTAGATTGGAGACACTGTATGCTAACATTCTATAATTGAATTAATGAACTACACATTATCGTATTATCTACTCTGCAGAATTGGATATTGTTACTGCATAACTGTAGCAAATGATGGTTTACCTTTCAATCCGGTGATGTATAACCAATAACAGTACATATTAGACACGTTAAGACGTAAAAAATGAGTGACTCATGTTTAAAAGAAAAATTCTAACGATGCAACAAAGCCTTTCTGTTTCCCACTGTTTTGATTATTCACATCTTGTGAATGAATAATATGTAAGTATTTTTTTTAAGGGCTTTGAATATTATCTCGATCAAGATTATTCCATTTCAACAATGGATTTATGTGTGATATACACATGGGCTTCCTTGTTGGCACCCACTCACAAGCTAATGCTGGGTTACCATCTGTTTATCGTGAGGACTGACCAGCCATCCCCCCGTCATGTCTCCACAACACACCTAAATATCTCGTCCTTTCACACATGACAACCATGGCAAACCAACAATTTGTATTCGCTTTTGTCTTTTTCTTATATTTCTTTGTTTCATTGACAAAATATAAGATACCTGTGTGTATTTTGCTACTCTAGTTGTATGCAAGTATTCTTTATTTCATTTCAAAACATTTTTATATCCATGATTGATGCGCATGATTGAAAAACACAGCTAATGAAAATCAGATCCCAGATAATTTGGTAAGATGGTACTTTTCTTTAGATGTATCATTCATTTTCTCCAATTTCATGACATCATAATAAATACTTTAGAAGTCATCTTATAGTGCCAGTGTTTTAGCTGCACAAGTAATTAAAGACCTCAATTTGTCTTCGAACTTTGAATCCAACAATTGGAGAACAATTTATAGAAGCTACTCAATTGTAGTTTATATATTTTTTCAAAAGTCTGCTGTTCTTCAAAATTTAGGCTACCTTCTGTACTAATATCAGCTGTTATATATCTGTTGGTAATAATGGTCATGAATGCTATAAATCATTATAATATGAATACCATCTGCCACCTTGATAAGACTAAGACATTCTATTACACAGCATAATAAATATGCCCAATAGGGGGCATGATGTGAAGGCTGAACATTCAGTGAGAAGTGTATACCACAATCTATCTGTCCTCAAACAACAATAGCTTTAATACATCAGTGGATTTGAATTAGCTAAATACTCAGTACTGTGTATAGTATTTTCACAATATCCTGCAAAGCAGCTGTACAAGTTCCAATAGTAATGCAACAAAATGGCATAAGAGAATAATATAATAGTGTTAATAGAGTTAATTTAGTAGGTCTATGTCACTGTTGACATCACTAATGACCACCCCCGACACACTTTAGAGTCCATGTGGAAATCAAGTGAAATGTTAATATGTTATAGATCTAGGACTGAAGATAAGACGAAATTGCATATTTGTTTTAAATTAGAAGACAAGGTACATTCCTTCCTCTACTCATCCTTGTGGTCTCAGGTCTTCTTGAATAAAGGGACTAGACTTTTCTGCACAATAAAGCCGCATGCCACATACTGTCTCCATGGCTACAGCACACAGCAAAGAAACCATCCAACACTGCTGGAGTTGCACACTCAGGGAACAATTTCAGTCAGGAAAAAAATGGATTCCCATTCCCAATGAACTGCTTTAATATTCTCTGTGTGGGCAACATCCATCTGTGATCCACAAGTGCAACTTAATATTGATCTTATATCAAAGGATACACCAATACTATTGCTATACTAGTTTCCTTATAGAGCCAACAGCTGTCTTTTCCTGTGACAGCTTTTATTTTTCTTGCACGAGGTAATGGTTCTACAGGCGGTTTAATATCCATTGAGCTCATATTCAACTGTGTTCTGCCGACAACGTTAATATTGTCCCACAATAACAAATGCGATGCAGAGACCTCCCCATGGGTCCACACCGAGGCGCATTGAGCCCCCGCGTTACCAAATACTTGCTCTCGCGCACTTCCACAGCCTTTTTTTTACGTTGGTGCTGCGGCACGACCGGCCCTCCATCCTCTGAAACGGACCTAATGCCTTCGAGCCGCGCATGACATAATTTCCACATCATCGAAAAAGCAACGGGTTGAAACCAGGACGGAGAGAGGGGGGGGGGGGGTGAGTTTGGCTAAGTTTGGAAAGGAGAGATGTCGCGAGTGAATCGGGGGCCTTACCGTCTCGCCATTGGGTAAATCGCCTGCGGTGACCATCGTGAAGCGGCAGCCTGTTCCCCGCGAGGTGCAGCTTCAGCCCCACTGCACCAGCCGTGCGCCTCCCGGAGCCGAGCACTCGTCCTTCATGCTGCCTTACATGTTGTCTCCTTCACCCGGCGATGCTCTCGGAGCCGCTTGTGGTCTGTGTGTGTGTATGCTGTGTGTGTGCGTGCGTGTGTGTGTGATGGAGGGAAAAGAGGAGGTGTGTCTGAGCCTACGCTTGTGCGCGTGTCTCTGGAGGCGTGGTTGTGCGTGTTTTGATGGGAGGGAGGGAGGAGGGGTTGGGGGTGTTGGAAGAGGCTGGGGTGGGTGATCAGTCTCGGAACAGCAATGCAGTCTCTCCGTTCATCTCGGAACATGGAGCCCCGAGGACTAGTGCATGGGCATTTCCGGGATAGCTGCTGCTATGTGTTTGGTCCTCCTGCAATGCGAGGAGCTTATAATCAACTTTCTTCATCACGAGGAAAAGCGATTCGGACGTTTCAATTTGTAGAATGTTTGCAGACAGACTGCTGCCTGCAAAATGAGGCATATTCTACACTTCACTGGTTACTTCTGATCTTCCTCCCACACTGTTGCACATGCATTATACATGGCGATGAGAAAAATGTGCTCTGTGCCTGTATTATGTGGATTGTTTTCATGAACCATTATCCACCATTTATTTTCTTTCTATCTGTTTTACTCGACCAAATCCAAAACCAGATAGTACATATGTTTTATTGGCACTGAAAATGTCCTTTTGTAATCTGTGGTAATCAAATATTCCTTGACACAACAGGATTTTGGATACAACACTTCATCAAGTGTTGTTTGCAATCTTGCAGGATTCAAAAGCATTGTGCCTTCCTTAGCTCGCTCTGTGCCACACACATCTGCCCTGGAGTCTCCCCTCGCCACAGCCTTGTGCATTGTCTGAATTGATGATGCAGACAGCTGGCTGTGAGCCCCAACTGGGAGCATGTCGCTGGAAAACTGCTTATTGAAGCAATCTCACAAAAGACACATCACTACAGACAAACGGTGCTGATAGGGCTGACGATTGCAATGCTGTTTAGCATTTAAAGGGCTCATTTTGTTACAGGAAATGCATATTTACACTGCTTGCACATAATCACCAGGTTTCTATCTATACTTTTCCTGCATGCAACTTGGTTACAAAACACCATGGCTAACCGAGACTCCATCTGTGCATACCACGTGTATGAGATATGATTCAGAATGACAGAACAGTGGATCTCACATTGTGTAGCATCCAATCTTTCCTGCAGAGAGTGGGCTCTATCTGAGCACGTGTGACTCACCCTCTCAAACACAGTGCATTGGCATCAGTTTGTGTCAGCTGTTGGTTAGCAGGCATAAGTGTCTGTCAGCTGGCTGCTAGCAGGTGTCTTAGGCACCTTGTAGGCTCGGTGGAGAGGAAATCAATGGCCCTCTGTTGATTAGAGGCCCCTCTGTCAGGGATCAATCAGCCTGATACCACCAAAAAGCAACAACATTAAAGCAGAACCCTGCTGCACTCCGGCGCCACTGCTCCAACAAGCTTGCGTGCTGCTCTGACGTATCAGCCATAATGAGACATGAGGAGGAATCTGGACATTCTGCTTTGTTGTCGTGTTCCCATTAAAGGGAATTGCATAAGAAATGCAGGGATGCACATCCAGCTAAACCCCGCTGCTTACAAAGGCAAGCCCATAATAGCTAGTGTGACAGGCTAACACAAAGCAACTCTCAACTTGGCTTATTGTCGACTGTAATGACATGTCAGAGGAAACAAGGGAAGCATATTAAACAGAAATGTAAAGGCAAACACAATTTACCTGGACTGTTTCACAAGGAATCCCCAGGGGAGCTATGGGAACGTTGTCCACGCTCCCTGCAGTGGTTAATATTTCACATAACCAGCATATGACCTCTTGGATATACACATGTCAGAAGGAGGTTGGTTCCTTCAGATCTTCCAGGACATTTACATGACTGTATAAAATATGTAGATACTCTAATGCAGTGGCCTCAGAGATGAGTGAAATGCAGCAGCTGTGAATTTGAAGGCTCTGGGGAGATGCACCCAGTCTTCCCTTAATCCCAAATGAACCCAGATTAAATTCTCAACCAATTAATCCACTCAATCCTCTCTTCCCAACTTTCTTTCCTAGACGCGATTTACAGTTGTGGCAGTCCGTATACAGCACATGACACTCAGACCACGTGTTTCTTTGAGGATTTAGAAGCAAGGAAGTATTTAGATGCTCTCTTGGAAAAATCGGAAGAAAATAGCTTTAGCCGGCATAGTTTTGATTCCTGGTGGATCAGACTAGATTATATTCCATGGATTGTTAGGCCTTTCCAGAGTGCACTTGAGTTAGTGACATTCTTACTAGTGTTCTCATGTAGCTGACACTGCATGTTGTAAAGGAATAAAAATCAATGCGTGTGGAAACGTTGACCAAACGAGATACTCTTGAGACTTGAAGAATAGAATTGAACAACAATGTCATTTCTCATTCTTAATTAGCGACTTGTGTTTACTTTGGCCGCACACAAAAAGAACATTCGAATCCACTGCAAGTAGCACAAATAAACAAATTAATGTACAAGCCAAACCATTTGGGAGCGGTATCCATGGTAACCCACACTGAGTAGGAGCAAAAGAGACTGAATTGATTTCAAAGGGAACGAAGTAAAGCGCTGATGGGAGTCTTCCACGGAGACCGTAAAAATGCACGTCACACGGATGAAGGGAGGTAAACGGCGCTTGTAAACCTTCAACAATCCGCACCGCAGGAGGGATTGAGCAGTGCAGGTTCACAGCGATGCACGTTGGGTGGAAACGTACAGCGTCAATATCTCGGCTGGCCCAAATTATCTCGAGCAGAGATTGACAATTTAAAGTTAGCATAAGGTATAACATAAGGAGGCCCCCTGTGGCTGCCCCATGGTAAAAATAACACAGGAAGAAAGCCCGGTGTGGGCAGATCCTCCTCTCAGTACATGTAGGTCAAAGTAAGAATAGTGTAGATGTTATTCACAGCTGCACAGAGATAACACACACTCCTCTGTCCCGGTCTCCGGAGTCCCAATAAGACATCCCATGGTGAGATTTAATTAAATCTTTAGGACAAAGTTCTCTCATCCATCATCATCTGTTCTTCGGCGAAGGAATCACTCAGTCATGTGTGCATGTTTATTAAAGAGGAAACACATTTAGACTGAAGGGACGGGCTTCTCAGTGGGTGCAGTTTCTTTCCAAGGCCTCCTGATGGTGCGCATTATTTGTGGATGTGCATTGTCACTAGGCTATTGTTATGTAAGAACATGGCAGCAGAATACAGTTATATTACATTAAGAGAGTTTCATCAGATTTGTCAAACCACGATTGAGGTCAGCAGGAGGTTTTATAATGGAAGGCTGTCATTACGGTCCCGCTATTCAAGACTGGACACACAACAGGTCTTTTGTGCCTTGGTTAGGAAGAATCAATGAGGTCCTTCTAAATATGGATATCTCTCGCTCTCCATCCCACAGCAGAACAATGCAAAGTAGTACTGACTTGCACTAGTTGTGAAAGGGTGCGGGGCGGGCCATGTGTAACAGCTGTATAGCAGCCACTGTTTCCCATTCAACGACGACCATCTGATTTCTGAATAAAACAACTGAATTGTGGACTGACTTTTGTTTTTCCTCCATAGAAGAGTGACTCAGTTCAAATGAAGGAGTCCAATGTGACATGACCCCAGAGCCTGGAGTCTTTCCCATTCAAATCCTGCTTAGTTTGCGCATTCTATCAAACTACATGTGCAAATAGGTTTTGACACTTAAAGTGTGTAATCACGCATTCCGGTTGCCATTTGCATCCATCCAGATGCACCTGATGTGCTCTCAGCTTTCTCCAGGCCATTTAAATGGGTCAGCTCTGGAAATACCCTGGCTCAGAGAAGAAGTCGTGAGCGCCCCTCCCGTAACAGAGCAAGACTATTGCTGGCCGTACCCTTGAATCCTTTGTGTGTGACCTGCAAAGTCATAGATGTTGGATTAGAATGATTACGCAACACCTCAAGTGCATGACTGTAGTGGGAGGAAATCACCATTTCTGTTGTTTTCTTTGTGAATGGATGGTATATTTTGCCAGCCGGCTGTCCTCTTATACCAAAGTACTCCTTTGTGAATATAGGATATAAAGGGTTTTTGTTTTTATTCCAAATATAAAGGGTTTTGGGTAAATGATGTCAAAAAAGTAGAATGTAGCCATCATCCAGAACATGTTCAACATGAAGTTGTGTCTGTCGAGACAAGAAGTGCAGGTGTGTCGACAGATTTAAAAACCACACTGACCTTTCGTGAGTGAGCTGCCATATTACATCCTGCCCGCAAAATTGGATTTTGCACTCCAGACACTTTTGTCTGCAATGGAAATCTCAAGGGAATAAGAAATTGATCCATTCGGTGATTAAAATTGAGCTTTCTTTCTCACTGCATAAAACCAGCCACACCAAATATTTAGACACGGCAAATCACTTCAAAGTTGAATAAAGGAAAGTCAAATATATAAATTATGATGTATTTGGTTCCGCTGTAGATGAGTTATACAATAAAACAAAGAGGATGAGTAATACTATCGGCCTCTCTCAGCTGCAGCTGCTGCATTCACAAATGCAGCCCTACTTAAAGTGCTAAAGACATTGTAATATTATAAATTATTTGTTCCTCTAACAGTATGAATCAGACCACTATCCGAACAAGAAAAGGTAGATTAACTACGAGTAGCAGTATTCAGGGAGTCATTTGTTCATATGTGCCTGATTAGTTTAGTTTAATAGGAGTATGCACAAATTATTAATCATGTTTTCTGTGTGATTATGACTCAAAACCATATGATTAAAATGCATGTTTTAGAAGAAAAAATGAAAACAAGACCTCTTTGTGAATTATAGAAGACAATAGCCAATAAAAACCACGTCTCTGTGATGTTTGTTCGCTGAATAGTGAAATACAATCATCTCACTTCTAAAAATAAAATGTGAATCCTAACTGGAGCACGAACATGTATTTGACCTTATTGTTTGAGAGAGATGCTCTTCCAGTTTGATAAACATCTAGCTCACATTCCTCTAAAATATGATTTCACATATTGCAAGTTGCTTTGTTGAAAAAAAAATTCAAATGAATTTAATGAATTGTTCTGATCAAACATACATAAAAGGGTTATTACGCTACTGTAAAATGAATTACATAACCTGTTTAATCTGGGCAGGGTTGAAGTCTGTGGTAGTCAGACTGCAAGCCAGCACCACCTTGTGGTCACATTAGTATGACTCCGATTACAATAACTGCAAAACATCTACAGTTTTGGAGATCCATTTAAAGCCTACTATATTGTCATTTTCAGCTCCTTCTTGACCATGAATGTTAGATTTTTCAAAAATAATTGCATACTACTATAATACAAAACACAAGCAGATCAAGCACAACTCCTACCTGGATGGGAACGAGCAATTCCAAAGCGAAAATTATATTTTCAATTTATTGATCTAGTTGTCATGGTCAGGTCATAATGTTTTATTTTCATACATTTTTGTTTTAGGGGGCTTTACAATCTGTACAACCTACAACACTCTGCTGCTTAATGTAAAGACATAACTAAATGAAACTTGTTATTGTTTCATATTCAGTCAACTACAAATGAAAGGGTCGTTGTTGGTCATAGACTTTATTAGAGATGTGCATGTTTTAGTAACATATAAATGTTCACTTAATATAGCTACATTGCATATAACATCAAATATTACTTTTTTTTACATTTAATTCAATTCCACCATGATTTACATTATGTAATATCTAATTTTTGATTGACAAAAAACTTTTTGATTCTTGCACTTACATTTATGATGTACATTTTAAAATATGGCAGGCATCAACTGACAATCAGTTTAACTCAAATGTGTAAAGATGTAATCTTTTTACAATGATAATACAACACATATAAAAAAACAATAAAACCATTCACAAATAAATCAATGTACATTCACAGTCAGATACATCCACCATAAATAATGTCAACTTTTAAAAAGAATGTAAATATCCAAAACATAAATACATTACTTTGCATTACTGTCATCGCTCATCCTGCCAGTCTCGGGAGGCGCCATGACAAATGGTACGTCCTATAATGGCCAACAGGCCTCTGAGCAACAGTATGACATTTTTCAAAGTTAACCATCCATGCTAATTCTGATGGCTCACTTTCATAAATTACGCACTCAATGTAACAATTACACAAAGTTGCTCTTACTGATTATCTTGGCATTGGACTGTACCACAATACATCAGACAGCAATGCACTGACACTGAGTCCCTGTAAAGTTTTAAAATGAAGCTCTGAACCACTAATGCATAAACGTACAAGCCCCATATAGTCCTGCCTCATAGAAAAAAAAACAAGCGTGTCCAAAATAGTTGAAATAAAATCAGAATAAAGAAACTGAAACTATGAGACACACATAATATCAACAAGCACAAATAGCAGCAGGGGATACAGGGGACAATCTGCCCCCAAACAGACCTCTGTACAACACATCTATTTGGTTTCACCAGTTACAGAACGACATTCACACGCGTATGCACCATTGAGCACAAGGGGTCACTGTGGCTACACAAAACACAGGCAGCAGGAAGAAGAAGAAGACGAAGAAGAAGAAGAAGAAGAATCTGCAGGGGGAACCAGGGCTCCTTTATACTTTTGGCTATTGGGTCTTCTCTAAAAAGCATGATATTGCCATACTACGTTGACATTCAAATGGAAAGCACTCCTCTGGAAGACATTTTAGTGCCTGGTCAAAGAAAAAGTTAACATTGCTATACTCAATAAAACCTGACTCAATCTACTAATTTACTGTAAATCCATCGCTAGATTATAGTAAGAAGCTTTTTTCAATGCATTGCATTGGAGTCGAGGGACTATGCAATTAAACGTTCTGCATATAATCAAATTGTTCACTAACTGTACTTGCACTGTTGCAAGCCCTGCCTGCATGTGCTGTATCATTCTGTGCCACACCTGTCACACACACAGCAGCACCCCAGGGTGGGCACACCGAGTTGTTGCTTTGTCAAGTGGCAGACGAATAAACCTGAAAATAAAGTCTTCATACATCAGTCCGTGTCACTGTATTCAAGTATAATTTTGCAGTATTCTTTGTGTGCAAATGCATCGTAAATAATAGAAAGATTCTACTTTATTAAAATGCATGCTTTTCCTTCATTATTAGTAAACAACTGCAATGGAAGACCCTCACCCACATAGTGTCACAATCAATTGGAAAACCCTGAGCCAACTCCATTTGATCTGACGCTCTTGTCTGTGTAAGGCATGCTTTTTAAGGGGGAGCGCTTTGGGGCTTTTGTTCTTGTGCGACAAAAAAACGTGAATCAAAGTGGCGGCAACATCATTCTCACGACACCTACACGGTTACTGTACTAACTAATTCAACTACATGTGACGACACAGTTACAAGCGCCAATGTCAGGGGTTGGAAAATGCGGCCATTGCCTCCTGTTGACATGCAGCCAGGACATCACCGTGAGCGGTCAACAGCTCCAACAGATCTAGCGTTAACTCTGGACATACGATGTGTGCAGCTGTGCTGCGTTAGGGACTGTACAAAAAATATGTTTGATGTATCAGAAAAGGGTATTGTCGTTTTTATTTTTGCTAAGGAGAGTGTAGTCTTACTTTTTTGGGATAGCAGGGAAGAGTCTTTTGTGTTATTCTATCTTATCCCATATCTCTACACTAGGTCATATTGTATGTTGTTTGTGTGAAATGAATTATACAAAAATAGATAAAATAGTTCATAAATAGTCAATTAAAAAGGTGGCTGTCATGTGTGCCATAGAGGTGTATTTTTTCCATGTGCAGAGGATATAATCATAATAATAATACGTGTTAGCTAGTTCTATGTTTAAAAATAGAAATAGAATAGTTGTATTTTCACTATTTTGCTATGTTTGGAATAAATATATAAATTTAACAATATTGGAAAACCCTGTGGAGGGCCTTGCCATTTTATAAAATAAAATATTAGATTTAGTCTTTTTTTTGTACAGTCCCTTTATTCATTCAGTTGGTGGGCTAACCAACCAAAATGCAAACATAAAGATCATAATGACTGCATGGCACCTACAACCAAGTGGGAGCAGTATTGTGTTGTTTAGTTTCTCATCGTTGTGTATGTGAGCCCATGCATGTACAGGCTTTGTTCTGTGGTGTGTTTGCGGAACACAATTAGTGGATGACTTACTAAGCTTGTGGCGAGGCAAGGAATGTTTCAGATATCGGCGCCTAAATTAACTGTGTATTCTACTTTTTGTTCATTTTAAAAGGTGTTAACTATTCAGGCAGTGGGTGTCAAGTGTGCACATTTTCACATCATGGTCATCAATGCACGTAAATTGGATCGTGTTGGTCCTTGTTCGCTGGGAGTATCTGCCCTTCAGTTTGCCTGTCCATCTGTCTGTCAATAGGAGGAGAGGAGGGGGGCTTCTGCCATCTCAGTCTGAGAAGAGACTGGCAAAAGATTTGCGTAGATTGCGTATGGTTTCAGCCTTCACCTCATCCTGGCTAAGGCTGGCTCGTGGCGCTGGGGTTTCTGGAATGTTGAAGGTATTGGTAAGAGACTGGGACTTGCTATAAAGAGAGGAAAACGGCAATAGAGAGGAGGAAGAGGCTATTAAAGTCATGCAGCAAACCAATGAAATGAAAAGTCATGGACCACGGCAAGAGAGAGAGAGGGAGAGGGAGAGAGAGGCAGGAGAAAAGAGGCTCAGTAAAAAAGTATAAAAGCTTTTTATATGGCCATGCACCTTATCATGTATCATGTATCATCAAAGCATGACAGTAGCTTTGATATGATATAGTGAATGGCGACTTTTCTGGATTCAAAGAGATGATGACAAGTGCTGTACGTCTCTATTTCAAGAGAGCATTATATAATATAATATAACCCTAAATCAGGATCATGTGAGTCCACAGAGTGAGAATGTATTGACCACAAAGAAAGAAGCAATAATACAGATTTTCTTTTTCAGAAAAAAACTTTCTAAAGCAATTACAGCTGAAATGTAAATGTACTTGTTCAGCTTTAAGGTTTTCGATATCGTAACGGTTCAGAGTTATCAGTGTTGTCTCACATTATATGTTGCGACTTAAATCGGGTGGAAAAAAAACAATTAATTTCTTTCCAGGATATGTCAATAATAATTCAGATTAAAGTAGCTTGATTAAGAATTATACAAATAAAAATAGCAACATTTAGATTTCTTTAATAAATTAATGTAATAAATTAAACTAAACATTAACCAAAAAAGTTTGAGATTAAATAAAAACTATAAGTACTTTAAAAATGTGTATTTACTTTTTTCTATCCTTTCCTGATAGAAAGAGAAAACTAATTAAAAATATTGAACATGTGTTAACCTGTGTCCTAGAATATGGAATGTGACAAATGCAAGCCAGCTTCAACTTGTTGTTTTAATGTATGACGACCTGAAATGTTGTGTTTGGTGAGACTGCTGCTGAAGGACATGTAAGAATAATTAAATCATGCACATTCAAGAGGAATGTTTGTGAAACAAAGTGCATGAATACATTTTCCATGTCGCATGCAAATCCAAATGCAGGCAAAAAAAATAGCAACAAATTTGAGGAAACTCATCCACAATCATGTATCATACACACTTACTTACTTTAGTTGTGGAGAACCGCTCATAGCCGGGTTGTCCTGACTGGGCTTGTTTGGGGGCTGAGGCTTTTGCTGCAGCGGGGGTCGTCCTCCTAGACCCCCATGGCCTTGAGCAGCAGGCCGGGGCTGCTGGGTGGTGGGTCCTCCAGGGCGGCCTGGCTGTCCGGGAGCCCTTTGTTGCTGCGCTGACCCCAGGGACTGCTGCCTAGGAGGCTGTGCGGGCCTCTGTTGAGGTTTCTGCTGCAGGGGGACAGACTGTTGCCTCTGAGCTTGAGGTGAACCTCCCTGGCTTCGCTGAGGAGAGCCCTGACCAGAAGGAGTTCTCTGGCCCTGAGGGGATCCCTGACCTGGTGGCCGTGGCTGGGCTGCAGGCCCCTGGGTGGCCTTGGCCTGAGCACTGGGGTCACCGGTTGCCGGGTTGGCAGCAGGTTGCTGGGCCTGTGCAGGGGGTTGCCCTTGAGGCTGTGGGCGCTGCTGAGATGGGGGACTTTGCTGAGGACCACCTAAGAAAAACAAATTAGCAATCACATGCAAATCCTACTACGCTTACCTAGACTAAATAAAGACACAAAAAGAAATAAAAAGACATTGTATCATTTAACTTCAACGTTCTTACCCTGAGGTGAGGGGCGCTGTTGAGCCTGTGGTACTTTGGGCTGGGAGACAGGCTGAGGAGAAACTGCTTTCTACAAAACATACAGGGATTAAAAGGGCAGAGAGTAAATGTTTAGCATTCAAGAAAGGAAAGAACAATAGCTAAAGATGGAAAAGATTTTTAAAAGTTAAACTATTAGTGCTTGGCCCATTCATTTTCATTGTGTCTCCACTTCTATGCCGATGACACTTTATTATTTGTACCATCTTCCATCTATCATGGCAACAATTGGTTTGATATGTCAGTTCACTCAATGCAGCTGGAAGTACCGTCAGACTGAGTTGAATAAAGTATTGGTCCAGGCAGACATAGACATCTATTTCAGACATTACCGTCAGAGTAATTTTGCTTAAATAATATTACTGCTTCTATCCTTTGAATCTATAATAAATGCTTTATTCCTAAAACAGAATTCATCAATTGTTGTAACATGTCAATGATCTTCACTGATCTTCACTATGCTGTCTTTTACATGGTTCCACCAATTACCTTGAGTTAGGTCAAGCTACACCTCCACACTTAAAGGTCTTTGCTTTGATATGTAAAGGGTTGCATGGCTAGGCACCACATAAACATGGATATGAATGTGTTTCACTATGTATTTACTCATCATCTGTTTCTCAAAGTCATAGTCTGTATGTATACGCAGTACATATGTTATCTAATATGTTTCTGATGTTCTTTGAAACCTTGTGTGTAACTGTGCATGGGAAATAAAAACAATCCTGATTTATATTACTGACAAAAGTGTAGAAAATAAAGACTTGTAAAATACCTGTACAGGCTGTCCTGCTGTGGAAGAGCTCAAAGTGCGTGGAACCGCCTGGTTCATCTTAGAAATAACCAGCTCTGCAATCTGAACACGATCCTCGTCCTGCTGGTCTCCAATCAGTGGCATCGAACAGTCATCAACCTAAAAATCCACATATGATGGATTAGAGACCTCTCTCTTATGATCAGACACATATTTTATTGATATGATTATGTTGCCTTTTAGTACCTCTATAATGTAGTCCTTGCCATCTTTACCATGTAGAGCCTCCACAGCACAGATATCCAACCCTCCAAAGATATCAGCACAAGAGTCCACCCACAGTCTGTACCTGTAATGACGTTAAACAGATCTATAATAGTGCACTGAGACATTATAGGACTCACAATCTCATCTCCTCTGCATTGATGAGCTCTTACTTGTCTGACATGGCCACCTGTTCCAGCATAGATGAGCCAGTGTTGGTTTTCCAGTTGCCAGAAATTGACGTTCTCCTGTTTATTAGAACGTTTTTATTTTTATTATTTCGCAGTTTAACCACTTTCTTTTGATATAATAATGTACCGGTGTGTTGGCTCTTCTGAAACTCACATGTAAGCTTTGTAATTGTTGCCGATCTTCTGGATGCGGACGTCATACTTTGCATCGATGAAGGGCTCGGATGTGGCGTAAGTCTTGGTCAGTGCCACAACACTGGCAATATCTTGAAAATCATATTGATTGTCCACTTTCACCTTGAGTAGCAAAGGTCAAAAAATAAATATACTGGCATGTATCGGTCTAATAAATATTGTTCTCACATTGAATTGAGTCAACACTTGAGCAGTACTACCTTTCCCATTCCCGAGTGAGCGTGGCCCATCTTTACCACAACAGGAAAGCGGGGGCAGGTAATCTGAAACAAGAGAATCATCACACACATGTAACATGAACGAGTCTTAATCAAAGCTTTCTGTTGACTAAAATACGATTTGTTATGCATTTCTGTCAAACGGAAGTGACACACAGCACCCCTCCTCTTTTTCTGCAGGAGATTCTGATTCCTATTGACAGCCGGAACTGTCCGCCTGTGACTGCAGGGGTGGAGATGACTGCGCTGCAGCAACAGATTCTGACTGTACTGTAGTGTCACTGACTGCGCAGACGAATAATGAAAAATGAAAAACTCAGCTTCTACAAGTAACGGGGAAAAAACACTCCACAGAACATTGTATTGGTATAAGCAGCTCCTCAAGATTGAATCTTAATAGAGAATTGAATTACCCTCCTAAAATGTTAAATGTGCTGTGCAGAGGGACACTCAGTTAATGTGTGAGTGTGTGTGTGTGTGTGTGTGTGTGTGTGTGTCTCCTTAAGGCTTCAGCATTCAGACATAGCCATCAGTGGGAAGGCGAGAGAAAGGAGAGCAGATGGCAAAGAACTCACCATTTCCTTGTGATTTGGGTAGTAAACCTGCTCGATGAGAGGAAACTCATCCGAGCCCAGTTGCTTGAAGAGTCGAGTCATCTGAGCAAACTAAAATAGACACAAATGTTCAGGAGAGAGCATTTGTATTCCAAAATGTACATTTTATATCTGTATGCAGATAGAATTGTGTTACAGGGTTTCAAATTAATTGATAAAGAATACTTGCCACCCATGGTTTGTCACAGAAATTGTAGAGAGAGTGCAAAGAGTTCACACTTGGCAGTCCAGCATACTGCAGTCCGATCACTACGTTCCGGTGGTCTCCATTCTTGGCCATGCTGAAGGCATGCTGTCTGATCAGCACAAAGTCTGGCTTCAAGGATCTGGGAGACGGGACATTAGCAACATATTAAACTGCATTGCAAGAATAACTGATCGGTCATGTGGCACTTCCATTCATGGTCGAGTGGAATTGCCTCAGATTCGCAGAAGCACTTACAAACTTTCTTCACTAGAAATATGTTGCAGGGTACTTACTTAGTAACCTTATGCCCGTTCCTGATTGCATCAATGTCCACATTGTAAGTGCCTGTGGAATTCACCACCAGGCTGATTTCAGAGAAGTCTGCCTAAAGAAGAAGAAGAAGTTTAAATCACGATCACAGCAGCAGGACATTGGCATATCACCTATTCCACAAGAGTTGTGTTGAATAGGGTGCTATTATAAGATGGCGGACTTCATCTGTAGCGTGTGCTACCTGTTAAGAAGCCACAGGGGGGAAATGGAAATGCCCAGAATATGATCAAAGGGAAGCCAGATTATGCAAAATATGGGCAGGGTTATGTAATATCCCTCCAACTGAAGTTCACAGTTTAGTCACAAGACTAACGTTGGTTTATTTGAACTAGTCCAGTTATTTTATAAGTTCCAAAGAAGTAAAGATTAACATTAACACAGTACGGAAATAGTTGCCTAAAACCTACCTGTTCCACCTTGATGTCAAATTCATTATGGACCTTTCTTCCTCTGAAGACCTTCACCCTGCATGTGAAATGAAGATTTGAGTCCAATTGGTGTGTGTACTCACAGAAAAAAGATACATTTAGCTAATCTCGCTACACATGACATTTTTTACATGTGCAGAACATTTCAGAACTGACCAAGGAAAGAGATATGTCAAATACAAGAATAAAGCTGAGTTCAATGGAGCAATATTTTATTTATCCAAAAGATAAAGCAATATGTGAGTGACACTATGTTACATGTGGATATGACTGTAACTGCTTCCATTTCATCAGGACTATGCCCAAAAGGTAAAGCTCAAATAAGATGCTTATGTAACATTATTTAACTACCTGATGCACAAAGATATATGAAGTGGACATGAATCCACCCTATGAAGTATAAATATAAAAATATATTGCATGAGTGTGAGAACCCCAGGGCCTCTGTACTGTGAGATGGGAGGGTTTTGATTTGAAGATGCACAGATATGCATTTTATTATCACCTAGGGTGTCATTTTGGGACGAGAGTGCAGTGTTTTATCACCTTGGCTGAGTGTGCAGAGCTCCAACAAGCATGCATAATGCACACTGATAATGAGCCTTGACTAACCTGATGCATGCATTTGTCTTGTGCTCTTCCATCCACTCCACTTGAACCTACCTGCACCATCATTGTGGCATTAGCCCAAAGCCAATGCATTGGCAGAATGCAACACTTCTACACGAGCAACAGCTGCTCTTCGATTGAAAATGGCTCCTCTGCCTACAGTCTGTTCCCGTTTGCCATGGCAATGGTACACAAACACATCTACACGGTGTCTCCGGTCTGAGCAAAGCCCACAGCTGTTACACGTGATATATCGCACAGCACTGCACACATGTAGGTATCGACGACGAGGCACCGTGCAGGCAATGCGCGCTGCTCTTACCAGTCGGTCTGCTGGTCATCGATAACCAGGAGCATCTTGGCACTGCTGGAGACTCCTGCCCTGTCAGCTGCCTCAGATAAGGTGGCAGCCGCAGCGGCTGTGGTCTGTTTAACAGCATTTGATATGGATGAGAAGAAGCCACCACCTCCACCTCCACCCGGCTGCTGCTGCTGCTGCTGTAGAGGCTGCGGCTGAGGATGCGGCTGAGGCTGCGGCTGCTCCTGCGGCTGGCTGAGGGACTGCCGCCTCTCCGCCGGGCCGGGCGACACTGCGGGGCTTTGCTGCGGCTGGTCGGGGCGTTGGAGATCGGGCATGTAGCCATTGGGCAGGTTGGACATGAAATTGCTGTCCGAGAGTCGTCGACGCAGGTAGTTCATGATGGAGACGCTCTAGAGGAGAGATGTGCCCAAATAGCCCCAAACTGGATGCGACTTGCAGCCTGGTGTGCAGCAACTAAACGGAATGACTCGGCTGCTTTCCGTTTTGGAGGGGCGGGGATCAATGCTGCCTAAAGAGAAACAAGTCTAGTGTTATTAATCGGGTGCGGATTTCTTTATATCTACAGTAGTAAGGAATCGTGACTGTAAAGCTTGAGGAATTGGCTACGGTAAAACAAGCACACAGCATATTGATAATAGCTCATACAATAAGGGTCCATGCGATGGACTGAACCGAAATAAATAATATTCACATTAACATCTGATGGATTGTGTAAATAAACCCCACCTATTAGAGCAACCACTACAGCATTGTCACAACTATCGGCACGATGAATCCTACCTGGGAGAGTATCCAACCTGATCCACCCCAAGGATGAAGTGATGATTCCTAATTATTATGATCTCTATAACTATAGGTTACTCGCATGTCCTCTGTGCAGTGGGGAACGCGGCGCATCGGGCTGGAACCAGTGAAATGAAAGCTACAGTTCTTCCAGCATCACCGCCGTGCTCCCTTACCCTCATGCACTAGTTTTTTTCCGTATGCCCTGCGTCACTCCCAGTCATCCTGAAGGAAAGTGGCCCGCAAGGCTGCATGAGAGGAAAGTTAGGCAATGTGCAAAACACGACTTCCTGGTGGCTTTCAAATTAAACCCAAGTTGACGGGATGTTAGGTTTTATTATGTTTTACTTTATAGGTTTTACACCGCCTTGCGTGAATTATATGACAATAATATATATCTTGACATTCTAATTGAAAGGTAACATTTGTTGATTTTGACAACAACAACAAAGAACACAAATAGATAATTTCTCTTTTGTGAATCAAAGTGCCTTTTTTATATAACCATATGATTCTGTAACTTAATAATGTTCTCTCAGAAATATTGCCAGCGGTTCACTGGCTTTCAATAAGTGGCAAATCAAAGCAGTGTGGAATTCATGACAGGAAATCCATAGATGTGTTTAATACCTGTTTAAATCATGTTGGTAAACCAACATTTATTGGTACAGCTTCGAAATGTGGCGATGTGTTTCCATTGTATGTTTTATGTCATCGTAAACTAAATATTTTGCAGCATATGGCATGTAAAACAAGCACTAAGAATTTGTTTTGATTAATTGGTTGATTATTTAAATAAATATAATCAATTCATTAATTTAAGGGAAAAAAGGTTTGCAGTTGCAGCCATCAAAGCTGAAAGCACTCAAATGGCTTGCCAATGTTAAAACATATTAAGCTATTCAACAGAATATTATTTCACTTCCTGCGTTGTTCAGCCTCTGATTGTTTGACTTGACGCATATGATGGGATATGATGGTGGTGCTGATGATAGTGTAAGGGGAGTCGCTCTGTCAGACATGAGCTCGCTGTGTCTCCACAGGGTGCAGATGAGTGTTGATGTGATATTGCATCCTGTTGTGTTCAATAATGCATCAGTGGCACACTTACTGTTTAGATATCAGGGCGCTGGCTCAGTGTGTTGTATAAAATCTGCCTGTGGCCTGTTGTGTATCACCAGATGGACGCCCTGTTAAAACGTCAACTGCTGGACTCTGACAAAAGCAACCCGGTTTAATTGGTACCAAGTTTTCTCCTGCAAATAACACATCTGTCTGGAGTTTGAGCACCTGGACAAACGTCTTTATGACTTCATGAAGGACCGATCATTCCAACCTCTCCTCCTGAAGGAAATCAGAGCCATTTGTGTTGAATCCGATGGATTGTAATATTTAGAGATAGGATATTTGAGTTTTCTTAAGCTGTAAGCCATAATCAGCAATATTAAAAGAATAAAAGGCTTGCAATATTTCAGTTGATTTGTAATGAATCCAGAATGCATGATTTTTTTTTGCATTACAGAAAATAAAGAATTTTATCACAATATTCTAATTTTCTGAGACAGTCCTGTATATATACAGCACGGCACTGAGAAATAAAAAAATAAATGACATATTGACTTACTGATTCAGGTCAGACAGAAGAAACCGAGTGGTTACAGGGAAAAAAGTGTCTATTTTGGACATAAATAGAAGAAACGATTGGAAGAATTGTAATTTCATTCCTTTTTTTGTGTGTAAATGATGTATATATATATATATTTGTACAGTTTAAGTTAATTTAAAAGCCAAATGTGTTCTGTGCTTTGAAATGTATCGATGGCATCTTTTTTGTGGACAGTATTTTTTACTATTTTCTTGAGAAGTGTGACGAAAATGACATATGTTTCACTTTGTAGCTGGAAATAAAACGTTATATTTTTTTAATTTTTATACAAACATGAGTTCTCCGATTTCTTCTCTCTTGTTCATTTACTGTAATATCTAAAAACTAACATTACAAAGCAAACTGACACATGTGATCTGCATAACTAGGACATCATTAGTTCATCTTAGTAGGGGAAAGTTATTATTAATAAAAATTCATTTAATTAGCTCTTTTTAAAACTCAAAGGCACTTTACATGTTACATTCATACACCATAGACACAGCAATTCAGGGTTTAGTGTCTTGCTCAAGGACAAATCGATTGGATGGGAATTAAACCCTCAACCAATCAATCAATTGGAAGACGGACCTGCTGACCACTGACCCACTTAATGAGTAATTAACACAGAGTGCAGGAAATGAACCCTTAGTTGCTACACCTGTCTATTCCCTTTTCCACTTGGGTTTATGTAACACTACTGCGTGATGGCTTCTTCAATCCGACTGTTGATCCGTGGTCAGGTACGTCGCTGGATCGTTGGTTCGATTCCCCGGTTATAGTTAATGCCGATGTGTCTTTGGGCAAGACGCTTATCCCCAACATTCCTCCCGTAGCCCACGGTGTGTGGATGTTAGTCCTGATGAGCAGGTGGCCCCTGTCATCAGTGGATGTTAGGACTGTGATGATCTTCTGGACATGTCCCACACCTCCATGTGGGTCCTGACAGTGTAGCCTCTCCTCACTCACTGCACCTGCATCGTTTTGGAAGGAACAATAGTGATGACCTGGACAATGCCATATGCCTTCTCTTCAGTCTTATTAACACCATGGATTATTTGGAGTACACTCAACAACTGAAGAGCCACTTTGAGTTTATTCACAGAGTGATTCTCTCACTTGCACAGAAATCCCTCAAACCTAAAATACAATCATTCAAAAATGTACCGACACAGTGAGTGGTATGTGACATGCTGGGTCAGGCAGGGACCTGTACCCTTCTATCCCCAATGGAATTATTTACTCATACGGAAAAGTGATGTTCTTTTGGTTCTATTGTTTTGTTTGTTACGCACGACAGTCAAAAGACATATTAGGAGCAGAACAGTTCACCATTGTTCATCAGTGATGAGAGGCATTTTGCAGGTAACGGTATGTTATTTGTTTCCTTTGATACAAGATGATGTTACTGCATTGTTTATTTCTCACCTCAGAAACCTCACTTAGTGTCACTGTTCAGCTGTAAAACGAGAGCCTTAGAACTGGGCTGTTGTCCCTGATGTCAACAGACCTATACATGGCAGACGGATAATCTAATTTCACAGCCAAACAGTACACTAACATGTTTCTGAAAATGTTTTGCGGAGAAATAAGTAAAGTGACCGAGTATTGATTAATATTTGATCAACTGCCCATACTCTGACAGTTCAATTGGAATTCACAAGCGATTGACGGCTTGCTGTTTTTTCTGCGGGTGCGGTGGAATCTTGCAAATGCCGCATTAGTAGCTCTAAACGGAAGAAGAGGAACCTGGTTGTTCAGTCTATATGTCTCTTTCCTTGAACATCATTTCAAATGTTTCCAATTTGGAAACATGTCCAGTGTTTTGAGCACTGAAATGCCTGAGGGACCATACTTCAAAATACATTTATTTGTATTATAAATATACTCTTTCTTCCATTATAACATTTCTCTATCTTGCTTTGCACCACTATACACTGAATTATTAACGGAGAACTGATATTAAATTTGAGCAACTTCCTGCTTCACATAGTTGTTGCAGTGTAAACACTTGACTTTAGAAGATCATGGCGCAATCGCAATTTTCTTTTATGGGAGATTTGCATTATCTTGTTTTAACAGCTGCTTCAGACAGAGCGCATAACTAGTACCTGTGTATTGAAACACAATATACTAAAAATACACCAATAGTTAACACTGATATTCAAATGAATGAACTAAAAGTAGGACTATTCTAGAAACAGGGTTATATTTACTGCATTATGATCATCATCTCTCTGGGCTGCACAATTCATTTTCATTTTATCAAAATCACACGATGGCACGATGCAAGTTTCAAATTGTGTATCAAAAGGCCATTTTAAATTAGATTTCGCTGTGCTGCAGCGATGTCCTGGCCTACAATTCATATTCTAGACCTTTGAGCCATACATGAGTAAAATGAATGCTGCAAAACTAGAAAACCTGTCAAAGAGATTCGATGCATTTTAAACCCAAATTCTTTGCATTTTAAAGAATAGAAACACTGCATGGAATGGGTCAGTGAGAAAACCTGTTTTTCAAGATGAGGAATATGAAACAGTAGACAACACGTTGTTCCTGATGTTTTTAATGCTATGCAGTAACCCAGTGTAGGTTCTGATGGCATGCTGTTGCAGTGCACTGACGTAGGGGGGCAGTGTGGAGCTTCAACTGAGTTCAATACGACACATGCCATGTAGGCCTACGTACTCCCAATAAACCCTTTATCTGTGCAGCCCTTCTTTGGCAGCTGCTGTCGCCCTGTGAGGACAATCAGTATTAAATGCATTGAAAGAGGCTCATGTACAGCAGGGCGGAAGATAATTTTTATTGATTATAATGCACTAACGTCCACATATACCGAGTATGATGTTGATATGTTGGCATATATCAACATATTTATGACACTCTTAATGATTTCCCTTCAGGTGACTCCCAATGCCACCGAGTGTCTGAGCGAGGGGCCTCCGAAGACTCCGAGGGGCCAAACTCCTCAGGCGAGATTGTTCTCATGGTAGCGTCATTCTCAGGATTTAGGATTCTTTGTCTGGCCATCAACAAAAGCCGTTGGATTACTGGTGAGGCGGGCTCACAGTACAGCTGCGCGCGTGTACGGGCACGCCAGTGGAATGACTGGAGCTTCGGTGGTCTAAGAGCTTGAAAAAATGCTGTTTGGTGAGATTGCAGATCAGGGGGTGGGAGGGGGGTGGGAGGGGGGGTGGGACAGGTGGTGATTCCATGCAGGGAAACAAAAGGCACACTTCGGGATAAATCTAGAAAAGGGTGACTAATGACTAAAAAATGTGTTTTTGTACCAAAAGAAAGTATTGAATAACGCAAACGCTTCTTTAATCAGTTTGGATAATGTGGTATAGCGTGACGTTTAGCAACTGCACTTTCTACCTTTTTAACTGAAATACCTGTGAGCTCATTCTGCATGCAGAACAATAACAAGCCCGGGTGAAGGAGGGCTTTTGATTGGCTTCTGCAGCAGCCAATCCGAATGCAAGGAACGAGTCACAGGGAAGCCACTGCGCCTATCTGCACTCACCTGGATCCTTTACCTGTCGGAGCGCAGACGCAGCATCTCATTTCCTTTCCAATACAATCTGCAACTGAGGCTCGTTGTGTCCTCTGAGCTGCAGCAGACAAGTTGCTCCTCGCTATTTCGCTTCACTCAGACAAAGACCAGGCGACATGGCGGTGGCTAATTTCCAATACATTACCAGAATGAGCAGTGGCTTCAAGGTCTACATTTTAGAAGGTGAGCATGTTTCCCCTGGTTCTTGTATTGCCTTATGTTGCATGGTGAGAGAGAATACTTGTGTTACCTTGATCAGTGGAATCAAGTTGATGCGGTTATGCTTTAACATTTGAGCGTATATCACTTATAGTTTATGCGTTTTAAATTGTGTCATTTCAAACCCATATGTGTTCGTTGCAGTGGCGCTTATACATTTGTTCTTGACATGGTATTAAAGTAGATACGTTATCAAATACAAAGAATTAGATGATGGCAGTCACCTCAAACACTAACGGCTACATTCAACTTTTAGGTGAAATGTGCCTTTTGTATTTTATAATACAGTCTGTTTCTCAAAAATAAAACACAAGTGGATTTCATAAAGGGAATCTATTTAAAGTAAAGAATAAAGGAATCATGATTCAGGCTCAAGGTTTTCAAGATTGAACTCATCTGTAAATTGTGTTACTATTCTCTATTTCTGTAAACACAGCAAAGCAGACGGTCAGGCAGTATATATTCCCTATACCAGTAGGGAATAAATATCCATGCCTGAGGCACTAGAAAATCAGCATAGGTGTGGTTGTACCTGCCCCTCCACAATAGCACCCTCTGTGAAGTCAGTAGGAAAATGTGGATTGGAGTACTTGACGTGTGTAGACGGGGGACAGCTTTCATTGTTTTACCATTCTAAACATATAATCATCTCACTGCTTGATTTCAATAGATGTTATTGTGACTTATTTGAAGCACTGATGGGTTGATTTGAATACAATCCATGGACTCGCACATCATTGTGGGTTTTAAAGCAAAATTAGCATATAGTCAAACAGTAGGCCACAGTATAATTATAATGCCTTTACAATGTCCAACAGTGCGTTTTATTTTGCCTGGATATGCATGACTTTTTAAAATGTGAGCTTACTGTTGTGAGACAGGAACCACAAGAGCCAATGTAATTCAAATTATTCCTGGCTACTCCTGTTGCTCGGCTTGAATTTAATAAATGATGATCCAACTTTAATGAAAATAATGTTGTGGGTTTAACTTGCAATCTTGAGTGTTCAGTGCATTTCTCCTATTCAACATGTCAGTGACATCATCAGCTTCTGGTTAATGTGTTTCAACTTGTGTAATAGCAAAAATCCAGTGTGTGTGTTCACTTTGATGGCCCTTTCATAAATGGGTGCCGCCCAAATCAGGGTCCTTAAAGACTCAACGCTAAGATGTGCGGCACTTCGTCCAAACAAAACCTGTTGATTGTGCCCTTTTAGCTGTGTGATGATAGGGCTCAATGCCAATATCGTGCAGAAAAACAACATTTACCGTTAGCACTGAATCAGCTGTGTACTGTTGTACCTCTCCCTGATCTGGTAGTACGAGTTCTACAACTTAACTGAGTTTACAATTAACGGTGGCCAAAAAAAAAAAACATTTTCCCACGAATAGTAGTAGTCATGCAGGTTTATGTCATGGATCAAAGCAGTTACTCATCATCATGTCACCTGGAGTAGAGTAAAATCATCATTGCCAGTAAATGGCCTTTTGTTTTTCACATTTTTTCCTGGCAATCCAACCGTAGCCATAACACATTTTAACGCCTCTTATTCTAATTCTGCACTTTAATTTTGTTTTTTTCAGGCCAGCCCCATCTAAGGAGCGAAGACAGATACAGGCATATTGCAAACGATCGGGCTCGAGTCCCCACCGTGTTTCCAGTCAAACGCAAGCGAAGCCACGAGAGAGGCCTCACATTGGAGGACAGGTTGGTTTATTCACGTTTACAAAATATTAGAATTACAAATTTAAATGTTGTCAAAGAGATGTAACATTTTCCTAATGAACCAATGTTTCAGGCGAGAGCGGGCCCTGAGCAGGAGCAGTGGCAAAGCGTCCCAGAGAGCAGCACCAGCCGTGTTCCACCGGCCACAGAGTCCCACGTCTACCTGGAGTCCCACGCCCAGCCCCACCAGCCCTCTGCCCCCCCACATGTACTACGCACCAGTCATGGATGAGCCACTCGCCCTCATCAAGAAACCAAGAAAAGACCCTGAAAGCACAGAGGAAAAGACTAAAAGCTCTGCTCCCACTCAAACCCAGGTAATTTAATCAAAACGGGTGATGCTCGTGTCCTCGATGTGCTTCTCTCAAAGGTCGTGGATATTTGGGCTGTCGTAACTTATGAAAAGTAGCAGTTCCTCTGTAGTGTCGGCGTAGCTCCAGGCTACCCACAGCAGTGGTACATCTCCCCTCTGTAGTCG
Source organism: Liparis tanakae (assembly GCA_036178185.1). NCBI lineage: Eukaryota > Metazoa > Chordata > Actinopteri > Perciformes > Liparidae > Liparis > Liparis tanakae. Next base: position 20,868,841 of record CM070094.1, read on the forward strand.
GTGAATAAAAGTCCACAGGAATTCTACTTCCAAGAGTGTTAACAGGCCTAAGCTTGTCCGAACTATGCAATCCAGCTAGATTCAGGAAGAAAATGTGAGCAATGGAGGGAGGAATTCCATCAACTCCATCAACAAGACCGAACAGACTGCTCTCCCTCTGACCTGAACATGGCACCGCATCCGGGATAATCTAACTTTTATGGGCAAGCCAAACCTGTTTAATCGTTTTAAAAACGATTCTGTGTACAAATTGAACTTTGTACAGCTATTTTGTTATCATGGGTTGAAGTGCACAGCCCGGTTTAGATGATAGAAAGAATATTCAGGGATGGAGAGAAAACGAAAAACAGACGGCGTGTTATAAATGCGGAACTAAATTGTGTCTTTGGATTTAATGAATGGCCCGTCTTCTTTCTCAGATGCGTCCTTCTGTGATCACTTGCGTCTCCTCATCAAGGAACCCCTCCTGCAGATCTGAGATCCACAGGAGCCCCTCATCAGGTCAGTTTCACAACCTTGTGACTGAGCTCTTGCCCCAGACGGTCCCTCCCTAATCCATTCACTTTCCCTGACTCACCCAGGTGTGTATTTGACCTTGTTATTCATTCCCTTGCTTTTTCCAGTGATTTCCAGATGCAACTATGACCACGGTGTTGAGGAGCATTTTCAGAGGAGCCTCGGAGTGAACTACCAGAAAGCTCGCTCCCAGCAGCTCTCCATCAGCGTGTCCGTCGATGACCACTTTACCAAGGCTTTGGGAGACAAATGGCTGCAGATTAAATCCAAGTCTTCCTCCTGCTCCTCCACACCCCCCAGCAGCCCAAGTGTCACTCACTCCCCCACTTACAGCCACAGCCCAAATCAGTCCCACAAAGAGTCCATCGGCAGCTCATCGCCGACTTCCAGCCGCTGGTCTGTCAATTAAATCAGAAACGACCTCTGATGTGAGAAGAAACTGTGACTTTTTACTTTTCCCTGTGTGCAGCTCTGCTTGTCGAGCAATGGGAATGCCCGTGCTAGTGTTGTGTGGGCGAGCGAGCAGATTCAGTGCTGTCCCTTTGGACCTCTGTGTGTCCAGATGTACGCATTGATGCAGATGAATGTAACAATTGTGATGTCCGTGTTGCGTTACATTTCCGCTTGTCGATAGCATCTGAATACTTGAGATACTGTTGATGGTGATATGGGTGTGATTGAAAAATCTGCCAATCCTTAACATTTCTTTGTTTTTGTGTCGTTTTTTTTTTAATGCCGTCTGAATGACTCAATTTCGTTGTATTATATTTATGTTCTGATAACACTTGGGTTCCTTATCGTCTAAATGACTCGCCTATCTGCTGTATAATATGCTTATCAGCTGTACACAAAGGAGATTTTTAAAAATTAAAAAAATTCTTTAATAGCATTGTGTGTTTTCTCATTTGTAAATAACAACAACTGAATGGCAAACGGAGACTTTCATATTTTTGTTATACTCCTTGGAGGGAGAAGCTACGGATTTCACAAATGTAATAAATCTCCCTTTTTTAACTTGAAGGTCATGAACAAGAAAAACACCTCATAATAACTGGGAAGGGTGGCGTACCAGACCACATCATTTCAGTTGTGAGTCAGTGCGTCTACAACACGTCCGGTGCATGCAGAGCATTTACACGGAGAGCCGTTGCCACACATCGAGTGTTAATTAAATGGATGTATGAGCAACACTTTCGGGACTTTTTCTGGGAAGTTTGAGGGAATGCAGGGTGCATGTTCCAGCAGGCAGCAGGCCTTGTGTTCTGACATTCCTGTCTCCTGAGAAAATGACTTTGTAAGATCCTACAGATCCTGTTTGGCAAGGGATAGAGGGAGGGAAGAGGGGAAGGAAGGGTTGGGCTAATATAGGCCTGAGCATGAGAACCAGCCGAGCTCTTCAGTTACTTATTTGCATGTCCTATCTTGCCTAACTTTCAATATGATAAGCTACATTAGAAATTGCTTCTGTCTTTGAAATTACAGATACGGTCATTTTAAATAAGTGGAAATTACCTAAATGTTCTGACGGGTCGAACACACTGGAAACATTTTTGTAAATCAGGAAGTAGAATAAGTGAAAGTTTGAATTCAGTGTGTTGTAACAATAAAAAAGTCCAGCTAAACCATTAAGTGTGAAAGAAAGCAAATGCCACTGGGTGGTGTAAGTTAAGACGTGTGGATAAAAGCTCTTACAACGGGAGCAACAACGTAACGTTGACCTCAAACGGACCTTAACGTGAATCCATTCAAACAGAAGGCCAAACTGCTGGTTATTACTTTTCCTCATTAAGTGTTGAGACTTATTTCCACATGGACAGTATTCTTTATCCCGAGTAACCTGAACAGGGGCATTGATGCCATCTAGAGGCGCTGAGGTTCATGCAACATGACACATGATCTCATGTTGCACGATGAAGAGCAACAGACAACTAAAACCACAACTCGGCAGGTCAACTCGTTGAGTGAGAAAACTCTCTTGACAGAGACATTTAAAAACGTGAGGGAACACTGTTTGCTGAACACTAGGAGGCGTAACTGATTTTTACAACCACATGTCCCTCTTTATTCATAATCCACTTATTATGTTCTTATTTGACATACATTGAATATGTTTCTCGTCAAAAATATTGAGTTAATGCGTCTGGCATTGATAAACAAAACATTGTATATGGTATAAATCTCTGAGTTTATATGAGTAGTTATTTGTGTAGCATTATAATCTTAACTTTAGTTTCTGAAGACATTTAGATACTTATATTTGATTATAGTACACCCTGAATTTGATGTATTAACTATGGCACAGTTATATAATGTGAGAGATGAATGAAATGTGTACAAGTGGGAGTTCAAATGATATAGAACATCATGGCCATGAGAATGTTCAGAGAAAATACTTCTCAAGCTGCTGCAACACAAATGCACATTGTTGTTTGAGGTAACAATAAAAGATAATTACAATTCCGAATACCTCACATGACAGAAAACAACATTTAACTCAATTGAACTGTGGCAGTAGTAATTACGGATGCACCACTGAACAGAAGAGCTCTGGGAAAGTTCTTGCACTTTGTCTGGTCGGTGAAAAGTTAGATCACTGTCAACACGACACGAAGCATTTTGTAAATAATTTAAATTGCAGCTCTAATCTCATGAGAACATGATTGTGTGGAATGACCGTGTTTCTGTTGGGAAGGAGTGTTTCATTTGTTTTCCAGGTTCTTGGTCAACCTATTTATTTAAATGATCAAAGACAAAGCCTTCTGGGATCATTGTTTAATTGATGATTGTTTGGTTTCAGACTGCTGGGTGTTCTCGAACCACAAGCTAGCATCTTTATTCAACCTACACCAGCAATGAGGTGGGAGGGGCGTAAGGGGTGTGTGTGTGTGTGGGTGGGGGGGGGGGGCTTAAAGACTGAACAAAATCCCATTCGATTGGAAAAACTGCCGTAATGCCTTTGCACATTTTATTCTGTTAATAAAAAGTAACCTTGATGTGTTTGATATTCATTTAAAAATACAACAAAGCTCAAGCATGTCAGCATGTATTTAAAACAAGCAGGCTTTAAAAATTGTAAACGTTTTTTATTCATAGAAAAGTTTTTATCATAATCAAGTGTTCTATAACTGATACATTGCAATCAAATAATGTCTTGAATAATGATTCAGTTTTGATTATCTGGTGTTTTGCTTGATTTCAAAAGCACATGGAGCCCCGTGTATTAAAATGCATCATTTCAAGCTTATTCAAAGCAACCAAAGAAACCACCAAAAAACGAAAGTTATTTAAAATAAATAAATTATATATATATATATATATATATATATATATATATATATATATATATATATATATATATATATTAATAATGGATAAGGGACATTGATAAACAATGTCCGTTGCTGATTGCAGCATTTTTTTGCTTTGCATTAAGCGATGTATGTAACACTCTGTGAGTGTGTTGTAGGTATATGGTAACTGCGTATGTACAACTATTTGTGGGCGTGCCCATAGAGAGTGCAATGTATATTTAATGTGACCCGTGTGTGTATGTTTCTCACTTTACAGTATCTTGTTTGTATTTATGTATACTTGTTATGTCAGATCTGGCAGGGATGGGTCTAGGGATATTATTTATATCTTTAAAAACACAGAACAAGTCATAACATAAATGTCTACTTGATCATCTTAATATATGTTAAGATATGTGCCACGTGGAGAAATGCTTTAAACTTTAAACCAATTGTTCCAACATTAAAACGTGTTCCTTGATCAGAAGCAGATATACATAGCCTGAGGTGGTGCAGGTCAGAGTGTGCCACTGCGTCGGCCACCTTCACATGTCTGCTCAGGAGAGTTGTAAGTCACTTCCTTTGCACTTGTTTGGAGAGGTCAAACTATTCCACACGGGTAGCATTTGTGCACACGCGTGGCCCTGTCAGATGTCACGAAGCCCAACTGCATAATCCCAACAGGAACTGAACAAATGATTAATAAAGAGGAACCCATCAGCAGATTTGGAGGCAGTGTAGCATTTCAAAAAAGAGTCAATTCTGCTGATCTTGATGTTGCTGACAGTCTTGTGGAGTTTTTCCGTAAAGCGACAGGTAAATCAGTAACACCGTTTGAGATTGTTGTTTCACATACTGCTTAGATACACTTGCTAAATGAGCAAACCATAGTACAGGTGGTTCTCCACACAGTGTGATCATAATGCGGCAGAGTATATTTTTCTGTGGTGAGAATTCTTTAATAATTGACATCCTCACCTGGTGAGAGAGAGATGGCCAACAAGACACAACACGAGTGTATAACCTCAATAATAGCCACATGTATGCACGTACTGTATATTGTTAAGTTTATTTGTTTCAAAATACAATAAAAAGATTGACTCCTTTTGCATAAATTTATAATATAACGTTTGGCCAACAGGTGGCATCAGAGTAGAGGCCAGTGTGGGTCGTCAGTCTAAAAGCTGCATCTCCAGATTATCTATATTTACATAACATAAGTGGAACTATACATAGTATCCAGGAATATTTTGTGAATATTACAATAATAAACCGTGATAACCATCAACACACTGTCGCCTGAAATACAGTTTATCTAGGAACAAGAAGATATATTTAAGCAAAAACAATAGACATGTGTGTGTGTGTGTGTGTGTGTGTGTGTGTGTGTGTGTGTGTGTGTGTGTGTGTGTGTGTGTGTGTGTGTGTGTGTGTGTGTGTGTGTGGCTCCATGGTGGTGAGGAAAAAACACACATTTTGATTTTCGGCTCATAAGCAGTCAAACAACATAATCAAAGGACAACAATAATTATGTTCTCACTGCCAACAGATAAGCTAAACATTAGCTCGAGGCAACCGCGGTCTCATGACCGGTTCTGAAAGGCGTGTACTCAACCAGCTCAATATATAAATCAGCCTCGGAGAGGAGCCTGCACACGTTTCAGACTGCGCCATCCTTCCCCTGTGCGCGAGCCGCTTCTCACCTGCGCACACACTCACGCCAAGCGCGTTGGACCAAAACACGCAGCGGAAAACGTTCCCCCTGGTCTCACCTGTAAGTATATCTTTACTTTGTTTTCTCTCGCATGTATTCTTCTGTTTCTCTCCTGTACTGTCGCTACATTTTGAATTATGCAATATCAGCTTAGAAGATTAACATACCGCTATTTCCTATACTGGCGCTGAGTTTATTTCAAAATGAAGAAATATGCCAATTATTTGCAGCTTTTTCCAAGTTTTGAAGTGGATTTATTTGTGATTTCCCAACGCACCTGACATTTTAGAGGCTGCTATAATTATGCCACACACCATTGTGAACCTGGTTATTGTTGCTACACGGACACATTTATACGTTAAGTCATTAAGTCAAATAATGAATGCATTAGATTTCATAACACACGGATTTCATTGGATTTACATATTAGCTATATATTGATAACAGCAAAACCTAGAAAATCATACACTGTTCTATTCCAGACCTATGCCCAACATCAGTTAAAGGATGCAAGTACTATAGGTAACAGATTTACTTCAACAACCCTTAATATGATTTAGTATCCTATGGGAAATCAATGCATGTGCAAATTGTACTTTGTATAATTTAGCCTTCTGTTTTGTCAAACAAATAAACTCCCAGCCCGATTCATCTCGTCATGATCAACCTCTATAGCCTCCTGTTCAGATTGATAACTACAACCATGTTGAGCTCTCTATCAATGTGATGCCTTAATGTGGCTTTACATAAAACACTTCCTCATAACCACATCCCTTTGTCACATAGTAAATCATGCCTGCAGAACAATATGTTGTATGCTGTTTGGGCTTCTCAGCTATTGTTGGGCCTGTTAATACGTAACTTTTTTTAAACCAGTAAATAAGGAATATTAACCTCTAACTTGTGTATTTTATTTTGCAGTGTGTACCATCATCAGCTCGCCTTCACAATGGATGTCTCTCTCGTCTCTATAAGTTGTCATTTTATGATGAAGCCAACAGACAGACCCTACATACCTAGCTAGCAATACATTTTGATTTCTTCCCATTAGGAACTAAACTAAGGGGAAAGGAACTGAGGGAAATCCCTTTTTGTGGTAGAAATTTATTTATAAACACATATTACCTCATACGTCACCATTAAGCCACAATCTATTGGCTTGGTTTAACTCTAATTATTTGAATTAAATTGAATATTAAGTAGTGATGGATGTAACAACACTAACAACCCTGGCTGCTGCCACCACAGTAGTCGTGGCCTCCCAGACCGCCATGACAGGCTACTTGTGGCTGCTGGTGTTGGGCTTCGTCATCGCCTTCGTCCTGGCTTTCTCCGTGGGGGCCAACGATGTGGCCAACTCCTTCGGCACTGCGGTGGGCTCCGGGGTGGTCACCTTGCGTCAGGCCTGCATCCTGGCTACTGTCTTTGAGACGGTGGGCTCTGTGCTGCTGGGGGCCAAGGTCAGCGAGACCATCCGAAATGGCATCATCGACGTCCAGATGTACAACGGCTCTGAAGAAGTCCTGATGGCGGGATCGATAAGTGCAATGTGTGGTAAGCACTCATATGTGTGTGAGGAAGTCCTTTTTTAACTTGCTGGAATGGTGTAATGAAAATAAAGCAAAGCACATGTTCAGACACTGAATTCTTTTAAGACTGGCCTAAAACAACTTTTTTTTCAGGAAGACATATTTTTTTACCTTGAGTTAATTTATTGTCAGCTATTACATTCTTCTTTTTTATTTATTTGTATGGGTTGCTTTAACTATATTTTAATCGGTTTTATTTGTTTTTAGTATCTTTGTGGCAGTCTGAGATTCTTTGAAGGAAGAGTGCGATAAAAATTAAATGCATTCATATTATTATTATTATCACATATAAGACATTTTAATTTTCAGATTGTGAGTTCAGGCCTTGCTCGTGTTTTTGTCCCACAGGCTCTGCTGTGTGGCAGCTGGCTGCATCTTTCCTGAAACTCCCCATTTCTGGAACCCATTGCATTGTTGGAGCCACAATTGGCTTCTCCATGGTAGCCAGAGGTTACCAAGGGGTCAAATGGATAGAGTTGCTGCGCATTGGTGAATATATGTGATTGTCGCCCACATCTGTTTAATGTGAAATACAAGTGTCGCTTACATAAAAAGCTCAAATAAATGTAATTTCAAATGTCTTTCCGATCCAAAGTGGCATCCTGGTTCCTGTCTCCTGTGCTGTCAGGCATCATGTCAGGAATCCTCTTTTATTTTGTTCGCAAATTCATTCTGAACAAGGTAAGTCCAACGTTGCTGTAACACTGGCCAGTGTGCATGGTTGATACTGTACATGCTATATGAAGTCATCATTGGTGGGAATATGAAAATACTCTAGTGAAAGGCCTTCCTTCAAAAAGATGCATGCATATAAGTGCATTAGCGCTATTATCATAATGTATTCAAAGTGATTACAAATGAAAGTTCATATTCTGCAGAAGACTGATATATTATTATATACATTGTTATTACATGTTTATTAATGATGGGTCAAATACTGCATGTACATACTGTTGCATACTGTAGTTTAATCCAGTCGAGCTCTAACCAAAAGACCTTAGAGGGTAAATGTAACTTTTTTGCAACTGCCAACCACTCCTGCGCTCATACATTGATCTCCACAGGCTGACCCTGTACCCAATGGCCTTAGAGCTCTTCCCATCTTCTACGCCATCACGATGGGCGTCAACCTCTTCTCCATCATGTTTACAGGAGCACCCAGTGAGTACCACGTCCACACGCTACACCGATGCTTCTTTTGATTCACACAGCAGCTGTTAACATCCCTGGAGCAACATGAGCTCTGAGTAAATGTCTCAGGAGACACAGAGGAGGGTTGATGAGAGTCTTCTTAGGACAAAGTAGGTGACAAACAAGGAAGGAACATTTGACTGCTGATCATTTTTGCCATTTTAGACCTTATTTCATTCACCAATATCACGTCTACCCTGGCATGTGTGTCTGATGAACTATTCTCTTTAAGATAAGTGATACGTTATCAGTGATAAAACATTCAGGCTCTATTTAAGACAGAATGGCAGAACTCTGACGCCACCGAACACAGCAAGAACAAAGTAAAACCAGTTGAATGGGTCTTTGAGAAAGAAAACACATATTAAATGGACGTTTTCCACTCCTTTTTGTTTCATTTGCAGGATTTGAACTTATCGAGAAGCCAACTGGCCTGGGCCCTTCACTGAAGGCTGCAGGCCGGTGTGTGTGGGTCACGAGATATAACACACCATAACTCCTGCGGTGCAATATTACCGAGTAAAACAGCAAAGTCCACGCACACACACACACACACACACACACACACACACACACATACACACACACACACATGTTCTAGCCAACTTTTGGTTTCTGACACAGAAATACAGTATTTTATGGTAATAAACCATGTTTGTGCCTTTTATGGCTTCACATACATCTTGATAATGAAAGCCACTTTTTTTACCGTATGGCTTCTTATTTGTTGTGTTGGATAAGTTGTGTCTGTGTGAAAAAAATATATATCGTATTACTAACCTTCCTTGAGTCGTCTAATTCTAGCAGTTACAGCAGCGACTATTCTGTGTACGCATTGAAAGAAAAGTGAACTGTACATTGTATATATTATCACTTGATTGCAAGACTCTTTTGAACACTATCTCTTTGGAGCAGTGTGTACTCCTACTGATGCTGATGCTGATACTGATGTCTGTAGGAGCATACTGATGTATCGGAGCAGGCCGTTGGAACTATAACATGACACAATGTCTCTAAAAGTAGGCTTAACAGAATAGGAATGTGTGAGTAGGTTACTAACAGGTATCTTTCTCACCACTATAAAGGAGCAGCATCAGTTGTGAATGAATGAGAGAAGCATGTGTTTCTGTTTCCCCTCATCTGAAGTCCTCTCTCATGTCCCCGTCTTGTGTGAACAGTGTTGGGTTTTGACAGAGTGCCGTGGTGGGCCACCCTGTGCATTGCGCTGGGCTGTGCCTTGCTCACGGCCTTGGTCGTTTGGTTCGTCGTCTGTCCGTTCCTGAAGAAGAAAATCAAGCGTGAGTTTATTTTCGTCTTCATCTGACACAAATGTAACGCTTATCGTTGGCTCGTTAATGAAAAATATTGTTATTTTGGCCGAAATTGCACGCAAAATCCTTGAGAGGCTCGGAAAAAATAACGACAACAGGGTTTTAGAATATGAAATGTGTGCCGCTTGGTCTCAATCGACATTGTCGTGTGCTTCAGGAGAAGCCGCTGCTGCTCCCTGTGAAACTCCACTAATGGAGAAGAACTCCAGCAAACCTGCGCCGGCCGAGCCGACCCCAACACCGCCGACCCCAACACCGCGAGGCCCCCAACGCCACCCTCCGTCAGCCAACTGTCAGATGGTGGCTTTCAAACTCGGAGGCTCAGAAGCGGATTTGGACGACAACGACATGGAAACCAAAGACTTGGATTTCAGCAACGGTGAGAAGGAAATGGCTTGAAACGAATGAACCAATTTAAGCTTAATTAGACTTGGTAAATATCAAAATATTTGACCCCACTGGTTATAAAACCACAAGCAATTCTGACGATTTAAATTACAATATTCTTTTATTTGCATAGGTCTAAATGGCACCGTTGGCCCCATGATGATCACTGACCCTCTCAGTGGACAGTCCCACGCCATCCACAAGGATTCTGGCCTTTACAAAGACCTGCTGCACAAGCTTCACGTGGCTAAGGTCGGGGACTGCATTGGCGACAGCGATACAGAGGAGCGACCCATCAGGAGGAACAACAGCTACACCTCCTACACCATGGCTATTTATGGCATTCAAGGAGATCCCAAATACAAGGACCCGGATGGTGACCTGCAAGGAAGACCGCGGGTGGGCAGCGAGAGCAGCTACAGCTCGGCAGTGACCAACGGGAGTGCAGTTCAGGAAGAGAGAGTGACTCAGGAAGCTGGCGTGGACGTCGCTCCGGAAGAGGACGAGCTGGAGGTCGACCAGCCAGCCGTCAACTTGCTTTTCCAGTTCCTGCAGATACTTACCGCGTGCTTCGGCTCCTTTGCTCACGGCGGGAACGATGTCAGGTAGGCACAGGTGGTTTTCCCTTGCAGGATTTATGTATGTTGTGTTCCATCTGAGTAGTTCCAAAAGCCTTTTTTTGAATCATCAGCAATGCGATTGGGCCGCTGGTGGCTCTCTGGCTTCTGTATGAGAGCGGCTCTGTGGCGTCCAAGGCACCTACACCCATTTGGTTGCTCCTTTACGGAGGAGTGGGCATCTGCGCTGGACTCTGGGTGTGGGGACGTCGGGTGATGCAGACCATGGGGAAAGACCTTACACCCATCACACCCTCCAGGTATGCCACACATGTACACTACCGTTCAAAAGTTTGGGGTCACTCAGAAATGTCCTTTTTTTTTTCTTTTATGAAGATAACATTAAATTTATCATAAATACTCTCTCTACATAGTTAATGTGGTAAATGACTATTCTCTGGTATGTAATGAAGTCTCTACAGAGGTGTGTAGAGGCCCATCTCCAGTTTTCTAGTGATACATTGTGTTATCGCCTGAGAAGCATCTTTGAGTACTATGAAAAGCGCAATAGAAATGTTATGTATTATTATTATTATTATTAGAAGACTAACGGAGGAGTAGAAAACCCTTGAAAACCCTTTTCATGCGAGCGCAGCTGAAAACAGTTATGCTGGTGAGAGAGGCTATAAAGCTGCCCTTCCTTTGAGCCACAAGTTTGAAGAACAACATTAATATTTACAATAAAAATCATTATTTATAACCTTGTCAATGTCTTGACTATATTTTCTATTAATTTTGAAATTCATTTGATTAATAAAAGTGTGAGTTTTCATAGAAAACACAAGATTGTCTTGGTGACCCCAAACTTTTGAACGGTAGTGTATATCCTACAACTAAACTTGTACGTGTGATAGTCAAAGCGTACTAACACGTGTTCTTCCTCTTTAGTGGATTCAGCATTGAGCTTGCATCGGCACTCACAGTTGTTGTGGCGTCCAATGTGGGTCTTCCTGTCAGCACAACCCACTGCAAGGTGACAATACTCAAAACTCTGAAATCTAATTCTAAACAGATGGAGTATGGTAATCAAAAGTAGCCTCCAATTTAAGCATGTGTTAAAACCAGCATTGCATTTTCATAAACCCAACAGTCATAACTGACTTTTATATCGACACAGGTGGGATCCGTGGTGGCCGTGGGATGGCTGCGCTCCAGGAATGCAGTGGACTGGCGTCTGTTCAGGAACATCTTCATCGCCTGGTTCGTGACGGTTCCCATCTCCGGGCTAATCAGTGCGGCCATCATGGCTCTCTTCATTTATGTTGTCCTGTGATCCTCCCACTGCCCATTCTCCAGCTGACGGATCAAAACCAACAGTTTTTGTTTGACTGGCCGATAAAACTGTGCCATGTTCCAGCTGATTTATTTTAATGATGTTTATAAATTCATTCAAAGTTATTTTCAGGTCACGCCCCTGATATGAACTGACAAGAGTATGACCATGAATGATGTAGGATCTAATAACACTGTTCAAATATCCTATAATCTTGTATATTCCAGTGTATATTTGTATAAAAGCGATGTATTAAAAATCAAATAATTCAATTTTCACAGAAACAAACAAAGTATGTGTATGTTTGTGTATTATGTTATTGCTTGATTTTAAGAAATGTCCATACATTTTACTTATTATTAAAAATGAACCCTCTGAGGTCAAAGGCCATTTTCTCGATTTTCTTAAATTCCCCTTTTAATGAACTTTCTTATACCCCAAAGCGTTTCATCAGAAAACTTGTAGCAAAGTCTCAGCTTTATTTACGAGAGGGGTACATTTTTTATGAAGCATAAAAGTTTCAGTCAGATTTCTGAAATTCTTAAAATCTCGAATTGAAATACCTTTTGGGTTTGAAATTGGTTCACCAACCTCTTATGTGCACAAAAGTAGTGTAATATGTGAATAAAATAGGAGCTGCAGAATACATGTCTAAAGTGAAATATTTTAATGTAATCTTTTGAATAGAAGTATTTCCTGTAACAGAGCAACACAATGTTTTGTCAGCACATTGTATTGAAATGATTCCAGTAAACTAGCTCACACAAGGGTAAAGCACTTTCCAGTTTGAGATTAACAGGGTTAGGATTATAAAACTGACCAACTAGATATTCTACTAGATTGTACTGTTCTTCCCATCTACAATTTTTTTTAATGACAAAATTCTATTAAAAATATTCTTTGACACTATCTAAAAACTGAGTTTTAAAAGTGTTACCAATATAACTTATATTTAGTTTTAGAATACTAAAAAGCCATTGGGAATGTATTTTTTTTCTGGTTGAATAATTTTAAACCAATATAGTGAGATCAAACACAAATTAGTAATTGTTGTCTAAAACACTGGACTTGCCATATACTTAGAATGTATACATAGAATATTAAATATTGAACAGCATGGTTTAGTATTATGGGGTCATTATATAGTATCAAGGCATCGCAATACAATTTGGGGGAAATGTATGGCTATACTTTCTGGCTTAGTTTTCCCATTAATACATTTCATTAATCGGGACTACAGATGAACAATAGCACATTTACTGAAATATTTTATGAATGTGCACTGTCCCTTATAAACCAAAGTAAAAAATACAACAATTAAAACAATACATTAAATATGAAAATGCAAAAACATAAATGCGCTTCATTCTCCTGAAACAGCAACACCGTGTTGTTCTTTGGTGTACGATTCATTGATTTCTTAAGCAGTAGCTCCTCCCCCACACAACTCACGCGCGTTGGCGTTGCCACGGTTACTCGAATGGTCTGCGAGATCTCGAACCAGAGTTTATAAATAGAGGTGGCCGCCTCTAGTCGGCTGTAGCTTGCTGGAGAGGCAGCGGCCGTGGAGGGCCGCCGGTATGTACGATTCCCGTCGACATGCTGGAGCCTGGTGTCCGCGTAGAGTTGGCGGGACTAGGTGGAGTTGGTGCACTGCTTCACGTCGATCCACATCTCTGGTGGATGACGAGTCTCGACGAAAGTGTGCGGGTCATTAGTTTCTCCTCCTTCCCCTTAAGGTGTAGTTAAGGTTCCCCTTAAGTAGAGCCGCCTGCACCCTGACCCCGACCTATTGGGCGGTTCTCTAGTCTTTCGATTAGCAATAGGAATAGGAATAAAAATAGATTAGATTAGAAATAGAAATAGAAATAGATTAGATTAGAATATACTAGAGAGAACATATAAAAAAAATATAAATATATAAAACACCATAACAATATGTAATACTAAATATAGAGAGGAAAAATAAAGTGCTGCGTTTGCCCGGATCTCCAGTGATGTGCTGCAGTTTGTTGTGCAGCCTGACAGCAGCGGGAAGGAAGGACTTGTTGTTCCTCTCCTCAGACACAGTTTTACAAAAAAAGTACAGACGTCCTTTTAATGTTGTTATTTGGATCTGACAAATATTAGTAATGTCATTAAGTCCAAATAAGTCTTTATTTATACATACATACACACACACACACACACACACACACACACACACACATATATATATATATATATATATATATATATATATATATATATATATATACATATATATACATATATATATAAATATGTATAGTGTACTTATCTCACAGGAGCACGAGCTAACTTTAGAGTTTAGTTTCCTGAAGAAGTTTCACTAACACTGAACGGCCTCATGGTGGTGCCCTTCTCCAGATAATTGAATCCCGTGATCAGCGTTCCCCATCTTGGTCTCTCCCAGATTCACCACGTAATGAGTTGTTATCTTTCTGCCAAAATGTAGCCAAAGTAAACTATATGCACTGAGAATAATTATTTTGTTGTTGCATCTGTATAGAATTATGAGATATGAAGCTAGTGAGGGATCCTGGATGATTACGCCAACTTAAATGCATACCCTGCATTTTAACAAAGGAGAGTATTTCATAGAAATGCTGTACAGTTCATACTCCACTTATCTCAAAACAGTCAGAATCTGAGATCATTAAAGTATTTCACTTCCTCCTTATAACCCTTTGGTCAGTTAATGTAGACTGGGACAGAAGATCATATTTAGTCAGTTTGATCTTTTACTTACATATAATATTGTGAGTGTTATGAGCTGTTTTCATATCTGCGATGATCAATTGAAGGGGACATTATGTTTAATGTCCATATAAATAGAGAGCGCAGACAAAATGGCAGTCTTTATGAAGTTATGCATTTACAAAGCATGTAACGTGCAATTTATAAACACAACAGATATAAGTAATTTAGGTTCATGCATAACACCTGTAGATTCAATGTGTCACCTCTAAGAAGGGCTTGAATCGTTTTTTGAGTGCCGTAACTGGAACAATATCATTGTAAAGTAATACAAATTAATAAAGTAATACAACATAATAAAGTATGAATAATAAGTACAACATTTATTCGAAAGTAATAAAGTAATCAAAAGTAAAAAGAAGTTATACAAAAAAAGTAAAGTAAAATG
The DNA here is from genome assembly GCA_036178185.1 of Liparis tanakae. Classification (NCBI taxonomy): domain Eukaryota; kingdom Metazoa; phylum Chordata; class Actinopteri; order Perciformes; family Liparidae; genus Liparis; species Liparis tanakae. The sequence goes on from CM070094.1 coordinate 20,883,915, forward strand.
GTTGAAAAACTAATACAAAATATTAAAGCAATAAAAAGTAAAAAGTAATACTAAGTAAAAAAGTAATAAAAAGTAATAAAGTAATAAAAGGAAGGGGGAAGTAATACAGTAGCGAGGTTCATTCTATAAATTACTATGAAAAACAAATATTAACCAATTGATTTAGTTGGTATAAGTCCACGTTAATCTTTGCTGCATGTGGTCAGGTCAGTCAGGAGAAGGCTGAAAGACAATTGAGAGCACAAGATCAGGCACATGTGCAAAGGGTAGTCCCCAATTCAAAACATTCAAAACATTGCATATTTAATGCTTTATTCTTTTTTACAAAATGAAATAGATGGAAATCTGACAATAAAGTATGTTGTTAAGACTGATTTAACACACATATTCAGAGCTATTATCCCAGGGGTTTGTTAAAAGGTCCTCGTTTCTTCTACCAATTGCAGGTTCACTATTTTGCCAGCAGATGGGACTATGTGATCACGATCAAAAATATCCAGATCAATCAACTATGAAATCATCTATACAATTTTAAATCACAAATTTGACCTCTCTGCTTTCTTTAAAAAAACATCTCACCAAATCATCTACATCTGTATTTCCACGTTCATCCCCATCATGAATTATTGTTGTTCATAGTTCTAAAAAGGGTTTTATTTTGTATCAGATGAATTTAAACTACAATTTCAACGAAGTATAATCAAACAAGGCAACAAAAGACAAACAGTATAGCCTACCAATAAAAAAAGAAAAGTAATTATTGTTTACCAAAAGATTAATATTTATATAGCTCATCTTTGGCGGTTAAAGACACACGCGTCTGAGGGAGTAGAGATCTCCAAAAAAAAGTAATATGCACATTTGAAAATATAATATATCTCTTCATGACGATCATAATTAATAAATGTACATATGTTCTTCTTTCATTCTTCTTCTCGTGTAGTACGACTCGTCACGCTTCACTCGGTTCTCAGTGAAATCGTGTGTTAGCAGGGACTTTATTTTGAAACTAGATACCGGAAGTTGTATCATTATGTTTTGATGTAATTGACACCTAAGGGAATTTCAACGGCTAACCATACAGGTGCTACTGGACATGGATGCGTAATGTGCGGCGGCGTGAACTGCGTGATTACGATGTTCGTGCATGTTGTTTGGCGTAACAGGCAGAAATGCGCGTCCACGGCGGAATGGCTCTGCAGCTCACACACTGAAAGCTGTGCAACCGGGGCATGCATCCACTTTAACCCAGCAGACCAACAAGCTGCTGTGTAGTCTGGAGCAGATCCACGGCAGAACGACGTCTTGGTTTTCTGCAATAGCATCACTGGAGCTGTAGGAGGTGAAGAAGACATGTGAGGAGGCAGGTGCACAGATTTGCGCCTCGTCTTTTTTCTTCTTTTCTTTTGCAATCTGATTTTCGACCGCAGCCTGTGATATGCAGCCTCCACCTGCCAGATGTGTGGTACCAGCACCACAACTGCAGCCTACAGGTCTGTATCGACATAATCAGTGTGTGTGTGTGTGTGTGTGTGTTGTGCATGCGACGAAAACATTCAGGTTGAGATGTAAGAATATAAAATCTTGAGAAATCATAGAAGCAACAAAGGCAATAATCCTCGTTTTGCATGTATTACACCTGAGCAGCTTTCTGTGTGCAGATGACATTCTGCCTGCTGGGATTATGTTATCGCATCTGGCTGTTTATGTACAGCTCTGTGTCCCCTCGACACACATCTGATGACGATCTCAATTATTCTGCCGCTGAAACGGCTCCTATACATGTTGGTCACTGCAATTTTCTAACAGTGTAATCATAATTGTCAAGAGGCCACTAATGGGCACATAAAGGATCTTAGTCTGAAACGGTGATTGCTGGGATAAATCACAGCATGTGTTGACCAGTGTGTTTCTGTTCCTGGTCTTTTTGTTTAGAGTGCGTCTCCTCTCTACCTGCTGCTGATCTACTGGGATCTGTGGTGGAGCACTGAGACGTCCACAGCTGCAACTATCATCCTCATCCTCTGCCGCTTAAATCACAACAAGACACGAGAGGAGAGAGGCTGCTTTAGGCTGATCAAAGACCCGGCAGTCACAGAGCACCTGTGGACGATGACTCCAGCCGAGCTGCTGGCGTGAACGCGACATGACATAATTGAGGAGTACCAGATACTCATCGCTGATTCAAGCAGGTTTTTTTCTGTCTGGCGCTGAGGAAAATGTTCCAGTGTGTCAGTTGACTGGCAGGGTTGCAGTGCTGTTGTTGCCCTGGACATAGCCAGCAGCTGAAGCACGGACACCGAGAAGGAGATGGCTCGTCCAGGATCGGGGATGCTGGCGCCCGGCAACGGGTTGGGGTACCCCCCTCAGAACCTGGCCAGGGTGGTGGTCTGGGAGTGGCAGAATGAACACGGGCGCTGGAGGCCCTACAGTGCAGCGGTTTGCCACCATATTGAGAATGTGCTGAAGGGGGACGCCCGGGGAACTGTAGTGCTGGGCCAGGTGGATGCCCCGCTCTCTCCATACGTCATCGACCTGCAGTCCATGCACCAGTTTCGACAGGACACAGGTAAGAGAAGCTGACGACAGATGACGTAGTGGGTCGGGGTGATTTCACAATAGTTCCAACATCTGAAAGAGTTAAATACATGATTTGTGCTTGGTTGGTTGTCCTCACCACAAATCTTGCCGTATGAACACATTGGGGACTGATTAAAACAGAGCCAGTCTTGATGTGGTTGCAACACAAACATTATGTAACTTTCAGGGGAATAAACGAGTGCTGAATGTGCCGACGGCTTTGGGAATCATGCAGATGAGCCACAGGTTGAGCGCAGAGGGGTTGCAACAAACGGGAAATAAAGATTGGGTTTAGCAATGATTTATTTATTCAGGAGTGTCTTTATGCGGCTGCAGGAGTGCCATGACCTTCCCAAAGGTCACCATGTTGGAGGGGCTGTGCTTTCATCGGGCAAATCAGCGCCGTAGCTAAGTGTGGCGCCTCTCACTCTTCTCATCTGATTGTCTTCATCTAATGTGATGTCATTCAGATGTGAGACAATAGTGGTTGGTTATAAAGTCACTGTACACAATTACTGTATGAGACCCTGCTCTCTTTAATCATTAATGCACCTTCATTTATTTCACTCCACATGGAAGAAAAACATTTGTAATAAAAGCAATATTCTACGAAACCTAAACTACGGAACGGCTAATAAAAGAGTTTATAACAAATAAAAGGAAGTGAATTATATGTGAAAATGTGGGTTCTACAGCAGAGCATAGGGCCAACATAGACTGAGGGTTATTTGCCTATGGCCGTAACATGCTGCCAGCAGTATAACCTTTGCTGTGTTGACTTCCATTCTCTCCGATGACTGCTACCTTTTGTAAATAAGACCAGATGTTGTTGTACTGCCGCCACCACGGCTCAACACTCCGCTGCCTGCTCTGCGTGTGCGACCCCCGTCCTGCTCTCCCAGTGTTTGAAGCAACGCGATGGGGAAGGTTTTTAATTTAGACATCTACATCAGCCACGGACAGATCTCAGCTGCCTTGACCACACTCTTCATGTCTGATTCAGCTACACATGGCAAGAGGCACAGGGAGATACACAGATACGGAAGGGGACTTCACTGTGCATGAATCTGCACTATTTCATACAATCATTTATATTTATATATATATGATATATACTGGTAGGCTAGCACCGTCGCCTCACAGCAAGAGGGCCGTGGGCTCAATTCCCGGTCGAGGCGGTCCTTCTGTGTGGAGTTTGCATGTTCTCCCCGTGGCAGCATGGGTTCTCTCCGGGTTCTCCGGCTTCCTCCCACAGTCCAAAGACATGCAGCAGGTTAATTGATCTCTAAATTGCCCATAGGTGTGAATGTGAGAGTGAATGGTTGTATGTCCCTATATGTGCCCTCGATGGACTGGCGGCCTGTCCAGGGTGTCCCCTGCCTTCGCCCTATGTCAGCTGGGATAGGCTCCAGCGACCCCGCGACCCTGATGAGGATTAAGCGGTATTGATAATGGATGGATGGATGGATGATATATACCTTTATTCGTCCCACAGTGGGGAAATTTCAGAAATCTAATATTATATATATTATATATATAATCTCAAATATATATATATATATATATATATATATATATATATATATATATATATATATATATATATATATCAATAACACTTTATTTGCATTAGCATTAAAACATATTTGTTGGCATTGTTATTCAGAACACTGAATAATAAAAAATACAGCTTCAATTTTTAATATCCTTGGTGTAGCTGTCAGTCTGGCCTGATTATGGTAATAATAATAAAAAAGAAAAACTGTAAAAAGCACCAGCAGCTGTAAAACGTTTTCGTAATGTGCTTTCTTGCTCCACTAAGTGTGTGTTTTTATGACAACCTAAGTCGACAGGAGCGTTACACACTAGCTCAGGCTGTACATTCTGTCTTGGGTGAAAACGTGAACTAAATATAAATAGAACATTAAATATAACCATTAAAATAACATTTTAAAAGATCACTTATGAGGAGACTGTTTCCATTTCTGATATCCCTTCTGATGCCATTGTTACATTATTGCTGTACAAGAAAGAGGCTTTATTACAAACTTGTGTTGACGCATTTAGACGGACATTTCGGTATATCAGAAGAATCCCAACATATAAACATTAGACTAGTATTATGTATTCCTTGATCCCTCCTATGTATACCCTAAGGACTACAACGTCCTTGAGCCTGGAACCACATATGAAAGCATTCTGATGCAACCCTAAATGTATTGGCTGAACGGTAAAAGACACAACTATACCACTTTATATAGGAGCATCTTTCTATTCGGCATCACACTCCTTCCTTGAACCCAAACAGGAGCAAACCTCTTCCAAGGCACAGCAATCTACGATCTCCCACGAGGCCTCTAGCTTGCCAGCTCTAGTGTTTCTGTTGCACCGCCGCTTACACAAAGGGCCCCAGTGAGTTTGTTTTAGCATGGCTTGTGATGCATCGGTTTCACGTTAGATGTTTGCTGTCTTTGCAGTTCAGCGGGTCACTCATAGCCGCTTGCTCTGTTGCAGGTGTCCCTGTGGGGAACCCCGTTTTGTCTCGGCGCCAGTGATCTCGTCCTCTGAGGCTTTTTTTTTGTGTGCGCAAAAGCTGGAAAGCAGAGTCGAGTGTGCTCGGTGTCCCCTGTGTGTTTATTTGTCCTTGTTTCTTTACATCTGTGAGCTTGCCGATGATGGTGCACCCTGCCCACTGTGGTGTCTGTTTCCCTGCAGGCTGTGTGGGGGTGCCCTGCTCCCCCTGTGGGTTTGGGAGGAGCTCCTGTGGGTGGGAACCGACTAATGAGACGGCAGCTAGAGTTTATCTCCATGGCTCCCTCTAATCAGAGTAGCATAACCACAACGCACGCACCACAGGCATTGCAGCAGCGCCCCTCTCTGCGGAGAGCAGCTTAAACACATCTATATTTACTTGCCATTGAAACACACAGGGCACGGAGTTCATTATACAACTACTGGTGAAGAACACCAGTCTGGGGCAAAATCCAGAACCACAGTGCTTTATATACAGTATGACTGAAGGCTCAGATGCTTTATTTATATATATATATATATATATATATATATATATATATATATATATATATATACATACATACATACATACATACATACATACATACATACAGGCATGTGCACAGATAGAGCCCTAGTGGTGCTCAAGCACCAGCCCCTTTTGCCCTGGATGAGAAAAGTGCCCTTTTTTCAGCAGGTGATTTTTTTTTTTTTCATTCATCAGTGTTTAAGAATAAAAGTAACTCTCTCTATCATCAATTCCCCCCAAATGTGTTTTGATATCCGACGGGGCATTTATTTTAGTTCTTGTGAGACTTTCGCCTCGACGTGCTCAACGTCGCTCATGAGCCCCGGTTTTGTACTTTTGGTAAAGAACAGAACTTGATGCAGTGTGAAAAAATCTAATTAGGTGCTGTGGCTTAGAGGGTAGAAGTGTGTGTTCTGGGGACATAAGGTTTGGGGTTCAAGCCCAAGCAATGGCAAAAAGTTTTTTGAAAAATTATGTGTTTCTTTTCAGAGGGGAGCGCACTTTTTTGCGCCCCCCTCTGATTGGCGCCCTATACCGCCTGTAGGAAAAAACACCCCTGGTTCAGAGGGCCAAATGTGCAGGCCTTAGTTTGAGGACGACTGCTCTTGGCTGTTGATGTCTATCAATATCGCTAATTTTGAAAATTACGTAAGAGGACAATACGGATCCGAATCAGACCGGCGAGGAGGGCGATACGTGGCTAGCGCGATGACCCATTAGCCAATCAGAACGCTTGTACTGTTGTTGCTATATAATAATTCATTTTTATTCATAAAGGAAGTGTAAGATAGCTGTCTGATGCTGCCAGAGGAAACGCAGGTCATATTGCTGCTTATGCTTTAACTCTGTCAGAATCTTTTTTTGGCATTTGCCCTTTTTTGGGGTTTGAGCACCTGCCCCCCAAAATGTCTGTGCACGTGCCTGTATATATATATATATATATATATATATATATATATATATATATATATATATATATATATATATATATATATTGTGTGGATGAATATCTGGCTGCAGGCAGGGAGAGGATTGGCTGCCAGCCCAATAGGATCGATCGGTCCTCATCCCCAGAGGGGTGTTTGGACCTCTAAACACTGCTGTGGACTGATCCCCTTTCACTACACCCTCTCCTATAACAAAACACATGGGCTCATCTGCCATCTCCATCATAGACCGACACTTGCGGGCTGTCTGATGGATTTAACACTGCAGCTATGACTTCTGCTGCCCAGCCTTTAAGCATTTACCTGACCTGGATGCTCTCTTAAGATGGAGAGGCGGCGAAAAGCAGAGACACTAGCAGGTGTGCATTCATACAAGATGATTACAACCGTGATCTAACATCAACCCCCCACTCAAAACTTGGATATTATTCTGAAATGAAGACGTATCCTGTTGGTTACTGTCATGGTGCTTTAGTCATATTACTGCAAGAGGAATTTACTTTTGTTGTTAGTCCAGTTAGTTCATTATTTGGCCAAGTTTATAAATGACTGCAGTTAACTAAAGTGCTTTACACAGTGAGAAGAGAGCGCTTTTTGATTGGTCCAATATTTGGGTTGGTGGACACTATAAACATCACTTCTGTTCCAATGGCGACACAGTTGATCAGCTGGGGGTCGACTTTATTCACAGTAGCTTGTCCCATCTTTCATTTAAGTGCTTCCGACGTCATTCCTCGACCCGATACGTTATTGTTTTGTGATTTTGATCACATTTGGAATGTTGACTGATTACAGCTTTTCTACTGAAACCTCAGTGCAGGATTACATTGTTTGAATTAAAAGTGTATAATTAGTAATGTGCAATGAAGAGATGTACATTTGTCCAGAAGGAGGGAGAGAAGAGGAGGAGGGAGGAGTTCAGTGTATCCTAAATGTCCCCCATCAGCCTTTTGGCCTATAGCAGCATCTCTAGGGGCTGGACCAGGTGAACCTGAGACTTTCCTAACTATAAGTACTATTAAAGAAGAGAGTCTACTCTTAAATGTGGTGACACTACCTGCTGCCCGGACTGAACATGGACGCTGCGTCCATAAAAGAGGAGCTTGATAACTTAAGGCTCTGGTTTATGTTTGTCAACACGATGCTGGCCTGGTTTGAAAAGGGGAAACATGGAGGGTCATCGATCTCTTTTCTCTGGCTACACAGGGACACGACATGCAGTAGCGCACCACACAAGTTGACTTTTTGTCTCCTAGCAACATCAGCCCGCAGATGTCAGACAGCCGCTGCCAAGAGAAACACACCCTCCAGGCTTCAAGCATATTTATACAAATATTTTTTTTTCCTCATTTGAAAAAAATAGTTACACTATCATTACAGTAAATTACATGTTTTTCTACACAAAATTAAATTGCAATTTTACATAAAATCAAAGAGACATAATTTAGCGTGCAAGCCACATCTTCTTCTATTCTGTTTGTGTTCCTGGAGTTGCGGAGGCCAGTCCGGTTGCCCGGTGCTCACTGTTGTGCGATGGCCCATGTGTGACTGCACAGATAACCCCTATCAGTCGCTGCTGGCTGCTGGTTTGCCGGAGCAGGGCTTTGTTTGTTTTGCTTCCACAGGCGTGAGAACCTCCTCTCCTCGAGCCCATTTCCCTCTGCTAACAACCGTCCCTGACTAATTATATTGGAAAACGGCAGAAAACAAAGCAGAGATGGTCATGTGCTCATGTCTGCTTTGTGTTAAACTGACAAACAACTGTCGCTGTGCTTGTGGTTTTGATGCTACCTAGAAACTTGCAGAGCACATGTAATGCTGCAGAATATCGAAGAGGGACGGCTTTTAGATTTTTCTTCTTTGCGGTAGTTTAGCAAATCGTAAATGTGTGTGGGAACTGTTTCGGTGGTCTGTGGGAGGAAGCTGGTAAAGGATTCCCGCTATGTACGTACTAAAGGTCAGGTGCTGTGTGCATCAGCTCTGACTGTGAAATCCCACTTGCGTCAGAAGAACGCACACTAAGCAAAGAGTTGAGCCTGAAGGCAGTTTAGAACAGAAACGTCAAGAAACAACACTGGAAGTACAAAGCAGACAGAACCAGGCGCTTTTATATGGGTCCACAAGTGGGGCAGATGTGCACACATCAGCAGCATGCTGCTGTTTGTGCTGACACGTTGACTTATGTAGCTCTGTTCTTCTTTGGCTTAGACATTGTAGGGCTGCTGTTTGCAGTTACACTATGGATCCAAAGAGGTATAGTGTGTACAGTACACTGTCTATACATATCAATACATTCATGTGGGCGAAAGATAAGCAGACTTGACGTAAAGTTATTTTTTGTAATTGGCGTAATTAGTCAGTGAAGGTCTTTGACAGGATCAAAGCCGTGCTCAGCCACGCGGGTGCTGAGGTGTGACTGTACTGGGGGGTCCATTACAGCCACCAACCAGCTGGCTGAAGTCCACTTGGATGTTGGCAGGAAAGGGACAGGAGTGGTGCTGGAGAGAGGGATGAGGGGGAGTTAACAGAGGTGAGGAGAGAAGGGGAACTGAGGGAGAGGTGGAGCGTTTCCCTGATGGAAAGTGACAGTCAGGGTGGAAGGGAGGGACAACAACACTGAGAAGACCCTCTGCTCTGCACATTCCCCACACGTTCACTCTCAAACACAGGCAGCTTTTGTCACGTTGCTATGAAGTCTCCCACTCGGTGCATCAAAGTGGGCTTATTTTTTAAATTTAATCTGGCTGTATAATAATCTGACTATTAGTATTTTCTCAATAGAATATAAAGAACAGAGGCACATATTGTAACAGTTCAGCTCCATACCTTCCTTTTTTATTAGTTGTTTTCATCCTGTCTCACTATCATTCCAGATCCTGCTTCCCATCTCGTCAGTCCAACTCCCTTCACCTGCCTCTGATCACCTCGTTAGTCCCTCATTACCTTCACCTGGTCCTCACACCCTTCTCACCTGCAGCCCATCCCCTCGTTAGTCCCTCACTATTTAGCTCCCTCACTTCCACTGGTCCTCTACCAGATTGTTTTGTGTTCTTCTTGAAGCCCTCCAGCGTTACCAAGAGTGTTTATCTCTTCCCGTCTGTTTTGTTCATAATTTTTGTTTAATTCTTTTTCAGATTTTGACATTAGGAAAATAGTAAACAATGTCCACCTCAATTTCCTAGAGCCCATCTGCTGTTTTGAAATGAGTTGTTTTGTTCAAACAACATTCTAAAACCCAAATATATTACATTTACAGTAAATCAGCCAAAAGGTTCACCTTTTCGAACCTTGTGACACCAAATGTTTTGCTATTTTTCTTAATAAAGCCACAGATTTTGGAATTAATTCTGTGCATTAATTAATCAAATAATTATGTCAGCACTTATGAAATACTTTTCAAAGTATTCCCTCTTCAGCGCCACCTGTAGTGCTCTGGTGTGCTCTGTCCGTGTCCGTATTGCGTGACAGTGGTGCTCAGGCTGTGCAGCGAATCACCACTTCCAACTTGTGGATTGCATATCGCGCTCTGAATCCCTTTTTAAAGCCGCTCTCTGTGGCGCTTGCTTATCAGGGAGGTCAGTCGGATCGCAGGCTGTCGTCTGCCTCAGCCGATCAGCCCGCTGGTGCAAGAACATGAATGAGGCGCCATCGTCCCTAAACTGAGTGAATTATCCTCCATCTCCTGAAATGCCTTGCTGGGTGTTGGATGCTGTCACGTCTTTGATCTACGGGAGTGTGTGCTGCAGAGGGCAAAGCTCAGATTTCCCTTGATCATTCTCTCTACGCAGAAGCATCGTGCTGGACTCCGGGTTTGGGGCTCCGCACTTTCACTCATTTGACAAGAGAATGCACCCACGGCCCACTTTAGCGCAGCGGCAGCATGACAAATTGCTAAAGCTGAAGACGGGATGGCTTTCTCGAAAGCTTCTTGGTGGTGAGGCGGTCGTCATTGTTCCAGCGTAAGCCACCATGATGGCCCAAAAAGATCTTCCTAAACTCTGAACGCCGAGGGAGGAGTCACATCTCTGCTGCGGGCCTGAGAACAATCAAATAATCCACCAAGTAACTCGAGCAAAATCTGTCGGATATCCTTCCATTACATTGTATTTATTCCACATAAAAATCAATATATTACACATACAAAGCACAATAGGGAACGGATATTTTTAGTTTGAAGGACTACTTGCAAGCTTTAATTTATCCTTACTAACACAGTTCTTTTTAGACGGCTTAAGTAACATCTCTAGGGATATTGACCCCCTGACTTTGCATCTCGTTATATTGATTCCTCAAAACAAATGTGCGTCCAATATTTTGGTTTATAATTAAATATCTGCAAAACAGTAATAACAGCAATAAATGCTCATGGCTGGTTGCAGCTGTTTGCTCTCTGTTTTTTCTGGAGTTGCTCGCCTTCTGAATGCACCGACTGTTCGGTCCATTGGAAACGAGAGGAGGAAGGAGTTACCAAGGCACAGGGATGGACATAAAGGGTTCACATTCCCTCACACTCCTACTTCTCAGCCCTACAAAAACATCACTTAGCGCTCAGCAGAATATCAATGGGAGTGTTTTTCTCCCGCCCTCCTCTCCTCCTTTCTCCGTGTCCCCAGTAAGTGCTTCTAAATCTCGGTTCATTGTGTATTTACCAGGTGCTCCTGGAAGAGGCCTCGACTACCTCCACTCTTATTCCTCGCGGGAGCTCCTCACACACCATCACTTCTTCAGATATTTCATTATTTATGAGAGCTGTCTTAGGATTTTAATCACTCGTGCCTCCAGGTGAATTTCTATCAGAGTTCAATGGCAATTGCTTCTCATGTGGTCTGTCCTTTTTTTATGGATGCATTCAGTTATAAAGACATTTGTTAATACAAATGGTAATGAAAGTCCCTACAGCAATCTATTTAATATTTAAATCTACACGTTTCCGGCTAATTGTTCACACTTCACATAAAGTCTGAATCAAGAGTTTTTTAAAGTGCTTCACACTTGAGAGCAGAATCATTATTCCTGAAAAAAATGCTAAAGGTATTATTTGAGGAGAAAAAGCTAACTATGGAGTGAACTAATTACACATGAGGTAAATACAATTATCTACCCGTCACCACGCCAACAAAGACGGACTTCATCTTTTGCACAGTCAAAATGTGATCTGCCAGGAAGCGGTTACTCCACAGTGAAGCACAGGATAACGTGTTAGACAAAGGAAACGCAACAGTAATGTAAAGTATCTGAACACTCCTCTCGGAGCAGATGTGCCACTGAAGAAGTGCTGCATTTCAATAAAAGCTTGAACGGTAATGGAGAAGGACAGTGTGCGTCTTCACCACAGTCGGTCGTCATCAGTTGCTGGTTGTCTCTTTGCTTCGTGTAATAGCTGCTGTGACTGAACACAGCAGCAGATCAGATGCAGACTGCGGGTCTCACAATACTAACTAAAATATGAACTCAAGGATTCCTTTCCATGATAATTGCACCCAATATGTGAAAATCAGCAGCTCTGCAAAATGTTGCATAAAGTTGATTATAAAGAGAAAAAAGGGCTAAAAGAGTTGTGTTTTTGCAAAAGAATTCCAAAAGAAACCCCTCCATATATAAAAAATACATAAACACTCGTATATATACTTTGTATCTGATATGTTTATAACCCTCCTCTTACCTTCACATTTACTAACATATTTTTCCCTCGGGGTCAATTTGACCCCAGCAATTAAAACCTCCAGAAAATGATTAGAATGTATATTGTTTCCCAACTTGAAGTGTGAGGTACTTTATGTTTGTTTGTTGACTACCTGAATAGCCCTTTAAATATATAAAAAGTTGATATTTCTTATATGTTTGACACAGTGAAAAACAGCCTGGGGTCAAATTGACCCCAAAGAACATCAACGTTAAAAATGTAATGGGGTCAAATTGACCCTAAAGGTAACAGGCGGGTTAAGAAAAAAAGTTGAATTACATTGTTAAACTATTTTCATCTGCCTCTTCTCATCATTGAACAGTCCATTCTCAGTGTGTATGTGTACTAAAGTGTTCATGTTTCCACAAAACACAACTTGTCTGTATTGATGTAGAAAACAAATCCTGCACACGCATCACTCTGCTCTGTGAAGCTGAGACATTAGAGCGAACAGTCAATGAGTAACAATAAGCAAAACACACTTTTGAGTGGAGGGGGAGGGGGGGGGAGACAGACACTCACTCTGCTCGACTCGAAAGGTTCACACTGGAATCCAGTAGTGACCTGGAACCCACTGGGTCTCCAGTTCTCAAACTAGCACTGTAATGTCCTGTATGTAGTGTAATCTATTTATCTGCTCTCCAGTTCTATGATACATTTGTTCTCCTAAATAAGCATAAGTCCACTGCCTCCAGCTGAGCTTCAGATCTTTGAGGTAGCTCTTAGCATTTGTCTTTTGGGTCACTTTAAGCCCAATTTAATTTTAAAGTTGACCCGTGTCTGCTCTGCGGTAATTAAGTGTTCCGAGAAAATCCTTAATGATACATTCACCATAGCTCCATATCAATTATGTATGTTTCTGCAGCTGTCGGAGCCTCGAGAGCATGAAGGCATCCGCTTGAACCCTGTACCGTAAACAACCTTATAATGTTGAGGTGTGAACACAGAGGAAAAGGCCTAATAATAAAAAAAAAACATATTGGGAAAGTGGAACATACTCAAGGACATGTTGTGGTTGTTATGGATACAGCATGACTCTGGTCCGATGCCCCCCTGACCTCGCACACACTGTCCACTTAACTGCTGATCAAAGCTGACCAGTGTAGTCTGGCAGAGAGACAATTTACTGTAATGTAGCCAGACGTTTCCTCTGATAAGGCCCGACAGCCATAAAGTGGGTTATAAAAGCCTCTCTCAGCAAACTCGTGCTGCATGCTGTTCCTCTCAATCAGCCGATTGCTGAGCACTTCTTCTCTCTCGTCGAACAGCCTTGATGGTATGATGTCATTTGGTAGAAATTAGTTTCTTTGTTTTTACTCTGGTTATTACTTTACACTAGTAAAACAGATTTGTATTTATGTTGTCAGAAGAATCTTTAGGATATAAAACACATATTTTGCATGGATATAATACATCCACACACTCCCATATATCCTGTAGGTGGTTATATCTTGTATGACGTCGCACTGCAGAATAAGATGAAATAAACACGCAGAAACATCTTCCTCTTTCTAGAATCTGACCGTGTGATGCTGTTATTTGATCATTTAATTTGTCGGTCAGTGTCGGGGCATCAGCCATACACCTGGATTGATTCACGAAGCCGCCGTGTAGCAGCTAGTGGTGCGTGTCCGTGTGTTGCAGAGGTCATTCCATGGCGAACCGCATGAGCTATTCTTCAAAGTCTCTCTGGACGCAGCGCGGGATCAATCAGCTCCTCACTGAGCAAAACGGTTGTACTGACGTCCGGCATGAGATATTGTGTTGCCACAGATGAATATTGCACTGTGTGTGTGTGTGTGTGTGTGTGTGTGTGTGTGTGTGTGTGTGTGTGTGTGTGTGTGTGTGTGTGTGTGTGTGTGTGTGTGTGTGTGCTTGTGTGTGTGTGTGACTTTCCCTTGTATTGGAAGGACGCGGGAGCGATGCCGGCGGTGGTGCAAGGTCAGCTGTACAGATGAGTGATGTGGCGTCACATTATTGTCGCAATACAATAGAAGAATAGATGTATTTCAATAGTTTATACGTGTTGGTGTTGATACAGGTAACAATAGGGCAAACGTACACATAGAATGTTCAGAATCAATAGTTTCCTCATCCAGCAGACTAAACAACACTTTGCTGTCTGATTGCAAAAAGTAAAATGAAATGCTAAAATAATCTGTGAAATGCTATGTTGTTTCACATGAAACTGTTTTCATCAAGCATATTGTGGGGGATGGTTATGTTTAGCCAACATAATAATCTCGTCCTCTGCAAAGTAAAAACATATAAACATAAATAGGAAATTGAACCTGATAAATCTATCCAAACACCTTTTCAGATTTCCACATTTTAAATGAATATTTACAAAGCCTGAAGACCAGCAGCTGACAGGAGAACCACTTATTTACAGTAAATAGAAAAGCAGAAATGCAGTAATTATGGCGTATTAAATGGCCGTGTCCACAAAACCCTGGACCGATGCCAGAATATGAAAGCTCTGTCGCACCCAGGCATAAGAGCATCAGTTGGCAGCTGTCGGGTTTCGGAGGAATCGTTGCGACAAATGTCATTGTCGTCAAAAGCTGCATCGACCAAATCAACTGTTAAAATTTGTTGTCAGACCGCGAGCCAGATCAGCTGCTGTCATTTAAATAATTTAAATAATGAACATTGCAGGATGTTATTTGCAATGTGTGGAGTGACTCCTCTCTGCTAACAAGACGCTTGTTTCCCTGTGATCCTGACTGTGTGTGTGTGTGTGTGTGTGTGTGTGTGTGTGTGTGTGTGTGTGTGTGTGTGTGTGTGTGATTAACCATGCCTCCCACTCCCTTGCCCTGGTGAGGACACGCATGGTGCTCTCGCCGTAACGAGGTTCCCGCTGGACGTGATGAGGTTGAAGTGGTGTGAAGTGGAACTCGCAGAGGCACGCTCACCTCTTCAGCGTGTACCATTTTCAGTGTTCTTCACACACACACACACACACTGTCACGTTGACTGATTACACACACAAAGTGAGTCAGAGCTGAAGCTCCTCAGCTGAGGACATCCACCGCGTCAGAAGGTTGTTTCAGGGTCTGTTGCTTCACTGCAGCCCCGGAGCTGGCAGGTGGACAGGACTATAACTTCATTTTCTCAAGATTTGTTTTTGTTACCCCAGTAACTGCAAACTCTGCACAAGAGCTCGGTAACTGGCCCGCTCCCCGGGCCGGGCTGTGGGAGAGTTTGCCGACTTGAAGGGGCTGAGGATGAGGATGGTTGCAGTGGGAGTTGAGACACTTTTCCTCAACACTTTGTCTTGCTGGCAGAAAACCTGTTTTACTGCAGTGTTCACTTTCTAAGCCCGGGCAGAAGTGAGACATCCTCTTTTGTTGTTGTTATTCGGCAGAAAACCTCCACTCATCACACGCTTTCTTCTGTTTCTACTCCTCCAACTCCTTCTTTTTTTCTCCCTCCTCCCCTGTGCCTGGCCCTTCTTCTTCATCCCTATATCCACCCACTCCATCTTCATTCTCCTCTCCCTGTCTCCCATGCTTCGCAATCCCCTTTTCTCTTTTCCCTCCCATCTTTCTTTCCGTTCCTTCTCCTCCCTCCACTCCTCTCTTCTTCATCAGTGTCTCCTCGACCAGCGGTGGCTCCCTCACTTTTGTTCATCCATCACCTTTGCCGACAAAGAGGACAAGGGCGCTTAAGGGAATCCAAGTCTTTTTTCACTGGTGTAGCTCATTATAAAGAACTGCATTGTGGGGAAATAAAGTGTCATCTCATTGTAGAATGAGCTTGAGAGTCTGATTTTGTGAGGGAGGAGCAGGGGAGCTGCGATATAGTAACGTATAATGCTGTAAACCAGCTTAATGCCAGGCTGTGAGCCCCATTACGATGGTCTCTGCTCTCCAGGTATTTGTTAATGAGCCGATCATGCTCTTCCAGATCTCTCATCTCAGACTTTGATGTTCAGGTATGACGACGCTTCTTAAGCCGGCGAGTTTTTACATGTAAACCCTCAGTGATGCGTTAAAGGAGAAGTTCACCTCTTATCATATTCGTATGCTGCAGCATCAGATCTTTTAGAGCCAGACTTTTTCCTCTTGGTCTGTGATGCATTTTCAAGCTCTGCGGTATTCGCTCTCTTCATCATGTCTAATAGCCAGCCTGGGTGTATTGTTTGTGAAGGCCTTTCTGGAAGATGAAAGTCCTTTTTCAAGCTGTTCTCTGGGGTTTATGTGAAAACATCAAACAAGCTTCATTTATTTTAGTTCCCCCAAACTGTAGAATTTATTTGCATATTTACCATGTATTCACTATTCATACGTAGGATATTATTAGGGCTGTATTGATTATAGTTCATGCTCTGGGCCTGCACTGAAGCTTTGCTGCTTTGCAAGTTTTTTGTTTGAATAAAAGTTCATTAACTATTAAATGAAATTAAGAACTATTACCGTTGAATCAAAAATCTGAAACATGCGCACCAAATTGTGTTTTGATAGAGGAGGGCTTAATTTGGAGGCTGTATTTATTGTATTATGAAGCTGGGGAGGAGGTGCAGTCAAGATGGCGTTATAATGCAGAGAGATACTTCAAGAAGACATCGCCGAGATTGAGGCTGAATTTGTCAACTATTAAGTCTTAATGCTAACATGAAAAGAAGAAAAAAAAGCTGGTTTTAATGTACACATGGGCACCTGACTATTGTTTGAAGACGGAAAAAGTCTAATTTAAAAGGAAAAGCCCATGCTTGAATATTTATGAACATTTTTCTTTTTTTATGTATGTACTTTAATTTTTAATTTTCAGTTTATTTGTATAGCCCAGTTTCACAAATTACAAATTTGTCTCAGAGTGCTTTAGTTGTACTTTTTCTCCCGGTAGCCATTTGTCATGGTTCCCAGAATGACTTTTCTTTTTTTATACTTGATATTTTATTTAGGTATTTTTACAGAAATTCAACCTTCAAAAGTAAGAATGCATAATAATAATAAACACAATAAATAAATAAAAATAAGGTACAATTTAACCATGCATCCCAGAATGACTTTCAACGAACATTCAGTCTGCTTTATTTATCTGGATGAAGTTCATAACAAACAATATCAAAAGTGTTTTGGCCAAATGAGAGCAGAGGAGAACAATGCTGTGGTATACTTACTGTGCCTTGTAAAACAAAAGACCACTGAAAAGGGAGTTGTGTTACACACGAGCAACGCTGCAGCTCTGTGGCAGATAGGAATTTATATTTATGTCTCTACTGTGATGAATTTCTTGTGATTTGTGAGAATTGTGAATAAGTGTGCATGATAGAAGCCCTTTTGTTTTCTATTGTTTCACCTTATTCGTCTCTTCAAATTTACGCTACTGGAAAATTTGATCAAAACTATTCTTTGCATTGCAGCTGTCCTGCAAACCGACCTCATTTCATCTCTTTGTAAATTATATCAGAAATACTAAATGGTGCAGAATGAAGTGTTAAGAGTAGTGCAGAAGTTATTATAGTCTTGCCTATCCATAAAGATGTTATACTTAATAGAAATTTAAAAATGGACAATCCTGCATTTCCCATAATGCTTCTGAATAGCATTGTTACATAAGCTTTATGGAAAGATGTTGTCTCCAAGCTCAAATTGAATAACCCTGATGACATTCAGGAAAGATATAACTACAGATGTGTTTCTTGACTCAGTATTATCTGTGACCTCTAAACTGAACCTTTAATCATTTATTTGTTTAATAGGAAAGTAAAAGGGCAATTTTGATTGTTGAATGATCATTTACTATAAGTCATTTATTATCCAATGTGGCCGAATATTTTCCTGTTCAAGCTTCTGAAATGTGAGGATTCTCTCTTATGTATTACAATGTAGTAGTTTGGTAGTTTTGGTGTTCGTGGAGAAAACAACCAACTGATCATGTCACCTTGGACATTTTCCGTGTGCATTGTTCACTCCTGTTGAGAGTTGTTCCTGTTCTGTTGAGGCAGCGTCTCTTCTCTGTCAGAGATCTACCTGCAGAGACTATGGATTAGCGAGCTTTAAATACCTTCCAGACAGCGAGGAGCATTGAGCCATATGATGCTCGACCTGTTACTGGCCTCGCTCCTTCTGTAGTCAAAAAGAAAAATGCAGCGCTGTGTTTTAATAGGCTCAACACTTCCCCTGGGAAATTGATGAGGCGTGGCGATTATAAGGATATATTCTAGAGCTCGACCCGTGCAGCGAAGAGCATTAACGACGAGGTGAGCTGGGCCCTAACTCAATGACGCAGAATTCTGCTCTCCGTCCAAGTGGAGGGCATTGTGTGAGAGCGGGATGGGGTCCAGTGAGTGACAGAGTGGAAAATGTGAAGAATGGTCTCAGGGAGCCGGCGCTGGTGAGAAGCCAGGAGAGAGTGTGGAGAGCGGGGGGGGGAAGCTGGCGTCAGCAGCAGTCGAGATGAGCGAGCGCAGCGAGAGTGGACTCTGATGGCGGCTGTGCTCGGGGGGGAAAGGAATAGTAGGACCGTTCACATCCATGCCCGAGGGACGGCTTCCATGACAACACAACCTCAGTGTTCCTATGACAACAAAGCCTGTGTCTCATGCATCTTTCAGCAGCTGTTCAGGTGGTAACACATCAGGTGCACGTCACTGACACTTTACATCACGGTTTGTCTGTGAGGGGAACACACACGCATCGGTGAGCTCAGTGCCAGCTTTAGATTGACTGCTCACGGTGTGAAGGGAGATGAGTGGATTTGGTCCGTGGATGTTGATGACACATTGTTGCTCCTGTTTGTGTTTAACAATTCACAAGCGGCATACGAGAGTATGTCAACATCATTAAGTATAATACACATTTGAAAAAACGACGGCTGGTGTTGCGCTATAAAGATAAATGACATATTCAGACCACACTGCATATCTTTAAAAGAAAAACCATTGTGCATAAACTGCATTTGTTAACAGTTGTGATAAAAGCATCCGCCAAACAGAACTACAAAGCATCCGATTGCCGATCTGTTATCTCTCCCTCCAGCAGGTCTCTGAGGGCGGTCGAGGATGTTACAATGTGATGTTGCATATCCTCTCATTTAGAAGAGTTCTACAGACAGGCTTTTCCTCACTTCCAGAGGAAAACAAAACTATCAAGGACAGACACTGGCACTGCTTCACGTGGCGAATACGTCACTGCAGGTGGTTCTTCCCTCCGTTAAGATGTGCGAGGGCAGCCAAGCTCACCCTGAACCCGAGCGACAGAGGGGTTCGAGTCCCGCTGCGAGGCCCGGCGGGGTCGTACATCACGGCTCCGGCTCATCCGAGGGGAATCTGGCTGGTGTTGGGCAAGGACAACTGGAGGACATCGTGGGAGAGAGGAAAAGGGAAGGGAAGGGAGGGCATCCAAAGGCACACAGGGTCAGACAGGAAGTGGCCATTTCACTTGGTTTCCTGCTAGGAAGAGTGTCGAGGGTCACGGACAGAACATGAATAACTCAGTCCTGGCTTTATAGCAGACGCAGATACAGGAGTGAATTACAGCAGAATGGGAGGCAGTATGTAGATTTTCAGGCTGTATGTATTTAATAAAACGTTCTACCTGAGGCCCCAGAACTCGTTGTTGTGGCCGCTGCTTTTCCTCTCAAGGTCCCCGTTCAGCGACCTGTACAGTCCCTGTGTCATGAATTCCCCACCTTCATAGTTAGATTTGTCCTCCTTACATGTTTAATTAACTCTCTGTCATACCAGATCCTGTCATCCTCGCCTGATTGTCCCTCATTCCCTTCACCTGGTCCTCGCGCCCTTCTCACCTGCCTCTGATCACCTCGTTAGTCCTTTCCAGCGAATTCCCAGTGCTAGTTCTGATCTGCCTGTTACGACCGTGGCCGTTTCTCAATCAGCGTACTTGTGCGTCCTTTCCTCTACTTGTGTCCTCGTGGACTCGTGAAACGTCATCAGTCTCAGCCCGAGTTCATGTTCCAATTCAAAGTTCGCTTCTCTCAAAGCACGGTCAAAATGCCCGGATGTGACTTGATCCTGCCACTTTCCGGAGGATGCATCACAGGAGACTTGTGCGTACTCTGGCCAGCAGATATCCCACAATGCATTTCACCAGCAACCGGAAACGATAGCGGAGGAGAAAATAAACAACTGACAGATGACTTTTTAGAAATACTACTGTTGTTGAGTCACGGAATGTGGGCTCCCGAGACCAGACTCCAGAAGAACACAAGTCTGCAGTCGTGTACTTTGAATTGAGAAACGGCCCCTGTTTGCCTGTTCACACGACTTTAGATTTTTGCCTGTCCCTTTTCGGATTTGTCGCCCTGTCTGACGGACCACCTGGTTTGACCCTGCCTGAAAGATTCAGTAAACTGCCTCCGCCTGTTTGTCGTGCTTTTGGGTTCCAGTATCTGTAACCATTACACCCTGCATCAAATTAGATATTTAAATATTAGTTCTGGGTTGTATTGTTTATAGTTTTGGCTAATAGGTAACAATGTTGTTATACTTTGTCAGACCTGTCTTAGTTCTCCGACTTTAATCCAGCAATGGCTTTATTTTAGCGAGTTTGAATATATTACTGATATAAGTTGTAATAAACTGAAATGATTATGTTCTAAGATGCACAACAGTCCAAAGTTCTATATCATATTAGCATTTGCCTTCATGTTTGGTTTGTGACTCTGCGTGCATTACATTTAAAATGTAAGGATCAGATTTTAATTTTTTTTAAATGTTCATGGATTTTGAAAAACTGGTTCCAAATATAATTGTTTTGAAATATTTTCAGAGGAGCAGTAAGCCCGGGAAAATCGCAGGGGTGTTTATTTTTATAGAAAACTCACTCATGTATCCCACTAAACTGTTTATAGAACAACTTTCAGCTGAGTACATGTCACGCATCAGGCTCCATCAGAGCTCTTATGAGCAATTACCAGGACTAATAAGCTTTCAAAGCGATATGCTGTTGATCGCTCCTCACCAAAGCTACAAAGTACAAAGATTGATGAATAACACTTCTCCACATGTTCCAACATTTATGAAGCTTGTGGTACACTTTGCACTGTGGAGAGCATGGCCTTTATTGATCATGGCCAGAAACACGTTGAATCTGTCGACCTAATGCATCCCTCCGGAGGCGCCGTGATAAACGGCTCAGACGTGTGACACGCCACGATGCTAAAAGTGCAGAGAAAATTACTTACTTCCAGGAAATCAATGAGGGTTTTATTCTGAAGGGAAATCATTATAATATTCATTGTGATCTTTAGATTTTACTAGCATGTCCATCCCAGAAAATACAAAAATCAAGCGAGTGAGACGTTATGCATGGCTGAGCGAGTGAAGACGTGAGAGATGGTGTCAGCTGGCTCACTGAGCAGTTGTGTCTGTGTCATTCTCAGCAGCTCTAAATGAAATTAGCCATCTTGTCGAGTTCTGCAGCAGAGATTCAAGGTCAGAGTGGCTGATTCTGCCGATGCGTTTTATCCTCTGGAGCCAGCATGAGGGGTTACCGCTGCCCGCCGACCGCTCTACTCATTCCCACCTCCATTCTACACGCATCCCCATCCCTCCATTATCAATCTGGTCCTCCCAGGGAGCGGAGTGTGCATTTACCCGTTAAATTAGGTGGGGGATGGAGGAGGTCGGTGGTCCGGGATACCTTTTGTCAACGTGCAGCGTGGGGATGGATAGGCTGAGGGGTCCTGATTTCCCATGTGACTAAAGTAACTGTTATAATGGAGGTGGGAGCTGAGTAGCCATCAGCAGAGGTACTGTGTTACTGGCTGGGCATCCCCTTCCTGTATGCCACCATACAGAACAGTACAGTGCAGACATAGACAGCAAGGGATTGTGGGTATAATGTCTGCTTCCCTGAAGGCCCATGCAAGCAGTTTAATACACAGTCAGAGCTTCTGGAGGGTAGAGATTTTACTGGCATGTCTATCCCAGCTTGTTACAACTTATCTTTGTGTTTTGAGCCGACTTCATGCCACGGTTGGCATCACATTCCCTCCGGCAGATATAAGTGTAGCACCTCATCTCTATCAGTTGGTCCAATAGTTGTCTCAGCACGTGTTGGTGAGCTTGGTGAGCTTG
Organism: Liparis tanakae; assembly: GCA_036178185.1. Classification (NCBI taxonomy): domain Eukaryota; kingdom Metazoa; phylum Chordata; class Actinopteri; order Perciformes; family Liparidae; genus Liparis; species Liparis tanakae. The sequence continues at coordinate 20,906,216 of CM070094.1, forward strand.
AAATAGAAGCAGCATTAAAACTGCATCTGGTCTCTGCACGCTAATGTCACAAGAGATGAATCTACAGATGTTTTATTTTTTTGACAGACATTGTTATTCACTTTATTAATCCTCAAATATAATGGCAATTTCTCACCCACCATCTAGTAAGAGGTCGATGCAGGGCGATGAAGAAGAGGATAAACCCGACAGCAAATTTAAACGTTAAGATGAGAGACCGCCGATGACAAAATTACACACACAATGAGAAAATTAAAACAAGTGTAATATCTTCTGTTTTGGCATCCATTTGGATGGTTTTCAATTATATGTAATGTATTTAAAATCCTGTGTAAATTGAATGTCTGCTCGATTATGTTGGAGAGCCACAGTCGTCCTTCAATCAGAGGATCGGCAGTTCGATCCCCAGCTCCGCTAGCCAATGTCGATCTGTCCTTCTGCAAAACACTTAAACCCAAATTGCTCCCGAAGCTGTGCCTCCGGTGTATGAATGTGTATGAATTAGTGTGAATGGCTTAAATGATGACCCAGGTTTAAAAAGATAAACAACATAAAAACTAAGGCTATAACATTACTCTAATTTAAAAGCCAGGTTAATGAGATATGTCTTGAATTTCCTTAAACAATTACTGTAATAAAGTGCTGTTCTTTTATCGAGAAGCAGTGTCTTTCCACAGTTTAGTGTCATAAAAACAGAAAGCGCTCATCGGTACTTGTATGGGTCACATAAGAACATTAAAAAAGCAAAGCAATGGAGGACCTTATTGATATGGATGGAACATGAAATGTAAAGCGTTTTAAGCAAATACATCACTTATACTGGTACTGTAGCCAGTGTATGTATGATAGTCCAATAGGCCTTGTACCTGATTCGGTCAGTACCACAAGTATACAAGTAGGGTGCAGAAGGAATTTGGCCTCTTGTAAAACAGAAGACCCTCCAGGTATCGAGTAGCTGCCTCATGCATGGGTTCCTCTCCCGGCTTCCCTATGAGGTAGACACTGTCGAGTCAACTTGTTTAAATTGCAAACGTTGTCCTTGGTAACTTGTTAAGGAAGTAAGAGGCCCGTTCACGAGGCGGGCTGTTTGCCTTATCGCCGCTAAGGCCAAGTTGAATATCTGCCATTTTCATTCAACTTGTGCAGAGCCGTCAAATAGAGCAGCAAATCAAGGCACAACTGGAAATGAAATCGTACCTTTAGTTATGATGAGGTGTGTGTGTGTGTGTGTGTGTGTGTGTGTTAGTGAGGATTCACCAGAACAACACAGATTATCCGATGAATCAAATGCACACACCGAGGTTCGTGGCAGTTAGGGTCAGGGCTAGGTAGTCAGGTCGTGGGTTGGAGAGCCTTTCCCAGGAAGGAAAAGTAGTTCAGTTTTGTCAGGGTTTTGTCAGGGAGCCGACATAATTAGTGTATAGAGTGAAGAGGAGGGGACCCAGGGTGGAGCCCTGAGGGACACCAGTAGTGAGAGGGCAAGGTTCAGACACACATCCTCTCCAAGTTCCCCTGTAAGTGCAGTTTATCACAAGCTCCGCCTCTCCTTTCATATGAGTCCTGCTCAGACCTGATGAATAGCTGGTCCAGACTGGTTGTACTCCCAGAGCTGGTTTCTGTATCCCGAAGCATCACCACTCGGCAACATGGCTGCTTTATCGTGCTCCACTGTAGCCGATGAAAGAGACCATTTCATCGACCATTTCCACTCAACAAATGTGTGTATGCCACTCTGAAGTGCCCCCCTAAGCCATAAGAAAACTAAGCAACTCGAGGGAAACTATAAAAGCAGAACATCGCAAATGTAGATGCTCTTTTTAACAGTCCTATTTTCACTGTCCTTAAAATGGAAATGTTCCTGAGGAGAAAAGGTTTTAAGAGGTTTAACAAGATAATTCCTTCAGTCTGAGTAATTTCAATTTAAGTGGTTTTGCAAAATGTAAATGTTTATATTTGATTTGGTTTGTAGAAAAACACCAGTAACATTACCAGTTATCTTTTTCTAGAGACCATAATGAAATTGAAGAACACTGTGCTAAGGGAATGCTTCAAAATAATGATCATATTATCAATAAATTATAAACACACACACACACACACACACACACACACACATGCATACAGACTAGTCATCTGAGACATTACGTTACTCTTTGGAGTTTTTTGAGAATACTTTTGGTAAAATGTCTACGCTGGGGTCAGTGGAAGTCTCACCGGTCCATTTCCCCAGGCGGCCTCACACAGAACTAAACCAGGGCTGCCTTCTGCTCATTCACTTAAGTTGTTGCATGCAATCCCTGGAAATGTGAAGGCCAGAAGAGGACAAACCAAGCTGCAACATGATCAAACATTAAGGTCACACTGAGGCCCCGTTTACACAATGGGAAAACGCATATATTTTAATGCGTTTTGGCCTTTCATTTACACAAGTTACACAAGTTTTTTTCACGGAAAACAATCATTTCTAAAAACTCCGGCCAAAGCGAAGATTTCTGAAAACTCTGTTTTTATGTTTGCGTGTGAACTAGGTCACACAGAGTTTTAGGTTGTCAAACGTCACAGTATGCGACAAAAAATGCTTCACGTCATGTGAGCGTCCTATGGTACGTGTGCGGACGGCGTATTTATGCGGGTTCATATAAACAGAAACTTTTTTGAAAACAACCTTGTGTGTACAACGTTATTTTTGAAAACGGAGGGGCAGAAATATTATTTTCTGTAAATACCCGGCTATGTGTAAATGTGGCCTGGACTACCATAACAAAAGGAAAAATAATACTGAGCTCCCTGTCCAGCCACAAAACAGGAGAAAACTGACGCAACAAAAAAAATGAACCCCAACATGGCTTCCCCCAAAATAACACAAATGGTGGCCTACACATGCCTGGTGATCCAGATGTGCTGGACCTGAAACCGATAGACAGCCCTCTTCTAGGAAGAGAGTGGCGTTAAGTCAGGGGGCGTACCACTGACCATAACCGATGCTTTCTTTGCGATGGTCCTCACGTTCCCCTTCTTGTCCATCCTCTGCTTCCAGGCACCATGAGACCAGTGCAGAGGAACTTTTACGAGCCGTCGTCCGCTCCGGGGAAAGGCGTGGTGTGGGAGTGGGAGAACGACAGCGGCTCGTGGACGCCGTACGACATGGAGATCTGCGTGACCATCCAGAACGCCTACGAGAAGCAGCACCCCTGGCTCGACCTGACCTCTCTGGGCTTCTGCTACCTCATCGACTTCAACAGCATGTGTCAGACCAACCGGCAGAGCCAGCGCAAGCGGCGCCTGCGGAGACGCATGGACCTGGCCTTCCCGCTCATCATGGGCTCCATCCCCAAGTCGCAGTCGTGGCCCGTGGGGGCCAGCTCCGGCCAGCCCTGCTCCTGCCAGCAGTGCATCCTGGTCAACAGCACGAGAGCCGCCTCCAACGCTATTCTGGCCTCCCAGCGGCGGAAGCTCTACGGAGGGACGGCGGGAAACCCGGGCGCCGCGGGAACCCTGGCCGTAGTGCGGCAGAGCAACACCTTCGCCGGGACGTCCCTGTGGTCGCCGACCTCCGCCTCCGCCGGCCCCAACAACATCAACATAAGCATGGGAGGGGGGCAAGCCAAGGCGGAGCAGGTGCAGGTGCCGCTGCCCTCCGCCAACTTCCCCTGTTCCCCCATGATGGCGCCTCTTTCATCCACCCATGGCCACCACGCGCTCACCGTCAACGGGCAGAACAACCTGAACCGGCCGGGCACACAGCGCATCTCCATGGGCACCACCAGAGGAGCCGTTCCACAAGGGTAACCATATTTGAAACGGTCATTCATACTTGTTTTTAGCGTGTTCATAATGCTTTTAGAATAGAATAGAATAGAAATATACTTTATTAATCCCCAAGGGGAAATGTGTTGACACAGTAGCACCAATAAACTAAACATAATAAAATATAAATATAAGAAAGAAAGAAAGTGACTGTGCATAAAGTATGAAGTATACAAAGTGAAATATAAAATAAAAATGTATATATATATATATATATATATATGTAAATACAGCAATGTAAAATTAAATTATATATATATATATATATATATATATATATATATATATATATATATATATATAATTCTGTTGAGCTTCCAGTTCAGATAAGGCAATTGAAACATATAAAAAGCAAAGAAACAATCTAGACGTCTGCCTGTCTGTTCCCAATGCTTCATTCTGAGTGTGTCTGGCGTATCGTGTCATTTTCTCTCTTTCTCCACCTCTCTTTCAATTTCTCTGCTGATTCATGACTAGTCGTGTTAACATGCTGATCAATGGACGTGCAGAAAAAGCCTCGGGTCCAGCTGATGTTACTGAGGAAGAACTCTGCTCCTCCGTCTGTGTGCCTGCTCTATAATGAGCTTACGTTGGCCCTGACAGGCTGCAACCCTTCTGGATCATTCTCTCGCCTCTGTTATGAACTACTTTGTTACTACGACTCTACGCCGTGGTTGTCGTCGTGTCACAGAATGAGATGTGTTTGATTTATAATGCTGCTGTGCGTATGCACGGTCAAGCATGTGAAGCGGGCTCTGGTGAAGCTGTGGAAACCTATTTGCCATGGAGGCGGTTTTCCAGTGGGGAAGAATGAATAATGGATCAAGGAAAAATGGGAGCTTCAGTAGAGCGCTCTGACCTCGAGGAGAAGAAGTGTGTGTAGCGTTGTAACCAATACTTCTGTCCCCTATCCGGCTTTCTTTTACTAAAATAAACACACTCACAATCTATTGGATTCCACTTTGTATAATAGCGTCCCTCAACCAGGCACACATGCTTTCACTTTCTGTGACTTTCTGTGTCACTGAATGGAAACGTATATGTTTTCTGCGAAGGCCGTGACCTTGTTTCACACAGCAGGCAGTTGACGCATCTCTGTGCAACGTTTTATGATGATGACGAATTCGGGGACATTTCGTCCATAGTTTAAGAATTCAGAGAAAGCTTAGGCGAGCGTGGAGTTGTGGATGAAATGTGACTATTTCACTCACAGCACAAAAGGGTTTTGCAGAGACGGAGAGAGCGAGGGCGAGAGAGAGAGAGAGAGAGAGAGAGAGAGGAACGACAGGAGGTGAGGTGGAGTGCGTCGGTTCCCAGGCGTGTGGCTTGACATACAGGATGATTGTGGTTAGCATACACTCAGCAGGACATGAGCGCTCACATACACACACACACACACAGACACACACACAAACCTGAAATGTGTATTCACTCACAGATTACCACGAGCATGCTCGAGATAGATGCCACAGGATCAAACTCAGAATGTAAATCATCAGATCTGGTTCTCACACGCCCACACCCCAATATGCTGGGTACGAGAAAGATGTTTGGCACGCTACGGCGTGTTTACGTGAGTTTATGTTTTGCCGCGCAATCATCCATCTGATTACAAATGTATATCTACCACATTAATATATCCAGTGACATAAAAAAAAATACATTCTTGCATATGACTGATGTTATCTGTCCATAAACGTGTGTGTGTGTGTGTGTGTGTGTGTGTGTGTGTGTCATCTGTCACTATATCTGCTGATATATTAAAGTGGCACCATTTGCTGCTTTTTAACTTATTACTCGGTTGAAGCCGCCCACTTTATCTCCCCCTGCCTTCACCTGTCGTCATGGCGCCCGTGTCTCGGCTCTTCTGTAAAACACAAAAGTGGGGCTGCAATTTCAAGATGTATTTCCTTTGGCTAAGCAGCCAAACCACTTCCTCTTATTCACTTTCCTCATGCACAGTGGTCTTTAACTGAGTTGAGTTAGGACATGCGCTGCATTGTCGTCACACACAAAAGGAACAAGTGTGTGCGTTTGCATGTGTGCGCGGCCGTCGGCTGTTTTCGAGCTCCGTTCTGTGTATTGGCTGGAGGGGTGTGTGTGTGGAGTGCAGAGATCATGTTCCCTCAGTGAGCTGCTGCACCGCTCTGCTCTGGTGCTCACCACATGATACAAATTATTAAATTAATGAATAAATCATGAGGGCTTATATGGACCAAACTGATGCAATTTGGAATTTATTGGTGTCAGTATTACTTATTCTCTGGGCCTTTCAGGTACACTATGCCCCCCCCCCCCCCCCCCCTTTCCATCAGTGGAGCAGGCGAAGGTCTCCTCCTATACATATATATATATATATATATATATATATATATATATATATATATATATATATATATATATATATATATATATATATATATATATATATATTTATGTGTATATATATATATGTGTATGTATATATATATATATATATATATGTATGTGTGTGTGTATATATATATATATATATATATATATTTATATATATATATGTATACATAAATGTATGTATATATATATAATTTATTTATATCAATCAATATGCAATTAAGCACTCCTGGAGTTCCCTTACTCCGTTTTCTCTCTTACTATCATTATGGTGCATAATAAACAGATGAGAAGATGTTAGTCCTCCAGCAGCACTTTCTTAACCAGGCCTAATGTGGTCTCTCTATTTGGGAAATCACATTGCTCTCAGTCTGATTAAATCCTCCAGGCAGGCTGGAGATTCTTCCAAGAAAGGAGGCAGGAGACCGAAGAGGAAGAGCGACCCCTGAGCCTTGACCTGACAGCGGCCATAAATAATGTGGTGTTAATGGGTTAGCTATGTTGGGGCTGGATTTATCATTTAATTGCATCAGTTTTAGGTCAGAAATTACAACATCTGACATGAAAATAACTGGCATTCGAATTTCTTCTTCCTCTCTTCAGTAATAAACTACTGTCCTCCATCGAAGGTTTGAGTGTTAACGGCCAGAAGGGAACGAAGAAGTGAACACATGTTACTGGGAGGTAGAGAAAAATTAGAATTGGCAGAGAATAATAAATGTAGAGGTGAAAATGTCCAGCCTGGTTGGCTGAAGGTGCTTTTGTTTACACTCACATGAGTTATAATTGCTCTTTGGATATGAATACGAATCACAGCCTTTTGTTCAGGATTATTGGATACTCTCCGCTTCGACAGTTTCAAGCATAAAAATGACAACTTATTGACAATGAGTGGTGGTGATGATGGTGTTTTTAGATAATTATGAGGTGGGAGAGGAATGACCAGCAAGAGGGACGAGTCAAACCCTTGAAATCATCCACCATCCGAAGTGTGAGTAGGTGGCGTGGGTGTTAACCCCCCAGTGCTCCAGGTGCAGCCATGACAGGCAGGGTTAATAAAAAAAGTCAAGAGAAAGGATCCTAGTATGAGGCAGGAGGAGATGAAGCGTGCACAGATTATACAGGTTGGCTGGCTGGTGACAAGCAGCTTTGTATAGGAGCTATATCTGCAGCGCATAGATAGGTTATCATAAGGTTTACATAAATAATGAAGTTCAGCGCAATGGAACATTGTTTACATGATGAAGATCTCTCTGTCTCTTTAAAAGAAAATACATTATGAACAGTGCAGATACACGAGTTTCCAGAGAATGATCATAGCCACTGCTGGTTGTGTGCAGCTGTTTCATCAACATTGCATATTTATTATGCATAACACTCTCTGGAAGATGGCAAGATCTTTGGAAAGCAATAAAGATGAAAAGCATTTCTAATTAATGTTCTGCCATACGGGTCCCCGCTCCTCGGTACCGTATGTTTAGTTTGTGAAGCGTGCAGCCGGCGCACAACGAGATGGCGTGAAGAGTTCTCATGTTGTGCCGCCTCCAACCCTCTTCTTCTAATAAACATTATTTGTTTGACAGAGCTCTCACTAAACAAAACAAATTATACTTGTACATATAAGGGGGGGGGGTCTTGTTTATATCAGGTCTTGATTAGATTTTGTGCATATTTAAATGACATCGGAGTGACGTCATGTGTCGTGAGTCTCTAATAGAGCTACGACGGGACACGCCGGCCTCGCCCGGGCCTCGTGTCCTTGACCGTTATTGCGCCCGGCTTATTGAAAGGCTTCCCCTGGCACAGGGACAGAGGCTCTCTAATATGAAAGCAGTCTTTTGAAGCAGATTTGTGAAACACCTGAGAGCTGTGTGTGTGTGTGTGTGTGTGTGTGTGTGTGTGTGTGTGTGTGTGTGTGTGTGTGTGTGTGTGTGTGTGTGTGTGTGTGTGTGTGTGTGTGTGTGTGTGTGTGTGTGTGTGTGTGTGTGTGTGTGTGTGTGTGTGTGTGTGTGTGTGAGAGAACCAACCAGGGGCTCCCTCAGCAGCACCCCATTTACACCTGTTCCAATTCGTGGACATTTTTTCTCTTCTCTTTCTTCTCGATGTGGTCACAATGTTTCTGATTTAGTTCATGATAGATTTGAGTAACTTCACAGATGCACAAGCCAGTGAGAGACACGATGCCCATTGATGTTAGAGCTGTAATGCAAATATGTGTTGTGTAATGAAGATAACAAAATGAAAAATATGTAAATGGGGCTCTTCTACCCTGGAGCTGAGATTTGACTTCATTTTCTCACGTTCAACTCGCATCTGATGCAATTTAGTTGTTGCTTCTTTGTTGGATTGTGATGTAATTTACTACAAGATATTGATGCAATTGCATTTGGAAGTGAAGCCGACATGAAACGACTTAACTTGCTTTGATTATTGTGACTTTATTGTCACACGGAGGCATATTTTTAGCCTGAGGAAAGGATCTGTGCTGCTCTGTGGTCCTCTCTGTGGGATGAGAATTAATTGAGGTTCCAACGCTCTGAAGAGAGACTCACTGACGTGTGCGCTCGTATTACCGCCTCCAGTGCTTTTGTCCACAGATCTGGAAGAGTGCACAAGTCAACTGTCTTCGTCGTCTGTGTTCTCCATGAACTCCACCCTCTCCAAATGTCATCCTAAATCAGGCTCTGCTGCAGTGCTCTGTACATGAGTCAAGCTGTCTCAACCAATTGCAGTTGTCTCCGTCTCGGTGGCGGAGCACATGTGACGTTTTAACTTGGGTGTTTTTTTTTTTTATGGCACGTAAGGGCAGAGCGAGCTGCTGTTCTCACTGTTCTCAGCTGTGGCACGATGAGAACACGTTTATTTTATTTCCTGGTGTAGGGTTCCTGCCCTCCCGGTAAAGAACCTGACTGGATCTGGACCTGTGCACCCGGCACTGGCAGGTTAGTCAACATTCACTGTCTCCCATCCGCTCCCAAAACAACCAAAGCAAATGATTTTCATGTTCAGACTGTTATTGATCCATGTTTTTTCCACCCTTTTTGTGTATTTCTGTGTGTGTCTGTGTGTGTGTCAGGTATGACAGGTATCCTGATGTGCGCTGCAGGTCTGCCAGTTTGCCTGACTCGGGCCCCCAAGCCCATACTGCACCCACCACCCATCAACAAGAGCGACATGAAGCCTGTGCAAGGGATCAACGGCATGCGCCGCAAAACCAAGAAGAAGCACCTGAGGAGGGGTAAGATGGAGGAAATCAAAGTGTAAATGCTAGCATTGTGTTTTCATTGTGTGTTAGTGAATCCTAAATGCTCCGAGGAAACGGATAGACCAGCGACAGTCAGCAGACTTTCTCTGTCCTGTCGAGCTTTGCAGGATTCTTCCATATCAGCTGTCTGTTGTTTAGCATGCAAACACAATCCAAACTGTTTTTTATTGCGGTCATAATTGTTCATTTAATGCCTCCCGTATAAGCTCAGTGTGGGTGATGCAATAAATCTAACCTCACCCAAGGTCGCTGATGATTAGTTAGGAAAGCATTGCTTTACCTTTCAAAAAGCTCCTATAAAATGTAATGATGATTGCTAGTTCAGATTTATGAGCACATGCAGTAAAAGTGTGACTGTAAACTATTATAGGTGTAACACTGCATGCACAACAGGGGCAGTTGTGTAAGTAATTAACAAGGTTCTGTTGTAGCGCGCTGGTTTGAGAGGGGGGGGGGGTTGTGTTTAGTCGGACGCCGTTGAATAAGTAAGTGCTGAATAAGTAAGTGCTGGTCGATGGAAGCCATGGAAACCGATGGCCCCTGAAGAAGCCTTTGTCCTAATTGATCAGTGAGCTGCTGGGCTTCCATCCCTGCACTGTGGTTGTTCTCTTCAATCCTCCAGAGCAGATGCTGCAGCAGCGCTGTATTTTTTATATTCTTTATAGTTTTTCTATAATCTACCAGGAATGACGTGATATGCGACTTTAAATTTACAGAAAGGTTCCTGCAGAGGATTATGTCTCCCATTACAATGACGAATGGCTAATCTCTAAATATAAAGGGTGTTTTTTATGGAGCCGTTCTTTCATGGAATCTCCCCTGAAAATCAATAACTTCTGATGGACTCAGCCACCACCTTCTCACTCCCAACTCGTCCAATACTAACGCTGGCTGTGACCTACCTCTCTGGTCGGTGTCGTTTTGGACGTGTCAGTGATGGCTTGTCGGGTTCCACTAGTAACAAGCATATAGCGTCCTTTAAAGGGGACATATTATGAAAATTCCACTTTAGTGCTTCTATACGTTCATTTGGGTATCTGGCATGTCTCCCAACACAAAAAACGCGGGAAAAAAACAACTCACGCGGCTTGTTGTGGTTCCTCTATGTCAGAAACGATATGCTTGAGTGCGTCGTTTGGGATCACCACCAACGTCTACATAGATGTTGGCATTGGAACCCCCCCACCACTCGACCCCCCAGTTTAGAGACGGTTCGGTGACCTGGCGCCATAAGTTAGGGTGACCAGACGTCCGGTTTTCCCCGGACATGTCCTGTTTTTGAGACCTAAAAAAAGAGTCCGGCAGGGATTCAAAAAACGTCCGTGATTTTGCTTCGTTGGATATTTATGTTTCTCTGGGTTTTCACAAACTAGTATTTACCCCTTACACGTTTTGGAAGTGGTATCTCCCTTACGTTCCACCTTCTGGCGCGAGCTCTGACAGTATAGAGAACAGCCATTGGTCAACCCATCTCAGGGTTGCCAGATACACGCTAATTATCCTCCAAATAATACAACCATTTTGAGCCTTTGGTACGATACTTCATCATTTCCAACCTGGCAACACGGAGCACCTCGCCCACTCAGAACAGGTCAATCTGTGGGGAGGTGTTTCTGACAGGGTAAAAATGCTGTTTGAAATGATTCTTGTGGTATTTTGACCAAAATATGTTACAAACATTACATTAAGACCCCAAGGAACCATATCAACTTGTGGAAAAATGGGCATAATATGACCCCTTTAAAAATAAACTGATTATCAAATCTGGTCTTGACAGTCAAAATAAGGTTGAGGCAACAAAAACACTGAGTTAGCTTTTGAAATAGAGCGTGGTCGATGGTAACTTGACTAACCACCGAGTCACGTGACTAGCCGGGGACAGATGAGTCACGTGATTAGCAACTTGCGGAACAAAAAGTCCCCGTTTTCGCCTGTGTGTGTTTAATTACTACACCTCCACCACTCCCGCACACCAAGTGTAGACGATCTCTCTTCTTAAACCACGTCCGTTGCTCAGACCATTACTTAGTCACAGCGATGGCGTGAGCTAAACGCTAACGTCAGCTCGCCATAAAGGCCGACGCTGCCGTCCCTGAAGCCGTGCTGCAGGCCTGACGCTCATTAGAAACTATTAGGAGTGTGTGGGCCTTTTAAAGTTTAACCCTACATGTGCAGTCTTAGTGTGAACTCAGAGACACTGGAGCGGTGTGAGTGCAATAGAGATGTGTTTTTCTCATGCGGGGAGATTTGGGATTATCCTTCTCCTCTTTTTGTACAGAAAAAACCTGATCAGGGAGGCTTTTGATCAGCTAATGAAACCATCCAATAGCTTTAGCTATTGAGTCTCCTCTCTCTTTCTCCTCATTGTTTCTGTTTTCTCTCCTCCCCCTTTTCACAGCTCTCTACCTCCACTACCCTTTATACCTTCACATTGTTTGGCTCAGTCTGACTCTCTCCACTGCTCTCCCTCCCTCTGTTCCCTGGCTGTCCCTCAAATGAACAAACAAAGGCTCTGGGGGAAAAGAGGTTGCCTGTAAGCGTATTAGGGGTGTAAGCTGTGTGGGTGTGCTCTCAGCCATGCTGGTTGCACACAGGGATTATCAGAGAGTGGGGAAGGCTGGGTTGTTATGTCCCAGTTTGAAGGTGACCTCCTCTTCAACATCACAGACGTGTACACTACATTCACATGCACAATCTCGGCAGGAAATTAAGTCACGCTCACGCAAAGGCAACTGATGAAACTGATGAATGTTTTTTTATCCATCAAGATTAGATTAGATTCAAATTTATTGTCATTACACAAAGTACAAGTCTTGGTGCAACGAGATGCAGTTAGCATCTAACCAGAAGTGCAAAGCAGAAGAGTGCAGAGTATGTGCAAGTGGCAATATAAATATAGATATAAAGTGCCGGTGTGACACCGATATGTGCTGTTATAGCTGCTATTCTCTTGTGTTCAAATAACAAGCAAATGCCATCCAATGGTTTATCGTGCTCTTTTCCTTATTGTGGGTGTAAGTAAGTGGCATGTTTGTTTTTTCCCCGGTGGTCATCTCATCTCGCTTCTGTTTGTTCTATGACAAGGCAAAAACCCAGAGGATGTGGTGCGGAGATACACGGACAAGATTAAAGTGGTGCCAGATGAGGTAAGAAAAAACATACACGCACACACAGGAGACCTAAAAGTGTTTGCCTCTGTGACCGTTTGATCCCCTAACTAAGTGTGAAAGTCTCACGAATACAGAGAGTCATGCAGAATGGCAGCTTAAGTATTTTGCTTGGCTATTCCAGGACTGTACCATCTGCATGGAGAGGCTGGTAATGTCATCAGGCTATGAAGGCATCCTGCAGCACAAAGGCATCAAGCCAGAACTAGTGGGCAAACTTGGCAAGTGTGGACACATGTACCATCTGCTGTGCCTGGTGGCCATGTACAACAATGGCAATAAGGTGGGTAAAAGCGTGTAAGCCAGACGATGTTTTGATGTCACTCTAGGCTCAAATTATAAACTCGTGGTGTCTAACCGGATTGCATGGGACTGGCGGATGATCAGGCTTCGATATTGCTGTACACAGATGGGGATCTTACGCAGTCTTATGCCATCAGTCATATCCGTCCTGACAGCCAGAGTTTGTAAAATCATCATCCATTCAGCTCACTTCATTTCAGTTTTCTTGCATGAAATACAAATGTACCGCTTGCTAATGCGGAAGAGGCAACTACAAGCAGATGTAATCAATGTAAATAAAAGACAACATTGTGATATCAAAGCCATTTATCAAACAATGTGAAAAGACAAGGTTGTGCAAACTTCCTATTTCCTCCCTTCCCTCCGGTCCAGCCATGTGGTTAGTGTAGATTGGTTCATCCAGGTTTTGAAGTATCCAGGTACATATTTGCTTGCCCCCTGCTGTGGTAGACAGAGCCTTTAAAGCTGTATTTTAATGTTTCAACGGCACCTTTCACGGAACAATATTCCTCTTCCTCTCAATTAGAGGACTTTTGTTTTTTCGCTACTTGGGGGCAGCATTAACATATTATCACCTCTTGAATTTGATTTGTTCAACATGTTTGCAAACAGTTGCATATTTACCCATCCAGTAAATTCAGAGCAACGTTGCCATGTATTTGTGTTTGTGTAACCACATAAATGTCTTCCGTGGATGTGGTTTGGTCTTTCCCACAAATGTCTTTCCGTCTGCTTGTCAAGCCAGTTTTCGGTTTTCGGTTACACCAATGAGAATGAACCAAAACAACACATTATTTATTCATTTGTCAAACCAAAACAATGAGCGGAAACATTTTGCAGATCTTAAGGAGTTGTGTGATATTTTTCTGTGGGTTCATCATCACAAGCCAGCCCCTTCACATTATTCATGTCATTTTATTGTCATTGATATTTTAATACCACCTATCAATATTCACTTTATTTATCAATATTTTGATTTTGATAAGTGACGCTTTAAATACAGGTTTGCTTTAACGCCACAACCTAAATGTCATTCATAGCCATTGTTTTGCAAATAATTCAAATACAACCCAAACTAGAATGAGCACTCGGTAGAGCGCATACCTTCGCATATCACACGATTGGGCATTGCATTATGAACATAACAATTGACTGCTATGGTAAAAGAAGATGTTGACCTTTTCATGACCTTGACCCGATCAATCCCAAAATCTAATCAAATGGTCCCCGGATAATAACCAATCATCCCACCGAATTCCATGCGATTCTGTTTAATACTTTTTGACTTATGCGAATAACACGCACGCATACAAATACACGGCGATCAAAACATTACCTTCCGCATTTTCAATGCCAAGGTAACTATCTGCATGGCACTTTAGGTGAAGTTAAGAAACATTATTTTTTTGTTTAGTTGAATAATAATAATGCAATATGACACAAAGCAATGCATGTCAATATCATCGAATTGTGTTATTATTATCACGCCATGAAATGGATATGTTCTTCCGTCCAGGACGGCAGTCTTCAGTGTCCAACGTGCAAAACCATTTACGGTGAGAAAACCGGCACCCAGCCTCCCGGGAAGATGGAGTACCACGTCATCCCCCACTGCCTGCCTGGCTACCCGGACTCCAAGGCCATCCGCATCGTCTACGACATTCCTGCTGGGATCCAGGTCAGAACTGTGTTGCTTCACTAAATCCACCATGCTGCTTTTGTAAATCCGTGCCCTTTCTTCAACTGCTTATCCGCTTTAGTTTGGCGGACGGTTATCGGTGCAGAGAGGTGAGGTGTTGTGGCTTTGTAAGTCACCGAGGAAACGGCCTCCCTGAGGACCACACAGATAGACTCTTTACCACGTGCATTCATTTGCAGGGGTTTTGCAATTAATTCATCATTTAGTACATAAACCAAATAATTAGATCATGTAAGAGGAGCATTGATGCAATGAAGGTCATTTTGAATTTACTGTACATCACAATTACAGTGGAAAGGAGAGCATGTTTGGGTTGGTGAGATGAAAATGTCAATAAAGTGACCTTCTTCCACCAGAAGAGAAGGATGAATGTCCCAGGGAATACTGGTGGTGACCTGACCACTGAGGTCAGCGTAGCAGCACTATTGCCTGGGAACATTTCTGTAGCTACCCTCTGCCTCTCTTTCTCCTCTCGGCAAAATAATATTAGTGTTAAAATCACCAAATATGGGAGAATGATCACAGAAACAATAAAAGTCAATACATCACTCGATGTGTGTACATTCAGTATAGTTCTGCTGATTTGCAGTAGATTTGTTTTTGGTCCGTTTCATGACATCATTGTGTACTCACCCTTTGAATAAGAGAGGATGGCGATCCAACATTTCAATCTGCCCCACTAGAGCGTCTAATAAAGGCAGAAAAGAACCTAAACACTCTGGAAATGAAGTCCCTTGTATGCAACGCAGTGTAAACCGAAATAAGGATCAATGTGTCACAACAAGACAACTCTAACTAAAGACAACTGTAACTAAAGACAACTCTAACTACCTGTCGTTCCTTAATTAATAAGGGTGGGGGGTAATCTGGTGCACACAGACAGTTGCCAGGCAGATTTCGATGGTTAACCCTCCCACTAGATGCCAATGTGGATGCATTAGGACGCATTAGCTTTTTCACATCAGAGCCCTGAGGCCAACTTTCTAAAAAGATATATTGAAAGAGATCATTAAATATTTACAGTAGCATACCTCAGAATATTTTTTTCCAAAAGCCTCATTGTTAGCATTGTGAACCATAAAGCTCGCCCTGTGGGGGCTGTTGACATTTCATACACAATTAATTCATAATTGGAAGAGAAGTAGTCATAATGCTTTTTTGTTTTTGCTCTTTTTTCACCAGACCAATGAGCACCCAAACCCCGGGAAGAAGTTCAGTGCAAGAGGGTTCCCTCGTCACTGCTACCTCCCTGACAATGAGAAAGGCAGGAAGGTAAGCTAGGACACCAGCCCGACGAAACAACGGTGGAACAGTAGAAGCTCCCCACGTTTAGTAAATCCCAGTACACCTGGATGCATACTGTAGAATTCCTTAAATGACTTGTGTAACCCTGGTTTTCTAAGATGCATGACAATGTCTTCATGAAAAGGACTGACTTTATCATTATAGTAACCCTACCTTCAAATGTACTAAGATGATTTTATCCTTTTTGACCACAGCAGTTAAAACCTCCAGAAAATAATTAGAATTAATATTGTTTCCCAGGTTTAAGTGTCAGGTACTTTATGTTTGTTTGTTGATACCTAAATAGCCCTTTAAATACATAAAAAAGTTGATATTTCTTTATATGTTTTACACAGTGAAAAACAGCCTGGGGTCAAATTGACCCCAAAGAACGCCGATGCGTACAAGTTGTGTTCAGGACATTGAAAACATATCATCATGTGAATTTTTTGTTTTCCCAGTTGTCCCCAATAAATTAGGAAAAGTCATGAAATATGAAGCAAAACAAATGATATCAATAATTCTTTTAGAGTCGTCAAACATTGAATGGGGTCAAATTGACCCCAAAGGTAACAGGAGGGTTAAGTATTATTATTATTTCATCCCTCCAGGTACTGAAGCTGCTGATCATGGCCTGGGACCGACGCCTCATCTTCACCATCGGCACGTCCAGTACCACCGGCGAGTCGGACACGGTGGTGTGGAACGAGATTCACCACAAGACAGAATTTGGATCCAACCTGACCGGCCACGGCTACCCCGACCCCAACTACCTGGTCAACGTCCTGACGGAGCTGGTGGCCCAGGGGGTCGGCGAGGACAACTTGAAGGACTGATGGTCGGCTGAGCTGATTCCCAGGAACACAACCCAACACGCCCCGCCATCTCTCAGAGGACAGAACCCTGCATGACGGGCCGACAAGTAGCCGACAACTCTTCAGCCCCCGCAAACAAAAGTACTCGGCGGAAGTGGTGGCACAAGAGCAACGGAAGCTGACTAAATAGCGCGGCCGATGGTCGATATTTTAATTTTTTTTAAACCCACGGTTTCCTTGATCCATGCCTTGAGCGTGTTGTGTTCTTGCCAAATGTTCTCAGAGGGTTGAAGAATACATAGACAAGGTGAGATTTCTGTCTCGGTAAATTGTGTTCGACCCCTTTTTCGATTCCAACTGAAGACGTTCCTCTGCACTTGATGAGGGCTCATATTTGTAAATGGGTCCATATTTGTAAATGCTGACCTCCAGAATGCATGGCCCGGACTAACGCTGCATAATGAAGGATGGGCGAATATCTGCAATCGGATGAAGTGTCCGTTTCTTGCTTGATATTGTGAAGAGAAATTTAAGAGAATTTCATCATTTTGATTAATCCAAATGAGTTGATCATTTGCGTCCCCCTTTTCCTCGAAGGGTTGATTACTGGTGAATGTGTGTCTGTTACGTTGCACTGGGCATCTCTGACATTTTACACTCCTGAGACCTTTGGTCAGTTCTCTAAAATGGAAGTTTGTTCTGTCGTGCACGAAGTAGATTCCAGGGAGGTGAAGGCTATGAACTATTAGTGTTTGGTAATAAGCCTATGTTGTATGGTTAACCTTGTGAACTGTGAGAGGAGACATGAAATAAATGAAACAAGCATCTATCCAGTCAGTTTGATGCTCGTCATGAGGTGTTGTGACTTGACAGGCTGAGGTTGTGAAAAGGGATTTGCTATGCTCCAAGGTTAAACTCGTTTGTTTTGTTGGCACGCTGATGATGATGATGACCCCAGTGAACAGAAATCCTGCATTATTTTTCTCCCTGTTGGAGACAAGTCCAGGCATCTTCACAATTCATAATTCTGACCATACACAAGGGGTGGCTGCAGGCTCTGTGGCAATAACACGCTGGTTTGAGGTCCTTTTTAGGAGAAAAGCGGAACATGCTTCTAGCAGATGGATGTTTCTCCTTCAAACACCAACGGTTCTCCCTTGGAGATCCGTCTCGGGCTTTGGCTTACCAGAGAGTCACGCCTCTTGTTTTCTGCTGGGCAGTACGCAGCGCTCCACTGTTTGCATAGCGAGCGCGGAAACATCTCATTCTTTGCGTGAGCTCATTCGGTCATTGAGTTGTTTGAGTCGATCCTGATGTACACACCCGCTGTCCTGCCTCTACCCGGCAACAGCAGAGCACTTCGTTCTAGAAACATTGTTCTTGGAAGAAAGAAATTCAGATTTCCCCCTTAGATTTCTTGCCCATGTGGTGAAGACTGTGTGAAGGAGGAGGTCTTGTGTTGTTTCTACGCTCTGAGATAAAAGATAACCCAGTGCTGAATAATCCTCCATTCATATATCTGAAACGTTTTAATCAGAGGGGGTGTTGATGTGAGGTTTATCGTGTGGACACCCAGCTGTGAGCTTGATTTCGGAGTGAATCATAGTCTTCCATAGCACTTTGAGGCAACGGTTTGGTTTAATCAGTCGTTATATTTTTAGGGAAATATAAAATAGCAACTCTTTTTTTCTTTTCTTACGTTGTTGTTTATAAACCGGCTTGCGACGCTTTGAAACATAGGCCTATCTATCGATATACATTTGCAGATGTGATATAACTTTAAATTCAAGCTCAATTTGAGTCGACGGTGTAAGTTTAATTTATTTTTATACTCTTCTATATCGTAAATATAAAGATGGCCCACATATCTATACACAGGCACATGTTAACATGAATACATAAAATCTGACAAAGATGAATTTGTCAGTATGTCAGGGACTGTTGAAATATGTACGACATGTTATGGACGTCTTATATTACAAGTAGTCTTAGCGTATGCTGCTCTCGTTACCTTAATGTAGAATCTGTGTAGTTGATCCCCTGTGGGACTCCAATAAATACAGTAAATGTGTCTTTATTATTGGTGGGGAGCTTTAGCAGCATGAAGATGTCCGTTCCCCCCAAATAGACCATTTCTCTTTTTCTACTTGTCCAGAACATGGGAATGGATGCAGTCAGCAATTGTTCAGTGTGATGGTGAAACCGGCACGCCTGGGTTAAATAGAAGCGATCTCTTGATGTTTGTTTTAAGTTAGCTGGAGTAACAAAGTGATGCGATTGACCAAAGTCAGCTGTCAATCAAAGTACACTGAATTACTTTTTTTTTTTTAAAGGCCCTGAAAACACAATACAGATTCCTCCCAAAGTTACATTTTTGTTATTTTAAATTTGTTTTGAATGCATGTCCTTGCTTTTGTGTTCAGATACAAAGCAAAGCAAATATTTTTCTGTAAAAAATACCAACTTGCTGGCAACACCTGCACAGGCATCAACCAACTTTACAACATACTAAACGTATTTGTAAGTGTGATATTTGACCTAGGTGTTGAAGGCAGATATTATTTGGGCTGTTCCAGCTCAAGTTCTCTCCTTCACAACCTTTTTGACTCCCTTTATAATACGGGACAGCAAGAGATAATGCTTCCAACCTATCAGGGACATTTTTTCCATGTCGTGAGAAGTTTAATCAACCAGAGGAATCCAAATGTTTGTTTCTGTGACTTTTCCTTTCCATGTGTTGGCCTTGTGGTGAGAATGATTGCAGGCCCTTAAGACTTTTCAGGTGTGTACAGACTTATATGGGATCGATGAATAAAACATGGCGTTGGTCTAATTGAGTGAGGTGATGTATATGCAATTTACAATTTTTAAGATCTTATACATGATTTATGTGTAGCAAGAAGGCATTTTATTTGTTTGAGATGACGATGGATGTTTTCTTTATGGGGTGCCTACTGTACCTCATGGATTCTGAACAAAGGGGTTGCAATCCGAAGATCATATTCTGTGTACTAGAAAACATATATTTTTGATGTCTTTTTTTTAATGATAATTGTCTCTAAAAGAATGATTACACACCATTGCTGTATAACTCTTATTGTGATTCATAACATACTACTGTGCATTTGGAATAAGGGGTGAAATCCCTTCATAATCCTAACCCATGAAGTATACAGTACTCTCATATTATCAACTGCAAACGTTGCTTCTTTCTTTCAATGATACCTTCACATTGTGTGTGGATACACTGTGTGCTTGTATCTCTGTCCGTGCGAGTGTGTGCCGAGTGCATAACCCCATGTTCGGTTCATGCCCCTTAAAGGTACAGTGATGTTATTCTAGAGGTGCACGTGAACCCAACCGTAAGCGAGTGTATTGACAACACGTACACGAAGACAAATCAATGCAACAATCCGCAAGCACAAATGACATCCGGCCACTTTACTTTTAAAAGCGCGTTCACGTCCCTCCGTGCAGAATATCTCTGCTCGCGCGCGGGATTAAAAACCCACAATGCTTTGAGGGCAACGAACCTCACCTGGCGCACGACTTCAGTCACTGCGCTGCTGCCCGCAAAGCTTTTCATTTTATTTTTTATTTCTGACAGTAAGTGGGCGGACCCAGTCAGCATCACGACGTTGAATTGGCCGGATGTCATTCCCGACATAGACGCTAGGTGGCGGTATAACGGTGGGTTTCAAACCGACACTGAACGCCACACATGCGCGCGCACATCTCATTTGTGCTCGCGGACGTTGACCTTGATTTGCCTCCATCTGCATAGCTTTTAACATGAAACTTCATAGCTTCTTTAGAGATATTGGGGTGTTCTGGTGATTTCGCACTGTGTTTATCTGACTTGAGTTGGAAGGGTTCGCTCCTCTGTCGTGTTTGGTTCATGGGGACGAGGCAGCGTTTGGCTCCTCTCCTCTCTTTGGACCATAAGATAGTTTTACATCTGAAGCACCCATTTTAATTGACGGTTTCAAATCATGATTTGTGTGTTTTACTTTCTCTTAATCGGTCTCTACATATTGCTATTTAAAATGGTTCGTAAAGAAAAACTGAGATCAACTAAAAGCAAAATATAGAGAGACATGATTAAACTATAAAGGGCTTCTTAATCTATCGGTCTTATTGAATTGTGATGACCTTGTTGCATGTTTGTGTGTTTCTTGTGGAAAAATAAATGTGCCCTGGACTGGGGTAGTTTGTTTGACCTTTGGTCCTCTTGGCTCCCCTTTGTTTTTCCTTCTTGGTGGCATTTCCTCCTCCATTTATCTTCCCCAGTTCCTTCTCCCCAGGCAGCTCTGTGCTAGACTCATTATAACGTTATAAATTAGCTTTGCTGGAGCTTTGGAGTGCACCACAGATGTGCATTACGGTCATCTTCTGTTGTTGCTGTGATTGGCTCATAAGGCAGGCCTTTCACCTCGGTCTTAACCAGCAGTCTTCTCCTCTTTCATCCTCCCTTCACTCACCTCTCAAGCCTAATGAGAGAGCTAAAAGAATGGGCGTACATTCAGAGGAATGTTTTGGACTCTTTCACTTACAGTCTGAACACATTAACATTTTTAATCGCGATTAATCGCATGATGTCCCCGATTAATCGCATTTGTATAAGCAAAATCCAATAATGAATTCAAAAGTAGTGTATAGCCACTTGTATTTTAAATGTTGTGCCATATGAATTAAAGAGCCATAACATGTGTTGTCCTGTTAGAGAGACACCAGAAAATACTTTCAGGGCAGTTTGTCAACTCATAGGACTTGACACTTATTTTAAATGTTCTGCCATATAAACTAAAGTGCCATAAAATCTTTTGTGCAAACAAACACTTAACATCAGCATTTGTATAGCAATTAAATAAAATAAATACTTTGTGTAAATCTCAACTTAAACAATGGTATCAAAACAAACAGAACTAAAGCGTATTGCCACTGTTGAGTGTTGATAAATGTATGGATGCATGTCATTATATTTGTCCAGAAGGAGGCGGCGCTCATATGGCATGACGTCACAATGACACCACTTCCTTATAAGGGGGATTCTCTCTCTCTCTCTCTCTCTCTCTCTCTCTCTCTGGGGGGTATATATATATATATATATATATATATATATATATATATATATATATATATACTAGGCTTAATGCATGTCGGCGCGCGCTCCCACGCGAGCCGAGCTGTGTTGAGGGGGAATAAATAATAAATAATTAAACCTGGGTTAACGTGCGATAAAATAATTGTCGGCGTTAAAGCCTAGTTTATGCTTCTCCGCGCGTCGTGCTGCGTCGACGCTAACCCTAACTACGCGTCGAGTTGACGCGGACCGTAAGCGCTGTGATTGGTCCGCTCAGAACGTGATTCTCGGCAGTAAGTATATTTTCCGGTCTGTCTTCCTACACTGCCATTTTTAAAAGTTATCGTGGACCGGTAGCAACAATGGACCAAACAGAAGACTGTGGCCGGAGGAAAAAGCACGGATTCGGCTATAATCCATGAAACCACACCGCCACACAGCCACACACCCCTGGCGACGTGGCGGTGAATCGCAGAGCAACGCGGTCCCTCGACGCAGAACTTCGAATGCTCAAGGTCCGCGACGCGCCGGAGAAGCATAAACTAGGCTTAACGCAGTGATGCGTTAACGCACGATTAACGCGTTAATGTGGCCAGCCCTAAT
The DNA here is from genome assembly GCA_036178185.1 of Liparis tanakae. Taxonomy (NCBI): domain Eukaryota; kingdom Metazoa; phylum Chordata; class Actinopteri; order Perciformes; family Liparidae; genus Liparis; species Liparis tanakae. The sequence continues at coordinate 20,928,615 of CM070094.1, forward strand.
TATAACATACAGAAAAAACTTGACTAATAAGATATTCTACCACTCAAGGGACTGATTATTTATAAGTTAAGGGCTGATTGATTTTTCAACAGCTGCATCTTGCAGGAACATCTTTTGCTTTCTTCTTGATGCGAATGGGCTATAACTATAAGTTTATCTGCTATTCTTAAAAAATACAATTTACCACAAAGTCTGACTATTCCTATGACGGAGGCAGATGCCAGATTCCAATGTCCCAGAAATAGATAATTTAGTGATTTCTAAAAACAATCTTTCATACAATTGTAATTGTATTTAAATGATTATTTAATGACCAAATAAACAGAAATTAAATAGATAATTGTACCAATTTGATATTTGATACCAAGGTTGGTTTCAAAGTGTGCAACATGGTTTAACTTGAAATTAACGCAGCGCTTAAAAATGCTCATGACTTTACATTATTCAATCCATCATTGAAACAGGAGGACTGGTGTTCACAGTCCATGGGAGTTATGGAAGGTCCAAATCCTGCATTTATTTGTCAATTTCTTCATGAACATTATGCAATTCTCCACTTATAGCATTGTTTTTGTGGGCGCCTTCTTCTTTGACCTTTTTGTGAAAATTACATTTCAAACTTGTAGGTGCACACTGCTACTGGATTATGGAATAAAAACAAATTAGCACTTCAGTGGCACTTGAATGGCACTTACTTACTTTTGTAGTTTGACTTTCGTGAAGAAATGTTACTTTCTTGATTGTTGTTGAGTTTATACTCATGGTTGAATGCATTTATTGTAAGTCGCTTTGGATAAACGCGTCCGCTAAATGACATGTCATGTAATGTAATGTAATGAAGAACAGGATCTAGTTTACATTAGTCTGTCTCTCCAGTATCAGTGTAATAGTTATGGCTAGATGACGGTACAATCAGCCGTCCACCAGGATCACATTGGTTTATCAGTGGAGAATCACTTCCTGAAAAACTTTTGCTAAATTAAAATATATGTTTCAATTTAATGTTATCTGTTAGCCTAAAGGTTCCTTCTCAGCAATATCAGGACAACGCAAGATTCTCCAGGATATTTTATTATTTAATCTCATTTTCCAAATGTCTTCTATGACCTGAAAATTAATCAAAGATAAGTGAATTCTAAGAAATGTTAGAAAATAATAAAAAAAACAACAGTGAGCTTTGGCTCTGCTGCCTGAGAATATATAACATAAACCTATGGCGGGTGCATATAACACCTATAGATAATAAGGCTACTCGAGGTTCAACGTTTATTTTTTACTTATAGGTCAGTATTCTACATGCCCACAGACCAGTTTTATACATGCCCTTTTAAAAAAACAACATCATTATCAGAAGTTATAAATAAACCAAGACTCAAGATAATAGAGGTTTTCTCTGGTTGCTCTTAAACTTACCACAAATTGCAAATCTCAACCACCACCCAACTAAACTCCTTGTTTCCAAGGTAAATACAATGTTGCCTGCTCTTCAGCTCATAAACTTTGTCTTTACCTGCCGCCATTTTCTCGAAAGGGCGCCATCGGCACTGTGAATGTGCAACTCACCAGAGATGAGAAGGAAGCGAGGTTTCAAGTTCCGTTTATTAAGAACACATTAAAAACAAACAAAAGTTGACCAAAGTGCTGTACAGAGGTAAAACAGCAATACTTTATAAGATGGCTCACTCCTGAGCTAGCTTTAAAAAAAAAAAAATGTTTAATCTTTTATTTTGCCCAATCAGGTAAGGAGTTTACTAGCCCAACCGTTTCATTTCACTTTACTCGGCAAGCTAATAGTTTTTAGAAAATCTGCTCAAACTAACTTAAATCTAGCTATGATATTTGTGAGCATGCATGAAAATAGTTTATAGCTGGAAATATGTACTTTTCTTTATAATTTCACTTAAAACTTATTTTACTCAAGTTCTCAGTTAAATCTAAAAAGAAAATAATTACTTTATATTTGTTATGTATTTATTTTACACAAAATAATATGTCATTATTTCATGTACTTATTGAACTACCAGAAAACATGTTATGTTGCAATAGAAGAATTTGGCCATTGTCCAGCCCTAATTTGATCGATAATCAATGTCATCCATTGTTTTCCATCTTGCATGCGCAGATGAATGCATGCTCCCACGCAATATTGTTACCTTTTCCAAGCCGCAATTTTTAAAACTGTTCGCGTATCAATTGTAATAAATAGATGTATTTCATAGTCTGATGTCACACTCTGTACATTTGCACTGCGCAGCCAGCTACGATAAGCGAGCAAGTCGACTCCTTATTTGCTGACATCAAACTTAGAGTAAAGAAAGCAAGTTTACCCAATTATTAATCCCACAATTCCCTCAAATGGTATTTGTGGATTTAATTTTGCTTTCTCGTCTCCTCCAAAGTTGCAAACATTGGCGTTTGACTCGAGTGAATAATGATTATTGCTGCCTCCAGTACCTCAACGCTACCCGAACCAAATATTAGGTGTAATTTAGTTTTTCAGGGGGGGAAATGCCACCAGACATAAGCTGATATAAAAGTTTACTGAACAATGCAGTTGTGTTTACTTCACATGAACGATCCACTTCAAACAAATCATAATGGTATATTTGCAAAATAAAGTACAGGCAGTAGTGTTTTTCTTTCCTTTTTTCAGAATAAAAGCCCTTATTTAGGGAATATCTCATTCGTAAGTGACATCTTATGTGTACTCTAGTTGAAGAATGTAGAAAATTGATTGTCATGTTGGTCATTTGTACCAAGTGTAATATCTAATGGCAGGAAGAGTGTGTATGCCACTCATACATGTCCACAGTTCAGACACTGAACACTACGTGCTCTATGGGAAACGGCTTTGCAACATGTCTGTGTACAGTTCGTTTGTCTCACATATCTTTTTTTTTTAAATGTGTGATTTGAGTGCTTTCTTTTTTCTAAACAAATTTGGCCCCAAACATATTCTGACACCCGTGAGCCAAATATTGTGGCACCAAAATCTAAAGAAACTGTAAACCTTTCAAATGGGAACATCTCATATGATTACTTATATTGCCTCTATTATATGTATGGACATTATTAACATGTACTGTAGATATTACCCTTATGACTTTAGCAATGGCGTAATCAAATGTGAGGACATTTAAATATGCTAATTACATCAGAACCAAACATTTAAGTTGACTGGCCATAGCACCGAACAAAAGCACATCGTTTTGTATAAAAGGGACCAAAGCAACAATTGAATTAATATTATGTTTGCTCATTGTACAGGCAGCATTATACTGTGGCGTTTGCAGCAGTATTTCAAAAACTCATGACCTATAATGTTAATGTCACTGCTACAATGCGACCATGGTGATACATTGCCTCAATAAAATTACAAAACGTTGATGAAAGCTATATCAAAACACCTTCAGGCATTGTAGATTACACTACAACAAGCTTTTTGCATAAAAAATGTGTGACCCTTACGGAGGTCCTGTACAGTATCTCAAAATATAAAAGCTTCTTTTCACATTTCACAACAAATGGATGCAGGCCATGCAAGAGATTGCTTGTTATCTACATAAAAGTCGGATCATACTTCAAAGTCCTTCGCCCCCCTTTGTCGTCGAGTATCCTAATCTCTCCCTCCTGCTGCTGAAGTCGGTGGCACTCAGAGAATACAAAAGATTACAAGTGGCAGAATTCCCTCCGATTTTTTACAGGCATTAGTATTAGTAATCCAAGTCTGTGCCGAGTCTTACGGGTTCAGGATGACACTGGTGTCGTCCCCTTTTTCTCTGCGCTGGAAGGTGGCGTGCGCCTGCTCCAGGTCCTCTATCACCGCCAACAGGCGAGCAGCGGTGCTCTGACCTGCCTTCAGCAGCTGAACATTGCATTCTGCACCATCTGTGAGGCAGAAAGTGTACAATGCTATCCAGCGGAATAGATTCTCACAACGACAACACAAGGCTGTCCACATTCATAAAAGTCCTTCCACCATGGCAGAACATGTACAGGTTGGATGCAGCCTCACCTGGGTGGATGTCAGAGTTGATCGGTTCTCTTTTGCCGGATGTCTGATCAGCGTCTGGCATCTCTACATATTTTTTCCTGAAATATGAATCTTATTATCACTGACTATTCTCCAAGGCAGTGTTGTCTTTGCAGGGCAGTGCATTCCTGTGTTGCAACATGGACCTCTAGTGTGCAGTAAAGGAACTGCACCCTAGCTGGGGAAGTTTACAGACTGTGTGTTTGCCACCGACCTGAGTTTGTCTCTCCCTGGAGGAGCTGCTTGTATATGGTCTGCGTCTCTCCATCGGGATCCAGCGGGTCACTCCAGTCACCAAGTGTCACGGCAGAGTGGGTTCTACTGCAGCCTGTAACTGAGAGACAGCCTTGTATTGAACCTCACACATTACAAATCATTCAACTTGCCAATTGAACAGAGGTCTCATAGTAATACAAACGTATACATTTTTAATACTCATAGCCATGGTGGCACTCCCTAGCAGATAATATTATCCAGGGTAATAATGAAAATGTATTCAGACCCCTTACACTTATGACTATTTGATATTTCAGTTTTTCTTTTTTAATAAATTTGCAAAAAATTCAAAATGTCTGTTTCTTTCTGTCAATATGGGGTGCTAATGAGAAATAAAAGGAACTTTTTGATTTTAGCAAATGGCTGCAATGAAACAAAGAACATTTTAAATGGGTCTGAATACTTTCCACTGTATGTTGCTCAGGACTGTGAAAACACAAATATGAGCAATTTAATCACATGTAGTTTTTAGAAGGCAACTAAAAATAATTGTTTTACGAGTCTCAGAGCTTCTTCTCCACATGGCAGCTACAAACTTAGTTGTTTGTCCTAAAATATAGATCAACAGAAGCTTATTTTCTCTTTGAAGCCATCTACAAATAAGTTGACCAGGAAGGAAATAATGTAATGTAATGTTATGTCAACAATGCTGAGATTATTTTAATTCCTGATGATCCTTCTGGGGGACGTGTAGTCCTCTCTGCCTCCATCTGCCAGATGGATCTTGGAGGTCTCCATCGTGGAATATGCCTACTACCAACTATTCATACACTCTGTCATATTCATTGAATGTATTTTAACTGTAAATCTCTCTTTCTGTACACATTACATCTACTATTCTGTCCATCCTGGAGAGGGATCCTCCTCTGTTCTCTCCTAAAGGGTTCTTCCCTTTTTTTCCCCTGAAGGGTTATTTGGGAGTTTTTCCTGATCCGATGTGAGGTCAAAGGTCAGGGATGTCTATGTGTTCAGATTGTAAAGCACTCCGAGACAAATTTGTAAAATTGGGCTATACAAATAAACTGAATTGAATAGTTGTAATTCAAAATAAATGTGGATAGTTACACTACATCCTGAGTTCCAACAGAAGGATTTCAAAGTGTGTGAGGCTATAAGAAGTAATGAAAGCTTGATTACCAGCACGGTCCGCCTGCAGGCAGCAGGTCCACTTGCCACTGCGATGCGCCCCCGGGTGGAAAGAGGGCAGCATGCGCTCATTATAGATGATGACTTTCCTGATTGCTGACAGCCACTGGTTCAGCTCATTGACATTCTACACACACACAAATATACCAAGAACCATTAGAGTCTAGACCATTTGGTGGTCTATTAAAATCTAAACACAAGTAAATGGTCAATTAAATCAAATGCTTTGTGTATACAATATATATGCCTTCCCAAACTAACTAATATGTATTTATTAATGTTTTTATTTGTTTGGGACAGAGCACGTCAATGCACATGAATATAAAAATCCAAGATGTAAACAAGCCGGAGTTAGAACGAATGCATCGTCAGTGTAGTTGCGTAAAGACATTGGGGTGGTAACAATTTTCTCATCTAACTCTAAAGAATGAAAGAAAAAAAAAAAAAAAAAAAAAAGAAATCACGAAATGTTAACGTATTCCTTTCAGTCCGGACTACCATCGAAAAAGTAGTTTTGTTCTGTTTATAATTTCATGTCACTTTTGAGCGAAACTCTTCAAACCTCAAACCAGCTGCAGAAAATAGAGAATAAATGGTAGTTGAACATCATAACTGTGTGCAGTATTGTATCTTAAATGTTCGATATGACAGCCAAGTGTCCAGAAAGTGGTGGGAAAATAAATGAGTTTGATCTGCGCCGATCCAAGAAAAAGCATTTCCCTGGCAAACTGGAAAGGGTCAAGAACTTTGTTGGTGACTGACGGGTGTCGGGACCACAGCACCTTGCATTGGATGTACATGGTGTGCAGCTGCCCGTCGTTGTCCTGGGTGATGACCTGCATTACATTCTGCTGCTGAAAGGCATTTTCATCCACCCTCTCCACGGCACACACGCAAAGAATAGGGATTGAGGAGCGCACCTGCAACAATCCAGCCACAAACCACAACACCAATTAACACAAGTATGCAGGCTGATAAGGATGGGCCACGCTTTCGCCTGAGGAGTGCGTCCACGCGGAGGTTTAAGTGAGATAACGTCTGATCACATGGCACATTAATGGAGCAGTATCTGATACTGAGATACTTTGCACACATTAGGCTTAGTTATTAGATTAGGATGAACCATGCGAGACTAGGAGGAAGTGAAGATTAAATCAGCATCGCAGGAAAGGCCACTTTAAAGTGTAAATCAGCCACTTCCAGTAGGAGCTCGCTTCACTGAAACTGGAGTGCGCCAACATTGAGGAAAGGGGCCAGGACATTGTCTGCAATCTGATTTGCAATGTTAGCATGAATATCCACCGCCTTCAATTACCCCTCGCCTTTATTCCAGTCACACAAAGCCGGGACTGGCTCAAAGAGGGAGCTTTTTATTGGGCTAGAGCCTGCTCCCCTCTCCGTCTCCCTCTCTCTGGCTGGTGAATGAGAGGAGATCATTATCGCAAGGTTAGGCACCACATGGTAATATTACTAATGATGTTCTCACAAGGAGATCAACATGAATACAATAAAGAGAGCCGGGGATGACTGAAATGTTTCCTCTTTTTACGAGTTGATAAACGTGGTTTAAAGTGTCGACACAATGATTCATTCATCATCAGAGGGCATATCAGCGTCTAATAATGGATGATTCATTTTCACGTGACTTGGATTCAAAGTTTACTAAATCTATTTTTGGCTGGTATACAAGGAAAGGGGAATAAATAGGCATCTATCTGGCTGACGTCACTGGTGTTTTGGTCCAGATGGCACAGCGGAAGACAGATTCAAGAACAGTACGAAGCTACGCAGGAAAAACATGAAAAAATGGCTGGTTTCCACAATGGCTAGTAAAGTAGATACACATATGTAAATATGAACAATATAACCTACTGGTTCAGGACTAACCTGCCAATCAGACGTCTTGGCGTAGGACAGCGTCTCACTGGTCAACCAGAAGTAGCGTTTCTTGAAGGCAAAGCGGGAGAGCAGCTGTGGTCCCTCTGCCTTGTGTTTGTGGAGGTATCCCTCTTTCACGGTCACCGAAGGCATGAACACAGCCCTCTGGGGCACCTCAGACACTGCACAATAAAGATGAAATAGTTTGAAACGGAGAATGTAAAGAAACACTTTGCAACGCACGTGATTTAACGTGTTCAAGTCTTCATTTTCTCTCATTCGTCATTGCTGGTAGCTCCGCCTCCTTCATCGCCACGTGAAGGGCAGCTTCAAAGAGGCAGAACAAGCCTCCATTGCTGTCCAACAAATCCACATGCAGAGCATTAAATGTCAAACTGGCCTTTAAGGGAAAAGAGTGGGTGTGGTGTGCCGGAGGCGGCTGAAACACGATATATCAGAGGGGGACGAAGTTTCACAACAACAGCCTCTCTGACACACGACAGTAAGAAAGCAGCCCAGAACACGTTGGGTAACCAGCGCGGCGTGTACCAACGCCTTCGTCTTCTCACTCCCGCTCCCCGCCAGCTCATTAATTATGTCACTTCTTTTCTACTCTTCCAGCTAGTTATGAATATTTCACCACGACAGTATTGTTTTGCTTAATCCTGATAGCAGCTGGGAGCTGCTCACTAGCAGCTGGTGTGTGGCTGATTAGCTCAACAGCGTGACCGGCGTCCTTTTGAAGTTTCGCGGTGTGCGCTTACTGTTGTCCTCCTTACCGATGTCGTGATCTATATCAATCAACTTGTCCAGGAAGTCTTTGACGGACGCCACGCTGCGGAGGATGATGGGATGTAGAGGCGCCATCCACTGCTCCTTTCCGTGGCCCAGCTGAAGGCCCAAGTTCCCGACGCTTTGCAACGCCTGGTGACCCAAAGACAACAACTTCCACTCAACGTTCACATCTTCAGCACATCAAATCCCCAGCAACTGACAGAACTCAGTGCGAGTGATTGCATATCTCAAAGTCGGAGATCAAAAGGGTCCCTGAGGCCAGGCATGCTGAGAGGCCCTTTGTCCGGCCCACACCTGTCCTAGGGAGAGGAGGAAGTCCCTCTCGACGCCCCTCTCTGATGCTCCGCTTTGAACCGCAGGCTCGTCGAGGCACACAGAGGTAAAAATAGCATGTTCTCTTTCTCTATAGAGGACCCATGGCAACAGCGCTTCAGCACCATGGACAGCAAACACAGAACCACATGTGGTAGAACATCAAATGTTCACTTTCCTTCGAAAATGACACTCCTGTTTCTAATTATGTCAGGGGTCCCTTTCTTTCAAAATCATAACTCTCTTCCCTTTCTTGCCATCAAAAAGATTAGTTTGTCTTCCTTTTGTAATGTTAACTATTTCCACATGAAACAGGATGTTTGAGCAGGTATATTGTTTTAACGTTATACTTGGTGTAGTTGAGATGTGCTGTGTAGGATCTTGAGTTGTCACAAGTTTCTACTTTTTCACAATAAATTATTCTAGCCTCTGGGACATAAATGTTTCTTTATATACAGGTTATCAATACAACATCAAGAAAGTAAACGTTCTATATTGACATAAAACAAAAAGTTACTTTGGTCAGATTGTTCAGACTCAACAGCCTGATGTGATTACCTCACAAGGTGAGAAGCTAGGAACGGCTCGGTGCTCTGCCTGTTATTGGGCATCATTGCACACAAAGCCGCTGCTGCCTGCACATGTAGTGAAAACATTGTACGTTGCATTCCTGCGTCATATTTATTTGTTTAAAGCCCCACTATGTAGTTTTTCGCTTGTAGCGCCCCCTTCAGGTATTTAATGTTTTAAGATGTTGTAGCCGCCCGGTCGCAGCCTGTAGTACCCGGATGTACTTCGACCTCCTTTCTGTCAGTGATGACCAACGTCACATAGTCCAGTCCACGCTCACAGGTGACTTTTTATTTGCTCCGCTACGCGACGCGTAGAGACAGACAGACATGCTGCTGTGGAGACGATCAATAACAGACGTTTAGTTTAATAAAAGAACAAAGACGTCTTTAAGAAAGGGACCTGACATTACTTCTGCTGTCATCTGGGGGAGAGAGAAAGTTATCTTTATCTTATTCTGTATCTGTATCTTATCCTGTATTGTACTTGCGTTTATGTTGATTGTTGTTTGTCATGTAAAATGTTGCAATTTTCGCCAAAAGAAATTCCTTGTTTGTGTAAACATTCCTTGCAATAAACGGTTTCTGATTTTGATTCTGGTTCCAGCGGGGTTTTTTTTTAACTCAAACTCAAAAGAGCCATATGTGTCACCAGAAGAGCCATATATGGCTCGCGAGCCAGAGGTTCACGAAGCCTGATCTGTCATAACTGGGTATTTACGACACTGAAGTAAACGTTAAATACCTGAAGGGGGCGCTACAAGGGAAAAACTACATAGTGGGGCTTTAACACTTGCAAATTAAAATTCCCTTTAATGTTGGTAAACAGCATGTGTCCTCACATCCTATTTAGTGTGACGTCTGGAATAAGTTAGTCATATGAGTGTGTGTATGTTTGTCTGCATTGTAAATGGTACCTTGGCCAGCAGCAGCAGCGTTCTGCTTGTCCGCGTATCGGCGTGCTGATCCCTCAGCTGGAACAGTTTAGGCGTGAGGATTGCAGGAGCAAAGAAACGCAGGAAAAAGAATCCACTTATGGCCAGATACTTCACATCCTGTAAAAAATGATATCAAGCTGTAATTGTAATGCATTAATGATTACGTGCGTCCGCAGATTTATAAAAAAACGTTTTCTTCGGCGCTTTTGTATCCAGACTGACCTCGTTCTCAGGTTCAGCAAATTGCTCCTCTACTCTCTTGTGTAGCTGTTTGAAGGCCACTCTCATGACGGGAGGACACTGATCGACCGAGCCCACGATGGATTCGATGACGCTGGTTAAATAACTCTGCAGTATCTCCACACTGCTGTCCCGCACCTCGGCCTCTGACACCGCACCTTTAAATGAAATGCGTCTTCCCAGAGTAGGACAGATGGCGTAAATGACTGAATCCTTGTGTCAGGAAACTACAGATATACACAATCCAACGACAAAGCACGAGCCATTTCCTCTCAAAGATAGTCAGTATTGTAATATAACTAACTCTGTTCCTGATATGTTTGTGTGTGTATATATATATATATATATATATACATACAGTATATGATTCTCTGAATTAAGTTTTCTCGTGAAATCATAGGTTAGGGCACTTATAAGCTTGATAGCTTCAGCCTTGACCCTTTCGGTTAGCCGCTTTCTTCTTTTGTCGTAAAGAAAAATCTTGCTTTTTGTATATAACCTAAATAAAAAAATTAACTAAACTAAACTAATTATGTCATTAAATGCAAGATCATGCTATGCGTCTGAGTGAGGAGTTGAAGATTTCCAAAGAGATGTATAGACAAGTGGAAACAATAAAGTTACAAGTCTTTTATTGTCAGATGCACAGAATGACAGAGGGTCAGACTGGGCACTGACATTCTGCTACTCCCATTTGTCTGTAGTTTAGTTTATTATATGTTACTATATGTGTATTATATGTTATATGTATGTATGTTAGTATTATATGTATAGGTTGATATATGTCTTAGCATGTTGTATTGTATATTTATCTTGCATATTTAGTAAGGTGATTATATGTTACTACATGTAAATTATGTTCAGAGTACTTGTACAGAGTGTATGTCATGTTATGTTATATTATGTTTGCTATGTTATGCTAGGGTAGTTCTTGTGTGGTGCCTTGTCCTAAAGAGTAAACAAGGTGATGGCAGGCAAATCGACTGCAGACAGACAGACAGACACATTAGATCCTCGACGGACATCTCAGGGGGCGCATAGCAGTTGCCAAGCAACAGTCGTCCCCCTTTTTACATTCCTCTTTCTTTCACGATATCACATTGAGGTCCTTCTCTCTGGGGTGAAGTGTAGAGGAAGTGGGCAGCTTTTCCATTTGGACATTTTAACACATATTTTAACACGTATGAACCTACAACCCACACACACACACACACACACACACACACACACACACACACACGCACACGCACACACGCACACACGCACACACACGCACGTGGCTTAAGACAAGAAGCTGTACAACGTTTAGGTCAGGATAAATAAATCATGCTCTATTTTACCTTGTGCGGTTCAGATCGATCTTACATGGGTCCAGCTCAATATACTTCTTCTCATCAAAGATGCGGTTGATGACGGGCTTCAGCACCTCATGGAGATACAGCATGCCAACAGCCTGCCAGCAAAGCAATACCAGATGTTGAATACATCTAGCTGTGTACATATGCATATTACAAAGAGTAACCATTGTACAGCATAATGCAGCAAGGGGCCGTACAACATGCATCTAATCCAGTAGATTAATTTAATAGAGATAGGAAACAATAAGGGAGAAAAAAGCACAAATTGGCCAAAGTATTAGAAATAATTAACATTAAAATCCTGCTTTAACTCACAGTAGCAGCAGAACAATACATCCTGACAATCATTACAATTCCTGATCAAATATAAACAACAGATACATTAATGTACCTTCATGAATTGTTCCATGGCCTTGGAGGAAAGGGAGTTGGAGCGGAATAAAGTGTTTGGATCAGCTAAGAGAGCAAAACAGAAAAGAGATTGATTAGGCTTTTAGAAAATGAAAACATAATTTAACTAGAATGGGCACTTGGTAGAGCGCATACCTTCGCATATCGCAAGATTGGGCATTGAATGATGAACATTTTGGCATTAGTTGCCAATTGGATAGAAATTGACCGCGCTATAGTAAAAAAAAGATTTTGACCTTTTCATGACTTTGATCTTGACCTTTGACCCGATCGATCCCAAAATATAATCAAATAGTCCCCGGATAATAACCAATCATCCCACCAAATTTCATGCGATTCTGTTTAATACTTTTTTACTTATGCGAAAAACACACACGCACACAACTACGCGGCGATCAAAACATAACCTTCTGCATTTTCAATGCGAAGGTAATAATCTCCAAATAGCTTTTGATATAAAAGAAATCCTCTCTCTACTGTTGTCTGTCCACTGTATTAAAAGCTTCAAATGAGTGTAGGAAGGCAAAATATAAATGTTCCCATCAGGCACATAATCAACTTGATTTAGATCTCTAGGTTTTTTCCCCGTTTGGCATTCGCTTATCGGCTAATAATTAATCTGCTTTAGAAACACAGAGCCCAGCTTCACAACGAAGGGGCCACTGACCTTACTGGGACATTAGATGAATCCTTCAAGGTGACGTTAGGTAAATATTCACAGTGACAGGATTGGGTTGCCAGGTAGAATATTTTAATTTTAAAGATCCGATCATGTGGAGAAATGTGGGGTTTTGATTACAACCCAGTCAGCGTACAGCACTTGTCCTTTTCTTTACTCTACTGCCCAATTTTAATGTCAGGCTGCTTGCGACATCTATTCCTGACCGAGCAGTTACCGTTCGGATCATGTGGAGTTGCTATGGTAACATAGGCACTATGCTTATTATCTCGAACTACACCAACTAAGCCAAACCCAGAGACCAGAGCGCAACTCTGTGAATTTGCTATGCGTGTGGTGCGGGGGCAAAAAACGTGATTAATACATACAACAGAGGAGCCATGAAAAGAATGTTGGGCAAGTAAATAATCAAACGTTCAGAGACCTTGATGTGGATTCAGAGTTTAAATAGAAGCATCCCTCAGAAGGGTCCTCTGACTAATACAAATACTGACTAACAGAGTTAAATCTGTGTAGGCGTGCTGATTATGTCATGTTTTGAACTAGATATCTCTGCATATCCGCCGTTTCACTCGGTAAAGGTTCATACTGACCACGATCGAACCTCTTCAACAGTTTTGATGTCGTTCCTTGAACCTTACTGGTGTTGTTGACCTCGCGTGTGTTGAGGTAATCCAGGAAGGGCACCACCAGGCCCTGGCCCAGGTAAATCTTCACCAGGGTCATCGCCACGTCCTGCCGGCTCTCGACCGTGTTCACCTCCTCCAGCATGGTCAGAGCGCTGCTATCCTCCACCTGGGGAGAGGAAAGATCAGGTCACGAAACACTCAACATTTGCAAGGAATGTTTCTGTTGGCCTTAAAGCCAACGTACACTAGCGTTCAAAAGTTTGGGGTCACCGAGAACATTTTGAAAACTCACACTTTTATTTATTAAATTAATACAAGATTAATACAAAATATAGTCAAGACATTGACAAGGTTAGAAATAATGATTTTCATTTGAAATATTAATGTTGTTCTTCAAACTTGTGGCTCAAAGGAAGGCCAGTTTTAGAGCTTCTCTCACCAGCATAACTGTTTTCAGCTGCGCTCACATAAAAAGGGTTTCAATGTCAAGGAATAATCCGTTAGTGGAAAATTAAAAGTTATAAACAATTTTTTTAAAGGGTTTCAAGGGGGTTCTAACCCTCTGCTAGTCTTCTAAGGCAATAACACAAAACTGGAGATAGGCCTCTACACACCTCTGTAGAGATGTCATTAACAAACAGAGAATAGTCATTTACCACATTAACTATGTATAGAGAGTATTTCTGATTAATTTAATGTAATTTGCATTGGAAAAAACTGAAAAAAGGGGGAAAAAGCACCAAGTGACCCCAAACTTTTGAACGGTAGTGTAGGTTTAGCGAAGTGTGATAGAGTCAAATGTATATCACTACTAAAAACAGTAGAGTGATCCTGACCTCTGTAGGGGAGATGACCGACTCCACCAGAAGGTGAATGAGGGGCTGATAGTACACAGATGGCAAGATCCGATCCTCCACCAAACGCACCTTCAGACGCAGAGCTCCCAGTTTGCCACTGGCAACAGAGGAAAATATCACAGAACCCAGAAAAAGGAGATTTTCAGCACACCGTGGTCTTATAGTGAGGTAGTGTTCCACACAAATACCTTTGAGTGTATTGTAAAACACTGATTGCTGCTCAATATCTTAAAAAAAATGTCAGAAATGCTTTCCTCAGTTATGCAAACACACACTTTCCCCACATTGGACAAACAACCACTCCTATAATCCTCACCCAGCATCAACCTCATTGTTTCCCAAGGGAAGCAAACGGAACCAGCCCTCCAACAGAGGTGTCTTGTGCAAACAAGCAAAAGGGATTTCTACCTGTGGGAAGAAAGAAAAAACAAAAGTTACGATATCAGACGGGGAAAACAACTATTTTAAACGTAATTCATATTTTGGTGGGAAACTCCTTGCTTCCAGGTAAAGCACATTTTGTGATCACAACATGAAATATATAAAAAAGATGCCATACTACATAATTATTGCATCCTCACCTTTCCCAGAAAGTCATTCTTGCCCACCATGTCCCAGTCCCAGACCTCCACATTGACAGTTCCCTCCTCACTCAGCTCTTCTAGACCTAACTCCAGCTCCAGGGTCTCTCCCCAGTGAGGGAAACGGGTCTTCTTGATAATCTACAAAACAGAGGGTTGGGCTGTTAGGAGGTCCGAACACCTTACATATACGTATACTAGTCAAATAAAATGACAGACAACCAAACAACCATCAATTATAATAGTAAAGCATGCATCTCTGGCTGCACTGGAACCAATACATAGTGCACATGCACGCACTTAGAGCTCACCGAGGTCTCTGCACTGTGGTTGTTGAAAATAACTCTCGTAAAAGGATCAGAGGTTCCAGAAATATCTCTTGGAGCCAAGTCTCTGCGGGCATCACGAGTACAAAAGACAACAGATCAATACATTTGAAAGGCTCATCAAACTCCTGGTACCTGTTCGGAAAATTGAATTACAAGCAAAGAAAAGCAGCTGAAACTTTCCACTCGATCTTATTCCCTCAAACTTGATTCACGTTCATCTGAGCATTTGAATAACAGAGTGTCAAGTTCAGATTGACATCTCTCATTAATGCCCTGCCTGAGAGGAAGAGATTGTAGCCTGAGACACACAGATGGGGCAAGGAGTGGTGCGATAGTGGCAGGATGACTCAGGAGGAGAGTGTGGAAGCCTGCGGGTCGATGATGAGATGTCAGCACAGAAACACGGGTGGCGTTGCCAGGTTTTCAGCGACAGTAATGTAACTCGTGACTAAAGACCAGTTTAATCATTTCAAACGACATAGATATGTGTTAGTTTTACCACTTGCAACTACATTTACACATGCTTTTAGAGTCCGTTCTGGTCGCAAGCCTGCTACTCTAACAGTTAGGTCTTTGCTGTCCATTGGTCTCTCTAATTGAGAAATCATTTCCCCTCACATCAGTGCTGCAGGCAGGCTTTAAAGCACGCGCGGGTGTTACCTGGCTTCGATGACTTGACATCGCAGGCTGATCTTCTCCGTAACTCTCAGTAGCTCCAGGCTCAGATGGATTTCTCCCTGGACTTCTTCATCGGGGTTGACCCTCGTCAGGTTCAGCCAGCTATCTAGTCCTGAGCAGAGACATCGCTCGTGAGAACAGAACTCCTCTCAAACATTTAGAGGGGATCAAAAAACAGAAAGACCAAGGATGCAAATGATATTTTTCCAATAAACTGTTTTCTGTTGATTGTCAAATTGATTAATCAACCGATTGTTTAGTCAATTAATCACTAAATTCAAGATAAATTATATTAAATTATTTAGCTTTTTGGGGGGGATTTAGATTGTCGACAGGTGGGGAACAAGCAATTAGAATTAGATGATATCCTCCTGAAGACTGAGTGAAAAAGTGTCTTCCAACTTCAGATTGTTTGTGATTTCCTATCTATTTAGAGTTAAATAAACATCTTTCGATTTAAACATTTTGAAAATTATTTTCATTTTAAAGTTTACAGCTTGTCCCCTGTAAAAATAAAGAAGATAAACTAACAAATTATGGCTGTAGAGTGATATTAAACCAATAATACATTCAACTTGATTATTAAACTAAATAATTCATCCATCTGGATGGATTTGCTTGTTGGTTGAAGGATGGGAGGACATGTTTTATTAAAACTGAACATCTTATGTCCAGAAATATCTTAGAACAGATACGTTTATTTTCATTTGGATTACCTAAACCAATCTATTGTTGATCATACTTTATTGTTCTTCATTTATTATTTTTTAGATTTTAATTTTAGCTGTGATATTCCTGGAAATGTAGAGTAATATTGTGCATGTTGTACACCTCATACCAAATGCTGAGTCATTAAATACATACATTTTGCCCAGGTGTCCACTATAATTGACATTCGTAAAAATTACTTAAAAAACAAATAACTTAAATGGTTTTAGATCTAAATATATCATTCCTGGCGTGTTAATAAACCATAAAATATGTGATTATCATAGTTAAAAAGATAATAATTAAGCAATATTTGACTTTCCCTAAAAGGTGCTGGCTGATCTTGTGTCAGAAGATAGTGGAAGTTGTCATCATCCCACCCCTACAGATGGGGCATCACTGGAAAGCCCAGCATGTCCTCTTAGAGTACAGCAGGACTTCAGAGGAGAACTCAAATGACTCAAAGAAAAGATCAAAACCAAAATGTCCAGGACAGAGGACACAAGTGAATTGGCTGGATCACAGGAGTATCTGACCATGAGAATATATGTCCTTGATAGTCCGTTATGTCACATTGAATATATTCTGTTTTATTATTTCAGAAACACCCAACATAAGCGAGGGTATAATGTCAAGGACAGACCCGGACAATATTTCTGTGTTTAACTAACTGACTCGGTGTATCGCCATGTAGAAATGAATCACGCGAGTGAAGGCCACGGCAGGTGGCTCCCAGGAGAGACGCATCAATATGCAGCAAGCATTCCCTGGTAAACACGGAACAATCTAATTAAACTGCAACTGCATCCTGACATACAATATGGTGTGCTTCATCACTAAAGGTAAGTTTGAAACCAGTTCATGAAGACAAACACAAGGATAGTCGTCAGTAAAATGCACAAATCAATGTGAATGCAAGTTTAACAGTTCAACTCAACTCTTAAATAAATGAAAGAAAATTAAATGAAATGTGCGAGAGAGCAGTGAGAAACGTTCCCAGAGTCTCCGTCTAAAAAAGGCTGGGCTCAGACCCGTAGGTCCTGGGAAGCCGTGTGTGTTTAACCTAAGAGTGTGCATCCATCCTGTGATAGATGTGTGCAGTCATACCTTTAGCTTGAGATCCGATGGCTTCTTTGCTCAGAATTATCTTTCCGATAACATCATCATGACTGTCGAAAGAAGGGAAGAAAAAAGAGATTATCAAATGGAAGCTATTGAACATTTTAAATGGAGGTGAATTTGAAGACAGACTGACTACGGGACTGGTGGAAAAAACTTTAAATCACTCAATATGGGCGACCATCTGTCGGATGATGTTTGTTTATTCAAAGCTCAGAGTCTTTTTCCCAAAACATATTTAATTTTTTGAGGATCATGTTGACTCATTCGTGAGACAAACAGTCATGGCTTGAAGGACTATAAATCATATGGAAAACTCCGTCGGACGAGATGTGGAATCATTTTGATCTGGCTTTGGATGACAGTGTTACCCAATCGTGTCTTCGTCCATGACATGAAAGGAGAGTGAATGGAACCCCATCGGGAGGTGCAGTGTGTACTCTTCCCCCCAGAAAGGACTGAGGTTCTTCCACACCGTGGCCGTCCTGAAAAGAGAGGTTTCAAATGCGTACAAATTAGACCGTACGCAGAAACACACCAAGTGAATGTATGCAACAATAGAGACCGGCAGAGTAACAGCGGGAGTCAGAGATTATAATAAATGTGCCAGCAGTATAAGCCCTCACTTACCCACCCACAATACCTGAGGTTAGTCAGATCCAGTAATATTTAAAAGAAATACTGGGGGTTTGGACCCCAGGATTATTTATGGAAGAGGATAAAAGAACAAATGTGGGCTTCTTCTGACTTATTATCTTTTATCATAGGTCCTCCCGGCAAACAAGGATGTGTATATAATCTCAATACTATTTTGTTTATTAGAAATGTGGCCATAACACTAAATACCAAAAATACAGACAGTTGGCGCTGAATGTCTGGTCAGATATTATTATTGAATTATTATTTTGCCAATATTACACCATCTAAGTAAAAATGGATTTTAGAGAAAAATAGTTGTATATTATTTAAAGAAAGGATTTGAGAAAAATAATGATTTCAGTATTTATCATAGATTGTATTTTTGATGAGGATTTTAAAGAATATACCCTATCTTAGAGGAAATGTAGCTTTCATCAGTCAACCTGTTTGTACTGTACGCGTTATTTCCCACCAAAATCTATCAGCCACCTCATCTAGTTGGCCAGGAACACTCAGATAACTAGTGAGTGTCTGCAGTGACTCATGGTGCAGTTGTCTGTAACATACCAGATGGATCAATAGCCATTGCATTCACCCCATGTTTGTTCTTTCACACATCAAACATTTCATTTAAAAAGCTGGATTGCTGCTAAATAGCCTTGAATACTTTGAAGGATGAAATCATCATCAATCGGCACTTAAACTGAGAACACCTCTGAGCCAGCTTCCAGCATTCTCCTTAGTTACACCAGGAGCTCAATGCAATAATTGATGCACCCTCTCCATGGTTACCTGCGGGTGTTTTAAAGGACGGAGTAGTATCAGGTTACCTTGATGAGCCACGCTGTGGGCACCAACACCCTGATCATACAAATGACACTTGGGTTTACATGTGCAGAGTTGAGGGAACTCAGCCAGAAAAGTAACCTATACTGCAAATATTCCACCTGAGATGACAGATGAGCAATCTGACTGGAAGCAACACGCATTCTCTACCTTTAGCTGTACAACAATATACTGCAGATCTTCATTTATAATCACAGAGAACTCACCTGGCCACAACTTCATTGTCAACTTTTACAATGCAGTATGGATCACTGGTTCCAGAGCTTAAGATGACAAGAAAAATATATGACAACATGACAGTTTAGCATGGTAAATGTGCCTACTGGTAAACTTAATGTGATCTAATTTACATTTACTTATGCTAAGGTCAATTCGAGCAGACATGATTCACCTCTAATTCCTTCAATTAAGATAATGTACACGAGACAACGTACCATAAATTGGCCTTTCAAATATAGATTGACTTTTCTCTCATCTAATCAAACTGATAGCTACAGATCTATTCAACCGTGTTGAGACGATGTACAATAAAAGACATAAGACTTGACAGAAACACATGCCATTCCGATATTACTTACACGTCTTTGGCTGGGAGGTTCCTGCCCTCGACAATTCTAAAATAAAGAGATGTATTTTTGGCCATTTTAGACGAGGAGGCTAATGATCCAATTAATCCTGTTCCCATACACGCTTATCAATAGTGCTCTTCCCCCTGCGCGAGTGAGTTTTCTTCATTTCATGGCACCTTTGGCGCGTGACGCCGCATAGCCCACCAGTAGCGCGCGAGGCAGGCGCGCATGCAGTCCAGTCAGTCCAGCAGCTTGAGCACAGTGGGTCACGGTGTGGAGAGCTGGACGTGGTCTGGCGATGTCTCAGTCTTATATCTGCTCTTCTTTTAAACGAGCCAAATGGATGAACCCGCCAGACACGTCCAATCTGAAATAAACAGGATCGAATAAACTGCAGTCGCAGCAGCAACACACACGATGTGTTGTCATATCTGACATTGCTCACCATCTGTTTTTCATTTATGTGACTGATTTGTTCGCGCTTCCCTGCTAATTTATAAATGTGTAAACGTATGGCTATATCCTGTTAAATAGCTCCTCGGGAGCGTCCCTTCTGCGATACAATGCGCCACCTGGCGAACACATTAAGCTACTGCACCTGCCTTTACGGACAGGCACATTGACAGCCAGCTACTTGGGGTCCTTAATCCTCAGCTAACAAAACAATCCATTTTCTCCAGCCAAGTTGGTTTAGTAACTTAAACCGTCCTTAAATGCAGGCCAGTCTTCAATATAACGTTGATATCGTGTTTCTGAACACGTTTAAACACGCAAGCATTAAAGTAGCCGAGCCGGGCGCGTTTATCTCGCGTATCTGAACGTGCTAACCAACATCTGTGTTCATGTTTACAGGAGATGGATGGTTATCCCGGAGTCACTGACGGCGATTCCACTAAACACCAAGAAAGACATTACTACCTGTTATCTGAACTGCAGACATTAGTAAAAGATTTACCATGGTAACGTTCCCTCGCCCTCAGTCAAGACTTCCTCCACGGAGTTCAGAGGACTGGTTTTCACTGTAAATAAACTCGCATCTCCTTGATTAACGTGTGACTCTCGTTGTTTCTCTCCGCGCTGCAGCTCCTTCCAGCAGCGCCTGTCCTACAGCACGCTGGGGGACCTGGCCCTCGCGCTCATAGACGGGACGGTTTACGAGATCGTGCAAGGACTCCTGGATATTCAGCATCTCACAGAGAAAAACCTGTACAACCAGCGGCAGAAGCTCAACGGGGAACACCAAGGTTGGTGCTCTGCTTTCTTTCGGGGAAACCAGTCGTGACTAATGGGACCTGTTCCGAGAAGCGAGCTCGTGCCTGTCAACCTGCATGATGGCTGACTCAGTCTAGGAATTCCTTCAAATCAAGAACAATATCAAGCAGTAAACCTGCTTCTTGAAATGGGCATCAGGCGTGAGGTTGCAATTGCATCCCAGTGAGATGTTTGATTAGCTGTTACTTTGTGTGCAGCACTCAAACAAGATCTTGTCCGGAGACACAAAGATGCTGTCCAGTCGTGCAAGTCTCACAACCTCGTGCTCCTCAAATCCAACCAACAAACGGAGCAAGAGGTAAGCAATTGACCTCCCGGGGTAAGACATTGACCTCTCGGTGTAAGGTGTTGACCTCTAGAGGTAAGGGTTTGACAGCCCGAGGTAAGGGGTTGACCTCTAGAGGTAAGGGATTGACCTCTCTAGCGGTACGGTATTGATCCCCCGAGGTAAGGGGTTGACCTCTAGAGGTAAGGGATTGACCTCTAGAGGTAAGGGGTTGACCTCCTGATACCTCTAAAAGGGCTGTGAGTATTGCTTCGTTCTTTTTGGTTAACTAACAGTTGTGTATTGTGTCATCAGTCTCTGGAAATTCGTGTGCGAGAGGAACAAAGAACGATGGATAAAAAGATTGTAGCGGAAATGGATCAAAAGGTGATCGACCAGCAGAACACATTGGAGAAAGCGGGAGTCCCTGCATTTTTTATCACCACTAATCCTCAGGTGAAGGCCTTTACCTGTCCCTCACAGTAGTTGAAATGCATGCGGTCACATCACAAATAGGAGGGCAGTGTAGGTAGAAGACATGCTCTTTGTGATACAGACAAATGCCCAGCAGATGGCAATGCACGTCCTCACTCATTGTTCCTCGACTATTATGTGTTATTTCAGGAGCTGACGATGCAGATGAACCTCCTTGAACTGATCCTCAAGCTTCAACAGAAGGAGTCACAGTCTGGACTCCTTTGATGAGGAGGCCTAATTGTGCCATAAAAGGAGGGGGAAATCCTGCAATAGCAACTGACTGCGGATGTTTCTATTCCAGTAATTGTTAGATTCAACAAGTGTCGGTCATGTGGCATTGATCGCTTTAACAACATGTTTGTCACTTGTAATGTTCACCATCTAAAACTATTGGAGAAGGCCGGTTCTAGAGTGTGCAAGTAAGACGCTTGCAGTCTTTGTTGAGAGAAGAAGCAGGTTGTGACAACGTAGATTGTAGAGCATGAAACTGACTTCAGGTTCAGGTCTTGCGAAACCTTTACAGATATATTGTCTATTCATATGAAGGGAGTATTGAGGGAGCAGGCTCTGTTAGGAATTAAATTTAAGATCAATATGTTTCTTACAGAGACCGCTGTAACGTGAATGCCTCCTGATGCCTTTGTCTGGAGTGTCAGGTCCAGTGTCCTGGCACTTCATTTCTTATTTATATGAACCGTATTGTAATACATCGCCTCATATTTGTGCTACGTTTGCTTTATTGTATATGTTGTATTGTTTGCTTCAGTTGTATGGGCACTAGGAGTGTTCATTAGATCTTGAGCTAACACTCGCATTTTACATTCATATTTTTGAAACATTTATGTTTGTTTAAGTTTACTGCCCACATTGGCACTCGTGAATAATTGAGTTAAATGATATTTATATGAGCAGAACCAGTTTGAATGGCAGTATTGAATATGTGTATGTTGATATTCCATTCCATTAATATTTGTTTTCATAAAACAAATTATTTAAGTCTCCCAAAATGTCTGGTCTTTTGTGAATTATTTGACAGTAACTTTTTTCAGCACAGTCATTTATGCAGACTGGTTTCCAAATTGTTTCACAAGGCTCCTCCATCAATGACGAGCCAATCATGACACGCAGCTGCTAACCTGATGCGAACTCTGAGAAAAACTACAAAGGGATCGAACCATGTCTACTTTTGCATGTTGTCACTGTAGACAGGCCTTTCCAGGTCAACCCGATTCACTGAAGACAGGCCTTTCCAGGTCAAACCAATTATTTATATTATATTTATTCTGTTCTGTTCCGAAGGTTGCTCTTATTATTTGAATCACTTTGCACAATATAAGTAACATGTTACTTTAAAACGTTTTTTAATTACATCGGCTGCTTATCTTATCATATGCTTCTCCATATGCTTCTCCAATATATTTACATTAATATTGAGATCCGAATGGTCTCGCGTTCTGCTGTAATATGGCGGGGCGCAGCGGGGAAGCCCTCCGAGTTAAAGGTGACTGTCCCTTTAAGAAGCGGCGCATGTAGGCTTTTATTCCTCGGCGCACCTTCGGCTCCATCACCAGACGATGTACCTCGGTAACTTATCTCCGCGCCGGACCTGCAGCACACATGAGAGACCCTGAACAGCGACGGTAAAGCAAGCCTT
Source organism: Liparis tanakae (assembly GCA_036178185.1). Classification (NCBI taxonomy): domain Eukaryota; kingdom Metazoa; phylum Chordata; class Actinopteri; order Perciformes; family Liparidae; genus Liparis; species Liparis tanakae. Next base: position 20,951,873 of record CM070094.1, read on the forward strand.
GTATTATATTCCTTGTGTTGTTGCGGACGTCTCCATCTACAACGGACGCAATCGCGTGAAATGATAACACCTGCTCACGCGCGCATGATCGCAATCTCGCTCTGCACATTCAGGATATGAAGGAGTAGGGAAGTCTAATAGACTAACGCTCTTTTTGGTTCCGTTTCCATTTTGTTTTAAATTATTAATTTGGTATTAAAACAACATTTATTCCCGTCGTAGGCTGTTCCCTCTACGGAACATTATGTTTTTTTGTATCTATATCCTACTGAAGAATAAGCGTGGACGAATCTTGTAGTTTATGGCGCCGGGGGGGTATTTCTAGAAGGGAATATAGCGTTACGTAATTCTAGCGGAGGCGTCCTGTGGTCGCCATATGCCCCTCGAGGGCAGGATGTTGCACCGCCCAGAACAGGAGGATGAATACTGGGTCTCCCTGATGAAAAGCCACGACACATTATTTGCAGTCAAACAAATATACAATATACCGTATCCATCTCACGTCGTTACATAATATTCAGCTTTTATCGACCCATCTGATGACGTTGCCTTGTCGGCTGTGACGAGTTCCCTGTGTAACACATGCAGGCCTCATTGCGCGATCTAGATAAGATAAAATGACTCATTGTTAAACGGACAGATGGACTACATCTGGCATTATTTTCTTTTTTCCTTATGATTTGCTATATGTAAATAAATAGTTTTTATAATCACTTATAAAGCTAAATGTTATTAATACTGTGTTTTTACAACCAGACATGTAACATGTGGCTCTAATGCATAAAAGATGTTGGGAGATTCTATTCAACCAACCTGTTTTTTCTCATTATGACCATCACATCATGTATACATTAACAATATGTGTATTTTTTCATGATATATGTACTATAGAATAGCATATGTCCAGCTCAAATATCAACATAAAGTGCATTACGTAAAACCATTCGGACTACAGGGTGTAACACTTATCCTGCAGTAGTTTGTCCTGTTGTTCCAGATGCATTTGCCAATATTTGTCTGCTTGTGCTTTGTCTTGCAGGTCAGCTTAAGAAACGGGTAATGGCTCCAGTGTGACTGTTTCAACAACGTCCTGTCCAGCTTACCTGTCCACTTCTGTAACTATGGAAACGTGTCCCAGGGGCTGCGCCCCAGCGGTGCGCTTTTGTGAGCGAGTGAACCGACTTAAGACACTGGATGATGACATGATGGCTACATCCCTGAAGCGCTGCCTCTCCACCCTGGACCTGACTCTGTTGGGAGTCGGTGGCATGGTGGGCTCTGGGCTTTATGTCCTGACGGGAACAGTGGCTAAAGACATAGTTGGGCCCGCTATCATCATTTCCTACATCATTGCAGGTCTTGCCTCTCTACTGGCCGCCTTTTGTTACGCAGAGTTTGGAGCACGCATTCCCAAAACAGGATCTGCCTACATGTTTACCTATGTATCTGTGGGAGAGGTCTGGGCCTTTCTCATCGGTTGGAACGTGATTCTGGAGAATATGATCGGTGGCGCTGCTGTGGCACGTGCCTGGAGTGGCTATCTGGACTCAATTTTTAACCATGCCATCCAGAACTTTACAGAGACGCACGTTATGCAGTGGAACGTGCCCTTTCTTGCCCATTACCCTGACTTCCTTGCCGCAGGGATTCTAATAATCGCCTCATTCTTCATTTCCTTCGGAGTTCAAGTGTCCTCCTACCTCAATCACATCTTCTCTACTATTAGCATGTGTGTCATCATTTTTATCCTGATATTTGGTTTTATTCTGGCTGAACCGGTCAATTGGAGCCAGAAAGAAGGAGGTTTTGCACCTTTTGGCATATCTGGAATACTGGCGGGTTCAGCCACATGCTTCTACGCATTCGTTGGCTTTGATGTAATAGCGTCTTCAAGTGAGGAGGCAAAGAACCCACAGAAGTCGGTTCCCATCGCCACTGCGATCTCCCTTGCAATCGCAGCTGCAGCATACATCCTGGTCTCAACGGTGCTCACGCTCATGGTACCCTGGCACACGTTGGACCCCAACTCGGCTCTGTCGGATGCTTTCTTCCGCCGGGGTTACAGTTGGGCTGGAATTATTGTGGCAATAGGTTCCATCTGTGGTGAGTATTTTAAATTGAGAAGTAAACATTTTAAATGGCTGTTGGACTAAGTATAATATGGTAATACATACAATGCTGTTGTCTGATAATGACTCTCTGTTCCCATTTCTAGCCATGAACACGGTGCTGCTGTGTAATCTCTTCTCCCTCCCTCGGATTGTCTACGCCATGGCAGAGGATGGCTTGTTTTTCTCCATTTTTGCACGAGTCAATCCCACCACCAAAGTCCCTGTCAATGCCATATTGGTGTTTGGGATCCTCATGTCCGCCATGGCTCTCGTCTTTGACCTGGAGGCATTGGTTCAGTTTTTGTCCATCGGCACCCTCCTGGCATACACCTTTGTGGCAGCGAGTGTTATTGTGCTGCGTTTCCAGCCTGACAGAAGCGGCTCCAAGGGAACCGCTTCCACATCTCCCAACACTAACGCGGAGCCTTCTGTTGCCCCTTCAGAGTCTCAAACCATCAATGAGGACAACGGGGAGCTGAAGCAGTACGAGTCTTTCTCTGACAAACTCCAGTTGGTGGAGAGACAGGCGTCAACCGAGCGGCGTGGGGTGGGACAGCTCAGGGCCAACTGGGAACCGTACCTGGGCAAGCTGCTGGGGAACTGTGAACCGGGCGAGGTAGTGGGTTACTGCGTGCTGAGCGTATTGGTGAGCTCGGTCTCCTTCTGTGCAGTGTTAGAATTTGGAAGCAACCAGCTGAATCTGCCACTCTGGAGCTTCATAGTGCTGCTGGTGATATTCAGCGTAGCTTATGTTCTCAGCCTGGCGCTCATATGGTTCCACGAGCCACACACCAGCAGAAAAACATTCCAGGTGAGCTCCTTTATGGGTTTTGCAACTATTACACAACTATGTCTACAATAATTTAGTAATACTGCTTTCTTTCAATTGTTTTGCATCCTCACATAAACATGTTTGCTCCACTGTATACATGCATTTACATTATGCTCAACAGTTAATCCCAACTAAATTGAGACATTTATTTGAAGCCACTTGTCATTGAAATTAAACCAATTCTGTAGTAGCCTATAATTGATGTGTTATTGTTGTTTAGGTACCCTTGGTTCCATTGACTCCAGCTGCCAGTATTCTCATTAACATATTCCTCATGATGAAGCTCAGCTATCTAACCTGGATTCGTTTCACCGTGTGGATCGCTATAGGTAAGAGGGCCGTAAGCATACTCTCCTCATGGCATAATGCCGCAAAAACAATACTGCAATTCACTTGGTTCAAGTTAAAATGTGAGGAGCTCTGTTTTGATAATACCCGCTCTAAACATTCACTAAGTTGCACTTCGTTAATTTAGTTCTGGTTACTGAAAGGAAGCATAATCCAAAGCACACACATAATCTAAAACTAATATTATCTCACATCTGAGAAACCAAGCCGAAGTGCCATAACTTGCATTATGTCTAACAGCGGGGAGGGGGGGGAGGAGGGAGGAGGGAGGAGGGAGGAGGGAGGAGGGAGAGAGAGAGAGAGAGAGAGACTCTTCAGTAAACATTTTTAGAATGTTTATGGTCTCAATTGCTCATTTCAAGTGATGTTGTTGATGTTCACATTCTGGTCCCCTTTCGAGTAAAATGGATGATAACGTGCGGTATGCATTAGGGCGTGGCTACCTTGTGACAACAGGTTCCTGACAGGTAGTTGTCTGATCAGGGAGTTGTCTTTGTTTTCATATTATAGTGTGTTTTCAGTTCATGAAAGTTAATTGGGATCTGTCACCTACACATTTCTTATTCAGCGTTTAATTGTTCTTGCCGCCACCCTCTCCTGTCACTTGGTGCCAAAACCAAAATGGAGATTGCTAAAATGCCAAGCTCGAGGCGTCAACACTTTAGTCCACACATAAATGAGGGATGTCACAGGGGCTATGAGCATGAGCATTCTCAGAATAAACTAATATGTTCACACCAATGGCATGTTTTTCCGTGTGACTAATATCCCACGGTGAAAAAGCAAAGACTTTAAAACGGGTGATTCTTCTGATTTTTCGCACCGCCGACCAATCTCGTTATTCGGACTGGACTAATTCAAAATATACACTGGAGTGTAAAACACATGGTCTGAACCAAGAGGGCAGACTTGATTACTTCTTTCATGCTTGACAGAGGCAGCGCAAACCAGATCCACTTGATTGATTCTTTTTACTTTTACAAAAAAAACTCGACAGACCGGAGTGAACTCAAACTCACTCAGAGCATGTTGAGAAAAGTAAACAAAGAAACTCAATAAAATAGCAGACAATAGCTTGGAATCCTCTGTCAATATTACACCAAGGAGAACATACAAATAGTACTGGATTTAATTTGATAGTAAATGGAAAGTTTATGACTAATTGAGGGTAGACTGAAATATCTCAACCACTACTATACAACAAGTATATTTGATGTATTTCCATGACATTTTGAACACATTTATATCCCCTTCACTTTATTAACATGTCAAAGCCTTTATAAAGTTTGTAAGGGTTATAATAACACAAATATAGATTTTTTTTCTTTTTCTTTTCTTCTTCTTCTTCTTCTTCTAAATAAAATATTAAAGCTTTTAATATTTAACAAAACGAGAACACAAATAAAAAGTGAGATATCCCACCTGGAGACGCTCTTCTCCCGTCACACCTGAATGCAGCATTCTTATCTTTGATTCATGGGTATTAATCGCGTCGCGCTGTCCCCTTTTTATCAGGGCTCCTCGTGTATTTTGGATATGGAATCTGGCACAGTAAGGAGGGGATGCGGGAGCAGCAACCCAAAGACGTGGCCGCCCGGTACGTGGTCCTTCCCAGCGGCAGTCTGGTAGAGACGGTGCAGCCCGTCCAGCCCGAGGGACAGTCGGACACCTCGGCGCACCACGTTAACCCCTCCACTGCCTCGACGGCCGAGGAGTCTGCAGGAAATAGATGATGTGTGACCAAATCTAGTCCTTACTACTGCCTGGTGTTGTCTGTTGTCTCCCACTCATGCGCTTTACTATTTCTAGTGCTCTCCTGTACCTCACTCCCGTCAGCGTGTGACTGGTCTGCCACGGTCCGTTCTCGTTGCTCTCCAAATGTAAGCACATCACAGGACGGGATGCACGCTCTCTGTCTTGTTGTGAAGCCTATTTGTATATCTTGTAATACTCAAATTTACTGTAGGGAGCTTTATTACTGTTCTGTAAACTCCGAACATCAAAGTTGTGTTGTATCCTCTCTTTTTTTTGCCAGTTTGTCAAAATCCACCTGGTTATAGGTTATATACGGTGCTTTCTATGTGACAAATGTTGAGTTATAGGTACGAAAATGGATATTCAGAGCATTAACAACGCAGCAAGCTCATGTCTGCTTCTTTCCTCTGCGCTCATCTCTCCCCCCCCCCCCCCCCCCCCCCAAGGTAAACACTAAACACTGTTTGCTTTGTCAGTACTACTGTTGCCATGATGAGAGCCGTGAGGAGACAATAGACATGCTTTGAATTTCATATAGACGACCTTAAAGTAGTCAATGGTTTATACATTTTAACACAAATCTCGAGTTGGAAAATCATTTTGAGCATATTAAGCAAATCATATGCTGAACGCTTTGGTTTTTAAGCAAGCAGCGGCACAGACCTTTTGTGAGTTAACATGTTTGCCTTTTTGTTACATTCTCCCAGAAACCTCAGGAGAAACAACAAGCTCTAATAATTTGGATTATTTTAATGCATCTCCTTTTTTAGTACAGACTGGCCCAAGAAAAGTGATTTCTGGCAAATAATTTAATCCCCAATTCTGTTACTGTGTACAGATCACATTTTCATTGTCTTCTTTTGTGTGATATGTATGTAGCTCTATTAGTCTCCATCAGGAATTTGTGTTCACCGTTTTAGTCGCTTTTCAGTGCTTTAGTTAATCTCATACATCTCATCCCTTGAACCTGGTCTTTTTCTTTGTCACTGATCTTGCACTTGATCCACTCTTTACTCACACACCTTTGAACAGCAGCCCTTTACCCTTTCTCCCTATTGGTATGAGATTCAAAAAATTTAGAGAGCCTTTATTTTAATGTGTTTTCCTGATATAACCGGAGATAAATAGATTATGGAATATATAAGGCAAGCACAAACCTCAATGAGAATTTCCACACACATGGTTGAACACTGGCAGGCAGACGTTGGTTATGTTAAACCTGGGATGTGTTCATCTGAGGCCTCGGTAATCCCAGCAGATTTGCTTCGGTCCCTGTCGCCAGTCTGCAGTTTGACCTAGATAAGAGAACGGCACAGTTAGAACACTCATATTATATAGACGTCATTCTCAAAACCTACACTTGTAAACAATTGTTTCAATAAGTGAGGGCTTTATTTTTGTATTACATAATGTTCTAAAAAAACATCCCAATGAATTTTACGTTTTTATTCATTTTGATTTGTGTTGACGTGTGTTGCGTAGGAAACCGATGGCCTTAAACGTGTTGTAATCAATGCAGACTAATTTCCAAAGTTCGTGTTATCAGTCTTTCTGAATTAGTTAAATGTATTTGTATGTTAAATCAAATAAAACACATTTCATGCTTTCTAATTATTTAACCTAAATGCAAACATGGAAGGAAAGGTAAAGTAGGAGGCATTTTGGCATTCCTAGAATTTTGTACAACTTTGCACAATGGAGACTATTGTCTGGTAATTTTCTGTTTCACAGTTATGCTTTGGATGTCGGAGCCAGTAACAAATATTGATACTGTGTGGTACTTTTTTAAGCTGAATGTTCCATCACCTCTCTCTGCGTTATAAATCCAATTATTTTATTACTTTTGAATTGTATTGTACTATGTACTTTCACACAAGTTCTCAAATAGTTCTGTTAATAGTGTAGGTCTGTATAAATTGCAAAAGACTGTGTTATAAATGAAAAATAAATGTTTTGAAACAGCATTTACAAAAATCTGAATTGTGGACAAAAATGTTTGATAGATGAAACTATAATTAGCAAAAACATAAACTGCATAATATGCATAGAATTTTGATAGTGACATATAGGAACACCAGTTATTAGCATAGTGGTTGTAACCAGCCGAACATGGACTCCCCATGTAAAATATATGGGAATGTTGACAGGATGTCGTGTGTGTGTGTGTGTGTGTGTGTGTGTGTGTATATATATATACAAATAAAAATGGTACTAAATAATAGTCTGAAATAGACATTTATATGCATGGCTTGCTGCTAAATACCCAAAGTGTTGCTTATATGTAATCATTTCTTGATTTAAAATGTTCGATACATGAATAGTTTCTTTTAATGTTATCAAAAATGTAGCAGAACTTATTTTGTACAATTAGTAATCAAGTCTGTTGCTGCTAAGAACAGCCATGTAACTAGAAATAGAAAAAAATTATAAATTCTTGATTTTATAACTTACATTTATCTCGCAACTAACAAGTAGATACATTTTGTTAAATAAACGTATGAACAAAATGTTTAACCAGATAAACACGAAAATAAACAACGGTGTCAACAGCCCAGTACCAAAACAATGCTCTCTTCATAGCCTGAACTTAATTTTAGAAGGAAAACAACTCATCTCATATTCATTGTTGTCCGTTACATAAATGTAAGAGTCATTTCTTTACTGCTCTTAAACAACTTGACTAAATGCCAGAGTTGATATGAACTAATTGTTTTGTCAACTTCCCATGCATGCTTGAAGACACAGCTATGTACTTAACCCCATTTAAGGATTAACCCTCAGGTCATAGCTGCCTTTTAAGAACACAAAATATAGATCAGGTGAGAAGATAATGGTGAGAAAACAGCTTTGGTAGGAATGATCATGTTAATCAGGGTGACACATGTTCACTTAATGTCAGGTTTATAAATACAAGAACATATCGAGGAAATGTTTGACTTGAACAGCTCTGACACAAGCTAACGTTAAGTCTCCTGCGCTCCCCATTAGACTCAGATTACCCAACTGAGCTAAGGGCATCTCAAATTACCGCCACAAAGCAAGGCTCGTGACGCGTGGTGCAAACACCAAAACGATGAGCGACAAAAAATAATTCATATACAATGTGTTTGTTCTTAATCGGAGCACTAATGTGGACTAACTGTGAGATTAACTCAGAGGGACTGAAATAAAGGTCCTTAGTGATTCAGTGTTCAGAGTATGAATCCTGTGAGCAGGATTTGGAGTATAGGAACATCCCATCCGGTTCCCTCAGGTAGCGCTTAAACAGCCACAACACATCTGTCGCTGAGTAGAGGGGCAGTTTGTACAACATCGAGCGTCAAACACACAATGACACCAAGTGACTCATCTGTTGTGAAGGCCACCCATTCAGATACATCCAGCATATCATATGTCTAGAAACCTGATATTCAATAGACTCAATAGCCTATTCAAAAGCAGTGAAATAACAGCGCTCGTTACATAAATCAACAATTCGTTATATCTACAACGTATTTATTCAACTTAACATCATAAAAAATGTATTGGTTACAGTGCTAATCCATTATGATAACTGCATAATGTAATACAGTAGAAAATTACAAAATAATTAGTGTAAATGCGCTGTAATGTACAATAAGGCATCATGGCATATTAATGGGTCATTGTTGTCCTTTCTCACTCCAATGGCAAGAGTGTCTTCTGTTTAGGTGCATTCATGCATTCAGGGTTTCATTTTGTTCCTCTGATTTGAGCTTCTGGAGTGAGCAGGATTAGAACCATTGCGTGTTTTGGGATATTTTTTAGCAGCAGTGGCTTCCGTGTCGAGGTGGAGGGTTTGAAGGTGGAGTTGCAGAGACGAGGCGGAGGCGGCGGACACGCGATCCTCTGACCCGGCTGAACCGAGACCACTTTCCCTTCGTCTTGCTTCCCTCCCTCTGTTATTGTCTGCCAGCCGTGTTCCACTGCTGCTCACCCTGCGGTACAGAGGAGGAATAAGGCCATACCCAAAACACAGCGAGACGATTAGTCATTTATAAAAAATGTATGCATAATGCTACGTGTGTTTAAAAGTACAATTTTTATCAAATCAAACTCACAGTGGACTCTTTTGCATTTGTGTCAGGTGATTTTGTTGCTCTTCAACTGATGTGTTGGACAGAGAGAGGCTCCCTGATGAGGCTTCCTGTTGAATACACAGTCTAAAATAATTTTCAACATCCACAAAACCAACATGTGAGAATAAATGAATGTGTAACACACATATTCTGTTCACACATGTTCATCCACGTACCCTTGTGTCCTTATGTTGTGCTCTTTGCCTCAGTTTCACAATGCTGGAGTACAGCGTTGTGTTTTCTTGCTCCAGGATTTGTATACGTATGGCATTTGCCTGCAATTGTTGCTCCATATCCAAAAGCACATTTCCTGTACCTTAAAAAAAAAAAAGAACAACATTGAAACGCGAACAACATGATTGCACTCTGGAAAAAAAGAAGCAGTTGGGAATGTGTGTGTTTACTCCAAATAAAAGGTATGGCTATCTGGTGCTATAGTCTACAGGTGTGTAAACAGCACTGAGTGAGTTCTGTTTTTTCATTTAATTATTCAGTGGATGAGTCATGCAGAACGTCAATTTTGTATTGACACATATTGTTTTACTGCCGTACTCTTTGGTTGGGCTTGAGTCAGAGGGCTGAGCTCTGGGAAAGCCACCAACAGCCTCTCTCTCTCCCTTGAAGCTTGCACGTCCTCCTTTAGCTCAGCCACACTGTTCTTTAGCTCGCACACGTATGCTTCCAGGGTCTGCTTCTCCTTTTCGAGTTCCAAACACAGCTCCTGTTGGAAAGAATCATCACAGCGTCAACCACTCGGTTAAAAGAGTATATATTGTGAAATGTAAAGCTGCACTCAAGAACTCTGACGTACCCGCTGCAGAGCAAAGGGAGCCTCCATTTGTTCCTTCTCCTCTGTCATCTCTCGCAGCTGATTGTGAAGGTCACTCTGTCTCTCCTCCCTCTCCACCAACTGGCTCTGCAGCTCTTCACACTCTTCGTCAAGAGCATCAACTCTCTCTAACAAAGACTTTTGCTTTGCCTGCATTGACTAGAGACACACACAGACACACACACACACACACACACACACACACATAAATAACCTGTTTAAACCATTATAATACCATGGACTCAAGCTAAAAATTACAAATGTATTATTTTGTAAGTGATGTCACTGACCTCTTGCTGACGACATGCGCTGTGGTACTTGGCGTTCTCTTTGTCGAGATGAAGTTGCGTTTCAGAGATTTGAGTCTCTAACTGCTGGATCCTTTGCTGTAGTTTGCAACAGGCCTCTTCCTCTATGTGCAAAGACCTCACTTTATCCTGCAGCACACACGCTTCTTGTTCTACCATATAATAAAACAATCCATCAAACAACACCATATATGGTTATGTTATTTTTATTTGTATATGTAAGAGAAGTGTTGTATTGTGTTCTTACCCAGTGCCTGTAATGCATCATGCTGTACTGCTACTTTCTCTTCCAGTCTGGAATTACTCTCCTCCAAACACAGTATTTCTGTGACAAAAATAGCAAAGATACAGTTTGTGATTGCAATGAGTTTACGTCATATTTATTCTTGACGTTTCTGCACCTCTCTTGAGTTGTTGTTGCTCCTCTTGCAACCTCTGCTCGTTTTTTTCAGTGGATCTTTGTGTTTTCCTCAGTGAAAACTCCAGCTGTACTGTGTTCGCTTGGTGTTTTTCCATCTCGTGCTTGAACTCTTTCTGTTCACTTTGCACCTGAGACCTGAATCTCTCCCGCTCAGCTTCTACTTCTGCTATTCTATCTTTAAGAGGCTGCACAGTACCCCGCACATCTAGAAGATGTTTTTCCAGCCGGCGCATGTCTCTTCGCTGCTCATTGGCCCACTGGGCCACATCCCCTGCTGTCATATGTCCCAGCTCCAGGGTGTCTTCCACGGCAACTAAGAGTGGCTGCAGAGATGAGGGCAGGCTCTCATTCTGAAGCAGTTCCACCAAAGCATGCCCTGTTTTTATCAGAGTGGATTGCACTTGGTTGCATGCACTGCAGGGAACAAGGGATGATTCAACAGTCTGGCAGCTTACATTGTGGCTGTATACTTTAGGGAAGGATGGGGTGTTGTGGGTAGCACTGGAAGGTCCATGATGATGTGGCAAAAATGTAAAGGAGCTTGTTGAAGAAGATAAGCAATGTTCGCTTCTGCTCATTTGGGGGGAGTCCGACGACACTGTCTCTGTCCCATCAGAGTCAAATGGCGTTGCATTAGTTTGTTTCTTGATGTCTTTGTACGTACCCTAAAATAAGAAAGAAAATAAATAATGAGATCTGTTCATTTGTTATATGCATTCTTTTGTAAATTGTATATCTTTATTTAAATAAAGTAATTTCCCTACCTTTAAGTTGGAAAACTGAACTAAATTACTCCAATAGTTTCTGACAACAAGACCAACTGACAGACATCCTCTCTGCTGGCTTTGTTGCCTCCTGTGGCTGCAACTAATTTGCTCAACATATGCATTGAAGCTTTGGAGAAGAAGCAGTAGCCTTCAGCGAAAGGAGAGAGAAAAGGACAGTATTGTTTAAGTAAATATTCAAGAAATAACTATTGTAATTATGTATTAATTGGATTATGTATTACCTGTCAATCACTAGCTCCAATAACACAATGTGGGAGTGTTGATTGAATGCATCCTCCCTATCCAGAAAGTCGTATTTCTCTAGTAGAGTCACCATATCCAGATTACATGAAAGTTTATCAGGGAACTTCCATGAGGAAAAGCGGACCGGTCCAGTTCGAGAGAAGACGTCCAGAATCGCACCTTGGAGGTCGACGACGTCTTTTCGGAGGCTGTCGATGCAGTCCTGACGACCCAACAGCTGACTCATGCCTGGCCAGGTAGCTGATACTATGTTTCTGTCTGTCACAGCATAGAGGGCAAGCAGGGGTGGCTTGTTGGTGTCACAGCTCCTTGGCAACGTAAAGAATGGACTTCAAGTCCCGAAATGCTTAGCGGCGTGTATCCGGAAGTAATAAGCTACATCTTTTTTCGGGTCAACGAAAGCGCAACGCTGTGAGTGTTCAACTACAGTAAATGTCGACTTTTCATTTGTATATATTGTGTTTTGAGCTAAATATATAGTATAATATGTGCGTGTATAATACATAACTCGTCTGGTTGGTTTGGTGTTTGCAGGTTACTTCCAGTTTTCCCCGAAAGAAAGACCTCGCCATGCCGCCTGGGCCTGTTCAGATTGTTCAGGCGGAGCCTAACAACAAGGTGACTAGTTATCTCGCTGCTAGTTAGTGCATGTTCACGATACTTGAGTTTAGACTAGTGAACAATTAACTTGTATGTGTGTCTCATTGAACGTTGATGGCAGAGTAAATACAGTTGGCGTCTATTTGGGATAATCGCCGTAACCCTAGTTAGCTTGCAGTTAGCTTTCCGGGTCCGCGCTAACGTTAGCTTGAACTAAAAGTCAATTTGATGTTATAAAACAATTTAACGGTCGCCCCTGCAACTTTTGGACTTATAGAAAAATACTTTTTCGTGGTTACTTTTACAGCGAAATCTGCATTATATACAGTTACCGGAATATCACTTTTACAGAGAGGGATATTCTGTTGGCTATTGGGGTTTATAACACTATTATTCATATTGTATAATGCTGCAAGTGTTCCTCTGTTTATTGGTGGTGACAGAAGCATGACCATCAGAAAGCTCAAAACAGCAAATACAACTTAATCTATATGCATGGCATGATCGTACAAGGGATAAGGCAACTTAATCGATGCAAGTTGGGAGAAGGTTGAATCTAATGTGTTGGTAGTGAGCCAAGAATTATATTACAAATGCATATTGAACATATCTTAATCTTGCCAACAGAACGATGCTCCAGCAGAAGAAACCCCGGCCACTAAACCCATCGTTGGTATCATTTATCCACCTCCGGAAGTTCGAAACATCGTTGATAAGACAGCCAGCTTTGTTGCCAGGTTGGTTACTCATCTTTTATGCAGCTGCAGTCCTAACTGGATGTTATGTCTATGATTTTCATTGAAACCCTTGTGCTTTTAACAGGAATGGACCTGAGTTTGAAGCAAGAATCCGTCAGAATGAAATCAACAATCCAAAGTTTAATTTCCTCAACCCAAATGATCCCTACCATGCCTACTACCGTCATAAGGTCAATGATTTTAAGGAGGGCAAAGGACAGGAACCATCTGCAGCAGTGCCCAAGGTTATGCAGCAGGCCATGATGCAATCTCAGCAGAAAGTAAGCCATGGTATTTTAATCTGCATGTTTTTTTCCATGTCCTTGATTGCTATTCGTTCAACAAATAATACACCTTTGTGTTCTTCAATAGGTGCAGGTGATTCTAGAGGCAGTAATCCCCAAAGAACCACCTCCTGAGTATGAGTTTATTGCAGATCCTCCATCAATCTCAGCATTTGATCTTGATGTTGTCAAGCTCACTGCCCAGTTTGTTGCTCGCAATGGCCGCCAGTTTCTGACACAGCTCATGCAGAAAGAACAGAGGAACTACCAGTTTGACTTTCTGCGGCCACAGCACAGCCTTTTCAACTATTTCACCAAACTGGTTGAGCAGTACACAAAGGTGATTCCTCAGATTGATCTTCTTATATTACTGTTATTTTATGTTTGTGAGGGAATGCTTAATTTTGTTTTGGTCTTGTTTCAAAACCTGTAGATTCTGATCCCTCCCAAAGGCCTCCTGGCCAAGATGAAGAGAGAGGCTGAAAATCCAAGAGAGGTTATGGACCAGGTAATTCCCTTAAACTTGGACTATTTCTCAAAGTAGGCACTTATTAGAACTTTGCCCATGTTAACCAACTGTCTTTCTGCTCCACCACCAGGTGAAATACCGTGTTGAGTGGGCCAAGTTCCAGGAGCGTGAGAGAAAGAAGGAGGAAGAGGAAAGGGAGAAAGAACGTGTAGCATATGCACAAATTGACTGGCATGACTTTGTGGTGGTTGAGACGGTGGATTTCCAGCCCAACGAACAAGGTAAATTGTCCACAATTATTGTAATGATTCAACATGTAAGCCCCTACATGTAGCTAGAATAACTTATGTTTACTCGCATCTCTTTTCCATAGGCCACTTCCCTCCACCTACCACACCAGAGGAGCTTGGCGCTCGCATCCTAATTCAAGAGCGCTATGAGAAGTATGGAGAAAGCGAGGAGGTGGAGATGGAGGTTGAGAGTGAGGATGAAGACGATGAACGGAGCAGGGTGGTTCGGGGCGGAGGTCATCACTCACAACCTGATCAAGACACACAAGTGCAGGACATGGATGAGGTAAACAATTCTGAATAAATTAATCACTGTGCCTTGTAAACTCTCAATCCTCGTCCAATTGCAGGCTGCCCCCTTTTCATTTTCATGTACTAATGTTTTCAGACCTCCTGCTTGAAAATAATGATACGTGCTGGTAACGACTGATCTATATATCCAACCCCTCCTGCTTTTTATTTCTTAAGGGATCTGATGATGACGATGATGGCATGAAGGCTCCATTGCCACCAGACAACCCTATGCCGCCCCCACTGCCCCCAACTCCAGACCAGGTTATCATTCGCAAAGACTACGATCCCAAAGGTAACACATGCTCCCTTAGATGAGGGAATACCAATTTCATAACAGCCTGTTTATATGCTCAGTGTGTTAATCTCAAGCCATCTTTTTATTCCAGCTTCCAAGCCTCCACCCTCAATCATTACTCCAGATGAGTACCTTATCTCACCCATTACTGGTGAGAAGATCCAAGCCAGTAAGATGCAAGAGCACATGCGTATTGGTCTGCTGGATCCGCGCTGGCTGGAACAAAGGGACCGCAGCATCAGAGAGAGGCAGACCGAAGATGAAGTCTATGCTCCTGGTTTGGATATCGAGAGTAGCTTGAAACAACTGGCTGAGAGGCGAACGGATATCTTTGGTGTGGAAGAGACGGCCATCGGTAAGAAGATTGGTGAAGAAGAAATACAGAAGCCAGAGGAGAAGGTGACTACATGCATAGGTTTATCTTACACCGTAACGGGTTTAGAGAATTCCAGAGGCTTTCAGTCGTTTCAAAGAAATGGAGTCGGAATATTATTTTCTCTTTCTATGTTACTAGGTTACTTGGGATGGCCACTCGGGAAGTATGGCTCGTACCCAGCAAGCTGCACAGGCCAACATCACCCTACAAGAGCAGATCGAGGCCATTCACAAGGCCAAAGGACTGGTGGGAGAGGATGACGCCAGGGAGAAAATTGGTCCAAGCAAGCCTAGTGAAATTCATCACCATTCGGGCATGTCCTCAATGGGCATGTCTAAACCCAACCCACCAATGTCGATGCTTCGCCCACAACACTCTGTGAGTAACCGTCAAAAAACAGTTAATTTGTAATTGAATTCAGTTATATAACCACTAACTCACTAAATGTTTTTATTGTAAACAGATGCCACAAGTGCGCACTACTCTCCTGTCTGCTATACCAGTCATTCCAAGGCCGCCTATGTCTCCTGTGGTGCGCCTTGCATCGGGACAAGTTATATCGTCAATGCCTCCCATGATTCCTGCTTCCCGCCTCAATGTGGTCCAGATGCCTTCAGCACACATGATGGCCCCGAGACCACCTCCCATGGTGGTTCCATCTTGTAAGATGACCGTTTCCATACATTTGTCCCTGACATTTAAAATATATATATATGCAAATATTTATGGACATTAAGTGAACCTTTCCTACATAAGCCTCTTCGTTATCTTTTGAATTTTAAATAACTGCCTTTTCTTTCAGCATTTGTCCCTGCCCCTCCACAACAACAACCCCAACACTCTGCTCCTGCACCACCATCCCACCCACCGCCACTTCACGACGACGAACCAGTCAACAAGAAAATGAAAACGGAGGATAACCTTATGCCAGAGGAGGAGTTCCTTCGTAGAAATAAGGTTTGTTGGTATTAGTTAATGGTGCGATCTGCATTAAGACGAAAATCAAAACACAGGATTCAAATTCAATAGGCAAATTCATAAGCAAGGGGTTCAAATATACAGACTATAGACTCAGAGGATCAACCAACTCAAAGGGATGAATTGTTCCTGGTTTGTTTGAGTGAAGTAGGTCTAGGTATATGTTTAATTGTGATGGCTGTGAAACTCAATATTCATAGATTACATTGATAAAGCAATCTCTTTAGTAATACAAATACATGTATTTATATTATACATGGCTAAATTAGTGGTTGTCTTAGGTTAAACCAGGATTTGTTTATTTATTTGTCCTCTCCAGGGTCCCGTTGCAGTTAAAGTGCAGGTACCCAACATGCAGGACAAGACCGAATGGAAGCTGAATGGCCAAGTGCTGAATTTCACTGTCCCACTCACAGATCAGGTTTGTAATTGTTGACTTATTGTTTCCCTGTTTTTGACTAAGTGAGCATTGACTGCATTCTTACTGATCTGCAAATGCAATGTCTCCACAGGTGTCTGTTATTAAAGTCAAAATCCATGAAGCTACGGGCATGGCAGCAGGAAAACAGAAGTTACAGTTTGAGGTAAACTGTTATTTTTGTCTTGGCTTTCATTTGAACCATTTCACCTTATTTATAGAATAATTATTGTATTTTTGTTTGTTTTTCAGGGCATGTTCATTAAAGATTCCAACTCCCTGGCTTATTACAACATGAGTAATGGCGCAGTGATTCACCTGGGACTGAAGGAGAGAGGTGGAAGGAAGAAGTGAGCCATGCAGCAAGAAATATTTTACATGTGAATGTTTTTTCACTCGCTCAATTCTTGGCATGTCATTTTAGTTTAAATTTTCAAAATTATAATGTTTTTTTTCTTGTCAACTTAAAGTGCTAAATATATTGTACTGTCAGGCATGGCTTCACACTATTGGATCAGCTTTTGATTTCTTCATGATGATATATCGTAACTTGTAACGACATGTAGAGACCCATTATGCTAAATAAAGGAATACTAAATAAATGTATATTCATTATGTGCACGGTAAGCAACCTGTTAATGTGATCAGACGCACGGTCACGTACATAAAGACCAGGATTAGGGATGTAGACTAAATACAACATTGAATAGTTAGTTTAGACTAAAATGGTGGTTTACTTGTAATTTACAGGGTTCGTATGGTCATGGAAAACCTGGAAATGTCATGTAATTTTAAAATGGTAATTTCCAGGCCTGGAAAAGTCATGGAAAAAAACTTGAATCGTAAAAGTTTTGAAAAAGTCATGGAAATGTTATATTCACATGTTCATTTACGCCGAGTTTGAAATAATTAATAGGTTTTTTAAAGAAAGATGCTCAAAATATAAGCCGGCATATGCTCTCAATACGCACACTTTTCTAAATTATTTATGTTTATACCGAGATTTCAGTTTGGTCATGGAAATTTGGTTTAAAGTCATGGAAATCCATTGGTCAAAATGTGTCAGAACCCTGAATTTAGAGATTTGGGCTGCAGTGGAGGAAAGAGGCCAGGTAAGCAGACATGAGGCGTAGCGTCACTTCCTCGGGCGGCCGCTAGGGGAACCCGGACCGGGTCGAGACAAATCTGTCCTGCACTCTTCGGGATGACAGGACAGCGAGTCAACACATCCGTTTGCTGAGATCATGACAAACTAGTCAGTTTACCATCCAGCATAGTTAGTCAATGGCTAACTATGAAACACGAGCTGGGGTAGTTTGTCGAAGGTAGGAACCGCCATAAACCAAAGAGTCGTGTCGGCTCGAGCTCTTCAAGCTAACTTTACGTTAGCAGCCCACCATTAGCGAGCTAACGTCAAACCAGAATAGGCGTTAAAGTTGACTTAACGACTCTTTAGCTGTTAAATGTGCCCCGACAGCTGAAGCCGACACCGAACACAAGTCGGCAAGTTTAACTCCCGAGACCGAGGATCATGGCGTCGACGCGGTTCAGTCCGACAACATATGCGGAGGAGCGGTTTTGACTCGGGGCTGTCAACAACAAGCTCGCTGCCGTTCCGCTAAGCTCTCGAGCCGCCATGGCTCGAGTCGAGAACGGCCGCCAGTCCGCGGACACGAGGAGCATCCTGACGGTGAGCAGTAGCCAGCTGGACGACGAGAGCTCCCTGGGGTCGGACTCCGAGATCAACGGATTCACCAGCGACAGACAGACCGACAAATATGGATTCATCGGCGGAGCGCAGCAGCACACGGAGGCGTCGTAAGTGTCTCGATTCCACTCGACGCAGCACTCTAGTCTCATCTGGATTTATAGTTGTATATATACGCTTATAAAACGTGTGTTTTATTCCACTTCGGCTAAAGGTGTGTACCGTAGCAGTGAATCTCGCCGTGATTACCACACGTTGTCTGGGTGCTTCTGCGCAACAGAGCTGCGGACCAGCTGCGTGGCACAATGTGCTGTTTACGCACCGTGCGCCTCTCCCCATATGACACATGTATACAAGATAGAGACGAGCGGATTAAAACAACGTAAAGACGGGTTTTATTTCCTTCCATTCCGTCATGGAAACTTGCATAGATGTGTTGCTTACTGATCATTTCATTTGTGAGTGAAGCTGAAGAAGCAATTCAGGCTATATTGTTTGGTTTTGAATCAACTTATTCATAACTTTTGAGACTAGCATCAGTGTTTTTTTTGTTTAGATTTCCTATAAAGGCCTTTCTTTCTTCTTGTTTTACTGGGGCCCTTAAACCCACATTAGAGCTCTGAAAAAGTGGAAGGAGTGAGTGAAATTTGTGCCAAGCACTGGTTGTCTGGGAGCTTCCTGTTTTCTGGAGTTTTGGCAGACTTGGAGCCACAGCTCTGGTGCCCCGTTACTAGAGGGCCTCTTTTGGCTCACCGCTTTATAGGTGGTCACACATCGAGGGTTTAACTTACACTGTTTGGCAATCATTTGAAGGTAACTCATTGCTCAAGGTCTTTAGAAGCTGAAGAAAATATTGTTGTACGGATCCCCGACAAATAGCCGACAACTTTATTTCAACTGTAAGAGAGCTGTCCGAGTTTAAAAAGCTGTCTTTGAAGACGTTTGAACACTACGATTACAGGCCTGTGTTGATGACATGATTACATACCTTTGTAAAGCATTCATAATGTAGGTTGGACTCGCCTCCCTGTTTCTGCTTGCAAATATTATTTGCAGTCCCTTATTTTTGTTTTTGCCCTTTTTAAATGTTTTGAAGTTAAGTTACATAAAATCAGTTAGATCCTCACTGCAGATCTTTGAGGTCTAACGGGCTTTGCCATTAAAGTGACTAGATATGAGTTTATGACTTTTACAGTCTCCTCAAACCGAGGTTTATAGTTTACTGTCTGGTTATGAGCAACGGCCACCCACGTGGATGTCATGATGAACTTTGGAAGATGAACAGCGTTTCTAGGGATGTTTTTTGTTTTGGTCGCTCCATGCCAACATACTGCCTATTAATGTTTGGTGAATTAAAAGGTTTATTTCAGACTTTCGTATTTTAAATTGCGTAGGCTTTTTTCAGATGTTGTTCAGTCTCATCTGGTTTCATTTTAAATGAATGTGACAACATATTAACATTTGGTTTCCCTTATCTTTTCTTCATTGCGTTCCCAGAGCTCAAGATTTACCCCCGCAGGTGCTCAGGCAAAGGGAGGTGAAGTGGCTGGACATGCTCAGCCACTGGGATAAGTGGATGATCAAGAGATTTAATAAGGTCAGCACCAAGTGTTAACGTATTAAGTATTAAATAACACAAAGTGTCATGTTTGTATGTTTTGTTTGATACTAACCATGTGGTTAGGCCAGACTTGAATGTGAGCTTTTGTTTAAAACTTTTTCAAAGCCTGTGTCAAATAGTCAATCCTGAGTAGTTTGTAGGATCATACATGCACAATTTTATTGCTCCGGTGTTTGATTGCACAAGGGCAACACTTTTGTGCACACATTATTAGCAGCTGCACTTGTCTAGCTGGTTCTTTGTGAAATCGGCAATTCAACACAGAGCTACAATTTCAGCTTGTTTCCATGAGTCAGCAGCAGGGCAGGACACGCCTAATGCACCACGTGACAAATTGACAGTCTCAGATTCAGGGTGGGGCTTGAGTGACTTTCTACAAGACAGACAACCATGTGAAGAGGGGCCTCTGGTTATAACTTATAGACATACTTAAATGCAAGACTGATTTACAGAGTGGAAAGCACCTCACAGGAAGAAGAAACCAAGTTTGAGCCACAAGACAAATAACTGACACGGTCAGGGTGTCTGATCCCATATTGTGCTCACGTCATTTATAATAATATGCCAGCTAAAAATACAAAAATAGAATCCAGACACTAATGCAAGTCTATCTATTGTGTCAAAAGTGGCTTCATGAGAGATTATAGCTTGTAATGCTTGAGGTGTTCTCAAGCATAACAATGTAATAACACCACTTTACTCAAGAAGTACATTACTTAGTTTGGGTCTATTAAAGCCACTACAAGCCTCCATGCAGATACAATGGCAAGCAAAAAAGTGAGTAAGTATCTCTGTATAATTTGCGTGATTACAAGGTGCATGAATGGCACAGTTAGTGTCCAGGTATCGTTGACCAAATCCATTCCCCTCCTCACGACTACAGCGGATGCAAAGTCCTACCTTACCTCAGCTCTTAATTAATTAATAAAGCAGACGTACTTTTCCAGATAATCTTAGTGAATATCTTCAATAGATATTTTTTTTACAGCAGACAGAGCGCTGTTATTCAGTGTTATCGACCGATAACTGCAGTTCACAGGTAATTAAGAAAAGGAACCGAAACCTAGAGACGGGACCAGTGCTTTCATCACAGACTTTACATTCTGTAGCAACCTGTCTCTACTTGTGACGAGCCATCACACACACGTTTCCTCATGCATTTGTCTTTATTTGGGGATCCCTTGTTTCTCTGTGGCTCAGGTGAGGCTCCGGTGCCAGAAAGGAATCCCTCCTGCTCTCCGAGGCCGAGCATGGCTCTACCTGTCGGGAGGGAAGGTGAAGAAGGAGCAGAACCAGGGGAAGTTTCAGGTCAGAGGGACTTCTCTTTCACTTCCTCTGCGCAGCTTATTTTATGCTGTAATTGGGCTCTTTTCTTTTACTACTGAAGCTGTGGGTTACTTCTTTGGTAGAGAACCCTGATGTGTTGGTTACATTTAGTTAAATAGGTTTAAAAAAGTCAAATTAAATCGTTTAGCTGATGATGCAGCCATCATTCTTTATCAGGATTGTGGAGTATACATCTTTTTTTTGTTTTGTATGTGTTTATTTGATTTTTTTCTTCTTTTTTTTCCCTCAAGGAAGAACAAGTTACAAATACATTAAACATAAGAAACATGCTACCACACTATAATAAAATAAAAATACAAATAATGATACAAAATAAAATAAATTATATAAAATGACACTCAATACTGGATGGCACACTAATTGGTACATTTGCCCAGGGGTATACATCTTTTAAAGCATAAAGTATTTCAGTGTATAAAGAGATCTCCCTGTGTCTTCTGTGTGACTCTTCAGGAGCTGGACGACCAGCCTGGGGACCCCAAATGGGTAGATGTGATTGAGAAAGACCTCCATCGGCAGTTTCCTTTCCATGAGATGTTTGTGTCCCGGGGAGGACACGGGTACGCCGCCCGACACGATGCGACATCACCGGCTGGGATCGATGCCACCGTCCTGTTTGACGATCGCTTTGCTTGTGTGGTGTGTTGGCGCTCCGCAGGCAGCAGGACCTGTTCCGTGTTCTGAAGGCCTACACTCTGTACCGACCAGAGGAGGGATACTGCCAGGCTCAGGCTCCCATCGCTGCCGTGTTGCTGATGCACATGCCTGCCGAGGTACATCGCTCCACCACAGACGCCGTATAAACTACCGTATAGGTGTCCTGTCACCATGTGTCGGTAGGCTTTGTTGGCTCGGGAGTTTGTTATAAAGCTCGTAGGAATTTTAGTCTTTAAAAGAAAAATGTAACCGTGAATAGAAAGCGGCTGTTTCTTTGTATTGCACATCACAGCTCTGTCTTACTTTCTGACCTTGGACACGTCTATTTTAAGCTGAACAGCACAGAGACAGACTGTACTGATGATGTCATCTAGAGATGCAACTTTGAGCTGCTCAAGAGGCTGAATGATCGGAAGAACATAATGACATGCTGAAGCTTTTGTGCTGTAGATGTAGGTTTTCCAATTCACAGACATATAACTCCGTCAAATGTCTCTCAAATTCTACAAACGCCGGGCATTAGTTTAGCATTCCCAGCTTAGTTGTTTAGGTTTGATGCCTCTCATCATTTCAGATAAGTACGTTTTGAAGTTAAATGACAAGATCAACAAGTTTATTTAACTTAAAAAAGGTAAAAAGATACATTTTTTCACAGAGAATGTTCATTAAAGCGACACTATGTAACTTTTCCCCTGTAGCCCCCCTTCAGGTATTTAACGTCTGGCTCTCGAGCCATATATGGCTCTTCCGGCTCGTGAGCTCCCAGCTGATCGCGACTCGCTGCTTCGATCAGCGGCAGCGCGTCTCGTTCAGACCCGGCCCGGTGTTCTCCACAGCGGCATGTCACTCCGTCTCTACGCGTCGCGTAGCGGAGCAAATAAAAAGTCACCTGCGAGCGTGGACTGGCACTATAAGGCGTTGCGTAATCACTGCCAGACAGCAAGTTGAACTACTTCCGCCAGAAGCACCGGGCGGCTCCCGACATCTTACATTCAGCAGTTTTCAGCCCCCAGACCCCCGGTGGCAGTGGCGGAGGAGCAAATCAACATATTAAAAGTCATTGTAGCGGCACCATTTTTTTCAAGCTGTTATTTTAAGGTGGAAAAGTTACATAGTGGGGCTTTAAGTCAGTTAAATTAAGTAATATTTAAAGTGTTTCCCCTTTAGGCTTTGCTTTGTATCCAAAGTGCTTTATTATGGCCCAATAGAGCAAGTGGCTGGATTTGAGCTACTATTACCAAAGTCTACATTTCCACTATCAACCTGCCTCCCTTGTGCTCAGGCAGAAATACCCCGTAAAACTAACGGTTCTGCTGGGTTCCCTGACGTCATCTGTGTTTGTTTCCATAGGACGCCTTCTGGGGGCTGGTCCAAATTTGTGAGAAGTACCTTCCTGGCTACTACAGTCCTGGTCTGGTAAGATTGAAACACATACAGGCATGCACGATGACATCACCAGGTGTTGGAAATTAAGAGAGCGGGAGAGGGAGCGAGAGAGAATGACCTCATCTGATTTTGCGGTCACAAGAACTATAATCCAGATTAACTAGCTGGGTTTTGGCTACGATTGAAGCAACACTGGAATGTATGTCGTGGTTGCAGAGGGGACGGTGTACAGTAGTGAGGGTCGTAATTTACTGATGACACTAACACATTGCCAATTTCATCAGACCATTTATAACTGGATCAAAACGCAAATAAAAAATCTTGTGTAATACATTTGTCTTGATGGTTCACCGTTATTTTTATTCGTATTTAATACATTTTAGATGGAAACAAGACATATAAATTGAATATTTCTATAGAAAACATGACTTATTTAAACTGCTTTAAATGGATGAATATCCACATGAATATCAGGTCCAACAATAGAGATGACAATGGCTCTGGTTCTCTCTGTTAATGCTGTCCCACCTGTGTCTCTTTCAGGAAGCCATACAGTTGGATGGAGAGATCCTGTACGCTCTGCTGCGGCGTGTCTCCCCGCTCGCCTTCCGCCATCTGGAGAAACACAAGATTGACCCCATCCTCTACATGACTGAATGGTTTATGTGTGCCTTCTCCAGGACGCTGCCATGGGCCTCTGTGCTGCGCGTCTGGGACATGTTCCTCTGTGACGGTAACGCGGTTCTTCCATTGGTACCAGATGTTGCAGGTAGAACTTTATCACACCGGTACTCAAACGGTCATCTCTATCCCCCCCTCCCAGGAGTGAAGATAATCTTTCGTGTGGGTTTGGTGCTACTCAAGTGCATGCTGGGAACCCGGGAGAAGCTGAAGGCCTGCCAGGGCCAGTATGAAACCATGGAGCTTCTCAGGGCCATCGAGCCCCGATACATGCAGGAGGGCTTCCTGGTCCGAGAGGTAACCGCAGCGTGGCGCCCCGTCAAGGGAGACGCGTCTTTAACCCGAAAGCATGTGTGCAAATCCCTTGTTGGTAAACATTCACTCCGATTTATTATCCATGTGTGGAGTCCTCAATCTCTACCACATGCAGGAGGAGTTACATTGGTTAAAAACACACAAAAAATACTGAAAGATTTATGTCACAACGGCTGGAACATGCTTATTGTTGTCTTTCAGTGGTCACTCGCATAAACAACATAAATACAGAGTTGTTCATCAGTTCATGTTTTTTCTTGCATCTTGCCAGTTTTTGTTGACGTCTATTACTCCAGTCTGAGCGATGTCCTGTTGCTATTAATAAGTCGTATCACACCGTGTCATTTAAAGATGTTCTGTGGTGGTAATGGACACTGGGGGCTCAGACATGTAGGAAACACTAGAGACTCTGAGGGATTGAATTGAAGCGCTCGAGACAAATGGACCGGAGTGCTGGCCGCTCACTGTCTGGCTCCCGTGTCGAGCTTTGTGAGAGCCTCTGTCCCGGCTCACAATGCCACCTCTTATATGAAGGCTGGTCTCGTCCGTGGAGGGCCACGAAGCCTCGAGGCCCTTTGGCATTTACTGGGGGAAAAAACCCCATTAATAACACAATGACCAAATGTGGAAGGACTGTATTCTCCAGCCACAGCTGGTCGTTCCCCCCCACACGCTTCCTTTGAACATGATCTATATGTTGGACATGAAATTGACTCCGTGACCTAACGACGCGTCTCTTCCCGCCGCAGATTCTGGAGGTGCCGGTGACGGCGCGGGACGTGGAAAGGGAGAACCACACCCAGCTGAAGCGCTGGAAGAAGACCCACGGAGAGCTGAATTTCAAATCCCCCCCGAGGATGCACGGCGCCCGAGTCGTCATGTTGTCCGAGCCGCCGAGACGCCAGGACCTGCTGCAGAACCCCACCATTGTGCTGGTGGTGCCTCCGCCCACCCCGCAGCTCAAGAAGGGAAAGGAGGAGAAGAGGAGCATGAAGAAGAGGAGCATGAAGAAGTCCCCGCCTGTCGTGGAGATCCCTAATCCTTACTCTCTTCCCAATGACCGTCCACCTCCACCCTCAGATCCGCCGGCTCCTCCTCCGCTCGGCAGCAAGACGGCGGAGGCCGCGCCACAGACTGAAACAGACCCATCGCACCAGCAGCAAGCGCCTCCTCCAGACCTCCGCCCTGCCAAAGAGTCTCCTCTCCAGCGGTCCACACAAAGCCTTAGCAGCACAGAGCAGGACACGTACCTGTAGCTCGACAGCAGTGTGTGTGTGAGAGAGAGTGTGTGTGTGTGTGTTTGTGTGTGTGAGAACGAAGCACCAGCACCAGCACCCTTCAGCCAACGGCCAGCAAGCCTTTCCAAGGTTTATTACTCTAATGTTGGACTGTTTAGTATTCATTTATTCATTTTAGACACCATTTTGCCTTTTACAGCAGCACGGCTGTGTGTAAAACTACTTTGACGCTTACGCCATTTCTTCATGTCGAGCTGACGGTGACTCCCGTCGATGCTTAACGCTCTTATACGTACTTTAAGTATTGGGTCTGCAGGAGAGACGTGTGGTTGACTTATTGGGAGCAGTCATCTCCTCATAGTGTGGTTTCAAGGTTAAAATGGCACCTGAAGAACAATGCAGTGCCACAGCTGATGCAGCTTTTATATACATTTCTGCTCAAATTCAACACTATTAAATTAATTAGTCATGATGCAGCGGTAGATGTAGTGAGGGGTGTTGTCCACTAGAGGGCAGCCTGGCAGAGGATCCCGCTGTGGATTCCCTGATCACAGCCGGATGGGATTCCTTTCAGGGTTCACTAACTTTGGGAGGTACAATTCTGAGATTGAGCTTCTGTTCTGTTCATTTGTTTTCCAATCGGGAGAAATTGTGCATTTTCCTATTTTGTATTCTTAAATTTGAATCGACCCATGAGATTGAGTTAGACCACGCTGTTCACGCGCCTCCTTTCTTTCCGGCCCTTATCTGTTTGAAGGACGGTTGAATGACGGACGGTGCTTGTGCATTCCCTGCTAGCGCACAAAAGGTCACTTTTTTTAAATGTTTCTGCAGAATTTATGTGATTCAACTCTAATGTTCACTGCGCCCGGCACTTCCAGACACTTTAGAGCAGCAGTGATGGACGTGACTCTGGCAGAAGAGAGGAACACACTGGATGTCACTCCTCCCTGGACGACACATTCCTGCCTGGTTATCAGCCTGAAATCTCTCTCTCTCTCTCTCTCTCTCTCTCTCTCTCTCTCTCTCTCACACAATGCAATCCTGTATAGTGTATGGATCTGTGCATGTGTTTCCTGTGACAAGTGAGTGCACATCACCTGCTTGTGCCGACCTTCCTCTTGGCTTAGTTTAAATATCCAGTGAGAGCCAAGAAGGTCTTTCGTGTGGTGGGTCTGTTTTTATCTCTTATGCTAGACGTACCAAAGCAGATCAAGACTGTAGTTTTGAGACGACCTGAGACCAGGCGTGCTTCGTACAGTCGAGAGGGATCAAATGATTTCAAGATCTTTGTAGCATTTCTCTTTTTAAAAACCTGCCTCGTGTAGAAACATCCCGGGTGGCGAGGCTTTCTTTTTCAAAACATATCGGACAATCCTTTTTTGTGACGGTCCAAATCTGTTTTTTCTATCTTTCATCACTGATACAAAGTAAAGGGAGTTTTGACAAGCTTAAGCACACATGTGTAAGATGTGTTTTTGTATACGATTAATATAAAAAAGGTATTCTAAACAATACATGTGTTGGGTCAGTTTTAAAGAGCTGTGTGGGTTAAAGGGATCAGACATTTTCCATCAGACACTTTAGTTGCTTATGTTACACAACTCGCATTTCGCTGATATATTTTAATATAATGCTCATTGTGTAAATACAACATGCATACCTGCAAACGTGTCACCTTTCGATGAAATTCACCGTGTTCAACTCAAAATAGTTTTTTTTTTTTTTTGGGGGGGGGGGGGGGGGTCACCTGGCCTGCTGCCGTTGAGATTGCAGTGAGATGCGAAGAAAATGTGAAGTGGTGCTCTTCGCAATAAAACATCTTTGATGGGACGTGTCGAGTCTTGGCCAATCAGCGTCAAGATGTCCACAGCATTTGGTGGTTTAGGTTAGCTTGAATGTTAGCCCGCTACATCTACTGCTGTCCCGCTGCACGGTGTAACAAAGTACCGTTCGTTAAACACGATGTGACTTAGCATATTTTTAGTATCGATACTTCATTAACACAATTAAGGAAGTTAATTGATTTGTAAAAAAGTGTAACGTGGTGGGACGTAGAGATTCCTCTGAATTAGGGTGACCAGACGTCCGGTTTTCCCCGGACATGTCCTCTTTTTGAGACCAAAAAAAAGCGTCCGGCAGGGTTTCCAAAAACGTCCGGGATTTTGCTTCGTCGGATATTTCCGTTTCTCTGGGTCTTTCACAAGTTTTTACCCCTTACAAATTGTGTAAATGGTATCTCCCGTACGTTCCCCCTGAACAGTGATTAGTCGACTGATCTCAGGGTTGCCAGATAAACGGAATCCCCCTTTTAAGGCACGTATATCACAAAACAGGCGCCTAGTCTATGCTTCTCCGGCGCGTCGACGGGCGTCAACGCGCTGCAGTCCTTGAGCATTCGAAGTTCTGCGGCGAGGGACGCGTTGCTCTTCGTTGCTCTGCAATTCACCGCCACGTCGCCAGGGGTGTGTGTCTGTGTGTCGGTGTGGTTTCATGGATTATAGCCGAATCCGTGCTTTTTTTCGGGTCACAGTCTTCTGTTTGGTCCATTGTTGCTACCGGTCCACGATAACTTTTAAAAATTGCGGTGTAGGAAGACAGACCGGAAGATATACTCACTGCCGGGAGTCACGTTCTGAGCGGACCAATCACAGCGCTTACGGTCCGCGTCAACATGACGCGTAGTTAGGATTTTTTGGAGGCGCGCGGCAGGCTCCAGCGACCGTCTGCGAAGGGTCTGCGAAGGGCCGCGGCGGCGCGGAGCGACGCGCCGGAGAAGCATAAACTAGGCTTAAACTAGGCTTAAGAGAGATCCGCCGCTCGCCATGGGAGGGAGGGCATCATGAAGGAGTTATGTCGAGGTGTCCTCTTTTTCACAAACTTCAATCTGGTCACCCTATATGAATGGGCCTCGCTCCCATTCACACCTGGGCCCATGCAAAATAAATATTACTGAATATTTCAAGGTGTAGCGGCCATCTTACCTGGTTCACCATCATCTTTAAAGGTGTTGTAACTATTCTATTAATTATATATATATATATATATATATATATATATATATATATATATATATATATATATATATATATTCTTATTACATTATTTTGTTGGCACTGACTTAGTCACAGCGGAGGACCTCCCCGCCCCCCTCCTTGTCACCTTGTTCACCCCTCATGAGTTTGCAGGTATGAACATGTAAAATAATTTGTTTTGTAATTAAATATGTACCCATGTATAATGCTATATTTGATGTAGCAGTTCTATAAACAGAGGAGACGTATCTAAATAATTTGACACGTAGGATTCTAGATTAACGTTTGTAATATGAGAAAAAATTTGACATTTTTGAGTAACTTTTGTAAGTGTAAATGATCGTTCCTCTAAAGATGGATTGGTATTCTTGTATCATTCACATTATGAATATTAGAGATGTGTTGACCATGAGGCACATGCATCAACATCAGAGGTTAACATGTTGTTAAAAGCAGTCAGTAAACCGTTCTTTCTTTTTATCTGCGCGTGTTAATTAATGCTCATTAACTGGTTGAGTGTTCCATCTTTACCACCAGATGGAGCTACAGAGTTATCTCTTTCAATTAAGCAGGAGTTTGTGTGCATGGTACTGTGGCACCCTGGGGTGTCATCAGGAAAAAACAGAAGATAAATTTGTTTTAAAACATGCAACAAGTTCACAGCTTAAACACATCTCTAGAAATACATCCAAACAAGTGTTTGCATGAGGAATGGTCAAAAAACAAGGACAACAAAATAGAACAACGGTAAGCATGAACATTTCGGTTTCAAACTGCTTATTTAATTTCTGAGAACATCTGAATATTAATTAATATTATAAATTCCCCCGCAAGACAAGTTTTATCTACAGCACTTCACAATATTCCTCATTCATCCTCTGCAAGGTGCTGGCCGGGCCACTAGGAGCAGAAATGGGCAAATATTCCACATTATAATAGTTAATTTTTTTGTTGTGTGTGCTTGAAAATGTGTTGGTCGTTCTTAGTGAGCTTAAAGGGTGCTGAAGGATCCGGATGATCTATATATTATATGCAGATGGTTTATATATTAAACTAACTGGCTGCTTGCCCCCTCTAGCTACATACTTAGCGTACATATGAAAATGATGTACATCCTCTCATCTAATTTTCTGCAAAAAAATTAATGATTCAGGATATTTCCCAAAGGTGTGGAGCTTTTTCTTGAAACCAGATTGCTGTGGTGCAGCAGTGGTTACCCAAGTGCAATCTGGGGTTTTAGACCCTCCTAAATATATGATGATTAGTTAAATTCCTCCTCGGTTAGTCTAATGATTGGAATTTTGACTCCGGAGTGATGCATTTTCCTCAACTATGTAATTGTAATCTGTCTCCTCAGATAATACCACATAGTACAGCATCTTATCAAATGGGAGGCTATGGTCTGGTGTACATCTGTCTATCTGCAAAGGAGAAAAAAAACACAGTGAAGCCACTGGAGGAGTGTATATATTCATGACACAAATATTTGACCTTTTTACTCTCAGGCTATTTCTTCAGCTTCGAAACGTCCCCCCCGCCCGAAGAGGTCATCCCTGGTCCCGCTCCTCGTTTAGACTAATAACGGGTTGCTAGTCTTTTCTTAATTCCCTGTTTGAACCGCCGACTGCCTCTTTTCTCCACCTCAAGGTGTGGGATATTTTAAGGTTTCGCCTAAGGCTTGAAAGAGTTCATTGCAAATTGCTACCTCGATGACCTCAGAAAGCCCGCTAACTGGATTCTAATCGTCCAGCAAGGCGTGAGCTGCAGCTGTTGACCTCTGGTCACGAGCGGCTCGGAGCAGTGATTACAAGAGACGGCAGACGGTTACACACGCTCTGGGAATAACTGTCTGTACAATCACCATTTCCTTCATATGATCAGTCGAACTGCAGGTAGGCGAGGTGTGTGTGTACATATGATGAATACATCATTTGAATAACAAAAGCTATTAATCATACTTACCCATTCTGTCATTCTACCGGCCATTACGGGCCATTATGGGATCTGTTGATGTTTGCTCACATGAGGCAAAGCAACAGTTAATGGTCTAGGTCCCAGAGGAATGCATGCACCGTCACGCTTTCCCTCTTTGCATCGGACACCTGGCCCTCTTTCAGTGCCACCGTGCCATTTACATCTCAAAGGGGGACGACCAAGAAGGGCTCTCTCTGTGCTCCCTTCCTTACTCCAGAAATGATCTGATTTATCTCTTCATCAACGGAAATATATGCCTTTTAGAGGGCCACCGCGCCCCTCTCATCCTCAGCTCACCGAGATGGCAGAGGGAGCAGTAAAAAGAGAGACTTGTGATCCTCCGTGTGATCCCAGACCCAACGGACCCCTGTCACAGTGCTTGATTCATGTGATGCGGGTGACTTTCTCTCTGCTCCCAGGCTCAATGTGTTTAGGCGCAGAGGGGGTGGATGGCATAACGCGGAGCAAAGGCGCCTGTGTTCCTGAGGTATCCGATTCCCACGTTTGATGGAGCATGACAGGTTGTTCTCAGGTCACATTAAAAGGCCACGGTAACAAATATGAGGGCAGACGTTTTGATCGTCTGTGCAGGTGAACTTTCCGTGGCAGGGGGGAATAAAGAGTTATTTATTGCACTGAGGGAACACATTAGTCTTCGTGGCATTAAGAGGGGACGGGGGATCTCTGGGCGAGAGCCGGGTGGATAATTGAATCATCCCTGTGTTGTTCTTTCAGTGTAGACCTCTTCAGTTCATCTGCCAAAGGAAAGAAAGAAGCCTCACTTTTATTATCCTATAACGTCATGGATGAATCAGACCGTTAAAGCTAATTAGTCATAATCACCCTTACTTTTTCTGTTAGTCCTGAATACTACTTGCCGGCTACGACGGCTCTCTTTCCGGACACGGCGTGGTAAATGTGCTCCATCCTCTGGCTCTCAGCTATGTTTGACCGCCCTAAACATAGACTACTGTTAAAACATTAGCAGCCATTTATAACAGTAGTTAAGTCTGGAGCTCTGTCTGCAGACTTAGCTTCTCCATCATGTAATACGCAAGGCTCTGTGTATTTTGGAAATCTAGTTTTGGCACCTATACTCTGTTTCCTACATGTCATTTTGTTTCCAACATGTCATTTTGTTTCCATTTATGGTTGACTTGTATTAAGGGTTAATACCTCGCTGGTAATTTTAACAAAGAATAACAACATCAAATCCTCATGGGTGCATTTGGAAAATGACGTCATCGCAGTTCTCATTCAGCAACCTACGAAAGTTATTCTGGCCTCAGCTTAATGTTTGACTTTGACCCTCCTGAGGGATAGAATATTTGAATTTGACCTTTTTTAATAGCATAATTTCTAAACTTGGCAATATAATAGAGTTAATAGAACAATTACTTTTCATATAGCCCACAATAGACGCAATAGTAGTGGAATTTATTGCCAAAATAATGAAAATGAGAAATAGTGCGTTGTGTTTTCAGGGGCACAGGCTGAAGTACTTCACCACTATAACGTTTTAGTTTCACCCAATGGTAAGTATTTGGTGATTGTGTATGATACTATAGGATAACATTGTATTACTTTTGATAGTTCTAAAGTGAAGTGAGCGTGACTGTTGGCTATGGGAAAAAAGCGTGTGCCTTCTCAAGACATAACGTTCAATTAGTATGAACTAAAAAGATTCCCAACACTGCTTTAAAACTGACATAGTGTTCCTACTAACAGCTGGAAGATGTTTTGACTATTTTGATGTAACTATCCACAGGATGGAATAAAACCCAAAACTTGGGCATTGAAAAATGAAAATAATATCTAATATGCCTAAAGATGTAAGGTCATCCTCCCTTTAGCAAAATCCAAACTAATTTGCTCCCCGTCCTCTTTTCTGACCCCCTCCCTAAAAATGAGTCCCGAAGCACAGCTTAAGAGACAACTGCCACTTAGTGGTTTTGGGGGTTCCAGTCACACACGGCAACCCGCCTGTCTCTGTCCAGTGAGATCCAAACATGCGGCTGAGTAAAAAGGTAAGTGAGGCATCGTAATTGTGTCTGCTAATCACCTGCCCACAGGATATTCTAGATCCAAACGATGGGTGTGTGGGGGTTATGTGGGGGTAACCGCTGCACACCTGTGTGTCTGTCATACACCTTGAGGAGTTTTAGGCGTTTCATTTAATCTCCATCAGTTGTGTGTCCCCCCGTCCCCCCCCCTGCACTGTCCTGCTGACCTCTTAACCCCCCCTACATCCCCTGGCTCAGTTTGCCAGAGGCACGCGCAATTACAGCTGTGAAGTCTTGTCAAGTCAATGAAGCGTGAGCAGCGGCTACATTTTTCCTGACACTGGTACCTCTGTTGATTTGACTCAGGTTCTTATGCCCTGCTGGCGGTAATTGAACGTTTTCATCTCGTTTTGCTCTGATTGAACTATTTCTCACAAATTCCCTCCATATTGAGAACGATGAAACAGCCGAACCCCCGAAACCCCGCCTGGCTCCCCGTTATTCCCTCTCACCTCTCCACCCTGGCTCCTGTCCTCTGCTTTTTGGGTGGCACTATCTAGTAATTAACAGAGCCAGGTAGAGAATTAGCTGTTAAATGGCTCTCCCTGGGTGATTGTTTACTTGTGTGTGTGCCTGTGGAGGCTTCTGGTTGGTGGGTGATGAGTTACAGACACAGATGGTGGGCATCAGGCAGGTTGGCTGGGGGCAGATTAGCAGCCCCCATGTCTGAGCAGCCCCGTCCCACTCCCACCGAGCCCCAGAGGAGGGCCTGTCTGTAACTCTACTCGCCTTGGCAAGCCTCACGTGTTGATGGAGGCCTACCATGGGCTTATCTCGTCTCATTCCCCCATCAGTGGGCCTGGCAGGCTCGAGGCTCCCAGAGAGAAGGGGCGGGGGGTGTTTGGGGGGGTGTCTGGTGGGGATGCCTGTGTGAAAACAGTCTTGTTTTGAAAAGGTAATGCCGTTGCCTTTAGTGGCACATGTTTTGCAATTAGAAGTAACTTTACACCACTAAATGGAGCCTTATCTCAATGCATACTCATTTGCACTTTTATTGCATGGCATCTAGGTGTTGAACCGTCTTTTTTTTAAAGCCACTAAGCCTTTGGGACTTTTGTCAATCATAATCAAAGGTCTTTGCTGTGACCCTCTATGTGCTCTCGTGTGGGAAGGCGGCTGCCATATGTGCCACCTCCGTGGGGATGCGTTGGTTAATTCCCTCTTCCGCTGCATGAAAAATGCCGACGGTGCAGATTTTGCCATGATGCCATATGCGTGTTACACTGGACAGGAAGAAAAGTTCAAAGAGTCCACGGCAAAGGTCAGCCAGATGCGATGTGGAGGGCCCAGGGGGGGGGAAACTGGGCAGTCTGTAGGGTAGTGTTGGGGGCCTGTTTATTTTATAAACAGTGGAAGCAGATTAGTATTGGAGCCAGGCTCCCTCAGCCATATGGGGAGGATGTCCTCTGTGGTAGGAGGCTCTTGACAAACCATTGTGTGGGACACACAGCCACTGGCATCATTTCTGGTCACCGCTGATGAGACGATGTGATTGCCAATACACACGTGTGGACCCAAGGATGCGTGGTCTGCACCACTTCCATTCGGTGCATAATAGAGTATTGAATGATTGTGTTCGTATAGCGAGACACAAGTTTTGAGTCATTAGTGGTGTTGGCACACGCGGGCCCTCGTCACCGCTCAGCTCGGAGGTAAAAACAGGAAATGGATGGACCCCCCCCTCCAAAACCTCAGCGCCAGTCTAATGAACCCTGCTTGAAGATGTTTGTGTGTGGCTCATCTCCTGGAGACTCACAGGCCCTTCCTGCCATTGTTTGGGTTTTTTGTGAGATGCCGTGGCAGTAGAGTCTCTTTGATGACTCCAACTGTCATCGCTCGGCGGGACTGATGGGTCACTTTCGACACTTAAGGATTTACACAAACACCCTGTTGTTTGATGGTTTAAATGGCCTCCCTCAAAGCACCTCACTGTAGCACAAATACATATGTTTGAGGTTTGAAGGCCTCAGACACGTTTTATTTGAGCGTAGCCGTCGACCGGCATAGGACCGCCGACTTCAAACAAAATCCAAACAAAGACAACAATTTCACCACAACAGTTTATCAACCTTGCTGAGAAATATTGTCTTGGCTGGCTGCTGAAAACTGTTCCCACCAGAGCTGCCAGTTGAACCAGTTACGATTTAACTGTGCCAAGATACTGCTGACATGGTGTGTATATATATATGTGTGTGTGTGTGTGTGTGTGTGTGTGTGTGTTTGTGTGTGTGTGGCTTCAACTCCTTGCTGAGGCATCAGTGGGTCCCAACCTTTTCTTTTTGCGGACGGATGCCGACAGTACGTCATTAACACTACTAATCGTCCAATATGTTCCTTTAAGTTAATTTAAAATGTGATGTACACTATAAAAGGGTAATGGGTATTGTTACAGTATTTCTTTCACACAATTTAACTTGCCATTTTCAGGTAGCTTTGATTGAGCTTGAATAATAACGGAAGTGGCAGTAGCTGAACCTTTCATTGCTTTTACCTAATCATGTCCATTGTTTATTGTTGCATTTAGCTGACACATTCAATGTATCATTGCAGCTACCTAGTGAGTCCAACTGTGCATTGATTACTATTTAAACTTTTTATCCATGTAGCATTTACCTGATGATTTAACTTTTGTTTTTTTACAGATTGACCAGGTGCAGGCAGAGAGAACTTGAGCTGGGCAGCAAATAAAAACCTCAAAGGGAAGATGAGCCTTGGACACGAGGGAAACACGAGGAAGATGTTCACCATAACCAGAGAGGGATTAAATGCCACAGAAATAAACTAGGAATAAAGGAGAGGCACACTTTGTAGTCATTATAGATAGACAACTGTTTTAGCCATTCACTTTGAGCTCATGATTTCCGCTATACAGGACTATTCCTATACTTTAAACTCCTAATCCTAAATATATATACACACGTCTTACAGGTGCACACTATAGACAACACAGGCTTCTTCACTAAATTCCCCCCATGGGATAAAACAAGTAATATCCTATCCTATCCTATGCATTCATTCATTTTAGATGATTAATTAAACAGTTCATTAGTTGACTAAACTTAATAGTTACATTCAAGCAACGGTTTCATTTGTTTTATTTATTACATTTAATAAGCAATTTTGATTTTGCATTCATGAGGATAGGAAGCTTCTGATTTATAATATTGTCCAACGTGAATATGTGGAGATGGTGATGGAGATGGAGTGATGTTTCTTCTTTCTCCACCAACCCTCTTTTCCTGAAACAAGTTAGAGGTCAAACAGCAACACATTGTGAAGTTGGTAATTAAGTGTCTTAATGCCACTATAACTGTCATAAAAACAGTAATAAATAAAGAATAATTTACATTTATGTCACTCTGAATGCTACTGTTGGTGGAACTTGTGACAATGATTGAAATAATCAGTGATAAGCGAGGACTGATGCTTTGTGGAGACATGCTGTAAGAGTTGTGGAGTCTTAGATCTTTGGTTTCTCCTAAATCAGACGGCACAGAATCCCAAGTTGGAGGCGAGGATATCCCCTCACAGCTCGCGTGTTATAGAGACCAGATGAGCCGAAACCTGATCGCCACCGAGCATGAACCATAAACCAACCGATGATTTTGATGTTCAGCTATGTGGACGGGGCCTCTCTAAAAGACTAAAAGACGGGCCCTGGAGTCCAGTACTGTGAGGAAATCAGGGAGCAGTTGAGATGCACATCGAGGAACACAAAGACAGTTTGTTTCCCATGGAAGGAGCTTGAGTTTAGCTCTTCTGTTATTTACAATGCGCTGTGGGGATGAAACAGCAGCTCGTGTATCAGCACAGAGGGTGTTGTGTCTTCAGAGCTGCGTGGACAAAGGCCCTTCATCGCCCGGCCGGGTATGATGAGGAGGATCACGACACAGCGGTGGGACTTAAAACTGCCGCTGTGGACCACCGGCCGCAGGTCTCAGCCTTAGCCAGAGGGCTGGATCGGGGAGCTAAATATTGTTGGTTTATGTTGGATTGCGACTCAAAAGGATGGCTTGCTGTCAAATTCTGCGTTCCCACATCTTTGTCTAAGTACATGAAGGCGTTAGGAGAAAGTTCAGCTGCGAGACAATTCCTATTCTTTTAACTCCTAATCCTAAATATATACACACGCGTCTTACAGGTGCACGCTATAGACAACACAGATTTGTTTATGTAGCGCAAAAAGTGTCAGTTGAGATGGTGGATCTGCAGGAAGAGGCTGAAAAGTAAGAATTACTTGTATTAAATGATTCTGTCTCTTGCGTTGACATAAAACAAAAGTACATGATAGCACATCATATGCAGGTTCCCTCGTTAGATAAAAGGCTACATAATACATTCAAATATAAAACAAAGGGAAAAAGTAACGAAAGATTGATTGACACGCTGATGTGTAGTAATTATGTAATTACTGAACTTATGTAGTTAATAATTGATTTCCCTCTGATACAGGCATTCCTGACTGGTGGTCATGGTTGACCCTAGTTTTAATTTAATTCTGATGTGCCCATCGGTGACTTCTTAACTCTACTGTAATGTATACAAACAGGTCAAAGTATAGTGGTGTCAGCGTAGCCACCAGAGAGCACATCTGGAGTGTGGGCTTCAGCTCCGGTTTGGTGCATTAATATGAGCTCATTGTGCCATGCAATAAATCTTGCTGCGGCCATGATTGCATGTATGTGCTGTCACCTAAACTCAACCCCGGACTTAGATCTGCGAGGGGCCTCAGATCATGATGGATGTAAGAACATGATTGCTGCAGATGAGAGAAAAGCAATAATTCTTAATCAATGAGAAGCACATCAACAGATGAGTGAGTTCAAGATGCTTTATTGAGTTTGTCTTTAATCTGTGGATGCAGTGCATTGCTTATATAAATTAGCAATGTCAGCAATAAGCATGTCCTCAATGGCCAGAAATTCAAGTCCTTAATTTCTGCTGTCTGACCGGTGCTTTTGGTTGAGGCGTATATGAGGCGGTTGGCCCTGGAAGAAGGATGCGTGAGGGAGTGGGACCCTGAGAAAGAGGAGTTATGTTGGGATAGCGTGCCGGCTGCACCGGCCATGGAGATTAGAGAGAAGAGGGAGCAAACAGGCACTGCCAGTGATAACAGCAGGAAGGATAATAAAGGAGAAGGTTTTTCCTGTGAGTGTATCCTCAGGAAAGGTCCTCCTCCATCCACTACTGTGGGCCAAATCCTCGGTCGCCATCTTGAACTGATTTACTGTCAGCTTGCAACTCAAATAAAACGTTCCTGATCTTTTCTATCACGGGAAGGGGGGGTTGCAGTCCATTTGAAGTACATAATGTACACACAGATTAACATGCACGCCTATATGCGCATGCACACTTACACATTTAAGGTCTCCAGGTCCTATTGTTCATGCTACCCGTTACCCAAACAATGGTCTTGGCTCCGAACCCTGACTCAGGCGGCTGCTGTCGCTCTCCTGATGCTCGTAGCTATTGTCCTGATGTTCCGCTCCTCTGGCTCTGAAGATGAACTCACGTGTGATTCAGCTTTGGCCTCTCCAGATGTCACAGGTGCTCTCAATTACATCTTAAATTAGAAGCTCCATCACGTTACTCTCTCTCTCTATCTCTCTGTGAACCCCCATCACATAGGAACGTCACCGCCGATAGTCTTTACGGTTTCAGCCACCAGCGGAGTGTGCTGAAGAAAGCTTTGTTCGGCGGGTCCGTGTTCCCAAGCTGTTGTTTCCAGTTGAAAGAGCGGCTCACAAGCAAAGCGTGTCCCAGCTGACTTTTAATCACACTCGCCAAGTCACAGAGCAGTCGGCCTGTAATTAGACGACAATGGGCCTCTCTCTGGTGCCCATATTGATGGCTGACGGGGGGGGGGGCATAGAATTATCGATCAAAGACACGAGCACAGGAAGAGGAGGGGGAGCGGCGGGCCCGGTATAGACGTTGGGCTGTGTGAACAACAGGTGACATCTTACAGACCCATATCCAACTCAGGCCTGCTGGGAATAATTATATATTACAGAGAATTCCCCACCCATGAAAAGCTATGCTGGAAGAAAGAAGTCTCATATAGTAAAACCACTCGGAGATGAGATGTGATGGAACGGATGGTACAGCACCACAAGTAAGCTGTTGATGTTGGATAGTTTATCTGTCAATAGGCGCACTGTCGCTACGCCTATCAGGCTTTCTGTTCTTGCACGGCTAATCATGAGTTTACATGGACATTGTGGCAGACTAACCACGTGACATTCACATTCATATTTGCAACAATATGTGAATTAACATTGGCTTCGTGTTTTTAGCGTAGACTTTGTCTCCAGCTCATTTTAAAATAAGAATCTTTTAAAAGCGTCCTTGAATAGAAATTTGATGGCGACACACAATGTAATCTATACATATGTAATAATGGGTTTTAATGCAAATTGTAACTCCATCAAATAATGTTGTATAAAAGGATCTTTGGGGGTAATGGTGGGTTAGATTATTACTATAGAAAGATAATATTTGCAGTTTACCTCACTACAGACAAACACACGGTTTAACCCAAATGTTTTGGATGAGCTCAAAGAAGACACCACCCTCCAACATGTGTGTTTCCTGAATTCAGACTAACTTTTGCATGTGGAGAAATCCATAGCTTTAAAGTACCACGGATGCTAAACTACAATTGGAAAATCGCTTTTTTTGATTTATTGACTGGTCAGCTGACCGATCAGTTCTCAGAGATAAGCTGCGGTCAGCAATAATAACTTTAGTTGCTTCTTGCAAAGGATTAGCTGCAGAGAAAAATAAGCAATAACATTTAGCTGTATGTCATCTGATACTTGAAGGGATTTACTAAATTGACCACAGCTAAGGGTTCTTTTAACTATTATAAATCCTACTTAGAGTTACAGCAACATGACCTCTGACCCATCAAGCTAAATCTCATCAGTTACCACACACAAGCCTGAATGTGTAAAACACAGTAGCTCATTCAAGTATGAATCATCTAGTGTTGCTCGTGTGGATCCAGCGGCGGCTGCAGCACACGTGTTTTAGCGCTTTGCAATGAGGCCCGGGCCCAGCGAGGTGGATGTGGTCCAGATGGAGCTGCAGCTCTCTCCTCCCCTGGCCCGCCTGCTGCTTCGGTTATCACTGATGTCATGGGAGAGGTGGTGGTGGTCGGACTCGGAGGCCCTCCCCAGTTCCTAGAGGAGGTGAATATGTCACAGTTTGCAGATAATTAAGTGGGGGAGGAAAGTAAATATGCACAAAGACTCTTTATCTCCCTAAATCCTTCTGTAACATCCCCTCAGCATATCTGGAGAGAGCTGTAGATTATGAGTTGCATGAGTTGCATCATACGGGAGCTGGTGTTGTGCATCTGGTGCTGTGCGCTCCTCTGAAGTGTAGTAATGACCGGCTGGCTGTCTGCGGTATAACCCTGTTCTGCAGACTTCCTCAGGAAGTCATCGGAACTGAGAATCCGCTCGGTGTGGCGAGAGGAGCAGCCTGACCAGCCGGTCACACGTCGGTGGTCACTCCTCTGTTTGGAGATTCACTTTACACACGAGTGACTTTTCTCAAGGTCCTGGATGATATCTTACGGCTCTTCTGCTTCACACCATTACTAAGCCGGTGTTTTCCGGGAGGGGAGCTCACACTCTTTGGCAAGGATGGAGAGTTTCTTCCTGAGAGACTGGCAACGTAGAGATTTAGAGTATCGGATGAAAATCGTTTGAAGTGTCCCTGCTTTCACCTCCCACACTGCGGGATACCGTACGCTGAATCCCCCCCCCCCCCCCCCCCCCCATACATGCTGACGCAATTATCCCGCGGTAATTCCCCTGCTTTATAACATATTTGTTGTTTTGGTTGATGCTCGCTGTCTGCATGCCTCGTGCCTGTGGATAGAAGCCAGTGGTTTCTTCTCTTTCTGCTTTCATGTGGGAAAGGCTTGTGCCTGTAACGTCCGACCTCTGGCTTCAGCATATTGGGACCATTACTCACACATTATGTTATGCATTTGGCTCATGAATGGTATCACCCTCGAAATGTACACTCGCACACTCGTGGTTTACACATCCCTCCCCTGCATCCTCTTATACTTGAGGTATTTGTGTGTCATCTAAAAACACCACCCGTCACATTTATTTCATCTTACCCTGTGGTTTTTCATATGTATTCGCAAAAGATGGTTGACAACAGCAGATCAATATTTGTATTATTTGTAAATCTGCAGATTAATAGCGAAAAATGGCCATTATACTATACATTTCTAAAGTGATTTATTTGTACTTTATGCTTTATTATGTCCAACCACCACTTTTAAAAATAGTTTACCATCCTCCCAATTGACTTTGGGAATTTTTCCTAGAAAAATTACTGAAACAATGAATCGAGTATTAAAATACTGATTTCCCGATAAGTCATAAATACTTTTGG
This sequence comes from Liparis tanakae, assembly GCA_036178185.1. Lineage (NCBI taxonomy): Eukaryota > Metazoa > Chordata > Actinopteri > Perciformes > Liparidae > Liparis > Liparis tanakae. The sequence goes on from CM070094.1 coordinate 20,992,792, forward strand.
CCGCTCGAATTAAAACAGACATAATGCACAATGTATGTTTTTGTCCTGCTGTTGGATAATGATACTACAGTTTCTCTGTCGCCCTGCTGTGTCTCGCCTCTCTTCCTCTCTATTGCTGCTCTCATGTTCTCCTTATGAAAACAGGAAGAGGGTGTGTTTGGAGAACCAGAGCCTGAGGACTCAAGCCGTTCACCAATGACTGACCGTAGCCTTTGTATGTGTGTGTGTATGCGTGCCACAGTAATTGCTTTCAGGGAGCCCCTAAATGCCTTACCCTTGTTTCTTCAACTCCTCAGAGATCAGCAGTGTTTGCTTTGGGCATTGTGCCCCACAGGTAACATCTTAAGTCTTGTGGATGTGACATGAAACATGCTGCTGCATGTGGGCCCTGCACACATGACCAGATTACCAATCACATGCAAGGTGTGAGCAAACATCCACACGCTCACGTGGACATGTCTCACTTGTTGCATATCGTTTATCACACCGTAGTGTGATTCCCTATATGAGTCTCAACAGGTGCTTTCCTCAATCTGGTCGAGAAGGGACATCTGCAGTGGTGAGATGAGCAGATATGTGGAGTAAAGCCCTGCAGGCAGGGGAGCAGCCTGATGAAGCTCGGTCGGGTGGGGATTAGGAGTGGGCTGTGACCCGCCCCTTCCCCTCCCAGCAGGAGCTGTCATGGCGGCAGTTGCATCCTGCTGCTGAGCTTCACTCCCGTTGGGCGTACAGGTCAGGGGCCAGCGTCAGGTCACGCCGCTGGCTTCTGCAGCTTTTACCCTGCCTCTTACACAATGTACAGCATACATGTGATCTGACAACCCACGCCTGGGCAACAAAAGAAAAGAGGAACACTGAGGCTACGGGCATTATCTGCATGTACATTGTTGTCGGATCGGATCAGTCTGGCTCTTTGATTTAATCTGGAATGTTTCTAGCTCGATATTTTAGTTTTGTGCTTCTGAGCTATTTAACTGCAAATGTTACAAATGATACTCAGCGTTTTTGAGTTGTTTTGAATGATATCAGACAGAACTGTGATCTCAAACTCAGTGGAGCGAGAGAGTAAAAGCTCTGGCACCGGATAAAGGAGTTGCTGTAAAGTTGTGCAACATTTCCATGGAACACAAGTTGTTTTTTCACAGAAAATGAACTACACCAGCAGTTTGTGTTTAAATGACCGAGCGTGGTAGATAATTGCACGCTGGTGGTATTTTGCCTGATAAGATGTTCCTCTGTGAAAAGTCCACAGGCCTCCCTCCTCTTCTGCCCCGTGGAGTTTGTTGGCTGTGGAATTTGGAGGATCTGTGCATGAACAATCCAGGTCAGATATGGTGAAGTGGAATGAGTGATATGTGGGAACTCTCTCTCTCTGAGTTATGAACATGAAGCAGAGATGTAAGGAAAAGGTGAGGAGTCAATGTGCAAGATGAGAACATATCTGGATAAAAGTGTCTGCTAAATAACATGTAATGTAATGTAATATCTGAGGGTTCATTTATAGTATTTTCTTTTTTTTAATAACTTTTTTATTTTGCATTTTCCACAAATAGATTATTCCTTGACTTGGATTCCTCCATTTATAGTATTATCTAATAATTTGATGATCCATTTGTCTTTGCACACTTCCTTCAAATATTGCATTATTTATCTGTATATGTGTGTCATTTATTGTTTTATATCTAACTGTAGTGAGAATGAGTTGATCTGCCGGGGCAGCTGTCTGCAACTTCAGAGGCTCGGTCGTGACAGGCAGCAGCTGGATGGCAGAAAGGAAACCTCCGCGCCTTGGAGACTTGCAGTATCTGATCTAAAGAGGAGTCTGCCCGGCGTAGCGTCTCCCAAACAATAACAGCAGCGGTGGCCAAGCTATTAACAGAACCGTCCCCGCCTGGGCCAAGTGGGCCTGCTCCTCCTCTACCATACTCACAATGTAATGCTGTAATCCTTCCTGTGAAATGAAGACTATACATCTTTCCAAGCCTGCCGCTCATTTCCCCCTGTAGCAGAGCAGCACGGAAGGGCCAAGTTCTCATTTCCCTTTTTTTTTTTGCCAAAACAGTAAAATGTTTTCTCTGAAGCCCGTAGTGGCCTCTGTCCGTCCTCTGCAGCGCCACAGCTGAGTCCAAGAAGCCATGTTCTTATAACATCCTGGGTCACACTTTTGACCTTTATTCCGCCTGTATTCCTGCCAGAAGGTAAAAGAGGATGATGAGGTTTTCGCTCTTCACATGCAGAGAGCAATTAACCCAAAGCTGGAGCCTGAGAAAATGTATCCTGCCATCCTCAGAGGACCTGTACTGAGGGTTTTCTGGCAGTGTCGGTGGGCAAGCCCAGCACTTTGATCCAGACTGCTATGTCTTGACAACTATTTGATGGATTTCTATGCCATTTTCTTCACACATTAATGGTCTGCAGAGGCCTAATAACTTAATTGATCACCTTTTTTTCTTCTTCTGCAAGTCACAGTTTTCACTTGTATTCTGTGAAAAATACTTTGCATTTCCAGCAAAAAAGCCCAATTAGGATGTTAAATATGATGGTGAACATTGTCAACATATTACTTTTTAAACATCAGCACGTCAGTATTTTTATTTTGTGCATAATAGCATGCTGATGCCCGCCTTTAACTCCAGGCCTCCAAGTAGAGCCTCCCAGAGCTGTTAGCACGGCTGTGTTGCTTGTTTACAGTTTGTTTGTTTTTATTGAATCTCTTCCACTTTCTAAACGGTCCTTTGATTGATGTGTCGGCGCTGTCCCCGCCGTTTTAATTGATCTTATATTGTCACTCCCTCAAAGGTCAGAGGTCAAACCTGAGTAATGGAATCTGTTGCCTGTAGTGATTGCAGTGCAGACGTGTTGACCTGTGCATTGTCTACGTCAGCCTCAGGTTCAGGCCTGACAGGTTGAGGTGAGTACGGTCAGCGGTGTTCTGTCGCTTACTGCTCTCTGAGGAATGCTACATCCGAACAAGCGCATGCCTGGAAGGGGCCCTGCAAAGCAAAGGAGTCTTAAGTCAAAGTGTGGCATAAATTTGACTAAATTCCTTTGCCCGACGTGGTCAATTATGTTGTTAGAGTTGGATTACTAAATAATTTGTCGAGTTAGAGCCTTACTGTAAGTACCCTGCAGCATGTCTGTTTTATGAACAGTCATATTTGCTGATTTAGATAGTGTTGAAAAAAAATATGCATAAAAGGAAAATATTGATCTTTCTTATGTACACAAGCACAATCACCCCTGGGATTTATTTTGGGGAGTGCAGTCCTGAGACAGCAGCCCTGATAGACCGACCAGCTGAGATCTTTACTGCTCTGGGGCTCACTTGTTAAATTCAATCTTTCCTGTTTGTGTCCTGATGCCTTGAACTGTTCCGCATTTGCGGCGCTCCTCTCTTTTATTATATTCCTGGCACTTCCAGAGTGCCAACACAGGAGCAACGTTTCATTCACATGCAAGGTCAGGTTGTTTTTTACATTAATCTTCGAACAATGTCCAACATAAGAGACCAGCTATAACAGGTTCTAGGACTCAGGAGTTCACAGAGCTGCCTTCCAGTTGACCACAGGGAAGTTCAATCTCCAGACCCTGTGTGGTTTCCCTTGCCTCCTGTTTACCCTTTACATTGGAGGCCAAAGAAAGTGATGGGGACTGGGGAGAAAAATGCCTCAACACAGCAGGGGTCATGCCTGTTTTTAGACTTGAGGCATCCTGCTTTTGTGGGTGTATAAGTTCATGTATAAGGGTGATACAGAGGTCTACAGAGGGAGAAACTAAGCACACTGCTTCACAGAGCAATCAGCGCCTGCAGATCAGAACTGATGAAGGATCACGTCTGCAAAAGAAAAAAAGAAAGCCCCTTTGACCTCTGTGAGCCTGGAGGCAGCCGCTCTACACTGTAAAACTATTTAAGACAATTAATATAGCGTGTGATGTTCGGAACACATGCATGCACGGGTGAGTTCCAGTGTATATTTGTTAATCGCCTGCTGACTAAAGCATCTTTGAGTACCTAGAAAAGCACTACATAAAATTAATAATTAATAATACAATATTACTAATATTTCTTCTTCTTATTTATTTATTTTTATTAATTTAAATTTAAAAAAGTTTTATTACTATTATTATTATTATTATTATTGTTATTATTATTATTATTATTATTATTATTATTATTATATTTAGATAATTTAAACCAAGCTGACCCATTAGAATAATGAATATATTAAATAAATTGAGATAAGAGTAATTTGACATCTTGGCTGAGTTTCAACATTGTTTATTGTGTGCACTTTGAAACTGAATCAGCGAGTGGCAACTGATGGGTGTATCTGGCCGCGCTGTCCACGGCGGACAGGCAGGGTGTGGACCCGTTGTAAACGTGTGTCTTATTTATGGGAGGCTGGTCTGGTCTGCAGGAGACAGCTCTGACCAGTGCCCTCCTCTCCGCTCCAAGGAGGTCCGGCTGATGGATGGCCTCTAATCAGCAGCAGACAGACCTGCCACAGGAAACATCTCCCCAGCACGTTTACGGAAACCAGCACTTCTCCAGAGACCTGCTGATAGCCTCAGAGGGAGGAGAGGAGGGAGCTGAAAAACAATTGGATTCTCCCTCATTTTCTTCAAGGAAAATCAGCAGACTGTCAAACGCTAACTGGCCAGAATATGATTCACTGGTCTGCTGCCAAATATCACCCTGGAACAATACAGCAGCACTGAGCGTGATTAACCGGGAAACAATTGCCAACAACTTATTTTGGGAGTAGGTGACTTGTTGATTTCACATATTCAGAGTAAAACTACAGAATTCAAACTCTTCAAGCGATAGTTCAACATTTTGGGAGAGTTTATTTGCTTTCTTGGCAATAATTAGATGAGGATATTGATACCACTCATCCGTACAAAACAATCATAAAGAGTAGCTTCACAGAGCTACTACTGTAGCACACGACTAGCCTGCTGAAAACAGGGGGAAACGGCAAATATTAGCCCGGTAATAACCTGTATTTTAGTGACTTTTAGAGGCGGTCGAGGGTTGAAACTTGACTTGGTTACCAGCCGTTTGTCCACGTTATGATACGCTAAGCTAACCGCCTGCTGGCTATAGTTTCAACTTTCTGGCAAGAAAGAAAATACTCGTTATAGCCTATCTCCAAAATATGTAACTATTCAATGCCATCTGATGGAGGTAATGCTCCAAACCGGGTTATCATCAATGTCATTTTAATCCAAGCAGCAGGTGCGTCTGCATCATGCAGGCAGGATGTTGAAGCCGAGATAACGATCACAGGGAGGCTTAGCATGGTCCTCCATCATACGGAAAGGTGTGCATAAATATCAGGAGCGAGGAGTTTCCTGCCATAACATGTTGGCTTACAGATTCATAACCCGCAAAAAGAATATGCAACTTGAAGTAAAGGTGGATCTTTTCTTCTAAGCCCCTCCCCTTCATGTGTGTCAACAGGAAGCACCTGACCTGTCGGATTTCGTCATGTGCTTTGTGTCCTGGCCAAAGGGCTCTTCTGCATCTGACAGGTGAGGCTTCTCTCCTGCAAGACAAAGACCCCTAAACTCCCCCCCCCACACACACACACACACACACACACACACTCAGGAGGAGCGAGGCAATGAGTCGCCATTTGCTTTATGAATAGGCCGCTCAGCCTGCCATGCTGGAATGCTGAGCGCTGTTTGCCTTGTGGGCCAGTGAAAGCCTGTCACTTCGTATTGTGGGAGCAGAGATTATCCCTGAAAAGAGCCTGGGTGTCCTCCTCTTTCCTCCTTCTTCTCAAACCCTCTGACCTTGATCTTGCTGCCATATGCACGGACCCATACGGTCACACATGCACATGTGTGAGGGGGTCATGGTGGTTTTAGTGCGACCGCAATTAAAAGGTTTCCATTTCACATCACAACTGAATCTGGTAATTAGATGGTTTGTTCAGTCACATATTACCGGTATTTCCACCACCATTTTGCATGTATGTTAGGTAGGAGAGCAGGTCTGGGCTTGCCCCCTCAGTCCTAATCCCCACAGGCCCTCAGGGTTGTACCCATCCCACCAATCTGTTTAAGAAGCACTCAGTTTCCATGATAATCATAAAAACAGGTACATAAGTTCCTCCAGCTTCTACTCCATTTACAAATGAAATACCTCAAATTTAAACTAAAGTGCAACACAGCGCGATCTTTCGGGAGTAACCTGTAGAGCCGCAAGGGCAACCCTTGTTGATGAAGGCGTAGCGCCCTAAACAAAGCACAACAAAGGCAGGAAGGGCTGAGCCGTTGAACCCTACACCCTCAGCATCACACGTGTGCATCGTGTCAGTGCAGTATGATGAGTACGTTTTTCCTGTTTTAGAATTCCCTCTCGGGGGATTCTCACTTTTAGAGCGAAGACTTGGGGTCTGCAGTGCAATGTAAACACTCTCAAATCGTGGCTCTGATGTGGCTCTTGTGACATCAGAAATGGAAAGGTGTGAATACATAGTGTCCTATAGGCCATTGTCACACACTGTGTCCCGCTTGGTTGCAAACAAAGGAAGACGCAGGAGGGAGCGCACATGCCTCAAAAATAACATCCTCCAAAGATTCATATAGTTTACATTTTTTAAAAGCGAGACTTTCCGCTGAAAACTGTCTCACCTCCACACTCGACCCAACTGCCGCCTGACGTGAAATATAAAATACAAAATAACATAAAATAAAATATATATGTATATATATATACACAGCATATACACAACATATATGTAAATGTAAATATAAATAAAGCACTGTAAAATTAAATAAAAAAATTAAAATTAAAATTAAAAAAAAAAAAAAAAAAAATATATATATATATATATATATATATATATATATATATATATTATCCATATATATATATATATATATATATATGGATAATGTGCAAAATGCAAGTGTGTGTATGAGTGCAGTGCAGATCAACAGTGTAAGTATGAATTTGAATATTTACACATTTACATATTCGAGTGTTGTATCCACTTTGAGGCGTAGTGATATATGCGATTTGTTGCAAAGAGAACATTATTGAAATCCAACAGTGTTGCTCTGCTGTTTTGCGAATGGGTCTGTCTGTCACAGAGATCATACATCAAGATGTTCTTCCAGATTGTTCCTCAGTATTACCGCCACACGGAAGTAGCTGCAACGGTTTGTGAGGAGGCGTGAGCTCAAATCATATTTCATATCCAGGTCAGGATTAATTAATTATTAATGCTCATTCTCACATTGTGATGCTGTGTGTGGATTACTACTCACTACATTAAAAGCGTCTCACGTTTGAGTGATGTTTAACTAAATGCTGGGCAGTGGGGGGTTTTCGTAGTGGTTAGCAGGAGATTAAAGAGACGCTGTTGGAGCGGGAGGGATGTGGTCTGCAGCTGTTTGATTCAGCTAAATCAAAGCTGGATGAGTGTGAGGTGAGAACATTTGGCTTCATAGGAAATTGGCTACCAGCCAGCACATATGCTGACATCATGGCTAGCCTGACACCCATGCTCCTGGAACAACCTGGTGGCTCCCGACGAGCATGGATAGAAATGACACTTTTTTTATAATCTTTTTCTTGCCCCCTGTTTTAGAGTTTGAAAAAGGTCTTCCTAAGGTGAGAAGTGTCTTTATTATTAATTAAGAATGCAAGAGGTCCTAAACCCCTCAAGCTGTGTTTCAGAGCTCTTAATTCTTAAGCGAGATGAAGTGCGCCAACATGTGCTGAGTTTTGAGCAGTGGGATCAACCCATTTTGAAAGCTTAAATAGTTCAGGGCTTTGTCCAAATATTTTCTTAGAGTCCTGGCTTCTTTTTGGAGGCACTTAGTCGTCCCACTCGGGGCTCAGAAGAGTGGCACATGTCTCGACGTTGACTTTAGGCTTGTTTTGGGATCGTTAAAGGCCAATTTGTCAGCATTCAACAGAGGGCAGACAGTGAGATGTGTTTCAAGGGGCCTCACATCTGGACCTTTTGTGTTTTAACAGTGTCCCGCTTCCTCTTTTAGAAACCTGAAGTACATGTTTAATGGGATGGCCATGTTCCTCAGCCAGTTGGTCTCGTTTCATTAGCATGCGCTGGTCATGGACTCTTACCCAAATACCAACTGTCCCTAATGGCCCAATCCTGCCTTTCTTCCCCCAGTCACACACAATGTTAATATTCATCATTTGTAATGAGTTAATGTATTCATCAGCTGCTCCTGAAGGGAAAAGAAAAGTGTTATTGAGAGGAAAGCCTTGTAGAGTTTAATTTGAGTTATACAGTAAGCAGAGATGGAGAGTCGAGGTCTGATCTGACACTCAGTCACTTTGAGGGCAGCTTGATTAAAGGAAGTGGACTGAGTGGAAACTTTAAATGTGTGTTTTCAGGAGTGCTTTCCAACTGTCTGGGTGATAGCAACAGCAAAACAGATGCTGAAACAATTAGGGCAAGTCAGAGGATGTTTTTACTCCCACTCTGCCCCCCCCCCCCTCCTCCTCCTCTCGCCTTGTGATTGCACATCAAAGTTGTCAACAGAGTGTTAAAGCTGATTTTATTGTTTCACTCCTCAAAGCAGTTGGCAGTTTTAAGGGAGCAGTAGCTTCTAGCTGCAGAGCAGTTGAGAGCACAGACATCCTCAAAAAAGACCACAATGTCCAGTGGTTGGATCTATTCAGGCACAAATGCACTTTCAAGTCGTAAAATTAGTTTTATGATGCTACGATTGTCCTTCCTCTGTTTTAGTTGTACTTGGTGTCCGAGAAACCATTTTCTGTTTGAGATGATATCACTATTGCTGAACAGCAACCAGTGTTCAGGCCGGACAAGGTAATGGCACATTGAAGTTGTCTGCATCCTAATTCAGTTGCTTTGAAGTTTTTTTAAAGTCAAGTTTACGTTAAAATGTGAAGCAAATTTGAACCGAAATTCAAGAGAATCTGCACACAAAAAAGTAAATAAATGCACATTCCCATATAAGGAGTTGGGCGCTTCAAGATAAACAGATGGTTTTGTATTATTTTGAGAAACTCGACAGTCTCATCATCGCAAATTTAAGAAATGAGGAGAATTACATTTTTCATTAATTTTTGCTGTTGGATGAAAATGCACCATATGTTTCACGCAAAGTCACCAAACGTACTTTATACACAGATAGCGTCTAAACGCTAGCGGTCATACAACACCAAGTATAGTGGCGAAACCCCAGTATATACCCTAGTATTTAAAAAATGTGGCTCCACTTGACCCACCTGATAGGGAGCTATCGTCAGCACCGCATGACACGTCCAAAGCGGGCCGACGATGCACACACACACCCTGTGGTTTGTTTGCTCTGAGCAGAAGGCTCGGAGGTGACTGATTTACAGTTTGTTGCTGTCTGTCAAACAGCTGACAGATGGGCAGAACACCGACACACCGTCGCCAGTCTTGGATGCTTTGCAGTTTCACCAGTGGCAAGAATGCTGAGGACCGCTCCTTAATACGTTGGATAGAAAGATTAACAGCTGCCATAAAAGTGTAAGAGCGGAGCATACCGTGTTGTGTTGTACCTGTGACGACACATTGAACCTGCTCAATATCAGGCACTGAACCTAAACAATACATACGGCTGCTCACATTTGAAAGTTTTTTTTTTAAACTCTTGGAAAATGATTGTCATCCTTGGTTCTGATGTAAGAACAAAAATGTAGCCCAGTGCTTGTCTGTGATGAAATGTCAGTCGTGGCTGTAATTGTGTCTATAGATCTTCTAATATATTAATGGTCTGGATATCTCCGACATGCGTTTTCTGCGTAACACAACTTGTTTCCTATTCAAGTAGTTTCTCCAAAAGGCGCCAGTGCTGGGTTGGACACTTTCAACACTTGCCAAATAACTGCCATAAACCTGTTTGTGATGTTTGTGCACTGCTGCATAGAGCACATGTTTAGGCCTGTAAATCATACGACGAGTAATTGTCGGAGTAGAAAGTTAACAAGTAAAGCCCACTGATGGTCTAAAAAATGTGAGTTTATGGTTTCACTCAGCAAGCTTTGCTGTCAGGGGCTCCATCCTGGCCTTTCTCACTGCCAGTCATGTCCGCGACAGCTCTTTCATTCCCGTCCTGGAGGAAATGATCATATAACAGATACAAGTTTGGCTCAGACGTTGTGAGACTGAATGAGAAGTCTGCAACGCACCTGGTTTTCATATGGGCTGCTGTTTGGGGTTTTCTCTTTGACTCTATAGGTTTCTATAGTTTCAAGGAAAACAGGCAAAAATCATGCTGGTGCTTATTGACTATGCGATCCAGACGTTTCCTTTTGGACTAGATGTACTGCCTGCACCATTAAGAATAATCATCCACCTTTAAAGAATCAGCCAGGTTATCTTAAAAGCAGACAAGATAATTGATTTTAAATATCATATTAACTCTCCAGTAAGATGTGACTGTGGAAGGAGATACTTATTTCCTCCTAATTGAGCCACGGGTTTTTTGTTTTGTCAGGAGATTTTGGGCCAAATGGAGTCGGATTCCTGCAGATCTCCTGGGATGATGGGAGGGCCGAGCTGCAGACCGGCAGAGCCAGGAGATCCCGGCCGTCCCCCCGGGTCCTTAATCCCTGTCATTAGCTCTCCTACACAGAGAGAACTGGCCGGCCCGCCAGCCGCTACCCTCTCATCAGCCCTGTCCTTTGTCCCTTTATTTCTTCCCTCACATCCTCTCTTTCATTAGACTCATCTCCCGCTTCTTTATTTTCTCCTGTGTTATTGTTTCCTACGGTTTCTACAGGATTTCCTTCCTGATCTTCCATTTGAGCGCAGGTGAAACATAAATCTTAAGTGTTTCACCTGCACACTTCGTTTACTAAATGTTTCTTAACTGACAGAATCGATTAGAGAATAACTTCCAATTGGATAAAACATTTTTATAAGTTTCTAAATACGATAACAAGAAAAGGCAAGGAAACAAATCACGGCATTTCTGAAATGTATAGCTTAAGCAGCTAGAAAATAAACGCCTGACAGAAGCATCTCAGTTGGAGAGGACAAATGGTCCTATTATAGCACATCCTGTGGTGCTTGCTGTTTTGTCCAGTGACAAACACACACACACACACACACATACACACACACACATACACACACACACACAGTGGCGAGAGGATGGGTCCGGGGGTGGTCCAGAGTCCTGAGAAAGGAGAAGGGAAACACCTTGTGACCCTCTTGTTCCTGACCAAGCTCCTGAAGGAGACAACAAGGACGGACAAGCAGAGGTCACCGCTGGGCAGTCGGGTCGATTTGGGTCAATCAGTTGTTGTTGCCTAACATTTAATCATGATTACCTGCTTAAATTTGATGCATTTCTGAAGTGTTAACAGCATTCTCATAAGGTGTAAAATAGTGCAAAACGTTAACTAAATTGAGGACTTCAAAAATAATCCTGTTTGTGTGTGTGTGTTTGAAAAAAAATTGACATGCAATAAGGAAGCGAGATAACGGCTAAATAAACATTGAGGATTGTGTTTCTCGTGGCAACAGTAAACATTCGCAAACACTGTAGTTTTGCTCTGGATGGCCGTGTTTGGGTTTTGATACAGACGTCAACGCCAACTGTCTGTCACCCGCAGCAGGACTTTTGCTGCAGATAAAGTCTCCGCTCCATTTGAGCTACACAAAGAAAACAATGCTTCGATGCACGCATGTGTTCAGTCTACTTGCACAGAATAAGTGTTCAAATACATAAATCTTTACTTCTTCATACTGCAGCCTCAGATCGAAACCAGCTCCGCAGCAGCAAGAAGCTGCATGAAGTTCTGGTCGAGCATCGTCGGACCCCCGATGGAGGGTCATCATGTCGAGTCGAGTATCAAAACCAATTCAGCAGAACGACTTCTTTCTTATCAGAACCTGACGCCTACATTACCCACAATGCATCTCGCCTGCAGCAGCAGTGAGTCTTTTCACTTTTTTTCATTATGTATATTTTTGGTCTTCTGATATTTATAGAAAAGTTGTCCAATATGTGCAAGTGAGTGTATAGACAACAATACAATAGCACTTTACGAGTTATTCTTGTTAATGAGAAAAATAATGGAGCGTAGATGAGAAACAGATGGTCAGACGAGACCACCGATTTAAAGATTTTCAGAGTTAAATTATTAATGTTGAAAGCATCTGTTGTTTGGACCCTAATCTGGGATGCATGTTGCTATTCAATAGCACTCAAACTACAGGTGTATTGCTCATTAAGCGAAAAGTGCTGAGAGTGCCAGAAATTAAACAATGGAGCAGCTTTATCAGCTGAAACGTTTCTGATGACCGGGCGGAGGTCTCAGTTCAGTTCAATGCTGAAGTCAAGAGTATCGGCAGATGTGGGACAAAGATAGCTGCTCGTGACCTCGAGCGTAAGAGTTTAATTCAGCGCGTGCAGCACACCATTATTCCCCCTTTCCTTTCCATTCCATGCTATATGAGAATGTATTTCATCCTGGTGCTTTCATGCGATGTTTGATTTCTTTTTACATTGAAAATGCGCACACCAAGAAGCAAATTGTCACGCAGGAGTAGCAGACACACAGCAGCCAGGGATAACCTTCGATTGGACAAGGTGCTCCGCCAATAAGCAAACCCCTCAGCTGCAGCCGTGCCCTCGCACATCTGAGGGTGTGGCGCTGGCTCCCCGGCACAGAAGTGCGATGTCGTCTGACACGGCGAAGTCGGCACTTAGCAGGCTGACGTGAAAGATCCGCGGCTGTGGCTCGGTTATAAGATCGGAAGGGAATACAAATCGGGGTTCATTATGAGTTATTGTCATCTGTATTCCGCATAAAGTGTTTTCAGCAAGGATGGGGCTCGCTTCAGGCCCAACCCTGTCTCTCTAATGACACCACAATGTGACCCTAGACGCTGTTGGACCTGGTCCCTGTGCCTCAGCATGATTTGTGGGGTCTGGGGTCTGCTGCATTGGCCACAAATCAAGGAGGGGAGAGGGGGATCTGTGTGCCGTCATCAATTTTTACACTTCAAACAAACCTCAGATCCCAGATTACACCTTCAATCACTTATCTCCTCCTCTGACCAGACTGGAGCATTGAAAATGTCCCCCAAGTCGCCTTTTTTATTCACTCCAGTGAACACGGTAAAGATGGTTATCACACACCTCTTTCTCTTTTAAAAATAGCTGCTGCTAAACTAAAAATCATGTAACAGCAGTGACTTTCCATTGTAGGGTTGCGTAAGTATCCATGAAATCGCTCAAATGAAAATACAGCCGATGGTCAGAGTGAGGTAGAAGCTGCCTGATGCGGCAACAGGGCCATTACCGCAGATCAAAAGCAGACCCAGCTGTGGCCGGCACACATGTGTGGTCCAGGCCTGACGGGGAAAGCCCTGTGACACAATGCAGCTATAGGTGTAGAGGTAGCTATGGCGATATGGGGTGGAAAGAAAATACGACACAAATTAAAAGCATGCCGTAACTTCTGGTCAAAACTGACATTGAATACATTACATCATAGTCGATGATCATCCTCCAAACCCCCATAAAACCGACTTTAGGCCCAGCGGCGGGACTTTATCTTGGCACCTATAAAGGCTCTGATTAACAAGTGAGGAGCTCCTCTGAAGATATCAAGACGGTGGTCTAATCTGACCATCTGTTTCTTATCTACTCGCCTTTATTTTTTTAATTTTCTAATTTATTTGTCTAAGGGATACCAGGTCTGCAAGCAGCAGGCGGCCAATTCACTCCCCGGGGAATGATAGAGGTGGGATCCACCTGGTGTGTGTTTGTTTGTGTGTGTGTGCGTGTGTGTGTGTGTTTTTGTGTGTGTGTGTGTGTGTGTGTGTGTGTGTGTGTGTGTGTTTTTGTGTGTGGTTTTCTAAGATCAAGGATCAACTGCAAGAACAGTAAGCAATTTTCTTTTATAAAAGTCAATCTAGAAGTAGAATCACTGCTTCTAAATTTGAACTTTTAATATGTTGACACAAATACTAAATCATGTAAACAGTAGTGCAGCAGTTGAGCCTCCAAAGAGAAGAAACTGGGCTTCAATGTCTCCTCATTGTTGGAAGAAAGGTAAAGTCTCCATGCTAACCTAGTCTCCTAAACCGGCTCACTGTGCAGCACAATAACTGATACACTGGGATCCAAAGGGAACTTCACTGGAAGCATTTACAGAAGTGAGGATGTATGTAGTAGCAGCTCTCTGTCATCACCACTAGGAGGCCACGTTTTGGGCAGATTATCAAAACTGCTGTAAATTTTGATCAGCACTCCTCAAAACGGTTTCACTGAAGGTCATTAATTTAACCTGTCTTGGGTTATTAGCAGGTCTACAAATAACATTATTTTGTGAGCTGATTCTCAAACTGTTGTTTTGCAGATTGTTGTGTTCAGTAAAGTTTAATTCATGTAATGCACAATTGTATCTTTAAGTTAGGTGTTATCAATCCTCTTTGAAACGTTTCCTATTTTTTCTTGTGGTTTGTTTTATTGTTATTATGATATACTTATTAAGTTATTATATACAATGTATACAATACAGATGTAAAAAGTGTACCTTGTGAGTTGCATACATTTAATAAATGAGCATGTATTGCAACAGGCTCAATCAATCAATCAAACTGTAATTACAGACTCAAGATCCAGATAGTACAACACATTAAAATATAATAAAATACATATAAGCACAAGTAAAAAAAGAACTACACATGAAACATGCTCAGTGGAAACGATGTATAAGTGACATTGTTGGCACAGTGGTGGTGTCACGGTGAGGCTTCCTTGTGTTTTGGTTTCAAACCGGTGCGTTTGCTTCTCCTTTTATCATGGAAATAAATCCCCAGACTTGAGAATTGAATTCACACGTCGCTCCTCGCGCTGCCCGCTGACGTCTAATCTAATCTTCAAACAGTTTGCAATTCCCCGTCGATCTAATTACGTGGACATCTCAAGGCAACTCGTCCAACTGGGGGGCTAATATATTTCTGATGGCGAGATCGCAACATATTTTAATCTGACGATACACTCTCGTTAATTGTCAATTTGGCGACAGTAAAAAGAAAACATGCGTGACGCATCCGACACTTTGCGCTTTTTAAGGGCCGTTTAATCGCGATTGTGATGTAAAACGAGTGGAGATGCCCAGACTTGTTCCGCACACGATGCGTAAAATACACCTTTATTAACAAAATGTGAAAGAATGCCGATTAAGAGAAAAACAATATTCCTCCAGCGACGATGAGCAGAGTGGAGTGACGTCACATGGCCAACAGGTCTGCGACTTTGTGTATGTGATTCATTTAATCACGTCAGTAACGGGAGAACAATGATTACATCAACTGTTCAATGGCACGATCACCATTGTTATTATTATGACGTACTTACTCACGATAACGTTAAAATGATGTAGGCTGTTTTCAAATCCGTTATTTGGTGCACACAGAAACTAGTTCAGTTGTAAGTAAAAAAAAATGCATTGATTAACCATTAATTTATGGATTAATCAATGTTTTTTGTTGTTGTTGCAAATTGCCACTTCGATCGGACCTCAGGGTGAGATCGAGTCGGCAACATCTTAATGTTGGGATATTCTGCACCAGTAACAACAGGATTGCGCCATTAATTAAATCAGGGGTTTCGTGCACATTCCTAAACGAGGGTTAATAATTTCCCATAGTTAGAAAAACATTCGCTCGAGGGTTTCACCTGTCATATCGGGGCTCCTCTTCCTCCGGGTTGGGCCCCGGCAGAAGAGGTGAGAGAGGGGATGAAGGGGGGAGGGAGAGAGAGAGAGGGGGGTGGCTGAGAGATGTTTTACTGGGGGAGGAGAAGGAGGAGGAGGAGGAGGAGGGGGTCGTCCTGGGAGGGAACCAGGGGTGTGGAGGGCCGAGTTTAAAAAGGCAGACAGAGCCAACAGTCACTCACTCTCACACACAATCGGCCTTCCTTCCACATCCCAGCTGAAGCCACGGCTCCTGTGATTCTCTGATTTTTGCTTCGGCTCACTTCTGAAGACTTTGGAACTGTACCGGAAACTTTTTCTTCTTCTTCTTCTTTTTCTTCTGAGAAGGAGGGATTTTCTTTCCCCCCCCCCCCCTCCCCGCAGCATGGAGACCACCACTGGGGAATATGCTGACAACTATGAGTATTATGATGACAATGAGACTGCCTGTGACTTCTCAGAGTGGGAGCCCTCTTATTCCCTCATCCCGGTCCTCTACATGCTCATCTTCATCCTGGGCCTGTCGGGGAACGGTGTTGTCATCTTCACCGTCTGGAGATCCAAATCGAAACGTCGGGCTGCAGACGTCTACATCGGGAACTTGGCCATCGCAGACCTCACCTTCGTTATCACCCTGCCTCTCTGGGCCGTGTACACGGCGCTGGGCTACCACTGGCCCTTCGGCGTGGCCCTGTGCAAGATCAGCAGCTACGTGGTCCTGGTCAACATGTACGCCAGCGTGTTCTGCCTCACCTGCCTGAGCTTCGACCGCTACCTGGCCATCGTGCACTCTCTGTCCAGCAGCAGGCTGCGCTCCCGGGGCACCATGCTGGCGTCCCTGGGCGCCATCTGGTTCCTGTCCGGCGTGCTGGCCGTGCCCACGCTGCTCTTCCGCACCACCGTCACCGACCAGAACAGCAACCGGACCACGTGCGCCATGGACTTCAGCCTGGTCACCATGAACCAGAGGCACGAGTACTTCTGGATCGCCGGGCTCAGCCTGTCCTCCTCCGCCTTGGGTTTTCTCCTGCCGTTCTTGGCCATGACCATCTTCTACTTCTTCATCGGCTGCACCGTCACGCGCCACTTCAACAACCTGCGCAAGGAGGACCAGAAGAAGAAGCGGCTGCTGAAGATCATCACCACGCTGGTGGTGGTGTTCGCCATCTGCTGGACTCCCTTCCACGTGCTGAAGAGCATGGACGCCCTCTCTTACCTGAACCTGGCGCCCAACTCCTGCGGCTTCCTGCGCTTCCTGCTTCTGGCTCACCCCTACGCTACCTGCCTGGCCTACGTCAACAGCTGCCTCAACCCCTTCTTGTACGCCTTCTTCGACCTGCGCTTTCGTTCCCAGTGCCTGTGCCTGCTCAACCTGAAGAAGGCGATGCACGGCCAGATGAGCTCCATGTCCTCCACGCTCAGCGCCCAGACTCAGAAGTCAGAGATTCAGTCTCTGGCCACCAAGGTGTAGAGGGTCGGAGGGAAGGTGGAGCGTGGCTGCGGGCCGGTCCCCAGCTCCAACCACTGGAACACTTGTAAAAAAAAAAAGACTTTACGTGTCCGTTGTTCAAAGCTGAGATGATGAACTTTCACTGCTCACAGTCACGACATCCATAATGTGTTCTTCCTATTCTGCAGCGAGAGATGTGGACGCTCTGATGAGAAGCTGGAGTCAGCGGGCTGAGCTCTTCAGCTGCTTTGTTGCTCAAATTCTCAGAGAAAAAAAAGTATATTTTTTTGTTTTGTCCTGCTCTGCAAAAGTCTTAATTTCTATCATGGAAAGAGGGCAACAATATGATTTTTTTTGTTGAAACACACACTGATGTTGGTAATTTGCAAATCGATTTACTGAGAAATCAGTTTACACTGGATGAAACGTAAAGCTGTACAGTATTTTCATACCATAGCATTGTTTTTCTTGTTCAGATCTATTGCTGTTTTGTTTTAGAAGCACTTGTTAAAAATATATGTGAGCAGGGAAATCAAATAAAGCAGTGTGCTCTGAATAAAACGTGTTATTTTTTGAAGGTAGAAGTCTACAGGAAGGGGGTGGGGGTGGGGGGGGGGCATACGAGGGGAAAAGGTGTTGTGGCTTAATTATATAGTTTGTTGAGAGGAGACGGGGGCAGACAGGCAGATGGCAATTGACAAATGTTGTTGGGAACAGGAACGGGGCGGGTGGGGCGGGGCGGAGGGCTTTGGCGGTGTAGTCACGGCACTAAAAGAGGACAAAGGAACTCTGTAAATACATGTTCCAATTTGATGTATATGTTTTATTTTTTGACATCACTGTAACTAACTACTGTATTAAAGATGTGTTTTATGAACCAGATTTATTAGATTTATTGTGTGTGTGTGTGTGTGTGTGTGTGTGTGTGTGTGTGTGTGTGTGTGTGTGTGTGTGTGTGTGTGTGTGAGAGAGAGAGTGTGAAGACCAAAAGGTATACTTCTGTTAACACTTTTAAAATCGTAATTTTAAAAGCAGATAGGAGAAAATGCTAATACTAAATGTCATTATTTGTACTGAAGTTTATCTTTTGGGAATTAAACTCCTGCAGTTCAACATCAGTTTCATGACACCGTCCTGTTATTCCAGCGCGAAGTATCTCCAGAGGGTTAAAGCTTTGTTATGAATGCTTTCTGCATTTGATTTACAGCTTCAGACTCATAGATCTCTAATCTCTATTGATTCACAGCCAGCACCCAGACTGTAACCGGCTTATGCAAAGTGGCCGTCCTCCTCCGTGTGTATTCAATACTCAGTTGTGACTTCCATCAGCTGTGGTACTCTAACCATTTGATGACACTGCCCCGTGGGTCACAATCAAAGGGGTTTCAATGGAATAGTGTTTATTACGAGCAGATGGAGGCATTTGCAAATATTCCAAATGATATATTACGTTTATTTTAAATACTTTACAATGCATGTAAAACAATCTTTAAAAAAAAGAAAAGACTCTTTCTATCCTCAGGATGTAACGCCAACCAAACCCCACGTGTTCACAGGATAATAGGGTCCTTACCAATGAGTACTTACTCTTCTGAGGGATCCTCTGGTTTGACAGTAATGAGCTCTGGTGGACATAATCACCGTTTGGAGATGGGGGGGGGGGGGTCTTTAGAGCTGGGCTCTAATCCTGGCAGAAGTCGAGACACCGAACAAGTCAATATTTGTCCCCACTGACAAGCGATCGCAGTTAGAGCGGTTGTTGAAGTGCAGGGCGGGGCGGGGGGGGGGGAGGAGGAGGAGGAGGAGGAGGAGGAGGAGGAGGGGGGGTGCAGATGCTCCAACACACTGAGCAGAGGCCTCTGCGGACAAATAGCGAACGAGATGAGAAACATATAGCTGCAGCTACGCACGTCCGCCTGGCGTCACACTCCTAAAGTAACAACACGTGCGAAATGGCGAGAATGTGAAGCCGCGTAGTTCGGTTGGTCTTTGCGTGTGTGAGCCATCGTGTGTTACTTATTGTCCATCCTGGCACAATGCAGCAGATTTGACCACGGAGGAGCTTAACGCGGATCCCAGGGTGCATGTGAGGGGGCCGGGCCTAGAAGCAGGATGGCTCAAACGCGTATAGTTATCCTCTTTATGCGCCATTTGCACGGCTTTATACGCGATAGCCCGTACGACGAGGAGGACACAAAGCAGGCCGCCCTCATCTGGTTCGTCCTTTAAACGTATGACAATAAGACAGGGGAATCAGGATGGAGTCAATCATGCATGCTGGACTGGCCAGACTTTTTGTTGTCATTGAGATGAGCTGGGCTGACAGCTTGTCTGACGCTGTTAGGCAGAAAGTCCACTTTGGAATAACTCACCCAGAATACCAGCTGAGCGAAGCACCGGGGACACCGCCGACACAAAGACAACAGTTGTGTCGGCCTCGGAACGCACATTAATGTGTTTGTGTGGGGCCTGTGTGACCTGTATGCGTGTGTGACCTGTTTGTATGTGTGGATATTTGGGTGTGGGAATGTTTGGGTGTGTGTGAATGTTTGGGTGTGTGTGCTTTATAGTGTTTCCAAAGTATTCTGGGAGGGAGTTTAACCAAGCTTACCCACTGGCACCTACACAATGTTATTTCTTCCTCATTAGGAGAGTGGAGCATAACCGTGTGCATGTTAATGTACTGGTTTGATGAACAGTCGGTACTTCTATTACAAAAAATACCTTGTACGAGTAATTTAATCACATAAATGAGGTGCATTCACTATGATAATCTTCTTGAATTTAAATAAAGCAATTTGATTGTTTTAACTTGCTTTTATTTAATGGACTTCTTCTTATATGAAGATTAACTGATAATGTGATGCATCCCATCTCACTGTTAAGGATAAGACTGGTGATATTCTACATTTGTGTTAATGTCAACAATTAGAATCATGAAAGGACCAAAACCAACCACCGTCTTTCAATATTTTCAAACGCTCCTCCCATATGTGGCTCACAGTCCTAAAGATGGACATCTGATGGAACCGGTCCAAAATATGTAGTTTCTTTAAAAAATGAAGTCAATTAATTATTCCTGCTGCTGCGAGGGCTGTCGTCAGCGTGAGCTGCCACACCCACACGGGACCGAAGAAAAACACAACTGCTCACCTCTCCTCAGATCTCCCTGCTGTTCAATCCCACCCAAGCAGCAACAAATGCACTCTGCAGTGCATGGTGTGTGTGTGTGTGTGTGTGTGTGTGTGTGTGTGTGTGTGCGTGTGTGTTCATAAGCATATGTAAACAAAGATCTGACACATTCCATGGCCTGTCAACGCTAACCCAACTTTCTCTGTAGCATTCGTCCACCTGTTGCCAAACCATAACACACACACACACACACACACACATGCACGCACGCACGCACGCACACACACACACACACACACACACACACACACACACGCACACACACACACACAATCTGCCCATTAGTTGGTTTACCACTGTACAGAGTTAGGGGAGGGGGCCCAAAACCTTTGTGTTGAAGATCCAAAGGACCTTTGGACGTCCCTCTCTCTGCCTGCCTGTATGTCCTACCTGTGCATCTAGTGGGGGAGTGGGAGTGTTGCATTGTGGGCTACATGTGTTGCACTGTGGGCTATACGTGTAACTTTGTGCACGTGTCTGTGCGGCTGGTTGCATAATGTGTGCGTTCTTGTTTTCATACTCCCTCCTTATTTCTTTAAAGGTTCTGAAAACACATTTAAAATCATAAGCAGTGGACTTCAATGTTCATTGAAGGTCATGTTCTGTCAATATTTGACATGTTTTATTGGAAATACCCGTCTTATTATCTGCAGGATAGTATTTTCTTTTTAAAGAGCATCAATCAGATATCGCTTGAATGCAAGTTATCTTAACAATTCCAGTTTTTCTCTGTCGGAAAATGAACAGGGAGGATTTGTGTACGAGGAACCATCTTTTAAGTCAGGATTGACAGCTTTGAGATGAGAAACTGTCCAGAGGATTAAAGTTTATACTGAACTGTTAATGACATCACGTGTCTGAGTGTGAGTCCAGCACCAGCATTGTTATTGGAATCTTTACTGTCTCTCTCTGATGTAACTCTTCACCTCACACAGCATAAATGTTACAGAGCTGTCTGCATTTTAATATTCATAAACTAAAGATGATGCTGGGGCTTTAAGAATTGTGACAATAAACACATCTATTATATAAATGAATGGGAGTTAGAGTTGAAACTAAGGAATAGTCGATTATGATCGTTTTCTTGTCCCAGACGTCTTTGGGTTTTGGTTCGTTGGAAAGACAAAAGTCTTAATTTCAGTAAAAGTTTGAAGTCTCACGTAAGTAAAAGCTTTTACTGCCTTCACAGCAACCGTTCTACTCGAGTCCTTTCCCTCTCCTGATAGTGATCAATGGCATTCCACCACATTTGGAAACTGGGCCAAATCCCCACAAATCTTATCAATAAGGTCTCACAAATAATGAGTCGTACATGTCTAATCATGCCCCACTAAAGTGGCCACTTGAGTATCCAGAACATCGACACTGCAGCTACCTCCTCCACGGCTCCCCCACTTGATGGCTGTAAATTGCTCCCACGTCTGCTGGAGACTCGTTGAAATCAGCTTGTCTCAGTAATGTGTCCGGTTTGACGTGGAAGTGGCCTCTCGCCGCAACTGTCCAGACCTCGAGAACCACGCTTTAGAAAATACATCATTTACATGAGATGTGTGCTTTCGTGGTAATGTTGTTGTTATCTTTTGGCACGTTTTCGAGAGGGGATTAGGAAATCTGGGCATTCTGAAGTCCCCTCCCTGTCATTGTTATTCACTTGTTCAGGGTCAGGTCCACTTCACCCGACACGGCACCAACGGCATCTGATGGGCTCAGGGTCTCAGTCAGCTGAGACGATATATGAGGATATACAGGCCACTGTAAAGACTAGGGTTACACGTAGCACATATCTGTCTCTCTATCTATCTATCTATCTGTCCGTCTGTCCGTCTGTCCGTCTGTCCGTCTGTCCGTCTGTCCGTCTGTCCGTCTGTCTGTCTATGAAAGCCATGACCCAGCTGCACGGTGCATAGCAATGAGCCGTGCCGCTGGTGAATATCGTTAGTCGAGAGACGCTGCTTCCGAGAGGACAGCGTGGCTTGGCCAGACCTGAATGTGGTGGGCTCTCGTCCCCTCCGGATACGGTCGCTCAGGGCCCTCATAGACAAAGATCCTCTTCACATCCTTCTCTATCCCGTCCTTTGAGACGGGCCTGCTGCCTAGAGCCACGCGACTCCTGGGCCTGCTTCAGGACTCAATGCATCTCCTGTCACGGACTGGTCCCAGTGCCAGTTCATCTGCTGGAAGCACTCAGGTGCTCAGGTCTCCAGATATCAGACGGAACGGTTCAGATCACCTTTTCTTGCCCAAGAAACCCTTTTATAAACAGGGTGCAAGGAACGAATTTGCAGTTTTTAACCTTTTTTTGTCTCTCATCAGAAGCAAGACATGGCATATTTTCTGCAAGAAATAAATTGACAGATACAAAAAAAATGATCCGTCCTTATGTGGGGAGCTTGTTGCATGTCAGGGTAAATTCCTTTACAGTATTACAGGGACTGTGAAGAGCACACGGCATCCGCATCATGGAGATTCAATTCAAATAAATTCAGTTTATATTGTATTTAGCCCAATACCACAAATTACGAATTTGCCTCAGTGGACTTTACAATCTGTACACGACGCCCCTGTCCCAGGACCTCACATCGGATGAATAGATAAATTACTAAACTAATTAAAATAAGGCAATTTGCTCAAATTTAAAATCTTAAGTCGGTCATTAAAAAGTCACATCAAAGTCAAAATAGAGTCAAATGTTTATGTACACTTTGCATGACCCCTGACATCTTTTCGCCGTAGTTATGCGTCTGTCCAGGTAGCTTATCAGTCCTCCACTGCTTGGCCACTGGGGAGCAGCAGCACATCACATCACCCAATAAGAGGTTACCTCACCTTCCAGCTGATTTCTATCTTCAAATACGTGTCTTCCTGGGTCAAGTAGTCTTTCCTGTTCAGTCACAGTTGTATATTGTCCAGCTTGCTCACTGATTTAAGTATTTCCAATCATTATACAGGGTTTTACATTCATGTTGTAATTGTTATATTAGTGCTCCACAAGACAACCCATTAATAACAATAATAGTTTAATGTCGCTCCACTGCAGCAACAAGTCGTAAAGCTGCTTCATCACCCTCTGCAAGGACGGAGACGTTAACCGACACGAGCTGCTCCACAGCCACACGCATGAACTGCTGCCATCTGGTGGTCAGATTGGGCAATTACCAAAAGTATGTTTCCTCTGGTGTGAAGTGGCTCCTCTCCCGGTGTCGTAAAGTAAATGTATTAATTTAACAATGTATAATTTGTTATTTTTGTAATGTAATAAAAGAGTATCACGGTTTTTCTTCACACTTAGTTGCATTTCATATATATGGCAATTAGATCATTGTAACACTCGTGGGACCAATGATAATTTAGAGTTTTAAGTTAGTCCAACACATTAGGGGTCGCCAACACGGCGCCCGCGGGCACCTGGTCGCCCGCAGGGACCAGGTGAGTCGCCCGCACGGCATGTTCTAAAAATAGTCAACATTGAACACTGGCTCTGAAAGAGCCAGGATGACAGACAATGAGTTGAACTTAAAGCAGTTTCCCCTACCATTATAACAGTATAACAGCCTCCCCCCCCCCTTTCCCCTCCGTCGACAACGCTTGCCGGCACCAATCCCTTTTTGGGAAGTTCATATAAAAAAGTAGCCCTTCGGATTATTTTGTACCCTTGAAGTAGCCCTCGGACTCATAAAGTTTGGCGACCCCATTAGAGTAAAAGCTTTCAGTCCTTTTGTGAGAACATTTTTGTATTTAGAGAGCCTAAATATATTATATTATTAGTGTATAATATATTGACTATTAAAGTGAATAAAGAATCTTTTTTCCAAACTCTCACAATATGCTTTATTATTTTTGATCAATACAATTGCTATTTTCAAACTTAAATTTCTACATGAAGTCAAACATGGCTGAAAGTGCTGTAGTAGTACCAGCCCCTCTGGCTAAATCATAAACTGGACAGCAGAGTAGAAGGTACAGCAATGACACAGGTTATATTAAAAAACATGTGACAGTTTTGATGTGACTGCTTTGTTTATCAGACAGATCAAGATCATTTTTCATCTTTGCCTCCCACGTTGAGTCCGTTTGCTGTCTTAGCTTTGGGCCGGGTGACCTTGTTGTGCTGGTGCAGTGGTGGGCAGGCCGGGGGCAGCGGCTTGCGGCTCTGGCAGGGCTTGTAGACCGGTAGTACGAGCGCCAGATCCCTCAGCAGGAATCGAGAGCTGGCACCCTTCGAGGAGCTCAGTGTCTCTGATTTGGCTCGTGGGCCCATGATGACTGGAGCACACGTCTTTGGAAAAGTGGTGGTCATCGTCCGAGTCAGGACTCTTCCTCGTCTGGGTGCCAGAGAAGGAGCTGCGGAAGTCTTCTGTATCTTGTTTGGACCTTTGCTCTCTTGCATCTTACACTCCAAGTCTTTCCAAGACTGGTCAGTGTAGGCCTGCATTTCTTTACGCACCTGAGAAATCTTCCCTTCAAACTCATCCTTTATGGCCTTCTCACTCGCCTCAAGCTTTTTTTCAAAAAGTGCACACAGCTCCTCTTCCTTTAGGTCCATCCCATTTTTGCTCACATCGGTCAGCATCTCTCCCGGTGGCTTCTCCTTGCTGCTGATATCCTCGCCCTCAGGTTCCCCGTTCACCTTTGCAGTTTCCGTCTCTCTGACTTGTTGCACCAGCTCCATTAAGCTGCTCTGTGGGCCCTTCAGAACCACTTGTGATCTGATCTGGTCACGTACCTGTTGGAAAACAGACTGCACCTTTCCATGTGTCTTCTTTTCTGCAGCATCGCTATCTTCCAAGCATCCATCTTCCGGACCGACATTGGGCGTCGGCCCTTCTGTTGTGGCGCCCCGCCGTTGCTCCGGTTTTTCATCATTCAAGAGAATCTGTGGATTTATTTGCGATGATAATTTGCTCATTATTATTTCTTGTCTTGACAGCTGTTCTCTTCCCTTCGACTGAGCTACGACTACAATGTGAGTAGTGCAGGTGTGGGGAAGGACTGGATTCACTGGGGTGTTTGTCCTCAGAGCCTCTGGATATCAGGGGAGTTAGGCTTGCGTAATGCTGCATTGCATATGAGATAACATATACAACATTGCAATTAACTGAGACTATTAAAAGGGTAGAAGAACAACTTCTGCTCTGGTTAAGCAGTATTTACATGTGTATTCACATTTAAGTACTTCTTTACCAGAGCAGTTGTTCTTCCGGCTTTTTAATAGTCTAATTGCAATGTTTTATATGTTATATCTCATACTCTCTCAGTAACAATTGCAACAAACAACACCTCCCATATCACATTATCAATTTAAATAGATGTTATGTAAAGCAGCTCTTATTATTTCTCTCTGCATGTGTGTAGATGGATCCCATGACGATAAGCCTCCTGGTAACAGCAAGAAAAACAATGATCTTCAGGGAAAGTTGCAGTGGGAGCGACGAGGGGTGGGCTCAACATTCTCATTAGTGAGCTGTTACTGGAATTTAGAGCTGTAACACTAACTAACACATATGTATTACTCTAGTAAAGCTGCTCAACATGTGCTCTATGGAGGACTTGAATAAATATGAATTAAGAATAAGCTACTTACCACATTTACGATTCAGTTTTCTTTTCAAGTTTCTTAGACTATCTGATAGATTCAGATTCAGATCAGATTCAACTGTATTGTCAACAACATGTTGGTTAGCATCTGACCAGAGCAGTGCAAATATATGCAGTATATATATATATATATATATATATATATATATATATATATATATATATATATATATATATATACAAAAAAGTGCAATGCAGATATGATATACAGTGGATATGTACAAATATATATAAACAGTATGTATAAACAGTAAATATGTAAACATGAAAGTTAAGGTGCAAGTGTGATGGGGGAGAGTTTTAGGAAGAGGTTGGCGATGATGGAGGAGGGTTGGTGGGGGGGTTAGGGGGTGTCAGCGTGATGCAGAGTTGGGGGTGTTGACCGCTGAGGGGAAGAACATGTTCCTGAGCCTGCTGGTCCTGGAATGGAGGTTCCTGTAGCGCCTCCCAGAGGGAAGGAGGACAAACGGCTGTGAGGGCCTGAGAGGGGCTATGAGGGCCTGAGAGGGGCTATGAGGGTCTGTGAGGGAGTGTGAGGGCCTGAGAGGGGCTATGAGGGCCTGAGAGGGGCTATGAGGGTCTGAGAGGGGCTATGAGGGTCTGAGAGGGGCTATGAGGGTCTGAGAGGGGCTATGAGGGTCTGTGAGTGAGTGTGAGGGCCTGAGAGGGAGTGTGAGGGTCTGAGAGGGGCTGTGAGGGAGTGTGAGGGCCTGTGAGGGAGTGTGAGGGCCTGTGAGGGAGTGTGAGGGCCTGTGAGGGAGTGTGAGGGCCTGTGAGGGAGTGTGAGGGCCTGTGAGGGAGTGTGAGGGCCTGTGAGGGAGTGTGAGGGCCTGTGAGGGAGTGTGAGGGAGTGTGAGATGTACCTGACGATGCTGCGTGGATGGACTCAATGTCAGGGAGTGAAGTACCGGTGAAAATATATCATTTTCCAGATCTTCTGATTCCTCAGCAAGCAGCTGCTATATTGCTATCACTGACATAGCCTCCTATGTAGCTGCGTGTTCAAGGACACGGCCGAGGAACACTCATCCTGGGTAGGAACAGCTAGAAAAGTAGGAATTGGTTTGTATGAATTTCATTCGAAAGTTGAACGATATATAAGCACAGACGTAATGTGTAATATTCTATGTTTTCTGAAAAGCTAAAGCTGCACCGCATTGCCAGGTTTAACTGTTAAATAATACCAAATATGTATATGTATTTGTTGTGGTTTTATTGAAGTATGAATCAGTAGATAACACGTTTTTTCTTAAGCATTCAACAGTAGCTGCAGCACTATGAACAGTAAGAAAAGTGGGAAAGGGATGAAGCATGAAAAATATAGAATAAACAATTCAGGTCCAGGTCTGGAGCCAACGATTCTCTCTGAACCTCATAAAAACAAGGATAAACAGTATTTGGATGAATGCAATGACAATTGTTAACATTATTTTTAGGCTTTTTGGACTTAAGCGATATAAATACTTTCAATCTCTGTCTCTCCCTTTTTTTAACTCAAATTTCCACATTAAAAATACTTGCCATCTGCCTTAAATATCACATTCTTCTGCTTTTCCTTTGTAACGGCTGCATGCTGAGCTGCCGCGCCCATCTCCATCTCCCTCAGTTGCACCTCCAACTGATCATCTGACATCCAATTGATTCTCACTCAAACTTACGTTTGAAGGAAAACCAACTTCTATCCGTTTTTGCATTTGATCTAAACTGCCAGGATAACAATCTGACATCAATTCACACAGGGCCGGCAGGATGGGGACAACATGGTTTCTACTCGTCTCTCCTCTTCTCTGAGCACTACCCATCTCTAGTCATTTGTGTATTACGTCGACGTATGCGTCAATACATTTTGTAGAATTCACCAGATGGATGCAAACTCTAAGAGAACTCCAACACTGAGAAGTGTGCGTCGACGATTTGATCCCCTGATGCATAGAAACTTCTAGAGAACCCAACAGTTACCAAAACTCGTCTGTAAACAACTCTCAATGGTTGCAAGATTTTTCTATTTTCCCTGTTTCATGACTGTTTGTTTTAAAATAAATTGTATCTCTCACCGCGTGTTTTCCATAGTTTTTACAACTGGATTGGATCGGCCGTCCGGTCTCCTCATCTATAATCTATATTACGGCCATCTGCCGTTCAGCCGGAGTCCCCGACAAGCGCGTCCATCCCATCCTCGTCGCCAATTTGTGGTGGACATTAGTGTTCCTTTGCCTTGTGAGAAATGAAAAGTAGTTTAAGCATGGTTGACCCATAACACTTTATTATAGTAACAAGTTTACAAGTCATCAACCAGCCGCTGAATACAAACAAGTCATGAAAACGTTCAGCTGAATGGAGCAGAATCCCGGAGCCTTCTCTCAAGAGCGTCAGAAATAACTGCTGCCTCCTCGGTGCAAGAGAGCATCCTTTATACGATCTCAGAGACAATCCACATTCCCAAAGTCCGTCTGTAACCTGTCCGTCTGCACCGGCTCTACTGAGTGACCGATTGGGTTTGGCCTGTCCAGGACCATAACCTTAAGTCATCGATTCATGACCTTTTTCCATGATCCCACAGGATCAGGTAAATTCCCGAACCATGAAAGGATAGAGAACTTCTAAACACATTTCCTCCCACAGTAAGCACACAGTTATTCTATGGGGATTTTATTAAGAATATATGTGTGTGTGTGTCTGTGTGTGTCAAACTTCCCTAATTAACTCACCGGTGTCTGTCTAACAGCAATCAAAGGTTGTCGTGGTGACGGTAACTGCAAAATGAAGACTTTAAGAGACAGGTTATTGAGTTATTGGGAGTTTAACCACCCTCACACCTCGACTCCCCAGACAAAGAACATAACTCCTATCACTTACATATTTCAACGTGAGGGTTTCGGACCCTCTGATGAGGAACAGGTGCTGCCTACTTTAATTGTGGTTGGCGCTGCAGTGGTGCATTTAAAAGCAGCTCAATGTAATCAGTCTGCTTTTCACACTGAGGACTAACATAGTACACAAAGAAGGTTTGTATTCAGCATCTAGTTGTGTTTTTTTTATCATAGAAATGTAAACTGGAGCAATAATACCATTCAGGTGCATGCTACTGCAACCTGCTCTTATATATATATATATATATATATATATATATATATATATATATATATATATATATTTTTTTTTTTTTTTTTTTTTATTATTATTTATTTTATTTTGTATTTTATATTTCACTTTGCACACTTACTTATGCACTGTCACTTTCTTTCTTTCTTTCTTATACTTATTTTTTATTGTGTTTAGCTTTATCGGGCTGCTTTCTGTTGGCAACAAATTTCCCCCTGGGGATTAATAAAGTATATTTCATTCATTCATTCTTTGATTTTCTTCAAAGACCTAAGGGGTATTGACCATTGTGACTTCAGAGGACCTAAGATAAATATTTGTTCTGGTCCTCGGCTTTGACCACATTGCATTCTGGGTTAGAAATTCCAAGCAGGTGAGTAAGTTCAGTTGAATTTGGACACATTCAATTTATTGTTCTATTACTGTGTCTGGCAGGCTGTAATACTGCGGGACGAGTTGTCGTGCAACATGTCTTATCATATTATCTTCATATTTATATGTCATAATGTATATGTCATAATAAATTAGTAAAATCTGATTCCATACCTTTTGTGCAACAATGTGCACAAATGAAACCAGTCAGCTTCACTTTGGGAACAGCTGAACTCCAGGAGTTCAACCTATAATGTCCCAAAAGCAGAGATTTTACTATCAATAGTATACAATAGCCTTACTTATTTTTTCTGTAACTCTTGAACTGAAATAATCACAATGATTGGAATGATGTATGTGGAGGATGATCGATGAGAGAAGGGGGGAGGGGGGAGGGGGGGGGCTGAGCTCAACCTCAGCGGGCCAATGAGAAACCTGCATGAGTGAACCTCCTCTCACCACTAACCACTAACCACTAACACATGGCGGCCTTCTGGGGGGGAAATGATTGTTTTTCTAAATCTCGATGAAAAACTTGTTTTGTATTTAGGATGGACTACGAAGGGACGCGTTTAAATATGAAAAACTAAATGAGTGCCAGTGAATTAAGTGATAATGAAGTATATTCAGACCTATATGTCAACATATGTTCCCAAGTAGTCATTGTTTCAGTACTATCACTCCTCCTCCTCCTCCTCCTCCTCCCTCTTCTCGAATATCTCCCCCTCACCGGTGGGTGTAGATCTAGAAACTTGGCTGATTTCATTCTGACATTCACGTAACCAGGAGCAAGATGGTGAGTTATATTTGACTGTTTAATAATCTTCAGATAACTTCTAGTCGTGTTGTTAACTGGGATAAAAAGAGACCCTGTGTGTGACGGTCATGACATCTGTCAATGTCCTCACCGTGGCTGTTGACTTTCTTTGTAATATAATGGTGCGCTTTTCTTATTATAGACAACATACACAGACAAAGGCGAAAAGGTAAGATAATAAAACTTTTGTTTGTGTTCATTTAGTTCTATTAGTATTTTGTATTTTAGTAGTAGTATTTAGTATTGTGTTTTGTGTTTTTTATTTGTATCTTTTATTTTTTTTTAATGCTCTAATGTACATCCACTGCTGTGATCCTGAAATGTCCCTACTGTTGGACTAATAAATGAATATCTTATCTTATCTTATTTAGCTGTAGATTGTCTTTCCCTTTTAATATTCATTCTTTACTTCAACCAACTTTGATTTTCTTCAAAGAAAGAAGGGGTATTGATCATTGTGACCACAGAGGACCTAAACTAAATATGTGTTCTTGTCCTCAGCATAATCAGGGGAGCTTCCTCTGCTTTGATCACATTACCTTCTGGGTTGGAAATGCCAAACAGGTGAGTTAGTCCAGTTGAATTTGGACACATTCAATTTATTTTCTGATTAACTGTATGTGTGAACTCACGAGCCACTGGGAGATGGCGCTATCACGAAGCGTAAGGCTGACCCTTTGAAGTCATGCTCAATGTCAGTTAACTCTTAACGTTTAATAGGATACATTCCCGTGCTTTTTTGCTGTATATTAATCCTCGTCTTCAACAGGCTGCATCATATTACTGCAACAAGCTGGGGTTTGAGCCTCTGGCCTACCAGGGTTTGGAGACGGACAGCCGTGATGTGGTGTCCCACGCAGTCAAACAGGGAAAGGTGAATAATCGCCAGAGCCTGGAATAAATATCTATGTTGGACTCAAATGGTGATGTTGTCCAGAGTAAATGATCTGAGAGAGGAGGAGTAGTTCATGTTTTCTCTTTGTTTTTCACAGATCATTTATGTGTTCTCATCTGCCCTCAACCCTGGGAACAAAGGTACGTGGCGGGAGTAGTTGTTTGTATTTCTCAAAATGTCATATGTCACTTATTAACAATACATACTAAATAAAGAGGAAACTATCATTTTTAAGTTTAGAATACTCATTTTCATCAACAATTTGCCTGGAATGCAGAAGGAAAACATGTTTTGAAGTTAAAATTCAAAGAATATAAAACAATTTCATTGAGAGAGCAAAAGGAAGAGTGACCACAATACAGATCACAGATCATATTTTGGCAAATATTAATTCTACTTAATACTATGAAATGGCTTCATCAGCCTTACTCATATTTGTCCATTTACAAAAATAGTTTAAACATTAAATTGCCAGCTGGCTGCCCTTGAAACAAAAAAGAATTATGCAAAACGTTTCATGATATATCCTGACTTGTTTTTGTCAAATTAAATCCAAGCCATCCCTCTCAGTGTGCTCACAAAGGTTTTGTTAACCAGTCATCCCAATAAAACATCCCACAATAAATTGCAATCATAATTCTAGACACACATGAAGAGATGAAAGTGCATAATAACATGAAGCAATGTGTTGTCATCTCTTCTCAGAAATGGGCGATCATTTAGTCAAACATGGGGATGGAGTGAAGGACGTTGCCTTTACGGTGCAGGACTGTGACTTCCTTGTGCAGGTACATTCAAGTGCATACTAAGCTATTTTCTAAAATAAGTTTTACTTCTGAGGTTACAATAAACTGCTCTAAATGATTCTATTAAATTCATATTATCACTTATAAATATTCTTGCTCACAGAAAGCCAGAGAGCGAGGCGCAATTATTGTAAAGGAGCCCCACACCCTGGAGGACAAGTGTGGTAAAGTCCGGCTGGCCGTGCTTCAAACGGTAGGAATCCTATAAATGTTCATTTTAATTAACTACATAATTTAATAAGTTAAAATGTAGGGGGAAATAATAGTAGACTTGCTGATGTTTGCTGCAGTATGGTGACACCACACACACATTTGTGGAGCGGGCCGGATACAGCGGGTTGTTTCTGCCAGGCTTCCAGCCCCCGATCTTCAAGGACCCCTTACTAGACAAACTGTGAGTGTACATGAGTCATTGTTATGATGATTATAAGACAATGATGACGTCATTGCAGCTTACGCGTGTGTGCTTTCTCTTCTGTGCAGACCAAGTGGAAAACTGAACTTCATTGATCACGTTGTGGGAAACCAACCATATGATGAGATGGTCCCAGTGGTGGAATGGTAAAGGACTATCAGACACTTTTAGAGAGTATAAAAGCATGCAGTGTGTCACATGTGATAACAACAAACGTGCTCTTCAGAGCGGTGGCAGAGAAGAGTCAAAGGGTGTTCTTACATAACTTGGGTCGGTGATCAGCATGACTTTGCATTTCACGGGTTTTCAGTAGGTTTCCACATCTGGATCTTGTTTGTCCTCTGGCAGATGAAGGCGGGGAAAGGCAGTTCTCTAAATGAGCAAGCTCATTGGTTGATCCTGGAAAAAGGGGGTGTAACTTACCCTGGAAATCTTAGAAATGAGAAGAGCCTCATTGAACTGGCTCTTAACTAATAAAAACACATCATGTCTAGCAGGCTGCACGTCTCCAATTTAGATCATGGAATGATAAAAGCCTCAGTTATGATCATGTAAACAATAAAAAAAAACACTTGTGTTGACTATGCACCAGAAAAAACATGAAACATTTTAAATGATTTAACACACATGTTAACACTTTGAGTGTGTTGGACCTCGTATTGACCTTTGACCTGCAGGTCTTGATCTCTGGTTTGCGTTCCAACAGGTATCAAAGAAACCTTCTCTTCCACCGCTTCTGGTCCGTAGACGACAAGCAGCTTCAGACCGAGTTTAGTGCCCTGAACTCTATTGTCGTGGCAAACTACGAGGAGACGGTGAAGATGCCCATCAACGAGCCTGCCATGGGGAAGAGAAAGTCTCAAATCCAGGCAACGTCCTTTCCCCTTTCATATGTGGACCAGAAACTATTTACCTGCACAATAATGGTAAAGTAACTGTATCCTTCTCCTTCATTTTCCCTCACAGGAATATGTGGAGTACTACGGAGGTCCAGGAGTGCAACATATAGCCATGAACACATCAGATATCATCACTGCAGTAAGTCTACACAACAATCTGGCTTTGTGGATTTATTGCAACACACAGCATCAATGCATCTGTGATGAATCCCTTCACTGTAGATCCGTAACCTAAAGGAGCGTGGGACGGAGTTCATGTGTGTGCCAGACACCTATTACCAGCTACTCAGGAAGAACTTGAAAGACTCAAAGGTCACAATCTCAGAGGACCTGGATGTTCTGCAGGTCAGAACTCTTTTCATGTCGTCTATAGAGTCTGAGAGCATCCTTTGCATCCGCTGCTGTAATGATTTAACAAAATGTCCAGTCAGCTATTCAGCATCACCAAACTGGATGAATGATGTTCTCTTGTGACCTCACTCGTGTCCAGGAGCTGAAGATCTTGGTGGACTACGACGACAATGGCTATTTACTTCAGATCTTCACGAAGCCGGTTCAGGATCGCCCTACCGTGTTCTTGGAAGTCATTCAGAGACACAACCACCAGGTGAGGGCGCCATTGGATAATCACTTTTACGAGGGATGGGAAATATACAGCACCTTACTGTGTTTCCTAAGAAGCATCTGATGCACGTTTTGATGTATTTCTCCTCAGGGCTTTGGCGCCGGAAACTTCAAGGCTCTTTTTGAAGCCATCGAAGCAGATCAGCACGCTCGGGGAAATCTGACGATCCTGACACCCAATGGAGTTTCCAAGAACATATGACGTGATCCCCGTGTTGCAATTACTTTAAAGTTAGGGAAAGTCTGAATAACTATCAATGAACTATGAAGGGACGCTTAACTTGTAGTATGTGCCACATCCATGCTTTGATATTGTGAGATACACAATAATAATGTGCAACAGTTTTTTTTGTGACTTGCATGTTTTATTACAATGTAACATATATTGTATCTGTCAAAACGTACCTCATTTAATCACAACTTAACCATAATGCAACACTTTCTTTTTTATAAAATGTTAGCAACAAAAAATAGTATTATTGACACAAGCTTGACTCAAGCAAAACACAGTTGAAGCTCTCATAAACGAAAACATTTAACTTTACACATTTGTTATCATCTGGACAAGAAGGTCAACTTTCATTGTAACAAAGGCCTTTCTGTACGATGTGCGGAGCTCACTTTTCCCCCTCCGCGTGGGAAGAGGCAACAATTACAATGCTTGAAATTTGTGTTTATAAACTGTAATTTACATACAAATGTCCTGTTTTGTATTGTTGGAGTATTTAGTCTAAACAGTGGTTTCCAGTACTTGAGGGGGGCACACTATAATGTCATGCTTGACCTCCATTGATAATCCATAACTGTCTTGCATGCTGTTTAGGACAGCTTATTACATCATAATTCACTGAGCCGCCACTCGCCTGCACTGATGTCATGAGCTCCTGTTTGGCCTCCAGACTGCACAGGTCTGAGTATTGAAATGGATTTTTTGGGCCTTGATTTCATTGTACTGTACCTCAGGCGACTTTGGATGGCGTCATAATCAGATCACTTCCTCAGAGATTAGTTCAAGGAGCCCCGGCAGCTGTCTGCTTCGCACAAACAGGGAATCTTTGTGTCCTCGATGGGGAACTTGTAGTCGTACGTGATCTCTTCATTGATGCGTATCGGTTGTCGGGAGTATATCACGATCTTCTTCTGAGACTCCACGGTGATGATCTTTGCATAACAGTTGGGCTGCAAGAAGAAAAAAAGTGTATTTTGCATTATTGAGCTTATGAAAAAAAAATCTAAATTCAAATCACTTTAATCTCATTAACCACAGGACTGCCGGCTCGTACTCACGTTGCAGCTGTGGTTTATAAACCTGGCTAAGTTCCCGAGTTTCGTAGCATCGATGATGGTGTCCTGATCAACCCGGAACAAATAGCTGCTTCCAATGCCCTCCTCCTCGTATCTCTGCTCCCTCATGTCAGCGATGACCTAGGGAGACAGATAACAGATGTGCCGATTCATGCGAGTGTTGTTTATCACTTTCACCCTTCGCACACTCTTTGAAAATACCCAGAATAACCAGTGTGTCCCAGTGGCCCACTGGGCCAAGTCAGGGGAAAAACAGATTGCTTCAAAGCTTGACAGTGACATTAGTTACTAGGGCTGGGTACTGCTGAGCATTTCCTGAATCAATTTAATTCCCATTCCAACTCTATATGAATTTGATTTGAGATAAGTCAGTTACAATACCAATACTCCCTGGATATAAAAGAGATTCTCAGAGAACTAATGATGTCAGTGGTAAAAAGGACCCTCTAACCTGGTGTAATAATATGCATATGTGAATGTTTACATTGAGAGTTGAGCTGAAGCAGGTTACCTGGCCCTGGGGCCTTTACACGTTCCACATATGTGGATGTGTGTAATGTAAGAAAACAACTTGCAAAATGCCACACACACGCTTTGATGCTCGCATTACGCCTGCTACCGTATGAAAAAGGCCGAAGACGAGTTTACCTGCGAACAGGTGTATCCATATTAAGAGAAACATGGTAAAATAGGAGCAGCTTAATATGCGACCACAGGGAGTTTGTGTTTGAGAGAGAGAGAGGAGCAGATCAGCTTTTTGCCATTAAAGCAGGAAACCATTAGGAATCATATCTTGTGTTACTAAATGTACAGTGTCACACACACACACACGCACACATAGTTGTTATCAAGGGTGAGTGTATTATGAATTTATTTCCAAACCTTTGTAATTAGTTGAAGTTGGTCCTACCTGTCTGATGATTTGGCCCACGTACTCAATCACCATCTCATCGGCGGCTATTGGCTCCATTGCAAACAGGCCCCACTCGTGGATATGACTCCGGCTGAAACGGATCCTCTTCTTCCGGAACTGATATGTATCGTGACAGAATAAGGCATGTGCCATTTGTTAGAACGGGCTTCAACTGCACACATACTGACGTGACAGTTTACTCCTGTCAGCTAATCAGTCATCACCGTCTGCCACCTCAGGCAGACGAGCCTGACCACAACAAACAGATCACATCTGCTGTTATTGTAAAAGGAAACCATCTGAATACACGCACGCACACACACACACACACACAC
Organism: Liparis tanakae; assembly: GCA_036178185.1. Lineage (NCBI taxonomy): Eukaryota > Metazoa > Chordata > Actinopteri > Perciformes > Liparidae > Liparis > Liparis tanakae. Next base: position 21,029,215 of record CM070094.1, read on the forward strand.
ACACACACACACACACACACACACACACACACACGTACATACATGCATACATACATACATACATACACACATACACACACACGCACACATATACATGCATGCATACATACATACACACACACTTATACATACACACACACACACACACACACACACACATATATATATATATATACATAAATACATGCATACAACATACATACATACACAAACACACACACACACACATACGCACACACACACACACACGCACACACACACACACACACACACACACACACACACACACACATACATCTGATGGGATATAACCACATTTCTATTAAACAGATCTGGACCTGCACACTGATGAAATGTTTGTTCCATTTAGTTATTTTTCTATTCAGGTAAATAAAGTACGCGCAGTAAACCGTAGTTTATGAAACCCTGGCAGCGGCGGTTGGCCGGTCGCTGAGTGTAGTTATCCAGTAACGGACTTACCTTCAGCTGGTTGAACTTGACCAGGTCGCTGTCACAGCTGAACGAGGACAGCAGGCGGCGCTGTTCGGACCTGAAGCCCGATCCGGCGCGCAGCGAGACCGAGTGCTGGGCCGGGATGCACATCCCCTGGTGAGATATGTGTTGAAGTTTAGCACAGAATGGAATAAACTAGGCAGAGATCATCATCGTCTCCTCTCATCAATACCTGAGTACTTGTAGATGGAAGCTCAGAAGCCAGATTTATGTTGTAGAGGTATTTCATTTTATCTTTCTTGCTAATCTTGTAGAACCCTTCACTGCGAGCGGCGCCGGTCCGGTGTTTGGGCTGCCAGGAGTTCTGCTCGCCGCTCTCCTCTGGGAGGACTTTTGTCAGTGAGCAGCAGTTAAGGATGTAAAGCACAGATTACTTAAACTGATGTTTCAATGGCAACCCCACCCAAGGAATATGCAACATTACTGTACAGGTGATACTTAACTACAACATTATATTGGCTTTCCCCACAATGTAGTGTTGAATTGTTACGGGTGGATTGTTTTCTTAGATATTAGAATTTTAAAAACATGTTAAATTAGGGATTACATTTCAGTTATTACCTTCGCATTGAAAAAGGGGAAGGTTATGTTTTGATCGCCGTGTATTTATTTATTTGTATGCGTGTTATTAGCATAACTCAAAAATAATTAAACTGAATCGCATGAAATTTGGTGGGATGATTGGTTATTATCCGGGGACCATTTGGTTAGATTTTGGGATCGATCGGGTCAAAGGTCAAGGTCATGAAACGGTCAACATCTCCTTGAATAGCATGCAATTTGGTGGGATGATTGGTTATTAGCTGGGGACCATTTGATTAGATGTTGGGATCGATCGGGTCAAAGGTCAAGGTCAAGGTCATGAAAAGATAAAAATCTTCTTTTTACAATTTCTATCCAATTGGCATGCAACTAATGCCAGCATGTTCATAATTCAATGCCGATCTTGTGATATGCGAAGGTATGCGCTGTACCGAGTGTGTATGGAACGATGACCAAATCCATCAAAACATTATCAGTTACTGAGTTCACTTTCTGTAAACTCCCTTTGATCTCATTACATCTCAACATGAAACTGTTCAGAAGGATATGAGGGTGAGGTATCCACAGGGTGTCAGTGATCCACCTAAGGCCAGTATGTTGCGCTTGCAGCCTTTCATAAGCACACTGCAGCAGCCTCTCGTCTTCTTCATCCAGGCCCTCCTTCCAAACACTATGAAGGATCCTCCTCTCTTTGCACAGTGAACGCCACCTGTGAAGATGACTGTGCGAGGGAAGAGAGCCGTTGATTCTCTTCAGCAACCTCTGCCGATGATGGATTCGAGACCTCCTCTTTAGCCTCCTCCATTGTCTCCTCCTTAACGAGGATCTCTCTGTCTCTCGACTGTTCCCCTCCTCCAGGAGCCCAGGCATGTTCTCCAGTCCCTGCAAGGGCTTCTTTTTCACACCTGAATTGATCCACCTGTGCTTTTCCTCAGCGGAGTCAGATGAAGACCCGGAGAGGCTGCATGGAGAAGACACTGAGCTGGGAGAGAGAGTTTTCCTCCCGTGAACCGCAAATCTTTGGGGTAGGATGATGTCTCTTCCGGGAGTCTTTGGGGCTGTGACATATGGATTGTTAGACAGGTATGGCACAGGAAGTGGGCTACAGAGAGTCGGCCACATCACTGAGGACACGGTCGTCTCTCTGCCTGGTGTTGCCGGAGCTCTACCAGAGCGAGACGGTGTCCAGCCACGTCCGTCCTCTCGACCAGGCGTTTGGGGCACATCCTGGTATGATGGGTATGAGGCCGGGGGATGGGAGGAAGCTAGATTGACCTCTGTGCCTGTTGGAGAGATGGAGAAGACTTCATCGGCAGAGTCCTCGCTTTCCAGTTCGGTCACTATCCCCCTCCCGGGGGTCTGTGGCCGCTCCGCCTCCTCGGCCGGGGATGTGGGTTTGCTTCTTATCAGGAGGTCCGGGTCGCTGTCCAGAAGGCAGCCAGTAGGAGTCACAGGCCTCAGGTTTTCTATGTTCCCGAATGGCTCTTCTCTCCAGTCGGGGCTTTCCATCTCGACATCAAGGTGTAGCTCGGCTGCTACACGGATAAATAACAATAACAACAACAACGTATTACAAAGTCATACTTGCACCATTATTTTCTCTCAATGCTATATTATATTGTTAAAATATGTATTAAGAGTTTGTTGTTGCACACGCATTCTAACATTTAATATACTATATTAAGTATTTGTTCATGATTACCAGATTATTTGGAAACCTTTAAGAAATCATTTGTAAAACATTTCTAAAGATTACATAGAAAGATGCACTGGAAACCAATTATTAACCATTGACAATGTATTATGTATCTAACTAGTATTTATGCGTTACAAATTATTTATTAATAACCAATTGTCAAAGTCTTGTAATCAGCAGTTGCAACTGTATAATGGCCGTCCAAATAATGTTTATATGTGGTTAACAAACACTTAATAAAGTATATAAAACTGTTAAAATAACATAAATCCTAGCATTATTACAAATTTGTTAAACAGTATTTATAAAATGGTAAGTATAATGATCTTGTTTGTAAACAGTAAAATAACTATTAACCAAAGTTTAATGAACTATCAATTTAACAGTTATCGATGATGGTTATTATAAAGTGTTACCAACTATTTAAATATTGTATTAATATACAGCACCTGGCCGTCCGATAGGTGACGGGGGCCATAGACGGTGGTGGGGTTCGCTGGTTTGGAGCTCGGTCGTGAGATCCGAGTCGCAGGCGTCTCGGTGACAGGAAGTGTACTGGTTCTCCTCCGGTTCCTTATGGAATGGGTCGGACCAGTCCTGAAGGCCCAGCTCCAGCTGAGCTCCAGGGGTTAGCGGGGCTGGGGGGGTGACGGGGGGCTCAAGTTCCATCGACTCCTCATCCGACGATATGACAATACACGCACGAGACCTAGAGTCTTCCTCCATTTCTTCGTCTTCCAGACTGAGGTCAGAGTGGGACGAGTCCTCAAAGCTCCCGGAGAACGAGTCGGAGGAGTCGAAGTCCGACGAGTACTCGCTGCTCTCTGGGGAGCTGCTCTCGGAAAAAGTATCTTGAATTGGAAAAAAAGAAACACAAATAATGTGATGTGAATATTCAAAAGTGGTCAATGTTCAAACTGTGGGAGCTTTAAACGTACCGCTACCTGAGCACCGCACGCCATCACGAGTTTGGAAGATGACAGCATCGTTATCCTCTGTGTGTCTTTGTGCCAACTCCTCTTCTTCCTCAGGGTGATCACCATCACCATCACCATCACCATCATCATCACCATCACCATCTCTGTCACACTAATTAGAGCACAAGTTATATTATACAATCCTAATAACGTCATACTAAAAGTATGAGCCATATATGGCTCTTCTGGTGACGCATATGACTCTTTTGAGTTTTGAGTTAAAAAAAAAGAAGCTCCGCCCGCCCCCCTCTAATTTTCTCTATCGCGCCAGATTACAGCAGAAGTAATTTAAGGTCCCTTTCTTAAAGACGTCTTTGTTCTTTTATTAAACTAAACGTCTGTTATTGATCGTCCCCCCCCCCCTAGCATTCATGCAGCACCAGAAGTCGCAAGACATATTTAATTTATTACACGTTAAAAATACTATATGGCTCTCAATTAAATATATTTAGAAATATTTGGCTTTTATGGCTCTCCCAGTCCAAGAGGTTCCTGACATAGACTATAGTTTATCACATTTATACTTTGTATGAGGAAAGTTTTGGTAACCGATCAGAGCCGATCAAGACGTGATGAATTGATTTGATAGCTGATTTTGTATCATGAACTGAGAACGAGTTACTGTCTCTAAACTACGGGCTTCTTCTGGATCAAGATCCATATTCACCAGATTTTGAGGATCCTCATCAACTGGCACAATAGCCTCCACTTTGCCCGATGTGGTTTCATCATCTTGAAGTATGTTATCTTCATCTTTCCCGTCATCATCAGTATCACTTTCAAGCCCGTGTGGTCTCGCGTGTCTGCGTTTGGCTCTCTGGGATGCAGGTCTCACTCTGTCATCCCCCTGTTTCACACCTTCACGGAAAGAGAGCAACACAATCGATCACGAGTCAAATGAGTAATAATGCAGTAAATGAGGGTTTATCGCATTAAAAGCACCAACCTGAGCTTTCGTGAGTAGAACCGGAGCCATTATCTATCTCTTCTGATGTAGCGGTGTCATCGGCTCTTTTTCTTTTCACCTGCATAACAAGTTATTTTCCATTACATTCATTTATGCATCGCTCAGAGGATGAATTATGATGTGTTTCATATAACAGTAAACTAAATAGTTTACCTTGAAGGAGGGCAGTGGAGGTTTTTTGCCCTGGCCACTGATGTGACTGGGCGGATTTATGAGTTTGTTCCTCTCATCAACACTCGCCGCTCCACTTTTCAAAGAAGGTACGTGTGTCTTGGGAATTACACAACAATAACAATGAACCTATTGGCTCCAAAAGGTCATTTTTCTTCATTTCATTATGCAATTTATGAGATATTAAAGAGCTTACCTTTGTTTTCTTTTCTTGGCAGCTCCACCAGTCCTCGAAGGCCTTGAAAGCGGTCCCTTCAATCATCCGACGGGTCATGTCCTTCTTAACGATCGACTTCAGTTCATCCATGATGACTTCTATAACTTTATCTATTGTGACCTTGTGAGGGTTTTCCCGCACAAATGGGTATTCTGGTGGTGGCACGAAGGGGTTGAACCTGAGAAAAGGTGGAGGCAGCCAGGGGGGTCCAGGGAATGGGAAGGGTGCACTGCCGTGCGCTGGAGGATTCCCCTTATCCAAAGGGACTGCAGGGTGCATGGGTAATGGGTAGGTGTGACCAGAGGGTGGAACAAAGGGCGGCACCATCAAAGCTGGAGGGGGTCGAAGAAAAGTTGGTGCGGGATGAATATATGGTGGAGCTGGAAAAGGTGGAGGGGGAATGGAGATGCCGGTTTGATGGCCTGGAGGTGGGATCCAACCTGGAGGGGGGATGGGGATGGTGCCATTTGGCAGGCGAGGTGGACCAGGGGGGATAGACTGGGGAAAGGGAGGGATGGGGAAAGGGAAAGGGGTGACTGGGGGACGGAAGCACCGAGACGTAATGGCAGGAGGAGCTCTGGAGGTACAGACTTGAGTCGGTCTATTGAGAGAAATGGACGGTGACTGAGGTAGAGAGGAGGTCTGTGCTGCAGGTCTGGACGGTCTGTTATGGGAGTGCTCCGTATTCTCATTTGCTGCATGCCGGTCCTGAGAATGTAAAAAAAACAAATGTAAGTGACACATCTGTGGCACAATATAAATACGTTAATACCAACATTATAACTACTACTTTTATTACCTTCGCATTGAAAATGCGGAAGCTAATGTTTTGATCGCCGTGTATTTGTATGCGTGTGTGCGTGCGTGTTATTCGCATAAGTAAAAAAGTATTAAACCGGATCGCATGAAATTTGGTGGGATGATTGGTTATTATCCGGGGACCATTTGATCAGATTTTGGGATCAATCGGGTCAAAGCTCAAGGTCATGAAAAGGTCAAACTCTTCTTTTTACCATAGCGCGGTCAATTTATATCCAATTGGCATGCAACTAATGCCAAAATGTTCATAATTCAATGCTTAATCTTGTAATATGCGAAGGTATGCGCTCTACCGAGTGCCCGTTTTAGTTATGATAGTGTGTTTATGTAAAAGTATGGAGGAGTTACCTCTGGACATGAGAATGACGGGAACCGTTGATCCTCTTTTTCATTGTTTGCATCAGACGCAGACTCCGAGTTTCTTGTTAAAAACATAACAGCTCGAGTAGTTTCATCCTCTTCATTTTCAATGAGCGATGTTGAACTGGCATCCCCCAGATCGTCGTAGGAGCGCCGGTGGCTCGTTGGGAAGTCACATGTCGGAGTGTCAACAACCGAGTCATCCGAGAAAGGGGAGGTATTTGCGGAGCAAGGTGAAGTGGGGCTATCCTGAGAGTCAGCCTCAAAAGTCTTTCTATCAAAGTATGACGGCTCAGAAATGTGGCTGTTTATTAGCAAACTCTCAATGCGTGAGTCCAAACTCTCTACCACTGGCTGGAGGCTACTGGAGGAGCAGTTCCCATCGGATGGAGATACGTCGTTTATGCATGCATGGTCATCGGGTGGGGAGGATGCTGCCGTCTGCCGGTCGACGGTGAAATTAATGCTCATGATGCTAAAAGAATTGCGGTTTTGATGTGAAGCCGGAGAGGTAGTGCCGACCGCATCTCTGGACTGCTGACAGGGGGAGGCGAGGTCAAAGGAAGCGTCTGTATTACTGTGAGAAGAAGAGCGTGCATTGTGACCCCACAGAGCGAGTTGCTGGCTGCTAGCTTGTATTTGGGAAGAGACGTGGTGTGGGGCCTGCGGTTGGCAGTGCTTCAAAATAAAGTTGAAATCTGAGACTTCACCGGACCCCCTGTGGTTCCTCGCCGGTTTACGATGGCAGAGCTCACGTCTTAAAGGTTTGTGAACACTGTAGGTGGAGGGCTCTCCTTGCAGGACTGGAGTTGCCTGAAGACTGGAGTAGCAAGAGTCCTGGGAGAGAGGAGTTGCAGACAAGCTAGGGGTATGGGGGGTTCCCTGAGAACGTGGTGTAAGCCCAAAGCTGCAAGGGGTGTCCTGCCAAATACTGGAGTAGGCTGTGTCCAGAGAGAGGGATGTGGCGATGCTGGTGGGGCTGGAGATACTCCCTCGGCGCTGTGTGGCTGAGCCGCCCTGTAACAGGCGGAAAATATAGGAAACAAGATAAACGCAGAGAAATATTAAACATAAAATAAATATGAATGTAACTGCTGGTTTATAGATATAGAAGACACAATTACTTCACAATCATAAGCAGCTTTAAAAGTTTTACCAGCAATTTGTCGATTAAGCTTTGAATAGCTTGCTCATTGCCGCCCACTGGCAGCGTCCAAGGAGTGTAAAGGCCCCGCACAAGGAGCTGAAGATACCGCGCTCTCTTTTCTCCTGAGGAAGGTGGTGTGTTACTCTTCATCAACAAATTCAGCAAAACTCACATTGACACTTTCAATACAACATTACATGTCATTTAGCAGATGCTTTTATCCAAAGTGACTCACAATAAGTACATTCAACCTAGAGGACAAACTAAGAACAACAAGAATACAGAAAGTAGCATTTCCTCAATATAGTCAAACTACAAAAATATCATAATAAGAGCTATTTAAGTGCCACTGAAGTACAAATCTGTGTTTTAATCCAGATATAGTCAGAAAAGGTGTGTTTTTAGTTTCCGGGGGAAGGTGTAGAGACTTTCTGCTGTCCTGATGTCAGAGGGGAGCTTGTTCCACCACTGAGGAGCCAGGACAGCAAACAGGCTGGATGTAGAGTGATTAGCTCGAGGTGCAGGAGTCACAATACATAAAACAAAGTGTGAGGCATTGCTAATTAATTACCTTTAGGATCAATTTCCACATGAATAATATTTCCCATCACTGACGTCTCATGGAGGTGTTGAACAGCGTCGTTCGCGACCTGCACCGTGTCGAAGACGACCTTCGCGACCCCTAAATGCTTCTTGTTCTTAGGATTGTAAAATATCTCCAGGTCCTCGATGTTCCCATATTTATTGCACATCGTAGTCAGGAACGCCTCCCTCACATTGTCGTTCAACCTGGAAAACGTCACTTCTTTGGGAGGAACAGGGCCAACATACCACTCATCAAGCTGAAAGATAGGTGAACATGTATTATTATTACTATATATTACATATTCGTATTGCTATAATAATCTAATGTGATGTCTATAAAGATTACCTTAAATTTAGAAATCAAAAGGTCAGTCTTGCTGGATTTGCTCCACAGGCGACACACGCGGGGATCTCTGACTGTCTCCACAGGAAACAGACCCAAGTCCTCCACCTGTCGGAGTAAACAACACACCGTCATCAGAATGGAAAGGCGCAACATTAAAGCGGGAAAGTAAGCTTACATGCAATTATCTGTGAAATACAGACACTACACAGGTATGCCAAAGTGCTCACGGGTATGTTGAACTGCTGTCCGTTGTAACGGTACACTTTGTACAGTCCTTTTGTCAATGCGGGGTCAATAATCAACTTGCAACTTCTCCAGAACTGGGGCGCGGTCTCTTCTCTCTCAGTAGTCTGTTGTTCGCTTTCCATTACATTCGTCAAAACCTGGAAACACAACACAATAAGCCGTTATTGCGAGCACGATGAATATCGCCGTTCGCTAGCTTACTGTTCGTCCGCCACGGGAGGTTAACACGCCCCAACAGGTGATGGAGAGCATCACCTGGAAGGTTATCGTTCCCTAAAAGATAACCCGCTGCGACTCGGAACACGTCAAAGTAATCAAAGTTAAGTCGAATAAAACTGTTGTATTTTGCGTACCTGTTCAAAAGGTGTGTCCTTTGGTGGAGCAACATTGTGGAAAAGCTGCGGTGATGTTCGGTGTTTGCACAATTAGTCGCACAGGTTGGACGTCGGATCCATCCGCCTGGTGACATAGACGGAATATAGATCCTTCCGTGAGGCGGAAGAACACACCGTTTGAGGAAGGTGGATTAAGAGACGACAGGTGTGTTTCCATGCACCTCCGGGAGCTTATAATACAATCATGTGTTGACGATTCACGACTAAAAAGTGAAAATGTTATAGATGGTCATGAATCATTATTATAATGACATGTTTAAGCTATGATTGCAGACAACACCTCTGTAGTTCATCGAATGGCATAAAGAGGCCTACATCAAATATTGAACCTGGTGCCTTATAAATACAATAAAGAAAATAGAATATATATATATATATATATGATAACATATACGTAAAATACTCAAATGTGTGTAATAATTTGTAATTTATAATATAACATGTACAAAATAGTATATTTAGTGTGGAGTTTAAGATATTTTTTTCAGAAATAGATAATTGAATATACAGGTATATTATTGGATATCTTTAAATGATATGTGAGGCTGTTTAAATACTTGAGATATTCAGATTGAGGGCATTGAGAGAAGGCTGGACTTTGTATAGCTCTTCAAGAAGTGCATTTTCCAGAAAGCATTTCCAAACCATTTCATTTCCTCCACCTCCCTCCCTACTGATGCACAAATGACTTTGTCAGATTTTTTAAACTATACCTACCTTTTACCTATATTATCCCAATTTCTGTTGCTCTTGGTATTAAGTCCCCAAAATTACAACTTCTCAGTTTCTCAACATCAAACTGGGATGATTTCCTGTCTTGACCTATGCATTATAATCACATCATAGCATCCTCGTTGGGGGCAAAGCAGACGTACAAGAAGACAAAGTACACAAACTCCTCTGAGCCCAACTTATGTTACATCATAATTACTTTTCAAAAGTAATATTGATTATTAAACAATGAATGTGTGGTAATAAAACCCTACTCTGATCAGGAGAAGAGGTCAGAAGGAAAATCAATGCTGTGCTATACTTAGAGTTCTCGGCTAACAAAACAAGAGCTAAAGTGCGACAAGAGTGTCAGAACGGGTCAGAGAGCGGAGGAGTGAGCTATGTTGCAAGCTCATGACTGGCAGCACTATCACACTGCATATCCGGACACATTTCCTGTGTGGTTTTACTTTGGACATCATATTTCAAAATAGATTTGTATACATTTGTTCCTGTTGGGTTTTACTGGCATTTTTTACACATGCAAAAAAGAGTTGAAAAGAGAAGATTAAAGAAACCTCATATGATCTTGGATGTATTTTATTCTCAAACCAGTAACAAACACAACAAATATTGATCTGATAAGGTTACAGTATAACACCACAAATAAGCAAAACTCAGAGTACAATATGTCCACACAAAAATATACTTTTAAAGCTTGCATTGACAAGCAGTGGGATCTCTCTATTTACAGTAACATACAAACACCAAAAGAAACATGCATTCATTTGCATGCCTTCATTTGTATCGATCTCCTTCTAAAAAAGGCAATTCCTATCAGAAGCCTGTGTGCGGTTCACATAAATGAACCGATCTTCATTTCAATCTTTGAGAGAAAACGTTCCCGTCATCAACAGTGCTTTGCAGAAGCGTAACAATCATTTTATAAACAGTCTTTAGGGACAAACCCCGTACGGCTCCTTATTTAAGAGCTTGTGCATAACGATGACTGAACATGTGTAGGATGTGAATAATAAAGATAAAACAAGGACCACAGCATTATCTTAATACTGTCATTACAGTATTCTACAACTATATGATATATTATGAAAATGTTGTCATAACACCATTGAGAGGACAACTGAGAACAGTGAATTATCTCTTACTATGTGCATACTTCCTAATTTGAGCTTGAACATAGTTTTTGTCACCAAGTTTGCAATAAAGATGATAAAGAAAAGTAAAGAAAATGGTCAAACCCCAAACTATTCAACAATGTGCCGCAGGACAAAAAGAACACATCCTATATTTCACATATTGGCAATCTGTAACAGAAAACACACTCAAGCTTGTAAACTATGAAAAGTACAAAACATACAAAACTGACATTTCCGATACATATATGCTTTGTGATAATACATTCAACAATAATTCTTAAAAGCCAGAAACATTTTCTTTTACTCACAAAAGCAATATGAAATAGGAAAAATGTCTCGTTTTCTTTTCTTTTTGACCAGAGATTGATTTGACACAAGTCTGCAGACTTCGCCGTCAGGCTCAAAACACTCCTCTTAATAACTCAATTTGGTTGTCCCTTGTTTCAGAAATGTTTGCACTGCAGTAAGACACTTTAGTTATAAGCACTCTTATTTATTGTAAGAAGTGGTATTTTGCCTCATATTGCACGAAAGTACTGTAGGATTGATAGATTCTGTTTATTATTTGGAAGCTCAAAACAAGAAATGTGTAAAAAAAGCAACTGTTCAGTCCAGTGAGTATGAGCGTGTATGTATAAAAAAGAAAAACAGCAATAGAACCATAATGTTGCGTTCTTGTTCCTTAATTTTGGTTGAAGTGCATTAAGTCAGCCATGTGAATATAACTGACATTTGTCAGCTGTGGCTCTGTAGGAAGAGTGGGTTGTCCATCCGTCTTGATAACGAAGGCTTGGTAAGGCTCCCTACTAGGCCTAATTTAAAGCCAGGCAAAGGGGAGAAATCAATGCAATCCACCATGGGACAATAAGAAGGCCACAGGTGAATGCTGCAGTTGATGAGATTTGTACTGTGTGGCATCAGCAGCACATAATACACTATGAGTGTAACAGCTCAAATAGAGCAGCAAACTACACATGAATGCATTTATCCACCTGAACATAAAACAGATTTCCTTGCAGACTTCCTTTACATTAACATTCAATCATATTCAAACAAGGAAGTGCATCTTTAATATAGCCATTGTGATTGTTTGCATCTGATGTGGATTTTATCCAGATTCTCCTTGTGTTGGGGAGACAAAGTCACGTTGCCTCTTGGTAAGAACTACACAACAACCCATTTTTCATTAGATCGGTGACGTATTTAACTAACAAAACAAAATGGAAATCTAATTTCTATAATACAACACAGAAGTGCACCTGTAAAGTCCTTAAATGGCTTTAAAATAGATAATATTATCATCATACAAGCCACTAACATGCAAAGGCCTAAGAACAAAAGATGTGCCCTCATGTTAAAGGTAAAAACTAGTTTCCTGATGTTTAACGTTTAGAAGTTTGTGAATATACATCATCCCAAAGTGGTATTGAACTCAACCAAACTCGACGGATCACACTTGCACTTCCTCCCTCCAAAAGAACATGGGAGCACAGCCCATAAACATGAACAATAAAGCTTTTATGAGAGATTTTACAATAAAAGCATCGTTGATTGTCCATTGCAGTTGTGTGCAAGCGAGCTATAATCAAGGGAAATTGATGCTGGTCTTAAGGTCGTCATTCTCACCCCTGTGGTCCAGCTGGTTCTGGAGCTGAATGACCTGTTCCAGCTCTTTGATCTGCCGGTCCGTTTTGTGACTGACGAGTGTGCGGTAAAAGTGGATGGCGAACATGATGAAAACGAGTCCAAACGGCACCATGATGCAGGTGGAGGCGATGGCTGCGGCCTGACCAGAACTTAAGCTGCCGTTGTTGTCTTTGCTTTTAAGGGGCAAGAACTTCACCCAGCACAAGAGCATCACCTCAGTCAGGAAGAGCAGGGTGCCGATGACCGTGGAGAACGCCCAGGCCAATTCTATGTGGTGGTGCATGCGCTCGTGGGGAGACTCGTGGACGGAGTTGAGGTTGTGAACGTTGCTGACAGCCTCGAGATTAGGAAGGATGCAGGTGCTGATCATGAGGGCGAAGAGGTGTACTGCAACTAGAACTGTGGTGCAGGCACTGAAGGCTATCAGCAGCCCTGGAGGATACGTAAACTCCGGCTCCAGCTGTACCTCCACCATGGCAACCTGGGAAAATCATAGAAGAAAAAATTATCTTTTACACTTGATAATTGAAAATCAACTGCCGAAATCCTGTTAAGCCAGACTGCATCAGTTAGTAACACAATGAACATGGCTGTCATATGTATATGACTGTACATATTGTACATAAGAAAGTCTAATAAAGACCACTGTAATCACTCATTGTTCTATACTTGTTATCTCCATCTTAAAGTAAGGACTATGTAAATTAATGTAATCAAATAAAAGTATCAGGTGGGACCGTTTCTTCTAAAGCTTACCAAACAGCAGTTTGTGGTTACAAGTTAAGACGTAGGTGACATCAATAAGGCTATTTGAGGGCCTCTTGATTGTAATAAGATCAGGACAGCTGCATTATTGTAAATGCACCCATTGCAGACTGATTTGTACATCAACTATATGCATATCAAGCATTATGTGCATATAGACCAAAAAAGAAGACTTTTTCACAAATGGTGAAATAGAGTTTCCTGTAGAGATATGGACCAACGCATATCTGGCATGTTGTTTAATTATGTTGTTCAACACCACATTTCAGAAATAAATATGGTTATTTGTTTTTTGTATTTCAATATATGAAATTAGTATCTATTTCCACGTTGACTAAAACAAAACAATATCAAAAGATATTTAGTTTGAACTAAAATGCTGCTGTGCGGTCTACATGTTAGGGCGGAAGATTATCACAGACATGATGGTGAGTAGACGAGCCCTCTGGAGTTAAAACATCCGTCTTCATCCGTTAACATCGCACAGGTGCACCGTTGGAAAACACCTCGTGCAAAGTCACTCTTTTAAACAGTTTACGTCAGATATTGCGACCGTGGTCTTCTAACGTTGACCAACACATTTCAACACCAACACATTTCAACTCGGACGATAAACAGTATATACGAGACGTGCAGGAGCCGATAGTAGCCCTGCAAAGTGTCGGGATCTTCACACACCCTCGACAACTGTCAGCTGCGTCACAAACATATCTGCAGGTCATGCCGATGGCCTAAAATTTGAGTTTGAATCCATGCAGTAAATACACCGCCCGAGTGATAGGAAGACTGTAACTTACCATCGCGAAGCCGGACAACAGAGCCGAAGTGCGGCTGGTGGCTTTGAGCTTGGCTCGACTCAAGTACAGTTTTCTCCATGACAGAGCCTGCAGGGAGTGCTCGTTCAAGCTCATTCCGAAAGCTGCCGCAAGTTACTAGTCTCAGTTTTTTTTTTGTATAAATATGTTATGAACCCGTGCTGATTTACAGGCTGCCACTCGATGGAGTTGACAGATGAAAAGAACGCGCGGGGAAGTACAACGTCAAGAAAAAACCGCAACGTTAGATTCAGAAAACTATCATACTATGTCAAAACTTCCCTCCAGCAGCTGACCAACTCCGCCAGTCGATCGGGAAACACAATTACCCACAATCCAATGCTCCGCGCCAGCGCTGCGGCTGCAGTCCGCCTCCTTGTGCCAGCTATGTGTCATGAAGCTGGATTGATATGTGTCTTATCTCCTGAAATATGCCCCCAAATGATGCCGTTCACTATTGTGAAATTATGAATGCCGACACATCTGTTAGTGTGTTTATCAGAAGTGCACCCAGATCTTGATTAATGATGCAGTGTGAAATGCTCATTGTTATTAAACATGAATATATTGATATTTACGACTTTAATTAAGTATATACTGTCTGGAAGTAATGACTGTGACTGCTTTGGTCCAAATAATATGCAGGGACTATTAAATAAAAGGGTTTAAGTCAGTAGATCATGTTTGGAAAGTTAGCAATTTACACTGGCCCATGGATTGGTTATGCTTTAGTGTAATCCTTATTTTAGCACATTGCAATCTGATCTCACATATATCAAGTTTTAGATTTGGAAAGGACACTCTTTAATATTTCCCTGCACAGTCAGAAATTAAAATTTGAAGTGTTGTTGTCACACGTAGTTACTTGTAGAATTACAAGTGGTCGTAGCCGAAACAAGGAATGTTCAATGTGTCCCGGCGGAAAAACAGACCCTCTAAAATACAGTCTATAATGTAAAATATTAGCATACGTCCGACAATCAGTTTTCATAGAAGGCAAATTAATTCCCGAAATACACCTTTTAATTGTATTTTTTTCACAACAGCTTGAATAACCTTCCTTGACATTGTTCCTCATACAAATGTATTATTTTTTTAAACAAACAAACCGTCTGCCAAAACGTATTCTTCAGACTACCACTGGATGACGCCAGGGTGAGACATTTTAAAAGCTTTAGAATAGTGGTTGTACATGCTTCCTTATTATATCATCGTCAGTATATCATAAATAAAGCAATAACGAGGTTAAAGTCTCTCACCCTTAATTTGATTATCAACATCAGATCAACTTTGTGGCAGTGATCATTATACACTTGTAATACATTGATAGTCAGCCAATTTTAATGGAACAACATGTACTTGGAATTCAGCTCTGGCTTTTCTATGCGTGTGTCTGGTGTTCAGAAGGTGAAACCTGTTCAGGTGGACTGAAGTCAGACGAAGATATTTCCATTAGGCAACGACGTGTACACAATGCAAATAATCCTTACTGACATGACACCAACCTTACATTGTACATCTCTTTTAATAATGTAATTCAATGGCCTGCATTTAACCTGTACCAGAACTCCCTGACTCACTTCTAAGTGAAACAGGCGACGCTAAGACGGACGTATGTGGGAGTGAACCATCTTGTGTTTCCTGCTGATCTTTATTTCCTGTTGCATCGATGCTGCTATCAAGTCACACATTAATAATCGTTGTAACGTTTGTCAATATTTGTGCAACGCTACGTTTTGTATAGCCACCGTACTTATCTATTAAATACACTCCTTTACATGCAAAATACGTATATTATCACTATTATCTACCCTTTCGGTCGAGTATTTGTTTCGCTAACCTAAATGCTGTATCGTTTACGCGTAAAGTGAACAGGAAGTCCGCGTTTCCCGGGTTTCCCATGGCTCCTGAACACAGCACCATTTGCGACCAGCTGCCTCTGTGTTGGTGCGATGTGAGGGGGGGGGGGAGAATGAGCTAAGCTGGATGCTTGTTCAGCCATGTTAGTTTTCTCTGCTGTTCACGAACGATGAGAGAGAGGAGCCATGGCCTTGTCATTGAGCGGAGACGATGAGGAATATGATTCAGAGTCTGAGCAGGTCAGAGCTGCTACATTTAATTATGTGACCTCTGTGTATGCGCGCGTGTGTTTTTTATCAAATGTGTTGCGATGAAATAACACCTTTTGTGAGCGGAATAGTGTTTTTGTGTTGCTTCAGGTTAACGTTGGCTTCTCACCCGCTCTTCTTCTCCGTATTTAGTCGAGTTAAAACCACCTCCGTATACCGGGTTATAGCGGTGAATAACGTTACTTCGGTAAATATTGTGTTCACTGAGTTTATTTGGACTCGAGCTGCTTCATCGGAATCTAATTCCTGCACGTCCAAACGCACCGTGTCTTCTCCTCCTCGGACACCATCTATCATGTTAGCGTAACTGACCCACTTCGTACTGACCAGCTCTTAATGCACCTCTCATCCTGTTATTTGTGGCTGTGATCAGAACCTCTGTGTTCCCCATTAGCAGCAAAACAACTTCATGCTGTTTAAAGCTGTGATTCACACACGGACGTTTACCCCACGTATCCTTTGAGGAAGAAAAAAAAATGCATACTTGTGATTCATTTCCTCACACTAACTAAACTTGCCTCTTCACTCTGTGCCTTTAAGAAGGCTTTAGGCAAAATATTGTCTGGGCTGGGACCAAGGAGGGGGATGGGTTCAGGGAACAATGAAGTAGCTCTACTTCCAGTAGTTCCCAAACTGGGGTCCAGTGACCCCTCAAACCCCTGGAAGAAAAAACATAGTTGGCTTGATTACATCAGTATTTTGGCCACTTAGTCTGCATACGGTGCAGGAATATACAGCACATGTGATGTGTGCCTGAAGTTACACAACATATATTATTGATTGAGGAAAAAGTTTTCATTTGTGCTATGAAGTGCATTTATTGTGGGGTTCACTGCATGAACCCTTTCTAACCGGGCTTATTGGATATTGCACACGTCTCTGAAACACGAGAGGTGCTGACATAAGAGCCAGGTTCTTGTGCTTACACAATGTTAACACCCACAAACAGTTAATCAGAGAGGGTGTTTTGACCTCCTCTCTTGTGACACATCATTGAAGACAGGACTACGCACTGTTGTTTGTGATGAGACCTACTGTAAATGAGCAACAAATGATGAACCCTGTGACTTCCTCCCTCTGCAATCCACTCTCGAGCTGAGTCAGAAGACTGCGCTGAATATAGGCCATGTTTTTGTTCGCAGACCTCAGGAACCAATCCCAAATTCCTGACATATTACTGCACAGTTACAGTGGAGACGGGTCAGCTGATAGCTGCGACCATGCTCTGCAATGTGCTCTGGTGTTTTTGTAATTTTGTACAGATTGAACTAGGAATGTAGATGTCGGAGATCTTTAGGGAATGGAAGCAGTGTTTTACTATTTGTATTTCTACTTTGCATGGACACTTAACTCTTAGTAGCTTTGTTCAGGGCCTGGCGTTAGATATGATTTTTGTAAAACGGTTGTCTCATGCAAGGTCAGGAAAATTATGATTTTGCTGAACAAAAACACATTGTGCGATGTTGACAGTCAACCACCCTGCAGCAGCAGCCGCCCTTCCTTTAATGCTTCCTTCCCACATTTCCACAGTAGTCTGACGGATTTATGGAAAGCCGTCGAATGGATTATTCCCTCTCCACTAAATTCTCCATCGCTATCAGCGGGCAATACGCACAGTCTTGTGCTGGGAAATTATACAATTTAAAAGAAACTAAATATTTTCCTGATCAAAAAACCCTTACTAATCTAAGATGGGTTGTCACAGTCAGCAGAATCAGGGCTGGTTTCTCTTCTCTTTTGAGGAAGTCTCTCTGGCTGCATTAGTGTGATTGTCGTTAGCCTGGGACGTCTTGTTCTATTTGCATCTGGCGTTACCTGTCTGACCTGTACACACTCTCGCATTGTTATTTGGGAATGAAATCTGCTTGTACTGAAGTGCTACGCACCAGTAATTATCAGTAGTAGAATGATGATAAATGACATCAGGAAAGTGTTCAGAGCCTTGCATTAAATCCTCCTTTGCGCTTATTTTTATCCATCTCGAGCAGTCGTCTATTCAAACAGTTGCCACCAGCAAGGCAAACGTGTTGCCACGGTAACCTCCTCTCCTGCTAGAACAAGAATCACTAATGGTCTGTGATTTGTCTTATTTTCATAGCGCTTTACCTTCCTGCCATGGCAACAGGGAAGTGTGTGTGTGTATGTGTATGTGTGTGTGTGTGTGTGTGTGTGTGTGTGTGTGTGTGTGTGTGTGTGTGTGTGTGTGTGTGTGTGTGTGTGTGTGTGTGTGTGTGTGTGTGTGTGTGTGTGTGTGTGTGTGTGTGTGTGTGTGTGTGTGTGTGTGTGTGTGTGTGTGTGTGTGTGTGTGTGTGTGTGTGTGTGTGTGTGTGTGTGTGTGTGTGTGTGTGTGTGTGTGTGTGTGTGTGAGAGAGAGATATCCATGTTGCCTTTTCTCTTATTTATGCCCGTGAGTCACACACAGAGGACATGTATTCAGTCGGAGCTGTGAGACTGGAGGCACGTTTGTCATCATATAAACGTGTTTTGGATCCGATAACTTCTGGGATATTTTAAGATTCCAAACGCTAATATTGAAACCATTATTCAATTCCCTCCATCAACAGAAGTATAATCAGATTTTCTTTTAAGAGTCCATTCATCCTTCAATCGCTGGTTGGTTTCAGCTTCTCCTATTAATATCTTTGTAAATTGATCATTTTGCAGGCAAGTAATTGTCAAAAAGCAGCAGAAACAGACTGTCCTGATTAAAATGAAGAGGAACGAGTCGGTTGCATTTTGTGTTAGGAGTTATGACGCATATCAGGCATCAGTTTGACATCGTCCTCATGGTCAGATCCTCATTTGATGGCTACCGTATTTGTTCTGTACATAAATAAACTGGTTTATCTCTTAATTGCGTGGCTCTCGTCTAACCTCCCATCCCTCTCTCTCTCTCTCTCTCTCTCCGTCTTGTAGCAGCGAGCGGCCAACCGGCCGAAGTCGAAGGTGGGGACGTCGTCGGCCGTTAAGCTGCCGTCCAACCGCAGCTCGTCCGGAGCGAGACGCCGGAGGACGCGATGTCGGAAGTGCGAAGCGTGCCTCCGGAGCGAGTGCGGAGAGTGCCACTTCTGCAAGGACATGAAGAAGTTTGGCGGGCCTGGGCGCATGAAGCAGTCGTGCATCATGAGGCAGTGCATTGCGGTAAGTTTGGCGGCGTATAGGAAGCATTCGCGCGCACATTTTCCACCAATACAAATATTTAGTTCCCGTTTTCAAACATCAAAACAATGCGCCGTCACAGTTTCTCCAGGCTGGTTTGTTGAGTCGAATGTACTCATTCCTTCGTGTTCTCTTTGTTCACGCAGCCGGTGCTGCCTCACACGGCGGTGTGCGTGGTGTGTAAGGAAGCGGGGAAAGAGGACACGCTGGAGGAAGAGGAGGACAAGTTCAATTTCATGCTGATGGAGTGCTCCATCTGCAACGAGATCGTCCATCCCAACTGTCTCAAGGTACGGAGGGCCAGTTGAATAACTTCACCTGCGCCGAGTCACTCGCTCCGTGACTCACTTGTGTTGAATCAGTGTGCAGGAATCCCAGATGATTGTAAGTCACACAGTGTGAGTGACTCAGACATGTGGACTGCAGTCACTGAGGCATGTGGTGTTGTTTATAGAGCTGAACAAACTCATCATTATTGTGTGGCTCAGAAGATTTGACGGCTTAAACGTGTTCGAGGATCTGACTCCCGCCACATGCCTGAGAATGCAACTAATCGAGTGTAACGATATTTACCGAGTCATCAAAAATGTAGAGCGAGACATTTGACCGAACTAGAACATTTAGTTACATAAAGACTCTAATGTAAAGCAGCACACACCCTGTTTGTAAGCAGGCGAGTCCAAGCTTGGGCAAACCAGTTTTTCAGACGAGCACTGTCGAGTTGTTTAGCAGCCAGCAACAACGTGAGATATTCAACCACAACAATAAACAGCAATTTTCACATTATATCTCTTCAGAGGTACTTGTTCAACTTTCTGAAGTCGGAGCCTTTAACGTAACTTCCCTGTTTAACGCTGGAAGCGAGCGTCTGCATGTCAGCTGAGGTTAAACTGTGCTAACTTGCCGAGCAGGACCACATCACAACAGTGACTTTCACTTCCTTTGTATTGTTAGTGTTTAAAATAGGACACCGTTTAAACGTGTTGTTCTTGTTGAAACGCGCTTCATTTCCTCGTCGGTTCGTCAGGTGAGCGATGCCTCGGGAGTGGTGAACGACGAGCTGCCCAACTGCTGGGAATGTCCCAAATGCAACCATGCTGGGAAAAGTGGAAAAGTGAGTACAAATATGTGTGAGTCAGTAGATATCTTAGGTTATGTAACTGTGTACTCGGGGTGTGTTGGAAGTGTGTAAATCAGTAAAACAATTTGTTCTTAGTCCAGGTATTACTCATATAGATAACAGATGCTTTCGTTATTCAGGTGTGTGTGCGTGTGCGCGTGTGTGTGTGTGTGTGTGTGTCAGCTTGCCACTTCCTGTTTATACTTTTCTAGTTTGTGAAAAGCCTTCGCACGCCTCGTCACAGAATCAGGAAACCACCGACTAACGACGCTCTTCATTAATCCTCAGGCGCGGTCGTAGTACGGTCGGTTCATCCGCCCGCGATAGGCTAAAGGTATAAAGTTGTCTCGCAATTTTTGTCCCCCTTGGTGTTGAAGCAAAAGAGGGGGCCAGGGTTCAAGTACGCCTCCAACCTCCCCGGCTCTCTGCTGAGGGAGCAGAAGCTGGTGAAGGAGGAGGGGGACGCCGCCGCCGCCGCCGCCTCCGCCTCCGCCGCCGCCGCCGCCGCCAAGAGGAGGCCCGACCGGGAGGAGACGCCCCGGTACCGGCCCGAGGAGTCCCTCCACCGGCAGCCGCCGCTGCTCTCCCCCAGCAACCTGCCGGCCCGGCCCCGGCCCGAGGACAAACTGAGGAAGAAGAGGAAGCTGTTTGACGATGACGACGAAGAGGATCTCGGCGTGAGGAAGAAGGTTTGTGTCGTTTATAGAGTGACTGATTGAATTTGAGACCTTTTGCATGTTTTTGTAAGTATCTGTAAGTGATTCTCATCCCTTTTTTTTTTTTTTTTTTTTTTTTTTTTCTCCTGAAGGAAAAGTCCGATGTTCCTTACTTTTCCAAACTTCTACACCAAATAAAGACCGAAGAGGATGACGACGATGCATATTACGAGGAGGAGGAGGAAGATGGAAGGGGGCCTCACCCCTTCCGGGGTGTAGAGAGGAGAGGGCGTTTTGGAGACACGGAAGAAGAGGGGGATGAAAGGGACTCCAAGAATGCACTTTTGAACCCCTGCATTAAAACGCCGGTCGGAGACAGCGACCAGTCCCTCAGCAGCTCTCCGCAGGCCGGCCCCAGCAGCGAGGGCGGGAGCGAGACCCAGGAGAGGGGGCCGTGTCCCAAAGCGCGCCGCAAGCGCCGCTTACCGAACCGCGAGCTGAGTCGAGAGCTGAGCAAAGCGCTGAACCAGGAAATCCAGAAGACGGAGGACTGCCTGGCCAACGAGAACCGGCAGCCTCTCAAGGTGGAGCCGGAGACGGAGAACGAGGAGCCCAAGAGGATGTTCCGCAACGGCAACGAACTGGCGGACCAGAGGACCCACCTCAAGGCCAAAGAGATGAACGGGACCCCCTGGGAGCTGCGCCACTTCTACCCGAGCCAGATCACCCCGCTGGGCTTCAACCGGAGCACGCCGACCAACCGGCCGGTGCCGCCGCACTCCCCGCCCAAGTGCGTGCAAATGGAGCGCCACGTCATCCGGCCGCCGCCGATCAGCCCGCCTCCCGACCGACTGCCTCTGAAAGACGGGAAGACGCACGTGATACAGCGCGAGGTCTGGATGAAGATCTTCGGCTACCTGACGCACCAGGAGCTGTGCGTCTGCATGAGAGTCTGCAAGACGTGGAACAGATGGTGCGTGCACAGCTCTCACGACACGGAGCGGGAATAATCCAACTCAAATAATGCTGCACAAAATGTACAAACTATTTAAAGAAATTATTTTGAATGCAAATCCTTGTTTCTTGATGTCCAGGTGCTGTGATAAGAGACTTTGGACCAAGATTGACCTCAACCGCTGCACCTCCATCACGCCACTCATGCTGAGCGGGATCATCCGCCGACAGCCGGTGTCTCTGGACCTCAGCTGGACCAACATTTCCAAGAAACAATTAAGCTGGCTTATTAATAGATTGCCAGGTACCTAACCATAAATGATTATTGATCTTTGAGCAGAGGCAATTCTCTCTCTTGTTTTGTTTCTCTCGCGTCAGTATTTTAAAGTGTGTGGTTTTTTTTTCAGGTCTGCGAGTGCTGCGGTTATCGGGATGTTCTTGGGCCGCGGTGTCTGCCCTCTGCACCTCCAGCTGCCCGCTGCTGCGCACCTTGGATGTCCAGTGGGTGGAGGGGCTCAAGGACCCCCAGATGAGGGACCTCCTTTCACCCCCCACTGACAACCGACCAGGTAACTCACCGAAAACAAGCACCGCCATGGATGTTTTTTTAATTTTGTATTCCTGCCTTCCATGCTTTAATGTATTTATGTTGACTCTTAGTGATTACTTCACTAAGTGGTCGTAATGGTTAACGTTGCACACGTTACCTACCCAGTTCAGACTCCAAATTAGAGGTTATTTTCTGTAAAACTGATAATTTCTCTGGAAAAAAAACAGTTTTTTTGTTTCCCCTCAGACCTTCTTTTTGATTGAGAACTAAAAACACTGGTTTAAAAAAAGAGTTTATTGCAAGTTGGAGGATAACATAAGAGACTCCTCATTTGCAACTTTTAGCCATCCTACAGATCCTTGTAGACTGCACCTGTTGTCCAAATACTGATCTGCGATGTTTCTTACGTGACCGACAGGTCAGCTGGATAACCGCTGCAAGTTGCGTAACGTGGAGGACCTGCGCTTGGCGGGACTCGACATCACCGACACGTCTTTACGTCTCATCAGTCGCCAGATGCCCTCTCTGTCCATGCTGGACCTGAGCTACTGCAACCATATCAATGACCAGTCGGTTAACCTGCTGACCGCAGCCGGGACCACGACCAGAGACTCCCTCACAGATATCAACCTGTCAGGTGAGACGGTAGGACACAGCAGTAAGCGTCCTCAGATCAGTTTTTCCAGAGGAAGCTGTCGCTATGTTGAGACCACGAAGTCTGAGTTTCATCCTCAGTCATCCATGACATCTTTTATAAAGACAGGATATGCCTAATTAAGATCCAAAGACATCAGAATAAAAGGTAAATGAATTGAAAGGGAAGAAACTGATTGCCTAGGACATGTTTATTGTCCCATAAGTAAGATTTTCACACATTTGGGATGGGATATGGTTCACAGGGGAAGTTGTAGAATCGTTGTAAGTTGAGTCGGTCCAGCAGGTCCCGTTTCAGGAGAGCCCAAGGGGGAAAGACGGGGGCCGCTCCAGAGTTTGGTTACATCATTTTCATTTGCCCTACTTTCATAATCTACACATATCTGTTAATGTCGACGTTATGCATCAAGAGAAAGATGAAATGACCTAATCAGGGAAGTTTCTACAGTTGCCCTTTTTCTTTTTACATACCAAATTTGTGACAGATCTTTTTGTTCTCTCTGTTTTCTTTTAGTTTGTAACCGAGTCACAGACCATTCCCTAAACTTTTTTAAGCGCTGTGGAAGCATCTGTCAGATCGACCTTCGCTTCTGCAAGCAGGTGACCAAGACGGCCTGCGAGAGGTTCATCGCCGAGATGTCCGTAAGTGTACCGTTTCGACTGAAGGAGGACAAACTGCTGCAGAAGACGAGCTAGTTCCCGACCGGACAACCCTCCATGAAAGACTGTCTTTGCACTTAAAGGAACACGTTTTTCCTTTTTTAACTGGTCCTGTGGTAACAAACTGAAAACGAGAGACGGATTCCTGGACTCGAGGAGGTGACGAACATTCACTGGACAGAAAAAAAGAGGAAACGGCATGCATGTATTTGTGTTGCGATTGTACTTTTATAAAGACGTGCTTGTATTTGAGTTTTTGGGTCGTTTTATTTTTTATTCTTTAAATATTTGAAGAACGCAGCATTTTTATACGCGCATAATTTCACAAGTTTCAGTGTCTCGGGGTGGGATGAACATCACGGAGAGAGACGGCATGGCATGTGAACTGAAAGTTGTCCCTTTTCTCAGTTTGCCTTCATACAACAGTGTCTTCTATGTGCCAAAATCTGTATTTAACATAAATGTAACTTTAGTATCAGGCAAAAAAAAAGCTGTACAGCAATACATTATCATAACTACTTCCCAAATATTTAGAATGTATATTTCCAGAATGATAAAAACAAAGCTATCAAATTTAATATTCCTGTCACACCCTCATGTCTTCACTTACCTTAATACTTTTATGAATTGTTGAGTGTTGTGTTTAACAGGCTTTTTGCCAACATTTCAACTTTAATTTATTGATTTTTATTTTTTTATTTTTTCAGTCTGTATTTATTCACTCAATAAGAAACTTCACTTGGATCTCTCAGCGCTCGGGCAAATAATGCTTGCAGATCCTTCATGGAGCTGGTTTGAGCCGCCGACACCCAGAAGTCGGCGGCAGGAAGTCGCACCCATGGCAACGCGGGACTCACGATTTACCGAACGGACGATCTATAACGCAGTCGAGCTCGCAGGTGTGCTTTTCCAAACTGGTTCCAGAAACACTTTTGCATATAACTAATTTGGATATGTTTAAATAATAACTCCATACAATAGGTGTTGTGTGTATCTTGGGGTGTGTTGTGCTGTAACCTATCACCTCAGGTGAATGGGATAATGTTTATATTTGTAAATCCAAAAGCTAAGTGCTTATATGCATTAAAAAGAATTTCATTTGTACCAGCTCTGAGTCTTGTCGGTTTTCTATTTGAAGCAGATGTCACATTTTGCAGCGGTTCACGTGAAACCTCGGAGGTCACAGCCGCGGTGGGGATTGGAGGGATTTGTAGCGATGCTCACCGCACGGCTCAAGAAATAGAAATGTTGATTCCCAAATGATTTATCTGATATCTGCTCCCCGGACTGAGGCTGCCACGTGGTTTTGATTGACACGTCTCTCCAACTCCTGGATGGATTGACAGCGGTCTTTAACACCTGTCAGAATTCCTGCAATACTAAATGCAGACGTGCTAAACTTAAATAGTTAAAGAATGAACACCGGCGTGTTAGCGATTAGCTTTTAAAGATCAAAGCATCGCCTGTGAAATATTTAACTATCCCGAAACTCAAATAATTACAATGATATAGAACACCTCCCATTAGACGAGCTAAAACCAGTGAGCTGTAGTTTAATCATGGTGTTGTTTTAGCACTAATTACTACTTATTTCATGAGGTAATACAGGTAAACTGATTGGAATGCATCAATATACAAAAACAGACTTTAATTAAAATCTTTAATTACCAAAATAAAAAGTTGAACATTCCCACAATACAAAGACCAAACCGTGCACACAATTGCACCCTTTCTCAAGAAAAGTGCAAACGGCCCTGCTACTGCACATGATTGAAGTGGGAATCTTTACTCTGAATAGCAGCAATGTTGTACAGGACAGAGCTGGATACTTCTAGACGGACAGGATTGGGGGGGTTGATCGGTAAAGAAGGCGGGGTCAACGTTACAGGTTCTGGTCATGCTCTGGATCAAACCATTTGACAGGAAAATGTAACTGATAATAAAACTAACCCATTCCCAGGGACATTTCAATAATCTGATATGACACCATTTAAATCAAATGGGAGAAGAAAAAGAAAAGAAAAAAAAATATATATATATATATATATACACACAAATCTCTAATGGATCATTCTATGCAAATGTACATTAGCAATCATTTCTCTACACCTTCTCTATACCACAGGTGTCAGTAAACTTGTCGCTATATCTTTGAATAGTTAGTTCAATACTCCTACGTAAGAGAAAAATAAACAACGCATGAAGTCACTTAATTTCAATCCCAACAATATACACAACACAAATAAAAAAATAGACATTCAGAGTTTCACATCCACAGTTCAGCTGGGAAACACGGAAGATGGTTGGATGAGTTAGCACCGGTTGTCTTCGCTCTCGTCGTGAGACGCATGCGACAGTGGACGTTAGCTATTGCTATGACAATCTTTGAATGCCCGTTTTAATGTGCTATGGATGACAATATGCACTTATATAACAAATAAGTGAATATAATTAATAACGCATTGATTTAATCATAAATCCGCAATATCCTTGAGTAGCAAAGGCAAAGCCTCTGCTCCTGTGGGCTGAGCAACACTAAGTTAACAAGCTCACTGATTTCTCCACCGACTATTCAGCGCATTCACGGGGGGTAGAAGCAAAAGGGCCAGATGATCCATTATTTTAGTCACACGTAGTGTCGGTTGTAAAGAGAGATGCTCCGAAGCTACAGTTCACAGGCAGATCTGAGGATGACGAGTTGCGTTTGAAAAGACTGTACACACATTCTTTGCTTTGAAAAATAATGCCAAAAAAGCAAAACAGACACTTCTAAATGAACCGATCTGAGATGTGTTTACTTGAGAGTTGACCAGTCGGCTCCTCCGAGTGAAACTGAAGACAAATTCATTTGAAAAACACATGTCAAACTTTTTTAATGTGCAAATAATATGAGGGTTGTTTATAATACAAACAGAGCAACCACAAAATAAGCCCTTTTGGGGATCCAACGGTTATGAGCTGCATGGTAGGTGTAAGGTGCCGTTTCACTGCGTCGTCGCAGCGATGCATTAAGACTTGAAGACGTGCACGGCCCTCACGACGTACTGCCTGCAGATCGGGCACTCGTTCATCCTCTTGCCGCACTTGGTGCAGGTGACCATGTGACCGCACTCCAGGAGGACGCAGTCGATCATCGAGTCCATGCAGATTCTGCAGAGATTGTCCTCTTGGAGGATCGTCAGCGGACCCTTTACGCCGTCTGATGAGGGGACAGGCGGGTGACTGGACATGTCGGGAAACTTTTAACACGGCGCAAGAAAAGAATACAAAATCACATATCATGCACCGAGGAGGGCCAAAGGGCCGGCAACGCACTTTGTTGCTTAATAAAAAAAACACCTCATCTTATCCAGTGAGCCCAATCTTGAGGTAAGGTCATGCTCACAGCCTCCTCCAAAAGGTCACCGTCTGTTATGGCTATGTGTCACGGTGTTTCTGTGATGACCACACGGTCATTATCAGTTGACGCGTGCTGGTACCAGACTGGATATATACACAGCTGACATACTGCAGCTCTCAGTGTGATGCGCGTCACACGTTAAAGGACATGAGGAGATTCAAATATCCAACATACAAATGTATGTTGTGGGAAATGACTACATTATTTCACTTCCAGAAACCCTCCCGCTAAATGCCATTCCACAGGGAGGACCACCCACCAGGATGTCACAGAGAGGATAGTGGGATAACGAATGAGGATGGGTTCCCGGTGAATACAGCCGCGGTGGCAACACCGTTCGTATGATGGAGAGGAGAGGCACAGATGGGGCATGTGACCACGGCAACTGTGGCAAGGAATCTATAAGCCTTACCTCCAATGGGCTTGGTGCAGATAGGAGGGGGGAGGGGCTCCACTTTAGTGTGGGAGGAGTAAAGCAGGCAAGAGACATAGCATCATGATTCTGAATGAGAAAACTCATTTGAATGACTCCGCTTGCGATTGGTGCAACTTATTGTATTTTATTATTATTACGGCCTACAGTATATCATATTGTCAGAAAAGGCAGAGCTTCTTATGTTTCTATGTTTAAAAACAGGACATGGTTTCCAACACTGGCACCGAAGACGGTGCACACGAAATTGAGTGACAGCTTACCTGTGTTTACAGTAGTGCTCACATTTTCCACTGCAAGAAAAACAAATAAAAATGACTTTAGCAACTGACAAGCAACAATTATTAGATAACATCCTGTATTATGTTTAGTATATGCATTGCATAGTAAATCCAACTAATATACACTACTGTTCAAAAGTTTGGGGTCACTTAGAAAAAAGAAAAAAAGCACTGTTTTTTCCAATGAAAATGACATAAAATTAATCAGAAATACACTATATACATAGTTAATGTCGTCATGACTATTCTGTTTTTTAATGAAGTCTCTACAGAGGTGTATAGAGGCCCATCTCCAGTGTTCTAGTGGTACATTGCGTTATTGCCTTAGAAGACTAGCAGAGGGTTAGAACACCCTTGAAACCCTTTAAAAAAGAAAAGTATAACTTTTTATTTTACATTTTCCTCAAACAGATTATTCCTTGACATTGAAACCCTTTTTATGTGAGCACAGCTGAAAACAGTTGTGCTAGTGAGAGAAGCTCTAAAATTGGCCTTCCTTTGAGCGACAAGTTTGAAGAACAATATTAATATTTCAAATGAAAATCATTATTTCTAATCATGTCAATGTCTTGACTATATTTTGTATTAATCTTGTATTCATTTAATAAATAAAAGTGTGAGTTTTCATGGAAAACACAAAATTGTCTGGATGATCCCAAACTTTTGAACGGTAGTGTGTGTATATATATATATATATATATATATATATATATATATATATATATATATATATATGAATTATAGCCAACAACTGAAACTAAAGCACAGAGTATGTATTTATTTCATACGCACATGATATCCTGTTCTCCTCCGTCTCTCTGTACAGCCGGTTGACGCGCTCCACCAGCTCCCACTTCTCGCAGCACCCTGAGTAGTTGACAAAGTTCCTGGCGAGGATCTCCTTCAGCTGCCGGACAGAAAGACCCTCGATGTCCCTCAGACTGGAGAGGTCTGAGAGAGACGCCCTGGCGCGACGTCGCGTCTGAGGACTGACCTGAAGGAGCACACATCCAGTGATTACAGACTAAACAAAACTGGACCTTGAGATTCCTAAAACAAACATGGGAGATTAGCCTCATGCAAAACAGTGACATGCAGGGACAAAGATGTTGTCGTGTTCATTCAGACAAACGCCCGACTACTTGATACTTCTCGTGATCGAAATTCTCTTTTTCATTGCCGATTCTTTAAAGCACTTTGACAAAATTGTGACATTTGAAGTATATTAAGTGTTGTAATCTGCACTCCCAAACTCTTATGGCTTTTGTGTTTTTCCTTCAGATCCAGCCAAGACAAAGTAAGGATCATCTTATTTTGAGTCCCTACATTGACTTCCTTGCACTCTAGAAGATCCACACAATATTCAACAACATAATTGAGATGCAATTGTCAATACTTGGCATAAGTATGATTTCATAATGACAGCAGGACATCTGATCACCTCAGTTGTGCGTTCACTCGCGTCCAAGTTGAGGAGAGACACAGATGTGGCATCACCGATATCCTGAAACACAACAACAACAATGACGAACATTAGTGCGCACAACACGCAAGGAAGCAGCCAGTAACCAGAGGATCAGGATTAGACAATATTCAGCTCCCTGACACCTTGGGAACAACAATGTCTCATACCTTCCACTCATAGTGGGCTTACTGCTCCCTAAGCAGGCCAAGTACAAGTATTTATAGTGGATCCCAGCTGATGGAAGCTGAGCTCCTTTTCAGTGCTAGCTGCGGTGCTTCCTGTTCTTTCATTTTTTATTCTCCTGCTTTTTTTAAATCCTGAGCACCTTTTATTTAGCTGGCTTACACATTTTAGTAATGAAAGGAATGAAAGGATGGGCAAAAACCCTCACTTGGTTATTTTTGTCAAGCGGTTCCCAAGGTCTCAGTTGTGACAGCTTGACAAATATATCAGCCTGAAGTGATGACGTAATGTATGAGATCTGCAAGTAAAAAAATCGAATTTGTTGTTCCTCCAGGCCACCAGTATAGAAAACCCAAACTTCAAAGTAATTATTCTATCTGCCAAAATGAGTTTTAAAAACAAACTAGAAGGGCCATGTGATGACTGAGAAACTAGTCATCAACATACTTCTGGGTCTCAACAAATGATTACAAGGATATGGCTGATGCCTGGTGGTATTAAAAATCATATCTAAAGTCAGTCCCAACCTGGTTGGTATCAGAGCTATCACTCCTGCTGAGCTGCTGCTGCTCCTCTTCCTCCTCCTCTTCCTCCTCCTCCTCCTCCTGGGAGGCGACGAATGCAGACAGCTCTGAGGCCGACTGTGTGGTAGAAGGAGTCGGCGTATACAGGGAGCGCGAGTGGAGGCTGCTCATGTCAGGTTCCTCCTCTTCCTCAATTCCTTGGTGACAGAGCACCAAGTTCACCAGGTCTTCTTTTTCCCTGCAGGTATCGGTGGGGATGTTACGAAGCAGCAGGTACTGACGCAGGTCCCTGACTCGTAGGCGCATGAGCCGCGGCCGCTGAAAGGCTGTTGCTTTAAGCAAATGGCATGTGGCACAATTACGCCGATTCTCCTGAAGCACCGAGCACAGAGAGCAGAAGCTCTTCTTGCAGTCGCAGCAGATATACTGCAGAGACAGAAGGAGAACAACAAGGGAATGAAAATGAGGCAACTTCAGATTGGACCATTAGTCAAAACTGCCTGAAAAAACAACTCTGCATTTGACATACAAATGTCGCCAAATGTTTTTAAATGAACCCCTTATTTTCAAATACCAACTTTAAAATCATAATATGACATTCAGAAGAGGAAAAGAGAAAGAGAACTATTATTTAACCGATTACTGGAACATATATCAATGCAAGGAGACCTTTCCTTCCTTATTCAATCACTCACATCTCCTCTAGCTCTCCAGGCACAGAGAAATGAGAAGGCTCATATCTTTTAAGTGACAAACATCAAACAGTAATAAATGCAAGACGTGGGATTAGACTGGCACAGTGAGCGCGTGAAGCACAGGGTTCAGACAAAAGGAGACCCAGAGTCATACATGAACATGAGCACTGAAGATATTAAAGAGCAAAAGCGGTGTTCATCTGCCTCTGAAATCAGCCGGAATGGCACAGCCTATTTATTAGACATTAGAAGACTCTGGGTGCAAATTGTATTAGGTTTCCGCTTTTTCTTCTTCTTTTTGTGTAGGTATCACTAAGACATAAGTCGAAGATTAATTTTACTAATAATTAGGGTTTATGCTTATACAAGCTAAAATAATTTCACTTTTAAATAAATTGGCTGGACAACATAAAAAATATGAACACCCATTACGAATGCACACGGGAAATCGAGTGTAAAACATGCACTCCATCTAAAATGCTACAGCCAATTGTATAGCAAGTAATTAGTTACTTAAAATGTTAATCTAATATCCCCCTCTGCACAGTCATTTTCCTTTCTCAATAAGTCAGTGCACTAATTAACACATGCTGGTATCACACAGAACAGCTGGATAGTGACACCTACCTTCCTCTTAAATACGGAGAAGGCCTGACCACAGCCCTTGCATACAAGACTGGGGGTCCCTGAGCTGGGGGGCGGGTATGTAGAGTACCCCGCACTGGGGGCGAATCTGAAGGGTCCAGCACCGGACCCAAATCCTGGTTGCTGGCCTCTGACGGCCCCAGCACCCATGACTTCATTCAGCAGACCACAGCATGAAGCCCACATGGACGAGGCCCCTGCCTGGCACACAGGAAACACCGGAATGTCAGTATTCCTCATTCTCACCTTCATGTTGTGTAGACTTTACAGTATGAACAGTGTCTTCTACATGAATGCGTGCCGATAGCATCCTTCATGCACATGGCCACCCCACCAACATATAGACTATGGGGGCTGATTATAGACGAGGTAGGTTAACTAACTAAACGACTTGAAAACAATGAAGCACAAACCATGCAGACCGGTGTTGCGGTTTAAGAAGCTAACGTGTTAACTGGAGACTTTGAACCAAACGCATCCGTTGTTGTCGTAATTTCAGACAGCTGTTGACAAAGGGAAGCGAACAAGTAGCTGCCCCTCGTGGATGCCGCATTGTTTAATTTGTATAGCATGTATTATGTATTTGGGAGGGTTTGACATTGTATTACATAATCAAACCAAGCGGCATTCACTAAGACAGCTATACGTGTTCTATATGCTAACGGACGTAACTACGACAACATCGGACGCGTCAGCTGAAAAGTCCCCAGTTAACAGGGTCGCCTGTTAAACCGAAACACCGGAAGTGCAGATTGCTAGAACTGTCAAAACACTGCAGTAGAGCAAACGAAACCATTAAGCTAACATTAGCTGCACAGTTTCAATATGTTTAATCGTCAATGTGGTGAGATAGCGGAAACATAGACGCACATTCAAATAAATGTACCCGATTCATTTCAAGCTTAACGTCACGCGGAAGTCGAGGTTACGTGACGGCCAGCCCCGGTGGACGTTATGAGAGTTTAGATCCCGAACGCGGGCCCCGTAACGCGACATGAAGCTGCTCGAGCTAACGGAGATTTTGGAAAGACAACGGCACCTTCATTGCAGCTCCGGCGCGTCTAGTGAGAAAGTGGAGGCTGACGGTGTAAACATGGCGAGGTGGTGGAGCGTCACTTCTAATCGCCTGAACGCGTCTTGGACTGAAGTGACGAGAGCGACGGCCACGACCCGAGCGTCGCTAGCTGCTGCTGCGGCTTCGTCCTGGTGCAGCTCAGCAGGGACATAGTTCTGCTGCCCTCCTCAGCTCGTATGCAGAACTGAGTGGAGTCCACTTGAGATAGACTTGTGTTTCGCAAAACTTAGACCAGTCTCTTTATACGGCTCTGGTCCCCCATACAGGGTTCGTGCGGTCATGGGAAACATGAAAAAGCCATGCAATTTTAAAACGGTCATCTCCAGGCGTGGAAAAGTAATGGAAACAAATTAAATCATAAAAGTATGGGGAAAAGTCATGGAAATGTTGTTATATTCACATGTTCATTTACTCTGAGTTTGAAATAATTGATGTTTTTTTAAAGCAAGACGCTCATAAACGCACAACATTTTCTAAATTGTTCATACCGAGATTTCAGTTTGGTCGTGGAAATTTGGTTTAAAGTTATTGAAAAGTCATGGAAATCCATTGGTCAAAATGTGTAAGAACCCTGCGATAAACCCTTCTAGAACTGAACCAACCCTGATACATAACCCATTGTTCTTCATGGGAACACTATTTGACGAGGGTACAAACTTAAACACAACACTGGTGTAGGCACCAGAGGGGCTTGGTGTCCTATACCTTTACAGGAAACGGCCTTCTTTCTAAAATGTTTCTATTCACTCTATTGGTTGATATGCACTTCCCAGTGGCTTCTTACCTAGAAGGAATCCCTCCATGAATAAACAATCCTTAAAACCTCAGGATTGTATTCTCATCTTGTGGAGGTGGGAGCCCTCCACCTGTTTTCCTCTTCTTCCCCACAAGCTGCAGTCCTGACATCCCGTGTAACGTGGCAGTGTAATCTCATTCAGGGAGCAGAGACGCACAAAGCAGTCAAGCAGACCAATTGTGCTCCATTGTCACATATGGTGGATTGTGATTATCCTTACTTCGTCAGACACAATGTCATGAAGAAATTGCTTCCACATCCACCCTATCACAATAATGTCAACTAGCATGTATGGAAAACTATTTAAAAGGTTCCGTCTTTTTTCAGAGACCTCTC
This sequence comes from Liparis tanakae, assembly GCA_036178185.1. Taxonomy (NCBI): domain Eukaryota; kingdom Metazoa; phylum Chordata; class Actinopteri; order Perciformes; family Liparidae; genus Liparis; species Liparis tanakae. The sequence goes on from CM070094.1 coordinate 21,063,007, forward strand.
CCAAAGGGAAAGTAATGCATGGACAAACTTGTTCCTATTTTGGATAGAATTAACTAATGGGTCACACTATTCAATTACAAGGCAGAAACTTTAGTCCCGCAGCACAATATAATATAGGGCAGCAAGAGAACCTGCCTGCAGGGAATAATTCACACTTAACTGAGATGTGAGAGAAGGTTGTAGCATTAGTACATTGGGGCTGCAGAATAAGACACAGAGCAACATCGAAGAATCCAGCCAGGTCCTAGTGGCAAAACCAACAGAACTGATCCTACATGCATCAATAAATACACAAGATATTTAATGTATGCTATTGCTCCATTACGTGTTAAAATCCTGTTTATATCAGCATTTACAGGGCTCTCAAGTTTGAAGACAGGCAAGAGTGACATTTTTTGCCGGCTGATAAGTGGCACCTCACAGCAGCACTCCGGGGAATGAAATGTAACTAAAGTATAAAGTGAAAGCGGTGCCAGGTTTAGTGATGGTCAATTTGAGGAAGATCTGAACCGAGGTGATTTTTTGTACAGTTAGGAATGTTCTGCTGAAGCAGTCTGCTGAGAACGTGCCCTACCGTACCTGCTGCAGGGTGGTCAAGGGTCTCAATGGACAATAATTTCTTCAATGTCCCCATGCGCAATCATTTATACACCCGACCACTGCACATCAGAGAACTTGTGCAGATGGTCCGTCTAAATTTGTCATCTTGCTGCTTCTACCACATCTGTATACAACCCATTGTTGATCTGCCTGATGTGCCAAAGTAAAATTGCAGCCCTGAATGTAGGACACATGCAATGCAGGGTTCAAACAAAAGATAAAAATTGAGTGAAGAGATGATTGCAGAACTTCAAATTAGTTTATTCAGGAGTGGGACCAGAGGTTAACACAATAGGCCCAGAGGAGATTTGCCTTTGGTTGCTTGAGTCCGTTCCTCTTTGTACTAGAAGAAAAAAAAAGACAAGTCGATGACCAACTGCATGTAGTTTGTTGACACATGTTTCCCATATGTCCCTTACCCCGTTTTCTCTCTTGTCTGTAGTTCATCTGGTGTGCAGAAGGCACACACTGGCCTCGGCATGAACCATCTGCTTGGCTGTGCGAGTCACAAATCTCTGCATCGCAGTGGACAAAGATCTGTATACGGACAGAAGGGTTTATTACACAGCCACCATGCGATGTGGCCAATGCACACACACACACACACACGTTACCTCGTTCTTCAGAACCGCCTCATCTTTAGTAAAGGTGAACATCTTCATAGAGAAGCGTTTGATGTGGGATGGGACTAAAACCTTGGCATCTCTTACAACAGGATGGAAGATTGTCACATAGCTGTCATCAGGATTCGCACAGCTGGGGAGGGATTGACAACATATTTGATTTATCACAAGTTTTGAGACCTTACCTAGCTTTATGCTACACATTACCTGTCCACAATAATATCCCAGCTAGGCAGAGATGTTCGGTCTTCATCAAGTGTAGCCCAACAGTTCTCCAAGATGAGCTCCAAATTTGGGTCAGTAGCCTTAACCAGCTCTACCTCAAAATAGAGAGGCTGCCTCAGATATTTTACAACTGGATAATCTTCTGCTTGGTAGAAGAGTGTGTACGATGAATCTGGAGAAGAAGGGTCCCATTAGAAAGAGGTATTGTCCTTACTGGGTACCGTCTTGCAAAAACAAGGGTTTGATAAAGTCAACTTTACCCTGGGCTAGCCTAATTTGAACCATCAGCTGTCCTGAGCCGATCTCTGCGGTGGGTTCATAGAGTCTTGGTTTTGAGCTGAAGCCAACCGTCTGAGTCTTGTTGACCACATAGTAGCAGGAAATAGTTTGCCTTGGAGAAAAGAAAATACACTGAGGTGGACCTCACTAGAAAGTATATTCGATTAAAAGATTGGATGAGTCCCTCTACCTGTACTGAGGACCAACTGATGCTCCTTTGTTGTAAGGCAAGGCAATCTCATTTTCATACAGCATGTAGTGGTCAAAGAACTGAGGACAAAAGGACAGCGGCATTAGCATTTAATAAAATAGTGGGGAGATTTAAGGTGAACCAACACTTACTGTTCTTGTGGTTCCACAGGACGCAACATTGAAAGAGAAATATGCAAAGCGATCACCACTGAATGCCGGTTTGCAAGACTGGTCCTTCAGAGTCAGCCTACTTGGGACCATATCGGTCACAGAAGCCACCTTCACAGCCGTAGCCGTCATCGTTCCATTGGGGTAGCACTCTGCGAGTAGAGGTAGTAAGGGTGAAGAACATGTCCTATAGTCCCATCAGCAGAAACCCTAAACATGTTAACCCTCCTGTTATGTTGCGGGTCAAATTGACCGTTTCAAAGTTTGAAAATCTAGGAAAAATACTTTCAAGTACTTTTTCTGGATAAAACTTCTGTTTACCTTATTTAGTGTAATCAACGTTAAAAAAAAACCCACGTTTATATAACAGATGATGTTCCCGGGTCAAATTGACCCGGCTGTGAAAATGAAGGTAAAAGTCACGTTTAGACTATTTTCTTTTTAAATGTAGAACAGTCTTACTCCCTCCCACCAAGTTTCAACTCACACCCTGTTCACAACCCCATATATAATGTTGTACACATTTCAAACAAAAGAACCAGGTGGTTGTTATGGGAACCATCTCTATCCTGCTGTGTGCCCATCACCCTACATGAGATGCATACTTTACAGAACAAACAATGTTTATCATCTTCTAACTTACCCCTAAATACACCTTTATTGGACATATGACACTAATGTGAGAGTTTTTCATGTCTCAACTAATACATATGTAGTATAATACACTGTCTGTCTGACAGAGAGACACACTCCGTTTCATCCCAATCTCAGACCCACACACTTTATAACGACCCCACCTGTGCGAGAAATACAGATACTATTTTGACGGGAACCTTTATTTTTCCCTGCGGGAAAACTCCACGCTCGCCTTAGCAGGGGAGGGGCCAAACACACAAAATGGTTGCGGCGAAGTCCTACAACATTACACTCTGCAGATACATACGACTGCACCAAGAGGATGACTGTGTGCTGGCCTTTGGTCATCTTTTATCATAATTTATGCATCTTAACACTACAAATAAACATAACTAACATTTACTTTCAATACAAATCCTTTATGACTCATTTGGCTTGATTTTTAGTGGGCAGGTCAATATGACCCTGAACAGCATAGGTGTCTCATCTATTTATCTAAATCACCCCATGAAAAAGAAACCCTTACAAAAGCAAATAAAATTTAGGAGAAAATACATGTTATGTTAGACTAATGCAATTTAGAGCTAGATTTTTTCAATGTACCTAAACAATTGTTTGAACATGTATTTTTCATTAAAACAAGTGAGTGCACCTGATTGAACTCTGATCTATGGAGGGGTAAATAACTCAATTCCACTAAAAACTGACTTAATCATTAGAAATGTTGTTGGTGATGATGTACAAACTAAAGTTTAGAATTTGTTGGTTTCTGACCACTTTTGGATGATTCAACGTTAACCGGGTCAAAATGACCCAGGAACATCACGGCTGTATGTAAGAAACCAACATAACAGGAGGGTTAAAGTCTTACCGGTTGTTGTCAAGGGAAAGTTGCAGGACAAGAAGAGATAAGCGAGCACCCAGTCATTACGGGCATGAAGCAGATAGAAGTCCACGTGAGCTCTTAGTGAATCTGAGGTCATCAACTGTAAGACAAGGAGCAAAGTTATCCAATGCAGAAGCTTCAAGGTGATAAGTTACTGTGAAATATACCTCAAAGGTCGTATCCTTGGCATTGTATGGAAGACCAACGCTGAAGTGTGTGCCGTTTTCTTGGAACTGGTAGTGAGCCATCTCAGGTGTCAGCTGTTGATGTCCAACCATTGCCTTGAAATTGTTGCCTTGATTCCCGTATTTCACACTGATGTAAAACTGGTTCTGGTCACAGGTGCCAGTGATGGTTGGTAGCTCTAGAAGCAGAGACAAGGTTGACCATTGGACCATCTTAAGCTTAAAACTCTACGAGGTTGTGTAATGTCATATTTGAAAGGAGACAAGGTTTTTAGTCAGTTGGCATCCATATCACATCTTTCAGTCGACCGAAAGATAAACAGTCTCCGTCGGCACCAATGATGTTGCATTTTAAACATGTACATTTTTAAAGTACCTGGGAACTTTTATAGCCATATTGATTAAATTTCTCCCCATGTGACACAATTGTGAGCTAGATAGTTAAAAGTTATATCTCACCAACATCTTGCAGAGATGCCTGCAACTCGACTGGGTGGGCAAATGGAGTTTCTTCAGGAAGGATGATAAACCCAAAGATCAGAGAGAGGAAGTAGGTTGTAACCAAGGGTTCAGGATTCTGCAGATGTAAACAACTTAGTTAAGTCAATGAAACCAATACAGAGCAAATAAGCAGGCACCAAGTGACAATGAGCATCTATAATTTGACTTGCATCTTTCAGGACAATATCTGCATCAAAGGGCACTAAAACAGAGATGCTCTTGGTTCCATTGGAGTGTCGATGCTCCTGGATTGTAAAACCTCTGGCATTGCCCTCTTCAACAGTGAGCACACTGGAGAAGAAGGTGATGTTCCTCAGCGCCACATCATGAAGTAGGGGCCCCAAGACAACACTGAAAAGGCGAGCCTCTGGGACAGTATCTGAGGAATAGAAAAAAAGGCTATAAACCTTCCTTTATTAGCCTAAAGTTCTGTCATCTACCAGATAATGACTTACTTTCTTGGACGTGGAGTGCGTGAAGAATAAGAGGGGTGGTAATGGGGAACAACACCTTGTATCTGGTATCATCTCGGGCGACCATGGTCCCCCACAGTACCTCGAGCATGGGCTCCACAACATAGGCAACATGGTACTGGTAATCTGGGGCATGGCTCTGCAATTATTCATGACATTTTAATAAAATATGCAAAGTAAAGTGACCCTTTCATTTCTAAGCTAGAGGACTTCCCAACCTTGTAGTGACCATCAGGCGAGCCCACTGGGATCTCAATGATGATGTGGAAATCTGTGGCGGACAGCGTGTACCCTCGTGCAGCCATCTGAGATCTATCAAGCCTCCTCCCGTTAATGCCCATGTGCATTTCTCGGATTTCAAAGCTGCCATCTACCAGTGGCGTCATACGGCGAGGTACGTGCCAAGAGATTACATTGTTGGTGAAGAGGACGCCACCTGTTAATGATAACCCAACTGTTGACTGATCCATATGACAGACTTAAGAAAACCATGTCCACACAGATTGCTCGAGACTTGCCTGTGGGACAAGCAGCTGCCAAGTCCACCACACCCAGACCATATGGCGCCTTGTAGTAGGCGCTCACCCTGAAGACTTCCATGGAGACGCCATCGACCTAAGAGACGTCAGGTTTATAGCTACGCTTCCAAAAGCAAACTTTTATGCAAACCACTTGATGGGTGTGTTGCTTACTTCTTCTGAAGTGGTCTCTGCTGTATTGTAGGGGGCTCGCATAACCAGACGGGTTGACGTCGTCTTAGCACCATAACCGGCTTGTTCAGCCTCCCTCAGCACCATTGATACTGGTTCTGGTGTGTAAAATGTCAACTTCCAGATGCTATGTGCTGCCCCAGAGGCCTATATGTAAGGAGAGAATTAATAATTTCCTGTTTAATGAGATAAGAATGGTGCAGGTTGAAAAGCAAGCCCACTGTAACAGGAATGTGTACACGTACATCAGGAATGACATTGATCTCTTTAACAGCTTGAGTCTGCCCCTTCACTTCAGCATCAGAGGCAGCAATGTGGCGTGACACCTAAACACAGGAAATGGTGGTTTAATAGATTGCTAGAGAGTTGGTAGAGCTTTTAATGTTAGGTGACATACTTCCATGTAGTTCCTGTCACAGAGAATCTCTCTAGAGGCCCAGCGAGTGTAGCTGCAAGTCTGCATCACATCATGGGTAACACCGTCTGATCCACTGGGGCTGTGCAGCCGGAGCCTTAAGCCAACATTAAAGGTTTGGTCGTCCTACAAATTAAATGCATGAAACAAGAATTTGGCAATGGTCAGCTTAATAATATAAATATAAAAAAAAAAAAAAAGTGTTAATTTCTTTATGTAGTGGCTAAAACATATACATTTTCAATCACAGGTGAGGTCAAAAACTGACCGTTTTAAATGGCCACTATATAAAACCGTCAATACCTACAGACTAAAATAAAGTCCTAGTAAAAATAAGTTAATTTGTTTAAAGTAATTAATGCAATAAAAGTGTAAACATGTTTCTTAGTGGCAACTGATAATTGAATGTCATCAGATAAATAAGCTTGAACATACCTTATTGTCCACGTAGCAGCCCAGCAGAGACAAGTAGATTCTGGTGTTACCCCACGGGTCGGACTCCATGCTGTAGCCACACTGAGCAGCCAAGTTGGGTGTTATCACAATGTGCTGGGTGCCATCTGGGGGGGGACAACAACAAGACAACAAGTATGACAGGACACCTCTGACCTAGTGTTAACCAACCATGCTCATTAGCAGACTTTATACTTACTGATGGCCTCCACCTCAAGCACATTCCCCACTGCTAGGGCCTTGTCCAATGTCAGCCTCATTAGATTACCCATGCAGTCTGAATGCAAGCCACTACCTGTTAAAAGAAAAGGCTTGTGAGTAGCAGTACACTTTCTGGAACAATGGTAAAGTCATTTAGTTCGAAGTCAGGCTTACTTGACTGTGAATTGACCTTCATATTTGGCCTCGCTTGAGCCAAGAGGATTACTGCAGCCATCAAGTTCCATAACAACCTTGAAGTAAAACACATCATTTAGAGACACTAAGTGTGTAGCTAGCAGTCATTAAACAAAGAAAGTAAAGTAACTTACATGATCCCAAGTCTCCACATCTTACAGTCTGAGAGCAATCAAACGAAAGAACTAGAGGAATCCAAACACTAGCAGAGCTTGGCACTGAAGACCCAGCACACTTGATAACAGACCAACTCTGAAGAGAAGTGACTGACTGCTTACTGATCCATCGCCAGCTGTTTTATACATCAGTTAATTACAATACACATGTGAGACATCACCACCTGTTTCAAAAAGGACCTGTAACAGGTGATCTTGCGTGCTGTTTTGCCTAATACTTTGAGGTTGTCAGGAACAATATTCATAGGTTAAAAAATAATGAGACTTGTTATGTACCCTCAGATAGTTAGGATGTAATACACATTGATGCTGAAATTACACATTAAAGGAATATAAGTTTATGGGTATAAATTCAGCAATTTTGTGGTTGTTATTGTGTGATTTAATTACGTAAATACAGGGTTAAACAACTGTACATGTGCAGTAGGCTTAGTATGTTATTACACTGCTGTCTATAATCTTGTGAATACAAATTTAGCGTTAGTATTTAGTTATGTTAAAGTGATGATCTGATAACGGTTATGACCACTAGTCGTCGCTGTTCGTCTAAAGTAAAGGGAGAAGATCAGTTCATCTCATGATTACAGTGGCTGCTAAACGCTGACGTCATCGTTTCTAATGAGACTTTTGTTCCCGTAGTACGAACAACTGCAGTTTTATTTTTATTTGTTATAGTTGTTTATTATCATATACATTTCAAACCTTTTTTGGAGGCAGGAAATCAAAGGTGTAGATTTCGAGTATTGGCATTTTTATTTTTGAAACATTTCTGGAAAAAGTCGCCGGGGATAAATTCCGGTCCGCGCCAATTACAAGCGTCTCCTCCTGATGACGTAGGCCGGCGCGTCACCATGTTTTGACTTTTCAACCATGGTTTCGGCGCGTCTCCAACTATTCACTCAACACGTCGAAGTCAACCCCAGGAAATAGATGTTTATTTTCGCTTCAGACAATGGAAACCAGAACCGGTGTCAGCTTGATGATCCTGTATGAGGACGAGTCTGTTGACGTTCGTTACGGAAACGGAGCCCAGTTACAGCTGTCGCCGTGTGGCTGCGAATTCATGCTGGTAAAACCCTCGGATCCCTCCGGACACCCTTTGCAGCCCAGCGAGAGAGCCAGGCAAAGGACGAGGTTCACGATCAGCACGTATAAGGTGCACACTTAAATTAGATATTGGTTATGAGTTACAGTTTCAAAAGGCTCGATTTGAGGCTCCATGCTATTGCAATATTCACGGTCTTCTGTATTATGCATCGGGTCCACTGTATTCAATATGATTGTGCCATTTTACAGGAGTTGATGGTCGCTGCATTGGCATTCAGGAATAAATACGCTAGTCGACCATACCTGCCGGAGGAGCTCATCCCATTTGACCACAAGAAGGTATAAGAGCTATTTCCTATTCCACTATTGGTGCCTAACATTATCTTAATGATGTATGTGTTGCTTTTCCTACTGCAGCCTTTTTTCAGCATTGACACTGATGTGCTCTGGCCTCAGTGGTCTTCTTGTGATGCTGAGCCTGGACATGGAGGAGAGACTATCATCCGTTCGGAGGGGGGACGAGCTACGTTAATGCTCTCGCCCTCGGGTGAAGAATTCTCCGTTGAATTTACATGCAGCCTCAGTCAGAATCCAAATCAGCGCCACAGCATGCAGGGTTTCAGCAAAGACTTTGACAGCAGCTCAGACATTCAGCAGCAAGGAAGCAATCCGATCTGTCGCACCACAAATGGTGAGAACACAGAGGTACATCCAGGAATCAGAAGGAATGAGTCTATTAGATCACGGTCTTGCTCTCCTCGCATCAGCAGCACTGCTCAGCCGAAGGTAATGCTTCAGAGTAATATTTCTCTACTTGTATAATAACTTTGATTAAATAATTGACCTTCCTCCCCCAGCCTGAGAAGATGTTCCAATCCACCACAGTGGTCCAGCATCACTCGTGCTGCGCTGTGGCCCCCATCTGGTGTTACCCTCTCTCCTTGGCCCGCCATCTCCGGACAGCTCGTCTGTCTAAACCTGAAGATGTCGGAGAAGAAGGAAACAGTGGTCTCCAAAAGGCAGACGGGAGAATACAAATGTTAGACATTGAAGATAGAAAGTCTCAACTTCCTCAGGCGCTGCCTCTCACATGCCCATCGCCTCACTGGCACAGGTTGAATGATTAATGGACTTTTGTAAATAGCAGACAGGGAGAGCAATATCTCACAATGTTGACTGCCTGATTTTAGCTTCCTTCTTCGTGTATTTAAGGTGGAAGTTTAAAGAGCCACTGGAACATTCAGACCGAGATCTTCCAACAGAGTTGGTTAAGGTGGTGTGGTGTCAAGGAGTCACCTACAGGTTGGTATGCAGAGCTTTGTGTTTTAGGATTGTGAATATAAATATGAGATTTTAAACGGCTTATGACAAAACATGCCCATATAAGCTTGTTTGCATGAAGGGATACCTGATATGATGATGCTGATGATGATGGTGATAATGGTACACAAACTGCATGTCTCCTGTGTAGGATGCTGAGTGGGGCGGTCTCAGTCATCGAGGTTTCCCCGGGAGATGGATCCGTCATCCGCTCTAACGGCGTCCTCAACAATTATTTTACTCATTATAAACCTGAGCTTTTGTCACAGCAGGTACATTTCAGTCTCTCATCCTATAAGTGTCAAACATTTAATGAAAACTATTATTTAAAGATGCATGCTATTAGTTTTTTACAGCTACAATACCAAACTGTTTTTAATTGATTGTGTCTATCTGGCAGGTAAAAGAGATGACGTACCATCTGAACAACCTTCAACCAGACATACCCGGACAACTCTACTCTGTGAGCTCTATAGTGAGGCGTGCAAGCAGGTGAGCCGCCGCTTCCTCACAGCCAGAAGGTTTTGATGACTCGCTGTCATTGAACGTCATGTCACCGTTACAGGATCCTCGCATGCTTCAATGAGGCCGAGCATTCACTGAAGCTCTCCGCCACACCCAGCTGCCTTCAAGAGGTCAGAAGTAGTCCCTTCCCATATTACTTCGACGGTTGATATCTGCTGTGTTTACACAGGGGTCAAGTCTCCAAATCGTTTGCATTTTTCTTTCCAGGGAAGACGTATTTCTAAACCAGCAAGGATCGAAGAAAATCTGTTCTATCCTGGAGCGGTTGAGCAGAATGTGAATGACACACAGATGGTAGAAAGTCGGTGAGTTGTATTTTTCTGATAATTATTTTGGTATTTTATCAATAAATGCGGAAGTTAATATTATTTCAATTCCATTCAGGTCTGAACTTGTAGCTGCAGAACTGGAGAAAATTAAACGATTCAACTGTATCCTTTGCAAGGGGCTGTGAACAAATGATAAATTACCCATGTTATACTATCATATCTGCTGGCTGAGGAACATCGTGCACAGTCTTTAACAACCTGCGCCCAGTTCTGCTGGATAACAACCACAAGATAAGAAGTGAGAACGTTTTTGCAAAACTGGAAGGAAGCTCTGCAGAGGAGGTGACTCATGAACCAGTGAATGAAAAGTGCATCGATGAGGCTCTTCAGAAAACATCCAAAGCCATACGAGACATTGATGCTCTCATATCTGCAGCCACACTGACTTGAGAGATTCTGCTTAGAGAGACGCTTTCAGAATAAAACCCCCCAATGTATTAGCTTGATAACTGAAGAAATGTGACTCGGTTTTGCTGATGTGTCCAAAATAAAGATTTTTCTTTTATGTCGATGCTGGCACATGGCTTTTATTTTGTAGGCCTATTTACTCTTGATTGTCAAGGGCTGTATTTAACTGACTGTCACAACTACAATCTCTGGCACGACTCCAACAACATCTAACGTGTTTTCCCAGTTGATAATGATCACGTCTTTATCACCACACAGTCCTTTCATGTCAACTTGCAGTGATAGCAAATGACATACCTGCGAACTTGTCGTTGGGATAGCAGTGAGTTGCAAAAAAAATGTGATGTGGTGATCTTCGCAATAAAACATCTTTGATGGGACGTGTGGAGTCTTGGCCAATCAGCGTTAAGGTGTCGACAGCGTTTGGGGGGTTCGGGTTAGCTTGAATGTCAGCCCGCTATATCTACTGCTGTCATGCTGCACGGTGGATCGATACTAACAAGTTATCCCTACGTTAAAAAACATACGATTTAGTGCCGCTCCATGTCATGCTGTCTGCACGCATTGAGTACAGGGGGGCGGGGCTGCCCAGAGCTCTCACGGGGAGCGCTCACACCGAGGGGCGTCAAGTGCTTTTTAAAGTTTTCCACTTAAAGAAAAGATAAATGCCGGAAGTTAAAAGTACTTTTTCAACATTTCAGACATGAAGGGAAGCCCACTTACACGGATAGTGAAGGAAAGCCCACTGACACACAGTGAAAGAACGCCCACTGACATACAGATAGTGAAGGACAGCCCACTGGAGAGGTGTGGACTCGAGTCACATGACTTGGACTCGAGTCAGACTCGAGTCATGAATTTGATGACTTGCGACTCGACTTGACAAAATGTAAAGAGACTTGCAACTCGACTTGGACTTCACTTGGACTCGAGCCTTTTGACTTGATAAGACTTTCTCCACGCACCCCGAGCTGCACGGACAGGTGCCAGTCACCAGCAGCTCGTTGCCGCCTCAGTCGCTCGCTTCAAATTAGACTCATACCCGGGGTTTTAAGTGCATTCCTCCCCAAAAGCTGCAGCAGTGTTAGTCTCCAAAGCTGTAGCCCCTCCACGATCCCTTTGTCTGTGTGTATTTGTGTATGTTCGGGATGGGCATAATCAATCGATGAATTTATCATTAAGAATTTCGTCGATGACATTGATATCCGAGTTACCCTGAACGCAGCACAGCGATGTTGTTAGCAGCTGAACGAAGCAGCCCGGAGCTAAGCCTCCGCTGCTCGGCTTCATGTCCGCACACGGACCGTCAGTCCACGCGGAGGGGAACCCTGACAGACCCGGGTCTGGGTGAGGGGTTCCGGGAGTGAGGGCGTGACAACAACCGGACTGAGACGTCGAGAGCTGTGCCTGCCTCCAGTGCTCCAGTGGAGCGAGTTTTCAGCCATGGTGGAATCATATGTTGGTCCACATCGTGCTCAAATGACCGACAGACTTTTGGCCAATTTGGTCTTTTGCAAATGCAATGCAGCATAGGGCCCTGACATATAAAAAGCACAACCCTGTTTATTGTTAAGTTCATGTATTTGTTACGTTTCTCCCATGTACACACACACAGACAATATGAGGTGAGATAAATGAGATGAGATAAATGCAGGAAAGAAACTGCTGTGGAACTAGTTAAAATGCTAAATACAATGTTAGCACTTTTGTACAAATAATTACAGTTGCACTTGTTTTTTCAAATGTGTTCATTCTGTAAACGAGTGGTTTAAAATGAAGAATATTCTTTCAAAATATGAGTTAAATGTTAAAAATGAATGGTTAATAGTGCAATGTTAGCACCATTTTTCCCCTGCAATTTCAATTGCCTTATACAAGTTATACTTGTACTTATAATAAATAAATACAGATTTTAAAAGCATACATGATCTGTGTAAATATATTATTACTCTGTGATCAAAAGGACTTGAGACTTGTCAGTCTTGACTTTGGACTCGACTCGGGACTTGCCCGTCTTGACTTGGGACTTGACTCGGGACTTGAAGGCAAAGATTTGAGACTTAAATAATATATCTAATATATATATATATATATATATATATATATATATATATATATATATATATATATATATATATTGGGTAAATATATTAATTTGATTATATATCATGTAATCTGCTGCTGGTTTTTGGTATAGATAGATAGATGGATAGATAGATAATGTAAGTTTTTTTATTTGATAAATAAATAATAACCACTTCGTAATAAATTACACTTATATACCATAATATGTATAATGTACCCTCCTTTTTTAATATATATATATATATATATATATATATATATATATATATATATATATATATATATATATATATATATACACTTTGAGGAGACGGCACTGTTGGTCTAAGCTAAACACTGGAATAATCTTTCCACCAGGTAAACCTAAACATGCACATCTATCTTGAGTGCGACAGTTGTCTGAAATCTGCGACGTGTCTGCGGCGAGTCTGCGGCGTGTCTGCGGCGTGTCTGCGACGTGTCTGCGCAGGCGTGACGAGGTTGCGACGTGTCTGCGGCGCCTGCCGGGTATATTATACATATTATGGTATATAAGTGTAATTTTGTATGAAGTGAAATGTAGTAGCAAAACATTATTCAATATAGTACATCAGTATTGTACAGAAATATCTTAACTTATTGCATATTGTAAGTATTAAGTCTACAAAAAAAAACATTATCTATCTATCTATCTATCTATCTATTTATTTATTTATTTATTTGTACACTTAGGATTGACAAAAGAAAAAAAAACCGCAGCTCCTCCATTCAATGATCATAAAACTGATTTACGGCAGATGACCTGTTGGAAATTGTGCTCCACCCACTCAGCTTGTCAGCTTCTCGACGAGTGCCGGCACTTGAGCGGCGCCTGCCACTGACTCGCCGACAAGACGCCGCTGACTCGTCGATAACACGACGCTGTCCTGACGCCTGCCACACGCGCGCCGCGGACTCGCCGCTGCCAGGGATTGCACTCGCCCTCTCTGCCTTTGGCAGCCAGGAGCTGCGTCGCGTGGATCCAAGATGGCGGATGTTCAGTCGGCGTTCAAAGGGCGGCCGTTGAAGAAGTTAACGGTCCGACGGCGCCTCGGTGTGGCTGGAAACGGCAGTGCAACTCATTTGTCTTCACTGCTGCAGTACAGGTGGAATGAAAGTAAGGCCAAAAAAGGTCCAAATCATCCTAATAGTACTTCGGTACAAAACCCTAATCCAATTGTACTTTACCATTACCCACAATGCTACGGGGTAGCCAACTCAGCCCCATCAAAAAGCAAATAACTTAAAGCAAATAACTTTCAAACTAAAGCATTTGGAAACGTGGGGCCGGTTTCTGTGAAGTGACCGTGAGCTCTGGAATATATCGCACACATCAAAAAAAAAAAAAAAAAAAAAAAAATTGCACCTTGACTGAGAATTGTGATTGATTGTACTACTATAAATAACCCTGAAACATATAGTACTATTGTAGTTCAGCTGGGCATTCAGTTTGTCGCTGCTCAGTAGGGCCTGTATGTACCCGCGGGAGGCATCCGGGGCTCAGGCAACGGCATCGGAGCCCGAGCCCTATCTGCGTGCATGGCTATAGGGAGCGTGCAGCGGCGACATTGGCCTCCAGGGGGCAGATTGGCCCCTACAGCGCATGCGTGCAATCGTAGATCGAATGTGAGCCGAGGGTTTAAAGAGCCTCTCACAGCAGTACGGGCTCCACTGAGTGAGAAACAGCTGAGGCTGGACTACTAGTTTTTTACCTTTAAAAAGGAAATGCAAATACTTTTATAGTACATTTAATATGAACACAATAATAAATAGAATATGTATATATATATATATAGAATTATTATTATTTTTCTTAATTTATTCTTTTTTTGAGCCAATGCAAATTATTGTATTAATTCATTAATCGTTTCTTTTTCTTCTAAAGACTAGATCTTCTAAATAAAGCAGTAATCAGTTCAGACTGCGTGTGTTTTAGACACTTGTTTAATTGTATTTGTTTTTAAAGACACCTTCACACAGAGCTGTGTTTTCAGAGAGGCTCCTACCTATAAAGGGACAGCGAGGTATTTAATATCGTGGATCATAAACAGAACTTGTATATTGGATAACATACATGATATTGGTAATTATTATGTTGGAACCTCTTGTTACTTTCAGTTTATAGTTTGATACTGTTGAGCTTGTAAACAGTATAGGTGACTTGCTTTAACAAATATATAAAAAAGTATGTTATTTTAAGTAGTTGTTTCGGTTTGTAGATTATTAGGTTTGGAAAAACTTTCATTATTCACTCAAGACACGTGTTGATGCGTTGAACATATAGATCAATATGGTTTACTAATTGTTAATGTGTACATTCACTGTTAAAATTACTGTGACTTTTTTAATGGACAGTGAATATGCATTCATTCATAATTGGGTGTGGTTATGCTCATTTAGACCTCTATTTCATGTTACAACGTTATATCGAGTTGAGTCTTCTTCACTGACCATACATCAGTCGCTAGGTCAGATGTGTGTGTTAATCCCGAACAAAACGAGATGGAGAACGAGTGGGATCCATCTGATCTCAGGTCTGTGGGACGTCTGCTCCTGCTCCGCACAACCCCCGTTGTCTGTTTTATTTTTCTCGCGAGAAGCCGCGAAGTTTCCGGTGTTGTGTATATTCCTGGAAACATGGCGGCCAGCTTCCGCGGCCGTCCTATACGGAGTCTTCGGATGCGAGGTAAGCGTAAAAAACTCGACCCGCTGCTGTCTTTAACTGCTGCATATTGCGAAAATATATTTCCCCAGGCACGTGATGAGCCGGGTGCGAGCCCTCACCGTGTCCCCGGCGTGTGTGTTTTCACAGGTCGGAATGACAGCGGGGAGGAGAACGTACCGCTGGATCTGACCAGAGGTAACGTTGAGCTGCATCACGAGAGATTACTGCTCAAAATGGATGAGGGACTCCTCTGCAAACGCTAGCCCCGCTGGAGTAAAAACGCAGTTATTCCGTGACAATGTCCTTTCACTGCTGTGGTCATTCGGTCGGTTGCCTCTTTCTGTTTAGTGTAATAACATCGGCAGCGACATCATAACAGGCGGCGGCGTGCTAACTAACTAGCTGGGTTAGCGTCAGCTAGCTAGCTGCCTCCGCTAACCAGCCGTGACGATGCTTTGTTGTTTTGATTGGTGCGAGTGGGCAACATAGCCTGTTATTGAGCCAGCCGACCAGACGTGCTGTAGTCATGCCTTGGTCATCGCGGGCTGTGTGAGACGTTGGCGGTTCGATGAGTAGCGTTTAGGAAGCGCAGGGTGTGTTTTGGGTTTTTCCCCAGTGGCTCACTGATGCACATCTGCACAGCCCCGGTTACATCTGCTTCTCCAGCAGCAGCTCATACCTGTTTGTTTACACGGAGCAGCCGTTCTCTGCAACCCATGCCCCGGCTGGTTTTGTTATGTCACCGTGTAAACCAGAGGATGTGTTGCACCCGGACTTGCATGTAAATGCAAAAACAAAAACCACAACAGTTAACAGTTAACACGAGATGAACCCGCTACATACGAAATTTAAAGTCATGACTCTGGAGAAATACAGACGTAACGGCATTGATGAAGCATCATAAATAACGGTTAATGGGGACACGTTTTTTGTTTTGTTTATTATTTTATGTAAATATGTATATGTGTGTATACTTATGTGTCTGTATATGTGTGTGTGTGTGTGAATATGTATGTATATTTGTATATACGTTTATGTGTGTGTGTATATATATATATATATATATATATATATATATATATATATATATATATATATATATATATATAGGTATATGGTTCTCTGAAATACGTTTTTTTCGTGAAATTATAGGTTAGGGCACTTCTAAGCTTGATAGCTTCAGCCTCGACCCTTTCGGTCAGCCACTTTCTTCTTTTGCTGAATTTTGATTTTTGTATATTTTGCTGATCAAAATAAACTAACTAAATAACTAACTACCATACGGATGTGAGCTGTTTCATCCTGGATTTGAAACATAATTATGTGAAGGATGTTGCTCAACCTAAATGTTTAATTTCAGCTCATGATCTGTGTGTAAAACATTATGGTGTTTTTGGACAATCCCAAAGCTCTGTCTGTGTCCAAGGATTGAACACAATGAAGCCCAACATGTCTGCAAAGTCTACGTCGACTGTTTTACCCGCACACTCATAGGTCCCAAATACTCAAACTTGCCCAAACCATTTGCTTTTGACTTGCAGGTATTGATAGATTCACATCACTGCCATGACAACCAATGCCCCTTTGGTTCCCTCTTATTGGTTAATAGTAATTTTCAATGCTTGTTTATTTCTTCATCTCACACCACATTCTTCGGTTTAGTTATTTTCTCTTATCATATTTGTAGTTTACGAAAGTCTAATATTTTAAAGGTTAACTTTTTTTTGAAGTTAGGATTTTGACTGATCACTAACACTACTTCTTTCATTTCACTAAAGCGGGTTTGACTTTCACTCGGCTTCAATGCCTTCGGTAGAATTCGCAGGATTGTGAACGTGAACGCTTCTACCATGATTACTAATAGCTATTGTTTGAAAGAAGAAAACCTTGTTTTGACTGTACACACTAAAAATGTTCGGCCAGATAAACCAACTTCCTTCCTGCAACATATAAATTACAGTTCAACAACCGATATTATGGCAATAGGGCTACATGCATTTCTTAGTTACATTGTATTTCCTTTTCTTTCTCCGGCAGAACCATCAGAAAACTTCCGTGAAATCCTTCAAAATGTGGCCAAACCACATGGAGTCAGTAACATGCGAAAATTGGGCCACCTGAACAACTTCATAAAGGTAAAGCTGTCAAGTTATGTTTTTATTTTGTTGCACTGCGCAGTGTTGACGACACTGAGAATTAGTGGATTAGTTATCTACCAAAACCTATATGAAGACCCAGATGAAGCTGTGGATACAAACATGCAGCTTTTCAAGAAGGTTGACTCCTTACTCACGTCCCTGTAAATATTGACTAGCTGTTCCCCTCCTCTGTACTGTTGTCACCAACCTCTCCATGATCCTCTACACTTGAGTGTTGCTGCCAGCAGGCCTGGCTGTGCCTGACCAGGAGACAGTGAATGTATCAGTAGCTTTAAGGATGAGAAAACAATCTGGCCTAATGTGCACTCAGAGTAACACTTTGACTTTAAAACCTGGGATTCCTTGGGAACTTCATGTTCGTATGAACCTCAGATACTTTTGTTTCTAAAATGTCTGTTTCAATGTAAATGCATTGTGCATGGATGATAAAGGGTCAGTCTTGTCTTAGTTTTGCACGACAATGTTGACGGTTAAAGCAAAGTCTCCCCGGTACATATGGTGCTATATATATATATATATATATATATATATATATATATATATATATATATATATATATATATATATATATATATATATAAATATATAAACATAAATGAGTGAATATTTCTAAGTGATCGTGGTCAGTAGGAGCCAAGAGGGAGAATATGATTTAGTTTTTTTATGTTTCTGATTGTGTCTGACAAGTTATTACAGTCTTAAAATAGTGGATTTACAAGTTTGTGTTTTTCTGTGGATATGGCCTCTCGGCCCCTGTGATGGACGAGCATCCTCTCCAGTGTGTTTCTGTCTTCCACCCAACACACGTTGTCATAGTGTCAAGCCTTCCTGTTATTTTAAACAGGGTGTAGACAATGATTAAATCACTTGCAAAACTGAAAGCTCATGTATGTGGGGGAAACTTGCAGACTTATTTTTTGCACACCATCCCCAAATTGTGAAATTCTGAAGCCATTTACTTCATCCCCAATTCCTGCACAGACTTTGCTGGTTTCAGTTAAACAATCTGCCGGTTTTAACCGAGTCTGACGGTCTGCAGTGGACATACCTATCTATCTCTCAGTGGAAGCTGTCAGTAGCTGCTGGCCTTCAGAAAACTGCAGCTGGCACTAAAGCAGGATGAAGGCTAAGTACAGGCCTGTCCTACACCTAACTCTCGTTTACAACTGACAGGAGGGTAATAGCATGACGTGTGTGTGAGAGAGAGAGAGAGACGGAGCACCATTCCTCTGATTCCTTGTAAGGGTTCCATGACAGCAAGGGTGACCTAATACCCGCCCTCCCCCCACCCCACCACCACCACAGAGAATGTCACATGCTCCTCTCCCCATCCCCTCTCCCCTCCTCCTGCCTGCTTGAGCTCTGACATCACAGCTGGTTTAAAACAACCCCCGGCTCGCCACGCCTCTCCTCAGCCGTCCCATCACTCTCTCTCATTCCTCTTGCTCTCCTCTGTAGTTTCTGAAAAAAAAAAAAAAAAAGATGAGATATATGGCCTGCTTTTAGGAAGAAGTTACGCAAAAAATAGCTGTTCAATTAACTCCGTGACCTCTTCGCTGCTGCATCGGGACGAGCGAGGGGAGACCGAACTATTGTGCTGGAGTAGAACTGATTTGTTGGGAGAGCTCAGGTGCTTCAGGGTGCGGGTAAAAAAAGCTCATTGCTTTGCTCATCTAATGAGTTTCAGACTGTGCCGTTAGCTCTGGCCTGCTGGTTGACACCGACTGCCGCTGGAGGCTCATTGCTTCTACAATGAACTGCTGTTGTATGCATATAATTAGAATCTGGTTTACACTGGCTGTGTGTGGGCGCCCGTTAATGATGGGTAGACCTATGGTGAGGAATATTCTAAAAGTGGCGGGTTACGCTATAAACGGGGTCCATTGCTCAGCCGTGTGGAGCAAAGAAAGCAGGAACACTTCTTACTTTCTGTTCTCAGTTTCTCATGTACAACACAAGCACTTTAAAACAACAAGTGGTGGAGGTGACACAAGCTGGCTCCCACTTGTACCTGTGAATGTGATTATAACATCCATTTATCACCAGTCACGCATAACAGCTATCTACTTGTGATATCTATTGTGTAATAATTACATGGATGTTTTATGACTAATTAAATCAATTGTGTGAAAAGTAGACTAATCTAATCCAAACTAGTCGGCATTTAAAAGACGAGTGAGAAAATCTAACAAACACACCAGCATGGCCCCAGCAGCACTCTGCAGTAGAGGATCGTACCGTTGGTTGGATTAGTCAGTTAGTTTGATGCCTCTTTGACTAACACTGTCAAACATCGAGCTTCTCAAGTGAAAGATGCTGTAATTTTAGAGTTGCTGAACTCTCGAGTCGCTGCCACAACATCTGTGCAATGCTCACATTCATCCCTGAACACAGCCATGTGATGCTTTCATTTTATGAATCTATTAATGTGTGTTCTGTCTCTGTGTTATAGCTGCTATGCAGCATTAGCCACCGGGAGGAAAACTTTGGGTATACATACGAAGAAATCATCATTTGGTAAGTATTGGTTACCAATTGTACACCATGTAGTTTTATTTTGTTGATATATATTTAGCCAAGTGCAAAATTAAAGTCTGTTTTTAAATTGCATTACATTAATTAAAGTGTTTAATTAAAAATGTCACCATTCTTATGAAAACATGCAGGAAAAACCACTAATTTGTCAAGTCTCAGTAAAACTATCATCCTGTCCAAATTACAACGATGGACTCATCTCAGTGTTTGATTTTGAACCGCTAGTCTGCGACTAGCTCTACTGAATGAGGCTAAGGAAGTGCGTGCTGCAGGGTTGCGGGCGCTCCGCTACCTCATTAGAGACACCGCCGTGCTGCAGAAGGTCCTCAGACTGCAGGTGGACTATTTGATAGCCAGGTGAGATCCTGCTCTCAACACCGCCTGTTGTCCTTATTTGTTTAAACGGTTCCCAGTTTCTGATGACACATTTATTGTTCTCCTACTTGCTAGCTGTGGCAATAAGCATGACTAATTAAGCCTGTGTGCTCTTTTTAGATGTATTGACATCCAGCAGAGCAATGAGGGGGAGAGGACTCAGGCTCTGAGATTAGTCAGAAAGGTAAGCTCTTTAAAAAGAAAAATTCCATATCTTTTTGCAATTGATTCAGTCCCTGACATAATGTGAGATAAAGGTGCCCGCAGCCTGGGTGCCACCAGAACTATCATTGGGTTAGCAGCAGTGTCAGTGTGTGGACAGTTTACACAAGTTTGCAGGCAAGGTTATTTATAGCCCCTTCTGTAGTTTACTGTAAACGTTCTACACACACACACACACACACGCACACGCACTTGGAGTCAGGGTCTGGTTTCAGTAAAGGACTAATGGCAATTCAGGCAGTGAAACAACCACCCAGTTAAGTAAACAACATACCTCTTATGAAATATATATCTGTTCTCAAATTGTTTAACATTTTGTGAATTCTTTTTCTTTTTTTGTCACTACAAAAGTTATTTTTCTGGCCTTATGTTTTTTTGGATATGTTTGACGCTTGCTTTCCTCCTCTGGTGTTTCTCCCTCCCTCCGTAGATTATCACTGTCAATGCGATGCTGTTCCCCTCCTCTGTGGCCAACTCTCTCATCGCCGTGGGCACCGACGGACTCCAGGAGAGGGACCGCATGGTCCGCGCAGCCATCGCCATCGTATGCGAGCTCGGTGAGTTTGTGGCCCTCGTAGATGGAAACGTCGCGACGTCAGCGGACAGAAATGCCTCGTAAAATACTGTGTTTGCGATAAAGGTGTGAAAAGCCACTGATATGTCTCCATTGTTGACGGTGTAGCGCTGAAGAACCCAGAGGTGGTGGCCAAACGCGGAGGCCTCAGCACCATCCTGAAGAGTGTGATCGACTGTCAACTGAGTCGCATCAACGAAGCGCTGATCACCACCATCCTCCATCTACTCAACCACCCCCGTACCCGTCAGTATGTGCGCGTTGACGTTGAACTAGAGGTACACACACACACACACACACACACACACACACAGATCCCATAGCGCTGACAGTAATCAGTTCTCTAAAGCCTTGTGGCCTGTAAACTGACTCCTGGGACGGAAGCATTTCTTTACCGCATTCATATTACACATTTTCCACAAGAATGTCATATGAGATATATTTAATAACTAATGAAGTCTGTTGTATTTTGCACTCATCCCTTTCTTGTCTGTTTTCGGTTCTCCAGCAAATCCTCGCTCCGTTCACAGATTTTCACTACCGTCACAACGCAGACACGGCTGAAGGGCAGCTCAAGTGAGTGTGTGTGTGTGTGAGTGTGAGTGTGTGTGTGTGGCGCGCTGTTACACGAGGAACAAAAAGATAGTCTTCTGACGTCTCCCTTTGTTTACTGTGGTCCCATATTGGTAATGCAATGCTTTGAGAAAGTTGAGGGTTAGTATTGTGTTTTCTGTGACATGACCCTTGTTATCAGGGCTGCTTGACTTCAGCATGACTTGCCCGAGGATGTAAAGCAGGCTAAGTCTCGATAATCTCTTAAATCACTCGGGAAGATTAGCTTTTATATAACTTCCTTCAGTGTCTTGCTTACGTGATGTAGTTGGATCCATTCCTTTGTGGTGTGTTTTTAATGTGTGTGTTTTCATGTCCAAAGGGAGGACAGAGAGGCCCGTTTCTTGTCTAGTAGAATGGCCATCGTGGCAGCCTTTCGCTCCTGGTCTGGTAAGGACTTGGATGTAGTAATACGTGTAGTTATTTGTAAATAGATTGACTATTTGGTTTTAAAACACTTTTACTATACTGTTATAATGTATTAACTCTTTTTGTCTCTTTCTTTCTCAGGAATTATCAACCTATGCAAGGTTGGAAATTCTGGAATCCAATCTTTAATTGGCTTACTTTGCATACCAAATATGGAAGTTAGAGTGAGTATTTAAACAGTTATAAATCCTAAATATAAATGTGATCCCCTCGAACAAAGACCGGCCAACCGTAGCCTAGCAACGGCTAGCCTGGACCAGGGTCCGACAGGCACCTGGGAAACGTTCACCTCCATCTGACAGAAACCTCCTAAACTCTGCTCCTTAACCTGCCATGATGTAGTATCAGATGTTGTTCATTTTCGGAATTTATTTATGTGTTTTTTGCTAGTCATGGACATTGTGTATAAGTGAAGTTTGTTACCTAGAGAGTTTGGAAGAGATATACTTTCCTAAAACGTAACTTATCTACATAAAGCCTGTGGAGTTCATTTTAGGAGCGTACGTTAGCACTGAAGGTTTACTGAACACACACTTACTGCTTCTGCTTTTTAATGATTGTTACAGTGACTAAAGACCTAACTGGCTTCACAGGAACAGGATTGTTCTGCCAGACAATGGTTCACCTTTATCTGTCGGCGTGAGCTTCTATATTTATCTTTTTAACCTATTTTTGCAGCAGAATCAGTTTGACATTTAAAAAAAAATGTATTTCTTAAAGGAGGCAGTTAGTGACTGTGTGGGCTCCATAGTAACATTAGTGTTGAGAGTTTGAATGAGTAGCAGTGGGGGGCGGAGCTAGGAGCTGGAGGTCAATTGATCAATAACTTGCCTGTAGAAATGTTGCCTCAACAATCTACATGTTGCTGCTTCAGTGTTACTTTCTCACTCATTTCTATGGTCAACAGCCTGAACTCAACACACCTAGAACTACATCATAATTTGTACTCTATTTCTAAGGTAGAGTACAAAACATTTTTAAAAACGAGGCTTTTTTTCTGTTTTTGAATCGTGTCTGATTGGCGTATCAGAGCTCAGATACAGTATCCTTGAAGGCAGATAGATAACATGTAATATTATCATTCTCCTTTCCTGTGGCTTCAGGGAAAGATTATGACTATCCTGCAGTAATTTGAGTATTGCCTTACACAGCCCAACATTGAAATATTAGAAGTGCTCTTCTTTTGAGCGCTAACAAATGTAGTTTGTGCTGCGTCAGGCGTGTGTCTGATAGCTCTCGTGTAATCTGCCCTGCAGAAAGGCTTGTTGGAGGTGTTGTATGAGATATTCAGGCTCCCTGTGCCCATTGCAACTCAAGACTTCACGGAAGCTCTTCTAAGTGTTGGTGAGAGAAACATCTTTTGCATCTTCATAATTTATTTTTATACTTCCCCCCCCCCCCAGCATCTTCGTTCTGAGTCATTTGTTTTTTACATACATTACTTCTACGAAAGCATGCGGCAAAGTGTTATATTTAAATGTTTCGCTACTATTTCAACCCGAAGAAGTCCGTGTTTTCCACAAACCGAGTAAGTTCCTCTCTGCTCCGGTCTTCATCAGACCCCGCCAGGTTCCAGGACACCTGGAGACTCTCTGATGGGTTTCTTGCTGCTGAGGCCAAAGTCATCTTACCCCATCGAGCCCGCTCTAGGTGGGAGATAATATGAGGAAATAGAAGTTGCACATAAAATGACAAAAAACAGTTAATTCAGTGTTGATATGAGCCACTAAACTCTTATGTTTCTGTTTGCTTCATTAGGCCTGATCTGATGGACAACTACCTGGCATTTGTTCTTTCTGCCTTCATCTCCAGTGGGCTGTTGGAGGTGAGCGGACGCAGTGGGTTTCCTTTTAGACCACTGCACCCGAGGGCTCATGTGTATACAAAACAAATTGAAAATGCGGAAGGTTATGTTTTGATCGGCGTGTATTTGTATGCGTGCGTGTTATTCGCATAAGTCAAAAAGTATTAAACCGAATCGCATGGAATTTGGTGGGATGATTGGTTATTATCCGGGGACCATTTGATTAGATTTTGGGATCGATCGGGTCAAAGGTCAAGGTCATGACAAGGTCAACATCTTCTTTTTACTATAGCGCGGCCAATTTATATCCAATTGGCAACTAATGCCAACATGTTCATAGTTCAATGCTCAATCTTGTGATATGCGAAGGTATGCACTCTACCGAGTGTCCGTTCTAGTTATATATATTTAGCTTGAATGTTTTTTAGGGGTGTCGCACATCATGGCCTCCCTGGCTGTATTCTGTGACGGCTTCCATGTTATTAAAGTGTATCCTTCTCTCCGTCGTCACCTTTGTCCCCACAGGGTCTCGTTGAAGTTGTGACCAGTAGCGATGATCAGCTCGCTGTGAGAGCCACGATCCTCTTGGGAGAACTCCTACACATGGTGACATTACAATGCAACTCTGACACAAAGCTGACAAAGTGTTGACATTTAGAGAATGAACTAATGTTTGTTCTTGCCTGTCACTGAAAAATCTACATTGCATCAGCCTGGAAGATGTGTGTGTGTGTGTTGAAAAACTGCCTGCCACGACTGAGTTACTGTGACTCTAATACGCAATGCATCCCCTCTTTTTCCTCCACTTGCTGTCCTCTTGTTTAGGCAAACACCATCCTTCCCCATTCTCACAGTCACCACCTGCACTGCCTTCCCACCCTCATCAACATGGCAGCCTCCTTCGATATCGCACAGCAGAAACGACTGTACGTACCCCGAGAAATACACGCCCGTTTCCCCTTTCAGTATTTACGACAATGACCGTGTGTATTTGTCTCTGAACTCTCATACATGTGAACATCGTGGCTATGTTAACACTTTCAAACCTAACTTCTGAGGAATCCAAACAATCCCCATGTTTGTTATTGTTACAGCCGGGCAAGTGCAGCAGTCAACAATCTGAAGTGTTTCCATGAGAAGAAGAAGAAAGGTTTGAAGCCCCACAGTCTGTACCTGGACCACATCATCCGCAAGTCTGTGTCTTCACATAGCCGCAAAGAGTCACACTCCCGTGTCCACAGGGACATCTACGCCATCAAGGTAAATATGAACACGCCTTTCAGAAGCCACCCTCTGTGTCTCAGCAACATAACAAATGTCATTATCATGAGTATGAAGGTCTGGTTGAGTTTAGTTCAGCACAAACACTGACAATCTTTTGTTAGCCAGCAAGCTAGCCACCAGTTTCCCTAAGAGTGACGATGTTGTTTAGAATTTTTTGTTAACTAACTTTTTCCTTTAACCCTCCCGTTACCTTTAGGGTCAATTTGACCCCATTCAATGTTTCAGGGTTCTTATGGTCATGGAAAACCTGGAAAAGTCATGGAATTTTTTTAAATGGTCATTTCCAGGCCTGGAAAAGTCATGGAAAAAATTTAAATCATAAAAGTTTTAGAAAAGTCATGGAAATTTGTTATAATCACGTGTTCATTCACGCCGAGTTTGAAATAATTAATATGTTTTTTAAAGAAAGACGCTCAAAATATAAGCTGGCGTACGCTCTCAATACGCAATATTTTCTAAATTGTTCATGTTTATACCGAGATTTCAGTTTGGTCATGAAAATTTGGTTAAAAGACATGAAAAAGTCATGGAAATCCATTGGTCAACATGTGTAAGAACCCTGATGTTTAATGTCGGTGTTATTTGGGGTTAATTTGACCCCAGGCTGTTTTTCATTATGTCAAACATATAAGAAACTTTTTAATATATTTAAAGGGCTATTTAGGTAGTCAACAAACAAACATAAAGTACCTCACACTTAAACTTGGGAAACAATATTAATCCTAATAATTTTCTGGAGGTTTTAATTGCTGCGGTCAAATTGACCCCGAGGGTAAAATATGTTAGTAAATGTGAAGGTAACAGGAGGGCTAACCACACGCCGTATACAAACTCGCTGTTCCAGTTCCTTCGGTCAGTGTTTGTGCTAAGCGTGTGGTTTGGCACAATGTAAAGCAGATGTTTTAAATGTATGAATACAAATTCTTACGAAGCTGCATTATTATTAAACGTATCTAATCCATGTTTTCCGTGTTTGTGTTCAGGACACAGAGGAAGCCCTGATGCTGAACCTGAGAGACAGTCACATTCTCAACCACAAGCAGAACCTGGAGTGGAACTGGTTGCTCATCGCCACCATCCTAAAGGTCAGGATGATGTCATCATGTAGCACCACAGACTCTGTTGTATTCCTCTTCAATGTTTACATGTTGCGTTTTCTCTCCTAGTGGCCACATGTAAACCTCAGGAACAACAAAGATGAACATATGCACAAGTAAGACCCCGTGCAACATTTAAAATAGTTATTCGTATTTTACCGCCCTCTTGTTTTACATGCCTCCTTTATTTCTCTTTGTGATGCAGGTTTGTGCGAAGGCTGCTGTACTTTTATAAGCCCAGTAGTAAATTGTACGGAGGGCTGGCGTTGGATCACCCAAAGGCCAGACAGCTCACTGTGGTTGGCTGTCAATTTATCGAGTTCCTCATGGAATCGGATGAGGTTAGAGAAGTGTGCAAGAACACAGAAAAACACACACACCTGTTTTACCTTTTTGTATTCTTCTAACTTGGCTCTCCCGTCGACTCTTTCTGTCCACTCCCCCCCCCCCCTCTGTCACCAGGATGGCCAGGGTTACCTGGAGGACCTGGTGAAGGACATGGTGTCATGGCTCTCTTCGTCCTCGGGGCTGAAGCCGGAGCGCAGTCTGCAGAGCAACGGCCTGCTCACCACCCTCAGCCAACACTACTTCCTCTTCCTGGGGACTCTCTCTGCACACCCGCAGGGAGTCAAACTGCTGGAGAAATGTGGCCTGTTTCAGTGGTGAGTGGAAAGACATGGAATGTCCGACTTTCAGAAAAGCTTGACACATTATTTTGAGGTTCTGACGACACCTCTTTGTTTTGTCCGTCTTTGCAGCCTGCTGAATCTGTGCTCTTTGAAGAACCAGGATTCTGTCCTGAAACTCGCTGTATCCACATTGGACTACAGCAGAGACGGTCTGGCCAGAGTGATCCTCTCCAAGAGCCTCACTGCGGCTACTGATGTAAGAACGCCATGACAACAAGAGGTCGTCGCATTCAACAGCAACACATGCATACTTAGAAAGCAGTTCATGGTTAATGATCCCATATTGTGAAAACACAATCACATTGTAGAGTTACTGGATACAGAATAATGCGTCATCGTTGCATTGTCGCGCCAACGCGATCTGCATTGTGATGTCCCTTCCTTACTCCCACAATGCCTCTGAGCAGGCGTGCAGGCTGTACGCCACCAAACACCTCCGCGTGCTGCTGCGTGCGAGCGTGGAGTTCTTCAGCAGCTGGGGAATGGAGCTGCTGGTCACACAGCTTCACGACCACAGCAAGGCAGTGTCCATGGAGGCCCTGGACATACTGGACGAGGCCTGCGAGGACAAGGTGAATGCTTGAAAACACCGTCGAGCTCTGTGGGTGCAGGAGAACTGGATGCAGTGAGCCCCCTCTTGAGCAGTAAAAAGAAAATTAACAACTTTTACTTCAAATGTGTTGATGGTATATATCCAGGGTTCGTACGGTCATGGAAAACCTGGAAAAGTCATGGAATTTTAAAATGGTCATTTCCAGGCCTGGAAAAGTCATGGAAAAAACTTAAATCGCAATAGTTTGGGAAAAGTCATGGAAATTTGTTATTATCACATGTTCATTTGCGTCGAGTTTAAAATAATTGATATCTTTTTGAAAGGAAGACTCTCAAAATATAAGCCGGCATACGCTCTCAATACACAAAATGTTCTAAATTGTTCATGTTTATACCGAGATTTCTGTTTGGGCGTGGACATTTGGTTTAAAGTCCTGGAAATCCATTGGTCAAAATGTGTAAGAACCCTGTGTATTAGTATCTTGAAAAAAAATCTGATACGTTTGAGTCGCTGGTGTTTGTCTGACGGTGTGTCCACACTTCCTGTTGTCCAACTTGGTATGTTGTGCTGCTCCACAGGCCAACCTCCACGCTCTAATCCAGCTGAAACCAGCTCTGTCCCACCTGGGAGACAAAGGCCTCCTGCTGCTCCTCAGGTGGGTGTTTACAGACGGACCGAGAGTAAATAATACCTTTCAGTCTCAAACGCCTTCTTGAATACACTGCCCGTCTTGTTTCTGCCGTTCAGATTCCTCTCCATTCCTAAGGGTTTCTCCTACCTCAATGAGAGAGGTTACGTCAGCAAACAGCTGGACAAATGGCAGAAGGTACGATCAGGACATTGGCATCCAGCGGAAACTAAAAGTGGCATTTTCAGTCCATGTTTGATTTGATTTGACGACAGTTTAACGGAGGTTTTTGTTTTACCTTTTGATCGCAGGAATACAACCTCAAGTACGTGGACCTGATAGAGGAGCAGCTCAACGAAGCACTCACAACCTACCGCAAGCCTGTGGACGGAGACAACTACGTCCGGCGCAGCAACCAAAGGTGTGTGTGTGTGTATGTGTGTGTGTGTGTGTGTGTGTGTGTGTGTGTCTAATTTTTCTGCTCGTGTCTCCAGGTTACAAAGACCTAATGTCTATCTCCCTGTGCACCTGTACGGTCAGCTGGTGCACGATAAGACGGGCTGTCACCTTTTGGAGGCTCAGGTAACTGCTTCGGTTTATTCCTTACACTCTGTTCTTCCAAATCTTTAATTGTTTCCGTCATTGTCTGGGGGAGCAGTGGGTTCTGCAGTTGTCGCGGTCTTTCTTCCTCATGTCTGTTTTTTCTGTTTGTCTCCAGAGCATAGTTCCTGACCTCAGCTATACTGTTCGCTCCCCGATGCTGGACACCTGGGAGGGCATTAAACAGCTAAAGGCGGCACTCTGGGCCCTGGTCAGTATCGCTTGCTATTAATTTATGTCACCTCTGTTGCTTTGTCGCCATAACAACCAACGTTGCAAAGAGATGTCTCTGGTTGATTTGTGTTGTTTTTTTTTCGTGCAGGGCAACATTGGCTCTTCAAACTGGGGACTGAATCTCCTGCAGGAGGAGAACGTGATTCCTGACATCCTCACGTTGGCCCAGCACTGTGACGTGCTGTCCGTACGAGGGTAGGCTGATCAAAACACACCGTGTGTGAGAGCTCTAAATATAAATTAAGCTCTGTAGAGTAATGTTCCAAAAATAGAAATGAGCTGCTTAGGATTCTGCAGCTTGGCATTGAGACAATTTTAAAATAAAAAGATCTCTATGTGAGACTCTAAATCCCCTGAGGCTGTGAATGTGAGCGTGAATAGTGGTCTGTCTCTATATGTGCCCTGCAATAAACTGTTGACTCGTCCAGGGTGAACCCGGCCTTCGCCTAACGTCAGCTGGGATTGCTACCACGACCCTAAATGTAGGATTACAGGGTTCGTACGGTCATGGAAAACCTGGAAAAGTCATGGAATTTTAAAATGGTAATTTCCAGGCCTGGAAAAGTCATGGAAAAATCTAAAATCATAAAAGTTTTGGAAAAGTCATGGAAATGTGTTATGATCACATGTTCATTTACGGCGAGTTCGAAATAATTAATGTTTTTTAAAGAAAGACGCTCAAAATATAAGCCGGCGTACGCTCTCAATACACAACATTTTCCAAATTGTTCATGTTTGTACCGAGATTTCAGTTTGGTCATGGAAATTTGGTTTAAAGTCACGGAAAAGTCCTGGAAATCCATCGGTCACAATGTGTAAGAACCCTGGGATTAATAAATAAGCGGTTTGCATAATGGAATCCTATAAATAATGGAACTACTACACCGTACACAGTAGTGTGGGAAATACTCTGGTCTTAAGGACATCGTCCAGATGCCAAAGATGTTGTGAAAAGATGATTTTAATTTGTAATGCATTTTGATGTTTATCTTTTCTCCATCTACATTGGATTAGTCATGTAAAACATCTTCGTTGTTAAACATCTATAGCACAAAAATAATTAAGCAATGGCACGCATTTCTGAACATATGTAACGGTTCAATGAAACGCTTTGAAACATGCGGCGTGTTTACCGACGGTCCCCTCTCACCCACAGGACGTGTGTTTATGTGCTGGGCGTCATCTCCAAGACCCGGCAGGGCTGTGAGGTGCTGAAGCAGTACGGTTGGGACTCGGTCCGCCACAGTCGCAGGACGCTGTGGCCGGTCACTCCAGAAGAGGTCGATGCCCAGCTGACCGCCGAACTCTGCTCGGTACCGAGCACGCTCAGTCTGAACTCCGAGTCCACGAGCTCGCGCCACAACAGCGAGAGCGAGTCTCAACCAAGTAGGTTGGACTTACTTTGTCTTGGCATTGTTGCCTCTACTTTGTCACGGTACTCGTTGTATCGATGAAGTTCCACTATTACAGTAATAATAACTTTATTTTTTAGCACTTTTAAAAAACAATGTTTACAAAGTGCTCCACAGAGAGTCAAAGCAAAACAAGTGGAATAGCAAGAAACCAATATTACATTTAAAAGTATATATTAAAATAAAAAATGTAATGGAAAATTTAAAAAAAATATTAATTAAAAAACAAATAAATTAAAAACAGACAACTAAATTGGGGGAACCAAAGTTCTGCATAAAAAAGACTAGATCACTTAAAAGCAGTTCTATAAAAATGGGTTTTAAGAAGTGATTTAAAAGAAGTTACTGATTCTGCGAGCCTTTTCCCCTCCGGTAGGTCGTTCCAAAGTCGAGGGGCTCTGACGGCAAAAGCACGGTCACCCTTTGATTTAAGCCTCGACTCTGGAACGGCCAGCAGGCCCCCCACCGGAGGATCTAAGGCTGCGTGCTCATAAGGGCCTAACATCTCAATGACAGACCTAGGCGTGCTTTAATGTACCCCGGTTATTATGACAGACACTGTGACGCTCCCATCGTATTCCTAATTCACTCCCTGCGCCCCCAGACATGTACATCCTGGACGATGACAAGTGTGATTTTCTGGACCAAACGGACGAGCCCTCTTTCTACCTACACTCCAAGCCAGCCAAGGACCGCAGCCCCTTCACCATCCTGGCCTCCACGCGCTTTGTCCGCACGCGCTTCCTCAACTCCCTTTCCCTCCCCAGCAAGAAGCTGCGCTCCACCAGCGACCCCAAGAACTTATCCGGCTCTCGCACGGCTACCGAACTCAAGATGGGAAGCATGAGGCGCAACAGGACGGTGACGGAGCCCTCCGTCTACAGCCCCACCCAGGGGGACGTCTTCGCCCCGGTGTTCAACGGCAGAGGGATGCCGAAGAGTCCCACGGTCAGCCTGGAGACGTCCTTCGTGGGGACCAGGGGCGGCTCTGAGGAGCAGCTGGCGGACGGCAGGCTGGCCAGGGAAGGAGGCTCGGGCCTCGGACTGAGCGGCCTCGGCGGCCACGGGGCCGCGGAGCACGCCGGCGGAGAGAGGGAGCAAAGCAGCCGAGAGCGTCTGGCGGGGGACGGCGGGTCCTCGTCCAGCGGAGGCAATGTGGGCGGCGGCGGCGGAGGAGGAGGCACTCAGTTTAAAAGCCGCAGCCAGAGCTTTAACACGGACACCACGACCAGCGGCATCAGCTCCATGAGCTCCAGTCCTTCCAGGGAGACGGTGGGAAACCCCGAGCATCCTGAGCCCGAGCCGGACTCCTCTGACTGCGTGAGCCTCAACACGGTGGTGTCGGCCAAGACGGTCAAAACGCTCTCGTCTCTCACGCCCCAGCCTCCCATTTCCCACATGTCCAAGTCCTCGTCCGTCTCCTTGGTGCCGCCCGGCTCGTCGCACACCCTTCCCCGCCGAGCCCAGTCCTTCAAGTCTCCTTCGGCCACCACCATCAAGAGCCTGGCTGACTGCAGCTTCATGTACACCAGCCCCCGGGACGCGCTGGGCTACGCCACGCTGAAGAGGCTCCAGCAGCAGCGGATCCACCCGTCTCTGTCTCACAGCGAAGCGTTGGCCTCGCCGGCCAAAGACGTGCTGTTCACCGACACCATCACCATGAAGACCGGCAGCCTGGACTCCAGGTTAACGCCTCGCAGGTCAGTCGGCCGTCGCTGTACAGCAGGACGGAAAAGGATCCGTTTTGATTTCTTCACTTTGTCCACATGAATGCATTATTTTCTTCTTCCATGAATTAAAAGACGCGAATTAACTCTTT
This sequence comes from Liparis tanakae, assembly GCA_036178185.1. Classification (NCBI taxonomy): domain Eukaryota; kingdom Metazoa; phylum Chordata; class Actinopteri; order Perciformes; family Liparidae; genus Liparis; species Liparis tanakae. The sequence goes on from CM070094.1 coordinate 21,095,348, forward strand.
TTCACGACGTCTAACCGTGACCTAATCGCTGCTCCCGTCGCGTACGCAGCCGTTCGCCTCGGCTCGTGTTTGACGTAGCGATGGCCGGTGTGAGCGTGTTTCTGTGCACCTTCTGTGTCCGTCAGGATGTCAGACAGGAGGGGCACCTGTCCAGATCCCAGCGTCGTAACCAGAACCCTGGGACCGCGGTGGGTGGAGCTACCCGGCGTCCTCCTCTGTAGAGACGGAGCTTCTAGCGCGTCGTAGCTGTAGCTCTGTGCCTGCAGATGTTCTCCCATTGCTTTGAGTCCTGTGGTGTGAATACGGCCTGTGTAGACGGGCGCTCCCTCCTCGTAGAGCCGCACACCTTCCCATCCGGTAGAGATATGTGACATTGTGTTGTGGTGGTTCTGATTTTAAACAACACAGCAACTTGTTTAATTGCCACTCATCCATGTTGAGACGAACGTGGGGAATTCTGTACCTCTGATGTCAAAGTGGAAGGACACAAGCTCTTAACTTTCACTGGGTATTTAACACTCTTAACATTCAGTTTAAAGCACTTGACCCTTTATGGTTATTTGATAATACTTTTAAATGACAGGTGATCCATTTAACAGTCTTGCACAGCAGTTAAGAGGAAAAAGGTATCAATTAAGGTAGAGTTAGCAATTCTGGTGAAAGATGTTTCAACTTGACACCTAAATATGTCAAAAAGTGTTTTTCCCTGCCTTTCTCTTTATATATCATGACCTGTTCACTGTCTCGCCCTGTGCACACGCACACAAGCCTCCTGTTGCTGATGGGTTGGAATAGCTTTGTGTAGCTTGGTCTAAGCTACTTTGTTTTGTATAGTACACCAAATCTTGTTCTCATAATTTGTCAAAAAGTATTAGATTATAATCCCTGACTACACCTTTTGAATGGGTTCATTCGTTTCTTAATTATTTGATTAATTTGTCTGTTCTCTGAGAGAGTATAGATAGAGTATCCTCACGCCCTTGGTTTCAATTGTTGCTGTGTCCGTCAGGATGTCAGATAGGAGGGGCACCTGTCCAGATCCCAGCGCCTTAAGTCCGTATCTCAGGCTGTCCAGAACCCTGGGACCGCGGTGGGTGGAGCTACCCGGCGTCCTCCTCTGTAGAGACGGAGCTTCTAGCGCGGATCCAGGCTAGCGCGTCGTAGCTGTAGCTCTGTGCCTGCAGTTGTTTTCCCGTCACTTAGATTTCTGTAGCGTGTGTTGGATTGGTCAGTTGCTGGTTGTTCCCGCCTCCTAGAGCTGCAACCGGTCCCAAACGTATTCAATTATGTGAAAAGAAAAGCAGCAAATCCTTTAGAAACTTGAACCAGCGAATGTTGAGAACTATGTTCCTTAAATAAATAATACAACGTAATTAATATCAAAAACCTTGAAAAAATGACATACTGTAAATATAGAATAGAATATACTTTACAGTAGCACCAATAAACTAAACACAATAAAATATAAATATAAGAAAGAAAGTGACTGTGCATAAAGTAAAGTGTGCACAGTGAAATATAAAATAAAATATATATGTATATATACACAACATAAAATATATATGTATATATACACAACAAATATATATTATAATTGTCCAATATTAGAAATATGCATACCATTATGAGTCCTACTGACCATCTCTAACCACTTTTTCTTTTTCTAATTAACTCCATTCAGACTCATTTGGTGTTTTTAATGTGTGAAGCTTTAGATTTGTGATCCTTGGGTGCTTTAGGTCCTTTCCCCGTCCCAGCCTCCCTCCCTGCCTCCTCTCATGTCCCTCTCCTCTTGCCCCCCCCAGGTTCCTGAAGGCTCTTAGCTTTGCCTCTCTGGATAAAGAGGAGCTACTCAGTCCAATCAACCAAAGCACTCTGCACCGCTGCTCTTCAGTGCGCTCCATGGTTTCTAGTGCCACCTACGGGTGTAACGACGACTACGTCGGCCTCGCGCTGCCCATGGACATCAACGACATGTTCCACATCAGAGAATCGGCTTACTTTCAGCAGAGGATCAGCCCGCCGTCCGAGGAGCGGAAACGCTTCCTCTTCGGCGATGGAGACGGTGAATTTAACTCTTTGGCTGATTACAATTTTAAATTCAAACGGAAATGTTAGACGGATCGTATTTTGAACCGGATGGTTGCGTTGGTGCTCGCCACGGTTTACCCCTCTGTAGGTGATCGCCCTGCTCTACCGTCACTGAAGCAACAGTTTAGCATTTCTGAGCTGATCGTGTGCCGAGGCGATAACCAGACCCACCTGGTGGGTTCAGAGGAGACGGGCCTTCAGGAGCACACGGAAGAAAACTGCCTCTACTGTGTAGGAGCCAGCGTGATGGGTTACCCCACTCAGCCACAGAGCAACAGCGCACACCCTCGGACAGGTGAGCCACGCACACTCACTCTCTCTCTGTCGTTCACATGGTCATACTCGGGGCAGAATATACAGGGTTCGTAAAAGTCGTTTGGAAAAGTGATGGATTTCTTTTTAAATGGCCATTTCCAGGCCTGGAAAAGTCATGGAGAAAATATTAAATCATAACATTTTTGGAAAAGTCATGGACATTTGTTATAATCACGTGTTCATTTACACCGAGTTTGAAATAATGAATGTTTTTTTTTGTTGTTTTTTTTCTTCTTCTTCTTTTTTTTTAAAGAAAGACGCACAAAATAAAAGCCGGCGTACGCTCTTAATACGCAACATTTTCAAAATGTTTCATGATTATACCGAGATTTCAGTTTGGTCATGGAAATTTGGTGAAAAGTCATGGAAATCAATCAGTCAAAATGTGTAAGAACCCTGAATATAACGCGTTATGTTTTTTTATCGCTCAGACTTTGTCGACTTCCCTTCGTGGGGAGGGCAGGGCGGCCATCGTCTGGAGGCGATGCCTCAGTCCAAGTTCTCTGGGGTGTCGGGCTGCAGCGAAGCTGCTGTGTCACAAGGCTCCATCTGTAGCACGCCCACACCCGGAGACGTCGTCCTGGGTAAGACCACGAGTCACTCGACCTGCAGGGATTCAGTGTTTTACACGACGACAAAAAACATGTTGCATTCGTTAAAAGACTTATTTGTGTTGCTTTTATTTTGTCAGCGAAGTGGTGGTAATATATGTTTTGATTCTTACTGTCTGCAAAATATCAATATATATTTAGTTCTATAACAAAATAAACTATAATGGGCACTCGGTAGAGTGCATACCTTCGCATATCACTAGATTGAGCATTCAATTCTGAATATTTTGGCATTAGTTGTATGGCAATTGAATAAAAATTGTCCGCACTATGGTAGAAATACGATTTTGACCTTTGACCCGATCGATCCCAGAATCTAATCAAATGGTCCCCGGATAATAACCAATCATCCCACCAAATTTCATGCGATTGGTTTTAATACTTTTTGACTTATGCGAATAACACGCACGCACGCATACAAATACACGGAGATCAAAACATATCCTTACGCATTTTCAATGCGAAAGTAACAAGAAATGCTTTATGTTGTATTTACTGTGGTGAATATTCAATATTTGTAGGCAAGGGAATATCAGAAGACGGCCCCGCCTCGCGGGTCTTGCTGAGGAAGGAGGTGCTCCGCCTCATCATCAACCTCAGCTCCTCCGTCGGGACCAAAGGCCACGAAACAGGACTGCTGACGTAAAACACGATTTTCTTCTATGTGTATATATTTTTAGATTCATGTTAATAGCAGTTGTTTTTTTAAAGCCTCTTAAATACATTTTCCCCGCAGGATAAAGGAGAAGTTTCCCAGTGCGTTTGATGACATCTGCTTGTACTCTGAGGTCTCCCACCTCTTGGCCAGCTGTATGTTTCGCCTGACGTCCAGACGTTTCATACAGGAACTCTTCCAGGACGTGCAGTTCATGCCTGTAGGACTTTACACCCCAGTTCTTCTGCATTTTCTAAAAAACCTTGACTTTTGTGTTTGCCATGCCAAGTAATATATCCTTATTTCCTTTTTTCAGATGTATGAGGAAGCCGAGGCGATCCTGACGAAGCTACCAAAACCCGTTGAAGAAGATGCGGACCCTCCTGCAGAATCCTGATCATCCTCTCCCTCGTGTTCCCTGCACAGCCTTTGACCTGCCACCCCACACACATGGAAGAAACAGCCGATAGTATATAAGTTATAAGGTTGGGGAGGCGCCCGGCATGTTTCTTTTGCTCAAAACAGAGTTCCATAGCCGATGAAGAGGAGGAGGTGATCATTGCTGGCCTCTCTTGGAAACGGAGGATGACGATATCTGCAAACTTAATTTAACCCGACATGCTGTTTAAGACCTTTATTTTAAAACGGGAATAAGGGGGAGCAGTTTAACCAAATGCTGTCTTCAGATTGGTTAGCAATCTTAAGCAACACTCAATAATACATCAACATAATGCTAAAGGTCAAGCGGGATCATTAACACAAAGACCCACGTGTAAGAAGAAGAAGAAAAAAAATAGAAAATTCTATCGACAGTTTATCTCTTTCAGAAGTGTTGTTTTTTTCCGTAATGAAATAAGGCATGTTGTCATGTCTACCCAGTGATTCCTCGGACCCCTGCGTTATTTTTTCCTTATGAAATAAAACACTACAGAAGGGGTCCTGCTTTTTTAAAAACTTATCCGGAGCCTCCCCGGTTCACATCCCACTCCGACTTGTGATCTGTTCTAGGCCGATGATGTGCTTTTGCTTCTCTCACCTCGACACTTCCTACAACCTGTAGCCTCTCTTCTGCACAGACAGCCAATTACTTTTCTATTTCTTGTATCTCAGACAATCAAACATCACTAGTATTGTATTTTCTAACGCACTATATATGCCACCCTTACACATTACACGAGGAGAATAGCACGTCATTCGATGCTAGTTTATGCCATCCGTCACTTGTCTAGGACCTTTAATTTTTTTCTTTCCCCATTGCATTACTGTTAAGCTTCTCAGAAGTCGGGTTGATCATTTGGAAAGACGCTCAGTTGTACACTTTATCTGTGGAACGATTCATTACAGATTCAGTACCGAACTCTGCTTCCAGACGTCTGTGAAACCGTCACACGCCCAGCAGCGCCCCAGCTCTACCCCTCCTTTCCTCTGTGCTTCACTTCCACTGCATGTGCAACACGCATGGCAACGTTGTAACGTCATCTTAATGTGTTTCTTGCTTGTAAAACTTTTTTAAATAGATTTTGTTTTTAAATAGGTTGCCATTACATTGTAGGACTATAATTCCACCCGAGTCTGTTTCCACAATGCAATATCACTGTCTGTCATTGGCTGAGATGGAGGAGGGGTGTTGTGATGATGACTAAAGGATTTGTAAAAGGTTTCCAGGGAAACGGGGATCACCATTTCCATTGGCTTGTTTTTGCTATAATGCTGCTACACAAATGGACTCATAGAGAGATGATTCATAGATCAGCTGAGTAATGCCAGATCCGATCTATTTATTATATGTCTGTACCATAGAGTGAGCTCAACCAGAGAAGAAAAAAAAGTTATTTATATTTTTTCCTCAAGACTGTATTATAATTTAAAGTTTGTTTTTATCCTTTTTTTTGCTTGAATCGTGGTTTCCGTTATATAATGTGTACAGTATGTTTTTGGGGGCATTGGTGACCTCAAGAAACATACAATCCTATCAAAGGGATGCATTGTTAATAAAACAAAATTTGAAATACCCAAAACGTTTGACACTTTCCTTATTTATTTTTAATTTGTAATATTTAATAAATCCTATTTGTAAGTTACTCATACACGGCATCTCTCAAATGTAAAAAAAAAACAGTTTCAGCAAAGACAATAAAGAAGTTCTGAGGTATTTTGGATCCTGAGACGGTGATTGGTGGAGGCCTTTAAAGCTGGATTCTCTCGTGACCAAACAAATCCTTTGCCTCACAGTATATACAGATACAATGGGAATATATCTTTTAATAACTACAAATAGAAATAATTGCATTGAAGTCTTCGCCGCTCCATTAGCTTAAAGCATTTGCTAGACGCTCAGAGGGCAAAAACAGGTGGTAACACATGCACACTGAAATCTGCATTATTTACTTAATCACACACACCCTTTTAGTCATAGACCTGTTTTTAGAATAATCTGTTGCATGGAGGTTTTTCTTTTAGTACCATAAATAACTTGCGATACTAAATGTTTAAACTCTTTTAATATGTTGTCACCGATTGCACATTTTACAACAATGCCACCTTAGTGCTATGAAAGAAACTATAATATTTAAAGCTGGAGTGTGTTTCTTGGAATCACTCTAAACAGTACTGATGTGATATATTCACACATACGCCACACAAAAGTTACATTCAATACAAAAAAACAAAATGACTGATTCAAGAACATTTGTTGACTTCCTGTCAAATACTTCTACAATTGAACAATAACGAGCCCAGCTGTAGTGCTTGTGAAGACAGACGTCAACATTGTGACAGGAAGGTTGACTCATTGCAATAGTCCACTCTTGCATTGCTCAGAAATATTGCACAACTGTTTGTCGTTTTCTTTCCACCATCCCATTTCTGATTAAGGTACATAGTTAGGTTAATGATTTCCATACAGAGACAAACAAGTATTTTCGTTTGCAATCTCTGTCGTTTGTGTCCATCCGCGTTCAGTTACAGAGGTATTCACATATCAGAGCTTTAAAAAAGTGGTTCTTTTGTTGGTGCTCAGAAACAGTCGATTCTCTCCTCCCCCTCCTCCTGTTGGTTCTCCATCATTTGGGCAGGTACGCAGGTATCTGTGGGGGCCTTTATGGAGTTTGAGTCCGAGTCCAGTTTGAGCTCATTGCTTTCATAGCTTAAGTTATCATATATTTGTCTCATATTGGGTCTCAGCTCCAGCTCCCGGTTGGCCTTTGCTTTCTCCTGCTGGAGCTGCAGCAACACCGCTTTATTCACACCAGGACCTGAGAAGAACGAACACAAATGTATCCAGCTTTACAATACAGTAGTTCTTCAAACAGAGCAGCTATAAAGTACATACCAAAGTAGCTGAGCAGTACAGGGAGGAATACGAGTCCATGAACCATCCCCAGAAGTGTAATGACCAGGTTTAATCGGAAGAAGAAGATCTGAATGAGTTGCGCTTTGGCGAAAGCCAGCACGAGGATGCCTGGCAGGTTGGTCATGGCAACGCCAGCAAACACCTAACGAGCACAAAACAAACAGAATAACACTTGTTTGTGTGTGTGTACATTTATACAATCACATGTATGTGTGTGGCACTAAAAGGGAATTCCTAGACCCTGTTTACACGATGGGAAAACGTATATATTTTCATGCGTTTTGGCCTTTCATTTACACAAAAACTGAGTTTTTTTCACGGAAAACAATCATTTCTAAAAACTCCGGCCAAAGTGTTTTTGTTTGCGTGTGAACTATGGCCGTTTCTCAATCAGCGTACTTGTGCGTCCTTTCCTCTCCTTGTGTCCTCGTGGACTCGTGAAACGTCATCAGTCTCAGCCCGAGTTCATGTTCCAATTCAAAGTTCGCTTCTCGCAAAGCACGGTCAAAATGCCCGGATGTGACTTGATCCTCCCACTTTCAGGAGGATGCATCAGAGGAGACTCGTGCGTACTCTGGCCAGCAGATATCCCAGAATGCATTTCACCAGCAACCGGAAACAGTAGCGGATGAGAAAATAAACAACTGAAAGGTGACTATTTAAAAATACTGTTGTTGAGTCATGGAATGTCATTTTAGGATGTTTTGTTTATTTGACTTTAAAAAATAATTTACAGTGAATAATTAAACTCAGGAGCAAGAACAGCTGATGTGGTGACCGTGACGTCATCAAGTCAGCTGCTGTTCCAATCACAGAAAGACCGTCCTCCGGTTCTCCTGTCCTCCGGAGTCTGGAGTCCCAAGACCAGACTCCAAAAGAACACAAGTCTGCAGTTGTGTACTTTGAATTGAGAAACGGCCTAGGTCAAACAGAGTTTTAGGTTGTCAAACGTCACAGTATGCGACTAAAAATGCTTCACGTCATGTGAGCGTCCTATGAGGACGTATGCGGACGGCGTATTTATGCGGGTTCATATAAAACAGAAACTTTTTGGAAAACGACTTTGTGTGTACAACATTATTTTTGAAAACGGAGCGGCAGAAATATTTGTTTCTGTAAATACCCGGCTATGTGTAAATGTGGCCTTATTTCAATGTGACAGTCGCGACGCCTTCAATCCACTCGCGGCCCATGTTCTTTGTCCTGGATGCTTTTGTCTTGAAGGATCTGCGTCGTTAGCTAATGAGCCACACCTGGGCCTGGCCTGCTCCTGACTAGATAGAAACTAGAAACCACTTATCATGGAATCCCCTCTTTCGATTGCTGCTGTTTTTGTCACACATCCAAACATGCTTACGTCACCGATTACAGGCTTCCATGGTTATTGTATTTGTTGTTAATATATTACTTTGAACTCATCTGATTCCTCGCTGCAGCCTTTGAGCCAGCCTCTAACGTTCAATAATTTCATAGAGTCCTGATTGCATCATTTACCAAACGAGGCGCACCTGCCACGCGACTTATCTCGAAATCAGTCTCTTCCCAACAAGCCATGAACAACCAGCGGATCCAACTGTACAAGACAAATCTGGACCAGGTCAGGCAAGTTTGTTTAGTTTGTTTAGTTTGGAGGACCCAGCAATATAAGCTTTTCATTGTACAAATAACTTTTTATATGTGCACATGACATTACAATATCTTGAATCTTGAATAAATAGCTGCCAGGACGAAGAAAACAGCGGCTCGGAGGCTCTTCACAGGGAGGGAGGAACAATGTCTGCTTTAAAGTTCACTCACCGCACTGCCCATGTTGGCTGTCGCCTCCATGGCTCGTTCTACGCGTGTGGTCTTGGTGCTGAGTGCAAAAGATCTCGTCATATGAGACACAAACTCCACAGAGATTCCCACTGCCTGCAAACAAACAGAATATAAGTTGACCATAGGAATGCATGGTGGTAAAATGTATTATACACAACTTGCTCTACTGAAAATACAGTAGAGCACCAAAGACGCTAAATATCAAATAAATGAGAGCATCAGAGGCTAAATATACTCATGTTTTACTCCCTAGCATGGGTCCAGCTCGGAAACCACTGGGTCCTACATTTCCTATAATAAAACTCAATGGCATCTTTCACGAGATAGAAACCCGGCGAACACCGAATCCTCCAATTTGTAACGAAGGCTTTTAAATCTGAAGTCTCCCAGCCTAATTCAACCCCGTCAACATGACATGCGTTTATCTTTTTCCTTAAAGCTCTCTCTGGAGATGCTAGAGACAATCCTCACTGGATAAGTAGTGCCTCTCACATCAAGTACAACGCGCTGCCTCTTTAATCTCCATCCCAGACGTGTCCTTACCGTGACCAGATTGATGAGGGCCACTGCGTTGTAATCTATGCTCCACAGTGTCATGACACCGACGGTATCCACGGTGATCATGATGATGGTGAACAGGTTGAGCAGACCAGAGCGCAGATCCAAACCCAGCAGCAGGCAGCACACTACGAAGGTCGGCATTAGACACAAGGAGATGTTGAAGAGTCCCTCCGGCACAATAGTCAGGTACTGCTCATAAAACACGTTGGTCACCCTGGGAGAAAAAGGGAAGAGGAAAATCAGTCGGAAGTGACTCCATTTCGTATGATGACAAATCACCATGTAAATAACAAAAAGAGCCCACAGGGTTGTAGAAGCAATACTAGTTATTGTAGTTCAGGGAAGGTGTACATACGTGTAAGGAAATACTTCAAAGTCAGGGGAGGTGCCTGGTATCAGCCTCATGCCTATCGTGATTTTGTGTGCCAGCTCTCTGGCCTTCAGCAGTGCAGCGGTGAACTCCTGAGAGTTGCTTAGAGGTGTGTGGTAAGCCATGAACCGAGTGGCTGGGAACACGGGGAAGAAAAGGTTCACGCGCCGCACAGATTCATGAAACGATTAAGAGATCTTTGACCTCTTCAAGACGACTTGCCTATAATTTCTCCACTCTGATCCATCACCACCGCTTTGTCATAGGCTCCAAGGCCACTGTCAAAGGGGACAATAAGCAATGACAAACTTGTTTTCATGTTCTGTTGTTTTGCGTATAACGTGCACGTGTCCCACTACATACCCTTTGGGGCACTTCAGGTCAGGCCTGTTACCCAGGAAGTTGGGGAGGAAGCGGTTGAACTCGTCCACAGTGGGCCTGAGGACACCATCTGATGGAGGAGCTATGCACTTTTTGCTACAGAGGAAAGGAATTGCTGAGATATGGAAGAAGAGGAGGTGTTAATAAAAGAAGGGCCACGTCTTTCATCCTATAAGGTCATTCATAGTAAGGAATGTGGAGTATTGTGGTGAATCTCACATTCGCTTGCAGGACAGAAGTTTCCAGTATTTGGTCCGAAAGTGTACAGACGACAACATCTGGATCCAGGGTTCAGCCAATCGATGAAATCATCCACCCAGGAGTTAGCAGGAATAGCCAAGTAGGATCTGCAGATCACATCGTCAGTGGGTCAAGGAAGGCAGGAATACAGATGTCCTTTTTCCTGAATAAGACTAATTCTATTCTAGATCTTTCTTGTGATCACCAAATCCCATGAATAGAACAACAACATCAACACGGTCGTCTATGCATCAATTTAGCTCTCGGTAGGAAAGACAAGTGTATTTACCGAAGTCTAAACAATTTGTTTCTACCTTTAGACAGGATACTTACATTATTAAAGTTCACACCAATATTGAACTCATTCAAGCCAGTATTTGGAAACTAAACTATAAATTAAAAAGCCAATACATTTTATATTCAGCTATTTTAGTCTTACATCTTTCAATTTCACATTATAATTCTGGCAAATTCCCACTCGATTAAAAGAGCTTTACTTTTTGCCAGTAACAGTAAGGAACTGATATTACCAATGATAACTTAGCTCCATAGTCTTTGTTATCTCAAGGAAACAAGCCGATGTTGCTAGTAATCCTAATCAATAACTGTCAAAACCCCTTCAAGTCATCTATCGCTGATAGTTTATTATACTGACATGTGTCACAGTGACCACCAGGTTATATAACCCCCTCTACTGTAAGTGTTGGGATGCATTCATGTTGTCTGTTCAGTGGAAACATTAAACATACATATTATACTGCAGCATAGAGGCACACATGTATTACTCCTACTAATCAGCTCCATCATAACCACAATATCATTGTTTGAATTGTCATTTCAGGGGATCTTTTGGGTGGTTGCTCTCAGGCGTGATCAGCACCCTTATCTACTCAGTTCATGTAACACGTTCATCATTAACTGATCTGATTGGCTAGTATTTAGGAGGTTGCTACTACGATATCAGCAGGTTCAAGGATTTGGCCGATGAGGAGTACAAACGTGAAGGACAAAGGGAGGGAAACACTCTCCACAGATCTCAGCAGAGGAACTTGCTGATGTACTATCTGCCACGTTAAGACCTGAGTAAAAAAAGGTGCTTGTCTAAAAGCTTATAAATTCTCTTGTCCCTATTAGGAACATTTACAAACTCACAATTCAGGGTGGTTGGTGGCGTACTGGATCTTCTGGGTGAGTGAGAACTGATCGCAGCCCGCGCTAGAGCAGACTCCATTCATGCCGTCCACGTTGGTGAAGTTGAAGCCTTTCTTTGTTACAAAGTAAACAGGGACTCCAACTTCAAAGTATTTGTACAGGTACTGGAAATAGTCCAGCATATAAGAGCCCTGCACCAAAAACAAAGAAATACGTGTGAAGTTACACTGAAACGCGAAGTGTGCAGGTATTAATTTATACTTATGTAGCAGGGCTTACTGACCTGAGGCATAGCCAGCTCCTGATCCAAACCCACGGTCACATTAAACATGAGGAATACGGATCCACAGAACATGAAGATGAAAACCACCATCTGAAGAGAACACAGGGCATAATATTCAGATGAAACGCCTGGACCCTCCCTGTAAGTAAATATAAACATCTCATTCTTAGGACATTTCTTCAGTCTAGAAAACACTTATTTTATTCCACTTCTGCCAATAGATCCTCCTCAAAGTTACACACTGGAACTCTAAAGGCACACCAGAGGTAACGGGTTGAGAACACCCGTTCTATAAAGGATAATCTATTGTGATAGTTTAAGGGTGAGTCGCTTTACCACTATGATCCTGGTGTACCGGTGCAGTAGAACAGGGGCGTAGTATTTCCTCATGAGGGGCAGAAGAAAGCCCTCGTTGGGCTTGTTGGGGTGCTGGGTGGACACTGTGACGCAGCAGAGCAGCTCACAGCGGTTGTTGTCTTGGCGCCGGGTGTCCAGGGACAGCAGCGCCACGAAGGCGGTCATCTGGAGCAGGAAGTCCATGAGCACGGCCAGAGCGGCGTACAGAGCGAAGGTCTTCACCGCTGGCATGGTGGACAAGGCCCCTTGGGTAGCAGAACAGTGAGAGATTAAAGCATCAAATGCAATGGCCCCTTAGTCCCGTAGTTTTGGGCAAAGGTTTCTACCTAGAAAGAAGCAGATGGACTCGGAGAGACTGCACAGGAGCATGCTGGGAGCTACGTTTCCAAGGACGCGGCCAATCTGCTCCTCTCTCTTCTCTCCGTGCTTCCGCATATCTCTCTGCGGAAAGAGAGAGAAGAGTAGCACCACTAAGAATGATATACGTCTCTCACATAGTTAGCAGTACCGGACATCTATTGAGCACACAAGTACACACACCTGGTACTCCAGAACAAAGATGAAGATGTTGTCGGCTCCGACGGCGAGCACCAGGAAGGGCACGACCTGCAGGATGACCAGCGAGGAGGGGACGCCGATCCAGGAGTAAAAGCCCATAGAGGCCAGGACGGAACAGCCGACCACCATTATCCCACCCAGACCCACCAGAAACTTGGAGTCCACCTATATGTGAGGCAGAGATAAGCATCAAGACGGACGTTCAACTCAGTGAACCTTTTTTATGTTACGTATTTTTTGCTGTATCGTGTCTTCTGTATTATACAGCTTCATGGTCCCCATAGAGATAAGCGCTATACAGCTGAATCTCATCACTATTGTGTGTGTGATAAGTACCGCTTTATCAGTTGTACTTTATAGGTGGAGGCTTAGCCAAAGCAGTAGGCCGACCAACCGCCGATGTCACACACACAAAAAGCTGATGAATGGGAAATACAGCATTATACTAAAAGATAGATGTTACTCTCTGAAATCTCACCAGTATGCGTTTCCATGAAGTGTACTCTCCCAGTGCCACAGAAATGTACACGAAGATTACAGCATAGCTAATCATGAAGATGGGGATGTCTTCTGCTGTTGTCCGATTAATCTCATCCTCCAGAGACCTCTGTAGACCGAGGGGGAAACCAGTGAGGAGAAGGAGTGGGGGTTAAGAATCGTGGAAAGAACTCAACAGCCTCTTGAAAAAGCTGTGACGGGCGACCAATGCATATACAATATGTACTGCACCTCTGCCATGTATGCAAAGGTGAATTTGGCCGCTGGGCTCTTCTGGTAGGCCTGGACAATTTTCAGGAACTCTGTCTCCCACTGCATAGCCACTTTGTACTTGGGGTTGTCGCGAGCGTAGTTGTTGAGGGAGAAGGTCACGATTAACGCCTCCGCGTTGGTGAAGTCGTCATCTGGAAGAAGCAAGAAGAAAAATATACAAGTGAGCCACCCTTTTTGTGTTTATTGTAGAATAGAATAGAATGGAAATATACTTTATTAATCCCCAAGGGGAAATTTGTTGACACAGTAGCACCATTAAACTAAACACAATAAAAATATAAATAAAAGAAAGAAAGTGACTGTGCATAAAGTATACAAAGTGAAATATAAAATACAAAATAAAATAATATATATATATATATATATATATATATATATATATATATATATATATATATATATACACACACACACACACACAACATATATGTAAATACAGCAATGTAAACTTAAATCATATATATATATATATAAAGCTACTCACTCTCATAGCCTCCCACAGCCAGAAAGGAGAAGACCGGCGCTCCGTAATCAGCCATGCAGCTCATACGTAAATCCGTGATGTCTTGGAAGGACAGGGGAGAGCTTCAGAGGCGATGGGAGAAGAAGAGGGACGCTCGTGTTAAATCACACAGCGATTGTTTCTCATGTTTGACGTGAAAGTGTGTTTGATGACTCCTTACTTGAGGCAGTAGATTATGTGGTCCCTCCAGTCCACCTCCTTGGTCACTCCCAGCTCTGTCATGTTCACTTTAGCGTCAATGTTTTCCAGACTGTTCTGGAAGTACTGCAGCAAGCTGTTGACTGCACAGTCCGTCAGGCTGGGGTTGGACGGGTTCAGTGGCGCGAAACACACGTCCTTCAGACTCGCTGTGCGGTTCAGATCCTCTGACCAGAACTCAATGTTCTAAAGATGGCATAGGAGACACTTCAATGGGTCAACGTCATACAGTACTCTTTTTCAAACACGGTTGGCGTTGGGATTAAGGACTGGTGCTCTTTGGAGCCGTCAGATCTGCTTATTTACTCTTGCGAAAGGTTCATTGCATTGGTTAAATATGGTCTCAAAAAAGTGTGAAATGCAGGTCTCCTTCAAATATAACCTCAAGCACATTATAAGACTTGTGCCAAATTAGAATGCCTTTATTTGACATGGCAATATGAACACGACATGGGTCTTCATCAGGGTTATTGTTAGCTTGCATACAGATATGGTGTTACACTAATCAGCAGAGTGGGAGGATGCTCCTCTACCAATGTAGAAATATATTGGTCTGAAACAAGTAAGTGATACATCATCAATAGAGAGAGGGGGAGGGGAGAGAATATTGGGAAGAGGATCGTAAAGGAAGTGAAGGAAAGATAAGAGAGGAGGGCAGGGTGAACCTAAAATCTTACAAACTCAAATTAGATACAATATAATGTAATAATGTATTAAGTCAAGGTGGTATATTTTCTCCATGTATACAATTTTGATTCCGGTCTCTTTACCTGGATTTGTGTCTGGAGCTGCAGCAGCTCAATGATCAGATCTTTGGAGACAATCCCACTGAAGTTCTGCAGCCCAAAGAGCAAAGAGTCGTAAACGTGGCCTTTCCTGCCCGGCGCCGTCAAGATCAGCTGGTTAGTCCTGAAGAAAGGGTCAAAGTGTTTGTCGTGGAAGTCTTTCTCCTGGCGGGCGCGGCTGTTCGGGGCGGACCACAGCTCGACGGGGTCAGTGGTGAGCTCGATGGACTTGAGGCCAGCAGCAAAAACGGCCACGACGACAGCCGACAGCAGGAGCACCTTGAGTAAAGATATGAGATTCACACGTTAATATCATCTGACGACCTTATTTTCTTTTGAAGAGTGTTGAATTTAATCTCTGGCATTATTGAATCAGTTCACTGACTTAATGTAATGACTCTTTTCTATCTGTGCTACAGTACAACTATGAATACATCAAATGAAATGAATCAAGCTGATTAAATTAGATTATTGTAATTACCATTGTGGCTACAGTGGCTCAGAAAAAGTCACACAGGCTAAATAAATCAACAAGGTAAATGTCTGTATCGATGCCGGATACCATGTGTTCTACTTTTGCTGATTAAAAATACGTTGGTGAAACTAACCGTGAGAGGATAAGTGGCCATCAGGGTTCCCCAATGGCGAAACTCGGAGCTTAGGAAAGCTTGAGCGGCCAGGCTGTTCCTGTCCACACAGGTCACCTCTGATGGATCAATGAGCTGCTGAGTCACATCATTACTGTTCTGGTCTTTGCTTTTTCCTTTTCCTTTTCCTTTCTCTGCATCCTTTCTTTTCTGATAGCTCACAAAGTAAGCCACAAGGAGGTAGAAAATGAAGGCGAACAGCAGGAGACAGAGTAAGACGATCGAAATCACGAGGAATCCGTCGGTCCCCAACAGTCTGAAGGGGCCGGGCGGCACTGGAGGAGGCGGCATCCCCGGGCACGACTCTTGGCAGTCCTGGCAGGAGCAGACCTGACCTCCGGATGGCGTGGTCTCGTTACACATCAGAGCACGGCCCCTGTAGGGAATCACGCCCGCGGGTACACCCTCAGTATTTCCTTCATGTATCAGTTGAAAGTCGATGTCCAGTGGAGCCAGGCCGTTACTGGAGTCTCCCTGGAAGTCATACCAGTGCTGGGGGTTGCACAACTTGGCGCCATAGCGACCACACATGGTGGCAATGGCAAAGCCTCCTGTGGCGGGGATCCGGACATTTTTGCACGACTGGAAGGAGCCAGATGCGAAGGTGTTGCTTAAGAACGCCTGGTAAGCGATCACGGCCTCCCTCGTTATTTTCCCGATGGTGACGTTCATCACCTTCGTGACTTTTACTGTCTGGCTCTGGTTGGGGCTGCAGGTGTTGATGCAGTGCAGGTGGGCAAAGTTGTCCGCACAGGAGGGGCAGCGCATCAGCACAGCCTTGGAGAGGGTCAGACTCATTTCCAGGGACGAAAGCTGCTTGATGGAGCAGCAGGCGTGAGTGTTGTTCTCTCCCTTGTCCAGGATGGGACACACCTGCATCGAGAACAGGGGCTGTTAAATGAACTGACTGACTCAAACACAAGCTCGCTTCATGTCAGAGGAGTACTTTGAAAATGATTTTGTACGAATAGACGACAAAAGACTTAAGAATACACCGACTCCACCAGGTATTCCACCCTGTTCTTCCATAAAACCTGAAGCAGGATCTACAGACCTCCTTGAGTTTCTTGTAGTGTTCCCCGGAGAGGGCTCGGGCGCGGCTGTAGTCGTAACAGGGGACGATCGGAGGGAGGAGCGACTCTGAGACCGTCGGGTTGCGCCCACACTCATCATAGAAAGCACAGTAGCCCGGCTCATGCTGGGCCTCCGTCAGCACCTGCACAGGAGAAGGATGTATTACATGGTGCTGGAGGTAAATGAAGAAGACTCTTGCGATAACTCGAGCCATCTCAACTATTGAGATGTCATACAACTATGTTATATTGGAATCTGTTAGTCTTCTTACGTGACTTTTTTGGGCCTACGTATCTACGTGTTTTACAAAGAAACACTGTAGTCAACATGAATACAATAACCATGTGTGTCATTGGCTTGTGACTTTAATTCAATTCAATTCAGTTTATTTTATACAGCCCAACATCACAAATTACAATACAAATGTTCAAGTTAAAATATAGGATGTTTAAGGTTATTACAACCACAATGCTCATCTGTGGCCACAGGAACAAACAAGAGAACTACATCCAAAAATACAGAACAAATCTTTATCTCTTTATCTTTATTTTCATATTGCAGGAAGTCGTGCATGAAATTCTTTCCATTCAGTTATATTTATATTTGTAAACTATTAAAATGTATTACATTTAAAAATGTTTTATTGTGATTCACATTTATAATCTGAATTTAAATTAGGATAAGTGCATTCATTCATCCAGGTGTAATAATAAACCAAAACCAAAAAATAAATTCCAGAACTCTGTTACTGTAAATGTTCACACTATTTCCTATAAATGGCAAACATCAATTTAGATGTAAGTCACTAAGATATTTAAGGGTGATTTGTATTAGATTATTTATGTATATATGTTTTACTATTTCCTGAGAACGTTCAGGAGTATGAATGATTGTAAATTAAAAATAAATACACATTAAACAAACAGATGCATTTAAATATAGTAAATATCGTAATATGTTATTCTTTTTAAATGAACTACACGTTACAATATGTATTGTATTTGTTTTTTCCTTTAATTTCATACATACTGTTGAACTTACAACTACAGAAAACATTTTATCGAAGCAGACATTCATGCAACAGACGGACAGAAACACTTCTCTGAACGTGTCTTTCAATCAACGGCGTGACAATACACTCGAATACCAGTTTTGCTTTGAGCTTCATGGAGCAAAAACTATTTCAACCATAGACATTTCATGAATACCAATGTCTGGATGTTTTTAAATTACAAAAGGAATTCTATACATTCCTTTACTTTTCATCCTGGTCGCAGATCACATCCTAAAGTTAATACCTATACAGTTGTGATATATAAAAACAAAGCAATGCAAGTTATTTAGCTGACTGAAACAAGTGTACCGTATTGAGAATACACTTAGACAACTTATTCACAGGCTCATAAGAAAAACTACTGGACCAACTTACCACGAAAGACAGGAAGGTGATCAGAGCAGCGACACGGAACATGATTCCAGATGATTTTCCCCGCCAACAGAGTCAGAGTTCACGAGTACAGTATGAAGAAGAGTGGATATTAATCACTGCTGCCCTGTTGGATCAGACAGAGCCGGACAGCGAGAGACAGTCTCTCCTATCGTCGGTCAGCCCTGTCTAACAGGGTCCGGGTCAAGGAAGGAAAAACATCACGACAAGTAAAGGGTCATATAGCCTGTGATGTCACACCTTTCCTATCTGGTGTGATGCGGCGGCGGGCCAATCACAGCTATGGATGACTAAATACCTGTCTGATAACATAGAGGGGGGGGGGACAATTCGATAGGGTTGCTTGGGAGACCAAAAGCAGCAGTGAAAAACTACAGGATGATCTGAAATAGCCACCGCACCCAGTTTTTCCACTTCATATACTGAATATGTTTTAATGCTCTGCCCCTTCTGGTCTAATGAAGACGCATCCACCCATTGGTTGACCTAAAAAAACATTTGTTCACTGAATGTGTACTTTAGACCGTCATCTAAGTGACACTGCAGGTTATCTGACGTGTCATGAACAGAGAGAGGAATACAGCTGTGTATGTCCCAGGAGATGTGTCTTCATCACAAACATCTAGCAACAAACCCAGGAGCACGAGCAGGCCACCAATTCAACACAACGAATATCTTCTTGGATCAAATCCTACAATATCAGATCAACATTTAATTATGTTCTTAACACGTCAAGGCCACGGCTGAGATAAGACTTTCAAGCGAGACTGCACGATCATGTCAGGGCGAAGGTGCATGCGCATTTCAATTTGTGATAAACGGAGATGGTAAGTAAGACAAGAAGAAACAGAGCTGTTATCGGGATGTTCTTTCTTCTGCTGATAAGTCACAACAAGTAACAACACATACATGTTGTAACTTGTAACTAAAACTGACCACTAAAAAATCAAAAAGTAAAATCATGTGATACATCAGTGTTATTACCTTCGCATTGAAAATGCGGGAGGTTATGTTTTGTGTATTTATTTATTTGTATGCGTGTTACTCGCATAACTCAAAAAGTATTAAACCGACTCGCATGAGATTTGGTGGCATGATTGGTTATTATCCGGGGACCATTCGATTAGATTTTGGGATCGAGTCATCGGGTCAATGTCAAGGTCATGAAAAGGTCGAAATCTTCTTTTCAACATAGCACAGTCAATTTGTATCAATGTTTTTATCCAATTGGCATGCAACTAATGCCAAATGTTCATAATTCAATGCCCAATCTTGTGATATGCGAAGGTATGCGCTCTACCAAGTGCCCGTTCTAGTTTGTCTACTGTTACAGAGGCTGTGCGTCGCTGCAATTAAAAGTACTTTGAAAATTACTTTTAATTGGCTTTTTATATTTACAGGGTTTTATCTCTGTGAAGAAATCTATGTATCTTGTTATTTATTGATCTATTGAGCATTTTATTCCAACTTGTTATGTTTTTTTTATAACTGAGAGGTGCACAGAGTACTGGCACCCATTATGAGTTATTTTTAAGAATCATCTGCCTTTCTGGAAGAAGTCACTTTGAGGCGAGATTTAAAAGTGTTCTGCTGCATTTTGGGCTCCAGTGTTTCCAGTAAGGGCTTGACTACCAAGCTTACATATACTGTAAAGGTTTAACATGTACAACAATACATTTTATGAAGAATAATTAAAAGGTTTGTTAACAAAAGAGGGTCGCAGATGCATAATGCTTTTTAGCAATCAGTAAACATGTTTCATGGTAATAAACCTTTTTTAGTGGAGCACTATCATACCTAGGAGTCGCTTGTTGTTCCTAGAGGACATACAACAAGATGTAAAAACATTAAACTTTAAATGTTGAACTGCTCATCGGAATTATCCGACAGAGAACATTCAGGAGTTGAACACCACAGGAACAAAGCATTAAAAGTGATAAACTTTTCACATACTTCAAATAAAACATAAAAGATCAACAAATGTAAACAAAAATGCAACAGATAGCTTTTAAAGGTGGTATTTATACTTAAAATAAATACTATCTTGATGTTTACCGTGTAATGTTACATTTCGGTTGAAGCGGTCAAAAGAATATTGTTGTATCTCTTGTCATTTATATTGTTCTGTTACTTGTGATGCTGAATCTGATGCATTGTATTTTTCTATTGTTGTTCCCATTGTCATTTTGCAATAAAGTTTTCATAAAAGGTGAAAAAACAAATCAACAAGTATAATTTCATCACTTAAACTGATAATGCTAAATCACTTTAACATTAAATATTCTGAATTAAAAGCTCGATGTGTTTAATTAGTTTTCAAAGAGGGAGCAAAGGAGATTTATGCTCCGAGCGTAAAGACATTAATACAGGATTACAGACATGAACGTTCCTACACAAGTACCACATTGTTTTAATAAATTGAATACATAAATTGATTAATTCTATTTTTTTGAATGTTATACTTTTATTGCACCATTTTTATTATATAGCTAAATTGCACAAAATAAGATTTTACATGAAAAGCACATATGATAGGTTCATAACACATGATAAAGTTGTTCATTTAATTTTAAACCAACACAAATCATCTTAAAGTACATATTACATTTAAAGTTTGTTAAAGTTGTTGTTTATGTGTGTTTTAACACTGAAAGGGAAAATTATAATTTTACTCAAAAATAACTTGTATATGTCATATGTTTGTGCTGATTATACATATCTACTTTCATTGAAATGCATGTTTTCATGTATTATTGTACAATTTGTTCTTGAGATAGTATAGTGCACTGACAAAGGATGAATATGAATATGGGTGTAACAATACCTTCTGTGGTGCAAGTGAAAAGGTTTCAGGTATTAAAACATATATCATTTATAGAGTACTAATTTATCTAAAAAAGTTTTCAGAAGTTCAAATTCTGTTTGGAGTTCAACACTCCTGACTATTGTGATGCATAATGTGTTCTACTTATAGTCGTCTGACATGTATTGCATTTATATAATCATACAGGCTTTCAATTATGATGCACGTTTGAATTTATAATGATATACTGTCTATACACAATATTTAATAGTGAAAAAGATCCACAGAATATCTGTGCTTTTCTTTTTTCATTTACACTGTATTTTTGTGATCAAAATAAATAAGTACACATCTTCCAGCACAGCTTGTCAAATCAGAACCTGACTGGACCAGTTTCACCCTGAGAGCTGTTCTCACATCCAGATAATACACTTTCCCTTCTTTATGAGCCCTGAGCAATCACCGTTTATGAGGCTCAAGTTATGCAGACTGGACGGTCTTGACTTCTTGAACTCCAATACGGGTAGATTCCTCAGAGAAGTCTTGGCTATAAGCTGAAAACACCATAAAATATATACCCTTTGCGTGATGGAGATTAAGACAACGCACTGAATACCTTTATCTGTTGGAACTAGTTTCAAAGTTATTGTACTTGTTTATAAAGCATTAATCAAACTAGAATGGGCACTCGGTAGAGCGCATACCTTCGCATATCACAAGACTGAATTATGAACAATATGGCCCTAGTTTCACGCAAATCGGATGCCAATAAACCGAGATATCGCAAATTTACGTGTTTCACCTTTTCATGACCTTGACCTTGACCTTTGACCCAATCACTCCCAAAAACTAATCGATTGTTCCTTGGGTCATGACCAATCATCCCACCAAGTTTCATAAGAATCGGCTCAGTTTTGTCTGATTTAGACGCATAACGGACAAACGGACATATTCACAAATAAATACACCCCGGCCAAAACATTACCTTCTGCATTTTCAATGCAGAAGGTAAAAAACCCTCGCAGATTTTCTTTCCCTCTAAGTTCAGGCCAGATCTCTACGGCCCTCCACCACTGCTCGTTTAAATGTTGCTTTTGTGTCCTTTAAAAGCAGCGGAGTCCCGTGTTTCCCCTCAACTGTAGAACTCGCTGCCATTGAATATTCGATAGCGAAGCTTTCCCTGAATTTTTAAAGAAAATTAAACCTGCCCTATAAAATATGGATTTTAATTTGTAGTAATAATAGCATTGGTTCTCAGTCCTCAATCATTGTTTTTTTTTTTACAGAAATGTGTTTGATTTATTTTTACTTCAAGTTATTGATCTTTATAATTTTATTGTCGTCAATTTTAGTCTTGAAACATTTCATTTATCTCTTCCTACGTGAAGCTTTTTGAGCTGCATATTTGTTTGAAGATTACACTACATGTCATTTAGCAGACGCTTTTATCCAAAGCGACTTACAATAAGTGCATCAACCTAGAGTATAAACTAAGAACAACAAGAATACAGAAAGTAACATTTCCTTAACAAAGTCGAACTACAAAAGTACCATAATAAGAGATATTTAAGTGCCAGTGATGCTATAAAAAATCTCTTTCATCAAGCGACCCCTCGTCTAACAGGTGGATGCTTTTACTTAAAGATGTTAAGCAATAGACTAAATGCTACTTGATTTAAATCATCTAACTAACCTCCCGCCTCTAACCTTTGCATGGCTGTGTGGTTTGTACTGAGCGGTTGCTCAACCAGAGTGACGTTGTAGAACGAGACGACCCGGCTCCTTCCACTGCACCGCTCTGGTATTATGCAACCCTGAAGAGTCCGTCAACAACCACCAACACAGTATCTGTTTACCAATCAGACTTTCTCTGCACGCTGCTCCTGTTTGGGTTTCACTAGAGTACGAGCAACACACTGATGATGGCGCATGCAGGGCTCTTACACATGTTGACCAATGCATTTCCATCACTTTTCCAGGACTTTAAACCAAATTTCTATGATCAAACGGAAATCTCGGTATCCACATGAACAATTCAGAACATTTTGCGTATGCCGTCTTATACTTTGAGCATCTTTCTTTAATAAATCAATCAATTATTATATCAATTATTTTAAACTCGGCGTAAATGAACATGTGATTATAAAAAACTTAAAAAAAAAACTTTTATGATTTACGTTTTTTCCATCACTTTTCCAGGCCTGGAATTTTAAAATGCCATGACTTTTCCAGGTTTTCCATGACCGTACGAACCCTGCGCATGAAGTGAAACTGGGGTCGACACTAGGAGCAAGCTAAAGCACCATTCGAAAGTGTTTAATACTTGTGCTTTACGCTGCGATCAGTGAACTTTGACTTTAAACCTCAGCGCCAATAACTGGGCTGTAAATGAAAAGTGTGTCGTTTGCTTAATTGTCCCCACCTCTAATGTTCTGGTGTGGAGCACCGCTTCCCTCTCTTTTAGTGTGATGACAAATAAGTTGTGCCTCTTAATCTGACCCCGCTCTTACTGCAAGTTTATTTTTTTAAAGACACTCCTTCTGTCTCAAGTCAGTGGGTTGTGATGTTTTTAGGACACTCGTATCCTGTCGTCCCTGTGTGGGTGTGCAGGTGTCCCCGCCCTAAGCATCATGAGTGTTTTATTCCTCCTTCAGAGGGATCACCACCCTCTACGGTTCCTCCCTGGCTCGAGGAACGATGATTCACAACACATCTAGTTTGGTAGGCGGTGGATTTCCCATAGTCAGCAATCAATATAAATGTGTGAGCATTACGTGACTTTACTACAGCACACTGTATGTTGGCATAGCGGGAGGAGCACCTTGTCAGTTTAGATCCCAGGAAGTCAGAATGGGTGCCACACCTGTAGTGAAATAAATAAATGTCAATCCGTAAATCAAATATCGGCAGATATTAACAATAAACCCCAAATAACTTCAATACTACTGTCAGTGCATTTTTGTTACCTTTCTCTATTTAGACTGACCGACTAACTCAATGACTATAGATGAACATTTTTACAATTACAGTAAGTTAGTTTGTTCTGCTCAATCTTTCCTATTCATGACATGTTGCATTATATTATGCCTAACTGAGAGGAATTGGGTGGTATTGATTACACACTGCCTTGGAATTGTGTTTCAGGCCATTGAGTCAGTGTGAATTAAATCAATACTATAAATCAATGCCACAAGTCCAGCTGACAGCTGTGACTGAACCCTCTGGACCCAGGACCAGACTGAGCCCCGCCCTTTATGACCATCCTGGAGGTCAATGGTTTCCTGATGGTGACACATTTGGCTCCACGCTGCTTTGAAAGACATTAATAAATCTTTAATGTTGAAACAGGGAATCATGACTTTATTCCAGAAGTTAACATGTCCAGGACAATAAGATGTTCTATCCCTATGAAAAATACACGATGAAAAGAAAAGTAAAAGACATGGCTCATTTCGGGGTTATGATATTTTAGTACTAAAAACACAACTCATGATACAAAATAAAAACGCATGCGACAGGTTTCAAAGTTCAAAGGTAAAATTCACTACCTGAACTTTAAAATGCATCGAGTGAAAAATAAAAAGACATGCGATTCAAAATCTGCGTTGCTTATTATTAGGTCCATAGTCTCCGGGTCCAGGGAGGCCTCTGGGGAAGCCGCCCTGGCCCCCTGCGGGCATGTTGTTGTTGTTGTTGTTGTTCCCTGGCCCCGGCATCATTGGAGCGTTCTCAGCAGCCATGCCGGGAGTACCTGCAGGACCAGCATTGCCACCTAGCGAGTTTCTGTTCATCCCGTGATTGGCCATATGCATCCGGATGTCTTGCTCCCTGTTTTCAGAAAAGTTGCCTCTGAAGCCCTCCTGCTGCCTCTTCAGCATCTCCTCGTTGCGCATCCTCATCTCCTCCTCTCTCCTCCGGTGTTCCTCCTCCTGCCGGAGCTCGGCCTGTTTCCTCTTCAGCACCTCCTGGCTGTGCTGCTCCTCCATCCTCCGGAGCTCCTCCTGCCGCCGCAGCAGGTCCTGTCTCATCAGCACCACTTGGTGCTCGTGTCTCGCCGCCTCCATCTCCGCCTCCAGCTTCACCTGCGCCTCCTTCATGTTGCGGTCCACCATGTCGTACTGCTGCTTCTCCATCTCCATCAGGGCCTTCCAGCGCATGGCGTACTCGTACTCGAAGGAGCCCGCCTGGGCGAATCGTGGCGGTTGCTCGCGCTCTTTGTGATACTGCTGGTTTTTGTTTATGAGTTTCTCTGACTGCCCCTCCTCTTCATCGAGCTGCTCCATGGGCTCCACAGTAATGGGTCGAGGAAAAGCTGTGAGGAGGTAGGCCCCATCGCTGCACTTATCCAAAGCCTTTCTCGCAGCGGGCTTCGAGGTGTACTCCACTATTCCTTTCCCCGTGGGCCTCCCCCGGTCATCAACGATGACCACACATCTTTCGATCTGACCAAAGACGCCGAACGCCTCCTCCAGCAGCTCGTTGGACACAAAATCGGGCAAATTCTTGACAGTTAAAGCGGCCCCGTGGGTCGCGAACCTCACCCGGATGGGTCTTCCCTTGAATGGAGCATCATCCAGCTCGGATCTGGCGATCTCTGCTATGATTCTGGTCTCCAGCCGAATGAAGCCGAAACCTCTATCCTTGTTGATAAAGATCTCGCTGGCCCTGCCGTACTTGTTGAACAGCTTCTCGAGGTCCTCCTCGGTGACCCCGGTTGGGAGGTTTCCTACGAACAGCCTGCTGCGCTGGGTGAACGTCTTCTCCCCGGGCTTCCTGAAGCTCTGCAGATCCAGGGTTAAGGCCTCTTTGGGGTTGGTCGGATCGCAATGCTCCGGCTGTTGCCCGTTAGCATTTGTTCCTCCCGGTTTCTTCTGGTCTCCCGGGCGGTTGGACCCGTGGTTCTGCTGCGGGCCTCTGTTGCCTTGCATTTTGTGGAAAAGGTTTAAAACGCGAGTAGACGAATCACTCGACAAAATACTTAAACTATTAGCAGAGTGGCGCACAAAGAGCTGCGAAAATGGCGACGCTGCGTGCTGCCGCGACGTTAATGGGACCTCATCATGACGCGACTCGTGAATATCAAGTTATGACGTAGGCTCTGTGCGACGGTGCGAGAAAAACTAAAAACGGGCCGGTCGCGGCTTTTGCCAAATCTTATATTATACAACAAACGTTATGCTCAGTGTTCATAACACTGCTTCTTAAAGTTTAGGAAGGCCATTTTCGTTAAGGCCAATGATACATTAGTTTCTTTTTTTTTTTTTTTTGCTGTGCACAGTTTCTCGCGAGAACACACGTTCCCGTTGAGCAGGTGATTTCGCGGGAATAGTTTCATTCGCTCGCTGACAAGGAAAATAACCAGTGATATCTAAAAATATAACTTACTGGCTGATGTAATACGGCGAACAGCTGAAAGCCCGACTTTCCATCTTCTACGGTGAGATCGCTAAATCTGTCGGCATTGTTTGTAAGAGCTTAGACGGTAGTAACGTTAGTTGTCGTTAACGTTAAGTCATTGGGTTGATCTATACCTTCGACTTGCAAGCCTGTCAACTTTGTAAACATGCACGTACCGTGTGCACGTGACACCATATTTCAACTAACCTCTCTCGCGCCTCCGCTGCAGGACAGTCATGTTTTCCGACATAAGCGCCCAGAAGGAGGCTTATTCGCTGCTCTGCCGCCCCGCCTCCGAGGACCAGGGGCCGGTGTATGAGAGGGTGTCGCCGGCCTACAGTCCGTGCTCCGAGCGCTTCACAGTCGGGGAACGGAGCTTCAGTCGCCAGTATGCTCATATTTACGCAGCACGACTCATGCAGATGAGGCCTTTGCTCTCAGAAAGGGCCCAGCAGAAGTGGGGTAAGCGCTGGACAGTTTGACCTACATCTGGGACTTGGACTTGTAGAGAGGTAGACATGTTTTTTCCATGTAGTTTTTAATTAGTTTATTTCTGTTTCTGCCAGGACCAGATGTGCTTATCAGGAAGCTGTGTGATCTCCAGACAGGGGAGCAGTGTTGCATTGTGGGAACCTTGTTCAAGCGTATGGAATTGCAGCCATCTATTCTGAAAGAGATCAGCGAGGAGGTTAGCAGTCATGCTTAATTCAAAACCGGGCCTCCAACATCCCAGACCAAATACAAATAATTTGCTGGCAGGTGTCTTACCTCTTGTGTTTCCCTCTCCATTAGCACAACTTGCTGCCTCAGCCTGCGCGCGCCAAATACATCAGTGAGACAGACGAGCTGATCCTGGAGGACGAGCTGCAAAGGATCAAACTGGAAGGCCAAATTGACAAAGACAATTGTGTCACAGGTCAGAATTTTATTTGATCATGCCACTAAAGGATTTCATCGCTGAAATGCAGCCAATGGACAGGTCTCTTGGATGTCATGGGGCCTCTTCTGTTTCTTCTTCAGGTAGTGTTATTGCAATTTATGGAGCTGAGAAAAATGATGGGAAGTTCACAGTTGAGGACTTTTGCATGGCTGATCTTCCGCCGCAGACACCAAGACCTGCGCTCAGCTCCGATAGGTACACGCACACACACACACAAGCACACACACACAGCTTAAATCCCAGCCTTCGGTGATAATTTTTTCTAATACTGTTGACCATCCCCATCCAGGTTTGTGCTCCTGGTCTCAGGACTTGGTCTCGGCAGTAGTCAGGCTGACAGTATGCTCGGGCTGCAGTTGCTGGTAGACATGGTAACTGGTCAACTTGGTGACCAGGGGGAGCAAAGTGGGGCAGCAACAATTTCCAGGGTCCTAGTGGCTGGAAACCTGCTGAGCCAAAGCACCCAGGACAAGGACGCATCAACGAAGGTAACTGGAACTGGTTCAACCGTTCACACATTTACTGACATGACAGTATAGTTTTCTGTTTTAGGAAAGAACCAAACATGAAGTGGCTCACTTAAAACAGCTGTTTATCCTCTCTTTGTTCCAAGCCCAAGTACCTCACCAAGAAGACTCAGGCTGGCAGCGTGGAAGCCATTCGACTCCTGGATGAGCTGCTGTGTCAGCTGGTGGTGAGTCTGCTTCCCCCTTTACACCCACTCACACTCATATGTTGTGCAATATCACAATGTACTATATACTGTGTGAGTTGATGTGTATGTGCATACCCTCAGAGATGTTGCCATATTGTTTATACTGTGTTGGATCTCTTAAATATCTCTGGTTACATAAACGGTGTCCTAATTGATTTTCCAAAACTAGAAAATATCAACATTAAATCACACAACATATAGAGTGATATTTTGGTATGTATCTGCTGGTATAAGGAAAGTTGGATCAGAAAGAATTAATTAATTGATAAATTGAAAAGAGAACAATTCTGATAATTCAAATGTGAGTATTCACAGTTTTCTGTCTTATCAGTGGAATATCTTTTGGCTTTAGGACTGTTGGAGAAAGGAAACAATCAAGACATCACTTGGGACTACATTTTAATTTATTATTTTCTGATATGTTATAGTATAGTTTAATTGAATCAGAAAACATTGACGGAATAATTGTTACCTGCTGCAGCCCCAAAATATATGATTTTGTTTATAAATGAAGTTCCTTGGTCATATGAGCAAGAACTGCTGCCTGTAACCAAAGATGACTCAAACACCTTTATGAATGAAAAAAATATAAATAGATATGCATTTAACTGTTTTCCAGTGAAAGTTTTTTTCATTTTTTTAGGGGAGTTATGAACTGAATTGAAGTGTCTCCTGTTGTTTTAGGCCTCGGTACCAGTGGATGTAATGCCAGGCCACCACGACCCAACCAACTACACCCTCCCTCAGCAGCCTCTCCACCGCTGTATGTTCCCCTTGTCCTCTGTGTACCCCACACTACAGCTGGCCTCTAATCCACACCAAGCTAGCGTTGATGGAGTACGGTAAGCGTTATCATGCACAGTCACTATCTCCCATCTTGTTTTTATTACTTCTGAATCCCAAGTTGGCGTGCAGATTTTTTTAAATTGTGATTCCAAAAAGGTTCCTGGGCACATCAGGCCAGAATATCTGTGACATTCAGAGGTACAGCAGCATGGACAGTCACCTGGAAATACTGGAGGGTACGCTACGACTCAGACACCTGGCCCCTACTGCACCTGATACTCTGGGTTAGTCGGACAAGTTGATGCAGAATAAAACACAAACAGTCAGGCTGATGTATGGGTTTGAAGTATTGACGCTGTTTTCTGTACAGGTTGTTACCCATTTTACCAAAAAGACCCTTTCATCTTGGAGGAGTGCCCCGATGTTTACTTCAGTGGCAACGCCGCGTCCTTTGAGTCCAAGCTAATCAAAGGTCAGTGTGTGTTGTGTACATGTACACATAAAACAACTTGTTGGACAATGGTCTCTCTTTAGGCCAGGGGTCGGGAACCTATGGGTCTTCCGGTGACGGCATATGGCCCTTTTGCGTTTGAGTAAAAAAAAAAAATGCATAATCATGCAGCACCAGAAGTCGCATTAAAAGCAAGACATATTTCATTTATTATACGTTAAAAATACTTTATGGCTCTCAATGAAATATATTTAGAAATATTTGGCTTTTATAGCTCTCCCAGTAAAAAGGTTCCTGACCCCTGCTTTAGGCTCTCTAAACTGACAAAGTATTGACATTATTATTGAATTTGAGCTGCGCTCACTAATGTGCCACAATATTTCTTCTTCTCTCCCTGCCAGGTCCTGATGGCCAGGAAGTCCTTTTGGTTACAATTCCAGTCTTCAGCAGCACTCAAACGGCATGTCTGGTCAATTTACGCACTCTTGCCTGTGAGCCGGTGAGCTTCTCGGCCTTCTCCGCTGATGACGATGAGGAAAGTGTGATGAATGTCAGCCACTGAGGATCCAAATCCACATGCAGTACAACATGCTGTCACTTCTTGGACATTATGGATGGATATTGAGGCTACTTTCACCTGACCGCAGAGGAATCAAAAGAACATTGGGCCAAGAAATACAGTTCTTGCTCCACTGATGCTCTCTTGTGTCGTGATGGTGAATGAAAAGCTGTTACAATTGTCATACAAAATTACTTGTTTTTCTTTACAGTGTGTTTGTATTTTTTGTGAGAGATTACTGCACTGATAACCCGGTATTCTACTCTAGATCAGTGTTCACACAGGTGCTAGAAAGAGGAGGCAAGCATTGTGTGTTAACAAGCCTTTATTTGAGGCAGCATGACCGAAGACTCCTTCCCTCCTCTGACTCAATCAAGTTTGAACAAATGTTTTTTTAAACTTTCAGTGACCGTTCATACTGTAAAAAATATTTCTGCTATGGTGAAGTAAAAAAAAAAAAAAAAAAAAAGATCTCATAACTTTCTAAAAATGTGAATCTACAATAAACAACTTTTCAGGAAGCAAAAAGACTGAATAACAATCAGAAACCCCGTCAAACGGAAGTACTATTATGTTTAACGGGGTGACATTCTGTGGAGAGGCATTTTGTCATGTAATAGATGCACAATCTTTATACAACTATGAAGTTAATATCCTGTACATTCCCATTGCCTGCGTGTCCTACAAAGACAGGATTCCTCAGAGGACGACAAGGCAACGAGAACGACCTCTAGGAAAGGACCGCGCGCTTCATCGGGCTGTGTGGGTTCAGATTAATAGTCATCGATCTTGTACTCGTAGTTATAATCCAGGATGGAGTCTGTGAATCCGCCAGGCGTGGACGTCTGTCCCTCCCCGGTGACCCACGAGTCGTACCAGGACGTGGTGGTCTCTGGCGTTGTGGGGATTGTGGTCGTCGGGGGCAACGTCGTCGTCGATCTCAACTTCAGTAATCTCTGTCTCCGAAGGCGACGGAGACGAGCTATCTTGAGCCTCCTCTGTTGTTCGGTGCCGACTCGTGAATTGCTGCCGTCAACCACACGCCTGTTGCCGTTTGCAACTGCAGGGTTCCGTGCTCTGTTGTTGCTGTAGCTCAGTCGAATTGGCTTGTTGCCATTGAGGGCCATGATCTGCAGAGAAATGGAAAAAAAGACCCTTTATCAAGCACTGGACAGACGGGTATTTGGGTTGTGGTGCTCTCAGGAAGTGCCGTACCTGTTTAATGCGGTCCCAGTTGGACTTGGCCAGGTTGAAGCTGCAGGTGGTGGCTCCTGACTGGTAACCCACCACACAGAGTTTGGTCACAGGGGAGTAGCCCTCAGCCCGAGCTGTCACGCGGTACTCTCCCGGGTTAAGCAGCCGCCAATAGTCCCCTGTTAATGCTGCAATGAAAGGGACAGGAGAGGCAAGTTGTTCTCAGCAGAGGGGCGACCGTGTGCGTCAAAGCACCCGAGTTCACACACATTAGATGTAAGGAAGGGCAAAGAGGACATCTTTCACCAGACCTGTGGTGACATCGTGGTTTATCCCCTCTACAGACACGGTGGCATTTGCAATGATGTTCCCCTGCTGATCCTTCACAATGCCTCTGATGCCACGATGCACCTAGATAGAGAGAGGGGGGAGGGGGGGGGGTTTGCCATGATTGAGTTCATTTTCATATACCTGTCTCTTTAAGGGCAATCTAAAATCACAGTGCATCACATGCCGTGTGAGTGACTGACCTGCTCCATGAAGATGAGCATCGCTTCTCTGTTCTTCTCCCACTCTTTGGCCAACTCACTCTGATGGGGGAACTTATCACATCCCAGGAATATGGACAACTCAAAACTGTTGGTGTGCAGGTAGCTGAAGTCATTCATACCTGGAGAGGGGGTCAACACACACACACGTTGATCCAAGAGCCTGCACTACACATGTTGTCCACCAGGGTGTGTTATAACTACAGAAAGCTTAAATACCTTTAACACATTTATTAAACCTCACGGCCTCTACTTACTCCCTGTGATTGGCTTCCATTTGGCCCGGTTGACGATGCCATGCAGCCCTCCTGCGGTGTCTCCGTGGCAAGAGCCGTGCACTTGGCGTGTCATGGTCAGGTGTGTGGAGGCGTAAGAGACGGCCAGCCACCTGAAGAGGGACTCGTCCGCGATCACCCGAGGCTCATCCTCGGGCTCGGAGTACTGGTGGCCGTCGCTTCTTCCTCTATCGTCCTCTTCTTCCTCTCTACGGCCATGACCTTGGTCGTGGTCGTGGTCGTAACCTTGGTTCTGGTCATAGCCACGTTCGTAACCTGGGTTCTGGTCATAGCCACGTTCGTAACCTTGGTTGTGATCATAGCCACGTTCATACCCTGGGTTCTGGTCATAGCCACGTTCGTAACCTGGGTTCTGGTCATAGCCACGTTCGTAACCTGGGTTCTGGTCATAACCACGTTCGTAACCTGGGTTCTGGTCATAACCACGTTCGTAACCTTGGTTGCGGTCATAACCACGTTCGTAACCTGGGTTCTGGTCATAGCCACGTTCGTAACCTGGGTTCTGGTCATAGCCACGTTCGTAACCTGGGTTCTGGTCATAGCCACGTTCGTAACCTGGGTTCTGGTCATAGCCACGGTCGTAGCCTTGGTCGTAGCCCTGGCCCCTGCTCTCCTCTTCTGGCTCTGCATATTCTCTTCCTCGGTCCTCCTCCGGCTCCTCGTGGTAGCCCCTCCCCCACTCGTTTACGTCAACTTCTTCATACCTGTAAGAAAGGATTCTAGTTGAACTATTTATTCCGATCGTTACTTTATGACTGTAAGCAGTTCACGGAGACAAGAGGAGGACAACATGTGAGTGTTTGGAGATTAATTCTGTGAGTAAAGCAGTGGCAAAAGGAGAGGGAAGGTCATACTGTCTCTTCTTGCGGCTGTGGGGCTTCTGGCTCTCGGCCGGCTTGTTGAGGCGTAAGCTGTCAAAGGGGTAGGCTACGATCGCCTCTCCGCCCTGGAAGTTTGCACCTAACACAAACGGATAGTTTCTCATCCAGGCGATTATGGCCTTCGTTTCCAGAGCAATCTGGAACAAAAACAAGCACAGCATCCATTCATTTTAGTTTACTGACTAAACCACCTTTGTAAACTCACAACTTTCAAATCCATTGTTTAGTAAAACATCACTTGTGTATGGGAAGAGGCAAACGACAACCCTGAACGGGAGGTATTCTGTCCCCAGACCTTATGAATAGTCCTAAGACGCACTGGGACCCTCTTGCTTACCGAGCTGTTGATCTCCAATTCCTCCGGTATGGGCATGTGGTGATTTGGGGTGAGTTTGGGCACCATGCCCTTATCTTCAGCGTCCCACAGGATACTGTTCAGGTCGGGGAAGTTCTGGAAGATGTCAAAGCCGTCCTCAGTGAAGTGTCCAGTGGTCCATCCACTCAGCTCCGATCCCTGCCGGGGAAAATGTTGTCGAATGAGACAATGAGCCGATTCGGCCCCAGACCACTTCCACAACATCATTCACTGGCTTCTTCTTTGTGTTTGTTTCTCCATTTTATTTGCCAGTTGAGTAGAAACATCTGATTTTTAACCCTCCTGTTACCTTTAAATGTACTAACATCTTTTCTAACATCAATTTGACCCCACTAATTAAAACTTTTGGAAAATTATTAGAATTAATATTGTTTCCCAAGTTTAAGTGTCAGCTACTTTATGTTTGTTTGTTGACGACCTAAATAGCCCTTTAAATAAATAATAAAGTTTATATTTCTGATATTTTTCACACAGTGAAAAACAGCCTGGAGTCAAATTGAGTTGTGTACAGGACAGTGAAAACATATCATCATGTGAATTTTATGTTTTCCCAGTTGTCCCCAATAAATTTGAAAAATTCGTGAAAAATTAAGCAAAAATAATAATGTCAATCTTTTTTTTTAGAGACTTTAAACATCGAATGGGGTCAAATTGACCCCAAAGGTCACAGGAGGGTTAATGATCATCACTGACCACTTCGAAAGCTTCCACATGTCCGTCAGGGTTGAGCGATGGCGCCAGGTGGATGCGTATTCCCTCCACCAGCCGCTGTACTCTGGGGTTTCTGTCTTTGTACTCTTTGCACAGGTACTGCATCAGAACCAGGATCATCTCCCGACCCAAGGCCTCGTTACCATGGAGACCTGCTGTGTAGCGAAACTCTGGCTCGCCTGCAGAGACAAACGCACCAGACTGAAGCTGTTTGTCCACTAACTATAGCCTGCTGACTTCCACCTGGTGTTTATGTGGATACACAGGAATCATTAGCGGGGCCATCGAGGCCCCCCAGTCCGCAAATGTTTGATTTCAACATATCAGCTTTTAAACGTTCAAGAATATTTAGATTTGCCTTTTTCATGCTTGTATGAACTCATTCTTCACATCTGGATTAAAACACAGATTAGCACTTCAGTGTCACTTAAATATCTCTTATTATGGTACTTTTGTAGTTTGACTATGTTAAGGAAATGTTACTTTCTGTATTCTTGTTGTTCTTAGTTTGTACTCTAGGTTGAAATGCACCTATTGTAAGTCGCTTTGGATAAAAGTGTCTGCTAAATGACTTGTGATGTGATGTAATGTAATTCTCACCTATTTCGTGCTCTGTGGGGTTTCCAGAAATGACGATGACCAAGATATCCAGTCCCTTGGAGCTGCGGCCCAGGCTGTAGATTTTGGTGATGTTGGGACACTCCTCATTCACTGACTTCATGAACTGAATACATGACATTATACAAAAACAGTCAGGGTGCAACATATATCATTACAGCTATATATTATTTATAAAACAGCTGATGACTACTATTCAAAACATCTGCCAGCGGACGTGCAGACACCTGTCCAGGTTGTGAGGATACTCACTGAAACCATGTCTGAGTAGCTGTGATGTTTGAACTCCAAGTAATCTACTGGGGTGACTTCGTTTTGCCTGTACTGAACATCCACTGGATCTGTGAAGCAAAAAAGAACAACATGTCTTATTAAAGCCCCACTATGTAACAATTCCTACCTTAAAATCACAGCTTGAAAAAAATGGTGCCGCTACAATGACTTTTAATATGGCGATTTGCGCCTCCGCCACTGCCATCGGGGTCTGTGGGGTTTTAACTTCACTATGTAAGATTTTGTAGCTCACAGGTGACTTTTTATTTGCTCCGCTACGCGACGCGTAGAGACAGACAGACATGCTGCTGTGGAGACGATCAATAACAGACGTTTAGTTTAATACAAGAACAAAGACGTCTTTAAGAAAGGGACCTGACATTACTGCTGCTGTCATCTGGAGGAGAGAGAAAGTTACAGGGGGACGGGCGGAGATTATAAAAAAAAAACTCAAACTCAAAAGAGCCATGTGCGTCACCGGAAGAGCCATATATGGCTCGCGAGCCAGAGGTTCACGACACCTGATCTGTCGTAACTGGGTATTTACGACACTAAAGTAAACGTTAAATACCTGAAGGGGGCGCTACAAGGGAAAAACTACATAATGGGGCTTTAAGTGTGTGTGTTTCAGTGTGTGTGTGTGTGTGTTTGAGGCTCACCGGGTATGGGGCACCCGAGGACCTCCAGCCTCATACACAGAGAGCCGTTCCAGCTCTGAGGGATGATCCGCATGTAACGGGCGAGCACAGGCACCGCCAGCTGGTTCATCAATGGAGTGTCCTTATCACTGTTTCCAAAGAACAACTACGGGAGTGATACGTGGGAGGAAGGCGAGTCAGGGGAAATGGAGGGAAACATCATTCGTGGTGAAAGAAGTGACATCATGTTCAGTGATCTCTACCCAGTCAGTGTATCCGTCATGGATGGTGGTCCATTCCCTGCTGTCATTGCTGAAGGCCAGGAAGTAGGACTTCACAAAGTCGCTCCTGAAACCAGACGATACGTGGGCAACACGTCGGATGTAGAAAATGTAAAATGCAATGTACTCATCCGTGTGTTTGCATACTCGTTCAAAGAGTCGCGTCCTTGCGTCACGACCCCCGTGAACTCCGTCTCCCTGCGAGCATCGATCTCAAACCAGTGGGTTTTGTCGTCTGGGTTTGCGCACCAGGCTCCGCCTCTCATGTTGTCTTCATCGTCTGAGCCCTGGGAGCCACAGGGACCAGAACACATGCTGATGCGTCTTTCCACTCATTTGGAGTTCACACATATACTTCAAATGTGAGCGTATTGTGCACTGACATGCAAGTCGGTAGATACATCACAGATGTCGTGATGACTAAAAGATGCAGCAGCGGTGAGCGGAAACATTTGAAGAGTCATTGACTGATTTAATTACTAAGCTGCTAAAAGGATTCGGAGACTATAAAGATTGTGAATATAAATACCCCAAACAGCTAATGGAAGCAACAGGCTCAGCCAAAACAGTATTTTCTAACATGCGGCTGGTAGTTGGTGTTTATTTTAAGGCCTGGCAGCATGTAAGTGATAGCTGTACTGTGTGTACTGTGTGATACCTGTACTGTGTGTACTGTGTGATACCTGTACTGTGTGTAAGCCGCTCTGATTGTTGTGTACCTGCATGTTGAGGCGAGCCCTCTGAGGTGCAAAATTGTACTGAGAGACAGAGGAGGCTGAAAGTTGGTCTGGCTCGATCTTACGGGACTCCATCCCCAGGGGAGGACACTCTGCCAGAGAAAATCAAATGGGATGTTAATTATCGCAAAGCGTACGCCGTGGTTTCCAGATCGGAACAGACGTGGACTTACTCTTTGGCTCTTTGAAGATGCGTGGTCTGTTCCTGGCCCGCTCCTCGGCCTCCTTCAGCTTCTGCGCTCTCTCTGGCAGAAGTCAGGAAAACAGTCTTAAAGCCAAATAAATGTTGCTGTCTTGGCTGAATAGTTTCTCTCTTGCTCTCTCTCTCTGCCCAGAAATGATCTAAGAACTCATCGAAAGAAATTATTGAAAATTTCTAAATGTATCCCCCCCAGGGTTAGATAAAGGTTCAAAAAAAATCCCAGATGTTGGGATTTCCCTCCCATTCCAAGTGTGCTCATATCAAACTCACATCCTCCTGACCCACAGAGGTCAGCTGCTGAATCACACACATCTGTATCATTATTCATATTCTCCGTTTATTGATGGTAGGGTGGCTGCAGGAATCTTTACCGACAGTGGGAATGTGAAACATGTTGTGTGCTCACTGGCCGACCGTATGCACATGTACAAGTGGACCAACACATGCACCCACTGACCTACACTGCAGACACACATCTGTCACAGATGAGTGCTTCAAGCTGCAGCCAAAA
The DNA here is from genome assembly GCA_036178185.1 of Liparis tanakae. Classification (NCBI taxonomy): domain Eukaryota; kingdom Metazoa; phylum Chordata; class Actinopteri; order Perciformes; family Liparidae; genus Liparis; species Liparis tanakae. The sequence continues at coordinate 21,132,454 of CM070094.1, forward strand.
AAAAAAAAAACTTATGTTAGCTAAGAATGCTTTTGAGCTTAAACCCAGAGAGCAGTGAACCGTCCACACAGGAAGTGCCCTATTGACACCATCCTCATGGTGTTGTATATCGTCTCCATTATTAACCACCAAGCTAGCCTCACTACACGTGGCGAACCGGTGCAGGCGGAATGCGTTAGACGCCTCCATTGCAACATCCTCTGCTTGCTAATTCTCCCTTGTTGCCTTTTTCCTTTATCACTCACACTAATCCGCTCCATGTGGATCCTTCTCCATTAGCTCAGAGATTTCTGAACTTCTCTGGTAAAATCTCCTTTTTGTTATAGAGAGATGAACTGTTGTCCCTTGGATGGAAGTTAGAGGACCAAAGGACCGGTGTCATGAACATGGCGGGAAGTCACATCTGCATTCTCTTAGAACAGAAATGTGATCGAAGGGAGGGAACATCATCACGCTATTATCTGTTAGTACTTTTGCACTTGGGTCAAAGGGCGTGTTCTTTGCTTTGGCGACTACATTTCTGTAAGTATTATATGACATGACTGTGCAGAGTGGTGTTATGCAAGGGAGAGAAAAAAGATTCACGTCGGAGTTTTCTTACCTTTCTCTTCCCTCGCTCTTTCTTTCGCTGCTCTCTCTCGCTCCTTTTCCATCCATTTGTCGTCCGCCTCGTTCTCTTTCTTCCCTGTGGAAAATCAAGAATGTTTTTTTGAAAAACCATGAATGGAGCATTCCTGTTTACAGCAGTGTGCATCAAGCACGGTTTTCATTCGGAACAATAAACCGTGAAAAAAAGGGCTCAACGGATTTATAAATCTGGAAACCTATTGTTGCCAGGAAGTCTCACTGCAGCTTAACTAATTAATCTATTATAAAACATTCAGTATGGACATGTGTGTGTGTGTGTGTGTGTGTGTGTAGTGCACATACTCATTCCATATTCGTCGTAATCATCATACCAGGTTTCCTCATGGGGAGGAGTGGTCGTGGGTTCGTCTGCGTAAAAATAACACAAATAAACATCAAGTCAGTCGGCGACAAGGGAGAATTTATAAGATGACCTGATTTAATAAAGTTTTAATGGTGAGTACAGCCTTGATTTATTCAACCCCAACAACTGTTTTCAATTTGGATGTGAATGCGACGCCTACTTGGTAATTAAGTTGTTAAATCTTTAACTTACATTTACAACAATCATAACAGAGTTGTGAACTGATGACAGGGCTCTTTTTTTTTAACACCACATCAAAACGGCGGAAAGTTTTGTTGACTCTGTGGAACCAAGTCATCCCACCCACTCTTTGAAAAGTAGGGCAGGTTAGCTCACAGACTCACTATTATGTTATTCCCATGTGTTGAATCGCTCATGATTCCTCCTGATTCAGCCAAAAGGCACATATGGAACGGACATTTCATCTTTCATTCATCCACGGGGACTTCTCATGAGCGTTACCTGGTAGAGTTTCTACTTTGATTTCCGGGCTGACCTCTTTACCATCGGGGAATGGAAGGTTCTCCGGCTCCTCAACTGCAACATTGGACACAATAAAAATAAATACAAAATATATAAAAGGTCAAACAGAGAGACTATTTAAGTGGCGACTGAGAAACATGAGAAAGTGAGAGAAACAGGGGAGTGTGAATGAATGGAGTTGTTGGAGGAGCAGCGGTACGGCGCAGTGCGCTGGAAACACAGAGTAATGAGAACATGTCAGTCCGGCCCAGACGAATGTCTCAGATCCACACAACACACTCTTTCCTACAGCCGAACCTGCGGAGGAAAGTAATGCAGTAACTGAGACGTCTGGCGGATGAAGGCCGGAAGAGATAGCGACTATCGTAAAGGTTTTCATCATGAAGTCAGGAGATCAGATCCTGAAAGATAGTCGTACCATTAGTAGAATTTTGTAGCTTGAATGTTTAGTCTGGGCAGAACAACATGTTGTGATTATCACGGGATATTATATATATATATATATATATATATATATATATATATATATATATATATATATATATGAGCCAGTTCATGTTGTCACATATATGAATAAATAAACTGGTAATATCCTCACATTGTTTAAGCAAAAACTATATTAAAGTTGTGGCAACTCAGAGAGCTGGCCTCAACAACAGTGGGTGAATCATGATAGCTTCACGTTTCTTGCTGTGACCAAACACATTAGATCTAATCGCTTTAGAAACGTTGTGAGCTTACTGCGTACTACCCAGCATGCATTGTGTAACGTGTAATACGTTTCTTTAAGTGTCTCAGATGAGTCACATGGTCTTCTCTTTGATCAAAATTAAAACAATATCATTCAAGATGGAGATCCAACTATTTCCTGTAAGTTTGCCTTCTTTGAAACACATTTCAGACACATATTTCAAACCAGGATTCAAACCAACATCCTGAAAACAAAGCAGGAGGAAACAGTCAGACTTACATGTGGAGTCCCAGTAATCGGTGTCATCTGTCCCGGCCTTCCCATCAACCTCAGGAGCAGGGGGAGTCGGGTCCGCCTCTTTCCAGTAGTCATAGTTATCAGTCACGTGAGCGTATGGTTCTTTGTCGTCTGGGGTCCAGTAGTCCTCGTAGGCGTCAGGCGCTGGAGTGGACGGCTCTTTCTCCTCTGGTTTCCAGTCATCATCGTAGGCATCAGGCGCTGGAGTGGACGGCTCTTTCTCCTCTGGTTTCCAGTAGTCATCGTAGGCGTCTGTCACTGGGGCAGCTGGGTCGTCTTCCTCCTCCGGCTTCCAGTAGTCGTATGGAAGATCTGGGACCGTAGTCTCGGGCTGAGGCCTGGCTGGTGTGGGCTCTTCCTCCCAGTAGTCATCGTCCGATTTCACGTCATAATCGTCTGCCAGAGAAACAGATGGAAAGATGACTGAACTGGTATATTGTGTATGGTTCTGTGAGTACAGAAGAGCATCTGAGTTACATCCTGTACACTACAGGGTTTTACATTCCTAAGGGAGCTCAGAAAAGGAGGAGGGAAGTGTTTTTGTAATTGTTGCTGAGGTAGTGTGACTTATTTGTTTTGGCTTTTTAATTCTACACAATCTTTTAACTTTTCAAAACATGACACCTATGATATCCAAAATGTGGAGTGGACAACAGAGTTCTGGTAAACTCCCTTCCTTCTAATGACACATCCCCCCCCAAAAAAATCTTTAACATCGTTTTATGTTATAAATGGGCGTAGTTCCACTCTTAGTTGTTAATGCTTTACTTAATTAATGTTGGAATGAGTTGAACCATCCCAGTGCTATATTTTGAGGGAGTTCCCGTTTCCTTTTCAAAGTTACAGGTTAGTCCAAAACATTTAATCTGAATAATGCTGTGGGGGGCGGGTGTCACTCACCAGCATCAGGATAGGGGTAGTCCGTGTACGCCTCAGGTTCAGTGGGGGGTTCAGTGGGGATCTCTGGAGGCAGCAGACGGACACACAGTCAACGGCTTTCATTCACGTCTTAGGTCTTCCAGTAGGAACGTGGGTCCCCGCTCAGTTCGGCCCTCACCTGTTGTGGTCGGTGGTGGAGTTGTGGTCGGTGGTAGAGTTGTGGTTATCTTCTTGTCCTTCTTCTTTCCCTTCTTGTCAGTTTTAGGCTTTTTGGTGGCGTTGGGGTCCTTTGGCTCTTTGTTCTTCTTCTTCTTGTCTTTCTTCTTCTTTTTGCCTTCCTCCGGTGCTCTCCTCACTCTGCTTGAAAACCCTGGAAAAAAACGAAAAAGGAAGAGAAGGAAAACTCAAAACTCACTTAATTGACTTTTGGTCGGAATCAAAATAAGCACTCATGATCTGGGTAGATATTTAGATCAAATTATACTCCTTTTTCCCCTAAAAGGCCTGAACTAAATTCAAAACCCCGGTCAAACAGGAGTTGGATCACTTTAGCTTCTGCATTGTTAAGTATTCCCACAGAACATTTGATTGATAAAAAGTGGAGCAGTTAAGAATCTCCACACACACACACACACACACACACACACACACACACACACACACACACACACACACACACACACACACACACACACACACACCCCTTTAAAATTAGCAGATTGATTGGCACTGTACTGTCATCATGTCATTGGTTGAAATGAGGTGGGACTATCTTACTTAAGCTCAAAATGGGACAATCTTTAAAAATATATATTTGTTCTTTAATTTGTTTCCCATATACTGTTAAATAGAGGAGCAATATGAGATGGGATCTCAGCTGTTATTTCTATATTTCTTAACGGTTTAAAATCTGTAAATACTTATCGGATGCCAAATTATAAATCAATGGAAGCACATTCATGTTGAATACTGAAGTAAAAGCTTATTTTAATGCTTGCTATAATTTACGAGCAAATATTTCTTGCAATTTCACAATGCTGGCAGGAAAAAGACCCAGACAACCATGCGCGGTTCAGCGGTTGCTTCAGGTCCATCAGTATTTCCTTCTGAGGTTTGTCTGAAGTGTTGAGACATTTTCATGGAAAAAACTTCTCTTTCTTTCCATTAGTCATGCTTCATTAACCACACTTTAGGTTTAATGACAAAAACCTATCCAGATACTCAATAAACATATCACTATCGCCTCGGCAACATGTTATTGTTAAACCGTGAACCCGTCAGGGAGACTCATTTAGCTGCATTACATCTAAAGCTTAGGTAGAAAGCTCTCGGAAAGAGGGTTATTAACGATGTGCAACAGTCATCCATGCATATTGTAAATGTGAGAGTGTATTAATCATACAGGGTTAAAAGCACTACGCAGAGGAAAAGGTCATGGTCATGAAATCTGTCTGCAAGATGCTGACTGTGTCTTCCTCTCTCGTCTCGCGGTCTGTCCATTGTATTCCCCGCAGTGGAAAAATAGTGGCGGACAGGTGAGCGCCTGGACTCTCTCCTCCCTGTTGGAGCTGTCAGACATTCAGTGTGTGTGTGTGTGTGTGTGTCTGTGTTTGCTCCTGCTTGGATCTCGGACCATACCTTCATGATGCTGATTTTCTTTAGGTTCAAATGAGACTTTTCTCAACTCACCAACCCGAGGCGCCTCCTCTGCGTCCCTCTGGTCCTGGTTGCTGCTCCCCAGTGGGTGGGGGTCCTCCGCGAGTCCTTGCTCACTCTCTGGGTTATCCAGGGAGTCTTCTTGCAGATGATCCTCTGCCTGCTTCTCCCGTTCAGTCCGCCGGAGAGAAACTATCCCCCCGGCGCTGTCCCCTCCTCTGGGGACCAGCAGGCAGCACAGGGCCAGCAGAGCCGCAGACACAACCGCCGTGTGGCTTTTCATACCTGCTGCTCTTCCAACCGCAGACTTATTTGCTTTGTAGTTTTTAACTTTTCTATCTCAATGCTCCATCCAACTTGGTCCACCAGAAGAAGAATGTTCCCCCCTTTCCTCCCCTGTGTCTGTGCAATGTGATCCACACCTTCACTCCAGCAGCACGGAAACGTCTGCAGCTCCACACGTACTCCCAGCCACAGTGTCAACCAGACCCAGACTGGGCTGGAAGGAGATGGAGTGGGAGGGGGGTAGGGATATGCAGGGAGGTGGGTTTTAGAGAGAGAGAGAGAGAGAGAGCGAGAGAGAGACGCCGATAGAGAGATACAAAGCAAAGCAGCAATCCAGACAAATGAATAGACTGGGCTTCCTAATTGCCCCGCAGCTACGGTCAGCTGAAAAAACAACGCGAGGCCAGAGGATCCCCTTCACCTGGCTGACGAGTCACAACAGGTGCAGGGCTCAGACAGGAGACGGGGGGTGGGGGGGGGCTCAGTCCAGACGAGGCCTCAGACTACAGGGCTCGCACCTCCCGTGTTGGTGAGAGAAGCCAGCTCCTTTTTTTGCTCTGCAGACTTACCACAGAGCAGAACAGCAGGAGAGAGGAGCTACGAGGACATTGAATTCCACAACAGGATGAGGAAGAAGAGGAGGAGGAGGAGGAGGAGGAGGAGGAGGAGGAGGAGGAGGAGGAGGAGGAGGAGGAGGAGGAGGAGGAGGAGGGATTGTGTGTGTGTGTGTGTGTGTGTGTGTGTTTGTGTGTGTGTTAACAAAACCAAACACCACTAAACAGCAGAAAGAGGAATTCAAAGAAAAATGAAAACAGGCAGCAATAGGCCATAAACTATTTTTCATTCCTCATGGTGTTGCGGAGCTCGCTTTCTCTTTTCAGAAGAAAAAAAGGAACGATCGGCTAGTGGACCGTGGAGGTGTACACACACAGAATGAGAGAATAGTTTGAGCATATGATGGAATAATAACCTTTAAAGAGTGGGTGCTTACCCCCCCCCCCCCCCCCCCCCCGCCTCCCTCCCTCTCTCCACTGTTTGGAGAGAATGTCAGGGCCTTGAAATGCTGGATGTGTGTATCTGACCACCAGTCTAGTCAAGGTCAATCTGGACTAGACTGGTGGTCTAAATATCCTCGTAGAACAGTTTATTCTCAGTGAGGAATATGATAGCTCCATATCGGGTCTGAAGTGTCAGTCCACATAAAGACATTAGCTTGAAATTCTCAACAATCATTTCTACAATTCAAGCAAGGAATGAGGGCAAACATATGTTCAAGGGAAAAGGCATCATGTTACCCCGTTAACCCAGTTCATGCAGACATTCCTACCAAGTGCAACAAGCTCAGCTCAAGTTTTTAACCCCAAATACCCCAAAACTCTATCGTCACACATGAAAATAGGTTTATTATCCAGAATGGCCTAATCTAAACAGTTCAATAAAAACACTGCACATCCCACTGAAGTCCCTTTAATTTTGATAAAGGGTGGAGGGTTTAGCGAGCACATTTACAGAAAAGACACACAGACGCACAAATATGTAAACATTGAGCTGTGCAGAATTGGATTTGAAGAAAAACACATCTAAGGAGGACATAACGAAGATAAAAAGTGCAGCAGATAATGCAGACTCCAGTGAGGTCAAGCAGAGGCCTTTTCAACTGGCAGCCATTCAGACACATACTGGGGCCGGGGGCACTTGGGGGAGAGCTGGAAAAGGCGTTCTCTTTTTTCACAATACAGACAGAAATCTGCAGCAGGGGCAATGCCTTCAGTATGAAAGCCAAATAAAAGCATATAAAACAACTTGTGAATCACTTCAATCACTTGCTGATAGAAGTTGGAGAAGAAGAAAAACACAGCAGCGACTTCCTGGTGAGAAACCCCTGATGTCTTATCTAGTGATCGAGGGAAGATTGTAACATTTTGAGGGGCTTGTAGCATAACTTACTTTGCTTAATTACACAAATTCTGCTTCACATTTCATAGACAAATATTATAATTAATTGTTTGTTTACTTGACAGCTATAGTAGAGATTAATAAATAAATGCAAACTAGTGAGTAAATATTAGCTTCAAATATTAGGAGAACGACGTAACATTGAAACTAATAAAAAAACATTTGTCTTTTTACAAATTAAAAGTATTACATTTCAAACTAATTAAATATAATTCATATACTGGCAGTTAGTTTAACTGAATCAGTGCTTTTAGTTTAAGTATTTTATGGAAGTTAGATTGCGTTTTGTAAAGTATTTCCTATGCATGAAAGTACCTGATAGCTTTAGATGTATGTAGCTCAGTTAAAAGAATCAAAAGTATTTCCCTCTGACTTATATTGGTGTACAACGTGTCAGGAATGTGTAATCGATTGCAGTTCTTGTAAATGTACTTCTTGCTGTTCCACCGCTGATATGAAACGACCAGCAGCCCTCCTGCTTGCATCGCACTTTAGCTTAACTCCACATGTACTCTGGTCTTTTTCCAGCTCATACTTATAGGCATATGAACACTGAAGACAAAACATACTAATCCAGGACATGAACACGAGAATTCCTGACCTTTCATGTCACTCACATGGTGATTACTCTTAATTATTACTAGTCAGAGGAACTTTTTTCCTAAAAGATTGAGTGCATTGTGTCAGAAAAGACCCTGTGCATGATCACAAAGAGCAGATGAGCGTTCAAGGCCTTAAATTAACTTAGATAGGACGACTGCTGACACTCAGCACTTACACATAATTGCCAAGCAGACAACACAAACCAGCTCAATTGGCTGACTTTGCTATTTAATAGATCCGACATCCGTTTTTATTTGCATCTATAAAACACGATTAGGCAACTTATAAAAATATATAAATAAGTTGAATTATCTGTGCACACAGAGTCTGAGCTGAGCTTCAGCATCTACTGGGCAGGAAACAATGACATCAGAGAGGGAGAGACAGAGAGGAAGAGAGTTGGGGGAGGGAAGAAGAGAGAGAGAGAGGGAGAGAAAGAGAGAGAGAGGGGGAGAGGAAGCAATGCCGTATTCCAGCAGGCTCACTAGGTACAAATGGAAACACATATATAAAACTCCATCCTGCTCTTTCCTCTTCGCTCTCTCGGAGCATGAGGACATAGAGCCTCCCTCAGGATACATGACACATCACTGATGTCTGTGTATTAGATTATTGACCCTTTAATGGGCTCCTGAGTCATACACTTCTAGCTGTCCTTTGCTCTCCACTGAACCCTCGTGTAAAGAATGCTAATACAAGCAAAGACAGCGCGGAAAGGTGCGAGCAGATATGAAAAACTGCTTATGGAACTGTGATTTTGACGAGAGATTAGTGAATATAAAGGTTGGCGGAGAGATGTTTTCCACCGTGTGTGTGCTGTGATTCAGCAGGTCGGCCACAGCACTCATCTGGCTCCGTGGGACCGGAGCCATAAGTCTGATTAAGCGCAGCTGTGGAAGCATGCAGCACCGATTCCTCTGGAGGCGTCCCACGTCTTCTGACCGAGCACCGAAAAACCCCTTTCCTCAGATCGTCGCAGCTATTTCAACATTGCAGCGCAGCGGCATTGCATCATAGCAACACAAGGGAGGCACATTTACTAGAATGTCTGGTTAATAATGCTACCATGAGGTTTTTATTTAGACTTTTTTTTGCCAGTCTGAAGAGTCTTGGATTCTGAGATTTTTCAAAGATCGTCTATACACAATCTGCCAATACGGGGCTGCAGTTTAACGATGAAGCGCCAGAGGAACTTGAGAGGTTCACTAAACAACCAAAGATAGAATAGATAAGGATTAGGTTACGTTTTGTAGCCGATGCTGCTTTAAGAGCTTACGTACTGAGACATATGTGTTAATCACACTTGAGCTTCGGCCACTGAACAGACTCCAGTTTAATGCGTACATGAGGGTATTCTGTTGAACTTCAATACATAAAACACTAATGCAGCACCTGTAAACCTCAAGATGCTCTTATAGCTTTGGTCCTTTCGATTGCAGATCTATTAAAGTGTGCACTCTAGTGGCTGGATTACAGAAAAGGCTATTTAGAAAAGCAGAGGGCCCACTACCAACCATATATTGTCTCAATTACAAATACTAATTAAATGACATTTAAGGTGCATTCAGGGTGCAAATTAAAATCTTGATTTCAGAGCTCTTTTTTTTACCAAAGTGCATTGCACAAATAAAAGCTGCTCACAGCTGAAAGGAAACAGAAGTTAACAAATTAATTACTCGATAAAAAGAAAATCAAATTGCAAAATAATAAATAGTCTTAGTTGTTACCAAAAATGGAAATATCTTCTGGTTTCAACACACACACACACACACACACACACACACACACACACACACACACACACACACACACACACACACACACACACACACACACACACACACACACACACACACACACGATTGAGAAACACATTCATTTTTAAACAGCATTTATTTAGCTTTCTCCATACAATACATTTAATGTACAACAGCACATACTGTATTCTGAAATAACTCTCAGTATAAAATAGGGCTTCTACAATCAAGGTAAAGTCATAAAATGCTCTGAGGGACATGACGATGACGACGGCAACAAGAAAACACCTTCATATAAAGCGCAGGGTATTGAGAGAAGAGCTTGTGTTGGAAGCAGAACTTCCCACCACACCTCTCAGAGCATCCGACATCCTGCAAGAACCCGTTTTCTTCTTCTTCTCCTCCTTCTTCTTCTTCTCCTCCTCTTGGTTCTGGTGTCACAACTTCCAAACGATGATCAACGCATACAAATATGATCTATTAAAACTGCTGAAAATATGGATTTCGGTAACATGAGAGGATAAATTAGGTCTCGTTTGGGTACTGAATATATACCAAGGTCAAAGCATACAACGCGTTATGACTGCTTATCAAGTCTATATCTTCACAATCGTATATATTGAACTGTTGGCGACTGCAAGACCGGATTGTTTCTGGTGTCTTCCGGACATCAAACACTTAAACACAGCAAAAGTATACTGTACCATCACTGAAGCCACAAGAAAACCAGCTTATTTCAAACATGGTAAACATCAGCCAATTATATAGATAATTTAAAAAAAGGATTTTACCATCTGCAGATGTGTGGGCTTATATAGTCTATAAATGTCTTTAAATAGAATACACGCAACATTGACCAGCTTGTGTGTTAGTTTGCTATTACGTAGTGCTTCAGGTGTTGAATATACATTATATAACATGTCCAATTAGCACGAGAGAAGGCCTAGGTACAAGGAAACATAAAAAGAGAGTCTGACTGATCGGCCAAACTGATATCAGGAGAGAGAAAGGAGAGATTTGTCTCAAGTCTTGAGGTAAGCAATGTGTTTCAGTATAATGCCCTACAGACAATCATACAGTTACAATCATTAATTCTCTATATACAAACTTCCTGATTTACATACACTGTACTGCTCCTCAGTTTAAAATCTAATAAAACTAAATGTGAGATCATATCCACGGTGCAATTCTTCTTAGAGGGAGGAGGGGAATCGGACTCCACGACGCCTGTTTCATGAGGTGGGGGGGGCGATAATGAACGTTATGGCTATTGAAGATGGCCGCTTTCCTCTTGCATACGTCACACATACTATCAAATATCTACAACAGTGCAAATTTTTCAGCTCATCAGCTCGTTTTTGAAGATATACGGTCGAGAATGGCGACGACAAGAGTGCAACTATCTTAGTAGACGTTGACGTGGAAAATGTACATGCTTGTGTATGTCTATGTATATATCCATTAGGCCTGCATGTTTTAGAAGAGGGGGGGCATCAACTTTGTTTACTGCATTACATGGATGGAGGAAGTCTACTATGGCACGGTGGATCAAATGAGAGAAAAACGAAAAGAAAAAAGGGAACCAGGGTGAACCAGCGCTCCGCCCCACATGGCTCCACTGGACGTAGGCACCGTTTGACCCGTCACCTTCTCAGAAGACACGGCCGAGCTCGACGACACGCCGAGCCCATCCCACGTCGCTCCGAAAAACAAACGCCGCGCCAATCAAACGTGTGTCTGCCGAAGGAGGCGTTAATGCAAATACTAAATAAATGTGCTATAGTAGTAACAGCTCGCGCACCAAAGATAAATCGACACTACGGACCGGAACTGAGACGTGACGTCGACAAGCTTGACGAAGAGGAGGAGGAGGAGGAGGAGGAGGCTATAAGATGCTACAGTACTAGTGCTACCTGAACATGCTACAGATTGAGACTACGACGACGGGGGGCGGTTTCCCGCGAGCACAAAGCAGGGACCAGCTTTGCTGAGGAGCTCCATCCATCCCGGGCCACACAAGCCGCTGACCGCAGCTGTGTCCTTGTGTTTAAAAAGAAAAACAAGTTTTCTTGGTTTGGGATCAATCGTGTCCTCAGAAATGTTTTGTACCATTTTCTTTTAAAAAGACAAAAAGTACCGTCTTTGTAGCTCGATGGATCAAGTACTTAGTAAAGCTGGCTTATTGTGTGCAGAGGAAAGCACCCCATCTGTAGTCATTTCCTGTCATACGAGACACACACACACACACACACACACACACACACACACACACACACACACACGTCCATACAAACACATTCGCTTGCACAAGCGCACAAACCCTGAAGTTAGGAACGATTTCTATCGCCACACAGCACGATCGTTTTGATTATCATCGAGCGAGAGCTGGCATTGCATACCGGACCGTGCGTCTCCGAGAAGAGGCGCCCTTCGTCAATATCAGCTCGCTCGTTTCATCTCGCACAAACACACTGGAATACATTTTTAACTGGTCAAATAAAATTACAATCACATGCTTTATAACGGAATGTGGAGAAAGCTCATAGCGGACCTTCCACTTCAGCGGGGACCCGACCGAGCCCCCCCGACGCGTCTCCTCGGCTTCAGCGGCCAACGGGGGAGTCTCAGACTCGGGGGGGGGGGGGGGTTCCTACATTCTTACATTTCATAAAAAAAAAACCTTCTCAAGGTCACTCAGCCGTCAGCTTCGTGACGACGTTCTGAACTGTGGAGTTTTGACAGCTGTCCCTTTCAGAAAGGTCTAAAATTGTTATTTCTTAAATTATATAAAATATATCCCCCCGTATTACGTGGGAGCTCTGGACTACGTCTAACGGACCCCTGGCAACGGACGCCGTGAGTACACCGACAACTGGCTGTGCCTCCACACATCTGGACCATGCTTGCACATCTGTCACATGACGAACATTTCATTCACGCTCTAACGGAGGATGCAAATCACACCTTAAGAAGTCGACCGTGTGAGATATTTAAGGACGGCGTCGACTGGCATCTTCTGCTCAAACAATTCCGTCACCTCCTCAGGTTGTCTCTCCACTTGCGCCGAGAGACAACCTGCTTCCCGTTTGCTCTGTCGATGGGCGAGAAAGTGGTTCAGTTCTCTCTCTCATGACCATAAAGTTAACGGCGTGTTCAACAATATGCATTATGAGCCGTTAGCTCGCTCGCGTGATAGAGATGCATGTTAGAGCGAGAGAGAGAGAGAGAGAGCGGCGAGCTTGTGAAGAAGGCGCTCCGTGCCGCGCTCCCCCACCCCGCGATGTTATGGGACGAATGCGTCTGTGTTTTGGACTTCTAGGAGGGTAGAGTTAAACCAAGCGTTTGGCAGCTATCGATTTGGCTACTTAAATCCACAGAAAAGTGCAACAATCACTGTGTTTCTGACCTGCATCAGCTCTTTATACGACCGCTCCACGTTCTGTTTGAAGAAAATAATTAAACATTAACAAAACAAAACCCAAACCGAACTCTGAAAGACCCTCAAGCTTCGTCTGATCAAAGTGCAGCACCCCATCGTCAGGGGAAGTGTTTGAATCGCTTCAGATCGGAGCTCCCAGATCGGGGACCGGTGGGGTTGGAGCTCTCCGAGAGGAAACCACACACACATACAGTGATTGATGTACTCACAAACAGGATCTCTCTCTCTCTCCCTCCCTCTCTTTCTCACAAACACTCACACACGTACACACCCGCGCACACCCACACACACACATACAGAAACACAGAGTCTAGCTTAGATGAGTCTGGCCTCTCCCTCCATGTCTGGCGGAAGTTCACACACTCCTGTGAAGTGCAACTCCTTTCCCTTGCTTCCCTGCCCCGCCCCGGCCCGGGCCCCCTGGGGGGGCGAGGGCTGTTGGGCCTGAGGCTCTGGCGACGTCCCCTGGGGGATCCCGCCGGCCCGCCTCTCTTTCAGGAAGACCTCCAGTCGCCGCAGCATCTGCTTGGGGTTCTTTTTGGCAAACAGCTCCACTTCTGGAGGGTTAGAAAAACACAGAAAGTGTGCTACTCGTGCTGTGACGACAATCTGCGGTCGACTTTACTCCTGCAGTCGAATTTTGAGTTCAATGCAAAGACCCGTGACTCATGTTTTTAACTAGGACCACTCAGACTGTCCAATAAATAAATCAGCTGTGAACTACGCAGTATTACAAGCTGCATAGCTTCCTATTTAACAGACTGCTATGGATCTTGTCATTTAACGTTCAGCCTAATTAAATCTGGTTCTAAATCAGGGCAAACACATGTAGGACTACAGTTAAAAGAATATTGGAACAATTTAGCACTTAGTTAACAATGTAGGAGTTTTTAATTTACACATTCTTCTTATTCTTACTTGTGATTCCGGGGTGTTAAGCGAGTCGTGTGTTATGTAGTCGCTTTTATAGCCTTAAACACAGACGAGTAGCATATCTACAGGTCTGGTAGGGTCACTTCTTTCCAACTCCACACCCACAGATACGATTTAGTTTTCAGACTCGTCGTATCCAGATCCAAACAACGCCGACTTTGTACCGATCCCTTGAGATAAGTTATCTGATTTCAGGCAGCTCACACTGGAGCTAGAAAAGGCTTCATTCAGTAATTTTCCCAAGTCCAGTAAACAGACTTTGATGTGTAAAATCTGGGGTTTACCGATGCATTACTACATAAGAGAAATGAAGAGAAACTCCAATTCATGCAACACTTTTACCGACATAAAATACACCTGCAACTGAATGACAGATCTCCTCATTACAAATGAGCAAACATCCTGTAAAAGTGCCTCGAGTTCACAGAGACAGTACACCACTTTATTTACCTTTTAGTACAAAGCCAGAGTCAAGAATGGTCTTCTGTTGGGTCTTCCAAAGTTGGTAGAGGTGCAGATACGTGGCAACGTAGAACTCATTCAGCACGCCGACCACTTGCTGACGACGATTGCACTCCCTGGCGTGAGCGAAGACAAAGTCAGTGAAGAGGGACCGCGCCAATACTCAAGGGGCAACAACTGAGGATCGGCGACCTACTTGGACATGGCTTCCTCTCTGAGCACTTGCAGAGCGATGCGCGTCATGTTGATTGACATCACACAGAACGGAAAGTTCTAAACCAGAGAAAATAGAAAAGGGAAATGTAGGTCCACACACAGTGCGTATGGCGGATGCAAGAGCAAGGCCTGAAACAAGCTCGTTTTGTAGCACATTTTATTGATCCCTGAGGGGGAATTCTCTTTTTCGCTCTAGTTCCCTTTGCAGGGAAGACAAAGGTCAGGGTCAGCTACTAAGTAGCACGCCTGCGGTGTGAGGTGTTTCAATGTCTCGTGAAATCGGATTCCAGAATAAAAACACGTGCACACATTAGCCGACTCTGCTGGCATGGGCGGTTAAAGGGGATACCTGTGTCGGGTGTTGTGATAACTTGTAGATGTCTCTAGCCAGCGGTAGAGTCTCTGGGTCCATGACGAAGTACAGCGTATGCATCAGTCCGAGGAAACCAGTGCCACGCAAGTCAGTGGCTGGATCCGTACCTGCAGCACAGAAAACAAACCGACACGTCGAGTCATGTTTCCGGTCAATTATTTTTGGATATACAACTGTATTTTCTAAAATACATAAATATAGCATCACGCCGAGGCTTCCGAACTATCTTTCAATTAACGACCGCATTTATTTAGAGAAGCATTTCATACTGTAGAAATACCATTTATTGCATTGACATAGTTTAGTTTGGTTTATTATATGTTACTATATGTGTATTATATGTTATATGTATATATATATATATTTTTTCTGTGCAAATAAATATGTTAGCATTATATGTATAGGTTGGTATATGTTTTAGCATGTTGTATTGTATATTTATCTTGCATATTTAGTACGGTTATTATATGTGACTACACGTAAATTATGTTCAGAGTACTTATACAGAGTGTATGCCATGTTATGTTATGTTGTATTATGTTGCTGTGTTATGCTATGGTAGTTGTTGTGTGGTGCCTTGTCCTAAGAATTTCAGTGCCCAGTCTGACCCTGTGTCATTCTGTGCATCTGACAATAAAAGACTTGTAACTTGTAATTGACAGTTGCTAATAAACCGTAACTTTCTTTAAAAATGACATTTAAACCGCTGTAGCTATAGCGAAGTATGTCTCTTACCCTGAAAACCAATGTTTTCCCAGTGCGCCCCAAAGCGAGGACAGTCCAGCCTGCTGCCAATCAGCCTCTTATAAATGGTCTGGAGGACTCGCATGTGGACTGCTTGGCTGTTGTCCACATGGCCTATAGAAAGAAGGAAAAAAAAAAACACAAATATGCAGGAGTGAAAATGTGTGGTTTATTGGACACACTCGTAAATCTTACACATGGCAGGATGATTACATAAATAAGCCCAGAACACACACTCACACTGTGCGATGGCAAAGACCAAATCCCTCTCCTCCAGGAGTTCCCTGTGCAGCCGTGGCGGTCCGAAGAGGAAATGTGAAATAGCGGCCAGACCTGTCCTGCGTATGGTTGGCTGGATGTTCTTCTACAGATGGGGGTTGGGGCAGAAATACAATACTGCTTTAAAACTATAGTTAGCACCATCATTACAATTCTTTCTGCAGGTCCAAAAGCAACCCATTTGAATTTCATGTAAATATTTGCATCAGAATGGCGAGACAAGAGCACTGCAATTTCATTTTAGTAAAATAATTACATTTTGGGCTGGAGTTATGCAAGTCAGTCTTACCCACACACTGTAAATTATGTATTCCCCTTGGTGACGAGTGACGCAGGTTTATACGAGATAGGTCATTACGTTACATTTATTTCCAAATGACGTTTTTAATTAGCGGTTGATTGTGCCAGCTTTAAATGCAAACTTTAAGAAAATGATTCCCAACACTGGGATATATACTGTGATATAAACTCAAAAATCTGCAAGTAGCAGAACAAAGTGGTGGAAATATACATTTTGTTGAATGAAGCCTATATTTTTTCCATCAAACCTGACTTTTGTTATTATTTGAGAGCTGTCCATTATTGAAATATCAGCTTCTATTTAATAATTTGGGTTTAGTCGTGTTCCTCACCAGCAAGTCCCCGAGGTCCGTGGTTTGGAAGTACTGCAGAGCTTCATTGAAGGAGATGAGCGGAGTTGGGTTTGAGTCCTCAGTGACGGCTGGAGGATATCACGTAAAAAGTTAATCTCTTGGAACAGCAATATAAAGACTAAAAGAAATTAAGTCAGTATCCTAATGCAAACAGGTGATACAGCAAAGAAGCATCTGACCTGGTTGGACGTTCTCCAGAGCCTCCCACTCCTCTCGGGCCTTTTCCAACTCCACATTTTCCTCTTGAGAGAATGAAAGAAATAAGAAGTAAGGTAACACGTCAAACTAAAACACCCAACTGGGTCACAAGCACTCACTCACACGCACACAAACATCACCAGGAGCACAGACAGGTGATGAGTATCTTCTCAGCCAATGGCTTACGGTGCAATGGCCGACACCCATCAAATTCATTCTCGGGCAGAAATCCTTCCTCTCCGACAGACCTGCATCTCTCAGAGTACCACTGAGGCCTTACCTCCTCCGAGCAGGCAACCTGCCCTCCTCGGGGAGGTTTTACCTGCAGCGGCTGCCTGGTATCTAGGATACACGCTCTCACATTCCGGTGGGAAGAGGATGCGAGACAAAGGGGAGGTTGTGTGAGAGCATGTGTGTATCACCTTCAGGCTGAGGCTGCTCCGCTCCAGCTGTCAGGCTCTGCAGAAGACCATTCTGCTTCAGGGCGGAAATCTGGACCGTGAACACGTTATGGATTACCTTACATTCAAGGGAGGGGCATGATGGTTGCAGTGAGATGTCAATAATGCATTTTAATTACCGGCAGGGATCTGAGTGGTGCATTGCCGTTCGTCTGGTCTTGGACACTATGACTAATCACTAGTCCATTCATGACCTGTGAAGACAAAAGTTTGAATTGTCAATGAACAAAGAAAAGACTTGCAAAGAAAAACAAACTTCAATGGATCAACGGAAGGTTATTTTTGCTCACAGGCTTATGGTTGGAGTGTCCATTGGTGATATCCTCGAATGTTTTACATTCACGGGGCAAACCATTCAGGCCCTGACAGGAGGCGAGCGACACAGAGCAGATGCTTCAGACATGTATACAATGTCAAAGTGGCACAGCTTTCACTGCTTATGAAACTAAATGCATGCTTCTTTATTTCCACGTGTTGTAGCCTTGCCATCACTGTAATCTAAAACCAACTTGTGAAAAAGATTTAGTACAATTAGCCAAATTAAATCTCATAAATTGAACTCTTGGAAACACTTTACTTATTCCGTTTTATTCGGAAGCTTTTTGTGTTGGTAGATTCTGGAATTTGAAGGTACACTCCCTTTGAGGAAATCTGTCCCTGCCCTGTTACGTTGCCAGCAGACAGACAGGGGACATACTTATCCAGCTGTTTACGAAATAAAAGCATACACAAGGATAGAGACCAGGGAGCAATAATTAATGTTACGGCTAGAAAACCAAGCTGGGGATAAGGGAAATGCCCCGTCAGCTGCTGCCATAGCAACATGCCAAGCAAGCTAGACCAAAGATTACACTTAGAGCAGAGGGACAACTTTTGACCTTAGGCCTTAATTTAAACCCGTCTTAAACAAATTAGCACTTCATTTGATATTAAACAGTGTGGCATAGGAAAGGAAGACGTTTTCCAGCGGGTGACTAAATCATCATGGCAACAGTCATAACACAGCACCTTTTTATGTGTTAATGGTTAAGTTGCTGGAAACAAAGATTAAAGGGTTACACATTTCAGACCAAAGGTGAAATAATATTACCTCAGTGTGGGACGCGACATCAATGTCTTCTTCCATTGCATATGAGTTGTATATGTTGGCTGGCAAGCGTGTTCCTGATCCTGGCCTCTAAAGGCTTCTGTAGTCATGGACTGAGATGGGCTGAGGAGCTGATGCAGGGACCACCATGGTTTCGGTAGTGCACATTAGCAGTGACTGCAAATATCTATGCTTTTCTCCTCATATACACAGAGAAGGCAATGTCCATAGTCACAAGTATGATCTACCAAAACTATCACTTCCAGAAAAAATCCATATTGTGCACATCATATTATTTTCCTTTTCTGGGTTATAGCAATGACGTGGTGGAGATGACAGCTCGGTTTTATTTGCTACTATAAAGTCCCAACTTGATTGTGTACACTGGCGAGAATGTGCAGGTATCGGTGTACAAGAGCTGAAACAAGGAAACGGCTATCCATCAATGCACAAGTTTCTTGGAAACCTGCCTCCTTCCTCTTCTCCGCAGATCTGCTTGGCCAGTGCGTCCACTCCTCAGCCCCATCAGGCGTACACAGACGTTGGATAATGACATTGCTTTTCAGGGCTGGGCTCTCCCTGTCCGAGACACTTCATTTCTTTGGCACTCAAGACAAATCTAGTACACACCTTGAGGTTACCAGTACAGTTGCAGTTTAATTCCCTTCACACACAGCTGTGTTATGTCTTCAGCCTCACATGAAACAGCAGGACACATCCAAAGTAAGAAGTGAAGGTGTCCCGTGAGATGCGGCTCATGGATAGAGTTCTTGTATGGTCAGACTCCTGAGGAGGGGCTGTCATATGTACACAATATCTGAAAACTAGAACAAAAAGAAGGATTCAACTACAAACATTTTCCATAAATTGTACTTTAGTTCAACACACATTAAGAAATTCATATTTTACATATATAACATACAGAAAGCTCATGTATTTTAATGTTATTGATTAAAATACCAAACAGCACAATTGTAAAAATAAATAGGACTAACAAAATAGAAAAAGCTAATTGCACATACATCTTAATTGGATATTATGAGAGGGGAATCAAATTTCAGCATCAAGTGCTTGTATTTGTAATACTTTGGTCATTTCACTTTTTCTGTTTTTAATGCATGCTTTTCACCTGTAACAGAGTATCTTTACAGAATGGTATTACTACTTTTTGAAGTAGAGGATCTCAATACTTTCTCCACTTCTGTCTAAAACACAGAAAGATAAACAAAAAAAATAAACATTTTAAAGCCTGATATAATGTACGGTGTCAAAATAAAACAATGCAACTTAAATGCACTGTCATGACAAAAATAAACCGAGTGAGTCCAACTTTGTCAGAAGACAGCTTGCTCAACACTTACACTTAGAACGTTTCAATTAGAAGGTCTCATGTAGAACGTTACACTTAGAACGTTTCAATTAGAACAGTACATTCAGAGCGTTTACATTAAGAACGTCTTATTTAGAACATTGCCTTTAGAACGTCTCATTTAGAACAGTGCATTTAGAACATTACATTTAGAACGTTGACATGTAGAACGCTTAGATTTTGAACATTCCAATTAGAAAGTCTCATGTAGAACGTTACACTTACAACGTTTCATTTAGAACAGTGCATTTAGAGTTTACATTAAGAACGTTACATTAAGAACGTCTCATTTAGAACGCTTACATTTAGAACGTTGACATTTAGAACGTTACACCTAGAACGTCTCATTTAGAACATTACATTTAGAACGTTACACCTAGAACGTCTCATTTAGAACATTACATTTAGAACGTTGACATTTAGAACGCTTACATTCAGAACGTTGAAATTTAGAACGCTTACATTTAGAACGTTGACATTTAGAACGCTTACATTTAGAACGTTGACATTTAGAACGCTTACATTTAGAACGTTGACATTTAGAACGTTACAAGAGCGACCGAACGTGCGCGAGCCAATATGATCTGTAGAAGCCGACAAGCTAGCAATATGTCAGCTAGCAAACCTCAGGCACGTAGACGCAGCTACAGTTTCCCTCAGACCGAGGACGCGCCACTAACACACATTGCATGCCAGACAGCCCGAAGCGAGCAGCGAGCAGCTTCGCCGTGGATGTCATGGCTATGAAGTGCAATGCAGCAGTCGAGACCTCGCTATCACAAGAAGAGCCAGCTGTCAGGCTAACTAACGGGCTAGCTGTAGCTCCACTGAACTGTAACGGGGATGGACTCAGTGCACAAATCCGACAGCACCAAACGGATTACTCGGGTTTTCTTTACAAGGCATATTAAAGAAACGCCACAAAACATTGCGTGCTGTGGCCTGTCCGACTATTTTATGCGATATGAAGCATTTTAAAAGTACCTCAGTTTCTGACTGTTTCTCCCTCCAATCTCAGCTTCCCTTCCCCCGTCCAGTGGCCACGGCAATTTCAAGTGCATCATGGGAATTGTGGTTCCCTGTCGGACTGTAGATTCATTACGTCATTGTTCCCTCTCTCGCCGATATTATAGGCTCAGAGAATAGGACGTCTGCGACCTCGTTTTCTATCCACGCACAGATACTGTTATTTTCTTCGAATAAAGAGTTTAATTTGCTAATTTTTTTTCTCTATAAAACAAAGATGTCAGCTGATGTTTGGAGTTATTTCGGTCAAAGACAAATAGATGGAACCTGGATGAAACAATAAATATAGATGTTATGAGGGCTATCATCCGTAACAGGGATTCAATAAGACTACCAGATGGCTTGTTTTGAATTCCTGTGCTTAATCCACTGCACTGGATAATTTCCCCTCTCCTACGCCTAATATTTCTCTGTTACACAAACAATAGAACAAGATCTCCAAGTGGCAACAACTCTGCTCACATCTGCTTATGTTAAAATGTTGAAGGGTTTCAAGCAGATTTACATTTTTACCCATTGGACATTCTTTCAAGGAAATGTTGTTTGTTTTTCATTTCACAAGGCAGCCCTTGGAACCGTGCTGTTGAAGTTTATTTTATTTAGAGAAGAATGAAGTCATGGACAATGCTGAGGGCCTAAATTCTCAAAATAATTCTGAACTGGGCTACATGTAGCTCACCCGCGCTGTTTCACCGCAGGAACTTCTTTCAGGCACATATGCAGCATCGATGACAAATATCTTGCAGCCAACCTAATCACGTGAGACAGAAAGTGAGACCTTCACTCTTAAAAGTGGTCCTGGGCCCTGTAGTCTGCACTACACCCAGTAAAGTGAGATGTACATCTTGACACACAAAATAAGGAAACATGTTGCGCACATGGTAAAAGAAAAAAGAAAGAAAAGATTTCCTGTTTGCAATGAAATGACTCGATCTTGTGGAATGTGCTGCTGGCCCACGCTGAACCTCACTGAGCTGGTCTCCTCACACATCCGAATGGCCAAACACCTGCTCGTTCTGGCAGGCTGTCAGTCCGAAAACCCATCGAACAGGGAGACATTTTTTATGAACTATATTTCTCATGGTTTAAAAAAGATCCTTTAAATCCATCCATCTCCTCCCTGTCAAAGGAACGATTGTGCAATTGCTGTGTACATTCTAAGATGAGTTTGAGGCTTTCAGTTCATCTTTTTCTTCTTCTTATGGTAGTAGAATCTCTGCTCTTCAAAGTCTGTGTGACCAGTGTGTGGACTATGTTTTTTATTCTTAAGCACGACCATTGGAATGTTTTATGAGCTTTTATTCAGGAATGGGCAGAGTAATCATTCTCCAAATCACTTTTCCAACAGCATAATAAAAGCATAGAAACATAAATACCAACGACATTACATTTGTTTATTCACTTGTCAATCATTGTAATGTAATGCATCTGCGCAGCATCAATAAATAAAACACTGAAATAAAAGTGCAATTTCACAGCACAGGAAGGAACAATAACTGTTGTGTTATCAGAAGGAAACAGCGTGCAGTTTTACTGCTCACACTGACTCAATGTGTCCGCTAAGGTAGAGAGGAGGGATATGAAGGAATACGTTTCATGACAGATTCTCTATTGAGAGGGGCAAGAAAAACACACATTTGACAAATGAAACCAGCATTCGTGCTCAGACTTCAAAGATCTCAAACGAGCATCTTCATCTGATCTCCTTAATACACTTGCTTCAGCAGTTATAAGCTGATGTTTGATTTTTTTTTAATGAGCACAGTTTGCTCCTCTGCCACTGTTAAGTGCACCGTGCCAAAGCTCCAGAGGCATCTTGTGTCAGCAGGCGTGAGCCATCTCCATAGAAACATTATTAGCCATCCTTTGCCTGAGGTGGTTGGCAAAGTCCACCTGCGTCTGAGAGAGCACTTTGTTTACGATTGTCTTCGGGATCCAGCCCTGCGCACGACGAAGACGAAGGCATTAGCAGTGTTAGATTGTGTAACGTGACGTTTGGATGATCACAGTGTTACTTTTTGTGCTTTAATATATTTCAATACGGATCAGTGTGGTTACTGTGGGAAATAAAAGTCACAAACCTTAAGATCTATACTTAGTAACCAGGTGAACTTGGTCTTATTTGGGTCTTCAGCACACGGCTTCATCACTATACAGGTAGGGCCGTTCTCCGCCCTTAAAAATGAAAAAAAAAAACAATGTACAGTCAGTTTAAACTGCATGGACTATTCTCATCCAGTGCCCATTAATAGTATATTTACTCCTAAAATAAATGCTTGCACGTATTACAACAGGTACATTATTTCCTCCTCGGGTGAGAGCTCACCTCACCACACCCCTCTGCTCCGGCATTTTCGTGTGCTGAGTCGACATTCCTGCCAGGAAGCAGGTGGAGCCCCGGCGCTTGGCACAGCGGACGCTGACAAAGTCCCTCGGCCCCACCACATTGCCGGGTGTCTCTGCAGAAACCTCATGGGTAACCATCGTGTCCTGGCCTATCTTTTGAAGGATCTGTGGGATCCCATAGTGAAAATAGATCAATGTTCTTGGAGTGATATGGTATATGTCTTGTTAGGAAACTTCATTTTAGGGGGCATCATTTAAAGGGATGCCTGTTCATATTCCAACACATATGCTGCCTCTCTCTTACCTTAACCTGTTTGACGTTAGGGTTCCACTCCCCCATCTGCTCCATATTTCCCACCAGCTCCTGGTAAAGGTTATCAGGGTGTTGCTCCAACATCACCTCCAGCTTGAACACCTTCCCAATGTCAGGCAACACCTTACTCAGGACTTTGTCTCCATTTGCCTGAGGAGGGGTGAAAAGAAGTAATTTAAGGGCTTACATATTTTCTTTGTGGATGATGTCACATTATCTGTTCTCATCACCGGTCACTGTTGAGACCCCCAACTTTAATCACAAGGTGTCAACAGTTGTAACTTTTGAATTTATAAATACTGGGTGAAACGTTCTTCTATCCTGTTGGTCTCAGAACTCACGGCTACAGTTTCAATGGTCCAGCCGTCTTGTTCGCCGAGGATGCTGATGGCCTTCTGCAGTGCATCCTCTCCTTGTTTCAAGTAAGACATCTCCTCCTCGTTGTACCCCTCTTCTTCTTCAATCCGGGAACCTTGGATGTAAAAATGTGTCAGACAACTTCCACCAGTATGTTTCTAGATGTTTCCATCTGATACTCAGTGGCAGCATTATTTCTATCTGTCGCGACGTGTCCCAACTCACTGAGGAGGGAGCTTCGTCTGCGGACCTGGCTGATCCAGTTACTGGGGCCTGGACCGGCCAGTCTGTTCAGCTCATGGTGGATGGCCACAATGGCATTCTTCCTTAAACCTGTGAGGCAAAGGCGAAAAATACACAGTTACTACACTTTTGAATCCATTGGTTGCACATGCAGTATATAAAAAGAAGACAATCACAAGAAAATAAGATAATAATATACGTTTTAGCTTTATTCTTCCTTCATTTTTTCATTCAGCCCCACTGATCCTCAGCTCTATGCAGAATTCCACTAAGAAAATGTCTGATTTTGAGCATGAAGTAAAACAAAAATCAAGCCCAGCCAAGATTGCTCATCGTCAGTCGAAACAGAACTGTCTCACTCACCTGTCATGTTCCTCGTATGACGATAGGAGATGCCAGCACACAGCTTGAAGGTTGCAGGCAGCATTTTCTGTTATAGGAGTTTGTTGCAGCTTTAAGAGAATTAGAAAAGTATGAAAGCGAATAAATCACAAAGGTTCAATATTTGGCTGAGCTGTAAAACCTCTTGAAAGAAGTCAACCGCTGTACTTGGATTTTTAACTGTGGAGGTTTGAAAGTGTCTGTATATATAAGAGCAGTACCCACAAGGCCGCCTGGCTATCGCCACGTAGATAAACACACACACACACACACACACACACACACACACACACACACACATACACACACACAACACTCTTCCAACGGCCATGTTGCCAAGGTTGTGTGGCGGAAACGACGAGCATGTCTCAGACTCTCACAAACACTGTGTCAGATAACGTCCGGTGCCCAGGCCCACTGCATTGCTCACACGTACACACACCCACACACACCCACAGTCCACACACACGTACACAAACACACACACACACAAACACACACAGACACACCCACAAACGCACACACACATTCACAAACATTCCCATACTAGTTGGTGATATAGGCGAGACAGCCTGTTTTCAGTGACCTAGAAGGGGGAGGGAGAGAGGAGTGGGGAGACCCCTGGTGACCTTAATCCATCCATAAAGCCTAAACTCATTGGAATTTGAAAAAAAAAAAAGGAGAAAAAATGGCTTGTTTCTTCCTTGTTGGATAACTTGAGCATCTTCTGATGATCTGATTGTGTATGTCTTGTGTAATGCATACTGCATGGCAATCCCAATGTTCTGTATGTGTGCCTGTGCTCATTGGGCCTTCAGCTCTAACTAAATAAAAAATAAAACATATTTTATCACCTTCATACTTCCACATTTGTACTTGATTTTATGAGAATTGCTTATAAAGACGATTTTAAACTCATGACATGGTTATGAAGCCCACTGCAGGAATGAACGCATCGCTATATATACACTGAACAGTATACATATCAGGCACTGGTGTTGACAGTGTTACTTGAGTTGTCATAACAGTTTGTTCATATAAAGCCTAACGGGAAGACCCATCACTATGAAATTAACTGTATTTGTCATAAATATATGTATATGTGTTCCTGCATAGTACAAATAATATATAAAAGATACAATATTTTGAGAATTACCTCCAGCAAATGCTGGTGTTAGTCCACTATATATACGTATTTATGTACACACACTCAGGCTCTCCTTAAACACTATGTTTTAGATCCAGGGTTTTTTTGTTACATATTTGGATAACAGCTCGGTTTTAGGTAACATATCATGTAGGCTACAATATGCTCAGTTAACCTACCCTTTAAAAGTGAAGATTAAACAAAACTACTCGGTGAGGGTTTAATATTGTCCAACAGCAGCCCAGTCAGTTTTTCCATGGCGGTTAGACTTGTCAAACACATCAGATTTCATAATACGGACATCCAAACATCAGCCTCATTATTCTGCTATCAGCCTCTGTTAGTGAGATTAAATCACTCTTTTGATATTTTTCCAAACGGCTTGCTTAATCATCCAATAGCGCAAACCACGATTTGTTAATAACATGTTTTGCTGCTCGTATATTTTGACAACCTTGTTAACTCCGTCCAAGCACAATCCAAACTATCTAACATCAATATTGCCCCAGAGGGCTGCACGTCAAACATGCATTCAGAGTCAACAGTGCACATGACCACAGGAATGGAAAACTGTCAAGAGAGTAGCAGGCCATCTGATTAGTCAACAGAGAAAACAGGAACATATTAATAAATCTCAAAAAAAGACTGAAGTCACCTTAACCTGCAACCTCACGTTCCTCTGGCTACATGGTAGAAGTGTCCATCAGTCACTCTGGCCTTCTGCAGGGTGAGTTCTCTCGTTTAATATGGGAACACACAGGCCTCGTGGTATCTGACCCATTACTCAGCCACAGTGGACAGGCCATGTCTCTGGACCAGTAAAGCCCTTTCTTTTGGACAAAGAATTAAGAGTTAAAGTGGGTGATGTACTTATTTCTAATGGCTCCCTATATGAAAAGAGCAACATTATGTTTTAATGAGCAAACTACATTTTTCTAATGTGGCTCTCACACTGGTCAGAGTTTAAGAACCTGGAGAGGGTTAAAAGGTTTTTTTTTTTAGAGTGTCTCTGAGAAGTAAGTGCAAACAAAAAACACTTTAATAAATGATGAAGTGTGTTACAGCCTTAACACCCGAAGAGGCTTGTTGGATTTGATAAGGATATTGGAACACAGTTTCACGTATCATGGGGCATGAAGTAATGCAAATAACATTTTCTTGAAGATTAGATAAAGTTCTGTTAATAAATATAGCGAGTGACAACAGGCCTTCATAGAGGAAAGGGCTGTCTTAAAACAAGTTAGGCCCATAAGTACAATTGAACTATTTTTAACCCTCCTGTTGCCTTTGGGGTCAATTTGACCCCATTCGATGTTTAACGTCTCTAAAGAAAATATTAAAATAATGTTTTTTTGCTTCATATTTCATGACGTTTCCTAATTTATTGGGGACAACTGGGAAAACATAAAATTCACATGATGATATGTTTTCAATGTCCTGAACACAACTTGTACCCATTTGTGTTCTTTGGGGTCAATTTGACCCCAGGCTGTTTTTCAATATGTAAAACATATAAGAAATATCAACTTTTTTATTTATTTAAAGGGTTATTTAGGTAGTCAACAAACAAACATAAAGTACCTCACTCTTAAACTTGGGAAACAATATTATTTTTTATTATTTTCTGGAGGTTTTAACAGCTGTGGTCAAAAAGGGTAAAAGATGTTAGTAAATTTGAAGGTAACAGGAGGGTTAAATGCCGTCATCGCCTTTTCAGTATGAAATATTCTCTTTGTGCTTCCACACCTCGTATTTTTTTGCCTGAATTTGGAAATAAAACACTGTACTTTTGGAAAAATCCTCTTGAATTGTCAAACTCAAACTCCAGAACCCTATCAGTCTGGTTAACATTTTGGAATACATTTTCTCTAGAAATGTGAAACAATGAACTATCCTTCAGATAAAGCGAGGTATGGACTCTCAGCAGGTATAATAAGTGAAACTCACCTCATGATGCACCAGCACGATCATTTCATACTAGATCTGTGCTGTATGAGTGTGTGAAGATATATTGTATTCCTGGTTCATAATCATGTTATTAGTATTGCAAATAATAATACTGTAAAACTGTATAGCACACAATACTATGTGGTATTGCGTGTTAGATTGTGTAGAGTATTGTGTCACCGTGTAGATGAGCGCTTTAATGTACAGTTTCATTAAAATGAAGGACTCTAAGAAAATGGTGAATAGGAAAATATGATCCCTAATCCTTTATGCTGTATTTTAATATGAACAAGGACATAGTAGACAAAAGAGACAAATAAAGACAGTCAGAATGTGGAGTACTCAAACTATAGAACAGACTTTATT
Source organism: Liparis tanakae (assembly GCA_036178185.1). Lineage (NCBI taxonomy): Eukaryota > Metazoa > Chordata > Actinopteri > Perciformes > Liparidae > Liparis > Liparis tanakae. Next base: position 21,160,392 of record CM070094.1, read on the forward strand.
GGGACTTGAAGGACACAGTGGGTTTGGCTTTCACATGCACTCAGCATCACGTTAAGAAGGAGAATTCCCTCATCGATCCTCTCCGGCCTTCCGAAACGGCGTGAGTCTGTGTGTGTTTGTGTTGACGCGTTCCCCAGCTAAACAAACAGAGCACGACAGTCAGAGAACAACAACGTCCTGATGTCTGTGTGGGCATTGTCTGGGAGATCATGCTAACGAGGAGGCACTTCAGTCTGATTCAGATTCTCTTATTTTCACATCAAGTATGCAGAGAATAGAAGAAGAAGAACACAAACAGGCTGCTTGCTTGATGAGATCCGCAAGGACGATTAAAATTACTGCACGGACCAGCTTTCACTACCTCACAAAGGGAAAATACCACATTCTTAAAATAAGCAGAAGAGAATGAGCTCTTCCTCTCTTTCAAGTGGTTGTGCTGTTGCGAGAAGGACACTTCTTTGTGGGGTGTCTGCGGGATTCTCTGGCATCTCCCTCTCCTCCTCTGCTCTGACATGGATGAACTGGACCGATTCAAATGAAAAAAACCTTTCACATATTTATACCCTGATTGTTAGATTACGGTCGGGCACGCACAAGAGAAAGGCCCTTTAGATTTGTGAGGCTTTTTTTAAGAGCATGTTAAGTGTAAAGGGGCCAAATATAAAAACCTTTACATGTGACGACAATAGCAATGCAGCAATATCTCTTAAATGGAAAAAATGCATAGGAAGAAGCGATAACACTTCAGATACAGACGCAGAAAACAAGCGGTGCATTACAATATCAGTACAATAATGTGCCCTATTGATCAGAGGTAATACAAGTTCATTTCGAGAAGAAAGAGCATGGCAGTTTTAATTGTGCAACTTGTAAGTCAGGCTGAGTGCATGTGTTCCTCTCCACTCCATGGGGACTGTGCAGAAAAATTGAGCAAAAAAAAAGAAGAAAATTCAAGATTTCTGTTTCTGTACAGCATATTAAATTGTTTCCACATAATGTCAAATATAAAGTGACACTGTAAACTGATGGAGACGTTTGCGTGTTGTACAGTGTACAATGGTAACATCAGTGGAATGAGGTATGCAGAAGCAAAAAGGATACAGCTGTCCATACTTACACTTGTCCATGCAATGAAAACACAATTCCCACAATTCTGTCTATCCGATTGTGTGTGTGTGTATGTACTGAATGTGTTAAGCAATATGATATGTCTGTAGGCTCATATTTAGAGAAGGTTTATAAAACGGATCACATGTTCTGATCCTCCCGCGGTTCTAAACGACGGCTGAAAACCTTGAAACAAACAATAAATCAACATGACAACAGTATCACAAAACTGAACTGTAATCTTTGGCCTGAGCGTACGCAAGGCGATGTACTTTATGTGTTGAGGTTGTCGAGGCGATGTGTTCTGAATGTTCAGGAGTGATATACGAGGTACGGTATGAAAAGTGGAAATGCAGAGAAAGACATAAGTTCGAGAAAGAGAACAGACGTGAAGCTCAGAGGGGTGTGGAGAGATGGAGAGATACAAGGTACAGGCCGGAAAGTAAAGGACTGGAAATGAGTGGAAAAACAACAAATTCACCAAGACCCCATCTTCTATTCGCTGCGGTGGTCTTTATTATACAGTGGATCCCCTGAATATTAGCTTGTATTCTATCCTTTTCTGATTCATCAACGTCAGTGGCTCTGTTCTATCGTCCGACAATCCTGAGGGTAAGTAATGTTTGTCCGAATATTTCCAAACTTTGCAACATTGACAGTCCCACTACAAATGCCTGGGGTCTCAGGGCCTGGTCACCCCCCACCCCCACCCCCCACCCACCCACGGCCGGACCATTTCGGCTTTTAGACTCTAGGCTGTCTCCGGCTTTAGGCCTCGGCTGTTGACCAATCAACAGCGGGGAAGCCCCTCAGAGCTCCTTCCCTTTGTGTGTGTTGGGCTCCCACACTGTCACTGTGCCACTAGGGGGCAGAGTTGGACATGGAGTCCACAGAGTTTACGCTGGAAGACTGCACACGGCTGTTGGCAATAGACACCTCCGGGTGCTGCAGAGAAACAGATACATAGATTTGTGTTAGCTAATTGTAAAAATGTATACATTTGTGTGTGTGTGTGTGTGTGTGTGTGTGTGTAAGTTCACTTACATGCCTCCTGAAGATCCTGTCCAGCAGGCTGCGTCTCGGCGGCTCTGGCAGCTGATTCCAGTCCAGATCTGGAGGTCTCGTCCCTTGAGGCCCAAACACATTCAAATCTCTGAAACACTCAGTTTCAATCATCTGAATGAGAGCAGGGGAAAGGACCGGAAAGAGGATAAGTGTTGAATTTTGTTCAGTGATGCCTTCCAACAGTTACACCATCCGTACGACCGAGCCGTCATATTGAGTGCACACACTTACCTCATTCTGCCACGGGATGGAAACACTGCCTGTCGTAAATTTGGAGTAGAAGTCGTTGTCAGTTTGGTCCAGATTGACTCCCTTGACTGTGGAGAACTGCTCTATGTCCAAAACATCCTTACAGTATACTGCCCGGGGCTGGGGAAGGTCAATGACCACGGAAAAGATGGAGGTTGAGAGAAAAAACAGAAGACAATTCCATCTAAACAGATTATTTACAATCAAGGAATTGTACTTGCTTTTGTGGCCATTTTCGACCATTTAAAGCCCCACTATGTAACAATTCCTGCTTTAAAATAACAGCTTGAAAAAAATTGTGCCACTACAATGACTTTTAATATGCCGATTTGCGCCTCCGCCACTGCCATCGGGGGTCTGTGGGCTAAATACACGACTATGTAAGATTTTGTAGCCGCCCGGTCGCACTTCGACCTGCTTTCTGTCAGTGATGACCAACGTCACATAGTCCAGTCCACCTCACAGGTGACTTTTTATTTTCTCCGCTACGCGACGCGTAGAGACAGACAGACATGCTGCTGTGGAGACGATCAATAACAGACGTTTAGTTTAATAAAAGAACAAAGACGTCTTTAAGAAAGGGACCTGACATTACTTCTGCTGGAATCTGGAGGATAGAGAAAGTTACAGAGTTGCGGGCGGAGATTATTATTTTTTTAACTCAAACTCAAAAGAGCCATATGTGTCACCAGAAGAGCCATATATGGCTCGCGAGTCAGAGGTTCACGAAGCCTGATCTATCATAACTGGGTATTTACCACACTGAAGTAAACGTTAAATACCTGAAGGGGGCGCTACAAGGGAAAAACTACATAATGGGGCTTTAAGGTTCGAACAAAATACGGAAAAAATAGAGTTTCAGAATATGTTGTGATTGATTTAAACATGCAGCATGTATTATATTATGCATTACTCACATCAGGCACAAAGGGGGGCTCAACTATTCCTGCTTCCATCCTCTTGAAGTTGATGTTTTTGAAGAACGCGTGGGCCTTCACGTCCGCCGCTCTGTCCGCCTGACAGCCCAGCCTCTGCTTCGGGTCTTTGGTCAGCAGCTGGGTGAGCAGCAGCGAAGATGAATAATTAAATCAAAACATCATTCACTCGTCTCTCCAGACAAAATGTTTTCCGTCAACGCTTACTATTTTACAGATGGCCTTCGCGTCCTCTGTAAACTTGTCGCTATACTCCTCCTCCTCTTCCTGCACCCTCCTCTCCACCTCCTCCCGTTTCACTCGTTCTTTGCGGGCGCGGAAGGGCGATCGCCCGGCGGTCATCTCGTAAACAAGACAGCCCAGCCCCCACCAATCAGGACTCATGCCGTACTTTTCATTGTTTATTACCTCCGGAGCTGCAAAAGGAAGGGAAACAGGTTGTTTATGGTTCAAAGTTGGAAATGAGTCAGGTATATGTACTCATGGGAATTTTGATGACAGTGTTTCTTACCCATGTAGCCCACAGTCCCCACCCGGCCTCTGATGAGTTCACTGTCCGGCACTTTGATGGCCAGCCCCAGGTCAGAAATACGAATGTGTCCTGCAGCATAATAGTGGTGAGCATGATGCATTTGTATTTATAAAAAGTCCAGTGAATTAAAAAGCCTGCATGTGGCTGCATTTGAAATTGTCTAGCACAGCAACAAAATGTGCAACGCAAATCTGAAACTCACCATTATCATCTAACAGGATATTCTCCGGTTTCAAATCCCTGCAAATGACACAGCATTAGTAAAGGGACAAACGTATTGATTCACACGCTACAATGAAAATAAATTAAAAACCTGATTCAGGAAGACATTAAAACTCAATTAATTTAATTTAGAATTGAGCTGAACTACATTTCAGAATGCACTTAGGCCGTGTAGCAGATAGAGGGCTACCTGTAGACGATGGATTCCCTGTGCAAATGCTCCAGTCCACAGCAGATCTGTGCGGCGTAGAACCGGACTCTGTCTTTCTCGAAGCCCGGCGTGCCCATGTTGTAGGTGTGAAACTTCAGGTCTCCCCCGTTCATGATGGTCAGCACCAGACACAGAGCGTCTTTGGTCTCGTACGCATACGCTAAGCTCACCTAGAAGAGAGGAAGACAACGTTAAAGGGTATGAAAGTGCTCAGACGAAGCGACGGGCATGCAGGTAAACCTCGTGTTCTACTCACAACAAATCTACTGTTGACTTTCTCTAAAATCTGCTTCTCGTTGAGCGCCATGGACTCCCCTTTTCTCTTTTTTATCCTCTTCTTTTCCAGTTTCTTGCAGGCATACATCTTCCCTGTAGCTCTAACCTGGCAGGCACATACCTGAGGCCAAAAAACAAAAAGGTATCTCTCACATTGCAGTCATTTAAAACACAATACTTTAAGCATCGTCATCCATATGTATTACAATGATCATCATCAGCGTCATCATCTCTTACCTCTCCGAATCCCCCCTTCCCCAGCACTCTGTACTGTCTGAATGTGTCTTTAGTGATTGGTTGCCTGACAGAAGACAGACACAGCAGAATCCATTAATAGATGCTCATATAGTATTGATTAGGACAGAGATGTTATCAACGGAACTCAATATCATCCTGAGTCTGTTTCCTGTGTAGAGGGTGTGGCCACTTGTCCACAATTTCCCTTTCCAGACACGGATACAATCAAGGCTGCTCTAAAAGCCTGTTGTTTACTTCTAACTGCCTTTGATATGCACTCTGCATAACATATGTTCCTGCCCAGAGTCATCACACTCCTGGAAAGAGTCTTTGGAGCAAAGTGTGACTCCATCCAAGTCGAGTTTCTGCACCTGCCATTTGTTTTGTTCTTCAAACTGATATCATGTTTTGGGACAGTTAGTTATGTCACATGTTTGAATGAGAGGAGTAGAGTAACAAAGTAAACTTATTCAACATTTTTAAATGAGTGTTGTGATTTTATCTTTTCAAATTAAAATATTGTCTTGTTTTACCTCCGATATATTTATTTGACAGCTAGTTACTATTTACTTCACTTATAAAGTACTTATTAAGTAAGTATGATCATCTTATAAGAGATACCACATTATAGATTTGTAGTCATAGATTTATAGTCATAGATTGAACCACCCCAAAGTGTATAAAGTAGGTAATCCTATATATATAATAAAATTAAACAATTGCAATTCAATAAATGTAATTAAATTAAAATACAACGACGTGCACGACAGAGGAACTATTTCCAATAAGCCAGCACGTCTGGGTTCATTCCGTGAAATGAGGACGCTTTAAATAAAACATGATCAAACCCAGACGAATCCCCTAAAAACGAACCTCAAATAAATTACATTTAGGTAATATCTAGAAACTAAAATCAGTTGTAGGGCTGCAACAACGAAAAAATATATTATTAAAATAGTTGCCAACGAGTTTCATTATCGATTTGTTGTGTCGCACGATTATTACGCCACTCAATAAGTCGCGGAGTATTACAAAAAAGTTGCGTGTTGTTTGATGAAAGCAGACAGGTCTGTGTGTCAGTGGGCTTTCCTTTATGTCTGTGTGTCAGTGGGCTTTCCTTCATGTCTGTGTGTCAGTGGGCTTTCCTTCATGTCTGTGTGTCAGTGGGCTTTCCTCCACTATCTGTGTGTCAGTGGGCTTTCCTAATAATCTACCACCCTCAGAATTGGAAACATCTCTTGATATAGATCTGTACAACTAAGTAATAAACATTTTAATCCAATATACATATATGTAATGTCAATAAAAAGACATTTACAATTTCTAAAGCTAAAATGTGCCGCGTGGTTGTATTGAACTTCATTAGATGGCACAGGTATACACAATTAAGTGGCCACTGATTGTATATTCAATCGTATAATAATAATACAAGTATAACAATGTACTTCTCCTACGTAAACAACGTATGTTAGATCATGTGCGTACCTTTCCAGCATCCTCCACTGCAGGAATCGGTCAAAGTACATGCTGTTCTGGTAGTCCAAGAACGGAGCCCCACTCAGGTAGTCATGGACGGTCCTGGTCCCACACAAAACAGATACAACTGAGAATACAATACAGGCTATAAATCAGTCAGCCACATTTGTGCTGTTTGTTACATACATTCTTTTCACGTGGTAAAAAAAGTTAGCGAGAGAACAGGTGAGAGTCCAACAAACAGGTGAGTGGGAATAAAGACAAAGTGGCGGCTCACTTGTGGCAGTTGCTGAAGATCTCCTTACATGGACTGAGCTCCAGGTTCTCTCTGCACTGGTCTGCAAAGACCTCTGCTATGTCTACGCGCTGAGGTGACTACACCAACACACACAAACACACACAGTGACATACGTGCACATACACAAATACGTTACTTTTTACTACACAAACTACACAAAGACTAAGGAGGTACACACATAACTCTCAGCACACCAGAACAATGTTTTTTTGGTTCATTTAATGTGTAAGTTGACTACTACGCCCTTTGAACAGGATTAGAATAGCACTGTAAAAGTCAACTAAATTTAAAATGTGAATAAAATAAAAGAAGAACATGTATCAGATAAAGAAACTTACTTGTTTTGAGAGAAAAGTCTTAATGATCTGGTCCCCTCTGCATTTTCTTTTTTCATCAGGTGTCACCTCATAGTCGTCCTAAATAACAAAATAAATAATATTGGAAACATTATTCTTTGTCTTTTAAAAAAAGTACATACAGTATTATAAATATCAACAGATTACATGGAAGTACTGAATTGATTTCATATTGTGAGTGTCCAGGCCCACACACATTACAGAAGTGTAATAGATTTATTATCGATTACCAAACATTTTGAACTCCAGACTTGTTTCTAACTAGAACCCGATTAAAATTAAATATATTTTTCTAACTGTGAAGAGTTCTCCGCATTCACCTTTATAAGTGAAACAATCAGCAAAAGGACTATTTTCAACAATAAATAAATAAATAATGGATTATAATTTATCTAGGAAGAATATCTAAATGAATATATAATTAACTGTAAAAAGGGTGTCTTGACAGAAAGTGGTACACGATTGTTATATCCATAAAAGTGAAAAAAAAAACGTTAAAGGAAAAAAACCCACAATACAATAAGTGTTAATCAGTCATCCAACCTGGAAGAAGTCTGCCTCTCTCGGGCCGTGCTACTCACTTATTGAGCCTTCCTGCTTTAAAACTACGACAGAAGACAAACGCTAAGCTCTCAAATTCTCCATCGGCCTTCATTGAGAACGAAAATGCTTAATTGATTGCGTAATTTGCCTGCGAGAGTCGCTGCTGTTCAGCGGTGACGAGGACACGCGCCTCTCCCTCGTTGCCCCTGTGTGTCGCTGTCACTCTCACATGAACATACGCCGCTCTTGGCTGCGTGTTCAACAAGTGAAGCTGTTGACATAAACACTTTTGGATGTTCCACGCTGGACATATTGGATTTTCTCGCAAAGGCACTCTGACGCATTTGGTAATCAGCACTTTAAGTTCTCAAAAAAGGGGAGAAGCGACACGCCGCCTGTGCTGCACGCCGGCCCGACTCCTTCTATCTGGGGCTTTTTCCAACATGGTCTTGTGTCGCCTGGCAACCACACAGTAAACACGACGGGATTCCTTGAGGTCCTGGAGTGTCACAGTGTGTCACACCAGCATCACCAGCTTTCCACTACAAAACACACACACACACACACACACACACACACACACGCACACACACGTATATATTCCGTACATACTCACATAAGCCTGGAGCTTTAAGGAAAAACGGGCTTTAAAAAGCCACCACGTCACTGAGACTTCGGGAACAAAGCCAAAAAAATATCATAAATAAAAATATACGTACTACATATATACAAATGTAGGAAACTTAGAGTATGAAAGACATAGAGAGGGGAGAGGGAACTGATTGCTGCCAAATGTTGATTAACTGAGGCTTCGTTATCAGAAAGGCTCCAAATAACACTGTCACACACATACAGAGAGAGAAGGAGAGACAGAGAGAGAGAGAGAGAGAGAGAGAGAGTAAATGAGCTGTCTCTGGCTACCACCCTTTGCCAGTGGGGGGGTCAACCAAATGGAAAAGAAGACGCCCTTTAGCCTTTTTGGAAGCAGAGGGGATCCAACATAGACAAACGCACACATACAATTGGATGCACACACACTTTCTCATGATGTAAGAGAAGCCACAGGAACCCCCGAGCGCATTCCTTCCTGTGTTACACACACACCTAAGCGCCTTAATAATAGAGATAATAGAGACTGAATAACAGTCGTGTATACTCTTTAAACATTGGTCCAGGACCTTCTCCTTCTCCAGCTCCTTTCAGTCCCGATGTGTTCTGCAGATCTCGTGCCGAATCGGATAGAAGAGGGAGACTGCCTCGCGAGTAACTCGATCAAATACATTTATTGCCTCCAGGGATTCATGCTCGGTAAAGATTTTAAAGTTAGGCATGTGTTTCCAGTCACAGTGTGAACTTTGTGAATATCTGCAAAACTTGCAGGGATATTGTAAACAGCTCGTAACTTTGCAAATGAGGCAGAATTCCCCTTCATATTTGATGGTAGCCTACTGCCAATGGCAAAGTGGTTACTGCGCTGCACACACACACACACACAGCACACGCATACACACACACACACACACACACACACACACACAAATGTTCCCGTACATCCGACTGATAAATCACGTTGTCAGAGCCAAATGCATGATTTCATTCATTATAAAATTTTAGTTTAAAAAGATTTAAAAAGGTAACTGAAGATGAATCTTTTTCATTATGATTTGAAAGAACGTTTAGGTTAACACATATAATTTAGTAGTGTATTAAAAAGCTGAATAACTTGTCAAAATATAAGCTTCCAATCAGATGACGTCACGCGTGTCGGACTGTCGGTCCAGATTTGAGCTCAGACGTTGGAAGGGACATTGTTTTTTGACCGTGTGAACATGTACCTCTACGTTTTCTAGTAAACATTTTTTATGGAAGAACTACTTGTCTCATTCACATGTCACTTAATAGTTTTCAAGACTGAGTTCAAAATTGTGGTACAGAAGACCCAGAACTATACGGAGTGCCACTACACACATATATACACTACCATTCAAAAGTTTGGGGTCACTTAAGCACTGTTGTTTCCAATGAAAATGACATTGAATTAATCAGAAATACACTCTATACATAGTTAATGTGGTAAATGACTATTCTCTGTTTTTTTAATGAAGTCTCTACAGAGGTGTGTAGAGGCCCATCTCCAGTGTTCTAGTGGTACATTGGGTTATTGCCTTAGAAGACGAGCAGAGGGTTAGAACCCCCTTGAAAACTTTTTTTTTTATAACTTTTTATTTTGCATTTTCCACAAACAGATTATTCCTTGACATTGAAACCCTTTTTATGTGAGTGCAGCTGAAAACAGTTATGCTGGTGAGAGAAGCTCTAAAACTGGCCTTCCTTTGAGCGACAAGTTTGAAGAACACAATTAATATTTACAATGAAAATCTGTATTTCTAACCTTGTCAATGTCTTGACTATATTTTGTATTCATTCAATAAATAAAATAAAAATGTGAGTTGTCATGGAAAACTCAACAATTTCTCGGTGACCCCAAACTTTTGAACGGTAGTGTACTTTTAATAGTTTCTATAGCTAGATGAAGAAGCACATGTTGATCACATGGATCACCTGCCTGTGTTATAGCTGGTGTGTGAGTGGTGAGTATAACGCTGAGTGTTGCCTCGTGGATTGCAGAATTAAAGACAGCGTGTGTTTGGGATGGGTTTCCCCCTCGCTGGGGGTGATGGTCATTTTTAGGGTGGGTTTGAAAGGGGGGGGGGGGGGGACGACGACGACACAATGCTGTCCTTTCTGTCCGGTCACATGACCACAAAGATATTCTGGGCAGAGATAAAGGGTTAAATGTGTCATGTGGGAGCTATTCGTCTAGACGCAGAGAGAAAGAAAGAGAGAGAGAAACTGGTCGGGGGACTACAAGCCGAATCTGTCCGGTTGAATAATCACTACTCAGTTTAATTGTCTCCTTGTGATGCATGACTCAGCATCAAGGTACTCCCAGGCTATGCTGTAATGAAAGTGAGTGCACTGAAAAAGTGGATTTTTGTCCATAGCTGCATTAATCCAGGAACAAGTGTTGCTTTAGACTGGTTTAAATATAAAGTCACACCTCAGCACATCGGAGGAACTGACCATCCGCTGAGCCTCTTCTGTGTTTACACTTACACTTTTTCAAAAGGATACCAAGTCACTTATCTCTTATTAGAAACAAACATGTTCATTTACTGGGGAAATACAAAGTTTAAGAGGCCTAGTTAAAGCTAGAGTTAGTGAACAGGCAAATAATGGTTAAGTGCTTTGACTACACACACTTTAATGGTAAAAAATAATAAATTGGAGTTGATTTCCGGTTTTTACATGCCCCATATTATTCCTGGATTCTTAATAGTAAACTTTTGGATTGAAGACATCCCCTGTGAGAGTGTTTGTCTGTTTGTGCGAGTGTGTGTGTGTGTATATGAGTGTGTGTGTGTACCATTGCGTCCAGTAGTTGGATGCATCGTTGCAGTTTAGGTCTGGTCTCACAGTAAAGACGGAACAGTAGCCGTCCGATAGGCTGTTTCTCACAGATGCTGACATAGTCCCTCTCTGCAGAAGAAGAACAGAAATACACACACACTGTGAAAAGCTGCCTTGTGAAGCTCCAATGGACACACACATTCTCTTCCGACGCACACAAACACGAACCGATGTCGTTTCCCTGCTCAGTGCACTGGCTTATATGGGGGAAGCGAAGGATCTCCTTCCATTTTTTGCTCCTCCCTTTCCGCTTTCCTCCTCCACCTGTGGCAACAGAGAAAAAAACAAGAGATGCGAAAATGAGAATGACAGAACTTCATAAAGATGTAAAAGTTAGTATCGGTTTGCTAATGGCAAACATGAGAAGGAGAAGGGTGGGAGGGGGCTCTCCCCTGCATGAAATCATAGTCTCGATGTGTATATATAATTCATAGATTACGTCTCACTTCCTCCACAAATCACTCTTTACTGCGCTAACTTTCTTCCTCACTCAGATTTTCTGTGAGCGTGTGTGTGTGTGTTTGCCAGAGTGGATTCCACGCCTCTGAATAATCATGCATCAGCTTCCTGCAGCAACGTGTCCTAAAATCCCGTACATCCAGCTCAGATTCATCTCGCCTTTCACATTTGTCCACCTCGACGTTCCCCTTGTTAAACCATGTTCCTTTTTCCTCTTTGATGCTGCGATACAAGACTGTGAGAACTTACTTCACGGTTTTCCATCCATTCCAGCTCGCTGTCCTACGTCATGTTTGTCTCCGTTTTTTTTTTATTAATACGCAAAGACTGCTCTAATAAACTGACAGGGATTTCCTTTAACCGCGCTCTGCAGTGGAAATTGGCCACGAGCAGCTGGCCTGACGTGAGAGGCAGCATTGAGAGCATGAGAGCAGGAGACGCACTGACAAGCAGACATCTTTAGGTAATAACCCAGGAATGTGAGAGGCTCTATGTCACGCTGGAGCCTCGGAGTGAAAGCTTTCACAGGTTTTCCCATCAATCTTTCTGCATTGACACCTCATCATTCGCTCCTCTGTTATTTAAAATGTATATATTATTCTTAAATAAACTGCATTGCCTTTCTGAAATTAAATGATGCACCCGATTGGACTAAAATTCAAGATATTTAAATTACACTCATGTGAAGATTAAAGACTCAAAATCGGCATCCTTTGCAATTGTTCTTTTGTGGATTTAAATGTAAAAGACTGTGCCACATAATATCAGGAATGATTCAGCATTAAGTTTAGGTTTAACAGTTGCAGCTCATATGAGAGCAGACAAACACACTTTTTAAGTAATTCCTCAAACTTTTGATCCAAATGTCAGAAAAAAGGGTTTTAAATCTTGGAGGAGCCCTGATAACTTCAGGTCGGTACGTTTTTACATAAAGGATCCTGCGTCTCCACAGCGGACGCACAGAGTGAAGCCATGTCACCATGGAGAAACGCAAAGCGTTCATTTGTTAATAGTCAAAATAACCCTTAAGAGAATCATTAATCCCAGCACCTGCTTGTCATCATCATTACTTTAGGCCAAACAAGCTATAAACAGGCACACTTCCTTAATGAAGCACAAGTTGTTCTCTGAAAACATTTAATGTGTAAAGAAAAGCTCCAACGCTAAACTTCAGCTGTGTTGTGTGTGGTCAGATATGTTAATCTCTTTTCATAAAAACAAAAAGAAAAGCACAACACGAGCGTGAGCGGAGAAGGTCATCCCCCTTGGGGGCCACCCATGCTAAAAATGAACGCTACTGTAAGGCGTTTGCAGATAAAAGCGTCCACCAAACGGGACTGATTTCCTCTGAAGGGTCAACGCCACGTCACACGATTGTACCAAACATCTGCGCTCCACCCGGCCATTCAACTTCTACACAATGCTGAGATGACCACAAATAACGTAGTTCCTCTTTTTCTCTCTCTGCGTTTTGTTTTCTTTCCGTCTCACTGCTCTCCATATTTACTTTTCATTGTATCCCCCTCCTCATCTTCCATTTCCTTGTCTCTCCTGCCATCACCTTCATTTATTTCCCTGTAGCCATAATAGAGTTTTTTTTCAGACTCTGTTGATGATTTCCTGTCACCGTAACCTCTACGACGTCATCGCTGCCAGACAATGTCTGACCTGGTTTGCTGTTTTAGGCCCCTCAAGCCCCTTTGGTTCAGGGTTCCTTAAGGACACCAGTTTACAGCTTCATGGAACAGTGTCACGACTCAAAAGACAGGACCCAAAAGCACGACTCACGGTTTAGGTCAATCAAAAGGTTTTAAAGTAAACAGAAAATCACAGCTATGCTGGATAAAACTTGAACAAAGTACAAAACAAAATCTCAACTACGTTGGAAAAGCAAACCAGGACAAAAGGCTACACAAGAATGATTCGGACGAGGTAAGAGACAAGATGATCTGACACAAGACACAGGTAGACACAGCCTTAAATACATGAGGAAATGGGGAACAGGTGGACACCATCAGGGGTCACACTAACGAGGAAACACCGGGCAGGAAATAAAGTCTCTGAAACAAGAGAGGACAGTTACTACAAAATAAAAGCGGACATGGAAAACAGGACTAAAACTTAAAACTTAACATAAACGACGAGACATGACAAACAGATTGGTCGGCGCTTCATTAAGGGGCCTCATTTAGCCAGATGTAGCATTTTCATTAAGGCAAATAAATCCTTGATTGTCATTCTTCGTCAGGGCGTGGGGAACTTAGTGGAGATGAGAGCATCCGACCTGCTTGGCAATCTCTTCCCAGATACCCGGTCAGCATGTTAAATGTGTCGAGCTGCAACAACAAACGTGAGTAACGGCAGAGGCTTGTTGGGTGCAAAGACCTGAACACGACCGACCGCTCCCAAACAAATTAAAATAATATGCATAAATTATTCATCTCCGAATACAAGATGCATCCATCTGGAAGTAACAAGCAACTTCCTGTCTGGCCTCAGTGTCTTTTGACCTCTCTGATGTCTGTGGCTTTAGGCAAATACAACATCAGTACGTGAAATCAAATGTGTTGTTGCATTGTCGGAGGCCATCAGCTGTGGTATATCTGCAAAATAAAAGGTATGCAATATTTTTTAAAGATTTAACAAAGGTTGGGGGGGTCAAGTTGACAAAAAGGATTGTGAATATCAACATAAAAGGAAGCATCGGGATTTTAAAACAAGGGGAGGAAGCTGCAGGAGAAAGAAACTTGCAGATCACAGATTCAGGTTCAAGGTTGACAAAACTGGGAAATTAAAAGTATGAATATGCTCGTAAATGTCATCCATAAACTCTTTGTTCTCGCTCCCCTGTTTCTTTCTTTCTCTACTAGACTCTTTCATGCTCTGTCACTTACACAGGAATAGGAATATGCACTGCGCCCCGGGTTCCACGCGCACAGGAACTTGTCCGTCTAATTTGTTCCATGAGGGCAGTGTGGTCCCCGCCTGGTATTTATGTTTCTGCTGAGCAGTTGTGACATCATGAAGGCATGTCGAATCGAAGCAAAAATAAGGTCAGGGAGGGAACGACATCCTTCTGGCGTGACCCGAGCTGGTTACCGTCAACCCAAACACCTGTGTGTCCGTGTGTGTGTGTGTGTGTGTGTGTGTGTGTGTGTGTGTGTCACACTGTTTCTCCTGTGACCTCTATCAAGTAACGTCCTCACGCTCACATTAACCGACTCTGGCAGTTCTGCAGCCCCCATCCATCCACATGTTGTCTCTGCTTAGCTGCAAGGTTAGAGGAACCAGGACATTAACCAGTGTGTAGCTCTCTCACAAACACACACACACACACACACACAGACATGGTCTCTGAGGTTTCAAACACCTCCACTTACGCCGTCACTCCAGACATGCAGTTAGATCAGCTGTGGACAACCAGCCGAAACCGCATCCCGAAGCTCACGCTGTGCATCTGGCGTAAATGTAACAACATCTGCATCAGAATGTGCTGGCGGGAGCGCAGTGAATATGTGATATTCTCTCCACCTACACTCTGCAGAAAGTGAGACGTTAGTAGCTTTCTACATCTCTCCTTCCTGCGGCGACTTAAAATGTTCACAAACAACTGACTATCCTTTTTCTGATTATCGCTCATTCTCACCTCACCGCCTTTGTCTGATCTGTTAAATGTCGGCCTCGCAGTTGAGTCACAGCATGGTGGACAGCGAGGTACCGACTCAGTGCAGCCGGGCAGTACCAGTGGATGATACAGGCGCCTTTGTTCTCTCAAAGTATCGCTCTTCTCTCGCTCTCAATAGAGGGACTTTATTTGCATCGGAGCTGCAGGTAAGGGCGCACGTGATATTATGTAGGCAAAACACAAATGGTAAATACACAACAACAAGCGGATGATCAGTTTGCATTGGCACCCTGTGTCAAAACATTCTCTCCTTGCTTCTCAGGCGTCTGGAGAGCAAGTTTTAACAACATACGCTTTGGATTTATCGTAAGAAATATCGAGACGGCATTGCTTTAAACGTGCATCTCTTGCAGAAAAACACCTTTCCAGATTGTGCTTTTTATGGGTCGTGCATGGGAAAACCCTGTTGTTAAACTGAGGACAGTTTAGGGTTAGCTCTCAGGTTTAGTTTAACAAGTGTGTGTTTGTATACGTGTGTTCCGTGTGCCACAGGAAGCTGAGGGAAACGCTGCCCAGAGCAGGAGGGGAGGACTATAGCAGGAAGAAGCACTTTGTTGCCCTGTTCCCCGTGATGTCGTGTAGGTCCCTCTCTGTCCAGCCGCCTTATTATCATCACCAACGAGCCGCTCTGTCCACATATTCATCATTATCGAAATAATAACAGCATAAACCTGGCTGTAAAATCTGCTCGCGCTCTGAAAACAAACACCTGTGACGTACAGCTTTTACCTGGAAACACTCAGAATAATGCTGGCTGCTGCGGGGGACACATGTTAAACCACTTAATGAAGGGTCATAAATTCAAAATTAGTCATACACAATAAAGACAGATCTTATCAGCAGTATCTTGGCTAGTGCAGAGCTGTATCCCGATGAGCCATGTGTTGGCAACAACATTGAATCTAACGTGACTTTAACAATATAGCTCTATAGAGCAGGAAAGCTACATAGTTTAAGATTGATTTAGACATAAATTCCGTGTGACATGATATTCACCGCTACATGTACACAAAGCTTTTTTAAAACACACACAACTGCGACTATATCCTTGTCTTTATGTCCTTGTAAATATTACTGCTATAAATAGCAACCAGACCAAGGGCAGGAGCAATGTGTTAATACAAACCAAGGTGGTCAAACCGGTTCATGACCCCAGAGTTTGTGAGCTGTGACAGTTGTTGCTAGAGTAACTGTGTCTGTGATTGTGCGCATGTCCATATGTGAACAACCATGTGTGGGAAGGTAACCAGCGTGTCAGAAATCTCACAAAGGCAGCCGAAGGACGGGTATATTTCCTGTCTGGGATGGAGTCATGTGCCACAAGTTTCCTGTTCTATAAATAAACTAAATAGGGAATGTGAAGGGGGGAAAAAAACATTCAATAGACTGAAATTATATAACCCACCAGGCTGTCTCAACAAAGCACCACACACACAGCCCAGGGCACGGTGGGTAATACATGCTGTTTGCTCATCCATAAAGATCCAGGCGGACGGAGCATAGTCCACATGAGGCGAGCCATAATGGGGCGCTCCTCCGCGCCGACACTGTTTGTTCACTTCTATAAATGTTTTGATAGAGCGAAACATTACGGCAAAGTCATCCTAAATCTCTATGAGGGATGATTGTATTTTCTCTCGCTCGGACGGAAACTCTGCCGTTACATCGCAAGTGAGCAAACATTGAGTAAAGTGCTTCCAATGAAAACAAGGGGTCCGACTTATTAACGTGATGGAGCACATGCTGCACTGTATGTGGATAGATAGCAGTGGACATGTGTGTGTGTGTGTGTGTGTGTGTGTGTATATGTGTGTACATGTTTGTGTGTGTGTGTGTGTGTGTGTGTACGTGCACAAAAATCCATCCTGGAAATAGGGTTAAATACATTGCTCTTCTCAAGCTGGCTGTTCTCCATGTCCTTTTTGTCCTCAAACACACACACACACACACACACACACACACACTCTCTCTTTATGTATGTGTCGACATTCCATGTTTTCTTTGGTCCCTGTTATGGCAATATCCCTTGAAAGGAGATTGTTGTGGTCTTGACTGAGCTGAACTGTTGGACTTACTCATGGGGTGATTGTGTTGGTCCTTTTTTTTAATATCATGTCGGAAAAAACTCACAGCGAACTTTTAGAAAAAGCTGTGGCTGTCTGAGATTTATTACAATATTTGATCCCTTATTTTATTATCTTCAAATATGTAGCCTTGTGTAATTTCTAAATGTTTGACCATATTGTGAATGTGTCCAAGAGTTTTTATGAAGATGTTGCAAAAGTGCATCGTCTAGCCATGAGCTCCTCATACGACAGGGGAAAAAGCTTCATAAACTACAGTATTGATTATACCACAATTAATGCACATCAAATATGTATTGGATGTTCCATTAAAGAGATGAGGCAGCGATGCAGAGCACAGGAAGCAGGTCTCGGACGTGGATGCATCAAGACGAGATAAAATGCTGCATGAGTAATAACCTGTATGTCTAACATGGTGAAATAAGATATCGTCAGTCCGGCTGCTCGGTGCATTACATTTTTTATTCTGCATC
This sequence comes from Liparis tanakae, assembly GCA_036178185.1. Classification (NCBI taxonomy): domain Eukaryota; kingdom Metazoa; phylum Chordata; class Actinopteri; order Perciformes; family Liparidae; genus Liparis; species Liparis tanakae. The sequence continues at coordinate 21,178,071 of CM070094.1, forward strand.
CACTTTCCATCAGCCCACCTTGTCTACTTCTACTTTAGATAATTATCTCCTATATTTCCCAGAATTCCGCTCGACAACCCCCAGAGAACAGGCGTGAACTTGTTGCATCCAGCGGAGTTATGTATACTCCATGTGTGGGTAGAGGCAGCAATAACAATAGAGATAGTAAGAGCCAGAGAGCAGAATGTTTCCACTCAAGAAAAAATGAGTCACACTCCTACTCAAAACACGGCAAGTCTTGTGGTGCGTTATCGATGGAGGAATGGGTATATCTGCAACTTTTTTTGTTTATTTCTCCATGAAACTACTGTAGAAAATGGGAAGCCAAGGAAAACCCTTTGTGCTTGAATACTGAAGAACTCATAAAAGATATCTGCAATAAATAATTACTTTATACTGTAACCGGCATGAATAAAACACACAATCTCAATTGGTCCAAGTGGGATTAAGAATCTTTGAAACTGGAACTACAAATACTGTTTTAACAGATAAGGAGTAATATGGAAGTCTGTGTTTGTGTCTGTCGTGACATTGGGTAAGAGATGCAGACACGATTGATAATCAGCCTCAAGTACAGCTGAGGTTGATGGGAATGGCTTTCGTTTTGGAAGTGTTGATCAAAAGAAAATGAGCTGATGGTGATAGATAGATGGAAATTCAAGGAACCACCGACATGATTGTAGTTCCTCCTGTGGGAAACATAGATTCCATCAGCTCAAACTAAATCTAAAAGCAATCCATCCAACATAAAACACAAATGTCGACATGCTGGTGGCACTAGACCAGGGGTCAGGAACCTTTTTGACTGGGAGAGCCATATAAGCCAAATATTTCTAAATATATTTCATTTCGAAAGCCATATAGTATTTTTAACATATAATAAATTAAATAAATCTTTTTTTTTTTTTCAACTCAAAATTGTCATATGCCGTCACCGGATGAGCCATATATGGCTCTCGAGCCATAGGTTCCCGACCCCTGCACTAGACTGTAGAAGTCAGTCGACTTCATTTTATGGGGACCATGAATGTCTGTACCAAATAGAAATATTTGAGTCTGCATCAAAGAAACAGACGCCGATATAATTATTTGTTTGTTTCGGTGTCCCTGTATTACCAGTTAATACTATCGACTAACCCTGACGGCCAGTGCATTCTGTGGGGTCTAATGTTCCAGGCTTAGTGCTGCTGAAGCTTGGTGGGGAATGAAAACATTACAAAAACACAACACGCTTTAATAATCAAAGTGAATAACCTCTAAGAGAGCCGATACATATGAGAGTGGGTCACAAACATTTGTAACTGAATTTATTCCCACGTTTTCTTTCCCTGTGTCTTGCTTCTTTCCCATCAGAAGACCCAAGTGAGGACTCCACAAGCTGGTTTCCCTCTCGTGTATTTTACTCTCCCCTTCATTAAGGAAATAAATGTTGACGCCATTAGGTCCTGAGGGAGGAGCCCTCCAAGGGTTTTGTTTGTGTGTAAATGAGAGAGAAAGTTTGTGTGCGGGAGTCTGCAGGATATAATTCATCCTGGCATTACCATCAGCAGACAGGTGGAGGATCATCCCGGTGGTGTGTGTGTGTGTGTGTGTGTGTGTGTGTGACAGTCATGGCTGCAGATTGAAGCAGATTGAAGGAACTCATTTCACTAGAATTCTGTCAGCAGTGACGACAGCAGCTCCCCAAGTTGCTTCGACTTGGCAAATGACTGGATATCACCATATTTATGTACATATCACATACGGCTTTTCTCTACGGATTCCCTCATTAAAACTTCAGCACAGAAATGAGTCCAGCATTCATACAAAATGTCTTTCTGGAATTCGGAAACAATGTCAGATTATTTTAAGGTATTACCACATCTGATGCTTTTGACAAGCAACACGCTCATTAAATGACTACCATTGAGACATGTAATTGTACTAAAGATGCAAATAACCTTTACTTTCATGATAAGTCACCTAATTGATCATTTTGGTCCTAGTCAAACAACTAACAATTAGTTGTGTTTTATTCTTTTTTCATGCTCAATGACTTATTTCCAAGAAACTTGTGAGCACATATCTGTTAAACATACATTTTAAAGTAATATTTTTGTGTGATTCTTTTTGGATTTCTTTTTTTACAGATATGTCAAAAAAATAGTTGATTCGTCAAAAAAATCATAAGAGCGTTAAATGATTTTCATTTTTAGAGGGAATCCCTCCTCGTCAGCCGATCAAGCAAAAGCAAAACATCCATCCCAGTTTCTCAGAGTCCAAGGTGACATCTTCAACAGGAAGTCCAACACTGAAATAATATAATCAGTTTACAAGCAGAAAATCAATAGATGATGATCTGTGAATCTTCAACTAACAATGTTGGACATTTTGAATGAAAAACAATGGAAACTACTAAACAATTATTTATGCAGATGCAGATTTAAATGTTAAAGCCCCACTATGTAACTTTTCCACCTTAAAATAACAGCTTGAAAAAAATGGTGGCGCTACAATGACTTTTAATATCTTGATTTGCGCCTCCGCCACTGCCATCGGGGGTCTGTGGGCTGAAAACTGCTGAATGTAAGACGTTGGGACCGGCCCGGTACTTCCGGTTTGGGAACAGGAAGTACTTCAACTTGCTTTCTGGCAGTGATTACCAACGTCATATGGTGCCAGTCCACGCTCACAGGTGACTTTTTATTTGCTCCACTACGCGACGCGTACAGACAGAATGACATGCCGTGGCTCAACGGCTCGCTGCGGCTGCCAGGCTCGCTGCCGGCAGCTCACATCGATCAGCTGTGAGATCAGCTGTGCGCGCACTAGCTGGAAGAGCCATATATGGCTCGAGAGCCTGAATTTCACGACACTGAAGTAAACGTTAAATACCTGAAGGGGGCGCTACAGGGGAAAAGTTATATAGTGTCGCTTTAATCAACTAATTGACTCATTTCTGAAGCTCTACATTCTACTGTAATTTGTGTCTACAGCAAGGTCCTTGATTCCTTAAACAGATTCCTTTATAGGCCACAAACAAATCAATAGAGCACTGTAAAGAGTCGCAGTCCAAACAAACTCTTTCAAAACCCATAAGTCAGTCAATCTGATGACATTATCTAAACAAGTTTGAGAAAATAATGAGTAAATATAAACAAGTAAAACAAATGGAGAGGAGAGCTGCCATGCTCCCATCATCATCATCATCATCATCATCATCATCATCATCATCATCATCATCATCATCATCATGATCATCATCATGTCTCACCTTAGGTACGTGGAAGTAAACCAATCCTTCACTACTGAAGTGGTTTTCCCACATAGATTCTCATCAACATACTGGCTGCTCTATACGGAGTATTTTCCAGCACTGAATTTATACACCGAATGTGACAGAAGTGATTCTTACTCTTACAACCTCCAAAAAACACAACAGCCCAAAAGCAAAAGCCAGCAGACATCGGAGTGGAACTCCGTCTCGTAGCCCAAACTAAATAACCGAGCTCTGCTACAGCAGTTCGGGAAAGGCATCGGCATGCAGCGATGCAGTTTCCCCCCTCTTGCTCTCATTCACTTGGACAGCCGATGACGTGTGTTCAGCTGGCCTGGAATCTGTGACTGCTGCCAGCAAGAGTTGTGAATGGGGAGGCAGTCCAGACTCCACTGCGCTGATGCCGCCAACGCATGGGCAGCTGGATTCAGGTTACATTGAAACAAAGGAATTCACCCCCACAACCCTCTTCTGCCAACACACACACACATCTACAGTAACCCGTGCTCTTGAACCGGCTCCCTCTCAGCTCTCTTTGAAAAGGCCGATTCCAACCGATCTCACTGAAACCGACAGCCACGAATGACTTCACAGGACTCGCTTTGATCTGCGCTGACCCCCGATTTCCTCAGCTGACAAAGATCATGCAGACAGCAGAGCTTTTAAGATTGGTTAACAGTATTGTAGCCGTCAGACGATACTCAGATGACCGAGCAGGAGATCAGGTGTTTCATTTCACTGCATACTCACTCATCATCCATAAAGTATCTTCCGCAGAGACCGGAGAGAGCAGCTCCACAGGAAGATGGAGCTCGGGTTGGCACTAGCCCACTCAGTTTGTTATGTAACAATCAATTTGATTAAAAAGCTTATGGGCTGCATCTAACTGATAGTGCATAATACCATTAGGCTTTATGTAAGAGAGTGGTCACTTAACGAGATGGTTCAATATGATGAGAGCGGCTTTGTATTTCTGTGGAAATCCATATTTTCCACTCGGTGATGAACGTGAAATATCGTATTCATTGAAAACCCTCTTTGATCTTAAAGTTTTAAACAAGTACTAGCTGTTTTTTATTCTCCCATCTCTAGGTTCTCTAATCAATGAGTGTTCACAAGTTCAAATATAGTTCTGGATCATCAGATCCGTCTGACACCGAGGGGCCAAAGAGCGGTGGGAGTTGGCAACAGGCCTGTGTTGGAAATTCGGCCGTGTTGTTGTGCGTCCGTGCAACGTTTGGAAAGAGGACGCATGACTCTCGCTTCGTGGCTGAAGACGCACTCGCATAAACAAACAGGAATAAATACTCTTTCTTCGCTGCATTCACATCCCCTCTCTGTTGCTATGTGAACCTAAAGTGAGCCTCTGTGCATACTGTCCTCGGACATCCATATGAGCGAGGAGCAGGAGAGTTAGCAGATCGGGGCCTCTTTGGCACTGGGCCCCGTAAGATAATACCTCTAATGAGTCACACAGTCGAAGGACACTCACAACAACCTGTGACACGTTTTAATGTGTGCAGTGCAACACATCTGAACTCAACTGTTGATCTGCATTCGTAGGAGCATTGATCGAGCGGCAGTGAAAGTCTTGCTTCAGCTTTAACTCAAAGAACCTTCTCATCCCTTTATGTGAAATTGTAAAAGGCCCTCTCTCTCTCTCTCTCTCTCCCACACACGGTCAAGGCAGGGATGAGCACCAATGGAGCGGCTGGGACAAGCACGGTCTGTCTTGGGTCATTAACTGCTCTTATTAATTCATGAAGCGAAAATTCACGAGCCCGGTCGTTCTCAGCCCTCTTAAAACAAAATGTCCAGATCGACCCGCAGGTGAAAGCATCCTTCGTAAAGGCTTTTGACAGCATGTCAGCTTCCTGTTACACTTCATCACTTTGTTAATTCCCATGACTCTCTCTCTCTCCCTCTCTCTCTCTCTCTCTCTGTAGACCAGCCCCCTTTTTCCTCCTCAGTATGTCATCATGTGAGATGAATAAAAAGAGCTGCCAGAGGTGCAGAGTCTTCTCCTGCGTCACCCTGCAACAGCACAGAGACCGTTGCTACATAAACCCACATGCTGCATGAAACCAAACTTGTGGGTGCACTTGTGAGTGTGTGCCACAAAACAGAGTTAGGCCTATTGAGAAGAAATTACACTATTTATAATAAAAAGTTTCATAATATATTCTGAAAAGACATGAGTATGACACACATACTTATACTTACCTATGGAAATTAAATGCTGGTGGATTTATTTTCTATAACCCACTTGTTCTTAAAACCGGTTTAGGGACTACTAGATGACTTTAAGGGAAACACTCATGTCGTCAGACTGTATGATGTTTACCTGCAGGGCTGTTCCCTGCCCTCCACATGATCCTATCTTACTAGAAACTAACTATTAATAACACCATATACCATCACATTCCAGTCGATCTGGCCTCAGACCCACTGTTTCTGATCCACAGTCTCTCTGTGCAGGCCCCATACATCGATTTCCAAACCAGACACATCATCGAATCTCCTTTTCAAATGCCATCCAGCCAACACTCGTGTATTCTGTGAGCAAAGAGTTATTCCCTGCTTCACTCTGAGTCTCAGCACGTATACTGTTGCGAAAAGGCGCATTTATTTTCAGACAGAGAAGGCGGATGTGGAAGGCAGACCCCCCCCCCCTCTCTATCTCCATGCATATATGATAACATATATAATCTGTCAAAATCAATGGGGATAAATAATGATCCATGAGATTGATTTTGAGATTAGAATGCATCACAATAGAATGATTGTATATGAGATGTGTCATATTGCGTAATAGAAATGTCTGTAGCATCTGTAGGGTCTACCTGCAGCTTGCGGAGCCCTACAGTCCGCAGACAGCTACCTACGGCCGTCATTACGACCATTCCCACCTTTTTCTGCACACTGCGCGCAAACTGTTACACAGCCATTCTTAAGAACTAATAGCAGCTCTTTTCTGTGCCAACTTACCCTCTCTCGCTTTAAGCAGTACAGTGTTGGCTACTATGTTCTCCAGCTCCATTTAAAAAAAAAATTAAAAAATCCTAAAATGCTGAGTTTTCTTGGTTCACAAGCTGCTGCAGCAAAAAACAACGTCCTTCAGCTCGTATGCTGTGAATATTTTCTTCACTCCTCGTCGGTATCCGAGCAAATGTCACTCCTATCAAAGTCGTAATGGATAAAACAGGATGTCATAGATTTGCTTGCAATGTAAGCTGGGCATGGTTCTTGTTGTGGGCTGGAAGTGCGGCGCTGCATTTCTACTCCAATCCCCCCCAAACCATTCCATGCGGAATTTCGCTGCGGAATCTCTCCGATGCAGAGAATACTCAAGCTGGAGGCTCCAATGTGTGCGAACCGGGTCCGGACCAGCGGTACGTGCACCAGGACTCTGCGAGCGTTACATTACAACAGCAGGGGGCTGGTGGAGCGCTTCAGAGAGGACATCAAGCGCGCCCCCCTCCCCGGTTTGTGCGTAATCAAAATGGGTTGGGCTTCTCTGGATCAGTGACGTCAAGCCATAGAGAGAAAAAACACTCCACCGGAAATAAAGAAAGATTGTCAGCAAAATAAAAGCCTATTTCAGTACTTTAATCTGGTAGTGCCCTGTGTTGCACATCATAACGAGAACGAGAAGTTGAAGGCTGCAAAAAGAAGAAAAAAGCACCAACTTGAATAGAGGTCTAGCCAACCGGATAATAACACCTCTTCGTCACGTATTTATATAACTGGACAAAGCTGCATGTCAGTGAAATGTTTGTTGTAAAGTCACATACATGTGTGTTCTCTTCTTCATCTGGTTGTTTCGATTTGAAGAATACAAATGGGAGTAAAATTAGAAAATTATTTTAGTAGTGAATGTGGATGGGAATAAGGTCGCCCTGGGTGGTAGAATGTCTGCATAATGTACTCCATATAATGATGAAGACATTGCATTAGGCAACAATGCCCCCTGGTTTGGGGCCTCTGTCAAATAATGTCATCCTGTTTGTCACTTGTGAAGTGTCTCTGCACACGGAGACTAACAGATGATGACACGAGGCATGACTGAATTAGTTCCTACAGCTGCGAGTTTCTATTTTAACAACACGCGGTTGTCTGGGCCATAAGCAAATCAGTAAGTCTGTGTGTCTTCTTGTCTTGCTGGTAGCACTTGAGAGAATAGGATGCAAACTCTAGGATCCCAAAAGTGCCTTTATGTAACCGGCTGCAACCATAGTTTCATAGTATCTATTGCACCACAATTTTATATTTCAGTTGAGAGGCTCACATCATCTCCACGGCGATTTCAAACAGTACATGTTGGCCTCCATGATGTAACCTTAGGGTTATTGCGATAGACTATAGATTACTGCAGTAAAAACGGAAATGGGTGAGACATTGTAATGTCATGAATAAAATATATTGAACATTGAGGGCTGTTTGCTGAGTAAAGTTTAGACAATTCTTAAACCTTATTTAAGGAGCATTCTGTCCCTCGCATGTTTCCATGTTCAATGGTTGCCCCAGTAAAGCCTCCTGTCATTTTGAGGACTCTTACTTTGAAGGTGGACCGGTAATCATACTTTTACTTCACACAACGTTTATTTTTTCTGTAAACGTTATATTTGTTGTGCACGCAGACTGCTGTAGAGTGGTCCCTGTAAAATAATAAATGTTTTAACACATTGAATTTCGGTGGAAGGCCATCACGTGGTGTCATGATAACTCGGTTAGAAGGGCCGGCAGACTCAATCCGAGTGCCTGACGAGCTGGATTAACTCACTGGAACCCAAACGAGTACCAGCCGTATTATCGACTGATTGCGGATAAGATCGACTTCTCCGGACGCGCTCGCATCTTTAAGAGCAGAACATACGCCAGTGGTCTAATGCACTGGAATGACGCGGGTTTCCATCGAATTCCTTAAATAAATGATGCTCTCTGGCATAATAAATGCACGGCTCTCACGTGTGGTTCTTACGCTGTCACATTGCAGCGTGGTCTGCATGTTGGCATTGTGGCGCCATCCCACAGGACCGATAGGGCACTGGCTGCAAAGGTCCCCACATGTATCCGAGTCTGTAACCCCTTATAATGCATTCCACGAAATAGAATGGGCGACATGGTCAGATGATAGGATGACAACATTTTCCAAGCTTGCCTTCCATAATGAAAAACTAAAATCTTTATTGGAGCATACCATGTAGTTTTTGTCAATAGCAGGCCCACATATCTCCAAATAAAAAGGCTTGACATATCACTGACAACATAGAAAGTGCTGCTGTAAAATAATTGCTAAATTGCAGACAGAGTGATCTTACATAAACCCATGATTCGTTCATTTTTTCTGTAAGGATCTGCACAAATGAGAGCAGCATCACATTTTTTCCCTCTCCAAATAATTCAACTGAAATTCATACAGTACACTACAGTATAGAGGCCCAGCATGATGCAGCCTTGTAAAAATAAAAAATAAAACTCAACGTAAAACTTATCAGTCTGATACAAACTGAGGAAGAGGCTCATGGAATCAAGGTTAGTATTCATCCAAGTTATCAGCTTTGGGGATGGAAAGGCCTCGGTCCTTCAGGGCCAGCATTTTGACTTTGTCCGTTTCCTGTTTGGCTTGCTGCTGCAACCGTTGCTCCTCCAGAATCTCTTCAATGGAGACCTGCTGCAGCACCGTGTCGCAGGGCTTATCCACATCCTAGAGACAGTGATAGCATTTCATTGGTCAACTCTTCACACATTATGTACTTCAGCAAAAAAATGTCACGCTTCCCTCCCATAACTACTTCAGATTACTACTTAAAATCAGAATGTTTTATTGCCACGTATGCTTTTACATGCAAGGAATATGTTATGGTGGGCGGTGAAACATGTGACAATAACATTAAACAATCAACACAGTGCACAGGAACGTCTAACATTCACTATGTACATATTTTCCTACTGATTTGGAGATGCCACTGTTAGCCAAATATAATCATCTAATATCTCACCAGATAAACCTACATCCGAACCGACACTATGTATATTAAAAATACACTATATTTTAAGATGCATCAGTGTAACAAACAGCATGCAAGCAGTCTCAATCTCCACTCACACCTGCCTTTTCTTAGAAATTAAAACATGAATGAATAAATGAGTGATAAATGAATAATGAAATGAAACTGAAGTATCAAATCAATGCAAATATCTGGCTCCTACAAACTCACATACCACAAAAGACGTGGAGCACTGAGCCTGTCATTAGATGCCTTGTGTCTGTTAAAAACATAAATGGTATCAAAAAACTATTCACTATGATGCCCATAACTTCTCTGCATCTATCGTTGGTTGCTTCCATGCTGAACATCCTCTGCAGCTGTAGAGGCTGTGCTGCTGTCAACATGCAGATGTGTGACTAAAAGTATGACTTGTCTATAGAGGGACGTACAGAACCTGGATTCATGAGTCCTGTTTAAGCCGTGTGAAGGCATAGAGGGGCCTATACCGTCACTGCAATGTGCCTATAATATGTTAACGGTATCACTGCAGACATTCAAGCATTAGAGATGCACAATGACAACTCAAATAGATTTTGAATGTTCTGACTAAAAAGTGGCTGAGCCCGTGTTACATTTTTCTGTAGGTTTTAGATATCTTGAGACACTTTTCGTGTTTTTTACAGTACATATCTTGAGACACTTTGTGTTTTTTACAGTACATCAACACGGAAGATGGATTATTAGGAGTCTCAAAGTGTTAACTGCACACTGCATAAACTACATCTCACCATTCCATTTCCCATGTACCAGCACAGCTTATTCTGCATCCTTGATTACTAAAACAAGTGCTAGAATGAATTAGGCTTATCCGGTCACACTAAAAATGTAAAAAGGGCAGATATATTAAAGCATCCAAGCCGTCGTATTTACTCAAGTTTGTGATCTAGTGACTAAATGTCCGTAAAATTGGAAAATATAAACGTAAGCCTGGGTTAATAAGCTTTGTTCATAAACCATATGTTTACGAGTTGTTTGCATACAATCTTGTTTGGATCCTTGGCCACATGGCTATGGGAATATGCACTGCAACACCCATTTCTATATTTAATAGTTTGATTTAGGAAAATGTAATATTGTTGAATCAGTTTATATACTTTTAGCTACATACCAAACACACACAAATAAACTATGAGATACTCCCACTTACTATCTCTCCAAGCAGCACCACATTCTCTCCTCTCACAATGAATATTCCTCGAGGGATGTCACCAAATTTTTTTCCCACATGGATGCGCTCCACTGTTTGATGAAAAACTAAATTCGCTGGGGGGGGCAAAAGAAACAGGTTACGGATATAAAGCGCAGGGTAATAAAGAAAGAATACCATATGAAATAAAAACACCAGAAAGTGGGAATAGTAGGCCTATGGAAAATTGAAATGAGCCTTTTTGTAATTAGCTGAACGGCTATGGCTTGTGTTTTGCACCCTATCAGTAAAAACAAATGGGCGATAATGAAATGAGATTTACCAAACTGATCAATGCTTCTGAGGTAACCGATCAGCGTTCTGCCATCTCGGAGCAACACCAGGTGCTTCTCTGCAAGATACAACACGTTTAATTACAACATTATACGGTCACAAGCGATCCAGTTTGTATCCGACACGATGCCACATATTTAAACATTTGTTTCCGAAAACCACGAAGGAGCGGATCTTCCGACTTACTGTCGATGTCGTCAATGAGACTTGCTGTCCCCGGTACGTAGTTCATCCTGGGCTATTTTTTATTTGCTTCGTGTATCTTTATGCAACGTCAAGACATGAATGTTTCAAAATATGTTTCTTCCAAGTGGCGTACAGGAAGTGTCTTTATACACGCCCGGGATCAACTTCCTGTCGTTGCTTAACCCTTTGGGCTCTGTAACCAAATTTAATGTCGATTCATTACCTTTTTAGGACCGTTTCTTCAAAGAAAATACATTTAATAAATATAATATCGAAGACAGATAGTTTTGGAAGATTAAAATAGTTGTCATATTAAACATAATAGGATATTTAATTACGTGTTTCCTATTGGCTTATAACGTCCACTGACGCACGGGTAATACCAAAGATCGTATATAACTGACAGTGGCAGATTCGTAAAAATTCAACTCTTTCGATTGTGTAGCCATAACATTATCCACATTAAATTCGTATATCTTTCATCCAACACACAATTAGAATTACACACGTAGACAGTCGACCTGCTGCATAATCTCACATATGTATGTAGCATGAATAAAATGTTTCTCACTCCATAACGAGGTTCGTGGTGACATAAAAAAGAAGCAGAGTGAGGCCTCTGCTTGTTAACCCTTGCCCTTCATTAAAGCTACAGGACCGGATTGCCCGAGCTTGGTGCGATCCCATCATTTCCTGATTCCATTCAGACAATCTCCACGACTGTGGAAACGGCAGAATAGTTGTTTACAGTCCGGACTAACTGACGGCTCAGATACGTAACGTTTGTTTGATTAAAGCTTTGTCTTTTACAATGGCAGTTAACAGGACGGCTACCGCGGAACGCACTTAGCTGATGCATCATCATCATCAAATGCAGAAACCCGGCTGGCCCTCGACGAGCAACTCGGAAAATACAAACGGAAACTGGAATAACACCATGGTGAGTGGCGGACACGACTTGGACGACCCCGCCGCCTTTGTCCGCTGCCGCTTCGCCACTCTGTGTACTTCATTGTCTATTAACGACCCGACGTCGTACACAAACATTGTCACCCAGTTAGCGCTGTGCGTGTTAGCTACACGGCTAACGGAGATAGCAGGCATTATGTAACCGCTGTACTACTTATCGTCGTCCGACTTTGTTACGTTCATCTGGACGTGACGATACTGCTGATAGTAACGCTGGAGGCGACTGCAGTTGTGTCACGTCGTAGCACGTTATAGAGATACGTTTCCTCAAACAGTCAACGAGGCCTGTTTGCGGCTAGCTCTACAGTATGTATCTGCTCTGAGCTGAACGGATTCAGCAAGCGATGCATTTATTATTGCCATTGTTTACTCGGTTGCATTATTCTCTGGGACAGGAGGTGATGCTGGAGGCATGTGGTTTACTGATTCATTCAGCTCATCTTTTAAATATTACTCAACTCGATGACAGAGATATTCTCTCAGATTAACTCTTGTGTGTGATAATCTATGTTCACAGGACGCTTCTCAGTATCCAGGCTACCCCTCACAATACTGGTACCCACAGTCTCATCCCACTGGACACTATGCAAATTCCTACCCGTCGGGATCAGATGTTCAGCCACAGTACAATCAACAGGTACAGCTCACGATGCAACCCCCCTCTAAATCTGAGTGTGTACAGTAGCAGTAAATCTCCTCATTATCCTTAATTCTCTTAAGTACTTTCACCTTTCCCTCGCAATGTCCTCATCAATCAGCTGCTTTGTCAGAACAGTAACATCACACTGATGCATTTACACACAGTCAACGGTATGTCTGATCATTCGTAACCTCCTGTGCTTTCCCTGTAGGTAATGCCTGTAGGTTATCCAAATGGCCACGGTGTCTACACCCCACCGCAAGGTCAATATTCAACAAGCGGTTTCCACCCATCCAACCCTTTCTACTGCGCTGACACTCAGAGACAGGCTCCAGGTCCTTACCCTAACCAGGGTTGTCCTGCGGAGCAGAGCGGCGGGCCGCCTGGGCAGCCACACTCTCAACATCATCACTATCCTGGTCCACACTGTCAAGGGGTGAGTTCATTTAAACAAATGCCGAATCTAACATGACTATTGCATGTCTTTGACTACGATTTACACTTAAATGGAAAGTGATATAAGTAATATACATTTTGTTTTCCTTTTCTGAATCTAAATTACTTTCCCACCCGAAAGAAACAAAGTACTTTTGGAAATATACATATATCCGTCTTGCCTCTACTCCCAGGTTTCTGGATATCCTGCTGGGGTATACCCTCACTACAGTGAAGGTGGTCATGCAATGCCTTCAACCGCCCCGTACCCCACTGGCCAGCCTCTCCACCCAAACCCTCAGGCCGATGCTTGGGGGCACTCTGGTGCGTATGCACCCCCACAGCCGCAATGGCACGCAGGTCAGCAGCCTCCACAAAACCACTACGGAAATCCTGTCCGCCCACCACATCCTCCAGCATGGCCAGGGACTGGAAGTGGTGCTCCTCCGCCGTACCAACCCAAGGTAAGAGTCTACAGCCACTGCGTTTCATTGTGGGTTTTGTGATTCTTCAATGGTGCAAAAATAAGACCGAAATATAATCTTACTCTAAGATAAGAAAATGACCCAAAAAAATGACTTTCCACCTTGTTTTGTGAAATTTAAATGTCTAATGCTTAAACATTTAATAGAACAGCAACACACTGATGTGACTTTATTAAACCATATTTTTGAATTGGATCTCAAAAAGCAATATGTCAAGTTTCCCCACTTAGTATATATTATTTGATTAATTAATAGAATTTAACAATGAGTTACTATACAATACTATTGAGCTAAGGATCATGAAATATATTAACAATCTTTTGTTTCATGTCGCTGTAGGAGCAACAGCACCAACGTGCTCCACAAGTGGGACCTAAACCCAGGCCAACCCCATCCCTCAATCCCCCCAAGCCTGCTGAAATAAGTTGTCCTCCCCAAATGTACAACAAAATCGGGAGAGGTGATCCTTCGCAAGGGGAGCCCTCTGCCCCAGTCCAAGCTCCGGCTCCAGCTCCAGGCCATGCTGGACCTCATCCCCTGAGCGATAACCCCAGCCTAGCCAAGGTCCAACAGGTCATGGTCAGAATGCTACTGCTCCAGGAGGATGTTGATGAGTTTGTTGGCAAAAAGACAGACAAGACTTACCGGTGTCTGGAGGAACTGCTGACCAAAGAGCTGCTGCTGCTGGACTCTGTGGAGACTCGGGGACAGGAGAATGTCCGACAAGCCCGAAAGGAGGCTGTAACGAGGATCCAGGCCATTCTGGACGAGCTGGAGAGGAAAGCCTTCTGAACTGGACTCATTTACTGGTTTGTGGGTCACTACATCTTGCTGTTTTCTTCTTCCAGATCTTCCATGGACACGATGAGGATCAAGTCCTCTCTCTTTCTCTTTCTCTTTCTCTTTCTGAACTGTGTTACCTTGAGGCTGTTTTTCCACCACCATGATATAAAATGCCCTAACTAAGTGGCATGGAACCAACGCCAAGGCGGAGCAATTATTTCTACCTGGAATCAACCTTTTAGAGCCCAATTATGCTGGTAAAAGTGATACGACGGGGGGGAGAAGTGTAAACCGGTGGTTGTACATATTGGTAACGTTCAGCCTCGGCGAGGTACCGTGCAGGCTGCACAACCGGACAGTACTGATCAGCTTCTCTTTAATGTCAGGCCTTTGCTATCACAATGCACGGCAGTCACAGGATGATCAAGTTAATTCCACGTCGCAACGGTTAGTGTTCTATAACCTGTAATTCTGATTCATGCTGTCCCTCAGGATTGTGGGTTGGTTTCAGTCTGATTCTACTTTTTTTTTTTTTTTTCATCTCAGTCCGTTTGCACGATGTTGTCCTGCCCTCCGATAGAGGCCACAAACTTAGATGCCTATTGTCTCTTACTTCACCATTTCTCTGCAGGAATAGGTGCAAGGCGTTCCTTTTCAATCGTCCTCCCAGCCCTGAATGCACTGTAATGTCAAACGAGCTCTCGATACAGTCCTAACATTTGAAAGCTCGTAATTAGGCCTAAAGCGATGCAGTTTAGTAAAAAGATAAAACAAACCTTTATATTGCTTACCCTATTGTACCATCGTTTGGATGAAATTACTTCCTGAGTGCAGATCTAGAATCAGACCTACATATGAATGCCATGTATTTTACTCTAGGAACTACTGTTATGACAGATCCATAGGACATAAGGAAGTTAAAGAATGACTTGCAAATATGTTAAATTATGTTCTTTTTATCCCTTTTTGAATGCTTGGAATATATTATTTTTATATATATATATATATATATATATATATATATATATATATATATATATATATATATATATATAATGACAAGCAAGTTAATTGTATTTTCAGAATTAAGTGTTCCATCAGTTGCTGTATGTACTTCAACATTTTTAGTAATGTTTTGTGTTAAATGACAATGTTGTTCACAGCACTTGGATCAAGTGTTTAATTTGGAACCGGTTTGTTTTCTGTCACACTAATAACCTTGTTATACAAATCCAGATTTGCTCTGTAATCTATTTTCATGTTTAGAGCAAGTCTTTTTTCCGATCATTAATAAAAAATATTAAAGGTGCCATATATCAGGGGATGGTTTTATATAGTTAGAAAGAAAAAAGAAACCTGAATATGATCAAGCTTTGCATGGAAAAACAAATCACCTGTCAATGTGTTCATTTTCCTGTGCTATTTACTTTCTGTTGACTTGGAGAACAACTGTACAGTTCAAGATGTAATGCATGTTTCCAAAACAACATTGGAATCTTTGCCTGATAAGTATTTCAATTAAGTGAAAAAACTGCAGAGAAATAATTAAATGTCAGTATATTTTTTAACCTGTGATCAAATTAATTTTATTTTTTCTCTCTTACTGTTTTACAATGTATACAAATACAGTTAAGAAAGCCAATTCATCCAAGAGAATATTCAGCTCTAAATCGATAGTGCGGACAGATAAAGGAGCATAGGTCATTCTTAAAAAGGAAATCCTGTCATATAATTAAAGAATGAGAAATTGCTTCTTCTTTTTTGTGGAGTGGCAATTGATGCGTGAGTCCTCACTGCCGACACCTGCCAGGCAGCATACAGCTCTTTAAATAGACAGCTATTTTGATGCAAAGGCCTAAGATAGGCCCCCGAGAGCTTCAGGCACTAGGGCTGGATTTAATGTTAGGGTCAAATGGCCCGACACACCTTAGAGTACCCTGCGGCAAGTACTTCTGAGGCAAAGAAGCCGCAGACTAAAATCACCTAGCGTGCTACAGCTTGTTGGATTTTTTTAAAATTTATTTTGTACTGTACTCTGGAAGACTTAGTTCATCTAGGTGGCTACATACTGCAGCAATATTTTTTGTTTTAGATTTTTTGTACTGTGCTCTTAAACGACTAGAAGTTGCCTCTGAGAAAACTGCTGTCTCACTGAAGGGAACGCTACAGAAAAAGCAATGTCATATACATCCAAGCTTCCTGCGTCCTGGAATGATAATCCTACTTCTCGCAAAGTGGAAATTGACCTGAGTTCACCTGGCTTAGCAGTGTGTGAGTTGGAAAGACTCTTGTTTACTGGCAAAGCCATCATCAGCCATGGGGATGAAGTGTGGCCGAGGCTTTACATTGGTGACCAGTAAGTAACTCACCTTTTTGTTTTTCACAGCTCTCATGACTTACTGACACTGGTAAACGGTTGAGCGTTTTAGGGCTTGGAATGACGTAAATACCAATGGGACAGGACTTTGATGAGATATATCACGCTACCATGATCCCGTCAACCAATTGTGGGTATTTATTAGCTATTTTATATTCCCTGATTTGAACGTTTTCCAGGCTCTTTCCTCACAAGGTGAAAGGGTATTTAAAATAATCTATTTACTTGTTTTTCGTCAAAAGAGCTTAAATGACTACATTTCATATGTGATGAATACATCTGATATATATATATATATATATATATATATATATATATATATATATATATATATATATATATATATATAACATTCCATTCCTCTGATTTCATGTGTTTTCATGTTCCATTTGTAATCCCTAATGTTGTTGTGTAAATGTAATTTCCAAGGCTGAATGTTCATGTGCCGTCTTCTTTGTTTATCCTTTTTTTGTACGTCTTCTGCTAGTAACTCCATGTTTTATGTCACATTGCTATCAGTTGTGGGTCAGTCCCTGAGGCAATTATTGTGTTGTGATAGAGACACTGAACTGCAACCTTTTACTTTTTTTTTTTTACAAATATTGCCCGACTTGGATTTAGGACAAGTGTGAAAGGGGAACTGATCATAAATCAGACCTAGTTGCAGAATGAGTAACCTTATATCCCACAAGTTGCATTCCACATTGGGGACTTGCATAAACTCCAGCTCTGCTATGTGAATGTTTACATATCTCAGATCTCTTGATAAATTCAGCTCCGATGTCTGAAAGCAGCTTTAATGTCTCAATCGACCCCGATATGCAACATGCATCGACGCATGCAGATGGTTCATCAAGAAACAGCTGCAACATTTGACTGTATATTATACGTTTTGTCAGACTCTGTCGGTGAATACGGAGCGTTGTGCTTTTCAGACACAGTGCAGAGAACCGGGCTAATCTATCCAAGCATCGCTTCACACACGTCCTCAATGCAGCTCACAGTAAACGCGGAGCCCAGCCGGACATCTACAAGGGCATGGAGATCACCTACATGGGCATAGAGGCGCATGACTCCTGTGGCTTCGACATGAGCGTCAACTTCCAGGCCGCAGCACAGTTTATCCACAGGGCTCTCAGCAGAGGAGGTGAGAGGAGCTGGGGGAGCAGATGCATTCAAAGGCAGTCGGTTTTCAAAAATGAATGTCGCAATGTTTCTCTGATTCTCAGGCAAAGTGCTGGTGCACTGTCATGTAGGGGTGAGCCGCTCCGCCACTCTTGTCCTGGCTTATCTGATGCTGAGGCAGAACCTGACCCTCGTGGAGGCTATTTGTGCAGTGAAAAAACACAGAGGAGTCTTCCCTAATCGAGGTTTCCTCCGACAGCTCATCAGACTGGATGGACAGCTATTTCGCACCCGGTGAACTCTGCCTGGCAATGGTCAGCTGTAAGTCCAGAGCATAGGAATAAATATGAGAAAACATAGCTCAAGTATGTTGCATATTGTTTAAAATAAAATGTAAAATACATTGAGTTCATAGTACTTGTACTAATGTTGCTTTTGGAGAATCGGATGCAGCTTTTGGTGAATGTCTGGAATTCAATTTATACTTTAGCACTATACATACAAAATCATTCTTTTGGGTTTTTTATATGACACCGTCTGGGCTAGAGACAATAATCATCACAAACATGTTTTCATTCATTTTGCTGAAAATAACCAAGGTAGCTTGGCTTGTGCTATCATCCTGTAGAGTCTCAGTTGATGCAATGGTTGGAGAGTAATCATTACACAGAACAAATTCAAGGGCAGAGCAAATAAGAGGCTGGGATGAAAAATAAACAAAGCCAAAGTTCAGTTGCTCTGATCACTTTTATAAAAAAGGGGCATCTCCCCCCGTCTAGCCTGTGCTTTGCTGCCTGTTCCCCCAGTAGAAGGTACGTGGTTAACATAATGGAGAAAGCTTATTGTTTTAGCAGTATGTTTTTCACTTACAAGTTTCCTCTGGCAACTATTAAAACTATGTTTAGATGACTTAAGTTTGAGATACAACTATACTCCCCAGAATTGGAAAATCCTTTAACATTGGTCGAGAGTTACGACTAAATGTAGATTATTGTCTTTGGACTAGATTTACTCTTAGCTTCTTTTTTGAGGTTCAATCTATATCATGTTGTAATTTCATTCGTTAACTTCTGTTTAACTTTAAGTTTTTCTCACAAACTTGACTTTTAGTCAATACCCCAAAAATATTTTAAAGTATAATTTATTCAGAGTTTAGCTGATTTGCTTTATGAAGACTGTGTGGGTGAAGTTTGATCAGATTTTACTGAGAATAATCAAACGGCCCTACTCATTAGGATCTGAATTTTATATATATATATTTAAAACAACCCAACCTGCACCAATGTTAGCAGAAAATCCTTCATCTTTCATAGCAAGAGGGCTAAAACAGTTGTTTTTGAGGGCCTTTAAAGCATCAGGATTATTGTTACCTTCTTGATCAATTAGACCATGAGTACATCCAAAAGCAAACATTGTGAAACCCGAATGAACAATTCTGCACTTTTGAACTTTTGTCTTAGTTCACAATGACGCGAGCAGCCGTGGGTTTATGGATCTTATCAGCAGTGATCTGTGTGGGGAGAGGCCATCTCCCTGGTCAGGGACACCATGCTCATGGCAAAGATCAAGACACTGCCCTCGATGGTCCGGCTAACAGCCTCTCCGCGGTGACTTCAGCAAACAAAGCTTTTGCCTATCGTCTCTACACAAAATTAGCAGCTCACGCTGACTCCGAAGGCAAGAACATCTTCTTCTCTCCATATAGTGTCTCTGTCGCCTTGGCTGCCTTGTCCGTAGGAGCCCGGGGGGAGACCCACCGTCAGCTTTTCAGTGGTCTGGGTTTCAACACCTCCTTAATGACGCAGACAGACGTAGATCAGGCCTTCCAGATGCTCCTCAAAACAACAAACGACACCAGTGAAGGGACTGCTGTATTTGTGGACAACCGCTTCAAGGCCCAGCCCGACTTCTTGGAGACCTTGAAGCAGTCCTACTTTGCAGATGGGTTCAACCTCGACTTCACCCAAACCAAAGATAGCGCCGATACCATCAATAAGTACGTGGAGGAGAAGACCAATGGAAAGATAGACAAACTGGTCGAAAGCCTGGATCCAAACGCAGTCATGTATCTCATCAGCTACGTCTACTACAAAGGTAAAAGGTCACGGGAGATGTGGTTGGTTTGTTGGCTCATTTTGAGGTCACACCTTTAAGTTTCATGTATCAACCCCGAAATTGTTTTTTTTTTTCTGCTCGTCGTCAAACAGGAAAGTGGGCGACTCCATTTGATCCCAGACTCACCATGGAGGACATCTTCATGGTGGATGACCACACCAAGGTTCAAAGTTGCACTATTTGTCAAGAATGGTTTCATAGCAACAATACATCCTCTCGCGTTCTTCGTATTTATTGCCTTTTCCAATGAAGGGACCTCACGTTTAAGCTGTAATCTTTCAGGTTCCAGTCCAGATGATGAATATGGAGCAGCGTTTTGATACCTATTTCGATCGGGCGATTAACACATCAGTCCTCCACCTGCCCTTCGACAGCTCTTACTCCATGCTGCTGTTGTTGCCTGATGACATGTCAACACTGGAGAACGCTATTTCTCCACTCTATGTCACCAAATGGTTGAAATGGATGACGACAAGGTCAGGAGAATCTAAAATCTTCCTTAAATTGTTGTTTTTCTACTCTGGAAGTTTTGACACGGCGTAAAGAACTCAGCTTTGTCCTGTCAGGTCAGTTATTACAGAACAATTTGAATAAGTCTATTCCCCACCTTTTTTTATAGGACACATAACATATTTATTCCAAAGTTCTCCATCAAGACTTCCTACAACTTGAATGATGTGCTGACTGAAATGGGAATGACAGACATGTTTGGTGACCGTGCAGATTTGAGTGGCATTTCAGATGGGCCCAAACTGGCAGTCTCAGATGTGAGGACAGAGAACTTATTTTATTTCACACAGATGTTCTCCTTCCCTGTATTCCATCCATCTCTCATCTCGCTCATCCTTCATTATGCCGTAGGTTGTTCACCAAGCTACCCTGGATGTCGATGAGACCGGAGCCACTGCTGCTGCTGCCACAGGCATCGGTCTCACACTTCTGTCCTTCCGCCAAATCCCTGTCTTGAAGTTCAATCGTCCATTCATGGTTGTCATCACTGAACGCAACACAGAAAAAATGCTTTTCATGGGCAAGATTATTAATCCAAACCTCTGATGTAAGAGACATTTTGTGTTTGCTCAAGCACTGCTGTTGAGTCCCATATAAAATACTCAGAACAATTATTTCCTTTGTCTCTTTATTTATGATTGAGTTAAATCGTTAGCATATATGCTTGTGTTTTATTCTAGAGGGTAAAATAATTAAGGGTTAAATTATAGCCCTCGGGGGCCTATTATTATACGGTGACTTTGTATAGCATTTATTTGATGGTATCTGTATATGTGTGTGTAAGTGTGTAAGTATGTATGTATGTGTGTGTGTGTGTGTGTGTGTGTGTGTGTGTGTGTGTCTATGAATGTAGCAGCTTTTAATATAATTTGAAAAGTTGAACAAGATGGGTGGCTGCTGCTGGACCAAGCACATGGGACACAACGGGACACAAAGGGACAACAACAGGGACATATGCAGCAATAATGTAAGCTTTCTGAACCAATGAGAAAAGGCACTCCACTTAAGTACTTTATTGATCAGGGTTGAATTATTCCAATAAATCTATTTATGTATTTCCCTTCATCTGGTTGACACCGTATCAGAGAAACTGCATTCTCCTCATCCGACTGCAGGTGGCGGTAATAAGCCTCGTGAAGCCTATTCTACTGGAATCAACGATTCCCAAGAAGAAGAAGTTTGTCACGTTTTGATTGGACGGCTATGTGTTCGCTTCAGTCATGGCCGAAACGACCGGAGAGGCGCCGCAACGAAGACCGCTCAACAAAGAGAAAATGAAAGACAACCCCGAGGAGGAGGCCAAGCTGGAAAGACAGCATTTCTGGAGAATAATCGATGCTTTTAGATTTTACAGGTATTTTGACAACAATTAAAATCCAGTAAAATCCAGATACCGACAGTTTGTGTCAATAAACAATGTCCTTAGCGAGTGACTAAGGACAGATGGGTTTGGAGGGAAAACTCATTGTTTTAAATATTGATTATTGCTTCCTACAGTCAATAAACTTGTATTTAATTAGCCTCCGGTAGCATTCAAGTCCTGATGTTCTGACTTTAGTTCCACTCATGTTATAGCACCTCTGGTTAAAACAAACATAAGAGAGGAATATTGTGATATAGGATAGCAATCGCAAGTAAAAGGTAACAATCAGATTACATATATATGAACCATTAGGACCATCGAGTTAGACACACATTGCATCAATATACCGTCTTTTACCCAATTGCTGCTCAGATGCATCACTTGTGTTATCCCTGAGGGACACCATGAAACAGTGTGAACCCTGTCTCCGACTGTTGTCTTGTCTTCACGTCAGGGTCCATGTCCAGGAGCAGGTCAAGCGGGCCGAGCGTCAGATTTTGAGTCTCCCGCAACGACACCAGAATTTGCTGCCAGATGTTTTGTCCAATCTAGCCCGGATCAGCCAGTGTGCGGACCACAACCAGGAGATCCTGCAGGCCGTCGTTCACAACAGCCTCGACATGTTTGAGAACATTGAATATGGCGACAGGGTAAGGCTCGGCTTACAGCGGGTGGTCTACTGTACATGAGCCGTCTGCACACAAAAACTGTTTGAAGTGTCACATCTTATTTTTTTGTTTTTTACACAAGGAATTTAAGTAGATGTTTTGTGTTTTCCTTCAAATTCCAGGAAGATCAGCGAAAGGTGGGCCCATCTACGACGTTTGACATGGACAAGATTAAGTCCACCATAAAGCAGTTTATCAGAGACTGGAGCGAGACGGGCCGGCCCGAGAGAGACACCTGCTACCAGCCCATCATCGAAGAGATCCAACGACTATTCCCAAAAGACCAATAGTAGGAAGCACATATGCTCACTCACACAGAGTAACACACAGAGGCCTGTATGCATGCTAAGACAGTGAGATGTAAGGATACTCAATGTGCTACAGTTTCAGAACATCTTGTACACATTCTGATGATGTGACTTACTCCATGTTTTCCATGTGATATGTGCATTTTGTATATTTTATTATGTCAGTGATGTGTCTAAGGTGAGCGTGCTGATTCCGGGTGCTGGGCTTGGCCGTCTAGCCTGGGAAATAGCACGACTGGGCTACATTTGCCAGGGCAACGAATGGAGCTTCTTCATGCTCTTCTCTTCAAACTTTGTTCTCAATAGGTACAGCATATTTACTCCTGTGACTCATGCTCCCTTACACCACACTTAGAGGATATCAGCTGTTTATGCATACATTATATGCAGGTTGTCTCTGCTTGCATGAGGTGTAAATATCTATCTAATAATCATACTTAATTAGATGTGTGGGTCGCCTGTAGCTCATGGGGAGAGTAGTCTTCCCCTAACCACAAGGTGCCTGGTTCGATTCCACCGCTTGCCCCATAGTTTCATGTTAAAGTGTCCTTGAGCAAGACACTGAACTCCCAGTTGCTCCCCGGTCGCTTCACTGCAGCCCACTGCTCCTTAATAACTAGATGGGTCAAATTTAGAGAAAAATTGACCCACGGAGGGGATAAAGATGTATTATTCTTATTCTAAATATATTAATATAACTATGATCTATGATAACAAATAGAACCAGAACACATAATTCATATTTAGTTCTTTCGCATTAAATTGTGACCTTTTACTCTGCTATCCTCATGAATTTGGACTTCTTCATTCAGGTGTGAAACGGTGAACTCTCTGACCCTGTACCCCTGGATCCACCAGTTTAGCAACAACAAGAAATCCTCCGACCAAACACGACCAATCATATTCCCCGATGTCAACCCTCAGAGCTTACCGTTGGACGCAGACTTCTCCATGGTAGCAGGAGACTTTGTGGAAGTCTACAGTGAACCAGGTCAGTTGAACAATGGACAGAAGTAACTTTGGTCCTTTCAGGCAGAGTTTACTCCAATGTCGTATATTGCTCTCTGCAATCTCCACAAAACAATTGTTAATGATGAATTATTGATCGTTTGGTGAATTTAGCTCCTAAGCAACATTAAGGATCATGTAATAATATATTATCTGTTTGGGTCAGATTCCTGGAACTGTGTTGCTACCTGCTTCTTTATTGACACGGCTCATAATGTCATCGAGTATCTGGAGACTATCTGGAAGATTCTTAAACCTGGTGGAGTGTGGATCAACCTGGGTGAGTCGGCTTACTTTGTTAATCCTTCAATTTGATGTTCTTTAAGTTAAATCCACAGTAGGATCTGCTATCACACTACATTTTATTCACAAAGTAATCACATCTATGTTAAAACTTTTCTCAGCACATGAAAGAAAATAACACAACTCCAGAAATGGATGTCTCAAGAATAAGATGTTCATCAAGTGCTGAATGTTTTGGTCTGAGTAAACTTATCTAAATGTTTCAATTAAATGTTCCTTCAGGTCCACTGCTGTACCACTTTGAGAACATGGCCGATGAACTGTCGGTTGAACTTAGCTATGAAGACATTAGGACAGCGATTGTTAATGTTGGCTTCCATATCGAGGTAATCCAAAGATTTTAATTCATTTTCATGGTTTATGATAATTCTTGTCTGTGGAAATGTGGTTCCAGTAGTAAAACAGTTTTGCATTTCTCCTGCAGGTGGAGAAACCATCAGTTCAGACCACCTACACAGAGAACGACCGCTCTATGTTGAGATACATTTACGACTGTGTCTTCTTTGTGGCACGGAAACCTGCAGACCTGTACTGTAACGGTCGAGAAGAAGAAGGAGAAGAAGAAGACGACCAAGAACAGAGTCTTCCACCGGCCGCAAAGTCACAACGACGAGAAGGTACCGACAGGCTGAGGTGACAGGAAGTCCTCTGACAACAACCGTAAACTTAGAGGCGGACGTTAGACGGTCAAAATTAAAACAGAAAAAGGACACGGAAAGAAAAAAAATCAGTGGACATCAATTTTACAGTTTGTCATCTATATTTGTTATGATGTGTATCATGGAGAAATGTGCTCATCTCTGCAGGCCCTGTGTGATGTGTAAGACCAGGAAAAAGATCTATAAATAGTCTACATCTCTTGGGTTTGAGAAGAGTCGGTTACCCTTCGTTGCTATTTTGTTTAAGTGGTTTGTGTGTCGGCTACAAGCCATGAACAGTATATTTCTGTTACTGCGATTCTGCCTGCTTGACTGCCTTTGGTCTTAAAAATGCTCATCTCCATTGACTTTCACTGCCTGAGAGAGTGTGTGAGTGTGTGAGTGTGTGAGTGTGTGAGTGTGTGAGTGTGAGATAGGACAGCGTGATGTGAACATTAACTTTTGTAATCTATTTATTTTTTTAAATATGTTGCCAATGACTTTCTACTCATTTGCGTTGATGTCTACTAATTTGCATTCATCGTTGGTCAAAACTGAAAATGTAATCAAAACATGTTTAGGCTTTTCAAGAATACATTGTTTTAAAGTTGCAGATGACTTTCATCGACTTCTCGTTTGCAATCACACTTTGGAATAAAGTCAAACATTAAAAAAAAGGGATCTCCAGAGTTTTACTAATAACAGCACTTTACTGTAGCTCAAGGACAAGTTTAAATGTGTTTTCTTTAATGAAAAATACTCAATGTTTTGTGGGAGCTACTTGCTCGCTCATTTATTAGAAATGTAGATTGCAGGCGTAAAAAACAATGTAGCAGTGAAGAGTTACACTAATGAATATAGTCGGTAATGTTATTTATCAGGTTACACCTGTGATTTTCTACCTGTGAATTCTTAAACATGTTTGAAGTGGAAATTGGGAAACGTTCTTGAGTAAAAAATAGCAACAACCTTGGAGTCTTTAACATGAAGTCAATGTGGAACTGCCCTAAACATGCATTATTTCTAATTACCAGCAGGGGGCGACCGCTTAGGTTACAATAAGTGTATATCTATTAAAGTCCTTAATGTAATCATGACAAGTTGTAAAATGCACTAGTAACCGATTCCAGAGTTAATTTCCTTCCTCCACTCGTGAATGAGCTTGAGATGGACGGCTGGGAGGCAAAGTAAAGGCCACTCCAGTGTGCTCACTCTATGGGGCCATGGACGCAGAAGATGGTGAATCTAAAAAAATAAACTTCTTTAACCCGTGTGTGGTGTTCGGCTGAGTGGGAGCAGTTTTTATTGGCCTTGGCTCACTGTCTGCGAAAAACATATCAGAACATATTTTCAATAAACATACATTTACATTACATACAGGATGTGTCTGAGAGAGCGAGAGCGTTCCCCCACAAGGTTGCAACATTGTTTATAAATTCAAGCACTGACACCTGTCTCAGATTCCCATTTCCACATTCCTGGAACTAATGTTTATTTACTCATACTTCATCCCAGCGGGACACAATAAATATAGCTTTTCCCCCGTGTGGGTCCTTATCACAACTAATCAAGATGGCCAAACGATGCTCTGCTCAGACGGCTTTGCAATTGATTTTGGAAGGGAGAGAAGCTTTTGGTGATGTAGAGCAGTGGCCCCCAAACTAGGGCCTGCTTCTGTGGACATTTTAACATAACATTGTTTTAATGTGTGAATTAAAAACACACAAATGCAGCGGGTCCACCAGACCCACAGCCATTTGCTGAATAACACATGTGAACACCATACAGGCGATAACTACTCTATTGTTGTGACTACTAGTGTTTCCCCTACCATTATAACAGGAACGTCTACATAATACTGAAGTCTGCCCCCCCTCCCGTCAGCAACTGGACGTTATCGGTTCAAAGTCTCCAGTTAACACGGTCACTTCTCAAACCGTAACACCGGACGTTGTTGTTTAGTCCCGTTGAATGCAGCCCGCTTCTTCGCAAGTGCCGCGCCGTAATCCTGGTACCTATTTACGGCGGCTCCTCGGTACCGCAGCCCGTGGGTCCTCGCAGCCTCCTTCTGCTGGAGTCGGGAGAAACTGACCAGGAAGGTTTGGGATCGGTGGGCTTGGTCCAGCTCAGGCGACGCAGAGAAGACAACGGGACCCATCGCCTGCAGCAGCAACTAAGACATACACTTGACCGGATCTCGGCCGTCCTCGCTGGCTTCAGGTATGCTCATCACACGGACATTGGCTTTGCAAACTCTAAAGAAAGCTGGTCAAATGATATGAGAGGAGAGGTTGCGTTTTCTTCGTGTATGCGCGCCTCCGTCGGATGGCCGTAAACTGAAAATGCTGCTAGCTTAAATGCTGCGGTAGTTTGCGTGTCGCCACCTTTGATGCTGTTCTTCGAGTTAATCATCCTTTAAGAAGCCTTTTAAGTTTAATCTTGTTGTATGTTCTTTGTCGAAAGTCACGGTTAAAAAAGACACACCCCCTTCCCTATTTAAAAAAATAATGTGTGTGTTTCAAATTTGTCATGTGACTTAAAGGCCAACTAGAATGGAACCTTAAATGGAACACAGCATCATGAGTGAGGTCATCAAGATTCTGATCAAAGCCACAGCTACAGTGTAATACAGGGGACACTGTGCTTTTACCAATATTTCTCCAGTACTTTTTGCTGCACCATATCAATTTGATACCTACTCTACACCTAGTTACAAATAGATATCACCTTGAAACAGATTAAATAAAGAACAAGAGAAACAGAAATTCAAATCACAGCAATAAAGTGGAGGATATATTCATAATGTCGTCTGACAAATCCGACTCTCCAAGCTTGGATTTGGATCGAATTGCTCTTAATGTTGAGGAGATGATGCAGTACGTCGCCAGGTGTAAGGCCGAGGAACCCAATAACGAAGAAAAAGAAGCTCACATCGACCAAAAAGTGGAGCGAAAGTTGTCGAGGTTTTTTCACATCCGGAAAATATTTGCAGAACACCAAGAATGCACGGAGACTGATTCAACAGTGGCACCATTAGAGCAAGATGAACCAATTCCAACGACCTCAAACAACTCCAGTGAAATCCCTAACACTGAGACTGATCCAACAGTGGCACCATTGAGGCAAGATGAAAGGCAATATGTCCCACTTCCAACAACCTCAAACAGCTCCAGTAAAACCCCAAGTAAATCCTTCTGGGAGAAGCTGATGTCTGTAAAGAATTGGTTTTCAAAATCAAAACGTCATGACATATCAGATGTTATCGATATCAAGGATTTAGGGACTGTGGAGAATGACAAAATCAGCTCTGTCTCTCTGGAACAGGAGGATTTTGGCGCAAAACCAGGAACTCCCGTTTCTAATGAAAATTCATTGTCTGAAGTGGAGTCCTTAGAAATGGACCCATTATCAAAGCCCCCTGTAATAAGCACTTTGGTTGATGATTTAGATGCAGAAAGCATCAATTTAAAGTCTGTCACTCCACTTCCTAGATCATCATCTACCGCAACCTCAATCATCACCTGTGAGGATTTCAGGATTTGGGAGCATGACGAAATAAATACTGTCTCCCTGGAACAGGATTGGGAAGCAGGACCAGGAACTTCATTTTCTAAAGTGGACTACTCAGAAATGGACGCATTATCAGAGCACCCTGTAAAAAGCACAGTATCATCCAGATCTGGGTCCCCTGAAGAGTCCGTCCATCACTTCCGAGCCCATTTCAGTCAACGGAAAAGATTAATGAAAACACTTGAATCTATCTCTAAGAGGATGAAGTCTGTAAAGAAGTTCTTCAAATCAAAACCGAAGAAAAAGGTCCAGGTGGCTATTGAGCCAGATTTTGTTGATGATCTCGAGGCAGAAAGCAGTAATTTAAAAACTGTCGCTCTATCTCAAGAACCATCTCCCACAACCACAATCGGCACGAGTGAGAACATCATGACTGTTGTGAAAGATGTAATAAGCTGTGTCCTTGTGGAAATGGAGGATTTTGAGAATGAGGATTTGAGAGCAAAACAAGGATCTTTTTTTCCTGAAGAGGAATCCATAAAAATGGACAAAACATCAAAATACCTTGTTAA
The DNA here is from genome assembly GCA_036178185.1 of Liparis tanakae. Lineage (NCBI taxonomy): Eukaryota > Metazoa > Chordata > Actinopteri > Perciformes > Liparidae > Liparis > Liparis tanakae. Next base: position 21,206,855 of record CM070094.1, read on the forward strand.
CACAGATTCATCCAGATGTGCGTCCCCTGAAGAGGCGTTTCTCACAACCACAATCGGCACGAGTGAAAACATCATGACTATTGAGAAAGATGAAACAAGCTGGGTCCTTATGGAAATGGAGGATTTTGAGGATGAGGATTTGAGAGCAAAACAAGGATCTTTATTTCCTAAAGAGGAATCCATAAAAATGGACAAAACATCAAAAGACCCTGTTAACACAGATTCATCCAGATGTGCGTCTCCTAAAGAGGCGTTTCTCACAACCACAATCGGCACGAGTGAAAACATCATGACTATTGAGAAAGATGAAACAAGCTGGGTCCTTATGGAAATGGAGGATTTTGAGGATGAGGATTTGAGAGCAAAACAAGGATCTTTTTTTCCTAAAGAGGAATCCATAAAAATGGACAAAACATCAAAAGACCCTGTTAACACGGATTCATCCAGATGTGTGTCCCCTGAACAGGCGTTTCCCACGACCTCAATCGGAATCCATCCTCTGGAACCGGAAGATTTAAAGGTAAAAGACATTGCATCAGAATCAAAAAGAGAAACGAGTGAAGTTGTCTATGACCAAGCCATGAGGGCAAAGCTAGTTATAATATGGTTGGAGGTGCTGTCTGACTTTGTTGAGGATGTCATTGATGTTAAAAAGAAAAAGTCTGCTGCAGACACATCTATTAATACAACACACAATGCAGAAAAAATAATTAGTGACGATAGCCAATCGATTCTGTCAGAGGTCATAGAAGGGTCAAAGATCCATGGACTCCCTCATGTTCGTCCTAATAGGTGCTGCACAATTTTTGCAGCATGCAAGAGAGGTGTTTTCAAGACAATGAAATGCCTCATCAAGTCGGACATTAAAAAAAGTCCAGGAAAAGTCCAGAAAAAAAAAAAGGCTCCAAGTCGGCTACGAAAATCCCGGAGGATCAGTCCAGTTACAGACGAAAATTTGTCATTGAATAAACGGTCATCTGGTCACAAAGTCCTCTCATCTCCGCTAGCCCCACCCACATGGAGTATGGCAAACTCTATGGAGAATATCGGAAACGCCACAACTTCCCACTCCATCAAGCAGTCCCCAAAAGATTTGTTTATTGTCCCGGACAAAAGAGAAAGTCCAGCTGAACTGTCCGTGCCTGAGAAATTACCTTCAGCTCCGATTCAGGTTGCCAAGACCAATAGATTTTCTGATTTCTGGAAATCATTCAATAAAAAAAACCCTTCTTAAATCTTGATAACATATAGGTTCCAGCCTGCTCCAGCTATGTCCTGTTACCGCCCCCAACTTCCTATCGCCCAGTCTCCCCGTGTTCCATCGGAAACCATGCACTCCCCAACTTCCCATCGCCCTGGCGGCGATTAGCTGCCCCAGCTCCCCGAGTCCCATCAGCAACCTTGCAGCCCCCAACTTCCAATCGCCCCGGAGGTGATTGGCTGCTCCGGCTCCCCGTGTCCCATCGACCACTCCGGCTACCCATGCCCCGGCCGCCCCTGGCTTCCTTTGTCCTGTTGCCGTCCCCGTCGGCTACGGGGCATGGGATGCTGGGGCGAGCGGGATATGGGAAGCAGGGGGCGGCCAGGTCGCCGCCCCCAATTTCCCGCGTCCTGTCCACCTCTGGCTTTCCATACCCCGTCCTACCATGTTCCATCGGCAATCTTGCCGCCCCGGCCGCCCCCGGCTTCCTGTGCCCTGTTGCCGTCCCCTACTTCCTGTGTCCTGTCACCGCCTAAGCACCCCGTTTCTCGTAGGCGACCCGGCCGCCCCCGTCTTCCCATAACCCGTCCCCCTGTGTCCCGTCGATGACCTTGCCGCCCCCGGCTTCTTGTGTCCTGTTGCCGTCCCCGTCAGCGACTAAGCATTGAAAGCTGGGGGGTGGACGGAGCAGGGGTACGGGAAGCGGGCGGCCAGGTCGCCGCCCCCAACTTCCCGCGTCCTGTCCGCCCCCGGCTTCCCATGCCCCGTCCCCCAGTGTCCCATCGGCAACCTCGCCGCCTCCAGCTACCTATGCCCCGGCCGCCCCCGGCTTCCTGTGTCCTGTTGCCATCCTCTACTTCCCGTGTCCTGTCGCTGCCACAGAACCCCGTTTCTCGTAGGCGACCTGGCCGCCCCCATCTTTCTGTGTCCTGTTGCCGTCTCCGTCAGCGACTAAGCATTGAAAGCTGGGGGGTGGACAGAGCAGGGGTACGGGAAGCCGGGGGCGGCCAGGTTGTCGCCCCCAACTTCCCGCGTCCTGTCCGCCCCCGGCTTCCCATGCCCCGTCCCCAAGTGTCCCATCGGCAACCTCGCCGCCTCCAGCTACCTATGCCCCGGCCGCCCCCGGCTTCCTGTGTCCTGTTGCCATCCTCTACTTCCCGTGTCCTGTCGCTGCCACAGAACCCCGTTTCTCGTAGGCGACCTGGCCGCCCCCATCTTTCTGTGTTCTGTTGCCATCCCCGTCGGTGACGGGGCATGGGAAGCTGGGGGTGGACGGAGCATGGGTAGCCGGGGCGGGCGGGGTATGGGAAGCCGTCCTTGGCTTCCCGTACCCCGTCTGCCCCCGGCTTCCCATACCTCGTCTGCCCCGGCTATCCGTGTCCCCGGCTTTTAGTGTCCTGTTGCCGCCCTGGCTACCCGTGTCCTGTCGACGACCTGGCCGCCCCATGCTACCCTTGCCCTCTCCGCCCCCGGCTTCCCATGCCCAGTCCGTCCTGGCTCCCTGTGTCCTGTCGCCGTCCCCATCGGCGACGGGGCATGGGAAGCCGGGGGCGGGCGGGGCACATGGAGCCTGGGGCGGCAACAGGACCCCAAAAGTCGGGGGCACGGGTAGCCGGGGCGGGTGGGGTATGGGAAGCCAGGGCGGACGAGTTACGGGAAGCCAGGAGCGGCCAAACAAGGATCTTTTTTTTCTGAAGAGGAATCCATAAAAATGGACAAAACATCTTAAGACCCTGATAACACGGATTCATCCAGATGTCTGCCCCTGAAGAGGCATTTCCCACAACCACAATCGGCACGAGTGAGAGTATCATGACTGTTGAGAAAGATGAAATAAGCTGTGTCCTTATGGATAAAGAGGATTTTACGGATAAGAATTTGAGGAGCATTGGAAGCTGGGGGGCGGACAGAGCGCGGGTAGCCGGATGGGCGGGGTATGGGAAGCCGGGGGCGGCCAGGTCGCCGCCCACAACTTCCCGTGTCATGTCCGCCCCCGGCTTCCCATGCCCCGTCCCCCGTGTCCCATCGGCAACCTTGCCGCCTCAGCTACCTATGCCCCGGCCGCCCCCGACTTCCTGTGTCCTGTTGCCATCCCCTGTGTCCTGTTGCCGTCGGCGACGGGGCATGGGATGGTGGGGCGAGCGGGATATGGTAAGCAGGGGGCGGCCAGGTCGCCGCCCCCGGCTTTCCATACCCCGTCCTACTGTGTCCCATCGGCAATCTTGCCGCCTCCGGCTACCCATGCCGTGGCCGCCCCCAACTTCCCGTGTCCTGTCCGCCCCCGGCTTCCCATGCCCCGTCCCCCCGTGTCCCATCGGAAACCTTGCCGCCTCCAGCTACCTATGCCCTACTTCCGTGTCCTGTTGCCACCCCAGCACCCTGTTTCTCGTAGGCGACCCGTCCGCCCCCGGCTTCCTGTGTCCTGTTGCCGTCCCCATCGGTGACGGGGCATGGGAAGCTGGGGGCGGACTGGAAGCGGGCGGGCGGGGTATGGGAAGCCATCCTTGGCTTCCCGTGCCCCGTCCGCCCCCGGCTTCCCATACCCCGCCCGCCCCGGCTACCCGTGTCCCCGGCTTTCAGTGTCCTGTCGCCTCCCCGTGTCCCGTCGGCGACGTGGCCACCTGTGCTCCGTCTGTCCTCGGCTTCTCATGCCCGTCCGCCCCGGCTACCTGTGTTCTGTCGACGACCTGTCCGCCCCATGCTACCCTTGCCCCGTCCGCCCCCCGGCTTCCCATGCCCCGTCCGCCCCGGCTACCTGTGTTCTGTCGACGACCTGTCCGCCCCATGCTACCCTTGCCCTGTCCGCCCCCCGGCTTCCCATGCCCCGTCCGTCCTGGCTCCCTGTGTCCCGTTGACGGCCTTGCCGCCCCTGGCTTCCTGTGTCCTGTCGCCGTCCCCATCGGCGACGGGGCATGGGAAGCCGGGGGCGGGCGGGGCACGGGGAGCCTGGGGCAGCAACAGGACACCGAAAGTCGGGGGCACGGGTAACCGGGGCGGGTGGGTTATGGGAAGCCAGGTGCGGCCAAACAAGGATCTTTTTTTTCTGAAGAGGAATCCATAAAAATGGACAAAACATCATAAGACCCTGATAACACGGATTCATCCAGATGTCTGCCCCTGAAGAGGCGTTTCCCACAACCACAATCGTCACGAGTGAGAGTATCATGACTGTTGAGAAAGATTACATAAGTTGTGTCCTTATGGATAAAGAGGATTTTACGGTTAAGGATTTGATTTGATTTTGATTTTTTCCTGAAGATCTTGCCGCCCCCGGCTTCCTGTGTCCTGTCGCTGTCCCCGTCGGTGACAGGGACGGGCTGGGTATAGGAAGCCTGAGCGGACGGGGCATGAGAAGCCGAGTTCCCCTGTAGGAACGTATTTTATAAAATGACCAGCAATTCTGTTTATCGTTTATATAAAAACTATTACTACTAACACTAGATGTCGACAAATTCACCTTCCTGGGAAGTGTGACAGCTGTTTATGGTGGGACAGAGGATGACGTGAAGACAATAATTGGGAAAGCAAGAATAGCATTTAACATCTTAAACAAAATTTGGAAAAGTAAAAACATCTCCCTCAAGACGAAGCTTCAAATCTTCAACTCCAACGTCAAAACTGTGCCGCTCTATGGCTCTGAAACCTGGAGAACTACCACTAACGTCACAAACAAACTACAAACCTTCATAAACCACTGTCTAAGACGCATCCTTGTGTCTTCTGGCCAAACACAATTAGCAACATCAACCTATGGGAATGCACAAAACAAGAAACAGTAGATATACAGCTGTTAAGGACAAAGTGGAGCTGGATTGGACACACACTACGAAGAAACACAACAGCAATTAAAGCTGCTAGCAGCGTTGAACGGGTCCTCGCTCGCCCACGCCGGTCGGGGACGCCGGCGAGTCGCCGGCCCGTTCGGCCGAGGGCGCGCCGGTCGGACTCGACTCGGGCCGCGACTCGTAACCAGCGCGAGGAGTTTGGGGCGGATTGGACAGTCCAGTTAAGCAGCTAGCTTGCGCTTTAACCGCGTGAATATATTCACGCGTTGCGTGTCCCTACGTGAAGTGTAGACCACGGCGTGTAAATTAAATGTTAAAAAGAAAATGGATTAACAAAAAGGTGTCTTGTCTTGGAATCAAACCAGCAACTCCAGTATTAGAGTCAGTCACTTATCATGCTGAGCTAGAGGCTTTGCTGTTTGAAGTTATCCGGACGCGCCCCAACTATTTGGGATTGGACAAATTAGAGTTTTTTTCTGGTGAATGTGTTCAGGCCTATCGTGAAAGTGAATCATTCATGGTTCTTTTACTTCATAAATAGTTGTTCCTACCAAATTTGGACGTTTTTGGCGTTTTGGGTGTTTTTTGACTTTTTTTATCGTTTTGGGCCGATTTGGCCATTTTCCACTTTTTTCCAACTGTCGAGTTCTACCAGAAAACGCTAACGGAATTGGCTCAAAATTGGTGAACGTGTTCAGGCCTTGACTGGCATTACACTTGATTTTTGTAAAACATATCTGATGAGTGTAAGCTATAGTTTTTAAGATGAATAAATTACAAATATTGGCAGTCAAAAAACGGGCATTTCCTACCGACGAAAAGTCTTTTTTTGATTGTAGTATATTCAGGTCTTGAGATTCTAACAAACCTATTTTTAACGAATTCCGTTAGCGTTTTGTGGGTCTAATGGCCGTTTAAAAAAAGTGGAAAATGGCCGAAAACGCTCCGCTCTTTAGCGCGGGAGGAGAAGCTTTGTTCGCCCGACTCAAGGAGGAGCCGGAAGAGCTCGCCGGGCCGGCCCCTGCCGGCGCCGGGGCCATCTGGGTCGGGGGCCGGGACTTTGGTCCGTGTTCGAGGCCACTGTGTTCTCTGCCATGCCCTCCTTTATTATTATTATTAAACCGGACATTATCCCCCTTTTTGAATTTTAAAACAAAAATATGGTTAATTGGTAAATTAGGAAACTGATTCACTCTGTCTTTATAAATGATTGTGTTTATGCCATTATTATATTATTACATTATTATAAGTAATATTTTCTACTCACATTATTGGCACTGATTACATGTTTTAGACTTCAGTTTTGATATTAACAAATACTTAGAATCTTAGAGATTAATAATCTCCCCGTAAATTAGTTTGATTAAAATGGCCGATTACATGTAATTCATCTTCTTCCTCTTTAATTTATTCTTCTCCTTCTCCTCCTTCCTCTTCTTCTTCCTCTTCCTTTTTATCCTTCCTCTTCTCCTTCTTTGTCTTCTCTTTCTTTTTCTCCTCCTTCTTCCTCTCCTCAATATTACAATATGTAGATACTTGCAGATTATCTGACAAATTATTGAAAACATACAATTAGCTAATGAAGTTTAAATTGTTAAGCACATGGTTGATGGAGCTGCAGCAATGTTTAAAAAGCACACAGGTTATGGCCATAATCAAGCATAAGGATATGGCAGCCGAGACTTCAGGGGTGACTGGATCTAATGCTTGAAGTTCATATTAAGGATCAATATTTATTTTATATATACACTACCGTTCAAAAGTTTGGGGTCACTTAGAAATGTCTTTATTTTTCAAAGAAAAGCATCTTTTAAATTACATTAAATTATTAAGAAATGCACTCTATACATTATTAACGCGGTAAATGACTATTCTAAGTTTAAATTAAATATCTACATGGTTGTATAGAGGCTCATCTCCAGTGTTCTAATGGCACATTGTGTTATTGCCTTAGAAGACTAACGGAGGGTTAGCATTTTAGGAAACCTTTTTGTTATGTTAGCTCAACTGAAAACAGTTATGCTGGTCAGAGAAGCTTTTCAACTGGCCTTCCTTTTGAACTTGAAGTCTGAAGAACACAATTCACATTTAAAATAAAAATCATTATTTTAACCTTGTCAATGTATTTACTATATGTTCTATTCATTTTGCAATTCATTGGATAAATAAAAGTGAGTTTCCATGGAAAGCACGAAATTGTCTCGTTGGGTGACCCCACACTTTTGAACGGTAGTGCATATACACACCACCTTTACAAGGTGGAACCGATGACAATAACATGGCCTGGATGAAACGAGAGCATGGATCAGGGCGAATGTACCGCCACAGGAAGAGAGGCGGCTGTGGGCGGGGCTAGACAGCGGGGCTCTGTGATTGGCTATCCGGACTGCCTTGTAATAAAACTTTCTTCTGCCGACGAGCAGTCATGGCGAAGAGACCTGCCGAGGACACTCTGCTGCGCGGCTCTCCCTCCAAGCGATGTTACCGCTCCCTCAGCGCTGCTGACCTGCCGCTGGAGCGCATGGCTCCCACCGGGGGGGTGAGCCCGCCGTCCCTCCTGGCTCTGATGGGCGCCAGAAAGAGGCCGCGCCACTTTGAAGATTCACAGAAACAAGAAGACGCCCCCCTTTATCTCGAGCCCGCAAACTGCGACACGAGGAAGCATGGAGTTAATGTGTTGCTCCAACAGACTTCTGGAGGTTCCCGGGGCCCCCGCAGCTCCAGCACGCTCACGAGCTCGAAGAAAAGACCTCGAGACGACTCCGCGGGTTTAGAGACGGCCATTCCTAAAGCGAATGATAAAGTAAGTGATCGACGATGTAGCAAAATGTTTACTGTGTGCAGCTCCATTCAGAGAAAGTGACTGGGTGTAGTTGCAGTAAACGTCCACTAGAGGTCACCCGTTACCCATAATATCAAGCTTACATTTTTCTTTTTGCCATTTTTGTGTAGACCAACTGCCCAGACACATTGGAATTGTTTTGCAGAGACGTAAACAGACACAATAATAATAATAATAATAATAATAATAATAATAATAATAATAATAATAATGGGAAGAAGAAGAAGATGATGAAAAAATATAAAAAACACACTGTACATAAGGCGGTAGAATAGGACAGAGGTTAATAAATAGATAAATAGGCTATTGCTGAGTGCTTTTCCAAGCTTGTGAAAGGAAAGAGGGGAAAGGGGACAGTTGTATGGGGATATTGCACATTATATAATGCAGCTGGCGGTTTCACTACAACTCTCTCTATGGGTCAAATATTGCTTTGATTTTTTTTTTTTTCCACATATGGTTGATGTCACCCTTGAGATCCAGTGTGAACTGTTAATGTAGGCTGCTTTGCACATTTCTCCTGGGCTCAGTTCTCTCTCTCTTTGTCTCTCTCAGGCTAGTGAGGATAACAACACTGAAGACTGCTCATACAACACCTTCCAGTACTGGAAGTTGCCCTTACCAGAACTTAACCTTTCACTCCTCGAAGATGAGAACCATTCCAAAAGTAAAGAGGAGCCGAAAGTCAAAGACTTTGCTCCGGATGCCATGGAAACCTGAAGATAACAGGTGCAAGCCAGTCTGCTCTCCTCTGTCCTTACACAAGCATTCCAACGTGAAGTAGAACATGTGATGCTTTTCTGCCAACAGAGACATTAAAAGCATATTAAGGTTGCTTGAAATGAGAAGAAGTGCAACGCGCTGATGTTGCAAACTGCCTTAGTAGCCCCGTCAGTGATGTAGGCTCCGAGTGAACTTCTTGCAGGTCTGAGATCTTGATGATTTCGGTGAAGCCACACTGAGATCTACACGGCAGCGTTCTGTTCTTACAGTGGTGACCGAAACTGTGGTGACATTATAGAAAACCTGTCTGGTGTATAATTGTGACTTCTCTTCTTTTGTGCTAAATCTCTCCCCTGCAAACCTAGTATTTTATTAACATAATGTTTAAACAATTTGTTCTGATAAGCAGGGTCTGCACATCACATATCCGATCATAATCACTCTGTAATTGCTGATTTTTTTTTTTTTTTTTTTTTTGTGTAACTGGTTTGGAAATTGTTGTTCCTATATTGGATACATTAGATAAAACCCCATTAAAGGCTTTAGTGTATTCTGTATTAGCACTTTTATTCCATGTTTCAGATGCACCTAATTAAAGATCACATCTGAATGTCACAAACACTTTTTGATTGACAATAGAACAGTTTTCTATACTCCGGTGTGATTTTAATTTACATTTTTGTTAAATTGTTTCCCACATTTTGATCAACAGTAACACTTAACCAACCAGAGGCATCTTCAAAGGCACCCTTGAACTAAATAAATTATGGAAGAAGCCACACAATCTAAAATTGTAGATGCATTTATTGGAGCAAACAGACAACAAGGTGAGAAATGCTCATGAACAGTCATGTTTGTTCACTGTACAATTAATTGCATTCCTGGACTGTCCTGAGTAGAGCAGATGCAGATGTGATCCAGCTGTTGGTCAGTTGTGCTCAATGGTATCTGAGCCTTGCGGTTTTCAGGTAGGTGTCAATTTACTACACACAGAAGAATCAGTAACTATTAAGAGCTAACTGGTAGAAGGGCCATTTATTGTCTTTGTACACATGGTTGCACAGCAAAATGCAGCCGCTTTAGTCAAACAACAAAACAAACAAAGTAAATTGCCAGTGCATTCATGTGCTGTATGTTTTAATTTTGCATCGGGAGGAATGTAAACATAAAAGTTCAAAGACGGAAATCTCTCAATTACATAAGTATTCACGACCTGTCATTTAGTATTTTGAAGAAGTCTCTTTGGCAGCCATTACAGCTTGGAGTCTTGGGTAAGCCTCTGCAATCTCTGCCACCTGGATTTTGGGAAGATGATGCGCTCTGGAGCAGGTTTTCTTTAAGGACCTCTGTAATTCTCTCCATTCTGACTAGTCTGTCTCTCCTTGCTGACGGTACAAGCCAGGTGATGTGCAATCCCGCTACACCGGGAATGATTCTCTTTGAAATGCAGTTCGCCAAACTCCAAGCGGGCCGTCCTGCCTTTTACTCAGGATTGGCATCTGTCCAGCAAGTACCGTGAAGGCCTGATTGAAGGAGGGCGGCTCAGATCGTTATCTTACAGCAGGTTCTCCCATCTCTTTAGAGGACTTCCGAAGCTCTCCTAGAGTGACTGTTGGGTTCTTGGTCCCCTCCGTGACTGATGCTCTTCTTGCAGTTACTCATTTTTCCCGGGACGAAAACTCAAAGAGTCTCAGTGGTTCCAAACTTCTTCCATTTCACAGTTATTGAGGCCGTTGTGATCAGGAACACTCAAAGGGAAAGGGTTTTATAACCTTGCCCTGATTCAAGGTGTGACCATAGGGGTTTGTAAGTTTCCTATGCAACCTATTCATGACCTTCGATTGCCATCAGGGGCGAGCACTTTACACAGATAAAAAGTAAACACGCAAATCAGCCAAATGTGCACAACAACAATATATTTGGTACAGTAAAGTTGTTTGATTTTCAATATTGGTGGAGTCAGAACATATGTCCTGAACACATGCGTCAGGCGTTGTCTGGAATGATTAATTCATCTATTATAGTAACTTTTTCTTTTAACTTTGTAAAATATTTTTGGTACATTTAAGATGTTTGCATGTGGTCAGAAAAGGTCTGAACACATATCAATCAGTCGTTCAGATATTCAATTTATTATCCATCCATTGACCCTCACATCAAAGAATAAAGACAACCTACACACATCTGAGTTGTATTTCCCCTTTAACTCACTAGAAGCAGGTCACGTGTTGTACTTAATGTGAATATCATGTATTTAATGTATCTATCATGTATCTAATTTCCATAACACTATACGATTGGTCGACGTCTTATTTTGAAAACCGTGCTGGGTTGACCGCAGCCCTGAGGGGAAGGAGTCCTGCATGTCTCTGGAGGAGGAGGTCATGGACTCCTCAGGGCGCCTGGCTCTCTGCCCTTTGGACCTGCGGCTGATAAAGGGGCAGCGGTCCTTGTCAGGGGACTAAATAAAGAGGTGGGTTTCGACTCGAGAAACATGTGGACTCACACACATCACACACGCGTGTAACTGTTGCGGTGCACTGCCATGGTAAGTTATGGAGAATCTTATATCCACTAATGAGCTCAGCTTGTTTCCAGCTGGTGTGAAGATGTATTTATGCGGTTTATGATGGTTATACAACTATTTATTAGACGTTACTTATTAGCTGTCGTTTGCAAATAGCTAATGTCCGCCACGTTTTGACGTGATTTCAATGTTGGCTGAAGTTATCTACTTAATTTTTCGTTTCCAGTTTACACTTTTTATAAATAATTACTATTTGTACAGCGTAACGTTACATTTAACGTGACATAACATATCTTTAAGTAGCGTTAATCAACTAACGTTTATGAGCTTAGATAATTCATAATTCAGTCAAAGCTAAACACACCGGTACTGGTAGGCCTACCTGTTACCTTTACGGACTACACCTGTTGTAAGGTTTATATTCAGCTCTTCATCTGATGGCAGTCATGTTACTTCCAGATAATGATGACGTCGTACCTGCAATCTAGGTTATTTATAACAAAAAACAACGACCGTAAAGCAAATAATTCGCTCAAAATTATATTTCTTTTGAAAATAGTGAAATAAATTCAGGTAAATAATGCTATACTTTGTATCAATAAATAAGGCTGTTAATAATGTGCTAATTATATAAATGACTTTTTATATATTCCCATATAGTAGGCCTACAGGATCTTTAAAGTAGTGCTTTTAGGTGATTCATATTGTGTTAGTTTATTGGCAATTCTAAAATTGCAGCTGCAGCACATGAAACATTTGTGAGATTTTATGTCTGAAACTGAAATACTTTATGTAATGCACAGAAACACAGTGAGCGACATCAGATGTTTAGTGTAAACACAGCAGCTCCCTTTCAGCCATGTGTACGGACCTCAGGAAGGGGATGTGTGTATATGTTTCCTACCAGCAATGCTCTCCTCAGTAAGGCCATTGTTAAAGTGTTCTGTGAAAAGGACCACAGGAGCAGCACAGACCTTGAAAGACCTGGTGAAGCGTGAAGAGAAGTCTTCTGTGAAAAGAGTTCATGTTTTTATGAAAGGGAGGGACTTACAGTTAGTTCACGGCAGGTCCAGCTGGCTGCTGGCTGCGCTGGAATGAGCTTCATCGAAAAGGTCCCTGATTACACTTTTTTTTAGCAATAGTGTGTTTTCTTGCTGGAGTTCGGGTTTGACAATGCAGTTGAGAAGTTAGTGCTTTGCTGGATCTGTGTACTGTAAGTAAATGTTATGTATGTACCGGTATATAATTGTGTTCCTTCTTATTCCAGTCACGTAAATCTTGGATTGAGGAATCCTTCTCCAAAAGAGATTGTGTGAAGTTTATCCCTTCATCTCGGGACCTACACAGGTAAACTGGAGTCTGATTGCATTGATGAGCTTCCAGAAAAGTATAGGTTGTTATCATTCTCAGAGGAAATACAGGATTATTTGTTTAGTTAGTATGTAGTTGGATATTATGAGCAGTGGTTGTAAACATATTTCTCATCGCAAAACTATTTGGCACTCAGCCCTTCCTTCCAGGAATAGACTAGACTAGAGTTTGGATTCTTTGATAATGTGTCGTTTCCTGTTTCTTACAGATGTGTCCCAGGATGTCAAGTATGCCAAAACTTGATAAGGTATAATGTATGAATTGTGTGTTTTATGTGTGTCTTTACACAATCCACACATCTACTACTCCAATGGAAATGTGATTTGACTTCCCCCCCACAAATTTAGAAAAGAAGCACTTGCTTAATTTGTCACAAACTGCCTCAAAGGTGTTCATGCTAATGTCTTTTATTTTGTTGCTATCCTGTATAAAGAAAATAAACATAACGCATGAAGGTTTGTCTTAGTACTGTAGGAGATCTATAAATGGATGAGAGATGTGTGGGAATATTTTTTTGGCTGTAAAATGATAAACGCAACCAAACATAGACCCAAGGACAAAGGGAGCTCAAGAGGAAGGGAGTGAGACAGGAAGGGGGACACATTGTAGCAGCCTGACTTAACTAGGCCAGGTGGAGGCCTGTCTGGTATCTGGGAACGTTATCCAACAATACTGTGATTTTGGGGCGAATACCTACTTTTGATAGCTTAGAAAATTTATAAAAGTTCCAATTTCTGCCACCTCTCACCCCCTGCCTTACTCAATTACATAATCTTTCAATTGATAGATGTAGTTGTGGCCGCCTGATGGGGGAGCACTCTTGGCAAGAGACCCTCCCCCCCACATACCACTATCCTGGTTCTGGACCGGACATGGAAGAGGACTGGTCCATCGAGCTCCACACCAAAGCCAGTCCCACCAACGCCTTTGGGACCATAGACTTTCAGGACACTGCCACACGCGTCTGCCGGGCTAAGGTCTGCGAGTCTTCTAACTCCACAGTGTACCGCATGTGTTTCTTGGACAAAGAATACATTTGTAGTTTTCTCCATTATGTTACCACATTTTATACAACTGAACTCCTCCATTTTATACAAGCGATTTCTCCCAAAATGAAAGTACATGCTTGTCCAGGATTGAATAGGACAAGGATGATTTATGATGGCTGTATAAACAAGCGTTTGCATGCTATGAAACTGAGATAGTATCTACTTCACTGAGAAAAGCATAAATAGCTTCTCAGTCTCCAAAAGTTCCATGTTTTTCCGCTCCAGTATGTTCGTGTGGCTGTGGACTCCAAACCAGAGGTGCTGTTCCAGCTGATGTTGAGGGAGTGGCAGATGGAGAGACCCAAGCTGATCCTATCTGTCCAGGGCGGCTCAGAAAACTTCACCCTGCCCCGTAAAGTCAAGCAGGCGTTCAGCAAAGGGCTGATCACCGCCGCCCTCAGCACAGGAGCGTGGATACTCACTGACGGCATCAATACAGGTAGTTTGATACATGTTATAACGTCTCTGTGTGTGGGTCAGTATCACTTACTACTCCTTACTAATCCGTACTACTCTGGCACAACGCGACTCAGTTTAATCATTGTTGGTCCTGGTGTGAAACTGTTAAAGAAACATACCTGTATGATGTTCAGTCAACTTTACATTGCATTTACATTTCTGTATATGATGCTCCTGTAAAAAGACTAAACACAAGTAGGTCCTTTCATTGGTGAGGATTCCTGTCCATTCACTCTCAGTGTCTGGGTGTCTTACCTCTGAGGCGTAGCGGTGTGACACTCTTGTGTCCATTTGTTTGCAGTTGCACAAAGAGGAATTTGAAAATGGTGTGTTTGATATCTATATTAAGTGTCTTAAGTGAGCTCAATTCCTTATTTATACTCTTGAATTGTTCATTTGTTGCTCATTCAGCTGCTCTTTACATACTCCAGGTGTGTCTAAGTATGTGGGCGAGGCAGTGAAAACATTCGGGGGCCACAACCTGAGGAAGAGAAACACAGTCGGCATCGCACCATGGGGAGTCATCGACAACAACATGGACCTCATCGGCAGAGATGTGAGCACTGACCTCCTCTGTATTGTTGAATGAGGTTTCATCAGTGTGACTCTGAATATGCGTTATTATGGTGCTTGACTCTTGACGTGACTTTTCCTCACCACGGCTCAGGTGTTCAGGCCCTACCAGCCGCTGGGGAACCCTTTGAGCAAGAGGGACTGTCTTAATGGTTTCCACTCCCACTTTCTGTTGGTGGATGATGGAACGCTGGGAAAACACGGCTGCCAACAAGGCCTCAGGAGGAAGCTGGAGAAACACATCCATCTACAGAAGATACACCCTCGTGAGTCAGTGTGCATGTGCGCATTTCCGTGCGATACTTAAAGGAAGAGAGAAAAGCTCAAGGGCTCGATGTGACTGATGCCTCACCCTCTCCTCCATTCTTCGTAGGACTGAAACAAGGAGTGCCTGTGGTGTGTGTGGTGGTGGAGGGAGGGCCTGCCATTGTGTCCGCTGTGTTGGACTATGTTAGCAATGTTCCCCCTGTGCCAGTGTTTGTGTTTGAGGGATCAGGCAGGGCTGCCGACCTGCTCGCCTTCTTACACAAGCAGACTTCTATCGACAGGTAGGCCTGTCCCTCGGCCCGTCTAATGGATCTACCTGATGGTTTCAACTCAATGTTTGGTTTGATAATGTTGTGATATGTAGAGTAGACGGGAAATAAGGCTGGCAGAATAAATAACTTCTTTAAAATCACTTCTTAAAACCCACTTTTATAGAACTGCTTTTAAGTGATGTCATCCTTTTATGTTTTTATTTTAATTGCCTATTTGTTTGGTTTTAGTTGTATTCAATGCTTTTATGGTATGGTCTTTTTTGTTTGCCGTCATTTAAGTTGTGTTTATGCTTTGTTTATCTGTAGAGCACTTTGTAAACCTTGTTTTTGAAAGTGCTATATAAAGAAAGTTATTACTATTATTATATTATTATAAATATGACTTACAACGTCACTGCATTTTGTTTGCAGACAGTTGGATGCTGACATTAAAGAGGGCTTCCTTGTCAGGATCGGAGATGTGTTTGGAGTAGAGACAGCAGAAGCGTCTCAGCTCTGCAGTCTCCTCCTGCAGTGTATGGATCACAGAGAGTCTGTAAGTGAGACACTATTCGGGAATGTTTATGTTGTGATTTAAGACATGGACTACTCACTACTTTCACTTTTAATACCAGATAACCATCTTCGACTCAGAGGACCAAACGGCACCTGATGCAGCCATTTTGACAACTAGTCTCAAGGGTATTTATATTTATAATAGAATAATAATTTTTAACTGCAGACATTTTTCATGACATGAGCAGGAAAACCTCATAATACTAATAATTGATAACAGTAATAACTGCTGCATTCTTTGTAGGTTTACAAGTTCAAGCTTGTTATTTTACTAGCATAATTACTGGTGCCCTTTAATGGAACAATAATTAACGACGGGCATGGGCTTCTCCTGCTATGTCAACATGTGAACACAAAGAAAGGTTTGTTATATATTGTTGAGGTGTATATACGTTCTGATATATGTGTTTTGTTCTGTATGATGAACAGGTACCTCGGCCAGTCCTGCAGAGCAGCTGAGCACGGCCCTCGCCTGGGACAGGGCTGACATCGCACAGAAACACGTCCTGGTGTACGGACAGCAATGGAAGGTAATTAAACCTCGTTATTGCACATCATTTCATTTATTTTAACAATCCTGAACGGTAGTTTTCTAATCTTAATGATGATATGCTGTATGCAGGTGGGTTCCTTGGAGCAGGCCATGCTGGATGCTCTGGTGATGGACCGAGTCAGTTTTGTCAAACTGCTGATTGACAACGGCATGACGATGAGCCGCTTCCTGACTGTGGATCGCCTGGAGGAGCTCTATAACACGGTTATTATAATATATTTAAGAATCTACTTCTGATGTTTGCGACTCTCCATCTCCTTCACAATGTTTTATTTACACATCAAATTGGTCATGAATAGAAATTCAGCATTAAAATAAAAAACAACAACATATTGAAATGTTTTCTTGAAAGTACTTTCACCCCACAGCACTGCAGTTTGTCTTGCTGTACTGTTTACGCTTTTGTTTCCCCTTGGCTCGCACTTTAGTATACAAACAGAAGAAATTCAGTTCTTTTGTTTGTGACTCTTGAAGCGCAAACTCCAAAACTGTGGCTTTGATCGAAATCACAATAATGCACTGTAAGGGTTTTGCACTAATAATATGTTTTCTGGTCAATTGCTTTCAGGGTATTTTCCCAGTTGTTGTTTTAGGATGTTTTGAGATCATAAGACTCTTTGTCATCAGTACATTCACACATGGTGTTCTCCACAGTGCCTTTATCTTTGGTGTATCAATGCCTGTTTATTTATTCATAACTCTGGGATAATAAGTCCCCCGAAGAAATAAGCTAAGGGTCCCAGGGCTGCTACTGTGTACGCAATATGCCACTGTGTTAAAAAGTAACCAGTGGAGGTTTTATTTTGCTCTGATTTGGTAGTTGTCCCGTTTACTACTCTCTGACTACAAATTCAAGTTTCTTTCAACAGCCACAGGGGCAGACGGACCGTTTCCTGCACCACCTCGTTGAAGATGCCAAACAGGTGACTCGTGAGAATGAAAACGCCTATGATCATATGGATATTAAATCACAATGTTTACTCAGACATTACTGGCTTTAACTAGTGTTCATTTTTGGCAACTTTACATTTTTTAGTCCTAGTCTTGTTTAAAATCTCCTTGTTAGTGTTATTTATATTCAGAGACGTTTTAGTTAACATTAGTCTGGACATTTAAAAATAGTAATAGTAGAAATAAAACTCGCTCTTCACTGGATATTAATTTGAGCTGCATTTATGTGCACTATAGATATAACTGTACTTGCCATATATACAGTTATAGAGTACACGTGTATTTACTGTGTGTGTGTGTGTGTGTGTGTGTGTGTGTGTGGTGTGTGTGTGTGTGTGTGCGAGTAGACTTCTCTTTCCATCGATTACCGTCTCTCCCTAATTGACATGGGCCTGGTGATAGAGTACCTCATCGGAGGAGCGTACCGCAGCAGCTACACACGGAAACACTTCAGAGCCGCCTACAGCCTCCTGCAGGGCAAAGTAGCTGCAGCTCTTTCTTTCTTTATCCACCGTGTTTCGATGGAGTTGATACATGATGTTTGACTTGTGTTTATTACTTGTATGCTTAACGTTTCTTACAAATAATGCACCCTCCTCATTATTGTTTTGGTACCGTTCCACCTGCTAGTCTAAGCAGAGAGGGGGATTAACACCAAACTCCACGACTGGCAGCTCTCTCCAGGACCTGCAGTTCTTCAGAACAGCTCAGCCCTACAGACCCAAGGTCGGTGGTGACGTTTTTCAGCATTTTCAGTCATTCAAATACTTTACTTTAATTTCATTTTACATTTTAATTATTCGAAAATGATTTTTTCTTTGAGGAAGTCTCTACTCATGTATAGCCATGCTATTGTTTCTAGCACCTTTTGGATCTCTAAGGCATCTTAAAAACATGGCATCCCTCCTTCTTCCTCTCCCTTCCCTTGTGGTCTGTTTGGTCCGTACCTCTAACATCCACCTTCTTAGGAGCCGGATGCGTCACCTGGGAGCGGTCCAGAGGTCACGTCGAGCCCCGGCCTCGGCGACGCTCCGCTGCTGGTTCCCTTCAACTTCAACGACCTGTTCGTGTGGGCCGTACTTCACCAGCGGCAGCAGATGGCACTGTTCCTGTGGCAGCATGGCGAAGAAGCGCTGGCACGCGCCGCAGTGGCTTGTAAGCTTTACCGCTCCATGGCCCTGGAGGCGCGGCAGAGCTGCATGGACGACAACATTTCAGACCGATTCAAGACGCATTCACTGTGAGTGTGTGCTGCTGTGTGTGTTTCGTCTGTACTCGACCTACCGGGACGATTACAACTTAATAATCTTTGTGCAGTATAGTTGCATGATTAAAAGAACCAATCAGGGATGTTTTCCATTTAAACTACGATCTAGTTGTGTAATGCGAGTCTGTGTATTAAAAGATGTATAAATAGTGCAAATGATAAGATGCCCCGTCTTTGTGCCTCAGTGAGTTTGGTCAGCTGGCGGTGGACTTGTTGGACTGCGCGTTTCGCCAGAACGAGCAGATGTCCATGAAGCTGTTGACTTCAGAGATGGACGTATGGAGCCACTACACCTGTCTGCAGATGTCGGTCTCCTCATGTCATCGGCCATTTGTCTCACACTCCAGCACTCAGACCCTCCTCACAGATCTCTGGACCGGTCCACTCAACATGAGAAAAAACTCCTTCGTGAAGGTACACATTGTGACCCCCACAGGCGTCAGATTAACCAGAGAAAATGGATATTATGTTTTAATCCATACACCTCGTAAGTCTCTGATTGTCAGTGTCATAACAAAGAGGTTCTCGTCTTAGTGGTAGTTATATAATAATAATATAATAATACATAACATTTCTATAGTGCTTTTCATAGTACTCAAAGACGCTTAATATCACCATAAAAATAAATCAATAATACATGAACATAAATCTCGGTGGGTTCATCACTCCAAGTGTTTCTTTGACATAATTTAATTACATTTTAATAAAGAAAACTTGTTCTTACTTATCTTATGGTGGAGACATGGCTTCTTCACGTTTTGGACAAGCTGTAGAAGCTTACATGTCACACTTGTTATCTCTTTCTTTCAGATCATTTTGAGCCTTCTTCTGCCTCCCGCCATCTTGCTATTGGAGTTTAAAAGCAAAGCTGAAATGTGCCATGTACCACAGTCCCATGAGGCGACACTGTTCGGACTTGAGCCTGAACCAGGCGACGAGGTAACTCATCACACGGTCAAATGCCACGAGAGGACTAACCCAAATGCTCATAGCTTGAGTATTGTACCTCTTCTACTCTCTTCTTCTCCCACAGGTCGGTCAGGATGCAGAGCGAGGCCTGTCGTTCCATGACAGATGCTTTGGTCACGTGTCAGAAGCTGTTTCCTCCACCACCGTGCAGTGTCTTTCCTGGATCACAAGAATCTATGACTTCTACACAGCTCCTGTTGTCAAGTTTTGGTTTCACACAGTAGGTAGTGTCCACGTTGAAATACTCTGAAAACAGGATTTCCTCCTCGTTAGATGCAGCATGAGTACTATATGTTGTGTATTTTTCAAATCTTTCCAAATCTCTTATTTTTTCTTATTTTTTAAAAACTGTTTCTGTTTCCATTTTAGATGTCCTACCTGGTCTTTCTGATGTTATTCTCCTACGTCGTCCTGGTGGAGATGAAGGATCAGCCCAGTGTTCAGGAGTGGATGGTCATCGCCTACATCTTGTCCACTGCAGTGGAGAAGACCAGAGAGGTGAGAGAGCCAGCAGAGAGACATGCTCTCTTCTTTATTTATATTCTCTTCATTGTAATTCTGTAACTATTTCGATGCATTGGTAATACATTTTCTACTGAGGGTATTAAAAAAAAAAAAAGTAACATTGAAGGCAAAATACAAGTAATTTGTATATAATACAATGCATAATAATATCGGTTGTTACAGCTTAATACTACTTAATAATAGAATATCCAAATATGTGACTCTTAATTAGGTACTCATGTCTGAGCCGAGGAAGCTGAGCCAGAAGCTAAAGATTTGGTTCTCAGAGTACTGGAACATATCAGATATCATTGCCATCCTCCTCTTCCTGGCTGGATTGACACTGCGTTGGTATGCTAACCCGTACCGGACGGCAGGGCGCATCAGTTACTGTCTGGACATCATCTTCTGGTTCGTCAGGGTGCTGGATCTGCTGGCTGTCAACCAGCACGCCGGCCCTTACCTGACCATGATCACTAAGATGGTGGGTAAAGACTGCACACTACTACGAAGGAAGAAGGTGGAGATGTTATTTTTTCTATACTCACCCCCTCTCCTCTCTTTCTGCTCAGACCAGTAACATGTTCTTCATCGTGGTGATGATGGCCATAGTGCTGCTGAGCTTCGGTGTGTCCAGGAAGGCCATCCTGTCGCCAAACGAGGACCCGTCCTGGAGTCTCGCTCGAGACATCGTCTTCCAGCCCTACTTCATGATCTTCGGAGAGGTCTACGCAACAGAGATAGATCGTTAGTGGTTCAAGAGAAAACACTTTTTAACCAGTTTGATTGAAAGCAGTAGAAATAAACTCAGATGACTTTGGTGTAGCCTCAAGTGTCTTAGTCGAGCTGCTTAATGTCAGATTGCCACTTGTCCTTTGCAACATGATCAGATGCACAGTATGCAGATCGGGGGACGTTAAACTTAAAAGGACATTGAATCATTGAACTGAATTCAGTTTATTCAATCATTTGACCCTATTTCAAAGTGCTGCATTCTTGATGCTGCATATCTTCGACATACAAGGAAGATACCAAAGGCTGTAAAGCAGTAAGATAGTTTGTAAAGAAATTCCAAATTAATAATTATACTGCTTTTTTATGTCTTGGGTACCAAATGATGCCCTCTATCAAAATTTATAATCATACATAAATGGGGAAAAAACGTTCTGAATTCAGACCCTTAAGCATCTGTGACATTGGTTACAACATGTTAAAGACGGTGACAGTTTTCATTGTATTCCCACGGCTCATGTTGGTATTGATTGTGTCTCGTGTGAGGTCTGTTCTGTGTGTGTTTGGTTGTCCTAACAGCATGTGAGGACGGCAAACCGTGTCCTCCCGGTTCCTTTCTGACGGCGTTCCTGCAGGCTGTCTATATGTTCTTCCAGTATATCATCATGGTCAACATTCTCATCGCATTTTTCAAGTGAGCATGTTTATACACCAAAATCCAAAATCATAAAATAGATGAAGATTACTTTTTTTTAAATGAATGTTGTCCTCTCGACAACAGCAACGTCTACTTTGACTTGGCATCGATCTCCAAAAATCTGTGGAAGTACAACCGATATCGTTACATCATGACTTACCAGGAGATGCCGTGGTTGCCTCCGCCGCTCATCCTCATCAGTCACATGACCATCGGTTTAAGAGCCATCTACAGGAAATGCATTGGGGATGCTGAGCGGGAGGAGAGAGGCTCTGGACTTAGTGAGTACTGCAGTGTGTGTGTGTGTGTGTGGACATAGTCAGTTCACAGCATGTGTATTCAGTCACGTATCCCCTCTTGCCTGCCTCCACCAGAGCTCTACTTGGGCCACGAGGACCGTAAGAGGCTTTATGAGTTTGAAGAGAAATGTGTCCAGGCCTACTTCCAAGAGAAGAGTGAAGGTCTTCAAAGCTGTCAAAAAAACAGGATCAGAGCCACGTCTGAGAGGTTTGACTGCTATTCTAATTCATCTGTATTTAGCAGGAGTGTAGGATGTGTATGTATGTTATCTGAGAGGAAGACCGTCTGGCTCTTGTGTTTCTTCTCATGCAAAATAACAATCTACTTGCTACACTTTTAGGGCCCTTGCCAGTGTTTTGGGATATTCTCCAGGAGTTTGGAGATTTGATTCCGATGTATTATAGATAAGAAAAATGTACATGAATAGTGATGTCAAATCAGAAATATATATATAATATCTTACTTTGAAATTCTCTTTTCTCATCATTTTTTGTAGATTTTAGTTACATTGTCATGCAATCCAGCACATGTGTATTTCAGTCTTGCTTCACTCGTATGTATATATGTGACAATATTCGATGCCGTTACTGTGTAAAGTGTCCCGTCAGTGGTTTCATATTGGGACATTGGTATGAGTTCCCTTTTTTGTCAGCTGATTATACGGCAAGACATCAAACATGGACTGTCATGAATAAGATGAAAAAGACGTGTTTGAACAGTGTTGTTTTTGTTGTTTTAGAGCCGAGGAGATGTGCATGATGGTGGGCGAGGTCTCAGACAAGGTCATCTTCATTCAGGACAGCCTGTCGGGCTTGGACGCTCAGCTGGGTCAACTCCAGGACCTGTCGGCTCTGGCCGTGGACACCCTCACGCTGCTCTCTGCTTCTGACAGCCTGCAACAGGAGGAGGCTCGTCTGGCTCAATGTCAACTCCTCACAGAGTCCCACCACATCCTCCCCCACAGCTGGACCCTCCCGCACACGAGTGAAGCCGACTGTGATGTATTTACTCCTACTGTTAACCACCCTGGTGAGAATGGCCTGGGCGCCTCCAGAGCTGGGTCTCACGCTTCCTTCTCTCACTTTTACGGAGGTGCACCATCCCACTGTGGGTCTCCTCTTTCTGCCAGAAGCTTGGAGTCATCACACCATAAGACATACGTGTATCCCAGTCAGGAGAAAACCTCTGTGGAAGAGCAAGCGGAGGAAAGGACCCACGAACAGCTGTCTAACGTAGAAGTATCCAGAGCCTCTTCCAACGATTGCCTTCTGTCGAAGCCTCAAGACATCTCTGAGGGTTTAGTCAATCCTGCCTTTTCCCCGGATGATAGCCGACCAAGTTCTCGGTACAGACCTTCCAGCCCGTGTGAAAGGTCCGTGAAATTTACCGGGTGGAGATATCTGTCCAGAGACAGCCCCTACGGCCACTGCCGATCCCTGTCATCCAGTGTGGAGAACATGACTTTCTCTGGGGCACCCCTGACTCTCATGAGGGGATCATTTCCCTCGCTTAATGAGCCGATGGACAAAGAGAGTTTGTCTGATGAGAGGAGTTTGAGGGAGAACAGATCGTTACTGAGCAGCAAGAACAAAGGTAACGTTGTCGTCGGTAATGCAAGGGCTATAAAAACAGTTATTTATTACCAATAGATGGTTTAAAAGAATAAAATAAGCGTTTGGTCATAAATCTTTGTGTTAAGCATGTCAATCTTTATCTTATTTTAGAACTACTTGTACTAGAACTAGACATTTTTAAAGAGACATGCTTTGGATCAGCACTCTTTTTGTCTCCACGTCTGTCCCTGCAGATAACAGAAAAACAAATTATTAAGAGATATTTTAAATGGTCACGCAGCTCCATTTTCTAACAATTCATCTATTTTTGTTCCCACAGAGTGGTCCAAGTCCTCTGACTTCACTCAAGTGGTAAACAGAGGTAAACGCCACAACAGGAAGACAGTGAAGATACAAGAGAGCAGGCCAGATACTGTAAGATGTTCAGATGAAATTCCTCCACGATCGCTCAGATTTGCACTGCTCATTGCATGGATCATAACATCCTGCTTATTGTTTTGTTTTATACACTAACTGTGAATAAAGGAAACTACGCAGTCCAATCTGTCGGATGCGTGCTGGAGAAGGAACCGGAGACTGAGAGGAGAGCCGGCATGTTGGTCGGCTTCCACCAGCCTCAGCCAGCTCAGTAAGGACGGGACGAGTATTTCAATCTTATTAGTTATTATTAGTAATACTGTTGGCCACCCCACTGAACCAGAATGCACAGTGGAGCAATAAGGAAAATGCAATAAATAAATGAACAGCGATCTGATCAAATATGCAATGTATACGTTACTTACAGTGGATATATTTTCAAACGATTTAATATTGAAAAATGTCAATATTGTTTCAGATTTCGAACCAATGGATTTGTTGAAGAAGCAAGTGTTTTCCCATCAGGTAAATCTGTGACAAATTATGGAAACACTGTTGTAATAGTGAATGAAATGCTGCGTGTATAATATGTCTGTTAAACGTGTCTGAGTATGTTTGCATTGGCCTTAAGGATGTGTGGAGCAGCTGGGCCCGGTCCATGAGCCACAAGTCTTCGTAAGTCGGCCTTTCTTTTGGCCTCCCATACAACTTTTAAAACACTTAACAATGTTGTAATAATGACATCACATATTTTTCTTTATGGCTTTGATACAGTTTACAGAGTGGGATCGCCTCCGAAGGTATTTCTGAACATTCAGTATTTATGTTTATATCATTCATTAATTAGTTATTGTGAGATATATTGTTTGTTGTGCTTTGTTTTGCTTTCTTCAGTGAAGAGCTCCTCATTCCAGTCCTGTGAAGTTTTGTATCCGCACTATTCAGGTATTGAGATGCTATGCTGAAAATGATGGATTGTGTTTATCAAAATTCTGTTTTACTAGATTTCAAAAGCTTTTTTTATACCTGGATTCATCTCTTGTGTGTCTGTTTTTTTAAATTTTTATTACACCTAATACTTACTTAACAGCTATGGAGAGAAACAATCTGATGAGACTGGCTCAAACCATTCCCTTCACGCCCGTCTCCATCCTGGGTAACGTCTTTGTTTGTCGTCATTATCTCTGGTCATTTACCATTTCTCCTTCCAGTCACTTAATCTACCTTGTTACCTTATTCTCTGCAGGAGGGGAAGAGGTGAGCATCTACTCTCTGGAGGAAGTGTCCTCTGGTGCCGACCCCGAGTGTGGCCCGGTCTCCTCCTGGCCGTCACGAGGCCTGTCTGCCATGCTGCAGCCCCTCTCCAGTGAAGAGGGCTCTATGGATGGGGGTCTCCGACTGGGCTGCAGGGTGCTGTGCACCTGGGCAGAGCGGAGCGTGCTCCGACCTGGGCTGGTGTACGTGGTCAAAGCCTTCAGGCCGGAGGTGGTTCGTGCCTGGCAGATGTACTTCGATGGTAGCACGGCCCTACAGCTTTGTTTAAGAGTAAGTGTACCTAGAAAGGAGAGTGCACTTAGGCAAGGAATAGTCAGGGTTCTTACGGTCATGGAAAACCTGGAAAAGTCATGGAATTTTAAAATGGTCATTTCCAGGCCTGGAAAAGTCATGGAAAAAAACTCAAATCATAAAAGTTTTGGAAAAGTCATGGAAATTTGTTATCACATGTTCATTTACGGCAATTTTTTAAGAAAGCCGCTTAAAATGTAAGCCGGCGTACGCTTTCAATACGCAAGATTTACTAAATTGTTCGTGTTTGGTCATGGAAATTTGGTATAAAGTCATGGAAAAGTCATGGAAAAGTCATGGAAATCCATTGGTCAAAATGTGAAAGAACCCTGATAGTTGACAATTGCTCTTATTTAAATTAATTGTCATAATTTTTAACCTCCTGGGCCTTTAGCTTCCTATCGCTTTAACTTTATGGTCAACCTGTGTTGGATACCCCTGAAGGAGATCCAGCAGCAGAGAGCAGCCCAGAAGATGATGCAGATGTTCAACAAGGTCAAACCTGATGATATGCATCACTCACCAAGGTGTGCGTTTTCTCTTGTGCATGCTTGTGTGTGTTTCTGTACATGTACTAATGTATTTCCCTCCACCAGGTATCTAGATGTAGCGCTGGTCTTCTGGCATTCCAATGGCCAGTGGATGACTATCGAGAGGAACATGTCGGGGGACTTCAGGAAGTACAACAACAACACAGGAGAAGAGATCACCCCCTGCTCTACACTGGAAGAAATGCTGCTAGCCTTCTCCCACTGGACATACGAGTACTCGTGCCGAGAGCTTCTGGTGCTCGATATACAAGGTAGAGTCCTTCGTGTGTTCGCAGCATGTCTGGGTATCTACGTATCGGTCTTTTCTTTCAGTAGCGAAGTGTTCTTTTCCCGACAGGCGTCGAAGAGGAGCTGACCGATCCAACAGTCATCATGGCAGACGATCAAAGGTGCGTTTCAGAAACCTTTCCCCTCTGGTTTCAGAACTTCAATTGATCTCAACTACATTTTGGTAAAATAGATGACACCTTTTTCTGACGCTGTTGCATTTGTGGAAGAGGTGAGATGCTTTTCGGTCCAGATAACCTCGGAGATGCCGCCATCAGCGGTTTCCTGCAGAAACATTCTTGCGGCGACTGCTGCCGCAGACTGGGCCTGACAGGTCAGACACGCTCGGTGTGACTGTGTGTGTGAGTGAGAAAGAGAGAGAACGTGTGCATATTCACATCATTTAAATATTGTTTTTTCTTTTTCTTAACCAATAATTTATTTGTCCCCCTTAGAGTGTACATTCTATTTTGCATGTCATCGTGGGGGTTTCTTTGGCACGTGTGTGTGTGTGTGTGTGTGTGTGTATACGCATATAATAGTATGTCACCTCTGTGTCGTCACTCTGGAGGCCAACGTTGGCTCTGAGATAAATCCACAACAACTTCAAATGAAGACAACACACACCAACAGCCAGCTAATTAAGCCGCGAGTGTTCGCATATTCTTATAACAACAGTTGTGTTTGAGGCATGGGGGTGGGCCCTGCTTTGTGCGTTGTGCTCCACGGCCTTTGATTACATATTAATCATGTCTTTGTGTTGGAGAAGTGCTGCTGAGACATTAGCTTTGATTAGCTATTAATTTACGTCTCTGGGTAGGCACGATACCGGCATCTAGAGGATCGCTGCTCGGAAAGAAACTGCTCAAAAACAAACAAGCACACAAACACAAACATTCAGACACAGTTGTTTTGATATTTCAAAGGTGCGTTTGTGTTTGCTCCTCTTCTTCTTGGGTTCTCTCCAAGATTTCTCCAACAAATCAAACCAAATTATTCATGTCGGATGTGTGGACTTTCTCCCAGGCCTGTCAGTATTCTCTTTCTTGTGGTAATGACGGTGTTATTGGAGCAACATGTCGCTTACGGATGTTTCTGTTGTTCAGATTTAAGAAAGAGTCCGGACAGCTGCGAGGAAGAGCCGGCATGGGGGAAAGAAGAACAAGAGGGCGATGACTCCAGGATGTGATCTTTGACCCAGGAAGTAGGGAAAGAACCACAAATGCACTTTTACCGACACATCTGCAGAGACACGTCTGCTGTAACACGCAGACAAACACATGCAGCAACCCTGATTCCTTTGCCGGGGAATAAGGAAGAGAGAAGAGTCAGATTTTATAAATATAATTTGAACAAGGGGTTCAATATCTTAAGTAAATGCTGTTGGGAGGATGGAATTATTCTTATGAGATCATTAAGCTTTATTGTTTGAATCATGAGAGGAAATACAGTAACAAAATATTGTTTTTTCAAGACATCGCAAAAGTCTAAATTACAATTTTCTGTACTTTGTCTATGAATGTTGTTGATATTGAGGGAATGTCAATTACTGTTATTACCGTGTACTTATACATTATGGATTAATTTAACAGGGTTCAAATGGTTTCTTGTTTCGAAAATAAAAAGTTAAAATCCAACAATATATGTGTGAGAAAGAAAAACAAGACAGAAATGCACCCATAAAATTTCTTTTATTTTTTTTTCTTCCCACAACAAAATGTCTACAAAAGCGATAAAATATAGAATTTAACAAAAATCACTTCGGACCTTCACATTGTATATACATCTCAAAGGAGGACTCAGTTAGGGCCCTGCATGGCTCTGAACTTCAACCCACGCTGATCCATCCAATGCCGTGGTTTGTGGCTCCTTAATGCAAACGCACACGCTTTCATTTTCATGTGAAAATTAAATGAAATCTACAGAAGAGCTGATGGTTTTATAGTTGAGTCAGAGTTCAGAGCCCAGCAGAGTCCCCTTTCTCCAAATGAAAAAAGCATAAAATGTAAAAGCTGTTTGTCAGTGTAATCAAATACACCTTTTCCTCAGAGTCCTCTTTTTTTGATTGGTTTCTCAAGTAAACGCACACAGTAAAGCATCTACGCCTCACTCTGCCAGTCCCTGCTCTCCTCACTAGCTATGGCACTTTGAAAAACAGCAAAAAAAGGTCTCATTTTATTGTCTTTTTAGCTTTGTTAGTCCTGTGTAAAAGAGGCTCCGCAGCCCAACCACCTTTCAGGTTTCGGTTACAGATTGCTACATTTAGTTTTATTTGCTCTTGCTGCGACGCAAAGACATTCTAAACAATAAATTAACAATTTTTCAACACTACTCCAATTGCACGCATGTGTAATGCATTAAGAAAGTATACAAAGCATTGGTAGAGCAAATATTTCATTCTCTCTCTCTCGCGCTCTTTTTCCTCTCACAGACACACTCACACACACACGCACACACTTACACAGGTTTTCTCAGGAAAAGGAGGAGGTTTGGGTTGGAGTGTATTTGACTAAGTGTAGGAAATGCATTTCAAACCACGTGTATTAAAAATGTCTGCGCAGATTGTTCCGAGTCACCACGTTGGATGACGTCTAGCGTTATTGTGCGCTCTATGATGTCATTCTCTGTTGATGGAGCGGTAAAGGCGCATGATGAGTTCAGCCCCTCACACTGAACAGGCTACTCCATAACATTCAGAATAGATACCCCCCCCCCCCCCCACACACACACACACACACACACACACACACACACACACACACAGAGCTCCCCCCGCTGCAGGTTAAGGGTCTCTGATTCGGTGCAATAAGGCCAGTTCAGAAAGCGCCGTTCACTAACTGGTCTTACTATCTCACACATTCAAAGGTTGAGAAAAAAAAAAAAGTCAAATTGAACAACACATTTTAAATTGGTTGTGTATAAATAAGAGCATTTTATTAAAAAATTCTTCCAGCTTGTGAAAGGAATTTGCTGTGAACTGACTGAATTGATGTGAAATGTACCCTCAACTCACGTGGGCCCGCCTTGCAGATAACCCCTCCCTCCCAGGAAACTCACAATATCATGAGAAGAAAAAAAACACAAATAAGCCCCAAATGTTTCATTGCAATGAAACGTCATGCAAATAGAACGGAACAACAATAGGCTAATAGTAATAGAAGAATAGTAGTCATAATAAGAACAATAATAATAGTAAATAGTAATAAAATAAAAAAGAATCTTACAATGCAAACATGACAGTAGTAAATGCCTCCAGTTCTTATTGCTTCCAGTGTTGCGTTGCCACTCGTTCTCGCCAGCACATCCCCTCTCATAACCCTTTCCCATCCCTCTGATTCACAGTCTAACAAGGTAAAATAATAGCATCACACACAAAAACTTCATATTCAGAGTTGGAATTCACTGTCCCAGGGGTGTTGTGATGGCGCTTGATTCATCGCTTACCACTTCCCTCGCTGTCCCAAAAGCAGCAACATAAGCAGTAAACACACATGTATAGTCGTGACAGAAGCACACGGACGTACACTAAATATATATTTTCTTTTTCTTCATGTGCTACGTAACAATGCTTGTCATATAGTCTGGGCTCTAAAGAGATTTGGACAGTGAATTCATGCTCTATACACACATACACACTGACACACACTTATCAAAGCCTTGTCTGGTCAGATTCCTTTACCAGCATACCTTGGCGGCGTATGCCAATTTCATCCTAAAAAGTTATCCTTTTTAATTACATTTCTTTTGTAAATTTGCAAAAATAGTAAACCCTCTTTTAATGCAAAGTCAGAAAAAGAGCTTTTCCCTGAGAGATGCTGTGTAGTGCATCGAGCCTTAATGAGCAAGTGATTGTCTTAAAGAGTCACTGGCCTCTGATCTGGGGTCAGGTCGGGGGTCGGGTCAGGGGTCAAAGGTGAATGGATCAGATAGATGTGACCAGATCACTAATGTTTAACATCGAAACTCGTCTTCCATGCTGCTGATATAGTTTTGTTCACCATCTGGAAAAAACATGTAAGGATACAAATGGTACTGTTCAGATATTTTAATGTTAATGAATGTGTAACTAGTCTGAATGAGTCTGTGCTCTGTGAGCAAGTTGGAGATTTGGCCACTGTGCAATGAACCGTAACAGAAAACCTAACACAGATCTTCACTTTTTAGTGCTTAAATAACTCATTAATAAGTCCATAATCATAGTGGGTAACAGTCTAAGTGCTGTCTTAGTCTTAGATCAGCAACATTTTCATTTTGTCAAACAAGTATTTAGCGATCAAACTGTAAAAGTACCATCAGCTGATCAATGTTGTGCTATTATGGTGTAGTGGGTCACTATTTTGGTAAATAGCTCACTTTAGTAGACTGAATGCAGAATTGCAACCAGACTGTGATAAGAACATCCTTAGAAGGTATAACTGTTGAGTTGAAGCAGGGTGACTTTACACAGTGGCCAAATGCTAATCAACATAATAATGTAGGGAAACTTTTTTAATCTGTAAGTGCTGATGATTATGGAGTGACTAACAAAAAAAGCAAAAAAGTGATTGTCTATCACAGCTTCCTGTGTGAATTGTCAATGTAATATTGCAGCTTTAAGTGTTAAAGATCATTGGAGGCAAATCAGTTTCTCTTCACATGTTGCAGTCAGTGCGCTGTGCTATTTCTTAACCCCAGATCAAATGTGTCACATTGGAAACAATGCAGCGTCTGTGCTGGAATGAGATGATTGTTCGACATAATTAATGATCAAGTTTCAAATATAGTGCATTCTAGTTAAAACTGCTACCCTGTTCCGAACAGCTGAACATAGGAAGAGGAGGAAAGGGGAGAAGTACGATCAGAAAGGCAGTGTAAAAGTTATTGCTCTTTAGAGAAAAGGGTCCTTCATATTCACAGCCTGGAGTGATTGACATCCATGGACTGAATTGTGCAAATTGTGATGGGAGGGTTGAGGGCGTTCAGCACTCATACAGGTTTATGAAGATTAGAAAGCTGTGAGTTAAATTCAAGCTTGATTTTGTTGTCTTTTTTTGAGGATTTTTTATCCTCCACTTCTTCATTTGTGATTTCTATCCTTGTGTGTCTGCTGAAATCTCATGTCAAGGCCCGAATAAGAAATAAAGGGCAGGGTGAGGGGAATTCGGGAAGAGGAGGGGTTTATTGTGAGGTCCTAGTTTCTGATTGGTTGTTTCTGGTTGATTGTTCGAAAGCGGTCCAGTATTTAATTGGACATAATTATTGCAGCGAGAAGAAAATGATTGATAAGATGGCAAATCTGCCAGATTATTTTTCTTGGAAAATAGAATATTTATGTATATATCTTCACCTTGAAAAGTAGTAGCCATTATTATTTTTTGTATATCCTTCATATGCTATATTTACATTTCTCATTAGAAGAATGCAGTACCTTCTTTACATATGAACAAAATCCAGACAAGGCTTCTATATATCCACAAAAGCCGAATCGACTGGTTTTACCCAATATTCTTTTACAAGTCTGAACTTTACAAATTCTGTACACAAAAAATCTATCAAATGAAACAAAAACACATAGACAAGGTAAAGTCAGCCACAGTGGACTGCTGTATATTTAAATTAGGACTAACTTATTTTAACAGAACAAGAAGTAATACTGGAATCCGCTCTGCACTAGAAGAATATCTACAATAGCTTTTCTAAATCCACACTTCCCTTCCCCATTCATCTTCTTCAACTTCACAATTTCTTCATGTGAAAAAAAAGAGAAAAAAAGTTCCAAAGTTAAAACAAATTAACTTACCCATTTCTTTTTAAAGACTGACAGCTTAAAATTGTTTCTAGTTGTTTTAAAGTCTGTACATTTCTGGTCAGTTCGTTCAGTTCAGAAGACAGGAGGAAGCCCCCCGTATGTTGTGGCTCGGGGTGAGTTTCATTTCTATATACATTCTTCAGACTGTATCGGTGAACAGGATGGGGTAAGTGCTTGACATTCCTAGTATTGTTGGCGGTAACTGTAAGTTTCTGGCAGATGATTCCTCACCCTCACCCTCCAGCCTGAAATGAGGCTCGGCGAGTGCAGGAATATGTGGTTGCCACGTCGATGACATAGTTGACATGGCTGGTGTCGTCTCGTCAGACGGAGCCGTCTTGTTATTTTCTTGGTCCTCTGCTGATGCCGGGTGTTGCATTGGGACCACAGGCAGTCACTTGGGCATGGCCATGGCAGAGTTGGGGTCGGGGTTGAAGAGTTCTTTGTAGAGCGGAGGGAAGAGCACGTTGACCGTTTCTGGGTGGAGCTGCTGGAAAGCCTGGAGTTCCTCGGTGTGGAGGGTGCACAGGGCGGACAACGTTGGGATTCGGCTGATCAGCTATCGGAAAAAGAATACATCGTTTTAGGCGGATAAACTGCAGACGAGGAAAAGGTTAGAAGCAAATGTACGTTGAGATTTTTCCACAGTCTCCTTGAGGCGAGAGGATCTGTTGACTGTTTGATGTGAGGCCAGTGCCTTGACATGATCTATTTCACTAAAGAGGCGTGGCCTACCTTCGCCAGTGCGTCTTCGTCCATGTGGTTCTTCTGCATAATGTGCTGCAGAGCAAAGTAGATCTTCTCCTGCAGCTTCTGGACTTTCCGAGGCTCCATTAGCCACGGTCGATCTAATTAGGAAAGAGGAAGTGTTTATTTTTGTGTTGACATGATGATTGTATAGCTCTTGATAGAATTGATATGGCTCAGAGGTGATTGTACAACATTGCAGCACTTTGTGTATTTGATTACACCATCTGTGATGATGACAAATGTACAAATAATACATGTTTTGCATTTTGCTTCATGACTTTCCTGGTCGCACAGAGGTTCATGCAGGTTGCCTCCTGTATAATAATAATATTAGGGGGTGTGCACTGACCTGTGGAAATTAGTACAGCTGCTGAGAACAGAGCGATCTCCTCCTCTGTCAGCTGCAGTGAACACAAACTCTTGGCAAAGTCGAACACGGCACTCACTAAGTCGTCACAACCTTGGAGGGAAACGTGGAGAAGAGGACAGGGAAGGGCAGACAAAAAAAGCGATTTTCATTACACTTATTACGGTCATGTGACGTCAAGGATGAGCAAAAATACCTCACAGGGTAGAGGATTTTTTTAGACCAGCTCTTTCCCCCTCATTTATACCAATGACATACACAGGTAATAACGCCTTACCTAGAGCTTTGAACATCTGCATGCCTCCGTACTTCCCCTCAAAGAGCACAGTGTTGTTGAGAGGGTTGAAGGCCCTGCACATCCGCACCAAGACGACCTCCAAACAGCCTGATGAACCACGGAGAGAGAATGTGATGATTGGTTAAAGGGCACATTGGACTACATTGTCTGATCTTTAAAAAAAGAGATGTCCATGACCAGTGGGTGTTAGTCCAATCAACTCACCGGATTTGAGCAGGAGGATCTGGTCGTTCTGACACAGCTCCATGAAGCCTGAGATGCGCTTGGCAAACTCCACCACGTACTGGATGGCATGGGTGATCTGGATGGCACACTGCTGCCACAACACGTCCCGAGGCTAGAACCAAACACACCCCGTTTAGAAGTGGGTATGGCGTAGCGATGTGCTAACAATGTATCCATGTCAGCAATTTAAATTTCCACCCTCCTCGCACGCATTACTCATTACTCATTACTAAGACTTGTTTTACCAATGTATGTGACATCTTGGCAATATGTTGTCTTAGAGACACTTAGTCTAGCAGGAACTACCTGTTTTGCAATTGTGTACTTTGCCAGATAGATTTAGACGCGTACTTGAAAGGCCTAGTTTGAAGAAAGGTGTGGTCTAAGCACGGGCGCCGGATGTGTTCCTACTATGTTGGGTTTCATTTCCATGTTACCAGAAGGGAAAAAGGACAGCCGAACAGTTATTAGAATTAGTCCTGGAAATAAAATCTCACCTTGCTCTGGTACATCTTGACCTCTTCATAGGTGTGTGTCTGCCAGGCTAACTGCTGCAGCTCCTCTGTTGTGTACTGACATGTTTCCAAGTGGGACTTGATGATATTCTGGGCAATACGGTCTGGAAGAGAGGATTTTTTGTTTATTTATTTGTGTACATTATGCTCATTCATTTATGTGCATTTAATACTGTACTGTAACTATGATCTCTATGTGCAAGGTCTAGGGGGAAAAAAATTAGACATTTTTTATTGCTACCCATTTTCTGCTTAATTTACCATTAACTTGTGTTCCTTTGTGTTAAATCCTTAATTGTAATGTAGTCTTGAAGTATTCTACACACAGTAATGTCACACCTTGTCATCTGGCTGTGTAAGCCTATCTGATCTCCTTTTCTGCCCTTAGCTTAGCACTCTGACTCAGGCTCTCTACCAGAAGTAGGTTGTGGCATGGTTTTTCCATGTGGATAATTGAAGTAGATATTGAACAGATTTTAAATAGAGCAGAATATAAAGCAGTCTTTACCCAGCTCTCCCATGCTGACGTTATTGTGTCCCAGCTGATTGTCCTGG
The DNA here is from genome assembly GCA_036178185.1 of Liparis tanakae. NCBI lineage: Eukaryota > Metazoa > Chordata > Actinopteri > Perciformes > Liparidae > Liparis > Liparis tanakae. The sequence goes on from CM070094.1 coordinate 21,241,265, forward strand.
TAGCCTCCGTAGCTGAACAGGTTGGGCACGGGCGTCAGGTCGTACACCGGCTCCTGTTTAATGTGCTTAATGCCCGACATGTCCAAACCTGACTGGTCTGGAGATGGCTGGGTGGAATCCATCCCATAGTATCCCCCTTGGATTCCGCCTCCATTACCATGGTTAGCCTTGGGCAGCTCGATGACGTGCCCATTGGCATAGGTGCCCCCGATCTCATGATTCAGGGTGGACAGTCCGTTGGTTAGGCTGGACGAGTAAACGCGCGCTAGAGCTTCCGCCTCGCCCGTCTGCTGCTGCTTCTGCTCCAGCAGTCGAGCTTGGTGCTTCTGGACCTCCTCGTATAGGCTGTCACGTTGCTTCTTGGACATGCGGCCAAACTTTACAGCTGAAATGTGTAAAAGAAACCCTGTCACAACCTTTTAGATTCTTTAGGTGGCATACATAGGTAAGAAACTAGTTGATAGCTAATTGTGCAAAACAGTTGGCAAAGCTTTAGGTTAAAAAACAGCACATTAAGTGTTGATGTATTTATTTGTACCACATATAAGTGAGGGTGACCATACGTCCTCTTTTCCCCGGACATGTCCTCTTTTTGAGACCTAAAAAAAGCGTCCGGCAGGGATTCCAAAAACGTCCAGGATTTTGCTTCGTCGGATATTTATGTTTCTCTGGGTCTTTCACAAACTAGTTTTTACCCCTTACAAGTTTTGGAAATGGTATCTCCACCTTCTTCCACCTTCTTGCGCGAGCTCTGACTGAACAGTCATTGGTCGACCGATCTCAGTGTTGCCAGATACACGAAAATGATCCTCCTTTTAGGCATGCATGTATATCACAAGACAGGCAGAACAAGAGAGATGTTTAACCCCCCCTCCCCCGACGAAGTGTCCTCTTTTTCACAAACTCAAATCTGGTCACCCTAACATATGATAATTCAATGATGAACTGTATAAACACAGATACAGTTACTGATATACTGGGCCTCACCGTCTCTGGACATTCCTAGGGCGAGACATTTCTGCAGACGGCAGTGTTGGCAGCGGTTGCGGTTGGTTCTGTCGATGAGGCAGTTCCTCTGGCGCGGGCAGGAGTACGCTGCATTGTTTTGCTGACTCCGTCTGAAGAAACCCTGGTCACGTGTCAACAAAGAGCATGAATATAGACGTACAGGTTCCCGGAGAGCACAGCATGTGTTTGGTGGAGTGCACAAACAAACAAAACAGCAGTGTGTAGAATCTCACCTTACATCCCTCACACGTTATGACTCCATAGTGGATACCTGAAGATTTGTCCCCGCAGATTTTGCAAGGTATGACTTCGATTTGGGCTGCAAGTAAAGAAAAGGGACAGAAAAGACGTGCGTTACAAAACAAAGTTCTGGGCAGGTCATAGACATTTACTTCCCAATATTAGAAGCGACACCCGATTCATTTTTAGAGCTCAGCTGGAGGTCTAACCTGAGGCACATAACCCGTTGGCTGTAGGACCTGTTGAGGTTTCAATGTGTGTACATGCCTGCGTACTTTATGTGTGCCACTTCGACTTCACAGTACGCAGTGACATCTGGACATTCTGTCTGTCCTTGTATGAGATTTGCTAATGACTGGAACACCGAGGACTGCATACACACACACACACACACACACACACACACACACACACACACACACACACACACACACACACACATACACAAACATGACAGGGCATCTTTTGAAGGAGAAGATGCATGCTTGGAGGAGAGACCCCTGCAGATTAGAAAGGTAGCCCAGGCAATCACACTCATTTAGGTGTCCTCTGACCGATTGCTGCTGTATCAGTGAAGATCTACGAGCGGATGCCCAACACAACACAACACAACGCAATACAACACAGGGCATGCAGCCACTACAGTGTCTTGCATTCAATTGGGATACTTTTTGAAAAGACTGGAATAAAGGTAAATGATTCACTGATAGACATATCATGCTGCAGTCCACAATCTAATTAATTAATAAATTGTCCTAAAGGACTTATTTATCTAAAGGACTTATTTTAATATCATCATGGTAGTTTGGTTGTGTTTAAATATGTCCTGTACTATTAAGAAAATAGAACTTGTTGATGTCATTTGTATTAATTTAATGTATTGTACAAAATATTGTAAAAGTTAAGTCTACAAGCTCAGAATACATCCATTAAAGAGAAGTACCTCTTACTGGCATCATATGTGATATAGCACACGTTGCATAGTGTAGGCATGCATGCTTTCTCATAATGTGTAATTATGTTAAAAATACTATTTATAAGAGATTTTCTATTTTAAAAAAAGAAGAAAAAGAAAGGTTGCCCAGAAAGAGAAAACAGGTCACATCAATGAAGGACCACATTTGGATCTCAACTCTTTTTTCTCTCTCTATAACAAACACACACATATATAATTAGTTATCCGACCTTTAAAGTAATGTGTTTAGCTGTTTCTACACATGTACTTACTTATTGTAATTACTATTCACGAGCATTGTTACTCACTGTGTATTGGCAGCTCCATGTACAACCACAGCCCAAAGGCACAGAACGTGAACAAAAGGTTTCTCAATGTAACTCGCAGATGCACCTGTTACTGGTGTCTCTGGGCTCGTCCATGATGTGTGGAAAGAGAGAGCCACGGTTTCTTAAGAGATATGAGGTGGATGTAGAGGTAGGCAGGTATGTCTGCTGAGATGGCACAGCGTCTATAAAGAGATTAGACCGCCTATCTAATCCTAAATTATTTCCCGACGAGCTGGTTCCCTCCTCTGATGAGCATGGGCTTAGCCACAGCTGAAATAGCCATTCACATGTAATCTCCCTACATAGTCCCATCTGCAGGAAATTCTGTACGTTTATGAATGTTCAGAAAGCAGAAGTGAACATACACGTTTTTACAGTTTTATATTGCAATTTGTTTGCACTGATTCCCCTTCAGAACAATGGAAAACGTACAGTGTAGCTTGAGTTGGTGCTTCAGAGTTTTGTATTTGCAGAGAACAGGTGTGTTTGTTTCCCTGTATGCCCGAGTGTGTCTTTGTATGTGTGTGCACACTGAAGTGTATTTGTAGAAGTTGTATATGTTTATTTGTGTGTTTTTGAACAAGTGCAATTGTTTCTGATTTGAAAGTGTGGAGTGTGTCTACTCCACAGGTACACAGTATGTGAAGGATTGAGTGTACAGTATACAGTATATAATTGGATAATCCTATATGAGGATCAATGTAGACAGTTCTGTTGGTCTAAGCGACTGAGCAGGAATAGACAGTCACTGCTTTCTCTTCCCTCGAACTGCACTTCAGGTTTGACTGCTTCCCAATCAAAGTATTATTAAATACCTAACGTAATCCAAAAATATACTCACAATTAAGACACCAGAGAGACAACACGGGTTAAGAAAAGTTGGGTGTGTATATATATGTATATATATTGTTTACATATATATGTATATATATATATACATATATATGTATATATATATATATATATATATATATATTGTGTACATATATTGTGTATATATACATATATATATTGTGTACATATATACACATATATATGTGTATATATATATATTGTGTATATATACATATATATATATGTATATATATATTTATATACTGATGGAAGAGTTACAGAAACAAGTACTCTAACAGCTCCACAAGGTAACTTGCTCATGTCGTCTTTCATCTGTCCTTTCCATTCATTCACTTGCTTATCTGCATCCTTGTGGCCATCAGGAGGCAGACGAACGTCTCCCAACTACAAGCGGACCTCCAGGCTGACGTGACCCTTCAGGCCTACTGCTTTACGCTTCGTTAAAGTTATCTTTATCGTGTCATATAAGATGTGAATGGGCCTTCAGACATTTTATTTGTCTCTTGTGAAATTATTATTTACATATAGTATCTCAACGATATTGTGTCTCTTCACCAATGGACTTTCTTTCTCCTTTACGGTATTATTTAGAGTTGTGGCTGTTCATCACATACTTTAGGACACACTCTTTGATGACACTGTTAATCATGAAACAAGTGAATCTCTTTAGGTTTAATGTGCACACCTGCTGCTACTTGGATGTCGATATACATACTTATTGTTTCTGTTGATTTTTAGAAACAGAGTGTGTGTATACTGCTTCTCTCCAGTGATTACATTTTATCTTGATTGTATTTATATTTACACCATGGGAGATTGTATTCCATCATAATGCCCAAAGGACCAAGGGCGTGTGGGCATGTGCATTGTTTTACCGTGTGTTTCCGAGAGGGTTTGACTGAGTGTTTCACTTTAAAAAAAAGACACAGAAAGATAAAGTATGCGTACATGTCTATGTGTGTGTGTCAATATGTGTGGTTGTGTTTGCATTGTTGAGTGTATGTTGTGCTCATTGCCAGCAGGGACTGTCAGGTAGGATATAGAGAGACGCTCATGACAGCATTGCTGTTGCCAGGGTGACCACCCACTCGCTGCAGCCGTCTGGCTGTCACAGCGATGATGTGCTAAGCTGTTACACTCTTAAAGGAAGTGATGTCATCGGCTCGGGGAGCCAAATCATTCCAGCATCAGTGTTCGTCCTGCCGCCCTCTCTGAGCAGCGGAGGCTTTGTGAATTGTTTACCAGAGGACTCCCACTTCCATATCCAGACAACAATACACACTCGCTGCCTTGTTACACTTTAGCTGTGGATTACAGCAGAATTAAGACGTGTTATCTGTGGAGCGCTTCGAGGAGGCTGTGTTCTCCTTTTGTTCAAAGTTAGGATGTTTGATAATAGCTTTGGGGTATTTATTTTCATGTTTTTTTTTAGCAATCTTACAGCTTCAAAGCTATAGAAAAAGTGAACTTCTAAAATAGAGTAGCACTTGAGGAGAAAAGTCTCTAATGCATCCATTTCCTAAACTCTCTTGACGGGCATCTATTTTCAAACACGACTATGGTTTCTTCGTTTTTGCTGTTGGCTATACGTCTTTCCAACCTGAGTTGCCGCCGTCTGAGCCGAGTGACTGACGGCGTCCTCGGCTAACGGGAGCACGAGTGTTATCCCGAGGTCGTTATGTAAGAGCGAGACTCCACCGCTGACGATTCCTCAGCTAAGAGGAGGATCAGGCCCGCGCAATCTCTTGAGGGAGAACAAGATTGAGAGAACTAACGAGAGATTAATTTCACAAAGAACAAAGATTGTTGTAGTGTGCACTACATCTAGTGCGTTACAGTGAGCGTTTGCGTGTGTGTGTGTGTGTGTGTGTGTGTGTGTGTGTGTGTGTGTGGCCATGAGGGCTGTATTGCGCTGGCACGTGTGTTATGATAATTGATTTTTAATGAAGTGAGGATCTCATGTGTATTTCCTGAGCTGGCCCTCTCTCTAAATATAGTCCTAATTATCTTCATTGCACTGCAGAAAGAAAATCATCAACCTAGCACCAATATTTTAATGATAATCTAAACTGCATAAGGGCACACATGAACATTTAAAAAGGGCAGCTCTCCCCTTTTATAATGACACTGTAACAGCAAATTATTGCCACTAGGGGCTGCTATACATGTTTAGCTTAAGTGGGTTGTGTGTGTATGTGTGTGTGTTTGATGATGGTCGGACTGGCTATGCATGTTTCATTTAATCAGCCTGTTGGGTGGCTCTACAATAGAAACATACCCATAGCAACACACACACACACACACACACACACACACACACACACACACACACCCACACACACACACACACACACACACACACACACACACACAAACTATCGTGCAGTAACAAAGGAGGTTGGTGCTGTAGTATCACAGCTTATGGAACAGTTGGAATCACTTTCCACCGTAACTTTTTCAATGTAAGGCACTTAAGAAAGGCGAGCACAACTCCTACTGCCGTCCCAGGGGTTGATGTGTTGGGTTGGATGTGGGTGGTATCTTGGTATCTGCGCTTCATTAAATATATGCAGAGCTTCTTGCCTGTTAACTAGATATCTTCTGGGAAAATAAAGGAGATCAGCCCTTTACTCCCCACCACTTCTTGTTGAATCTCAACAACTGTGGTGCTGGTCTTAGATGTCTACATGCTGTGAAATATGCAGTCACTGTTCACCATCCAATCCATTTCTGCATGTGTCTCTGAGTGTTCCTCCTCGCTGTAAGTGGCTGTGTGACTGGGAAATCATTTCAGTTTCGGTATTTCATGATCTATTTCCATCTCTCAGCGTAACTCCGTCTTCCTTGTCACATATTGAGCTTAGAGAGGAACAAGCAGGTTTTTTTTCTCCGCCAATGATGAAAAACACAGAGAAAACTTTTGTTGGCGTGATCGCTGAGTGGATTAACACACACAGCTGGGAATAGCGTATAGCATTGCTGCTTGGGTTATCTCCCTTGTGTCTTCTGTCATGTTTTCACATCATGCTGTTCCATTAAAATCAATGAAACACTGCCACTGCAGATGGTTTCAAACGGCCTTGGAGCACGTGCACCTTTTTCTTTTTTCCCCATCAGTTTCTACTGTCTGAAACATCAACTAAATTATTGAAGAGTGGTGGACTATCTACTCTCCTTAGGAGAAATAACTTAAATAAAGTGCATTTGGCTCACTTTCATCTGTCTTCTATACTGTATGAGCCCAGTATATATCATAAATGTCATTTTTTGTGAACATAACATTTAAATCAGCAAATAACTCATAATTTCGCTGGTTGAGAGAAAATCGTCATGATCTCTGAAAAGAAACATTGCTTTTTCAAAAGTATTTCTTTGGTGCTTTGCCGCCCAAGCCGCTATAATGAATTGATTAGTTGCCATTGGCAAAACTGCCAATCATTCTCTGGTTCCTTGCGTCTTTTATTGTCTTTTATATGTCATTAATTTGGACTGTTGGTCAGCTGACGAGGTCACCTTGGACATTCGGAAAATCGAATTGGAGTTCACCATTTTCCGTTTTTTTATCAAACATTTTATGTTTACTGAGAAAATAATTGCTAGATTAAATGGTGATGAATTATAAATAAATAATGAGTTGTGACTCTGCAACAGTGAACTTAATGGTAGGGATTATCATCCCTCACTCAAAGATGATGCAGGCCTGCACCGTTTTGTCTTAGTTTGTACAATCTGCTGTTCGGTGTGTTCTAGTAATAATCATAATACCACGCGGCGTGCCCATCTCCCCTCCCCCCATCGCCATCCCTCACCACCAAGCACGTCGTTGTCCACTGAGTGATAGAGACAGTCACCCTGTTGCTGTATGAGCATACATGCTACCACCCCCAACCTCCAACCTCCGCCTTCACCATCAGTCTATCGTCATCCCCCCCCACCCCCCCTCAAACACACGTTGCCAACACACACACATGTACAAACAGTCAGAAAAACAGTTTCTCGCCCTCCCCCCCTTGGTGTATGTCAGAGGCCATGAGCTTGTCCAGCCTGCCATGTGGCACCAAAGCACTCTGGGTAATTGCTCAGATAGCAGGTCTGGGATCAGCTGTGGTTTGCTCATAGAATACTGTGCAGTGGCATGATTGGACGCCACTGAGAGGGAACAGAAGGGGGCCACTGGCTGCCATCCAGTGCATCGATTCATATGCACACATACACATACACAGGCACACACACACACACACACACATACACACACACACACACACACACACACAGACTCGCAGAATCACATTCAGACATGCTTGAATGCATACATTACTGCAAAATGCTTTTGAAAAAAGGCAGACTTTACTGTCGGATTTGTATGCCCCCTGTGTCCCCCTATATGCATGCACACACACACACACACACACACACACACACACACACACACACACACACACACACACACACACACACACACACACACACACACACACACACACACACAACATTGACACAGTCTCTCACCCAGTGCAGCATGTGTCCTCAGATGGATAAGTCATGAGGCGTGGGAAAAAATCCACAGGGTAAACCCAACCACTGCCTGAACACATATATATATACATACACACACACACATCCACACACACACAGTCTGCCCATCTGCCTTTTCAGATCTGCCTCTCATGGTCACTGTATACACACACACACACACACACACACACACACACACACACACACACACACACACACACACACACACACACACACACACACACACACACACACACACACACACACACACACACACACACACACACACGTACGCTCACACTCCAACCCCCTGGATGACCTGTAGGACCCTGGCGGCCTTTGACCTTTTCTTAAGGACTGAGAAAGTCCATCAGAGTGGAAGGAACGTGTCCAAGTGTGAGAGGTCTGCATCTGGTCATTACCGTCCTGAAATCAACCATGAGAATGCACACACACTGAGGCACTCCTACTGACTGCACATAAGGACAAAACACACACGATTGCTTTTAGCTCTTTATATATATATATACACTATTTTTTATATTTTTTATTCTCTCACTCCTTCACCCTCACGATAGCGGACATGTGGTTTACACTGAGCTGTTAAAGGCCGTGGTGTTTATGTGTTATCCGGATGCAGAGAAGAATATGTTTTCACACACACACACACACACACACACACACACACACACATACTGACTGAGATCCTGTTGTGAGGTGAGAGAATAATGTTTTGTTGGCCATGTCTTCATCTTCATCCTCCCGTAACCTCTCGCTCCTCCTCCTGTGTTTTTTTCTCTTGAGCCTAATTGTAGATGACAGTGTGTGTGTGTGTGTGTGTGTGTGTGCTTGCATGTGTGTGTGTGTCTTTGAGGGGGAAGGGAGAGGAAAGGTGGCCATCCCAGTGTAGAAAGAGATAGAAAGAGGGGAATCCAGGGAGAGACGGACAGAACATTTCTTTCAGTTCTCCGATAATGTGTTGAGAAAGTTGCCCTCGGTGTCGCTCTAGTGAAGGTTGGTGGTCAGTCAGGAGCATCAACATCAACATGGGTGTATTTCAAAGCTTTAATGACGAGAGCGGCACTAAGTGCGAACAGCTGATTGAATGAAATCACAGAGAAATGTAAACGCTCTGTGTGTAAATGTAACAAAAATATGTCCTTCCAAATCTGACAGGATGACGTTGAAATTGTTTGTGAGAAAGTATATATTCAAAATGTGTGGACGTGTATGTGTGCTTTGGTAGGAAGTAAGGAAGTCAACTTTCAAGTACTTTGCTCAAGTAGTTTCATTTTTTGTTAGAGGAAATGTTGTCTCACCTCACCACGTTGATCTGAAAGCCCCAATTAGTAAGAGCTACGAGTTACTTAGCTTATATAAAAAATATAGATTCAACTTTTTATAAAGCACACCAGTTGAGATTTGATCTTTCTTGACCAAAATATCTTGATATGTATTATGTATATATGTATACGTTAACGCAGCAATAATATTTGTCAAATTAATACAGATTCTTGCCCCCCTGGTTGTGGATTAACGTCTCCCATGTAGAGCGAAACTCTCTCTTTGAGCGAGAACATATCAAAGAGTTCCTGTTTGACTTTATATGCGTTTAAAAAAAAAAGAAGGTTGGAATGTGTGTGTTTCAGTGCATCTGTTTAAGCAACTGTGTGAGCACGCATGTGTGTGAGTCTATGTGTGTGTGTCCTCTCTCAGGGATGGCTGCTAATAGCTCGCCTCGGGCAACAATTTAACTCAGTCTAACAAGGTTCTCCCCAAAGTGGCCCCAGGGGCATCTCTCACAGAGGCAAATTGATCACAAAGACTATCACACAGCTCGGCTATGCTTTGCCCGGCCTGCTCTGCTCTTCACCTGCTCTCTCTCTCTCTCCATCTCTCCATCTCTCCATCTCTCCATCTCTCCATCTCTCCAGTGGGATGATTTAACAGAATGCGTTATGAACATTACATCGAGTCGAGAGAGCGAAAGCAACAGTCTTGGTTTCATAATCGCATTCTCTTTGTGAATGACAGGAGACCTCACATCAACAGCCACAGCACACACACGCACACACACACACACACGCACACACACACACACGCACACACACACTCACACACACACACACACACGGTTACTCAGGCTTTGGACAGAGAGAGAGAAGATAGACCTAATAAGAGTCTCTTCAATGAGATTACAAGCACTAAAACAGGCTAATCTTTGACATTAAGAAAAGATGCCGCAGTAGGTTAAGTCATATTATGGGCTTATTGTTATTGTGCGTGCACCTGCCAACACTGAACACCTCCACAGAGTACACACGTTCAGCCACATGGTCATGACATTTAAAAATAATGTTTTTTTTGTTTTTTTTACATCTTCTACTTTAACTATTGGGAAACAAATGCTGCTTTTTCATGCAAAAGTAGTCCCAGTCAGGGCAATACGGTATTTACAAGTAATCCATGTTGCTCCTAGGAAGTAAGGAAACAAGTAAAACAGCTGTTTTAAGCTTCATGACTGCACTTTCAAAGGATAAATCAATGTTTTTTTTAGCTCAAGGTTTCTAAATAAATGATCATTTAATATATATAAAGAATGTTACACAAACCTACAATATATGGACTAATCTGCTTTGAGTGTGAACTCAAATCTCGTAGGTGGTTTGTGTGGACTTTGGACACCGCTATTACGGGTGCTGACGTTATTCATTGCTAAGGGCTAGTTTGCAAGTGTACTGTGAGGACAGGGCAGTCTGTATCTTCATGTGTGTGTGGGTGTGTGTGTGTGTGTGTTTTAATGTGCATGCAAGTAAACACAATCGACAGTTTGATCCACCCTCTACCCTGTTATCCTTTACTTTTGCACGTATACACACACACACACACACACTCTTGCTCAAGCACACACATGCACGATTACACTATTACGTAACTCTTTAGTCCGTCTCTCACTTGCTCTCTCTTTTTTTATCTCACTCATTCACTTTCTCTTGAATATTGCCAGCATTGTATTACTCTTTAATATATGTATATATATTCAACTTGTAGATTGTTCAATAATTTACAATCTTTTAAATGCAGAGCAGTCCAGAAATTGAAATGTTTTCAGTCACAAAAAGACTAAAAGGGAAGACAAAAAAACCATGCCTGTATTGCAATTTTCCTGTTTCTAATTTACCGATCTAAAATGCTATTTACCTCTGCATTAATCCAATAGTAGATGCTCTACATGGTTCTTGAAAACAGAGTTTAGAAGCGCAGGTGACTTTGGACTATCACACGTTGCACTCTACTGTATATCTCTGACTGATTGGGAGAAGGCAAAACTCAATTATTGCTCAAGTGTCCTTGATACCAGCATTCTTTTCATAAAAGCTACCCATTCAATAATATCTATGGTCCCTCTGTTCATACATTACTCGCATTCTGCTCTTGACAAGCGCAGTCACCCTCTTCCCCCGTTTTTTCTTTTTACTTCAATGCAAATCGAAGGAAAATGTGAATATTGAATATCACTGTTCCTCCATTGAGACATGCCGGCTTCATGGATGAGTAAAACTGACAAAACAGAAGGAGCTGTCAGAGGACTCTATGACTCCAAGGCAGATTTAGAGTTTAGGAGTGGTTCAGTCTGAAATCCCTCCTGGCTAAGATAAAGTGGAGACACAAACCGAAGCGTGCCGTATAGCCCACGCTGTGTGTGTGTAAAGATTAAAAATAAGAGAGAGAGAGAATTGACTGAGGAGAGAAAAGTGTTCGCCTAGACTCCACCAGACAGCCGCAAAGGGATAAAACCAACACGGAGCGCACGCTGAGCACATGCTAAACAAACACGAGCTATGATAGCGGCTCAGTGGGACCACAGAAGTGCTATTCAGGCCACACACACACACACACACACAGCACGGTGCAATGATTCTGGTAGACGGCTTGAAAAAAGGGTCAGGAAGACACACTAGGTGAGGAGTCTACTGTGGGCCTATAGCAAGGCGAGTGAAAAGACGGTGGGGAGTGAGTCCCGAATGTGAGCCCGCGTATACTGCAGCAGCTCTCGGCCGCTACCTCGGTCAGTCAGCGGCCGTGCTGAGGGATTAACAGTGTGGCCTGCCTGGGATTGGGGTAATCTCTCCTCTCTTCTTACATAACGCTGTGCCGTTAGTCAGCACAATAAACAACACGACCAACAACACCGAGTGCGACAACAGACCCCGCAGACCCCAATAACACTGCGACCCGCAGGTTCATCTGACCAGGTGCTGACTGTGTGCAAAAAGTGATTTCAAGGCAACAATGGAGACAGTGATTTGGGGAGCGCTGCCTGCTGCTTGTGACGGAGGATGCTGCTGCTGCTTTCCAGATAGTTTCCCTCATCAATCAGTACAAAGTATGCCAGTTTATATTCGGTCTAGTTCTTCATTGTTGTTGCTATTTGTGCCAACTTCTGGCAACACAGGTGTTTGATATAGACTCACTGTTAGTGCTTTTAATCATCTTTTGATCTCTTTTTTTCTCAACGCCCCCTTTGTAGCATTTTTAAGCACTAAAGAAACATTTTAGTGATGGTTTATTACAATAAATGCAGTTGTGAGTAGATGTAAGATATTTAAAGTGTTTATTAGTAATTGTAAACAATTATAACTCCTTCTTTTGTTTTACTGCGACTGTTTTACTATATTGTTATTTATTATCTGTGTATTAACCAGCCTGTTTGTATGGGTGTTCATAGAAGGAGATAAAGTTGTTTTAAAAAAAAATGTATTGTGTGTTATAAAGCAATTATTCAATGTTCATTTGTAAATGCTAAATAAAGGTCTTACAGTACCAATAATCTTATAAACACATTGACTGATTTCATTTATATATTATACAAAATAATAGGAACAAACACTATAATAATAAAACAAGTAGTGAATATCTTTTGAACTTCTGCTTGTGTATCTAAATCTAAAAGTTGTATACATTCATCCATGCCAGTTATGTGGCATAGATTTATTTCTAACAGACTACTTCCGTTGGCTTCAACTCAAAATTGATCCCGGGATGCTTTAGAATCGGACAAATCGATGTTAACACGAGCCTCCAAAGCAAAGCAGGATTGGACTAATTCTATTGGCATGAGGCCGTCAAGCGTAGTATTGCAGCTGTTTGTGCGTGCGTGTATTTTTAGTGCTTTCTGTGTTTGTATGAGAGCGCATACCATCTTGCGAGGTAATATGAATGACGTTAAAATTGGAATAACCACTCATGTTGCCACCGTTGCTGTAGATTGGAGCCTAACAATTTTTCTGTGCTCTTTTTTTTCGACACTGCTTGCCTTCCTGGTTTCTTGCTCTCTCACACTCTCCCATTTTCTGTCTTCCTATCTCTTTCCATGCTAAAGTAGCATGGGAGATTGTGATTGATTGACACATATTGCTAACAGAGGAGATCAGATGGTGCTGTGAAACCTCTTCCCTGTCGCTCCCTCCATCGCTGAACTCTTTGACCTGTCTGAACCGGGTCCATCTGTGTGGGGCATAAGCTCTGAGGTTTATACCAGAAATACAAAGGTTAAAGGGGATACATGGAAGGAAACTAGGAAAAGATCGACGTGCAGGATTCATGTCTATATAGACAATTTATGTTTGTGATGTTGCACAAATATATCCCTCTAAGTGTGTACATGTGGTTGTCTTATCACAGAAAAGGTGCTATGCTTGTATTGATTGTAACTCAATTAAACATTTAGTTGGAGGAAGTTGATGATGTTGTGTTTTATTTCTGGAAGTAATATGACCTATAACATTTAAATGCAATGATGAACGAAATTATTATCAATTCAAATCAAATGAAAATAGAATAGAATCTTTATGTGTTGCCCATTTCTCAAATACAACACTTTACTATCAGAAACCTTGTTGCCACTCAAACAACTATGCCACTGTTACTGATGTAAATTCATTGTGCAACTTCTTTTCCCCTTTTTTTCCAGAGGAACACTGTTCATCATTTTACCATTGCAAATACAGAAGTAATTACCTTGTTAACAAAATCCTACACAACCCTGAGCTATATTGAAAAAAACACAATAGGTCATTTTCTGAGATTTTGAAAAGGTCCTGATGATATTAATCAGTGTAATGTGGCTATTTCCTGGTCAGGCGATGGGGTGACATCATCTTCGGTCAGGGCTTCAGGAGTTGTGGCTATTGTTAAATGATAATTACCACGGCTCATGAGGGGCCTCTATTTTTTATAACCTTGTGGTTGTGAGCAAATTTCTGTGTAAGGGCAGCCGAGACTCCACACACACACACACACACACACACACACACACAGACGGGTTGAGAGTGGGGGCCGCACGGCCCACACTGATTTAATTCTATCTGACAAAACCCTTTGGGGCGTGCAGAGGGAGAGAGGAAGATGGAGAGAGAGAGGGAGAAAGAGAGAGAGAGACATGGCGAAAGAGGGGTGAGAGAGACGCTTCAGGGGCCTCTTCTGCCAACCACTGCTATAAAGTGAAAGCAGGAGCTTTCGGTATACCCCCCAAAGCCTCCCATGCACGAGAGTGGTCGCGAGGCCCATTAAAATGTGGTTAAAATACAAGGTGCATGACAGAGGAGTTTGTCATGGGATAAGAGAGAAAAAGAAAGAAAGAGATAGAGAGGGATGGGAGGTGTTTGGCCTTCTCATGTGTTTGTTGCCCGAGGTTTAATGACCTGAAGCTGTGATGTCAGGAAGCTTGATGACATTCAAACACAAAAAGCATCAGGAGATAGATGGATAGTTGAAGATATATGTTTGAACATTTATTTTTTTGTAAAAACTAGATTCAAATTATGGTAAATCCATTAAACAGTATTTACGTTGCATTACTTGTGTGTGTCATTGCATTTAATAATCATCTCAATAATAATGTTAACAGTAATCTGTTAAAAAATATTACTGGCCATAATTACCATCTGATATTATGACTATACCACACTAGAGATCTGATTACAATCTAGCCATTGTCCTGTGTGAAAAAGTCAGTCTAAGTGTGTGTTTTATTTTTAAGAAGATACAAACTATATTCGTTGTTTTCTTAATTGTAGTAAGTCTTTACGTTTTTTACGTGAAGTTTGTGAACATCGTACCTCTCTTCCTCCTCCAACTTGATGTCGCAACTAAGTGTTAATGAGTTTAATTGTTTCAACCTTCGGAGAGCAACAGAGGAGGTTGTTTTAATTACGACATATCAGAGTTCAAGCTCATCCAGTTAAACGAGTGTTGCAACTCTGCGTCAGCGATAATTGCAATAGGCTAAGAGCATTAATAAAAACAAATCAGAACACCCTCAGCTGATAATAATCAGGTGCAATATTAAAGCATTGATAAAGCGACTGATGACCTGCCAACACTGATCGAGGAGAAACGAATGAACGCATGTTCCTGATTTAAATGGAATATAAATATAACTGAACGACTTAGTGGGAGTGGAAAGAGTTGTGTTAACACTCGTGTGTGTCCGCGTTTGCAAGAGTGTGCGTATGTGTGTGTCTATGTGTGTGTGCGCGTGCATGCGTGTGCGCAGGACGACATTGACGTTGAATTTTAACATCCCCGGCTTGATGCAGAACGTTGCGGAAATTGGGTTAGTGGAGCGCAAGAAAAGTCTCCAATAAAGTTTATCCCCTGAAGATAACGAAATGAAGTTTCTTTGCACAGCCCCGGATCTGACCTGGCGGCACCATATGCGCCGCTTCTACTGGCGTGGACCGGAGCCACGGAGCTCGAATGATTGAAGCTTTAATCAAACATCATGCGCCACTTTTAATTTGCAATCACAGACTCCAATGGCGTTGCGCATGCATTTGCAAAAACTGTAGGCCTCCCCTCCCCTACCTCCCCCCCCACACATGCACGCACTTACGCACACACTCGGACCTAAAACACACGCAGATAATCCAAATAAATGTGTATGCATTTCCAGTGTACGGTGCTGAGACATGCAGCCACGCGCTGCGCTCGGATGTGAAGAAGTGACAAACCCGTTTGGCTGCTGAAAACTCCCCAGAATAAACTTTTAAGGCCGACAGTGGGATAAACCCTGCGGTGCAATGTGTCTCTGTGTGTGCGCGCGTGTGTGTGTTTAGCGGGATGAAGCTTTGGAGGAAATGCCGCGGTGTTCGGAGCAGTGGTGGGATGGTCTTACCTCGCATGGTGTTGGCGTTGCTGGAGCTGGTGCTGAGGCTCGCTTCCCAAAACAGCGGTCATGAAGAAACAAACATAAACACTTGAACAGGGGAGGGGGTGGGGGGTGCGTTGGGGAAAGATCCTCGGTTAAAAATGACAACAACAACAACGAAAAGAGTGTTGATGATCTGCGTCGACGTCCACGGGCTGCCCTGAGTGGAGGCGTCTATGCGCTAAAAGCATCCCAGACCGGGGCGCAGGGAGTCGGACTGAGGTGGCGCGGTGCGTCGGTCGTTGCGCTCTGGTAGTGCGGTCGCTTTTCTCATGACATCTACGCTCTCACCTCTACGGGAGGGTTTCACTGTTTTCTGTGGGCTGAGGGAGGAAAGAGCGTATAGGAGAGGCTTTACCCGGCGGCCGTGATTGGACTGGAGCACTATCCGCTCCTCCCACTCTCTCCTTCTCAGCCTCCAGCCCGGAGCCTTCAAACACACACACACACACACACACACACACACACACGCACACACACACACACACACACACACACGCACACACACACGCACACACATACGCGCGCGCACAGGCACAGGCACACGCGCACAGCCTGTGCGCACTCTGCTGCTACAGTAGGGAACACACGCAGCAAAGTTTTAATGTCACTGTTCACATTTAGTCACATCCATGCAATTTAGACTATTTCCATGCATGCACAGAAACGATCTTTAATCTGGTCTCCCATCCGGGAGGCCATGAGCTCTTACTGCACAGTGAGAAGAGATTATGTTTCCCACTTCCTTTATTTGTTTAAACATGTTCATAGAAACACATAGCAGTGAAATAAATTAATAACATGTTTTGGGGACAAAAACTAAACAAAAAATGAACTGACATCAATGAATTGATTGGATGTGCTTTTCAGATATTAGCGTTATTAAAAAGGGACATAAATTGTGAAAAAATGCGGATAAAGATACTAAATAGCCTGTTAATTGATCTAGAAAAATAACTGACATTTAATCATGACAGCAATTGCAGATGCACACACACACACACATATATATATATATATATATATATATATATATATATATATATATATATATATATATATATATTTATTTTTTTTTTTTATTTTTATATATATATATATATATATATATATATATACAGGATTGGGACGGTTTAAAATAACTATTGAGCACTGCGTCACTCAATCCTTCCTCTGAGAAACACTGAAATAATGCCCTGGAAAATTAATATTGTGTTATGTTAAACTATACTGCTGTAAAAACTGTATGCCTTCTGATGGGAACAGGAGAAAATGGAAAAATATGTACACCAAGCCATGATATAATATTCTGTTACTTACTTATTTTCTTAAGGTTAAACAGTATTCTTGTCTTATCACTACATTGCACTTGTAGATTAAAAATCACAGCTAGTGATCACAAGGTAGACCCTGACAGACCGAGCCAAAAGAAAATCCCACCAAGTCTCATTTGTCCCTGGACCGACACCTGGTGACCTCTTGTGACCTCTGCTCAGTGAAATATTCAGAAAATGTAAAAAGGGATCTTGTCATAGACGGGCAGAAGTGACCGTCTGTCCCGTCGGTGCTGAAAAGAGCTCTACTCCTGTCACACGCGGTTATCGTCATGGCGACATTCACCGTCTGTCAATAGAGCGTTTTCTCAGAAATAAACCCTGCTGGAGCTTCTTTACATCTGAACCAGGTAGGAGAGAGGCAGGTGTAGGTGAGAGGCACATTCAACCCCAATATCCGGTAGCCTCTTTAGCGGTGGCCCAGGGAGAGAGAGGAGCAGAAAGAGAAACTGCCCCGAGCACATCTCCACTGACCTACATTTCATCTCTTGCTTTTTTCCACTGCCATTTTTTTGTATCTCCTATTTCTCCTGAACCAACAGCTCCATAATTGTGATGTAATGACAAAAAGCAGGCAACATCCCAGACAGGAGAGGATGAAACACTCCTGCAGACAGGAGAAAAAGATAAAGAAGAGCAGAGACGTCGATAGACAGACAGGTGTGTGTGTGTGCGTGTGTGTTTGGGGGTGTAAATACAATAAAGGTTGCATCCCTTTTTCTCAAAACAATATAAAATGTGTCCTTATGTGATCTGTGTGCTGTGTGGACTTCAATCCATCCGAGGGTTGGGGACTCCATTAAGAAGGATTACCCTTCATTGCCAACTATTCCCTGCTCTCCCAAAGCTGCAGCGATAGCGGCGACATTACTTTAAACATGACCAAATATGTGCATCGTCTGTTGAGTGATTATGTGAAGCAAAGGAAGAGAGAGGTTGTGTTTGATGAGATATACTGGAGCGAGATAGGCTGGTCTCTCCATATGGCGGTAAGAGGGAGGATGGGAGCTGGAGAGGCGGACCGGGCCACGCCTGAGGGCTGAACTTGGAGAAGGAGAAAGCAGCACTCTGCGCTGAGATAGGATCTTAGGTCCTGCTGCCTTTATGTTCCACTGTCTGTTCCTATTGGCTGCCTGACTGCCCATTATCTCTGTCTGTCTACCTGTCTGGCGGACAGTCCTCCATCCTCGAAGGTCGCCAAATGTATGCTGACTGGCCTTGATTTAGCTGTGTGTCCATCACGTCTGTCAATTCTTTTAATGTATTTTTTCGGTTTATTTCAGTATGTCTTCTCCTTCTCGTCTCGCCGCCCCTCACCTTCTGGCGCCGGCAATGTCGATCCGTCGGACCGTCCACCACTTTGGTCCGGTCTGAATTCAAACCTATTTTTATGAGTAGATATGTTGCTTGAGATTCGGTACAGACGTCCTCGGTGCCAAAAAGATTATTCTGAATGAATGTGATTATCTGTTCAAAAGATGTTGCCAAATACTTTGGTTTATGACAAAATACGGGAACTAAATCCACTTACATTCCCATCAGCCTCAGCTGTTGTTTGTTTTTAGTGTAAATTAGCACATGTTAGCATGGCACACTAAGTTAGTGAACACATATAAGATATCAGTATTTAGATTAAAGCAGTGCTGAGCCAAAGTACAGCCTCACAGAGCCATTAGCATGGCTGCGGACTCACTCGGTATCTAAGTTGCACCGGCTGTGTATAGCCAACAGGGTTTTGGCAGCCCTCAGGTCGCAACACATTTTTGTTAAGCCGATATCCCGATCTGATTCCTTTTGTGTTGAATACCGAGCCCGAGACGATATATTTTCCTAATTGTTGATTTAATATCTGTCGAACATATGTTTCATGAGCTATGTGATCCAAATACTGAAGGTCCTGGTTAAAAGTATTACTTTAATTGGTTGTACACTGCCCTTTGCCATGCTCACTGTGTCAAAACAGCTTTTTCACATTAATGAATTCTCAGTTTCACTCACACATGCAGCAAAATGCTCGTAGTGCTGCATCACTGGCATTGAAATATGCCCAGACCAGCCCTGATACCGAGCCTCAGGATGAGCTCGGGACATCTCTGATAGATACTTGACACATAACTGTTCTGTCAGACACATGTGAGACTGCATCCTGTTTAAGTCCTGCTGGTACACAAACTTCCCCCCTTTGTCGACAATAAAATAAAAATAAATAAGTCCCATTTTGCTTTATTGTTATAATTGAATACTGGCCTCTTCCCTCGCAACACATTCACCCTCCCTTCCAATGCTGTACCTGCTCCATATCAATGTTGTTTTGACGGAGGAGGAGACAGGACATGTGGTGCAAACATATTTATTGATATGTCAAAGTTTACTGTTGCCAGATTGTACTTTGCAAATATGTGTTTTTGTTCATCCCACAGCCTGCTGCGAAGTGGAAACCCAGAGGCAGCCACTGCATACGTTCACTACAGTTACCCCCTATGGGGTAGATCTGATTAGAGTTTAAAGCGTCTTGCTAAGTTAATCTGCATCATATGTTTTTTTCTGTTAAACGAAACATGACATTCTTTGTCAATTGAGTATGACTTGTTCATCTTTGAGTTTGAGTTTGGATACTTCCCTGATTATTGGAATTTTCTTGTATCTCAACAACAAAACTAAATTATGAACAAGCATCTGTGTGGGAAGAGCACAGCATTGGAGAGATAAGATTGTGTGTTGAAAGACGAGCGAGAGAAAACAACTCTCCTGGGAGAGCAGGATGTGATAGCCTTGTTTCTCTTAAGGTTGTTCATTCATACCAGTCAGTTTTGCCCTTGAATCGACCACTAGGAAGTTAACTTATATATAATTAGATAAGTTTCCTCTTGAAAATAAGAAATTAGGCCACAGGTCTCTGAGGAATCTCCCTCTCCAATCTGACGACATGTTTCACGCTGCCTCTTATTTTCCCCTGAAACAAGCAGGTGATTTTTCCCTGTGAGGCTGTGTATATATGTGTGTGTGCTTGTGTGTGTATAGGAGCATGTGTGTCTGACTGTGAGTGTGTTTGTGTGTCTGTGCACGTGTCTGTATGTACGAGAGCACGGCTGTGTACCTCAAAGACGGTGTGAAAAAAAGAGGTTGCTCGTTTTTCTATCGTGCACCAAATTGTTTCCCGTGCATTGCCTCCGTGTAATGTGACATTGACACATTGACGTGTCAAGTGAGAGCTCAGGGAAAGAGAGAGAAAGCCAAAGAGGGAGGGAGGAGAGGTGGAGAGAGGACAGAGAGGGAGAGAGAGAGGGAGGGATTGAAAATACACTTGAGACATTTGCCGAGAGATACCACAAGTGACATAGGCAATTTCTGTAGAAAAAATACTTCATCATAATTTCAATCCCAAAAAGAATTGAAAGGAAAGCCCTGAAGGAGGAAGGCCAAGTCACCTTGAGAAGCATTAGGGGAACCACTTACGCACCACACACACACACACACACACACACACACACACACACACACACACACGCCCACACACACGCACACACACGCACACACACACACACACACACACACATTCTCTCTAAATATGGCTTAGTAAAATGTGTGTGTTCATGCAAATAAAAAATGTAATGAGTTACTCCATTATTTGTACTCAGCTACTTTGCCAGAGCTCTTTTTGATGCTTCAGTGTTGTACATCTGTGTTAAGTGCTTAGAGCCGGTGGTATATTAGAGTTAAAAATATACAACCTATTAGTCTGGCTGGTACTATTACTAGCATCATCTAATCAAAGCTTTATATAGAGCCAGTGGTTCAGACAAACAGTTTCATGTCTCTACCTCACAGTGCCAATCATCTGATTTTAATTGGATTTCTCTATTATCTATTTTTTTTCTTCGCACAAAGCCATTAAGATATTAAATCTAGTTTTACTTTGAGTCAGTTATTCCCCCCTTCTCTCTCCTTGTTCCTCTTGATATATATATATATATATATATATATATATATATATATATATATACTTTTTTTCTTTTGCTATGCATATTGAATATGCACTGTGGCCCGAGGCTCTCTCTCAAAATAATTTAGTCCTCGTTGATTTCTTTGGTAGAGCTTAATAAACGTTGACGTGGAAATGGGGAGGAAATTGCAAACTGGGACTGTTGGAGGCTTTCATGTTCAGGGCTACTTCATAGTTATGTTGATTTTCTGAAGTGGTTTGTAATGATATAAACCAACAGAGGATACGGCAACAGCTTTGCAAATCAGCGTCTTCATTTAATATTCACTGATGGTTTGCAAAAGATGGGCCGGTCGGAATAGAGACGCTTCCTGATAACAGTCTTCGCTGAAGAGGACCACTGAAACTGTACGTGTGATTTGAGTGCCATAGAAATAGAATATCATTTCATGTCACACCCTGGACTGTTGTTTTGTGAAATGTGTAGTCGTAATCACATTAAAATATCCAGTCTTCTAAAACATTATGCTTTAGTGTATGTGAAGCTTTCACGCTTGTTCCTTTAAGGCATCACTGGCTTGATTTACAGTAATCCCCTTGATCAAAACAGACAGATTTATCCTACATAACCACCTCATCTCATACCCTCCCTACCCCTAACCCTTGACCTTTGACTCCCACACATATATCTGTAGGTGTTCAGTCAAGGGGGGCTTTTCTAGAAGACCAATAATGGAGCCCTGGGGGACGCCAACCAGAGATCCTCTTACTGTCTGTCGTACAGGGGCAGCACTAAGCACTATAATCTGAAGGGAGGGGGAGTGATCGTGTGTGTGTATGCATGTATGTGTGTGTGTGTGAGATGATGATGGGGTGGGGATGGGTCTGAACGGAATGTTTTTTAACCCCTCCCTCGCCCACATCCCCATCCCTTCTCGTTAATCTGGAGTCTAGCATGTGGATTAGTGGACACTCTGCAGCACCACTGTTTGACAGAGCGCCGCGTTTCCTACAGAGCATATAAGATTACGTCTTTAAGCAGTTTATACTCACAGCTCTGTGAGAATATTAGAGTTAGCACATTGGCTAATGACATCCTATGCAATCAAAATGCTGGCGCATGCTTTAATGCGTCGGCTCAATGGGGGTATTCACACATGTAACGTTTGGCTGTGTGTTTTACAATCAAGGAAAGAGTGTGTATGTCCAAGCTTATTCTAGATTCTAGAGTCCTAGATTATATGTTTTACAACAGGTGTTGTGAATTTTAACCTTTTGCTTTCTTTACCATGCCGTTGGTGCCAGATAAGTCCTCACCACCACAATGTACCCCCACAAACACACTCACACACATGTACATGCACAAACACGTGCAGCTTCATCAAGTTAATGCGATCATCACCTTTAGCGTTGGGCGGATGATTTGACATCTCTCTTTGTTTGGGCTGAGGTAAAATGAGTCTGTTAGTCTGTTAATCCACCAGGATTAAGACATAACAACAATCCCCCATGGAGCATGTGTGTGTCTATCTGTGTGTGTGTGTGTGTGTGTGTGTGTGTGTGTGTATGTATGCGTGTGTGTGTGTTTGTGTGTGGCTGTGCGTTTATGAGAGAGAGTGCAGTATAGTATGTGTGTGATTGCATGTCTGAATGTACACCTCTGAATTTGAGATTTGAACACTTCAAACTTTGTCAGATGAAGAAATCTGTGAGAGTAATCATACTGGGATGATGAGGATGAGGATGATGACAACGACGATGATGATGATGATGATGATGTTGAGTAGGAGGAGGTGAAGAGTATATGTTGAGGGAGGGGTATAGGGTAGAAGAGTGTAGGGATTAGTTGATATTTCCCTGGAATTACGTACGCTTTGGTGGACATCTACTTAAGTCCTGCCTTATGCGCCACTGTCTGGAACACACACACAAAAAGCCCTCTGTCCCATTCACACACACAAAGACTATTAGTACAGTCCAGCTCATCCTCTCAAAGCACAGAAGAAAAGAGAAAAAAACATGTTAAGTCTTTGTCCTCTTCTGTCTGGGCCTATTCATTCTCTCATACATGGGAAGAAGAGTAATGGGAAAAGAGAAAGAAAAATTGGAAAGACATAGATGATGATTTATCCATTGAGGTTTATGGTTGAGATGGTAAACACTAAGTTACTTCAGAGCGGCCATAGTGATTTTGGATGTGTACAAACCTCAACAAAAGGAGGGCGGCTAAGCCAAAAATAATAGGATTGTGTGTTTACAATATCACCTATCATGTATTCACCGTAAGATGATGCTACTGGAGACAATACAACTTCAGAAACCTCACTTATATCAGCACTGCTGTATTATGGTATTATTATATGATTGTGTTTTTTAGACAAAATTACATGAAAACTGCCATCAATTCTGAAATTATACAGAATTGAATGAACAACTGAATACAGTATGTGATATGCACTGTATATACTTCAAAGTCAACACGTCAAAGGTCATGACTGGTTCTACAGCATAATACATTTTCAGTATAAACAAATAATTAAGATTATTTGTGCACAATTTAATGACAGCTAAACAATAGAAGGTGTAGATTTAACACGCTGATGAGTAAAAAACAACAACTTCATTCTTAATAGCCACTAAAAACCTGAAAATTGATTTAGAAATTTCAAACAAAATTTGTATTTACAAAAAGAATGCTAGAAATATTTCACAATCATGACTCATATCAAAGATGGTTGGAGAATAATATCCTGTTGCAAGTGTTGCAGCCGGTCTATGATGTCATGGCGGTGATTCAATGTGTCGGCTGCTCTTCCTCCTGGGATCTTCCTCTTGCTTTACATACTGTACTTAGCCACCACTCTTTCTGTCCTTTAGTGGCTGCCACTTCCAATCTCTCCTCTCCTCCTATCCCTTCCCCCTTTTAACTCATTCTGAATTATCCATAACTGCATCGCTCTCTCACTTTCCCTCTCTTCCTCTCTCCATCCCCCTCTTTCCTGTCTGCATGTTCGCCCGCTCCCTATCGCTCATTCCCGTCTCTTACCCCACTCTCTCGATTTGCTCTCTTACTTTATGGCAGCCTTTCACTTTCTTCATCCTCTCTTCATATCCCCCCCCCCCTTCATCCCATCCCATTCTCTATTCCCTTGCTCTTCCCCTCTCTTTCTCTACGTTTCTCTCTTAGTGTAACTGTAGGATATAGGTCAGCAGGGCGGCTTGGCTGACTCGTGTCTAGACTTAGCCTCAGTCTTGGGGGCATGCAGTCGCACAGCGGAGCACATTGACCAGCACAATCACCGCACAACACTGGAGCTCCATTGACTGGTTGGTGCCGGTGAAAAAAAACACACGCAAACACACCCACTGAGGAAAAAAAAAGCTGTGGGGCAAAGTTCTTTTGAGAAAGTTTCGCAGCACGCTGGGCATTAACAAAAACATTAACGCCATCTGTGGAGAGAAAAAAGCGAGTGGTAGAAATGTCAGTGTAAATGCCATTAGCTCGGAGTTGATATTTACAACAGGACAAACATGACCACGGGGCGTTCCTTTAAATTGATTTGAAATTGTCAAGCGTGGACAAATGCAAATTTATAGCTAATGAAAGGAGTACTAATGGGGCATTCTGTAAAGTTTCCTTTGATGAGCTGGATAAATGGGAACATTATGAAATTGAAATAAAACTGGATAAAGCATGCATGTAGTTGTCTGAGCTTGTACAGCATGTGAGCTGAATGCTCTGTAACTCTGCCTGTGTTAGACTCTTTCAAAAGGGGGGTGGGCAGCTGTATGGCAGTGGGTGCTGCAGGGTGCAACATGCTTTGGGGAAGGGTAGATAGGGTGATGGTCTGTGTGTGTGTGTGTGTGTGTGTGTGTGTGTGTGTGTGTGTGTGTGTGTGTGTGTGTGCGTGTGTGCGTGTGTGGTAGGGCAATGATTCATTCGACTGAGTGTATGTTCCACCCATCCTCCTCCTCCTCTTGCTCTCTCTCTTACTCTGTCTGTGGTCCAGATGTGATCCCCCCTCTTTCTCCCTGGATACTGAATCAGTCTCTCCACCCAGCCTTCTAGTCTCTTCAGTCAGACCAATGAGGTGATGGGTGCAGGAGGAGAACATGTAGTGGGTCGAGAGCCTCTAATAATCACAAGACACTAAATATTACAATACTAGTAATGATCTGCATTTAGTTTACAAGGTGCTTCACTAAGTGCTCAAAGATGTGGAACCATGTTACCTCGATATTACCTCTATCTATCTATCAATTTATCAATCCATCCATCCATCCATCTATCAATTTATCAATCCATCTATCTATCTATCTATCTATCTACCTACATGTATGTATGTCTTGCAGATTTAGATTATTATTACTTCACATAAATCAACGAATACATTATGATATGATATATATACCTTTATTCGTCCCACAGTGGGGGCATTTAAAAAATCACAGCATTGGTGCACATCAGAGCATTAATAAAAATAATTATAAAACACAAAACTAAATACTAAAAACTAAAAACTAAATTCTAAAAACTAAATACTAATACTAAATATACAGGGGGAAAACAAAGTAAAGTGCTGAGTAAAGTAAAGTGCTGAACCCTTTTTTTGTATAAAACTATGTTTTATTATGGATAAAGATACAATTGTTTTGATCCCTTGGGGGGGAAATCCAGCAGGACATACAACCACACTCAAAAAAACGATTCAAGCCCTTCTTAGAGGTAACTCAATTAAATATTATTTAAAACATTGAAATAAATCAATTACAAAACGAAGATATTTATATTTCATGGGTGTAACACAAAATGTAGGAATACTTTCATTTATTAGATGTATTTAGGTTGCACTCACAAAAATGATTCAAGTCTTCTTAGAGGTGACTCAATTAAATATTGTTTGATACATTGAAATAAATCAATTACAAAACGAAGATATTTATATTTAATGTGTGTAACACAAAATGTAGGAATACTTTCATTTATTAGATTTATTTAGGTTAGATGGTGTGCATGTCAACTCAAAATTAATGTGTTTAATTGGGGACTACCCTTTGCGCATGGGCCAGCTGAAAATCGGTTGTTTTCACAAGGTAAACACGCTTTCAGGGCTGGTGTGGTGGGTAGCACTGTGGTAACAAGTGGTACTGAATAGAATATTTAATTTCCTATTTATATTTTGAGTTGAACAAACACAAATAAATTTAATTGAATGAATATTGTTATTTTATTTTAGATGTGTTTGATACAAATGAGTTGGACTAACTCAAATGAATTCAATTTGATGAACATCGTTATTTTATTTTAGATGTGTTTGATAAAAATGAGTTGGACTAACTCAATTACATTGTATTGCACTGATGTGCTAAATTTGAGTTGGAGTTGCATATAATTTATTGGATGGAAAACCTGCCAACACTTTAATTGAGTTCATCCAATGAGACATTTCTTTGAGTGTATATACAGTATCTATCATGACTCCAGTGAAAAGTGATCAATGATCTTGTGACTCCTCTTCTCAATCTTTCTTGTCATGGTTTAGTAATTTGTAAATTATAATAATTATTTGTAAATAATTGTTTCTTAATCTTCCTGGTAACAGTGGCGCCACCATTCTGCCAGGCTGACAATGCGATGGATGAATGTGATTAAAAGTGTGTTAGTGTGTAACTGTACGAGTGTTTGAGTGTTTGAGAGTCTTCAAATGGCTTTCAGAGGACGCATCCAATCTGTGATGGAGCCCCACGTTACCTCACAACCAGCCCATACATAATGTTACGTCCACCCCCTAACCCCTTCTGTCTTGACCTCACCAGTTTTATTTCTCATTCATTTCCTCTGCTTTTACTGCAGTTTTGCTTTTTATATTTCTTTCCTCATTTAAGAACATATTAAGTCACTCTGGTTAGAAGCACGAAAAAAGCTTTTTTTTGTCACTAATAAAAAAGCTCTCACCGTACATGCAAATACAGAGAAATACACATGTATACAGGTACAATCTGATGCACAGACAGACACACACACACACATACACACACACACACACACACACATACATACACACAATAAAAAAGGATAATGTACACAAGATCATGTACAACTTTGTTTCAATCACGAGTGCCATCTTAATAGTGATTAATTTTTTATGATTTAATAGCTTATTACGGGTCTTCGGATCATGTAGACTAACATCTACTCTCAATTAATCAGAAATCATTCAATTGCACTCATTTACACATCCATGCATGTGCAGGCATATACACATGCATGGATGGCTGTGCATTTCCCCTCCATGCATATGCAGATATTAAACATGGTTTTGCAAACACAAACATTTCTCTTTGCCCAGCACACACCGACCTTGTTATATCATCCCACAGTGATCCTCTCATTGAAGCTAAAAAAACATCAGAGAACATTTTTTTTTTGACAACAGATAAGCTTCTTTGCTTTCTCTCTCTTGGTGCCAGAACCAATGTCTGCCTCTTTCTGTTCAAGAGGGTGCAGACAGGCTGAAATCAATAGATGTGCGGCTGCAAATCTCATTAGACGACATTGTGAGGAAGAGATGTTGTGATTACCTTGCAATGTTAACTTTGCTCACACGTGTGATAATGATGGAGATGAAGGACACCATATTAGATCCTTCTCAGCGCGATGTAATCAATCCCACGCATCCTCTTGATGCGAGAACAAACAACTTGACTTTCAGACTCTAATATGGTGACTTCTGGCTAGTGTGTGCGGTTTGTGCGGTTCCCTTTGTGTGCCTCAGTCTACTTATTAAAAATGTAGTGGTTTTTTACATGATATAAAATACATATTAGTAGTTTATAAAGCAAACATGTGAAATATTTGTTGGCTCTATAGCTTCTCGGATTTTCTACTTTTTTTTCAAATCAATTTCAAAATGTCCCCTCAGGCTTTGTGACCTGTGATGGACATTCTGCACTTTATGGACAATGTGAGGCTGTAATAGTTTATTCAGATTTTGCACATGTACAAAGGAAGTATTATGCTTTAAATTAATACATATAGAAAGATAATATAATAGGAAATATTAGGGAGAATATTATTCAGATTTTATTATGTGATTTATTGTAGAGCATTAAGGAAAGACAGTATTGACTGTATGTGATGTTCAAATGTCAATGGCAAGAAGTAATGTTTTGTATGTGCATGGAATGAATGTTAGTTAGTATTTCAGAATTGATGGAGCCGGTTGAAGCCCGTGCAGTGATTTTAATCTGGACAGTAACAGACAGGACTTTTATTGCAAGAATACTTATTTCGCAACAAGTGACGTTTTGACCCAGGGTTTGTGACGTTTGACCCCTCCTCCATTTTGATAACTGTTATCGAACATGGAGGTGTTAAAGGCTGAACTAACTGCGACTAATACTCTTTGTACTGGGGGAAATCGCTCTTTCGTCTTGACCCGGGTCTGACAGCAACACCTGCTCGCTTCGAGCTCCTACCTGTGGAGCCCGGATCACCACGGAACCCACAACCGTGAGCTTTTGGTTGTTTGTTAAACTTTTGTTTATACTTCTTGACATTAAATATCATCAAATTGATTCATCGCTGTAACAGTTTAGCTCCACACCGTCCTTTTTGTATTAGTTGTTTTCATCCTGTCTCTCAGGCCACATTTACACATAGCCGGGTATTTACAGAAACAAATATTTCTGCCCCTCCATTTAAAAAAATAACGTTGTACACACAAGGTTGTTTTCAAAAAAGTTTCTGTTGATATGAACCCGCATAAATACGCCGTCCGCATACGTGCCATAGGACGCTCACATGACGTGAAGCATTTTTAGTCGCATACTGTGACGTTTGACAACCTAAAACTCTGTTTGACCTCTGTTTGATCGTTTTCCGTGATAAAACCTCTGTTTTTGTGTAAATGAAAGGCCAAAACGCATGAAAATATATGCGTTATCCCATCGTGTGAACGGGGTCTCACTATCATGTCATTCCAGATCCTGCTTCCCATCTCGTCAGTCCAGCTCCCTTCACCTGCCTCTGATCACCTCGTTAGTCCCTCATTACCTTCACCTGGTCCTCATGCCCATCTCACCTGTTGCCCATTCCCTCGTTAGTCCCTGTCTACTTAGGTTCCCTCACTTACACCCCGTCCTCTGCCAGGTTGTCTCGTGTTTCTCTGACCGAGCCCTCGAGCGGTCCACAGTTTGATTATTCTGTCTGGTCCGTTCCTGAAGACGCTCTCAGTGAAGAATCTTTATTTGAATTATCTCTCTCCTGAGTTGTGCATTTGGGTCCACCCTCATCCCACAGTGACAATCCAGTCCTGATTTCCATCGAGCGCGAGGGGCCCCATCATAACTCACTCTTCAACACATGATTGCTTGAACAGGTTAAGTGATGATTGAACATAGTTGTTGCAAGTCTAGTTTACAGTTGGAGGAACATGGAACTTGTAATCAATCACACATTACCCTTTCATTACTTTATTATGTTGTGTTGGTGCATATAGGACAAAGTGGTGCATTGGAAAAAAGAAAGAAATTCAAGAGCTGACTGACAAACAGCATGACAACATAAGATGAATGTAACTTTGACCAAAAAAAGGCTAAATACATATTCACTGAACCATCACCTATCTCAGCCAATATGTTTCGAGTCTACACGAATATATATGATTTATGACTTTTTGGGAAATTATTTTATTTGCTTTATTGATGATACTGTTCCAAGAATATTGATACCACTCATGTCTGTTGGGCAAATATATAGATGGAGGCAGCCGCCTGTTAGCTTAGCTTAGCATAAACATTGGAAAGGGGGCTGGTGAGAATGTAATAGCGCCTCCAAAGCTCACTAATTACTAGGTTATATATCTAATATTCATGTTTATCACCACGCCAGCTCCAATTCAGAACATATATCAGGAGAGAAGATCCAGCGGACTGATCCTCTGACCTTTTGACCTCATTTATTACTGTAGGATGATTTGTATGTGTGTGCATCATTATATGGACTGATCTATCAGTACAGCTCACCACATCCTCAGCTTCCTATCCCCTTTTCTATCTCTGGCGCCTCTCTTTCATGCATGATGCCCTAGGCGCCACTGTCACCTCCCATCATGCTTTGCTCTAGCCATAAATGTGATGTCTGTATGGCTGTTTTACTTCCTGGACAACACTGCAGAATCTCTTATTTTTGTAGTTGAATTATATAATGCACTGTGAAGTGAAAAGGAAAAGGTGTGACTCGCAAAGTGCAATATTATAATTGTACCATACATTACCCCCACGCTCTCGATTATTTTGTTCCCAAGTGGTCTGCATCAAAAAGGAGGCGCACTGATGTTGCATATGAACTGGACTGTGTGTAATTCACATTACAGGACACAGTGGAAGCTTCATGGTTTACCTTTTACCAAAGCACATTGATCCCTTTATGGGCCGGCCTCACGGGAAAACCACAGCTGCAGACAATCAATTATGGTTAATTTACAAGCCAGCCATACGTCCCAGCTGGTCATCCATAAAGTGGAGTAGATATTCTGGGAATAACTTACAAATATTATGGTAACAGATAAAATTGTGCAGGTTATTGATATATTCAAATATAGGTGTGGATAAAATATGTCTGCTGGAGTAAGGGGTGTAATGTTTAGGTAGTGTTAAATAAATACAACATTCATCCATTAATACTATGACATATTGATTATAATACATATACTTATAAAGGATATAAAGGTAAGTGCATGATGCTAAAAGAAACATGTGAGTAACCTCGTCATCTTTTGCTTCCTCACAACCGTCAGCTGTGAGTATACTGAGTGTTTGAACTGAGTGTGAGGCCATGTTTCCTAGCCTTCCTGCTCCCACAGTCGTGGTCATATGAAACATTAAAGCCAAACTCAGACCATCTATATTTCATACAGCATTTTGCAAACAACAGATGAATAAATTATACCTTGAAAGTGGGCATAACCTCTGCATCAGCATATCACTGTGGCCTATTTCTCTGATTTTCTGAATGATGAGTAGGGCTGATGTGTGTGTGAACCAAGCATGTGTAGGGGGGTAACCATGTGTGTGTGTGCATGTAAGTGTGGCTGTGTCCCTCGTACCTAGCCGTACACGTGTGTCCAGTGTCAGCAGGGTGAGGTGCGCGCTCTTCAAGAACTAATGAAAGCTGCGCCGTGCCTCTTCTGTAGAAAAGAGCGACACTGATACACTTGCCAACTCGCCACCGCCTCTGTCCCCAAAAGCATTATTACTCCCATAAAGACTCTTATGTAATATGTCCAAGCATTAATGGAAAATAACACTCGGCTCCAAACAAAGGACAGAAATGTAATTACCGGTCTGAATGGCACTGCTCCTTATTCTTACCAAGAGAGAGGAGGCAGAGAGACAGAGAGGGACAGAAAAGCAAGGCTAGGATTGAGAGACCTGACAAGCATTTAGTGAAATAGAAAATCCTGAAGGGATGGAGGGAGTGAGGGGGAAAAGAACAAAGGAAAGAGGGTAGGTTAGAGAAGGGGAAAAGTGTTTTTTTTGTTTTTTTCTTGCCCGTCACTTTACACATACTTTTTTATTTATATTTTACTTGTTTTCTATCTGGTTAAAGGTTCAGGATATGAGAATGAAATTCTGGCCTCATGTAAACTTTTTCTAGAGTTTTTTTCCCCCGCTGTCTCTCACTCTTCCATTTAGAAGGTGGACGTGGTCGAGAATGACATGTGATGCTGCATTTGGTTAAAGACAGGTCATGATTAAAGAAAAACAACATAGCATTGAACTGGAAGTCAAACAGCGGGTTTTAAATGTTCTATATTATTTAACTTGAAAGACTGGATGGTATATATTAATTACTACACCTGTGCCTATGTATACTTGGTAAATTAAGATACTGTCCAAAAACGAAAAGAAAAAAAAATCCCCAAAAAAACAGCGGGTTTCGTCCCCGACGACGACCTCCTGGTCTGGTTGAAACCAAATCTGTCTATGACAAAATGACCTTACTTATCAATAAGTTTATTACCTCAATAAACATTTACAGTGTTTACTTATGTAATAAATGATATGGTCCAACTTGATAGTTTCATGGCTTTTCAAGGCATGATGTTCATTTAGATTATGGTCCTGCTTAGAGTAAAATAGACAATGAAGCAGGGCATGCTTTAGTTTAGGGCGTGGACACCTTGGGATTGATTCATTGTGACCACGGTGTCGTCCGGTCAGGGAGTCGTCTCTGTTTTAGTCTTACAACTTTAACCCTTTCACAGTTGATTGATATCTTTTTTGTGGCCTTGATACACACTTTTTTTGCAGTTGGTAGAAAATGTGTATCAGATAAAACACTCAGCAATACACCCTGACCACCTCTTTTCAGAGGTTTTGCAGTACGATAAAATTGTCACTCTTCTTGCCTTTTGCTTAATATTTAAGAAAGTCTTGATTAAAAAACAGACTCATGTATTTATGTTTGAATATAGGAACATGTGTGTCGAATGAATTACAATACAATAGATTAATGTTGTGATTCTCAAGATGTTAATTCAGACCTATAGTGTTTATCTTTTAGTATGGCTCAACAAACAGACATTGCCTTCCTATTGTGTCTAATATTTCACATGTTTTTGATGATAAATCTGTTTGTTTATTGAGGATTGGTCTTGTGAGAGGCACCATTTTACTTCTGTATGAAACAAGCCAAACTAGCTGCGGGCGAAGACACACAGGAACCACATAGTGCGTCCATGAGTGCGCCTGTGACATTTCTACGCACATTTGTGTCTGAGATTTGTACTGAGTGTGCATGTGAGTAAACATGCCTCTGGCATAGAAAAAAAGATTGCAGAAACACTCAGTTAACATCTGGAAGAAAGATGGACCGACAAAACGTTTTCACTGCGAGGGGGCAAATGTGTTTCTATTCATTTGTATGTGCATGCATTTTGTGTATGTACATGTGTGCGTCCTGTTGTCTGCCATGTGTTGTTGTTTTTTGCCATGCATCTGAATGTTTATTACATTGAAGAGCAGTTTGCATCGTCCTATTCTGAGTCATTTGTGTGTTACGGATTACCTCTTGAACACATCTAACCTTCATGGTTCAACTTGAGGGGGAGTTCATGCGTAAGAAGACGCGTAGATGTGGGTTACGGTCTCGGACTGACCCCCACATGTAAACGGAAAAGATTTTGCAATGGCCTATTTGTGAGGAGCAAAACGAGTTGCAACGGTTGCTCTGTCTGTATGTGCACAGTGTTGATTGTATGCAACATTGGGAAAAGCTTCAGAGGGTGAGATAGAACCATAAAAGTGTTCAGAAGGTAAATAAATAAGGTTAGTCGTCGAGATCCATGACATATAGAGACAATAAATCACAGTGAAGTTCATCTCCACACTGCTCTGTGCACATGACATTACGTTCACATCACGATTACATTCAATTAACATCAACTAAATATTTTCATTCCTCTCTTCGGACTCATTGTCCTCCCATTTCCTCAGTACTTATTGGCAAGACGAAACATTGACGATTAAAAATGTAAGCCCCTTTATTTAATAATTTATCAGTGAGTGGCATATGTTAAATATGTCTCGAAAGCATACATTAGATTTGTTTTGTATACAAATCAGCTGCAGGCATCCACCCTTAGGGGGGGATTGTAGCCTGGGAGATTTGGCTTACTGGTAGTTGTATTATTTAGATGTGCATAGATTTCTATCCTTATTCCTGCTGTTGCTTTTGTCAACTGAGCCTGATTGTACCGCACATTATTCAACTGGCAAAAGGAAGAAAGAGTTTATTATGAGACACACACACATGTAGTAAACCCCTTTTTCCCGTTATTGAAGAAATGTGTTTGGTTATTGAACATTTTGTTCAACATAAAATATATTTAAAACTTTGGCTGAACAGTACTTTATTACTTTAGAAGTAATCTTTGCAAAACATATTGTATTTCTATATTTTGGATTGTCTTCTTCATGTTATATCATACTAATTTACTTTGTCGACATGTACTTTGCATGTAAAGTGAGTTTCGGGGTCACATGTTTGAAATTAGTAATGTGTTAATTATTGTAATATTTATGTTTGCATAAATTAGTGGCCACATTCATGGTGAGATCGGGCCGCAGGTGATGAGTTGAATGTCAGAGGTCAGAGAGCTCGTTGAAGTCTACATAAAGTACTTCTGTCTTGGCCTTTCTTCTTTTCTTTTTCTTTCTCTTTGTTTTGTCATCTGTTCCCAGATCTTTCGGAGGAGAAGACAGGGAAATGACTTTAAACACTATGATTACAGTAACGTTTTTTAATAGGATATGTATTATTGGATTATACGTTGTATTTACTTTGCTTGCTCCACTTTCAGGACACAAGATAAATCAAATGAAGCATAACAAAGAAAGACTAAGGTTTAATCAGTTAGTTTATTTATTTTTTAAATTTTAGGTTGCGTTGACAAACACAACCACAAGACACTTTATACTTCAGATACACTGTATACACTTTCATATGTATTTAAATTCTTAAAAGTAATATGCCCTTATTTGTATTGTATTGTATATTTACCCTAATGAGGATAAGCGGTATTGATAATGGATGGATGGATGGATGGATGGATGGATGGATGTATATTTGTAACCTGCTGCTTCACAAAAGGAGGTTATATCTTATTTTATCTACAGACCTTTGTATATTATCTCCGTCCACATATTTCCAATGTTATGAGCTTTGGCAAAACAGTTTATTGCGATGAGATATTACAGACCTGATCAACACATTTTGTGATGAGCAACAAAGTGTTGAGTATTTTGAGTGAAAGTGAAGGCGAAGAGGAGGGAAAGTGACAGAAACAAGAGTTGTGGGGGAGGGAGAGAGGAGAGGAAGGGGAAGAAGAGAGGGGAGGGGGGGAGCGAGAGGGGAGGGGGGGAGCCTCTCACGCTAACACAGATCATGATCATCATGTTGGCAGGATCTGAAAGATTAGACACATCAATAGTTTATGAATCTCCACAGAGTTGCGCTCAATTCCCTCTTCTATAAATTACTAAATAAGGGCATTTACATCACAGCAGCGCTGCAAACTTTTTCCTTTTCTCTACTGTTTCCTTTCATCTTTTTCTAGTTGAAACTTGGACACGGTCCATTTGACCCTCATGAACCGACTAATAAGAGAGGAACAGAGGGAAACATACTGCAACGGATGTATTCATTACTGTTGTGATTCAGTAAAGAAGATAGAGAGAGAAGAAGAGAGGAAGAGAGGGAGGAAGAATAAAAGGAAAAGAAGACGTGGTAAAGACGCAAGCACCTAAAAGACTGACATAATTAATTGATGTGGCCCGCCGATAACCATGAATTATGCAACTTTTATATTCAAGAAAATTACAAACACAACCCATTGGGAGAGAATGGAGAGGAGTCATTATCTGCAGACTTGAACCTTTGTAAAATGCACCAACGTTTTAATAATTAATACACATAAACAAATAACACATGAATAAAGAACACTTAAAAAGCCACCCAAGACATAGGAGTTTTGCAAACTTCCTCTGTAACTTTCCTCATGTGGCGAGAGGAAGACGGCAGCGGGAGGAAGCAGTGAGTCGAATTAGGAGAGAAGAGATGGAAGTTAATAGGAAAAGACAGATTCCTCAGCCAAATTAATCAATTCAGTTCAGATTATATTTTCTAATTCAGATTGCTCAGCTTGTTTACAATGAAACCAGCTCTTACATGTTAAAATTAAGGATGTGTGTGTGTGAAAAAAGGCCAATGTGCACATTTGAGAAGCTGGAGCTGCTGACTGTTTGACTGAAATCAACATAAAGAATGACAAAAAAATCATAAACACAAACAAAAACGGCTGATTATTAAGTACAAGTTGAAATAAAATACAGTCCAAACACACACACACACACACACACACACACACACAGTCACATTCTGTATATCCATGAGAGACGGACAGTGAATATGTCAGACTGGGTTAGGATGGTGTGGCTGAAGAGAGGGGAGGACAGGACACCCTACAGTGACCACATAGTGATGCCCTACGGGTGCTCTGACTGGAAATGAGCAAGAACGGCAACACTCACACACACACATGTAAACACTCACACACACACACACACCACTATACACACAGACACATACACACGTGTGTAGGCCATAGTCACCTTCAACATAGTGCAGCATATGTTTCACTCTGAAAGTATGAGTCAGAAAAGCTCATACCGTCGCCGTTCAAATACAGATACAATCTAAAGTAAATATAGAGGTGTATTTACTGTTGGAATATGAACTTGTGTGTCCTCTTTTTTCAATTTGAGCATTATTTAGACTCCAGCATATTAGAGTAATATGACACAGCATTGTGTTTGTAAATGGACGAGCCGTATGACACCAGAGGCCCCAGAGGCTAATTTTTCTCTATGTATTTACAGACAGGATCATATAAAACTGCAGAAGGATAAACTTAGCAGAAAGGTCCACATCAGTATAGAAATTGTTCAAGTCCTAAAAAGCTTCGAGAAGGTTTGGGCAATTTGGACAACGACTGGACTGTTTCCCGGAAAACACTTCTGTCCACGCTTAAATCTCCCTGTTGCTCGTTGTCCACACCAATATTAACTCCCAAGAGCTGATAAAGAGCAGGCGATATTCACTTCATCACAACATTTAAACCAGCAGTTCAAACCCAACGGAGGCGATCGCTGGCACCTCACAGACATCCGTCTGGTTGAGCTCAGTTTCAAGCGGTTTCACGTCGATCAGATGCAGAAATTAAGCTTTTTAGGAAATAATTAAAGAGGCCTGGACCTAGCTGCTCACACCAGACCTCTCACACTGTTATCTATCGTGCTATTACCGCTTGGAACTTACTACCTCCTCGTTTAACTCACATAAGTAATAATTTGTCATTCAAAAAACAATTAACGGCGCACCTAAGAACATTCACCACTTGACGTATTCTATTGCTTTCTAGTCATCTGATTTTTCTTTTTCTTTGTATGAATTAAGTTGAATTGCATAACATATATCCTATCCTTCGACTGTGCTGTGCATCTGACTGCACTATTTTTTACTTTGTTGTACTATTTTTAACTGTTTGTTTCACGATATGTTTTTTATGTTTTTGTATGTATTGTATTTTGTCCTTTCTGAGGACCCCAGGAAGATTAGCGGTCGCTAAGGCATCAGCTAATGGGGATCCAATAAATAAACAAATAAACAATTAAACACCTCCTCTCTTCCTGTGTGTTTTTGTTTCTAAGAATGACAGTGTTTGCTCAGATATTAGTAGGTTTAATGTTGTGCTCCCAAAATGTTGGTAGGGATATGTTCCTCGTCCCCGACCCTGTATACATCCTTGACATCTCAACGCAACGACCTGAACATTCTGTGTTGAAGCCCAGACTTCACTGCCTTCATTGGGGCATCTGGCTTTTTAAAGACATGGTCTCAGTTTATATTAAGTGTTAGCATTGTGCCGTTGACACCGCACACAGATACACCTACTGCATGTTGCTGGGGAATCTACTTGCATTCATCGTATTTGCTTCCAACTAAAATGCACACCGTGAGAAGGTGTATTTATTTGTCTCCCTCTCCATCCTCGCTCCCCTGCTCCCCCTCACCAGAAGCCAGCCAGGGTTCAGTCAGCAGGCCGAGCAGGAGCAGCGTCTCCAGCGCTGGTCTCTGTGGAGAGCAGAGGTTGTGTGCTTCCTAATTGCTGTGAGCCATAGAGACCTGGGGAGCCAATCAAAATGGCCAATCTCTAAAGACAAGCCAAAACTAATTTGTTAGCAATATACCATCCTACACTACGCTCCCTCCCTCTCCCTCCCTCTCTCTCTCTCTCTCTCAGTCCCCTGATGGCAGCGAAGGGTTCATTTCTGTGTCACATTGGTCATGACCTCTTCCTCTCTTTCTCTCGCTTCCTCCGTTGCTTCACCGAGAGTTCATCTCCAATGCCTCTCTGGTCATGACCCGGCTCTAACGACACCACGGCATGAGGAGAGCGATGAGGAGGAGGCTGGCAGAGTAAGAAATCCTCTCTGTTCATCAAATGATGTGTGTTTCTGTTTCTTCACTATCCTGTTCCAGAAGTGTGTGTTTATCTCTATGTGCGTGTGTATTTGAGTGTGTGTGTGTGTGTGTGTGTGTGTGTGTGTGTGTGTGTGTGTGTGTGTGTGTGTGTGTGTGTGTGAGAGGGACACACCTCAGGGAGCGTGAGAGCGGAGCAGCTGTGGTCAAAGAGAGAACACACACGTTAGCTTTAGGTTTCATCCATGGCTTGTTCAGCAGGGAATCTGGCAGCCTGCTGAGAGACGGAGAGTGTGTGTGTGTGTGCGCGTGTGTGTGTATGTGTAAGTATGTGTGTGTGTGTGTTTATGTGTCCTGTCCTGTTATACACTTCATACCTTTTACTTTGACACTATCTCCGAGCTCTCTCTTTACTCTTCTCTCTCCGAGGATCCCCGACTTCAAAAGGCCAGTTTGAAAGTATATATTTCATACAGTCAACAAAGCATAGCTGAGAAAAGACATTGAACACAGACACACACACACACACACACACACACACACACACACACACACACACACATGCACGAAGCTTGAGAACACACCTAACTCACTATCTCCGCAGGACACAATGCCTCTAGAGAACAAAAAACAATCGCTCTTTTATATTGCACTGATACTGGCGTTTATGGCTGCCAAAGCACCAAAAGCAGCTTCCTTGAGGCAAAGTGGAGAGGGGAGCGAGAGAAAAAAAGATGTTCTTGTGAACATCACGTGTCGGTGTGTCTATACACTGAACGACGGATAAGAATGAAGGCGCACTCAATTGTTCAATTGAAATTACACGAGCAAGCTGCAGAGCAAACACGTTTCTCTGGCGGCGGCTTTGATCGTTACATTTGATCAGAGTCAGGAAGCCACTCCAACACAGTTGCAGGTCTAAATGATGCAACCTCAAAGCAACTGTGCTCCAAACTGCTTGTAAGGAGGTCACACACAGACAGCAACTAACAAAGGTGATATGTGGCTCAGCAACTCTCCTCATTACTGTGTCTGAGAGTGCTTCTCCACCCGTACGCACAGGAGTGGACTGGCCATCGGGGATAGTTTAATACGAAACACCACCAAAATATTAACAAGAATTAATGGCTCAGATTATCGATGAACATTTCGTCATCAATGACGAAAAAAACACACTCCGGTTTCAGATGGTGATGTTATCTAGTTTTTTACATAATAAAACACAAAACATATTGAAAGCATGTTTAATTTAACAAGATCGCCCCAGTTGGTGCCTCTCATATATCAACATTGCATTTGAGTCGCAGCACTTAGGAGCTGATTTTCTGCAAAAGTAATATATATATATATATATATATATATATATATATATATATATATATATATATATATATATATATATATATACCCATCGGTCTTTGAAAAAGGTTGTTTCACTCGCCGATGTCCTGAAAGTGTTTACAGAATCTTTAAAAACACCTCAAACCATCAGGATGGAAAAACTGTGTTTCACAAAAATAGCAGTGTTAAATATTAAAAACATTTTATTGCAAAAATGGAGGCCCTAACAACACCATTTAAAACAATTTAAATCAGTATTTTCCAGCAGCTAATGTAAAACAGAATACAATAATTTAAATAAAGGATTAAGTTAGTTTTTATCAGTTGAGCGTTTACAATTCAAACATCCATCATCACGTCATGTTGTCTTCAAGTATTTATCTTTCTTTGCCTCAATGCACTCCGTCCATCCTCTAGACTTTATCGATGGTCCTATATTTGCACATTGTGACATCGACTGCTGATGCATTGCTTGAATGCTGGTTGTTCTTGGCAATGCTACATTATTTCCAAATAATTGGTTTTATTTGCGGCATTCATGCATTTTAGATTTTTGTTTAATCAGATTTCAAAGTTTACGGTTTAAATGCAGGAAAAGCTATCAAAGTAGGAAGTAGATAATGTTCCTGCGTTTAGAGTGCCTGATTTGACAAGGATAGAGTAATGAGAAAAAGTAAGATGAAGCATCTTTTAAAGGATCAGTTGAAATTGCCAATCTATTTTAATCTATCATCACCTTGGGAGAGTAATGTTCCGTTTTTGTGTGGACTAATTGGATTTCACAATGTATATAGAAAAAAGCCTAATTATAAATTCTTGACATGGGGACGTACAATCTGATCACATGCTAAAGAGCACCTTCTTTAACGCAGGTAACATTCTTTTACTCCTCGGCATGCTCCGTTTTCCCCCTTTCCTCTCGTCTCATGACGCCTCCCATATCTCTGTAACGTTTTAAAACATGGGACATTCATTTACCGTCTTGTCCTGTTCAACTGACCTCAGTCTAAGGCTAAGACCGCTTCTACCTCTGGTCTTTATCACTTGTTCTCCTCTTCCTGACCCCTGAGGGAGACGCTCCTTTGTCAGAACTCTCAGCAGTCAAGGATCCCCACAGAGGTCACCAGAGGTCGAGACGGACATCGTTGACCTTACGTCAGGTCAGCTCCTGTGGTGATCGCCAGAGGGGAGACAACAAGTGGGGTTTTACACACATGCTCAAGTATCCCGACTAAAGAGTTTAACTGGATTGATGAATTACAGCACGGGCACGTCATGTACGCTCTTCAAATGTGGAATACGTATCATTCCTGTTACGCATAATCTGTTACACTTTAAAAGTAAGTAATTATTATTTTTTCAATCCATACAGCTGTGTTTTTCACATTAATAAAAAAAAAGACTTGGTTAGGTTTAGAGAAGTATCTCTGTTTGGATTGTGTACACAAGAAGGGTTGATCGTATCTAATGAAAGAGAGAAGAAATACTTTGGGTACAATTCATTTACTATAGGGTAATAATCACGTGCTCCATATAA
This sequence comes from Liparis tanakae, assembly GCA_036178185.1. Classification (NCBI taxonomy): domain Eukaryota; kingdom Metazoa; phylum Chordata; class Actinopteri; order Perciformes; family Liparidae; genus Liparis; species Liparis tanakae. Next base: position 21,282,581 of record CM070094.1, read on the forward strand.
ACACGACTAACTTATTGAGTATACGTGCGCTGCCTCTCCAGCAAGAACTTTGGTTGCCAATAAAAAAAACGTTTTATCTGCAAAGTAAACATTAGAGCCACCCATCCGAATGAATACCTAACTCCTAAATTACCATAAGAATAGCTCAGCTGAGTACATTCTTAATGCTTAAACTAACAGTGCCAAACACACACACACACATACGCACGCGCGCACGCACACACACACACACACAGGCGTGCACACACTCATACTTGTACACCAGCCACGCTAATGAGAAGTTTTGCTGTTTGAAATTGCTGCCCCGTTCGGGGCGGGGGTGGCAGCGTCGCCGTAACGATGAGCAGGAGGAATGTCGAGAAGCAGACAGTAATGTTGTTCAGCGTCCATCCAACGCTCCCACCACCTTTAACCCCCAAAATGTGTCACTCCGAGTGCAAGATGCTCCCAACGCCTCCTCGATCAGCAAAAGCCAAACTAGAGAAAACGTCCCCCCGCGTCGTGTTTTCTCCATCACTCCTCTGTGTTTTGTACTCTCACCTTTTTTTAACAGAAACGCTCCCAATGCTCCGTCTGACAGAACTCTGGGACTGCTCATCTCTGTTACTCTGCAAACTTCTTTCCAATGTCGGCCACTCCCTTTTAGGTCTGGGACCTCCAAACCCCCAAGACACCCAATGCTAGACCCCCTTTGTCTACCTTACAGCCCCCCCCCCCTCTTAAAACCCCACAGGACCAGGGTCCCGGGATGACCAGAACTGATGCAGGGTGCAGAAAGCAGGCCGTTGGTTCCCAGGACCGCCGCGCACTTGTCATGTAAATGAAGAAGTCACAATCAATTAGAGTAATTGCGGCGCATCGCCCTGTCTTCGCCACGGCTACTGAGCTTAGGAGGGGCATGGGAGAGGGAGAGGGGGGAGGGGGAGGGAGGGGGGATGCAGAGAATCGAAATGTGGGAAGGATGAGGAAAACAGTGAGGAAGACATGGAGCGAGGATAGTGAAGAGGGGGGGGGGGGGGGGGGGGACAAATGAGGGGGTAATATAGTCGGATCTGTTCCACTACCGCCTACTTCCACTGCAAGGTTTACATGTAGAGTGAGATCACAAAATATGATTCATTGTTAGTTTGAACGTGATACGCAGCAGTCAGCAACACTGGTAGTGATTATTCAAAATATTTGACTGCTCTAAGACTTTTAGAGCTTTATTTTTTATAAGATTATTTTTATAATTATTATTTTGTACTTTTATAACGGTGTATTCTTCCTGATAATGTTGCAAAAACAAGTACAGAAAATACAGAGCCGTTATGTTGCATACACATTAGAAAGAAAGTAATAGTGAGTAAGTAAGAACAGTATGTTTCTGCACAAGCACATGCAAGTGTGTGTGTGTTGTGTGTGCATGCGCGTGCGTGCGTGCGTGTGTGTGTGTGTGAGGGAGGGAGGATGAGTGGGTGTATCACAGCAGGTGGTAGAGGCTAATGGAACCCCCTCTGGCCTATCAAGAGTAGGGGGTGATGGTGAGAGAGAGACAGGGAGAGAGAGAGACAGAGAGACAGAGAGAGAGACACACAGAGAGAGAGAGAGAGAGAGAGAGAGAGAAGTCTGTGGTATCTTTGCAAACAGAGCAGCTGCAGAACCAGAAAAGTAGAGAGGAACTGTTTGCAAAGACAATATGAAGGAGAGAAAACTTTGGTTAGTTTTCTAAAACTAATCAAACTCACCTCAGGCATCAACGTGAAGGAGAGAAATAGGTTCATTAGAGGGAAGAAGAGACGAAAGGAAAGAGAAACAGCCTTGTGCCCGAGGCTTCACCTGTGTGGTCCGTCAGCGTGTAATGCTATGTCCATCTATTCATTCATTCATTTATTCCATCCATCTTTCCATTCATCCATCCCATCCATCCATCCAGCTAGCCAGACATTCATCCATCCATCTACACTTACATCCACTTATCTCATGAATCCATTCATTTATTCCTTCCATCCACCCCGTTATCCAATGATCCATCCATCACTTCATGTATCCCATCCATCCAGCCAACGATTTATTCCATCCATCCTTCTTTACACCCATACTTCTATCCACCCATCCATTCATCCCTCTATTTATTTAATCCATCCAACTTAAACAAACATAGCATTGGTATTCACGATGGGGAGTGAGTGAGTGAGTGTGTGTGTGTGTGTGTGTGTGTTAACCATGCAAGTGTATTTCTGAATAAAAGTCACTTGTAATGTTGTAATAGGATCCCCAGAGGTCTAGACAGCTTCGCTATGAGAAGACTACTTTTAGATCCCCCCCACACACACACACACACATACACACACACACTCATACACACACACACACACACACACCTCTGAGGGGAACCTACACTTCCCTTAAAGACACACTTACCGTGAGACTTACACCAGACACATTAAACAAAGCAGGGGAGCCGAGCGTTGGTGGATACAGACTGCCGACTGAAACTAAAAACAATAACATGGATCCTACAGATTTCCTGACTGGGTATTTGTTTTGGTATCAGTTTTCTAAAAATAGAGTTTAAACTAAATCAGAAAGAAGTCGTTAGATAGATAATATGTGTAACTTTAAAAGAGAGCAAGAGCACTGAGTGCAAAGCAAAGGATGTAGTCGCTGATTCCACATTCTGTATCTCACTGAACACCCAATGTAACGATACTATAATAGAGGTTTAACACACTTCATTATATTATTCCTCAATTGGTTCCTGAAGAATGCTGTTTTGTCTGAAGACGAAGTGAATAAGAAACACTTCATTGACAAATGTGTGACCTGAATGAGTCTGATGGGGTGCAAATAAGATCATTTTAGGTTTAGGGATCTATTGTGTCGTACCAGAATACATTGTGGGAGTTGTAGTTAACTCCTCCCCTTTTAACTGTCTGGAAACAGGATTGTACCTTTTTGTATGTGTAAAACCACACACACATACACACACACACATACACACACAAACACACACACACACATGCCATGTTTGGTATTTCTCAACCCATAAATGTGTTATGCTCTATGAATATTGCCACCCAGCACTTCCTAGCCTTGGCTCTATATATATATATATATATATATATATATATATATATATATGTGTGTGTGTGTGTGTGTGTGTGTGTGTGTGTGTGTGTGTGTGCCAGGGGCCTCTCCCAAGGAGAAGTGAAGATTCAATATGTCTGCCTCCATTTAAGCTCTGAAACATTCATTGCAGCCAGAACAGACCGGGACATCAACACACACACATACACACACACACACACACACACACACACACACACACACACAGACACACACAGGCACACACAGACACACACAGACACACTCACACAAAAATACACGCACACCCACACACACACACAAATGCGTGCGCACACACGCATACCTTTGAGCTACATCTGGTGGGAAGCCAATCTCATTTTGTATCTGAATTTTAGAAATCTTACCTAACGCATTTATTTTGTATCGTTTTGTGAACTTATTAATCTGAAACGCGTCTTGCTGATGCTGCGCTTCGAACCTCCACTCAGGACACGACAGCGTCTTCTGTTGTGCGTCACATTGACCCAGCAAGCTGCAGCAATAACTGGAGTGTATAAGTTTCTCCTCTTATGAATTATGAATATAGTTAGCTCTTTTGTTCATGAATTATTACTGATCTGCCTCCCTAGGATAATAGCGGAAACAAATGTATTTACACTAACCAATCGCATTATTGCCTTTTTTATTTTCATACATATTTGTTTTATTGAGAGCAAGTTGTTTGGGGTTACTCACGAAACAAACAACTAATTTTGGAAACATGCTTTTCATTAGGAGGAAACAAATGTTTATTTTACCAGCACTTTGTGAGGAGTCATGAATAAATACGGTGTTTGTCTCTGAGGTAAATAAAACAACAATGCAGACGCAGAACAGAAGAGACAGAGATGCAACTGAGACGTGGTTTAGTTCTCTGTGGACTTCTGGTCGCGGCTGAGGAAGAGCAGCCCGGAGAAGATCTGTTATATTCTGTAAGAACCACTTCTCCAATATTGAATGTCAGATTCACAGAAGAAAAGGAGGAGACTGTACATTTTCTATAAAAATAGTCTATAATTAAAGAGTGGATTTAGAAATGCATGATTGGGGTTGATGTCTCTGGAAGAGAGAGAAAAAAAGAAGAAGAAAAAATGCAAAGGTTATGAATATGGAATTTGTGTTCCTTTTTATTTAAATATTCATGACATGACGATTAGTATGTCATGACGGCATTATCAGCTTCAGGAGCCAAAAGACGAGAAAACTCTGGCTTGATTGATCTCATCAGGACATCATCAATAATGGATAACTCCAATCATAGTACTGGGAGGGCACACTCGCACACATGCGGGCGTGCACACGCACACCCCGGCACGCACAAACAATTATGACACAATCTGTAATTTAGACCTGCGGTTAAATCAGGCTTAGTTCCAATGCAAACACATCTTCACACCAGGATTCCCTTTCTATGGTTGGTAAGTGAGAAAATATTTATTAAAAAAGTATAATTATCTTAAAATATATTACTGTAATTAAGACATATAGCCTAGATTACTGTAAATTGTTAGACACATGGATAGATTTCAGATAATCTTCTCAAATACTGTATTGTATGTGTCATACTCAACAATCTTCTGGCTTTTTTCTTTTCAACAAACATCCTGTTTATTAACCATCATTAATTGCAAAGGCTTCTACACTCAACAGTCACTTTATTAGATATACCTTTCTAATACCGGGTATGACCCCCCCCTCCCCCCCTTTGCCCTCTGAACAGCCCTGTAAGAGAAATATATGTGTGCATGTTGATGAGGATGGAGAGAAGTTTGAGAGGATGAGACTGGTGGATGGATCTTTCTTGTAAAGTGCTCCATTCGTGCACAGAGGTGTCTTAAGTGTCTAGACAAACCCACATGTAAAGCTCATCCGTGTGCTCTTATGTGAACCTCTTTTCCCCCCTGATGGTCTGAGTTGGTGACTCGCTTCCCCTCCATCCCTCTCTCTCGCTCTGATCCCGAGTACAGTAAGCCCTACTGTACTTAGAAGTCATCAAATTTGAATGAAGCTGCTATTCTTCAAACCCCAGCTAGTTTTTGTTGCATGATGTTGAATGATTAGGTGAAAGATCACAATATAATTTGAGAGACCACATATCTGAAAACTAAACTTGTTCATTTGAAAAGAGAATATTTACTATTATTTTGTATTCTTTTTCCATCTTACAGTATCTCTTACAGTATCTCTTTTCCCTTCTTTTCTCCCCTCCTGCATCAAGTTTCTCCTTCCAGACAGCGCTCTGCAGCCTCGGGGCTGAAGGCCGCGCTTAAGAGTTTTCTTCTACCTTCACTACAGCTTTGCCAGACAGACCACACACACTCATCCTGCTGGATGCAAACATGTAGTAGCGTATATACATAACAGTATATATTTGAACCAAACCCCAAGATAAAGTTACAAAACAGCTGAAACATTAAACACATTTTCTTGTTTTTTTGATTTACTGATATATAGTAAAATCACCTCTCTGGAAAGAGATTGCAAAATAGTTTTCCATCCAGTTGGACAAGAAAGTTTCTTTTCTTGTAAACTTCCACTCTAGCAGTTTTTTTTGTGGAAAGGGTAAATTAGCAGTGATTTTGTAAGTGTCTTTGTGCAAGTAAGTTCCTGTGAGAATATTGTCAGACCTGCTGCTGACAAATATTGTGAAAAAAGTATCCATGTTCACAGTACTGCACACACTGCACTCTGTGATAGGACTGTTCAACTCTGTACATTTGAAAGGATCGTAATGCTGCCCGCATTATAATTGTATTAATTATTTTACGGGAATGTTGATTGTAAATACATATCAATCATATAATACTTTCCTGCCAATGGAAAATTATCCAAACTAATGATACTGTGACATGTTTACTATGAAATATAGACATTGTTTTCCATATAATAACAACTCCACGCATGATTAAAGGAAAAGTCGCACACATTTAGAAATATGTCAATATCCTTCTCGACACATGACAGCTATTGCACCTGTCCATCCTGAAAGTGTCTTCCCTTTATTTTCCCTATGAAGGATTTATTCTATTTTTTGGGAGTTGTTCCTCATCCGATGTGAGGTCAAAGCCCTCTGAGGCAAATCGGTAATTTGTGATATTGGGCTGTATAAAATAAACTGTAAACTAATGTGTAAAGTCAAACTTAATAAGAGCTAGTTCAAAGTTCAGTTCACACAGATACACATAGACTAGTTAAAGCTCATCTTTTACAAATTGTGAATCACAGTTAACATGTTCACTTCCTCTTCTCAGGGTTTTTTCTTTTCCTTTTTAGCTGGTCCAACACTGTGGCGTCTAATTAGTCTATTTTTTTTATTTCAGCCGTCCAGACTAATCTGTGCACAGTGACTTTCTGTCCTTTCTGTCTCCAACCCCAACCGCCCCACAACTGCACACATGTGCACATACACATGTGTGCAGTCGTGTGTATCCTCCGGCTGTTAATTCAGGCTGAATTATTTGATGGTCTGTGAGATGCAGTTGCTTTATTGATATGTGGCTCCGTCTGCTCGGCCCTGCGATGTCACGTGATGCCTCCCAGTGTTGCCAGTTCAGGACCGCTACTAATAACGTATCTCTGATGAGTGTTGTTTTCACTGAACTTGTCCCTGTTTGTGTTTCCAACCGTTGTTTACGATCTGTGATGCTGTGTTTGTGCGTGCTATTCTGCCACAGTGTTTTTGTTTTTGTTATCGGGCGCGATTGTTTTTTTTGCACACAGCCTCGCTGACTCAGTTGTATGTGTGTCGGTTGGCAGTCTGTTTGTTGTACGTCCATGTGTCACATTGAGTCATCAGTGTGCCTGTCATTACCATGGCAACTGTGCTGTGACATATGCCCGCTTCTTGACTCCTTGACTGACAGAACTGTTGCTGTGGTGAAATCAAAAGGGTGTTGGAACAAATCGCACCTCGTCTTCTTCCTTCCGCTCATCCCTTCCTCTCTTGTTCTGTTTATTTACGACAAGCTTTAGGGGTATTTTCTGCACGAGATAGAACAAGAGACTGTCCTCTTTTATAGACTGGCCAAGCGCAGATGATTCACATGCCACAGTTGATGAAGGGAGAAGTCAACAATCTTCTTTGTTTCCCTTGTTTCAAAAAACTACAGGTGAGTGTGTGTGTGTGTGTGTGTGTGTGTGTGTGTGTGTGTGTGTGTGTGTGTGTGTGTGTGTGTGTGTGTGTATGCGCTCACCGTGATGTGCGTACCTCCTCTCACTGATCCTGAGTTGTGAAGTATCAGACCTCTGTACTTGAACATCACCGGAGCAGTAACCAAACAGAACATCCCAACACTTGCTCACGATTGATTCCACACTGAGTGAATTTCTTATTTTAAAAGCACGTCTGGTGAAGAACAATACAACAAACTTTGTTCTGCTCGTGAGACAACAGAGAGATGAACTCTGGGAAATATAGAGAGGTGGGTGTGTTCTGTTGTAGAATATTTCTGAGGAAAATAAAATGCTTCTCAGGATCGGATTTGAACTCTGAGCCCCGATGTAGTAGGAAGCGGTTACCGTGGAGATGAGAGCATCAAGACATGTAACCGGGCCGAGACGGCTGCTCGGTATCTCTGACTACATTTCAGATGTGTGTCTGTTTCTTCGACCCGTAAACATTAAACATTCACAGGTTGGATGTGAAGTTGAACACAAAGCTTCACTAAAGGTGTAGAAGGCGCTGGCGATCTTTTTATATTAAAAATTAAGTGCGGTCAAAACCGCCTGTGAACAAAAGTGTTCAGTGAAACAGTGTAAATAATATCCTTTGTGGGGGATTTGTGTTTATTTGGGGTTCAACTAAAAATTGCTCAATATTCATCGTGAAATGGAGTTTGCCCAGTTATTAAAAAAATATTATATTTATAGTACAATACTGACTGTCATTACAGTTTGTGCAACTATTTCATTATATACTGAAAATTCTTAAATACTTCAATCTCTAAACACTCTGAAATGCTCTGAAAAATAAGTACAGCAGCAACGTATCGATACAACACTTTCATTACTCAACGAATGACCAAGAGAGAGATTCTTACCAGATTCAAGTCAGAACATAATTAATTCGTAACATTTATAATATTTACAACATACAACATTTGAAATCCAACAATCGGTTATAAAAAAAAAAATAAAAAAAAATAGATGCTGTGAGAGAAACTAATGCAACTCCTAACCAACTGAATGAGAGAGACTGTTGATGTTTCCACCCCAATGTTGGAAGATAGAGGGTAAGGAGAAATAAAAACACAGAAAATATAGTTTATTAAGTAAACATTTCCCGGTTATTCTTGCAGATTTAAAGATGAAAACATAATGGATACATCATGTGTATCCACTTCATTTCAATAGGGGCGTTATTCACTAGCTGCTACATTCACATGAGTAAATGTGGTGGAATGTGTTACTATCTATAATTTACATTTTTGTGTTTGCATCCCATTGTCTTTTTAGATGCACAAACGAGTGCGTCCTTCCTGACACAAAGAGTGTCTCTGCAACTCTCTAATGGGAGAACAAGCTGTGTGAAGAGACAAAATGTCACCAGGCGGTCCCCACTCAGGGCATACTTAGCATTTAAAGCCTCCCCCACCCTGAAATAGGCGTGCTAACATTTAGCGGCGGGGGGAAGAGAGAGAAAGGACGCACAGACGGGCTTCAGCTCGGCAGGCAGGCGGCAGATTCCTCTGGCCCTGTAGTGGAGCCGTGGGGAAGTTTTTAATTCCTCCACCCTTATGGTTCATTTGTCCTCCAGATCCCCCATGTGAAGCTCCACGATGACCACTCATGTGTGCACTGCTGTTGAATTATTAACGAGAGCGATGAGAGAAGAGGGAGGCGATGGGAAGATGGAGAGGATAGGAGGGAGACGGGGAGGTGAGATGAGGAGGAGGAGGAGGGGGAACGAAGTGAGAAGGGAGAAGGGAGCTCTGAGTGCGGCGGCGAGGGGAGAGGTGTGGAGATGAAGTGGAGAGGTGAGAGGTGAGGATGAAGAGGGTCAGAAATATGAGGTGAGAAGAGCGAATGGAGGTGGCCGAGAGATGGAGGAAGGGTGAGAGAAGGCAGAGGGTGGAGACTGGACAGTGAATACTTAACGAGTTGTTACAACACCGTCATGCAAGCAGAAATAAGGACATTTTAAGGAAGTATTAATTGATTTGTCAACACTTATACATTATCCTTTATAGCATCCGTAACTCGTGTAATACAATCAATGGTTTTATATCACTATGACATATGATGATCACACTAATTAACATATACATATAAAAAATCTGAATATTAAAGGCAATAAACAAATAATGTTTCAAATTAAAATAGTATATTTCATGATGATTACAGAGTGATATAGATGTTGACGTATAAAGTAATGATTTTAAAATAGCTTTATATATGCTTAAAAACAAAATATTCAGTGTGCTGCTTGTAAAAAAAAAAGCTAATTTGGGGTTTAAATGTAAGACTACTACAACTTTAAAATAATCGTCCCCACGACGTCCCTCCTCCTGAGTCCACATGTGATCACTTCCATTCACTGGTTGCAAAATCCAAGATGGCTACGGCCGAAAAGCCAAACTCAAGGCTTCACAACTGATGTCCATAAACCAATGGGTTGTGCCACGATGCCTACATCCACTTCTTATATACAGTCTATGCTTCTAGCAGACCTGTTAGACATGTCCCCGAACTCGACATCCTACATTTCCCCAAATGCCATATATATACAGTATATATTTTTTATAATTTTTTATTTTGCATTTTCCACAAACAGATTATTCCTTGACATCGAAGGAAGATATTTTTTTGATAAACATATATATATATATATATATACATATACACACATACACATATATATATATACACCCATACCCATATATACATAAATACATATACACATATACGCATACATACATACACACGTACATACATACATATACACATACACATACACGCATACACACATACATACATCTACAACTAAATAGAATCAGCATACATCCAAATCCATCCATATCCACATACACACCCGCCAAACGTTCCCACCCATCCCAACCCACATGTTTATACTCGTACATCTACCCTCCAAATGCCATATTTTAAACGCGTTCTTCAAACTCTAGCCAAAATCAAGATAACTCTGGTTACATCGTCAAGTGTCTTTCCTCAGACTTTAGAAAGCCACCTCCATATTGCAGTACAGTGGTGGCATAGACGGCTGAAAAGTGATACCCTCCTCCTTAGTGAGCGAGTGGCTTTCACTGTCTCTATTGTCACCGAGGGGGAACGGCCGGACGCGTCATACACACACACACACACACACACACACACACACACACACACACACACACACACACACACACACACACACACACACACACACTGCTGGTCTGCACCTGGGATGAGGACGGGGCGAGAGTGACGCAACACCCCCACCGGTGTCTGCGACATCATTACATAGTGACAGTTACTTGAGTATGTAAAGAAAACATACACACACACACACACACACACACACACACACACACACACACACACACACACACACAGAGCTACAATGTCACTTGTAATATAAAGCCGTGGTGTTTGAGAATGCCATAAAATGGCACAGTATATTTTATACATCTATGCATAAAGAAAAATGCCCGAAACAAAAACATGCAAGCACACACACACACACACACACACATACACACACACACACACTCACACAATACATGCACAGCGTCTGGGCGGTACAGTAAGCCCTGGCGGATTTGTCAAAAGGCCCGGATTATTCATTAATAAAGAAAGGATGAAAACGAGGAGGGGGAGGCAGAAGGGTGTGTGTGTGTGTGTGTGTGTGTGTGTGTGTGTGTGTGTGTGTGTAGTGAGGAGGGCAAGGAGAGTTGGAGAGAAAGAGAAGGGGAAGAGAGAGAGAGGGAGGTGGGGTTGGGGGTACACAGTATTAGACAGTAATTAAATAATCATCTGTGTTGCTCTCGTTTACTCCCTCCCCTTTTCCTCCTCCGCCTTCTCCTACAGCCCTAGCGGCCACAACACCTGTCACGACTCATCACCCTCACACATACACACACTCACAAACACATATCCCCCCACCCCCCCACCCCAAACACACACACACACACACACACACACACACGTAAGAGAGGCTACAGACGAAACCACATCAAAGCCGTACACACGTTATAGGCACACGTGGAGTCGTATAAAATATATGCAGTCATACATAACGCACAGATACACACACATGCTTGTGCACACAGACATGCTGATAACGCACACAGAGTAGAGGGTAGGAGTGTGAGAGAGGCAGGGGGGTACAGGGGGGTGTAGGATGTGTTTTGGGAGGCAGTGGCTTTCAAATTAATTTCCACCATCCAGGAGTCTTCTATAATTATCCTCTCACCCTCATTCATATAGGTCCACTTATCATTCACCTAATGTCAGGTAGCTGCTGTCCAGCTCAGGTAAATACAAGATGACATGAGCTTGTGACAGACAACATCTTTTATTATAAAAACAGTCTGAGACTGACCTGATTATTGGTATCAAGAGAACCTTCCAAATGATGGCAGGGATCGTCCAGGTGTTGTTTCAGGACCGCCTAATGACAAGGACTTGGGTCCCATTTTTTGTATTTTGGCTATGATTTTTATTAGTTGGATTAAAGTATTTGTTGAAATCTGAGAATATGGTATCAGCGTTACTGTAACAGTTCAGCTCCACACCTTCCTTTTGTATTAATTGTTTTCATCCTGTCTCAGATCCTGCTTCCCATCTCGTCAGTCCATTTCCCTTCACCTGCCTCTGGTCACCTCGTTAGTCCCTCATTACCTTCACCTGGTCCTCAAGCCCTTCTCACCTGCAGCCCATCCCCTCGTTAGTCCCTCACTATTTAGCTCCCTCACTTCCTCTTGTCCTCTTCCAGATTGTTTTGTGTTCTTCTTGAAGCCCTCCATCGTTACCAAGAGTGTTTATCTCTTCCCGTCTGTTTTGTTCCTGCCGGAACTTTTAGTAAGGTGAATTATTTTCCAGTTCTGTCTCCTGAGTCGTGCATTTGGGTCCACCCTAATACTCCCATGACAGTTACAATGAAGTCTGATGGGTTTTTAAAAAGTCCTGGGTTGAGCCAAAATCATTCTCCAAACTCTCATCATAGTTTACAAACCGATCTTCTGGTAATGCTGGTTGTTTGACCTACTCCTGTTAGAAAGTATGAACAAAAAGCCCAAGTTGTAATAAGGCAGATGTGTCTTTTGAAACGTATGCAGCATTGCATACGTATACAAACAAACAAAAACACATTTAAGATCTCCTGAAAACTTAAGCATAACCGCAACCAGCCTAATTGACTTGTTACTGACAAAATAAACAAAGCAAAGCAGTTAAACTAATGTTATATATGGCCCTAAAATGACACCCTACAGAAAAAGAAAAAAAAGAACGCTATTAAACTCTTAATAAGTTCAATTAAATGCATAACATCCAAATTAAGAATACTGTAACCTCATCGTCTATATATAAATCACAGGCATACTGTACATGCATGACCACACATGCATATGCAGAGAGGAAAACACACACATGAACATACACACTGACCGTTTCCAACACACACAGAATGAGCACGCACTTTAAACAAACCCCAACCTGACAGAGAAGTACACTACAGTCAGCCATAGGGACTGTTGGGCAGGCCGACAGGATTCAGCTCTGAGAAGGTCACACACACACACACACACACAGTAGAATAAACATTCAATAGTGTTACCGTAGATTCATTATTTCATTCATTGATTCATATTCCTGCAGGGCCTCCCAGTGAAATCTGGCATACAGGCCAGTGCGGCTGCATCCTATGGCCTCTGTTAATGACGATCTGAAAATTGTGGCTCTTTCCAGCAGGAGGTAAACAGGATTTTGATTAACATCTGCTGGGAATTACTCATTGATTTTGTCCCCTGTTTTCATGGTGATTACAGTGTTGCTGGAAACAATCAATCTGTCCTCCGCTGACGTTAAGAGTCACAGATTTGTGGCCCTCGTGTCCCTCATGTGAAGCCGGAGAGCGGCAAAGCCATGGATCTGGGGGAGATACATGATTACAAGGGTACAAGTTGTTCTGAGGAAATTAATTCTCTCCATTTTTGGTGAGTTGTTTTCTGGTCATTACTTGTGAATTATAGGGTTTTTCTGCATGTTTTAACTGCTTAACTACAAATACTACGCCATGTGCGTAAATAAGTTTGAAAGCTATTGGTTAAACACAACTAATGTAATCTTGTTTGAGTTGTTTAATCCATCCCAATAATCATCAAGTCTGCATTGTTGTTTCCTCCAAATTGCCGTATATTGATGCGATTTACAATACCTCTGTATGTATTTGACATTGCTTAATTACTTTAAAACAATAACGCTTCCTTAAAGCTATTTAATAACTTGCTCATGCATACATAATGTTCATTAAAATTGAGTCTGCTATTGGATTTTTCTTCGTTACTGTCACGTTTCAAATGTGAACGGAAACCAAAGCAGTGCTTTCAGCTAAATGCTAACCTCAGCATGCTAACTTAATGTTTACCAAGTTGAATGCGTACAATGTTCAACATGCTGCCATTTGCTAATTAGCATTAAGCAGAAATGAGTTTAGCAGATATTTGGTCATAAACCAAAGTATTAAGATCTGATGAAGCTGCTGTATGAAAGGCATGAGCGTATCGATCCGTATGACCAGGAATGGCCGCAGAGGATGACATATTTAAGTGGACAAGACCGTGCCGTCTTGAATGAATGTAAACTCCTGGAAGTTTATCTGCAGAAAACAAACAAGCTAGAAACACAAGAGCTACAATATGCGTAGGAAAGCCAGGATGTGATTATTGGAAAGAACGAGATTTTCCAACTATGTAATATAATGAAAAGGAAATATTCATATTAGGCAAAAACAAACTATTGAAAAGCTGCTCATTAAACCTCATAAATAAATGCAAATCATCTTAATTAGTTCAAGGACCTTGGGTGTCTCTGAGCTTCTTCTGCTCCTCTCTTTTCTCTGGCATGTTTTTTTCCTTGTTGTTTGTTTTCTTGCTGTTATTGTTGTTGTTTTTGAAATCCTATTCCATTCCCCCCTCTGTCTCCTCCTCTCCATCGTTGCCATTTGTCTCTCTTCCCTCTCCGCTCCTCTGGTCCAGTCGTTCTCGTATCTCGGGGTTCTTCCATCGCTGCGTCGCTGACCCTGACTCTCTGCGGGTGCCGATCCAGAGGAGGGTCACCGTGACGTCTGGGCGGGGGAAGATCTGGTGACTGATCTGACGTGAGGTTCTGGGACAGGGATGTCTATACGCACAGATTGTAAAGCACTCTGAGACTAATTTGTAATTTGTGAAAATGGGCTACACAGAGAAACTGAATTGAATTGATGACCTGGGCATTTCTGTCGTATAGGAGCCAAGCGCTCTCAGTAAAGTCAGGAGTGTTCAAGAAAAAATCAAAATCAGTCACAGTGTGATTTGGGAATGCGACGGACTTTGTGTGCTGCATCGAGTATAGCGTCAAAAGAACACAAACAATTAACTACATATGGATACATGTTTTAAACAAAACTCGGAGAAAACATGATGAACCGTTTCATGTTTTCATGTTTTTTTTTTTTTTTTTTTTTTCCTGTATATTTAGTATTAGTATTTCGTTTTTAGTATTTTGTTTTGTGTTTTATATTGATTTTTTTAATATTTAGTTTTATATTGATTTTTTCGGATTTAGTTTTGTGTTTTATATTTATTTTTTATATTATTTATTTATTTATATTTTCATTGATGCTGTGATTTTTGAAATGTCCCCACTGTGGGACGAATAAAGGAAAATCATATCATATCATATCATGTGTTTGTAATGATTGTAAAATGCTTTTGATAACTAATAAAAGTCCAGAAACGTGTTATTGTCTCAGTCCAGCTGTCTGTAGACGTTTGGTTGTCTCCAGTTGTGTTGAGAGGTGTTGAGAGTAACGGAGAACAGCGGACCTGTCGGCTCCATCGAGGACGACGTAAGACGGTGACACATGCTGCGTGAGGGAGATGAAGATGGGATGCCTGTGTTGTCACTTGGTCTACCTGCTGTTATTAGTTTGAGGACCCCTAATTGGTCTCTGGTCTATTTGTGATATCTTTATGGACTTCTAATGGGGCCCTTTGCTTAGAGAGGAGGATGTGAGGAACAGATAATTGGTCCTGAGATGCAACACAGGCTCAGGCCTGCTGCTATGCTCGATTTACAATTTACCAGGAGATCTCACACCTATTGCCTTTAACAAGGTGTTGTAAATCACAGCGTTCTTCGCTCTGCAGGGAGAACACTGCTCATAGGAATAGATGCAAAATACAGTTGACTTGTTGTTTTCATTCATTGTTAAATGACAATGTGTTACCAGCTCACCGTGCCGTTCATCTTGTTGGAGTTGGAAACACATTAGTCTCTAGTGCCGCTACGAATGGATTCCTCAAGTCGTGAGCGCAGGACTTTCATACCTGAGATGAACAAGTGAACAGCACCACAGTGTGAAAGGAAATAGCTTAGTATCCCTCGGATTTACATACATGTTCGACCGTTATGCGCCACATGATTTATGGGCGTATCAATATTCGTAGCCAATTCAGAAAGTAGAGGTGAAAATGAAAATGACTTTGTTGATTCGTATAATTTTGTTCAGTTCAGTTTAGAAAATGTAGTTGCTGATAATGTAGTTTGTTACTTTTATCCAAGCTACGCAATTACATCACTATCCAACTGCACTTCAATACGTATCTGATAGGTTTATCCCCTTTCTTGACAGTGATTCACAGATGTATACATACATGAACTGGAAACCTCGAGCAGAGACCGGTTGGCTAATACGGAGGACTACTTTGGAGTACTTATGACACAGAGTGAGCATGTTAAGAGTAGAAAAAAGGATTGTAATTGGACATAAATCAGTTTTTTGCTGAATAATTGGACCGGGTTGCAATAACAACAGTTTGTACATTTGGAAGGAATCCCAGAGGGAGAGTTCCCCGTATGTGGAATGACAGGCTGGCGATGGGATCTGCGGAAGTCAATGTGTGCAACACACACACATTTCATTTACACTACACACATACACACACTTTGCATTTCGCACACTATGTCTATATTTAATTTAATTTTACACTGCAGTCATTAGTATTATATTTGTGTATACATATATGTTGTATATATATATATATATATAAAATACAAAATAAAATATATATAAAATATATATATATATATATATATATATTTATATTTTACTTTGTATACTGCTCTTTGAATACATTGTATTATATTTGTTTGTGTGTGTGTGTATATATATATATATATATATATATATATATATATATGTTCATTTTATATACATATATTCTTTTTATTTTTTATTTTATATTTTACTTATATACATCTATATCTTTCATCCCTGTTTTTTATATTTTATATTTTATTCTTGTGTGTTAAGTTTATTGGTGCTGCTACTGTGACGACAAATTTCCCCTTGGCGATTAATAAAGTATCTATTTATCTATCTATCTATCTATCTATCTATCTATCTATCTATCTATCTATCTATCTATCTATCTATCTATCTATCTATCATAGTCATAGGGTGTGACCCCTAGTGAAACTTACATTGACCTACATACGGCTAGTGACACACACACACACACACACACACACACACACACACACACACACACACACACTGACAGAACACTGAACAACATACACAAAGTACAGGTGTTACATTTAATCACCTAGCAAAGTGGAGCAGTTGTTGGTCATAGTTCCGCTGCATCAGCTCCATTCGAGCATTTATGATTATTTCAATGTTACAAAACACCCAGCGGAGGTCTAATTAGATTAAATGACCAATAAGTCACACTTATTAAGAGCGCTGCTCAACCACACTCCTCATGGACGGACCCCTTTCCCTCCATTGGCACCAATTGCTTGTGATTTCTCATGTTGTTATTCCCAATACTATAAATTATTCAATATTTGTTTGAATAAATGAACATGAAAAATAATCTCCAATGGCAACAGAAGGCACTAGTTAATTGGAATTAAAGAAAAAAGTTTGAGCCTTCTTTTTAGTTGTTGTTTTGCTTCTTTCTTTTGCACTCTTGCCTTTTATACTTTCTTGCATTGTACCATTGGACTTTTTTCTTCTTTCATGTCAGTTCATTACATTTAATTTATTAATGTCCAATATTTAATGTGCCAAAAATGTCAGATTCAAACAGATGAAAATGGGGCATTTTCTCCTGGTACGAGGGATGCACAAGCTGTTTGCTGCTTCTTGTTGTGACTCTGGGGGCCGAACGAGGGATGGGAGGGGAAGAAACAGAGAGAGAGAGAGGCAGAGGGAGGGGAAGACAGCGAGAAAGAGTGAACTCTTCAGTCAGACCTGAAGTTTGTCTTTAACCAAGCTTCAAACTCCCAAACCACAATGCTGCTCGGTGCCAAAAGGCACAACTTTACAGAAGCTAACCTCAAAACGGGGCTGGAGTCGACGGGAGGAAGACAGAAACAAAACAAACCTTGCAACCTTACTGTAACTCCGAAAAAGAGGAACTTTCTGTGGACTTAACTTATTGCTGTTCTACAGTACAAATTAAGCCAGCTTCAACTTTTTTTATTTGATAGGTAAAGTGATCTTTCTGTCCTTCTATGGTTGAAAAGCACTGCAAGCTCTAAGCACACACACACACACACACACACACACACACACACACACACACACACACACACACACTCACAGAGTGCAGCCATGGCACTATTGATCTAAAAGCAGTTTGTCCTTGATTTCTGTCCCACTGTCACTGTAATCAATGTCTCATTGACTCAGAGAAAGAAGTCAGCTGATAGACACATACACATGTACACACACATACACACACACACACACACACTCTCTCACACACACACACACACACACACACACACTCTGTGAATAAGATGTGTGAGTGTGGCTGTCATCACCTTCTCTGTGATCATTCTTGGAGGAAACAGACACACAGGCGAAGACGTGCGGACACCTTTTTCTTCCTGTGTTGGATTTAATCTTGTTTTGAATGTTGAGTTTATATTAATTGATAAATGTTGTTTGTAGAAAGTGAACTGGTGACTGAATAGTTAAGTTCACTTAATAGTGAAGCATGATTTTTTTTTAACAGAATTCATTTGTTGAAAGACGTGTGAGTGTGTCTGTGTACGTGTGTGTGTGTGTCTGTGTATGTATGTGTGTGTGTGTGTGTGTGTGTGTGTGTGTGCGCGTGCATGTGTGTGTGTGTCTGTCTCTGTCTGTGTGGGTGTGTGTGTGTGTGTGGTCTCGGTCGATGCGACTGATAATCAGTTGTGACTTTTTACTACGGACATCGGACACAAAACACACATAGCCACAAATATTGAGTTGCTATAGCAACCAAAGGCTAGCATACAGTGAAGAGGCGGTTTCTCAAACCATTTGCCAATTTTGTTAATTATGTATTGTGCCGGTGAATAGGCCTCGACTCCCCCTCTCTCCTCCCCGCACCCCTGCGCATGTCCCGGCTCTGGCCTGGGTGCAGCCAGCTGACACACACACACACACACACACACACACACACACACACACACACACACACACACACACACACACACACACACACATATTGTTTGGGGGGGCTGGGTCCAGGACACTGGGAGCGAGTGGATGGAGGCAGGAGCATAGAACAGCAGCTCTAATGAGCCACTGGCTGTCAGGAACGGTTAGGCTGCTGCGCATGGAGAGGCGGGGCCAGCAGAGGGACAGGGATCTTCACACACACACACACGCACACGCACGCACACACACACAAATACACGTACAGAGTGATAAAGAGTGAGTTGGTCAAGCATGAGTCTCCAACTCTTATGAGGTCTTGTGTGTTCGGTCGCTCTCATGGTTTGTATGTTTTTCTAAGTTTATTTTTTCACACTGTCCGCTGCCTTCAGTCATTTATTCCTTAATGTATTTTTCTTTCTGACGCCATCTTTGTCTGACTCTAAACCTCCCTCTTTGTCTGTTAGCGCTTGTTCTGACGCGGTGATGATTAAGTCCATTTAAAAAACAAGACACACATTTTTCCTGCCACGCAAAGTGCTTATCGTCATAGTTACATGCTGCACACTCTCCTCCAGAGCATGTATGTAGTGTGTTTGGCGTGTGTTGTGAACGTGCATCCTTTAGTTCCAGTCAGCGAGTCCCTGCTGTCCACTACATATGTTTGCTGTGTTTCTCTGCCTCCATTACATGAATGTGCAAACTAGCTCTCATACAATGACAACCATCTGTCAATACACACACACGCACACGCACACCCAAAACGCTGTGAGCTCCGCCTCCTAACAATATTCCAAGCTGTCTATAAATTCGGCAGAAAAATCAATGAAGTTGTGACAGAGACAAAAGGCCTGAGAGGAGGAGCAGCTGAACTTCTCCAATGGTTGCCGCCACACTTTCCTCTCTGGCGGATTTCACAGTAAAAGTTGATGAGATTCTCGTCCCGCGCGTCCGTCGAGATGAGATCTCCGGAGCGCCGGTGTTCTGTCATTTTTTGCTGCCTTGTAAAAATTTGCTACCCGCTGCATGAACTGATAGGTGTGTATCGATTCATGCTACCCTATAAAAAAATGCTACTTTATGGTTTTATACATCTGTACATCAAATAAAGGCATAAAGTAAGTGTTTTTTTCTGTCATGAGTCTAATTATAAAAAGTGTAATGAAATTGATTTATATCAGGGTTATATCAGGTGATGTCACTCACCGTTATCAGACGTACATGCAAAGACAGGGTTAGCTAAACATGATGGGCGTGTCGGAAAAAACTCGGAAAATCGACTCGGTGCATGCGCAATACCACAAGGTGATGTCACTCACCGTTGCAAAGACAGGGTTAGCTAAACATGATGGGCATGTCGGAAAAAACTCGAAAAAATTCGGAAAATCGACTCGGCGCATACGCAAAACCACAAGGTAGCGGTTTTTGACAAGCAGCATTAAATGACAGAACACCGGCTGAGGTTAAAGCGACTTGAAACTGAAACCACACCTGAGACTCGAGAACTCAACTGTCGATCTCGTGCAGTAGCTCGCGCTCGTTGTCGCACTGTGCAGGATCACGCTTTGATTTGGGAATCTCGACAGTTCAAAAGCCCGGGCGCGTGACCGGCGAGTGACTCGTGCTGAGTGCTCAGAGACGACGCACTTCACTGGCGCACTTCACTGTACTGTAATGTGTCTGATTGTAAATGTGCGCTGCAGACACAGGCGGATGTTTGCCCGCAGCAGGACAGACCTCAGAGCAGATTTGCCCCTCGCTGAAATAAAGGCACAGATGTTATCAATTATCAAGGGCCTTGGAGACATTTACTGAACTCTCTAAGCTCATCACCCCTTCCAAGTGTATAATTACGATCGTGCCAAGTCTGTAATCTCTGTCTTGTTAAAAGAATATTCTTTGACATTTTGGGATATACAGAGTATCAAATGAGAAGATTGTCTGTGCGAGCAGAAAGTTATGTCACTTTGCATGAAGACTGGAGGTAGAAGGAAACAGTGGGCCTGGCTCTGTCTGAAGATGCCCATCATCACCTCAACATTATTTCATGCTGTGATTTTTGTTTTTGTTTTTTTGTATTGTCTGTCACTGTTTTATGTTATATTGTCTGAAACTTTGTGTGACGTGCTACTGCTACTGTCTTGGCCAGGACACTCTTATAAAGGAGATTTTTTATCTCAATGAGGCATTTCCTGGTTAAATACATTTAAAATAAAATACAAATAAAAGCTGACTGATTCATACAATATACCTTGTTTGGTTTTTAAATATCTGAAGTAATGGCCAAGAAACAATCTGCTATTCTAATTCTCCTTCTTCTGCTTTGATTTGTTTCCCCCTTGTTTTCAGTCGTTACGCTAAGCTAACCCGCTGCTTGGGGTCGCTTCATATGTATGCTTCCTATTTATTGTGCAGACATAAGATTCCTACTAATCTTCTCATCTAACTCTTGGCAAGAGAGTGACTGTATAGAAGAGTAAATCTGAAAACGTTGAACTAATTGTTACATTTATTTAATTTTAAATAATAATAATTTGCCCACCTATTTTTCTATTTCGTTCACATGAATATGCCCATAACATCTTCCTCTATTTCTCTTTTTCTTCCTGCAAGTGTTTGTTCCAGTGAGTGTTCAATATTTATTTTCTCTATCTGTTCTCTTCTTTTAAATAGTTGCTTGGCAGCAGCGGAGACTGTACACTATATACAAATATATATGATAATATATATATAAATAAATATATATGATGAATGCAAAGCATTGCTCAGGTGCCCTTGAGCAAGACAATGAATCCCTCTTCAGCTGAAGTCAGGAGGCGACTGCTGTACTGTAAATAACCCTGACCTTCGACCTTTGCTTTGTAAAGAAGAATTTCACTACCGAATTCAAAGCTTTGAACTTATCTTGCGGAGGTTGTGTGTCGTAGGAAGAGGAGCATCAGAGACAACAAGGTCCGACGACATCATACAGATGTGATGATTGTATAAATGGACTGATGATGACGCCGTTTAATAATGACACTCCTGGGAGAGAGAGAAAAAAACCTCACATCAGCGTGGTTTTCAAATCCTGTCCGTCACCACTTCTGGTTCAGACCCACGTCTTTACCGACAAACTGAATAATGGAGAGAGACGACGGAAAGGGAGAGCAGATTACTGACGGCGGTACAGGAGGAGACGGATAAACGGGGATGCAGACGGAGACGGAGGGATGGACGAAAGGGCAGAAGGATGGAGGGATGGAGGAAGTTGATGGCAGAAGAGAGGGCTGTCACTGAGACTCTGTTAATGATGTACAGATGGCCTGTGAGTCTCCCCTCCCCACACCAGTAATCTAATGAGGAGATGTGGATTACCGTTAACTCAGATTAATTTTTAACATGGTGAGGAGATGGTGATGACAGCCATGATTATTATCATTACCATAATCATTCCCACTTTGTCTGCCAATCTGCGTGTGTGGTTTATTTGGATGTGTGTGTGTGTGTGTGTGTGTGTGTGTGTGTGTGTGTGTGTGTGTGTGTGCTTGTGTCGTCACGCGGCGCTGAAGATACTGTATGCACGCTTGCGAGAGGTTTTTCTGAACCTTGTTCATTTGCATGGAGTCTAGACATCACATCACGTCATCATCCTTTTGTTTTTCATAAACAATATGTATTGACCCTCAGTCAGACCGGGGAAACTTCTCTACATGTACGACCAGCAGAAAACACAACGTGACATAAAAGGCCTTTTGTTTTAGGATGAGTGGAACGAGAAGGGGATCCCGGGATCAGGAAACTGAATTCCCATCTCCTTACGTCTCTAAAGGTGTGATGTGGAGTTATATGAATTTAAGAATTCAGAAATAATAGAAGGAGGGAGGACACATGAAAGTGGGAAAATAAATGAAAAAGTTTGGATAAAAGTCTGAGAGAAGATATGTCAGGACGGAATATGGGATCTTTTGGGGATTTTTGGAAGAAGTCATCATTGTAATTCATTCTTTATCTGATATGTGTTATTAATAATAAGTATCTGAATGAACAGATATGTTCATATAACAGCAGCAAATTACATGTGAGGGGAAAAACGAAAGTGTGGGGGTTGGGAAAGGTTTGCGTGTGTTATGTGAATTGTGTGTGTGTGTGTGTGTGTGTGTGTGTGTGTGTGTGTTTGTGTGTCACAATTGGAGGTTAGGCAGAGTCAGACAGTGTCTAATCCTCACGTCGCTCTGTCTTACAACAACAATAATGTGGGAGGAGACGAGATAAAACAATCTCAGTCATTGTTGCCCCAGACAATGAACTTAACTGTTGCATGTTGTTTGTTGTTTAATAAAAGCTTAGATCACACTGAACAATGTGAGCATGCTCATTGAGCATGTATATATTTTTAAGTAATACTATAGTAAGGCAAACCTTTTGAAGAGGATTAAGCAATGCCACACGTATTTACTGTGACATGCTTTAAAAAGTAGATTAGATATTATAAAAGATCAGTCTACCCTCTGTTTCTGAACACATATTTTATATTGACAAGAGATCTATAGCAAAATTCCCAAATAACATGTTATTATATTCCTGCAAATTTGTGAAAAATGTCCAGAGGTCTTAATTTCTCCTCACCACGACCACTACCCCGTCTCCATCTCTAGGCAAAGGCCCCGTATCACATATTTAAGTATTGTTAAACACGGTTAGTGTTACTGGAATGTCATCGTTATAAACACACTCAGGGGTGCACACATTCATGATCAGACACCGCGTCCCCGCCTGCTGATTCGGGTCTTGTGGGCGAAGGCATTGGGTGGCGAGAGGCAGAGCTGTCACTTTGCCTGTCTGTCTGTCCAAGCTGAGGTCGAGTGTGTGTGTGTGTGTGTGTGTGTGTGTGTGTGTGTGTGTGTGTGTGTGTGTATGAGAAGGGTTTCTCTTAATAAGCAGGTCCCTAAAAGCATGCCGATTACCCCAATTAAACAGCATTCCCGTCACCGTCTCTGGATCCCGGGGGCCCGAGAGCCCGTTAGCCTGAAAGAGTTGACAGTAGGCCAGGCTGACACACCCAGTCAACAACACGCCACAACAAACACACTTACACATGTACTTAAAGGCAGTTCATATGAATCCTGGGAAAGTTATAGTATAGTATGCCATAGCAAAGTCAGAGTAGATTGTGTTAAAAAAAAAAAGAAGTACTATATATATACAAATAGTACTTACTGTATAAAGTATGCCAGGAAAGTCAGAAAAAGCAATAGTGTAGTCTATACAATCATAAAAAGCATTGTATATACTGTACTTTTTATGGGATATACTAGAAATATACTTGACATTCATAGTAAGCCATCGAAAAAACTAAATAAAATCTAAATAAAATAGTTTGTTATGAAAAGGTTGTTGTAAATTATAGAGTCATTATAGAGTATGTAGAAACAAATCCACACCGCGGAAGTCAGATTATAGTACAACATTAGAATATCAAGAATGAACCACATTATAGTATTTCATAAAAAATGTATTGCAAGAGTAAGTATAGTATATTTAAAATAAGTTAATATGTTTTAGAAAAAACATAATACAGTATGCCATGAAATTCATGAATACATATTAGCATTGAATGTCTAAAAAAAGTCATAAAGTTATAATATAGTATATCGAAAAATACAAAAAGTTATAGTAGAGTATTTCCAAAGACACTCATAGTCTACTATAGCAAGTAAGTTTCTAAGAAATGAAAAGTTAGGTATGTCATATAAAAGCGTCACAGTATAGTAATGTGTCAAAGTAAAAGTACCGTATGTCAGAAAAAGTAAATAAAAGTTATATTATAGAATGTATTATTGTATTAATCATATAGTATGTCATACTTAAATATACATAAATATTTTATTTAATCAAATTTGTTTGGACACACTTAATTTCTTCCGTGATTTCTTCCATGATAATGAAAAGGCGTGGCCAGGGGAGTTACATCAACCTAGTGTTCGCTGTCAAGGTCCAGAGGAACAAAAAAGTGAATCTTTTTTTAGTATTTGCAGTGGGAAGGGGTAGGCTATTTGGGAAATGTGGTTTATCGTAAAAGTATGGAAACTTCTATGCTATAGAATTAGTCAAATAAATGTGACGTTGTGCAATGGAAACAGGCTGAACAGAAGAATCATGACGTTAATGATACATGATCCCTCTTTTTTCCTTTGCTATGGATTCAATGGCATCCAACTAGAGAATTAGCTTCACCAACTGTTTATCTGAAAACCTCCAACTCTTGCAAAACAGTAGCCAATAAAAACATGCAATCATTCTTAATTTATTTGACAGATTTTCTGGACATTTGGTTGCATTTGAATGTAAACCTGATGACTCAGAGTTACAACAAACAGCATCACAGCTGATGTCTGGCTTCAGATGGGAATCTGAAAACTAAACTACAAAGTCGATCTGAAATTTTCAAAGTTCAAAACTTCCAGATATTTTGTTAGCGTGTCTAACTGTTTGACTTTCCCTCTCCTCCGCTCGACACGGATGCGAGCACGCACTCCTTTACACCCACAGACACACACTCACAGACAGACAGCAGTGGTGTCATCTGCGAGCGTTGTGGTCTCATGCTGTCGTCTGGCTGTCACAACCCCAGTGTTGGGCCTGCTGTTCAGGAGAAAAGCCTACATTGGGCAGATCCTATTTAGACAGATTAAAAAATCCATGTCCAGCTGTCTACATCAGTCAACACACTGCCTCTGTGATGGTTCCACCAGATACACCACTGCTCTACTGTATTCCTGCCTTTCTCTTTCTCTCTATCCCACATCCATCTCTCTTCATCTGGATGCCTTACCTTCTCTGGCTCTCTGTCTTCACTCTGCTTATTTTATTTTATTTGCCGTTTCCCCGTAAGACTGTGATTTAGTGCTTGAAGCAGAGGAGCTGCTGTCACAGGGGTTTTAGCAGTTGAATTAGATTAAGCGGCGCACAACAAATACTGGTGGGGATGAGTTGGCTTTTCTCATAAGCGTGGTGCTGTAATCCCTTTTTCCCTCAAAGACTGTGGAGATACACAAGTGGCGTAGCTTTCAAGGTACAGGGGGAGATAGAGGACCTAAACGGTTTCCCATTTGCCTCACAGATGACACGTCAACAGTTACATGAACGTAATTAAGATTAGTTTACCCGTGAAGCAGCGGGGAAATAGAGAGTGTAGGACCGCGCTGCACGTATCGCGTTTGCAATTCCAATGCAACAAAAAAATATGTGCGGGTACGATTTTACACCGACATTAAGAAGAAAACGTTGCTCTACCAAAAGTATGTATAGATTCAGCTATTCGTTATTTTAATCTCTGAATGGAATCCTTATTGGATTGGACATGGCGGCTCAGCTGTGTGTGTGCGTTGTTGTGCACGTGTGTATTCACATGTGTCTGTGTGTAGAGCTCTAGGTACTGAAGCATGCACACATTCATGCCTGTGATGTAGTGTGCATTTTGAATGTGATTGTGGTGTGGGTGTGTGCATCTGTGAGCTAGAGGAAGAGATTGGGAGGGAGAGAGAGAGAGATAGGAATGAGAGAGAGAGAGAGAGAGAGAGAGAGAGAGAGAGAGAGAGAGACCCCTATTAGTCGCTTTGGCCTGAGGCTGATTCCCCGATGATGTCAAACAGTGTCGTGATGTTCCCGGGTCTCCCCCTCTGTCCTTTGGTTCATTCATCCTCTCCTCCATTCCTCCACAGATCTCCACCCTTCGCTCTCCTCTTCGCTCCGTCACCTCGTCGTTTCGTGTTTTCTCCACATCAACACACCCATCATATATACTGTGTATACATTTGTTTTAGATAGGGGCAAGTAGTTGCACTATATATTGTGGGACCACCAAGGCTTTGATGTCTTGTTTGGCGAGAGCTAAAAGTGTATTTATGAAGGAAAACAAGTCATCCTTCATGTTTTCAGGAAGACGTCTCGACTATCGGTTTTCCTGTGCTTCATTAGTGGAGACCAGGTGCTCTTTATGAGATCTGCATAGTTTCCTCTCCTACAGTTCACTCTGGACATCCACGTAGAGGACAATTCTGTGATTTCTAATCATTTATTATCGTTCCACGGATGGAATTATGTAATTTGATATGTAAGGAAAATGACATAAGACGTCTGTATTAATTGGTAAATTTGATATTAAACGTAATATTGTCACGGTTTTAGTTATTGCTGACCACAGAATTACAAACAGTTGGTCTTTCCTAGGAGACGATTAGGATATTAACTGTAAACTGAAACAAAAGTTTCTGCTGTTCCACAATAATTCTGTACAATAATGGAAAACTTTTTAGAGACCGAAAAACTGGGTGTTTTTGTACATTGTAACACAAACTCTTGTAAGTGATATTAACATGAAGAATTTGACATTTCCATTTTCCCATTTATTCATAGCCTCAATTTCTTACCGCCGATATTCTGATATGGGATTAAGAGAAATTTGAGTCTTTCTTGTGTGACTGCACTCTGAGAAACAAAAGAGTTTGTTCTCAGACAAAGTCTGACAAAGAATGATTTCCCTGAGAGATACTGGGAATAATAAAGGCCTGAATATAATAGGACGGAGTCTGCCAACAATAACTCCACAATGAGTTTCACTTGTTATGATAGATGGATAGATGGATAGATGGATAGATGGATAGATAGATAGATAGATAGATAGATGCATGGATGGAAAAATAGATAAATAGATAAATGGATAGATAGATGGCCTAAAAAGGCGCCGTCACCGGAAGGCATGGAGCCAGCAAGTGAGACAGACAGACATATAGAGCTGTAACCCTTTAAACACCGTCACAATGCTCTGTTAACTCCCCCGTCAACAACTAGTCCCGACGGGTTGTCCGCATCGGAGAGCAGCGAGATGGAGGAATGGATCGGAAGGCGTCAGAAACTAGATGACAGAAAATGAAAGAGGGGAAGTGGGGTGTGTGCCGAAGAACGAGGCTTCTCCTGTCTTGGCCCTAATGGTCCAAATGAGGCTGGGGGAGAGGATGTGTGTGTGTGAGGAGGGAGAGAGAGAGAGAGAGGGTTGAACTGAAGGGGTCTGGGCCTGGAGAGACTGAGGCAGACCAGAGCTAAGTGACTCAGGCTCGAGACCATATGAGCTGGCAGGTTGTCACATCCCAGCCCATCACCGAGGGACCGGATAGCAGAGCCCGGCTCACCACACAGCAGCGACCATCACCTCCAATGCCCACACACGTGGTCTCTTTCATGGCATTGTTTTTATAGAAATGCGTATTAACGCACAGTCACACCAGTATTTACAACTGTTATGTGGAGTTAAGGGGAATGGACCTTTGAATGCCTCCAGGTAGTTACTCATCTCCACTGCGTAGTCAACAATGGGGAAAGCTGTAGCTTATTAGCTGTGTCACACCATCCACTTCTATTTAACTTTGAACTGAAAGTGTATGAACTACTCCAAAAAAGAGCTGACGGTTATGAGAGTAGAAATACATTTTAATAAATTAGCAATAGCTTTTTTAGCACAGCATCAGCAACCAGAAAGAAGCTGAGCGAACCTTTATCATCGCAAGCGTGCAGTAAAAGATGGAGTGAAGTGCAGTGTGTATAGGAAGGCTGTTTTCAATCACATGGTAGCCACACCGTAAAATCACACCCTGCTTTATCATCTAGTTGAATCTAAATGAACATATTGTTGTGTTTAAGACTGAAAGATTGAAATCCAACTTGAAAAAGCTCCAGGACAGCATGAATACAGTCAAACAGTCAAGTTATGTACGAACACAAACATATAAAATAACCCTGTGATGAAGCAGACATCCAGAAAATGACCTCACATGAAATTTCTATACGCAAAACAAGCCAGCCATTTACTTTGTGCCATCCCAAAACTAAGGTGACGATGAAGATGCATGTGTACATTTAATGTACTATATAGGAAATGCTCTGTTTACGCCGCCATCTTCAACACACTGTTGTGTCTCTCATTGGAATATTCATGCCAATTAAAAGCCTGTATCTAAAAATAGATATATGATTATGTTGGGAGGGAGCAGGGATCCTGTATGAAAATTTGTTGTGTATTATTAATGAAATGAGTACAGAACATACAATTTATTCTCATGTTAAGTTATTCAGCGGGGTCGGGGTTGTAGTTATTGCTCAGAGGCTGTTATGGTGAACTTAAAGCATCTCAGTGGAACCTAATTGAAAATTCTACTCAGGCTCTCATCAAAATGGCTTTTTCTAAATTAAGTGCAGGGGATTATGTGTGTAGTGTGTGAATTATAAATTAACTGTATTGAAATACTGGTAATTCCCCAAAAGAAAATTCTCAAAAACACGATTATCAGACAGCCTGAAACCGAGCAGGATAAATAGTCATGTGATGGATCTATTTTGGCAACGACCGCCTCATTTAACAGCTGACAGTATATGTTCAGGCACCACAGCATATCGGACTGAAGATGTAAGCAAATGTATCTCTGACTGCTTCCTGTCCTGGGCTTTATCTTTTTAGATCCTTAATGAAGCTTCACAAAGGCTGGCTGAGTACATCTTTGTCGCCAGGTAAAGATATCTGCCCGCCCCCATGGATTAAATACATCAGCGCTCCTTCTCCTCGGGCTAGAGTTACGACTCGTCGTTGTGTCTCGGCGAACAGCGAACTGAACCTTCAGTCCTTCTGTCTACTTCCTCCATAGAGCCCTCACTGTTGTAGGGGCATGTGAAAACCCATTAGTCGGGGGGAAAAAACAACTATTTGTTCAACTTTGTTCCATGTGCTTATTCAGCCTTGGGAGTGTTGCTGCATTTATGGAAAGAACATGAACACATGTTGCTCTCCGCTCATGAGATACACATGACGTGACGTTTACAGGAGATGAGACTTCCAGCTGCATTTGAAGCACACGCTTTGAATAATGCTGCAGATGTTTTCACCTGCTCGGCCTGAACCGTGTAACTGAGAGACATGATGGATGAGACGGATTAAAGGGTGGGTTGGGTGCTTAATTATTGATTGATATTGATATATACCTTTATTCGTCCCACAGTGAGGACATTTCAAAATCACAGCAGCGGTGCACATCAAAGCATTATAAAAATAATTATAAAACACAAAACTAAATACTAAAAAACTAAAAACTAAAAACTAGTACTAAATATACAAGGGGAAAACAAAGTAAAGTGCTGAGTAAATTAAAGTGCTGAGTAAAGTATTGAGTTTGTCATTAATTTACATTTTGCCTTTAAATAGTTATAGTCTGTATAGTGCATGTGGGTGTTTAATGTTATCAGAAATAATCTGTCACTCATTGTCTATCTAAGCAAATACTCTCTCGATCTGTCTTTTCTATCATGGTATTTTACTTTTATCTGTGTGTTTGAATGTGAATATTGTTACTGTGGTAGTCCATTGCAATGGCCGTATGGCCAGGAATGTTGTAGCTGCTCTCAGTATTCCTGCAATGCAGTTTTACTTTGTTTTTACACGTTTTTATACCATTGAATAGTAGATTTCATTTCTGCCTATTTGAAAGCCTTTTCATAAAGTGTTTGTGTTGTATTCCAATCTTTATTTTATGCACAAGGTCTAACCACATATGTGTCCTTAAAATGCAAAAATCAAGAGAGCTCTCAACAACTTAAAAAATGAAAGATAACAGCCATATTATCGTCAAGTCTACTTCGAACATTCGCAGTACAGTAACCTTGAGTTAAGATTAGGACAGAAGTTATAATCTATAGAGAACTCAGAATTGTAAAATCTATTCCGAAGAGAGCATTGATGGAGCTAGCTTAACTTTTAATACTGCTGGGCTCGATTTAGTGGACATTGTCGAGCTTGAGACAAACAATAATGTTCATGGTTTCTACCAGTGGGCCATACAGGTGAAAGAATAAACCAGCGTCTAAAAAAGTGGAAACTAAATCCAGACTCAGGTCTTGCAATATAGGCTATTAATTAATTGTACTATCAGAAAAAGATGACAGGAGTTTTATATGGATGCTGTTTACGTCCACAGAGAAATAACAATGAATTAAAAAAAAAAAATCTGTATACAAATAAAGTGTCGTAGAGAATCTGATGAACAAAAAAACAAACTCCATGTGAGCGTATGATGGAGTTTGTTTGGCGAGCTGAGGAGGAAAATAAAGACAACGGACAAAGCGGTGGGAAGAACGAGAGGCTATGGAGGTGTCCATGTCGCTCATTCTGCAAACAAACAAAAAGTAAACATCAGCGGAGGAAACACTGCGACACTTGATGCCGCTGATCGCTTTTCCGCCTGCCCACTCAAGTTTCCCAGAAGGCCTTTCTGCCTGCCACGGGACAAAAGCAGCGCAAAAAGGCAACACCTCTTTCCCCCTCTGGGCGCTACGAGACAAAGGGGAGAGAAAAAAAGCGATACAACATCTTTGTTTGCCGAGATTAAAACATGTTGCATTCTCTGCCTCCCTCCCAAACTCTCGCCTCTCTTCCCTCCGTCTCTCCCCAGAGGTAACTCTACCGGGCCAGAGATGCAACTGTCAGTGAACTCTCTCTCTCCTCTCTCTCTCTCTCTCTCTCTCTCCATTTTCGGTAGCTCATAAAACCTGCCATATTATTTCTGTGTATTCCATTGTTGAGGTGACATTGTGCTGCGTCTTGTGACGTTGCGATCGGCGGATAAGCCTTGGCACGGCGTGAATGAGGAGGCCTATCCTTCTGCCGGGCGATACGGGTATAAAGTTGGTGATGTGACCAGACTTGTGCCCCAGCCTGATTGTTAATGACTGAAACTGAGTAGCTGTTGATATAAAAGAACACCCAGCCTTGCCCCTCCATATAGGGAATCTGACTCTGACGATAACAGCTCAGGAATTCACACGTGAACAAAGACAAGTGCCGTGTGCCCTGCCATAACATAATAAAGTATTCAGGGTATAATTGCCTGATGTGTGTACTGTGATAACAGAACACTTTTAAGGTGTAAGGAGGGCTACACTCTGTTTACAGCAAACTGAACCAGCTTCTCTCACACTTGGCAACAAGTCTTACGCAGTTCCCATAATAACGGTTATTAGTCTACAAAGTTCACAGTCGACGTGTGAGGCGACACGCAGATCAAATCCAACAGTCTATCACTACAATGGTAGCCGTGGCAGGGAGGGAGGCCCAGAGACACGCACTCTCTTCATGGGGGGTTTCTGCCAATCTGGCAACCGCAGCGGGAGGTCCAACTCTCATCAGCGCGGTAGGATTCAGACCACTTGTCTGCCGCTCCGTTCTCTCTCATCTGCACACAGGCTTTAATACAGAAGGAGCAAATGATGTGCAATCAGTAGATTGTTTATTCAGAGATGTGTTTTTGAGTTTTTCTAATGTAATTTTACAGTGTTTGTAAGTACAAATAAAGGGATACCAACCCCTGGCTGTTGTATTGGGGTCACAGTAACAGCACGTCATCTTTTCTTTAACTGACCATTTTGACCATTTGAATGATTTTCCATTCACAGGGAAAGTAAATCCAATGAGATGAGAATTCAAGTATTTTTTTGATCTTGGGAAAAATATTTTCTCACCAGATTGAAGTTGATTTTAAAAACTTAAATCTCAAGATGTCATGGAAATGTGTGCATACCATGACGACAGGGCGAACTCCATCTGCTGAGCAAGATGAGGTGATACAGCTCAAAAATACTCCTCAATGAACTTGTTTGTGAAACATCCAACAGTTTCCCTTTTTTGGGGCTTTTTCCCCACAACAGTACATTACAGACACACTTGGCTACGTTTTACTCTCCAGAATACCAAAGCATGAATAATAGCAATTTCTTTCAAATTCAAGATGACATCTGGTTGAATAACACCCGTATCTTTAGATAAATACGCTGATACTTATACAGTGTAATGTGAATCTAGACAGTTAGGACCCTTTCTTTATGATTACTGCTTTAAAAAGCCCTCCTTCCTTCACATGCCGACAGCTCAAGTTTGGAGGACACCATGAGTATAGTGCGCTTTTCATTTCAAGTGACTTTTCAAAAGACACTAAACTAAATAGTCATATCACCCTTGTGCCTCGCTCTTTTCTGAAGATAAATGATAAGCCTTTGTCCTCTAACTCTCCCTCTCCATCCCCGCATCGCCTGTCCCACTACACAAACAGTACGCCCAGTTAATGAGGCCGGGGGAGGAGGTGGAGAGTGGAGGTGTATTGAGGGGCGGTGTAAAATGGCCTAATCCTCCTTCACGGCATTAGAGCCGTGTGGGTCGGGCTTCCTGTGACACGGGCCCTATTCAGCCCCGTGCAGGGTTCTTACACATTATGACCGATGGATTTCCAGGACTTTTCCATGACTTTAAACCAAATTTCCATGACCGAACTGAATAAACATGAACATTTTGTGCGTATTGAGAGCGTACGCCGGCTTATATTTTGAGCGTCTGTCTTTAAAAAACGTATTAATTATTTCAAACTCGGCGTAAATGAACACGTGATTATAACACATTTCCATGACTTTTCCCAAACTTTTATGATTTTAGTTTTTTCCATGACTTTTCCAGGCCTGGAAATGACCATTTTAAAATTCCATGACTTTTCCAGGTTTTTCATGACCTTCGTACGAACCCTGCCCGTGGCCCCTTCGCCGCGGCGCTGCAGAGCCCCAGAGTGGCGTTCGCCGCAGCTTTGAGCCGCAGTGGATTTTCAAAAGGTGGGAATCTCCTCAAAGACCACAAGAACTCTTGCGTGGGGATAGAAAAGTGTGTTAAAATCTGGTGAGGGGAGGTGAATACCAGAGGTCACACACAAAAAGACCAGAGTCTCATATTCACTCAGCAGCTTTATTTTTTGTATACAAATGTCACGGCAGAGGACCTGGTAACACGGATGAACCCGTGATGATGTAATATGGCATCCCTTAATGTATGTGTGTGGGTGAAAGCAAAATCTACTGAGATGAACGCCTGAATGCAAACGCATCCTCGTTTCCTCCGTTGCCTCTATTAACAATTTTAAGACTTTATTAAGATTTAATTTCTATGAATATATTCACTTACAGAACCTGGTGAAAAGGGATCATTCTATGCTGTTTCATTCAAATTTGAAGCCTGGAGATTTATTCTACATAGCGCACAGTGCCATTGGAGAGTTACAGTATATTCTATAGTACAGATTATTGACATGAAACAGAATTTGTCAGTGGTATTGATCTTTTAAGCTTTTTCAAAGAACATAAGTTATGATCAGTTCATTAAAACTTAGACACGAAGGCAACATGCAGCTGCACTGCATTAGTATTCACTTTTAAATCAGGGTTCGTACACATGTTGACCAGTGGGATTCCAGGACTTTTCCAGGACTTTAAACCAAATTTCTATGACCAAACTGAAATCTCGGTGTGTACAACTTTTTGAAAATGTGGTATTCAAACAATGAGAATTACAAAGCATACAATACACCTTAAATGAAACAAATGAATGAGAGACAATAGTTTGATTAAAAGAATACACATTACTATACATGTTTACTCTTAGAAACACTTATATAAAAGTGTATTCTTTTAATCAAATTAGTATCCTTTATGTGCACATCTGTTTGGACTTGAATTATTTTGAACTTGATGTAAATGAACATGTGAATATAACAAATTTCCATGACTTTTCCTAAGCGTTTGTGATTTAAGTTTTTTCCATGACTTTTCCAGGCCTGGAAATTACCATTTAAAAAAATTCCATGACTTTTCCAGGTTTTCCATGACCGTACGAACCCTGTTAAATAGATGGACAGTGAAACAGTTGCACTAACTGCAACTCTACTGTGGCTAACTGTTGTAGCATAGGTAATATAGTGTATGTATTGCCACTATTCATTATGAATGAGCGTGTGCTCTACTTGGTGCAGCTACTGTATACATTTGCCTCCTGTGTATCGTACCATACAGCGCTGATACGAGGTAGTAGAGATTCATTCATTTAGAACTGTAAACCATACAACTCAGGAGATGGACTGACACATTGAAACACAACACAATATATAAAAAAAGGAAGCATCACAAAGTAGCAATATTGCTTTTGGCTACAGCTCTTATTGCTGGCTTATTTAAACATTAGAATGGCTCAGATGATACTGACAGCTTTGATATTATGACTGTGCGTCATCACCCCGATCCCACACAGTCCAGAGTCCTCTTTACTCAAGGTGCTCATCTTCACCTAAAGTATCTTCAAGTTCCCTCACATTACTGCAAATACTAAGACTTTTATAGACATTTCAAATGCAAAATAAATAAAAATGTAAGGCCAGTTTTGCCAGTAAAATGACAATTGTGCAAAAACACAACAAAAAAAGCACACTGTGTAGTTATTTAACCGCATGGCTGATTTCTCCTTAAAAATGGCAGAACAAGAAAGTCGACTTGTTCATATTTTCTAGACTGAATTTTTTGCTGAATGAGATCAGGGTTAGATTTACACGTTTGAGCTGTCTGAATACTGGTAGTCAAACTCAAGTCATTTCAATACATGTTCAGCCCCCTGATCCTCGTCTCACTTGGGCTGTTCTTTGAGCTGGTTCTCCCTGAGAGCACCAGTGTAGGTAGCTGTCCACACGTGCAGGGCTGTCCCGGCGGAGAGGGTGAGGAAGAAGAGGAAGGCAACTTGGAAACCAAACCAATCCACCATGCCTCCGGCTAGAGCGCTAAATGTCAGCTTCCCCAGCACCTCCAGAGTCGCCAGGAAACTGTAGTGGGTCGCCTGATGGAGAGAGCAGAGCGGGGAGGTGGGGCGGAGGGACAAGAGGGCAGGAATGATGAGAAAAGAGTGAGAGGAGCGGGAAGGAAAGGAAAGGGTTTGGAAAATAAAGGCACATTGTAAGGAAAAGTCGGGAGGTGACACTTCATACTGTCAACTTATCAGTACACATGTAATACAAAACAACAACAATAGATAGAGACTAGAATAAAAGTATGAATTTCCAGAAGAAAAAAAGAAGAAGAAAACAATTGATGTGTGAAAATAATTTAAATAAAGAAGACTGGAGGCTGAAAGAGAAAGCGTGAGATCAGGACTCGAGACGATGGATGGAGGCCAAACGAAGAAGAGGATCTGATCCCAGCCTTGAGGCGAGAGAGAGTGAGTGAGAGAGATTACCTAATCCTACCTAAACCTCCCCCTTCTGCCGAGAGCACGGCATCGAGGTGAGGCAGGTAACCAACCACACAGACCATTGACTGAATGAATTAACCCTTTAGGTTTAGGACTCTTTTCTTCATTATAACAAAAGTCTTTACTCCATTAATCTAAAATACATTCAATTATTATTATTATTATTGTTATTTTTATTATTGGCATTATTATTATTATGATTGCTGTTGTTATTGATATTATTATTATTATTATTATTATTATTATTATTATTATTATAAGTAGTTAAGAGACATTTCCATGCATGCATTACTCTTCTGCTTTACAAAACAGTACATATACTGCAAATGTGAACGTCAATTGGCATACATGTAGGTGAAGTAGCTAACCTTCAGTTGGACATATTATCTTGGTTTAAACATCCTGGTTATTGTGATCCTTCACTGCTGTACATCCACAAATTATCCCATAATGCATCTTTTATAGGGTTAACAATGTTTGATTTGCTTTGCACTATTTTATTCCTCATTTTAGAACAATAGCTGCAACACTTAGTCGATTAATTGATGAGTAGATTTACAGAAAAGGAATCAGCAACTATTTTGATAATTAATTACTTAATCGTAGTCTTTTACATTCGGAGGATTTGTAGATTTGAGCAGATTTCTATCCTGGTTAAGTATAACATAAGTAAATATGTAGTTTGTATCACTATTGTACAGACAAAACCGACATCCCCTCGGACGCTCAGCGTGTGACAAACACACTTCACTATTTTCAGATGATGTAACATATGGATTAGATGATTAA
This sequence comes from Liparis tanakae, assembly GCA_036178185.1. Classification (NCBI taxonomy): domain Eukaryota; kingdom Metazoa; phylum Chordata; class Actinopteri; order Perciformes; family Liparidae; genus Liparis; species Liparis tanakae. The sequence continues at coordinate 21,319,243 of CM070094.1, forward strand.
TAAACTAATAATGTAGTTACCACAATCACCACGATCCGCACAGAACATTCCTCGACTGAGAATGACATGTGTGAGTGGGATGAGAGTTGAGGAGCGGGTGGTGAGTGTAGACTCTGTACACGGAGGGAGAGAACTTTGAGGCCCTGTGTGACCACCGCTAAGTGGAGTGCCTTTTTCTGAGCAACTTGTTTAACAGATTTGGTTTCTATCTCCTGGGGATCGTTAACAAGCACTCTTACTATCAGCTTTCTGTCACTGGATAGCACTGCCTTCAATAACACACACATATACCCACAGCGAGCACAGGCAAGCTCCTGCTCCCTCTCCTATGTGCAAACACACACACACACACACACACACACACACACACACACACACACACACACACACAGAACCTCTGAGATTAACGGTGGTTCTCTCTCTATTTATTTCATCAGGAACCAGATCCCGATATCTGTGCGACAGCCTGTGCGTTGTTTCCCTCTTCCTACTCAACTTTAAGAGTGACAGCAATTTAAATGATAATTTGTCACCTTCAGAGATTGACTGAGCGACGAGCGAGCGGCCGTGTGAGTCGCGATCACCTCCAGGCGACGATGACCCAGATACGACGGGGACACAAGGAGATATGTTAAAGAGGAGAAGACGAGAGAGGAGAGGGGAAAGTCGGAGAGCGTTTAAAGGACCCCGGAATGACAAAGAAATGGAGTGTGGGGGGGGGGGGGTAAGTGTAGTACCAAAAGAAAAGAAAAGAAGCAATGAATAGAAACTGGGTCTGAGATTTTCCAGGTGGAAACAGCTGATGAGAACTGACAGGTCAGGGTGATGGGAGGTGTGCTACTGTATGCTGAGGATTTCCCCTCTCCGGCCCCCCTGACAATAAAAAAGGAAATTACCTGAAATTACATAATGGCACAATTAAACCAAGACGGAAAGAGAAAAAAGAAGGGAAGGACAGAATGACGGAGAGAAGAAAAAGAAAGTGTGTGTTTTCTGATGAAGCCACATGAATTTGACAATTAATCCCATAAAGAGAAACATGTATTAAATAACAGCCGTTTGTTTCTCGAGGCTATTGGCAGGTGTGAATAACGTTTGTTTACCTGAATGCTTTCCTCGGCCCTCTGAGTGCAGTGCATCATGGTGGTGAAGGTGAGCGTGGTGATGAGCCCGCCCAAGAAGTGTTGAACACTCATGCTCAGGATGGCCATACCTGAAGTACCAAACACACAAAATCACGCTGAAACACACACAGAACGTCTTTGTGCAACTGTTAGCTTTTTTTCTCGGAAACAGTCAGAAAACTATCCGGTTTGCATTGTTTGCTGCTCTGCTCGACTCCTCGCTCTATACCGTTCTGCGTAGGAATCAAAGTAGAGAGACAAAGCAGCGAGAAGCGGTGAGCTGCTGAAGTGTCTGCTCTCCGTTCTCACACCGCCGCCAACTCCCCGTCACCGTCCCCAGAACACGTGTAGCGTATCCTCTCAGGGGAAGTGGCAGAGCGGCGTGAGTGGGGAAACACAGAGGAACCACAGAGCCTATCTGTCTCGGCTCCCGCTAACGCTGAATTATTCACTCGAGCCGCCAGAGTTTTCCCCCGAATAAGACTCTTCAGTCGGCGACACAAGACTGTGGGAGTCACACGGATACACCGACTGATCAGGCTGGAAGAGCGGGAAGCGGAGGGGTATCATGTAATATTGAAAAATCTGAAACTGAATGTTTTCCTGAAATCTTTGTTCTGGGTTTAAAGTAAAGGGAGGAGAGGCCTCGACTCACAGTCGGAGCGGCTTGATAGGGGAACAGACGACTCCGGCGGAGATCAAAGGCGCAAATATAAATCCCAAAAGCTTTGCGACTGGCTGTGTTAAGGAATCAAATGTGTCATTCAGACATTAATAACGGAATGGCTCTCTAGAGAGAGAGAGAGAGAGAGAGAGAGAGAGAGAGAGAGAGAGAGAGCATCTGTCTATCAATGTCCTCTGCATCATCAACTCTTGGGCTGTATGAGTATTAAACATCTGGCTCAATCGGTAGGCCAGTAGTTCCAAACCTTTGTGTCACTGTGTCTAACAATTTCTGTTAAATAAACAAAAAAGTAGGCAGCGGTTCTGTCTTGCTTTGTTTTTTTTCTTCTTTGCCCAAAGTTTTCTGTCACTTTTTCCTGTGCACAAAGGAGTGCAACACCGTGAAGGGCTTCCAGGAGAGGAAGCGTGTGCCGTAATCCCCATATTTGAACAATTACTAAGTGTCTTACCTTCCGACGTGTTGTATAAATAAAGATGAAGCGACGTCTTATTGTGTCAGCGCATCACAGCTTGAAAATGTCAACATCCACTTTGAGTTGAACTAAAGATGGATTTTGCCTCTACGAGAATTGATTCCTTTTTAGAGCCTGAAGAGGTGAAACTTTTCAAAAGAAGTGTGAAAGAAAAAACTGAATTGTACGTGGTAGAAATATGTTCTTCCTTTCTTTTGAGGCCCGCTGTTTGACAACTGACGTGCTTTAGGTCACCTGACCGAAGACCAGACAAGGAAAGGCGTCAGTAATTCTATAGTGGGATTTAGAGTTTTCACCGTGAAGGTAAATATCTATTGCACAACTGTGCAGTGCAGACATGACATCACGTCAATATCAATTTACTACCTTCCAGCCAAGGCGAGAGAAATCAGCTGACGGACCCCATTAGAAAAACACACGTCTTATGTCACAAATATGAAAGATGACAGAAATACCACAACACAATAGCAGAGTAGTGAATGTCATAATAAAGTCTTTGGTAAGATTGTCAGAGGTGTTGGCTCAACTTAATGCTTATTTTTGAGAACCAAGTGTGTTATATTTTTTTGTGTCTTTCAGTCATTGTTGAAAAATCATAATTATGATCATAGTTTCTATTTTCAAAAGCAGTCTTGCTGTGTTCGGTGTCGAGCATCGTGATTTTTTTTTGCCTTTTGTTATTCACCAAATTACATACGTTTGTAGTTTTTATGACTGATTACGGAGCATATTCAAACAGTGGCCTTTCAAATGTTGATTGCGCTGAATAAACAGTTCTTATTCTCAACAAAAGATAATTTAACCTAATGTAACTATAAGATCAGAAGTGTGACTGTCCTTGTGTGTTTATCCTAAACTCACAACGTACATTTGTGACCTAAAGCTGTGTTTTTACAGTACGTGCACGTGCATGGTAATGTGTTTATTCAAGAGACTGGCGCTGATATACTGCATGGGAAGAATAAAAGACTAACAGGGTCACTCTAACTTCTGCTATGAGTGTTTAAACACTTGGATAGAGGGTTTCTTCTCTTGTCCTTTCATCACCTGCTTGCATTATACTATATATAATATAATTAATAATAATAAATATATAGTTAATATATATATATATATATATATATATATATATATATATATATATATATATACACTACCGTTCAAAAGTTTGGGGTCACTTAGAAATGTCCTTATTTTTCTTTTTTTTCAATGAAGATAACAATAAATTAATCATAAATACTCTCTCTACATAGTTAATGTGGTAAATGACTATTCTCTGGTGTGTAATGAAGTCTCTACAGAGGTGTGTAGAGGCCCATCTCCAATGTTCTAGTGGTACATTGTGTTATTGCCTTAGAAGCGTCTTTGAGTCCTATGAAAAGCGCAATAGAAATTGTATGTATTATTATTATTAGTATTAGAAGACTAACGGAGGGGTAGAAAACCCTTGAAAAATATTTGTATGCGAGCGCAGCTGAAAACAGTTATGCTGGTGAGAGAAGCTATAAAACTGGCCTTCCTTTAAGCCACAAGTTTGAAGAACAAAATTCATATTTACAATAAAAAATATTATTTATAACCTTGTCAATGTCTTGACTATATTTTCTATTAATTTTGCAATTAATTTGATGAATAAAAGTGTGACTTTTCATGGAAAACACAAGATTGTCTTGGTGAGTGACCCCAAACTTTTGAACGGTAGTGTATATACTGTATATATTTATTATACCAGAGCACCAACACAAACTGGACTACATTGGATAATGGCCAACTGGGAATATGTGTTCTAACAGGGACGTAGTTAAATTGCTGTGTGTGACTGTATTTCAGTCCGTCTCTCACCTTTCATGAGTGGTGATGGCTCCAGTATCGTGAGTAGAGAGCTCTGGAAGACCATGCTGACGGTTCTCAATACAAACACGCGTCGCATCATCGCCCCGATGCTGCGGAGAGAACGGCAAACCAGCCAAGTATTAGAGATGTTCAACAACTTTGAGGTACGGCTTTTATTGATAAGCAGTGAGATATGTGGTGACGGGGGCTTGGTTCATTTGGAGACTCTGTGCTTTCTCTTTTCACGTTACACACACACACACACACACACACACACATGCGCACACACAAGAACCTGTGTGCATGTGCTTAAGTAAACAAGTCCCCAGACACTAATTGATTCCCTGTTAGTGCAAGAAAATCATCCCCCTGTGGGTTTGGTTTGTGACGTAATCAATAACCTAAGGAGATCCCCAGCATGAAGAGGATAATTAATCACTGTTAACACATGCACGCACGCACACACAAACAAACACATACAAACGTTGTGTGACATCAGGGATTAACGATGTCAATCACTCAGGGGACGCCTGCCACTCAAAGGACTGTGTGTGTGTGTTTGTTTGTCTTTTTGCATGTCATTATCTATGTGTAAAGAAGCCTGAGAGGAAAAGGAGCTCGTCACACAAAGCAGGATGTCGGATTTAGTTGGATAGGAGAACCGATGACAATTATTTCAGTCCACGAATGAGATCTCAAGGTCAATAATCTTCTCAGCAAAATGTAAAAGTTAATTTCATTATCCTGGTGAGATGAGGCCCTGGTCTGTATTTTGGCGAAGCGGTGGCCAAACTTTGATCTTCTGATGAATATTGATCTCTGAATGCGTTTCTTTTGTGGACAAAAGGGATAAGAAATGAGGGGCGCGTGAGGACTGCTGACACGCTCCGCAGGTCCCAACCACACCTGAACCAGGTATGCTCGGATTATATTGTAGGAGCTGCAGCTAGAAAACATTTTTTCGTAAATGATTTATCAGCAGCTAATTTCGGATTATTATTAATTGTTGTCTATAAAGATTATAAACAAAAACAAAATGACCATCACAATTAACTACAACGTATATATGTCTGAAATTAAATATATAATGTGACATTTCTTTTTTAACAATAATTGGTCCAAATACCATAATCAAATAAATAACCTGTTAATGTGATTAACGGTTAACAGATTATTACAAACAAATAACACAGCAGAAAACCATCTGTAGTGAACACTTGCTTTGACTCACTTATAAGGCTCTCTCTCTCTCTCTCTCCGTATCTCTCTCTCTCACTCTCTCTCTCCCTCCCTCTCCCTCATTCACATGCTAAAGACATTCTTCTCTCTGCTCCTTTACCTACCTTCTCAATGACACTCTTTCATATCACACTCTCGAGAGATGCTGGGGTTTGTGTGTGCATGAGTGTGTGTGTGTGTGTGTGTGCGCGTGCGAAAGAGAGAGAGAGAGCGAGAGAGAGAGGTGGCCTGCCTGGCTGCCACCTCAGCCGGGCCGAGCCCAGATAAGAATAGCCTCGTTCTCGGGTTGCCAGTGGCAGTTGTAAAGGGGGTCATTCACTGACCACAGGAAAAACCTTCCAACGGAGCTTTTAGAGGTGGGTCTGCATCCTGGTGGACAGCCCTCCCTCTGTGTGAATGTGTGCGTGAGTGTGTGACAGAAAAAGGGGAGGAAGGAGAAGTGTTCACCTGACACTGGACAACCAAATACACTCCACAAATGAGTCGTTTTATATGTTACCTTTAAAGAGGGCTGGGGATAAGATTAACTCTGATTCACACATACTGGCCTAACTTTACTGGATGGTTGACTTTTAAACGTTCTTAAAGGGAGACAAATAGCAGTTCCCACTTTCCCAGTAGAGACACCCGAAACTGATTGCAGAAACTGAAACCAGTAAATACTGACAAAATAGACTGAACTTAACATTCCTAAGACTCATGAGTAAAAATGGCTTTTGTGCATCTTACCCTCAGAAGTAATGTTTTGTAATGTAATGTAGTTTTGATGTGTTCTGACTAGGGATGCACCGATCTGATCGGCGCCGATCCATATCGGCCAATATTGCCATTATCGGTTTTGATCGGCGTTCTCAAAACAGCCGATCAAACCGATCGATCAGATGACGTCACATCTGCGAGAAATACTATCAGAGACGTTTCAATCGCCGCGCGCCGCAACGGAGTAAATACGCCACCGAGTGCCGCCGAGTGAGAGGTCCCCGAGGGGATCCTCACGCACCGAGCGGCACCCCGTCCCCCGAGTTGAATCTCTGGGTCAACTCAGCTACACTCGCATGGCTGAGCCCCTACGGACTGACGTTCACGGCACACGCATTCGATCGGGAGCGCGCGAGGGGCTAACTTTATGAAAACCCTCGCGCGCTCCCGATCGAATGCTAACTGTTAGCGGAAGGATTTACGTGACACATCCGGTTTTACAAAGCTAGCGGAAAGAGCCACATAAAACAACATCCGTTTTTCAAAATAAGATGTCGACAAATCATACACTAACATATACAAGTAAACAATAAACTGATTTTATATCTTTATAGATCGTTTCTGAGATTTAGCTTTAATTATGCTAACATTAAAACATTTTACTGTACCAAGGAAGAGTTTATAGAAATAAGTCAGACTTTTGTATGTTCAAAATAATCCTGTATATAGATTTCCCCAAGAATTCCAGAAAATGAATAACGCAGATGTGTTCCATACATATCTGAAATCAATCCCCTACAATAGCAATCAAACAATTTTAATGTATTAATTAGGACAGTTTTCAAAGTAAAAGTCCTAAATGTTTAAAGAAATCTGTAATTTCTTTAATGTTTGAGGTGCTTTAGATGTGTATTTCCTCATAGTCCTAGGCAATAATGCTACACAATAAATAGAATGCTTCAATAGACGCCGTGATCGGTATTATGGGATCGGCAGATACTATTTCAGTGATCGGTGATCGGCTGACACTGATTTCAGTGATCGGCCCAAAAAACCTGATCGGTGCATCTCTAGTTCTGACTGTGAATATTTCACTGCCTTTACAGGTCACACATCTTTACAAGTGAGAGATGGAGGGGAATAATGAAATATTAAAAGCCAAAGTATAACAATTACATTTTTAAAGTGCTTTCCCCTCAAAGCATTGTTGCTTTTTGGAGGTTTTCTCTGTGTTAGATAGTGACACATTACATGAGGAGAAAGATTGGGAGGCAGCTGGGAACACAACACAAAGGCGACTGATATCAGAGAGCGCTCATGGAAACGGACACATGTCGACAAAAAGGCAACGAACAAACACAAATATGGCAGCTAAAGGCACAAGTTCAGTGACAGTATCTCTAAATATTTTGACCCCCTGATGTGGTAAATTGGTTGAATCGCTAAATGTTCTAGATGTGGATGGAAGGAGGAACAGACGGTTGGATGTTGGTTCAACATAATATGTCATTTCCTGGCACTATGGGTCTTTCATTTAGAACAATATCAAACGACAAGAGTTTGGTCACATTTTGAAGTAAAGTGGGATCTTGGTAGCGTTGTTGTTCACCATCATTCTTGTCATTGGAAGCGGTATTTACCGATTATAATCTCCTTTAGTGCTCAACATTGACGAGGTTTTAACCGCAGAGGTTTCCACGTCTCTAAAACAACCGGACCAGGTGATACTAATCTAAGTGTTTTGTACAAATGACGCTTAAACCTCAAAAAAAGGAAATTTATGACATCTTATTGAAGACAACCTTAACGCTAGCGCATGTTTGATGAGAATATGACGCCATTGGCATGAGACTGGAGGAAACGGACTGCCTTGGGTAAAATTATGTATTTCCCTGGGTTTGAAAATTGTTAAAAACATTTGATATAATATAATCACACAGCTCAACAAAACATATAACATGTCTCGAGACATTTTAATGTGGAAAATGTACATACTCTACCTTTAAGAGTACAATAAAGCAGGGTGGAAACATTGTTGTTATTTATAGCTCTTATTACATCACACTGGCCATAGGCCGGGCGATGCTACGAGGTGATCCTAGTACAAGCAGACATAAAACCGTACGCAACAATGGTCAGCCACAGAAGACGGTGTGGATGTGCTGCAGGGGAAACATGTAAAGGTTAAATGCTATGCAAAAACAACCTTATGCCTGCTCATCAATTTTGTAACCAGATTTTTAACACTGTATACCTTTTCTAATATACCACATTTAATGTACTAACAATCCCCAGAATAAGTCAAATCTAATATGCTGCAATACTGCCATTTGATATAGTAATCATACAGTCTACATCTTAGTATCTTTATTTAAATGTGAGAATTAAATTCAACTACAGTTGCACGTTGCCTCTAGATGATCAAACCCTGAGGGGTGTGTATGTGTGTGCACGCGCATGAGTGTGTGTGACGGATTGGCTGCTCACGCTGTTCACACACCACACACCAGACACAGGGGGTCCTTGAGCTCTCAAACAAGGCTATGTTTACTTAAATTACTGTACACACACAGTCAGACAGGCAGAAACACACACACACACACACACACACACACACACACACACACACACACAAACCTATGAAGATCAATCAAAAAACGTGACGAATGGGTCCAGACTGATGAGGAAGAGGTAAAGGAGGAGGAAGCAAGCTGCAAGCAAGCTTGAAGGAAGAAGAAGAAGAGGAGCAAGAAGAGGAGGAAGACGATGCATGGTAACATCTGGTGGGATGAGAGCAAAGCGTATGAGGCAGTAAGATGCATGCTCCTGTGGTGCCGTGGACTGGACTAGGAATCCTCAGTTCTTTCTTCCTGCTGGAAGCTAAATCTCTTTGAGTCTTGGTTTGATTCTAAAAACTGTTACATTCACATTTTAAATGTGTATATACTGTCAAGAAATCTTACAAACCAACTGTAACCATGAGTTCAATTCAAACTCTCATAGCTTCTCATCTGCAATTACTCCAAGTTTCATAAGTGCCATGGAAGGGTGTTTGTATATTGGTCGGACAAAAAAAAGATATTTGATGTTACCTTGGTTTCTGGGAAGTTTTTAACAGGCATTTTATGATAAATGTATTTACAGTTGTATTTACCCAATGATGAAGGAAGTAACTGGAAGATGAATCTATAATTGAATTAACTGGTAAATGTTCCCCTGAGAATATTGGACAACGCTATGAAATATGTGGATTTAATGACATGCAAACACATGAAAACTGAAACTGAAAACGCACATTTTCCGACTATCTCTGGATTAAAACACAGATTAGCACTTCAGTGGCTCTTAAATACCTCTTATTATGGTACTTTTGTAGTTTGACTATGTTGAGGAAATGTTACTTTCTGTATTCTTGTTGTTCTTAGTTTGTACTCTAGGTTGAAATGTACTTATTGTGAGTCGCTTTGGATAAAAGTGTCTGCTAAATGACATGTCATGTAATGTAATCTGATGGTGCTTTCGCAGTCGTGTTTGACTTTTAAAAGCATTTTATGCATTCTTAAAAGGTGCTAAATCTATGATTAAGAGCATTTTTATTTAACATGGCGAAGACTGAGCAGGCGTCCTGCAGGTATTGATGCCCACAGCAGGACAGGGCTAGCAGTGTTTACTTTGGGGGAAACGGAGGGTTTGTGATACACTTCTGCGGCGGCGCTATGGAGCTGTAGCCACCGGAGGAGCTCAGTGCAGATCGGTGGTAGCCAGTGTGGCAAGGTCATGCAGACTAAAAGCACGCTATGACGTGGAGAGGTTTGGATTACGACACACAGAGAGGTAGAGCGGATTCATTCTCTGCTCAGGTAGACATTAGTAATCTATATGTTACATTACATCACATGTCATTTAGCAGACGCTTTTATCCAAAGCGACTCACAATAAGTGCATTTCAACCTAGAGTACAAACTAAGAACAACAAGAATACAGAAAGTAACATTTCCTCAATATAGTCAAACTACAAAAGTACCATAATAAGAGATATTTAAGTGCTACTAAAGTGCTAATCTGTGTTTTAATCCAGATATAGTCGGAAAAGGTGCGTTTTCAGTTTCCGGCGGAAGCTGTAGAGATTTCCTGCTGTCCTGATGTCAGAGGGGAGCTTGTTCCACCACTGAGGAGCAGGACAGCAAACAGGCTGGATGTAGAGTGATTAGCTCGAGCTCTATGTTTACATAGAACGCAGTAGTTTGCTCATATATTAAAGCTCTGAATATCAAAAGTAGCACATGTGGGAATTTTGTGGCACCAAATACATTTTAAGACCCTGCTGCAATATGATGCCACTAAAAAGAGTCCAGGCACAAAATGCTACTGCCATTCAAAAGCGATCGCGATGAAGCCAGCGATAACCTGGTGAGAATAACGGTGTTGATGAAGACTACCTGAACTGAGCGAGCAGCACGCCCCCCAGGGAAGACCCGCAGATGGAGAAGCCCATGGCGATCACGCCATTCCAGAAGCCGAGCTCCCTGGCGGTCATGTGATGATCCAACAGGAAAAGAGGAAACATGGTCACTGCACCCTGCTCGCCTGCATACAGAGTGACAGAAGAGACAGGTGGACGAAGAGGGGAGATCGGGAGATGAAAAGAAGACGAGAGACGGAGAAAGAAGAGGGGGGGGAAGCAACAGACATGAATGAGTTATTCGGTCAGTTGTGATGATGGTAAGACGTGCAATTGAGACAATATGTATTACATACTGGGTTCTTACACATTTTTATGGATTTCCAGGACTTTTTTTTAGGACTTTAAACCAAATGTCCATGACCAAACTGAAATATCGGTATAAACATGACATTTTGAAAATTGTGCATACGCCGGCTTATATTTTGAGCGTCTTTTTTATTTTTAAACGTATACATTTTATTTCAAATTCGGCGTAAATGAACATGTGATAACAAATTTCCATGACTTTTCCAAAACTTTTATGATTTAAGTTTTTTTCCATGACTTTTCCAGCCTGTAAATAACCATTTTAAAATTCCATGAATTTTCCAGGTTTTCCATGACCGTACAAACCCTGTGTATACTGCAGGTCTCTGACTAAGCATTTATTATTTCTCACCTACAGTAAATATGTGAGACACTTCCTGAATGCACACGTCTATTCTAATCAGTCAAATATGATGAGGATGCTGTACCAATCTGTTTAGCCTGCAAGACTGAACAACGTGGTTTTCCTGAGATGACAACTGCCGAATCAAATACGGCACACCGACACGCAGCGCACCGAGGCCTATTCCTGGAAAGTGTCAATAATAGATGCCTGACAAGAAAAAGAATACCCTCAGTCACTTTATCAAACGGGGCCTCGCACTTTTCCTAAAGCACCAAAAGGAAAAACACAACAAAAACACAAAAACTTCCTCAGATGAAACAGACCTCACAAAGACCTTTCAGTCAAAATAAAAAGTTTCTGTCAGACAATAAGACTTTCTCTGTGCGGCGGTGAGTGTGGGGGTAATGTTCCGCTGAACATTACAGTAAAATATTCAGTGCCGCCGACTACACGCCATTATTATATTAATGGAGACTGACTTCAGAAAGACAGTGGGACCAAGGAGCTGCGTGAGTGACGGCTCGGCTCCCAGACTGCTGTCAAAGACGACGCGGCACAACGCGACAACTCACTCACTCAGTCAGCCAGGAGACAAACAAAAATAGAGAAGGGAGGGGAAAAAAAGGCAGATGAAACAGACTGGAAGAAAAAAAGAATGAGAAAGCCGAGGAGCTCCCAGTGATGGGGAGCGCAGCAGTAGAACGAGAGTGTCACCGCGAGTGTGACAAGCCAGCAGAAACATGGCGTCGGAAATGTGGATCCTCTGTGTAGGAAACACTCGTCTCTCACTTCTGTCACTCAGGTGTCGCTCTTGGCAATTTACATATCGTTAGTTATAGGACGATTATGTTCAAATTGGTCACAACAAGTAAAGTCAATAAGATAGGTCTTGAAGGGACTTTTTCAAAATAAATGTAGCCGTCTGTGTTTTTCCTTTAGATAAAGAGGAATGAGGAGATTCAGAGGTAATTAGAATCACACGAGACGTACTGAGCAGAATGTGCTCGGCAAAAAACTAAACTTTTATTTTGTAATGTAAGTTTAGAAATAAGTCACATGGCAGCAACATGTCTAAATGTTACTCCTAAACCCATGATGTATATTTAAATGCAATTGAATTACAATATGTCACTACATTACTCACCCCTCACACCCAGTGGGGGCTGCACTGGCACACGTACACCCTCTGTGCATTATTCACATTTTAATAGCTGTCATCCTCTGCAGCTTCAACTTAGCCGTAACCATATTCGTCATAATAAAGTAAACAGTGGCAGCAGCGGTACCCATGATGCCTGGGTTGTTTACCCATGGTTCTGTCTGCCTGCCTGTTGTTTAGCTCAAAGCTCAGAGCTTTCACAGTCCTGCCGTCAACTAATTATTTCTTTAAAGAGGAGGGTTGGGGGAGGGCGTGCAGACAAACACAAGCAGGCTGATTATTCCTTTCTATAAATATTCTCAAAGCAACAATTGTCCATTTCAGCAGGGATTTCCTTAGGCATCCTCAAAGATTAAACAAGCAGAATGAAGGGGAAGGAGAAAAGGGTGGAACAAGAGCGAAGGGGGGAGACGACGAGAGATAGGGAACGGGTCGGAAAGAGGGAGGGAAAATGACTTTTTTTATAAAGGGCAGCGAGAGAAACAGCGTCGATGTAAAAGGGGCGAGGGAAGAAGACATAAGATGTAGAGCAGGCGATGAGAATCATAATGCTTTTATCTCAATAACTACAAAAAAAGATGTGAGTTGAACGACTTGAGAAAAAGGAGAGCATCGTGGGATGGAGACAGCTAGAGAGATATAGAAGTGTGGGGGGGGCAGATGAACGGAGATACTGTTAGGATGTTAGCGAAGAGGAAACAGAGGAGGAATGGCAGGCTCAAAGAAAAAACTGTTTATGTTTACATTAGAAGCAGACAGCATAGAACGGCAGAACAATTTAACATTAAAAGAAGTGGCGGGTCTGATTTTTCATCCTAGTGTATTTAAAAGGGGCTTTGGAGACTGGACTTTCAAGTGGGGTCCAAGCACCGTGAAATAAAGACAACTATTTTATTTTTTGCAAAAGTAAGGACAATATTGGTAAATTCGTCTAAAAAAAGCAGACTGTCATTTCAAAGCTTATTCATAAGACGACCTAATGTTGTTGATCAGATCTGATCAAATCACGTCAACACTGGCTAAGGGAGAGAGATTAGAGGAATTTTTCATATAATATAATCATATACGATGAAAATATATATATTTTTTGTCATAAATAAGCGATATATTTAAAGTTATGGATAAATGCTAAACATTAGAAACTAGGTTTCCACATGCTTTAAGGAGTAAAGTGAGAGGAGAATAAAGAAGCAGGGTTGTTTTATGCAAGTTATGAAGGCTCACATAATGAACCCATTCATGGCACAAAATAGAGAGGAGTCACTGTTTCACAATGCACACAGGACTAAAGCTCGCTGGTCCTAACAGCCGGTGAGTCATTTTCAGCAAAACAAAAGATACAAGCAAACATCGCAACTTTCTGAGAAAACTGGTCTTATTTTTTTCTAAAGCACTTTCATCAACACCTCCACAAGTTATAGTAAAAAAATCACCTTGGCTTGGTTAAGACAATTATTCCAAGTTCTCATGATTAGTTAAAAAAAAGGGTCTGCACATAACACTTTTGTCTGTATGAGATGGGGGAGATGGCCGGAGAGCATGTGTGAATGTTGGGTGGAAAAAGCGATCGGAGTAGGATGCGGGTGAGATACGGGGGTGATGAGGGTGAGAGGTCGGCAAGGACAGTGGGGGTCAAATCCTGACGCCTGTGCTGCAGCTTGGACAAAAGAGCTGGCGGGGCAGGAGCGATCGCTGAGGACACCGAGTCCTCCTGCAGAACCGTAGTATCACTTCCTGCAGGGCGCACGGCAAACAGAGACAGGTTCATACATACTACATGTTTGAGACCAGCGCGCACACACGCACACACACACACACACACACACACACACACACACACACACACACACACACACACACACACACACACACACACACACACATGCCTATGTGCTTATACATGCATACACACCATTCAGCTCCTAAGGTTCCCTGGGGACAAAACCAGTACAGAGCCCTGTGTATACACACCTACATAATGCCCCCCCCCCCCAGCAGATCAATGTAGATGTGAAAATACAGTATTTAACTATGCATAAGCAAAATAACCCCTTATCACCCAAACCTGGTTACTGGATGGATTGTGTTTGTTCTCTGCATATATGTTTTCAAATATGATGTAATATTAATATCTATTCTGAGTCTCAAGAGTAAATATCCCCTAAATTAATCTTTCACGAATTGCTGGAGGAACTTGACTATGCTACGTTTCCATTATGTCTTTTAAAAAGGCACTTTGGGTTACAGTAGTTATTCCTATAATATTGTACACACCAGTGAACAGCGGTTGTTGTTTGTTCAAAAAAAAAGAACAAATATTGGCGTTGAATTTAAATTAAATTTCTCATTTTATATGTGATCCAAAAATGAAGCAAAAAACTGTCACTACACTAAGATGTACTCAACTAAACGGATTGGGGCCTACCTTAGGTTGAGATGTGTAAACACACATCAAACTCAAGAAAACTATTATTAGTCACTCGTGTTTTCTAATCAAAGCTTTGTTTACATCAGTTATTTAATGTAGGTCCAACACACAACAAAACAGGTAAATATTATGAAATATTATTTGTTGATGAAAGCATTTAATGGTGTTTTTTTTAAACCATAGACAGACAAACTAATTTGGATTCAGCTCCCCGAAACCCACCAGCAGGCACTTCTGCCCATGTCTCAGAAACTACTCTGTGGACTGGACTCGAGTTTTCATCACACCAATGAACAGGGATGAATAGGGCTACATTTTCTTTCATGAATTTGTTTTTTATTATTTAAAGACCCTACTTATTTTTTCAGTACTTATACCCTCAGAGAAGTTCTACAAACATTGCATCCGAAGCCTTCACTTGACCCTCTCAACCTCAACCCTCAAATGTAGTCACCAATAAAAAAAGCCCTCTTTCCCTTCTTCCTTTATAAATGTTAAGGCAATCCTACCTTCAGTAAGGTTTTTGTTGAAACTAATTTAAAAAGGTGTCAATTTAATTTAATCGAAGGCTGTAATTTCTAGTGCTGTTGAACTGTATTGCATCACAATGAGAGTTGTTTCTAATATGTTGTCAAACCCATTGATATCAATGAGATGTGTCTAATAAACTGACAACTGGGTGAATTTTATCAGGAAACACTGGAGTTGCCTTTTTGGAGGAAACAGTTGTGAAGTATTGAAACAAAGCTTTTCTTTTATTGTGTTCATCCATCCATTCCTCTGTCCACCTGGTCAGTTCCCAGGGAGAGCCACCATCAGGGGCCACCTCTCCTCCCCATCATTCACGTCTCTCGTCAAATATACAGGGTTATGGACCCCCTACCTTAAAAAACTGCTCTGATGTGTACAACACTGTGGTATCACGTACACCAGCACGTAATCACACAATCAGTCATTATTGCTAGTGTTAGCAATATGAGAAGATGTGAGGACTAGCAATGCAAAGTATATACATTCAATGTATTGAAGGTGTTGATGTAAAATAATTATATTCCTGAAATTGTCAAATTATAGTAATTAACACTTTGCACTATTTAAAAAAAAAAGAAAAGAATTTCCTTTTTAGTTATGATGCGTTTTAGCAGACTCCCATACCAGCACAGAACTGAGGTTTATTTTTCACATATGACAACAGGATATTACATTGTTTTTATCCAACATTTGAGCTTATCTGCATCTTGAAGCCTCTCGTTTGCCTATTTCTTGACCTTTTCCTCTTGCATTTTCTTTCCAACCCCCCCAAGCCCTCTGTCCGTCCACTCAGACAGTTCTCCCATCACGCCTGTGGCCTTAGATGGCACGAGGGTCACAGTTCAGACACGAGGCTCCCGATGATTGGCCACAGTGTTGGACCCGGCGCAAACACAGAGTTCATTAGGGATAGATGAGGGGGGGGGTCTGTGCTTGTGTGTGTGTGTCAGTGTTTGCTAAACGAGGGGGGGGGGGTGTTCAGACAGGCAGATCACACAAACATAACCACACACCCCTTGAACAAAAACAATGCTGTCTCAAATAGGCAATCACGCCGGCACATCCAGGCCGAATCTAAAATATTACACAATATTTCCCCCCCGCAAAGACGGGAAATATTTAGACTGCTACAACAGGAATATCTAACAAGTGACAAGAGCCTTAATGAATCTACTGAGAAAACACTGTTACAGTCATTATTGTTGTAATTATGAGCATCAGCCGATGGTGAGTGCTTATGTGACAGAGAGAGTGTTGGGGGGAGGGGGGTCCCCAGACAGATTAGGGGGTCCAGCCAGACTTCATATTTTGTCTAGTAGTGTCGTCTGCTGGGACTCATCCGATTACCGAGCCACTCTTAAAACTCTCTCAAAAACACACGTGCAAACAATCTAAAAACAAAAGGCACATACATTCAGCACACACACAAGTTACAGCTATGCAAATATGAGGAGACAATTATGTTCCCACCACCCACATGCACGCACAAACACACATCAGCATGATGCGTCGTCTTCCATTCCGGTTTGTGAACGCAACAGACACAAAGACACTCTAATCCTTACATAATCCCCTTCTGCTACCAAACTCTGGTCATATCCACACACACACACACACACACACACACACACACACACACACACACACACACACACACACACACACACACACACACACACACACACACACACACACACACACACACACACACACACACACACACACACACACACACACACACACACACACACACACACACACACACATTGACTGATCTGAAACTACTTTCAGTTTTTTGTTTCTTATTGGAACCATCTCATTCGTTTACAAAACTTACTGCAATATGAATTCAAACTAACATTGTCTTGTTCAAGTGCCCTCGGTCTATACTTTTATAAAGGAGACAATAAAATCAACGGCTTTATCTGAGCAGGGTCTGTATTTTCCAACGTACATACAGGACCCGCTTAGAGACAATAAATTGTCACGTAATAATAACTTCCCAAACTTTTCCAATACGCTCAGTCCTTATTCAGTCTTCATGGAAACACCAACAGAGACATCTAGTGGTGGGATCTGCCTCCTACGTGAAGGTAGGAACACAGCTAAGGAAATGTTCAAAGTGGGACAAAGGGTCACAATTTAGAGAAACTTTTCATTGCTTGGACTGGTGTCCTAGATGAGATGGAAGTGCTCCCATTTATTCTTTTTGAATCGCTCCTCTAGTGATCGAGGCTTCCGCCGGAAACTAAAAACGCATCTTTTCCGACTATATCTGGATTAAAACACAGATTAGCACTTCAGTGGCTCTTAAATGGCTCTTATTATGGTACTTTTGTAGTTTGACTATGATGAGGAAATGTTACTTTCTGTATTCTTGTTGTTCTTAGTTTGTACTCTAGGTTGAAATGCACTTATTGTAAGTCGCTTTGGATAAAAGCGTCTGCTAAATGACATGTAATGTCATGTAATGTGATGTTCACCATAAGCGCAGTCTGCGCACATAATTAGAGCTGTAAAAATGTGTTGATTAATCAAAATTAGTCTAAATAAAATGTTTTAAAAACAATTTAATTGAGTGGGCTGCACAGTGGTGTAGTTGCTAGCCCCGTCCCCTCTCAGCCAGAGGGGCTCAGGTTCTCCCTGTGGCAGCACGGGTTCTCTCCGGTTCCTCCTCACAGTCCAAAGACATGCAGCGTAGATTAATTGGACTCTAAATTGCCCGTAGGGGTGAAAGTGAGCGTGAATGGTTCCCTGTCTCTCCAATAGCTCTGCGTACCCTACCCTGCCTTTGCCCAATGTCAACAGGATTTGCTTGAGCACCCGGCGACCCTGAACAGGAAAAACGGTAATGGAATTTGATTATTTCGGTTGTTTATCAAACTCCTAGCGTTCTCTGGTTCCAGCCTCTCCAATGTGATGATTTGCTGCTTTTCTCAGTTTGACATCATTTTACGCTGAACACCGTTGGACATTTGAGGACATCGCCAAGAGAAATGTGACGGATTAACACTTTTTTGTGAAATGTTATAGATCGAACAATTTATCAATAAAATGCTCACCGAGAAGCAGCCCTAAAAACAAAGTACGGCTTAGACATATCAGCATTAGGCCTAGGCTGCAAAGATATACAAGTAAATTCATTTAAAATATGTTGGTTTCCAATACTTGTTAATCTCAACAAGTGCTTGCATATTAATTGGACTCACCTAGTTTGTACGTCAGCACATAGAGGACGGTCCAAGGGGTGCCCGGCACCGCGAGCATCTTCCTCCACACTCTCCATGGCCTCATCGCGTCTGCCGCCTGCCCCCCCCTCCTGCTGCCATCTGCCTGTGTGCCCCTCAAATTCTCATCATCCAGCACCGGGGCCCCCCACACAAACAGGGCCACGCCTGCGTACACAAACGTCAGCAGCATGAACATCCAGCTCCATCCGGCGACGTCAATCACAGCCAGCAGCCCGCCTCCGGCAAACACGGATCCGGCTTTATAGCCCACGACTTGGGCCGTGTTGCCCAGGCCCAGCTCCCCGCGACCTTTCAACAACCCCACCGCGGCCCCGTCCACAGCGATGTCCTGGACGGAAGCCAAGGAGTTCATGACCAAAAGGGTTCCTGCTACTCCCCAGATATGTGCTTCTGGGGCCAGGAGAGCACTGGAGAGGCACGTCAGAGCTAGCCCAGACACTGTGCCCACCAGCCAGCGGCGCTTCGTGCCAACCCGGTCCACAAACGGGGCCCAGAGCACCTTGAGGACCCATGGAAAGTAGAGGATCTTGGTGAAGCCAATGCGAGTTAAGGAATGACCAGCTCCACGCAGGTAGACAGGGAGCAGGGACGACTGGAGACCGTAGGGGATGCCCTGGACGAAGTACAGCAGGCCCAGGAAGACGAGTTTGTCATTCATGATCCACCTCCACGAGAGAGCCTCTAATTGAGCACGCTGCAGCGGTCCATCGGGCAGGTCATTGTTGAGGTGAAAGGGGAGATCCTCAAATGGACTGGCTGACCCAGATGAACTGATATCAATCTGAAATGAAAAGACAAAGTGTGGAGTTAGGGTTAATGATGCTGAAGTTTCAGCCCTGTTAAAGAGGCCATGTGGTAACTAAAGACAGGCACAGCTCCCGCAGGCAGCCTTAAAAGGAGTCGAGTCAACGCTGCCGCTTCGCCGCCTCTCAGCTCAGTTATCGTCCACGTTAAACCGACCGCTAGCTCCTCAAAGTCAAATGACTTGTGGACACAAACACGCGTATTAGCACCGGGACCACGTGTGATTTTTGTATCGTTTCACTTATTATATGACAACAGAAACGTGACTTTGCGTCGCTGACCTTTTGCTCACAGACACAACAGTTAGCGGTGTGTTGACCGACTGGACGAGCTACCGTTAGCTAGCTAGTCCGCTGTCATGGTAACCTTAGTGTAAGACTAGCTTATAAACACACGTGTACAGCGTGTCAACATTATAAGGGTGTGTGTTACACTCAAAGAAACAGTTGCGTGTGTTATGAGAAAAATGAACACCTACTACGGTAGAAAGTCGGCTAGCCACGGAGCTCCTCTTGTTTATAGTTGTGGTCTGAATGAGCTATGAGGTTGCCAGGTCCGGTGACAGATCCCTCTTCTGCAGTTAGCGAACAGGAAGAGGTCGCCTAGGTTTTGTATTTGTAACGCCTACGCATGTGCCGGCTCATACATTACTGCTATAACAGTGCAGTAACGTTGTATTACCAAACGTAGATGCATTAATGACGCTAAATTATACACAATGGATGTCTATGACCCACGTGTGTGTGACTCATTGGTTATTCATTAATGGTGTGTTTGCAAATTGAGACTGCTGTGTTAATTGTAATGCATTGTCATTTCTAAAATTACGGTTTTGCAATAGTTTTTAGCAAAAACATCTGGTTGTCCGTTTATCAAGAGTGGTAAAAATGTGCATACACATATATAAATTGTAAGTAGTAAGTACTTTACAATTAGTGTTTACATATTTGGCAACGTATTATAGCTGGTTGGTTCATGTGTGTCTGGTACTGTAGGTGTGTGCATATAATAATAATAATAATAATAATAATAATAATAATAATAATAATAATAATAATAATAATAATTCGGACTTCTATAGCACTCTTCTGAATACCCAAAGACGCTTTACAGGCAACACGAGACAAACAGAACAAAAAAAACAAAGAGACAACAAAAGAAAGCAGGCAAGTCGAACAAACAGGAACAGTAACATATAGAATGTCATATGCAAAGAATCAAAACTACTCAGATGGGCTTTCATATAAAAGCTTTTATTTGCAAGTTGTCCATGCTCCTTCAAGGGTAGGCCTACTGATCCGTTTACATTTGTCAGCAGCTGACCTCTGATTACTTCAGCTTCTCTTCAAACATCGGATATAAGAATCTAATGAGTGATAAGCAAAGTCTGTCCCAAAGTGTAGGTCTAACATACTGCTCTAAGATCAATACTGAGATGCGGATGTTGGAATAAAAAGAAATAACTTATTGGAGAAAATATCTGCAAAAGGAGACAATTCCATGTTAATCTTTGCGCATTGCTGTTAATATGTCATGACAGTCAAAAAGAAAGACATTATTATCAGTTCTTCACAAGAGCATAGGTCCCAATATGTGTCGATGGATTATAGGTGATTGTCTACAGCTGTTCTGGCTCTTCAGTTGTATGAGCCTTGATCCCATTGATTGGCGATTAGTTTTCACCCCCACAGAGAGCGAGCAGAATCTTCTCATAGTCCCCTTTCGTGTCATCCTGAAGAAAAGAGAAAAAAAGTAAATTTGTTTTCTCCCTGGAAACTGTTTCTTATTGCCTGTTGTATTGTAAACCACATGTGTATCAATAACAACAAGACCAATTCTGACATCTAGGCATAGACTGTAGATGGCTTTATTGTCATTATCAGAAGTTTGCTCACCAGAATATCCCTGTAGAGTGTTGTGCCATAGGTTTTCTTGTACTCATCCTTGATCCGTTTCATGTCTATTTCAGAGCGGCTCACCATGATACGCGTCAGGGTATTTTTACGGGTACCTTTCCCCTGATGGGCAGAAAAGATTCAGTCAGGGACGCTCTTACAATAGCTGACATAGCATCTTGCGTGCATTTATTTTTGAAATACTTTGGGAGTAGTATCCTACTTATACTTTACCTTCATGGCCAAGTTGAGCTTCTCAGCAAAGAATGCAGGCCGGCTTCCAGCACACTTCACTGTGGTCATTTAAAAAAGTGGGTCACGTTTAAGTCAAGTCTGTGCATAAATTACTGCATAAATCAAAGTTAGCGTTGAGGGTTGCGCCTTTACCTACTGCCGTGAGACAACTTTCAATATCTCCCTTCAGCTCCAGATCGATAACTTTGGCCACATCCACCTTGCTGTACTTTGAGTATCTTTCGAACACTGAAGAAGAAGAAGAAGAAGAAGAAGAAGAAGAAGAAGAAGAAGAAGAAGAAGAAGAAGAAGAAGAAGAAGAAGAAGAAGAAGAAGTAGTGGAAGAGTATTAAATCTGATTAACAAATATAATTAAAACATTTATTTTACTGAACATGATATATAGCCAGCTTACCGCTACGGAGATGAGGGGCACTCCTGCTGGTGAGGATCTCAATGAAGACGGAGCAGTTACTGCCCTTCTTCCCCTCCCCGGCCTCGTATATAGCTCTGGCATCGCTGTCAACCATCTGCTCACAAACTCCTTCAGTCCTGCTGGCCTGTGATGAAGACAAGTAGAGCAACTTCTCAGGGCTGAACACAATAAAGACATGAAGAAAAGTGTTTTATTGTCAAAGAACTCCTAGTCCGTCCACAATATACAGTAGAAGGTGACTCCCACCATGGCCTAGGCATTACACGTCATGGACTTTAGTTCTGTGAGACTCTAGCTTTCTTTTATAAAAAATGTAGGTCAAATGTAGTTCTGTGAAAGCCTGATTTATGGTGGGATTGTGTATGCATGAAAGTATGAAAGCAACTGTAATAGGCTGCTGCCTGTTTCTTTTCAATTTAAACTTGAAAAAAACATAATTTTCAATTGTTGGGGGGGGAAATGTCAAAAAATTGTAAAGGCAACAGCAATATGAAGTGAAATTTGCTCAATAAATAGTGTTGTACCCTATTGAAATGGAGATACTTAACAGGCTTTCAAATACATAATAATAAATAGGTTAAATATGAGACAAATTGACCCACCAGGCTGTTTAAAAGCAGATTGTTTGCCATTTCCCCTAATGTTATCAAAATGTAGCTATTGACTTTATTTAAAATGTTGTGGATATTTAACATATTAAGTGTGTGCTGCGGATTTTGCCTGAAGACATGCCCAAAGAAAAAGCCATTAAAGGCCTAATGTTAACCTGTGTTGTGTTAACATGCGAGTGTGTATTGAGGGAGGGAGCTTCTTTTTTTTTTTTTTTTACAATTCACTGTCACAGTTGCAGATAAAGTAGGGAGTGTTATGTTGCCTAAGCACTTATTGCATCCTGGTGGTTTCTTTAGCTTAATTGTTGGGTCTTCAACATCCTGTAAGTACAGCATCAAACACACAACACAACATACAAAGCTAGTGTGGACACACATGTACCTTGCAGAGTTCAAGGAGGGCAGCCTTGAAATCTCCACTAGTGTCACCCTTGATATCATTCTCCAGGTCCTTCTTGTAATCTTAATGAGGAAATCACAATATAAGCATAGAGGATATGAAATTACATTAAAAATGGCAGGTTGTCAAGTGCTTTATTAAACGTTTTAACCTCTTTTCATATTAAAAAGGTAATTTTTCAACGTCACATGTGCTATAACTTTCTTTTTTTCAACACTAGCTTGGTGGTGATCGTTGCTTAAAATCTGTCGCCACGCACCTTCTTTGTAGGCTTTCTTTATATCCATGATCTCCATGTTGTTTCTGGAGGCCAAAATCTCTATTAGGACCTCCTCCTCTGTGCCCAGACCCTGAGAACAGGATGCAAGAAAAGAGAGATTGATATTCTTCGCTGGCACCATTCAAACAAAACACACCTTTTACTCTCCTGTTAAGAAAACAATGCATGAATGACGTGTAGAAGTAGGAGCATTAAATGCACCAAAAATAACAGCTGGTGAGGCTACGACATTCACCTCAAATGAGCTTAGTTCATGAGCACCACAGTCGTTTTAAAATATATATCAGTAGTTCCTTTAAGAGGGTGGTTGTATTTGTGTGCTTGCGTGTACCTTCATTGCCATTTTCAGCTGGTGGGCATCGTACTGGGCTGGTGTTTTCAGGAGAGCCAACACCACTTCCTCTAGATCCCCCTTCAGAGCACTCTTCAGCGCTGACTCCAGAGACTGTAGGATGACGGATGAGCAGAACAGTGTTTGAGAGCATGTGATGATGTGTGTGTAACTACTTGCCTGCTGAGAAAGTCTTTATTAAATGTTAATGACCTTGCCGCTGGCTTTCTGATATGCTTCTTTGATCCGCTGTCTCTGCTCGTTGCTCCTTTTCACCAGCACTTCAATGATGGTGTTCTCATCCACACCTGCACAAAGAAGATGTTGTTCAGTAAAATGCATCTGTATGACAGAGCCATATATACAGCAGGTTGTGAGTAGTAATTGTGTGTGAGGGCCAGCAGAGGGTGTTAAAGCTCTTACAGCAGAAACCATGCAGCATGATATACTTCAAGCACAGAAACCTTTTCCCACACCGAGACATGTTAACACACGCTCCAAAGCATCCCTTTGTACACATTACGTTCACCTTTTGTCTTGATGGCCTTCTCCAAAACTGCTGCATCTCCATCGGGGCTGAAATTGAGTGCTGCAGTCACTGTTCCCTCTTTCTCGAGGACCTGAGAGACACAACACAGATTATTGTGTGTTTGGTAAATACTTGAGTCCTCCTACCCAGTCGGGATCATGAGGCTGTGTACAGACATGGATTTTTAGAATTCCTTTGTTACAAAAGTCCAAACTGTTTCTCCCCTTCCACATTGCTGCATCTATCCTCCATATAATAAATACAAAATATATAAAAGAAGATCCTTTTTGACAGTTTTTATAACCCCTGTGGGGACTTGCTGTGTTTCCTCAGCACCAACATCTCCATGCCAGCAAAGACCACGAACCCTTAAAATGTCTGTTCACCCCGCCAGACTGAACCGAACGACGACTAAACGAGCTTGAGACTAAACAAGCAGACAAAATCAAGCAGGATGACCTTCTGCAACTTCCCTGCATTTCACTTTAAGAAGCCAGGAATAACAGAAGTAGAACTGTGTTCTGTTTGCACAGTTTCAAAAGGGAGGGGCGCAGATTCCTGGAACAATGAGTCACTCTCCTATAAGATTGATCATAGTTGTCCTTGCATAACATTTTTACAGTCCAGGCTCCCTTTCACTTTAATACGAGCTAACATCTTATCTTTCTGCTCCACTCCTCTCTGCTCCACTCCTTTTCCTTCCCTTCTTCCACCTTTCAACTTCCCACTCACTCCTTCTTTTCCCTTTCGCTAGACACTCCACACTTCTCTTTCGCTCTCTCTCTCTCTCTTTTGCTTGCTCTAAACTGCCTGACCAAAAATTTCCACCACCACAGGAAGATTAAAAAAAAGGAAAAAAACAGGGTTGTTGGCCAGGGCAGCTGGAACAAAACCACAGAGACACGTACTGAGTCATCGGGCATGCCCATATAGACCGTCTGCTGCAGGAAGGCTTTCATGAAAGACATGATGGGTCTACTGGAGTCTGTCTGTAGGGAGAGAAGAAAGGATTTGGTCAAACAAAGTCCACTGATCATAATATTGATAGTTTAGAAAAAAGTATCACTCTTTTATTATTTGTCAGAGTAATGTTCCTATCTATTAACTAAACTTACTAGCAAAAATAACTTATGTTGGTTTTTCCTTCTCCCACTCCTGGAGAGAACACGCCTCTGCATATTTACTGTAGGTTTATGTTATGTGGTTTTCCATAATGACAAACGTGGAGACTGCAGTGTCAGACCACGCCAATGTTAAACTCTGATACATTGCATTATGCATTATATTGAGTTAGATCCGGTTTCCCATCACATGATATACTCTTATATATTAGATATAGTGCCAACTCTACTGCGTAGTTATTAGAATAAGTACTTGTGTGTGTGTGTGTGTGTGTAAATCCGAAAATGATCGCTTCCGTTTTCCCAACCACACCCTCATTGTGCATCGATGTCTTGACGGAGAGGATTTAAAGGCATCTCGTAGCAAAACTCACCAAACTCTCAAACTAACAGCTGGGAAACAGATTTGAGTTTTTTCTCGAAAGGAAATGTCTTACCGTGTGTTCTTAAAGTGAAGAAGTGCGTCTCAGTAAAGTTCCAGAGGCGTTGTTGCGACAGAGAGGGAGTGTGTATTTATACCCATGATAAACCCCACCTAGTAACGGGTCCAGCCCATACTGCCCTCCACAGCTGCCATTGGACTGAACCGCTGTCCGCCACATCACAGCGCAGTTACTCCAGAAGACGTTACAATACATACGCTGTTGACGTATGTATTGGAGTTTCAATGCAATATCCCTAATATATTTGATTAGATAATCCTTTATTTTTCCCACAGTGGGGAAATAAAATTAAAAGAATCACAGCAGCGGTGCACATCAGAGCATTAATAGAAAAATATATATAAAACACAAAACACAATACTAAATACTAATACTACAATGCTATTATTGAGTTTGCCAGGATCCCAAGCGATCTACTGCAGTCTGACATAACTAATATATTCCTATTTAGGGATTTTCTTTATTTCTTCTTAGTTTATTAATATGTTTGATTTGACATGTTTACTATTTCTTTACATATGTAACATAGTTGGTTATTTCTTCAAATTATAAACTCGGTAACATTACCCTATCTATTGTTGTGAACGATAGCTATACACTTCATGTGTGGGGTGTTCAGGCCTCCGTGTATTCACTGCTGGAATCCAGATGGTCTCTATAAGCAAAAGTTTGATTGTTTAATGTGTTTTCTGTTTCATTTGCCAGAAGACATAATAGCATTCCTGCTGTTATCTCTCCTCTTGCAGAAGTGTTTGCCTGTTGATCTTCTATATCACTGTATGCAGCTTGACAGCCGGAGTGACTGAGCAAAGACCACCGTAACATTTCCCAAGAAGAGTCTACCTTTGGTTCAATTTAGTAATGATTGTCTTGAAGGTGTGGCATGTTGTCATGGCAGCACAGCCAGGGCCTGACGCTACCTGCTCCCTGCATGCCTCAGCAGAAGGTAACGCATTGATGCTCCTGAGATTACAGGCCAGAATAATGACAAGTCTAACTGATGACTGCATCAATTGTGCCCAGTCATACTTTATCATTACACTATCAGGGTAAGTCTAAATAATCAAGACTTAACAGGCCCTAGATTGCATCAATACAAAAACTCCTGTGTTGAAATATGTACCTTTGTTGTGTTGGGACCAGTACATGTGTGTTGATTGGTACTATTTTGTTATGTTGAAGTTGCCATATTTGACAAAGTGACACTATGCCCACATTCACAGTGGAATGTGTTCAGGGCATAGTTGAGATTGTGGAGGAAGAAACTACAGATACATGTATCTTCATGGGTGGAGACAACTCTAAATAACACGTATTAAACAAGATGCTCGAGCTGCGGTCTAAATGCTCGAAATAAGTAGCTCTATCTAAAAGATAAAAGAAATCCTTATCAAATGGCAAGACCAAGAGCAACAGGATGAGAGAGTACAATACCTCCAATCAACAGCAGCAAGCATTACATGTATTTCATTCAACAAATACATTTTTAGGTGATGTATGACAGGAGTAAACTTGGAAGGGCATACTAACAATACTGTCAAGTCCTACTCTTGTTCACCATTCCAAAGGACAACTCAAATTTCTGACTCAATGACTTTTATTTTCCTTTTGGCTTTGTTAGTTGATTGGTCTATCGGTGAATTAGGTTGTACACCTTTAAAGATTGAGAACAGAAATGACATTTTCAATTAATCATTTCCACTGAATCTTAAATGGGTTTAAATATTTAATTAAACATATTATACTTTTAATTTTTTCCAAACTCTAAATTAAATATTTTATCACAAATCCTTTAACACACAATTAATGCATTAAACGCTGCAATGTGTTTCTTCACCAACCTACACAGCAGCTAAACATATTAAGCAGCATTTTTAAACACCATGAAAGAAAATAAACCATTTCACCGACCATTGCCGAGTGAACCTGAAGCGTCTCTCTGCTGTTTGCTTGTTCCAATGCATTAGAACCTTCCTGTCCCCACAGGTGTTCCAAATCAGTGATACTGATTGATCCGGTGTTCTGTAATTTTTTGCTGCCTTGTAAAAATGTGCTACCCGCTGCATAAACTGATGGGTGTGTATCGATTCATGCTACCCTATAAAAAAAATGCTACTTTATGGTTTTATACATCTGTACATCAAATAAAGGCATAAAGTAAGTGTTTTTTCTGTCATGAGTCTAATTATAAAAAGTGTCACTCACCGTTATCAGCCGTGCATGCCGTGCATGACGTGCAACTCGGAAAATCGACTCGGCGCAATACCACAAGGTGACGTCACTCACCGTTGCAAAGACAGGGTTAGCTAAACATGATGGGCGTGTCAGAAAAAACTCGAAAAAACTCGGAAAATCGACTCGGCGCATGCGCAATACCCCAAGGAGCGGTTTTTGACAAGCAGCATTAAATGACAGAACACCGGTGACAAGCAGCCGGTTTGCTGCTGCTGCTGCACTCTGGGAAATGGAGTTGTATGAAACTATGTCCTCAGATTCAGCTCAACAAATACAACAAAGTGAAAATGCTCAACTTTACAAGTAAAAGTCCTGCATTCAGTAAAACCACAAAATGTACTAAATGCATTGTAAGTTTAAAAAAATGTAAAGTAATGTACAGTAGAATGTTCGCTGTAATATGATTCCATCTAACATTAATGCATCAATATGCAACCCGACTTGTGTGAGCTTATGGGTTAGCTACTTTTAACTGCTACAATAATTTAGCTTTAGTCCAGTGGTTTCTAAACTAGGGATCGGACCCCTTAAAACGGCCAGCAGGTAAATCTGAGGT
Organism: Liparis tanakae; assembly: GCA_036178185.1. NCBI lineage: Eukaryota > Metazoa > Chordata > Actinopteri > Perciformes > Liparidae > Liparis > Liparis tanakae. The sequence continues at coordinate 21,347,656 of CM070094.1, forward strand.
GTTGCGAGATGATTAATGGGAGTGAAGAAAACAAAAATAGCTTTTGATAAACAAATCTGTTTTTCGGATGTTTTTGATAATCCAACATCTGAAATATGACAATAGTTCCAAAACTGATATTTTATAATAAGTGTCACAAACCAAAAAGGCTGATGTAGACCAGCCTTTTACATATAATATATATATATATATATATATATATATATATATATATATATATATATATATATATATATATATATATATATATATACATGTGTGTGTATATAGTATCAGTAGACTCAAATAAAGTACAAGTAATCCAAATTTATATTTTATTTATACGTAGTTAAAATTTCTAATCTCTATAAACCAAATCATCTGATGTTCCTTTCATCCCAACACAACATGCATAAAGATCATTTCCTGATTCTCCTCACTGAGTTTACTTGGATGTGTGTGATTTATTGTATTACTTTTCACCGCCCTATTGCCTTAACCACAACAAGTGAGGAAAGCGTGCGGCCTCCAGGAAAAAAACACAAAAACAAGAGGGAACAAATGAAATGAGTGTGTGTATAAACGATATGTGTGTCTGTGAATGTGAGACAGCAGCACACTCATGAAACTCTATCTCTGCAGGTTAAATATTTAAAGACTGTTGAGAGTTTGGTTTACCTTGAGATCAGGGTTGGCGGATTCTTTGCGTTCCTGGTCAGTTGCTGCACTCAAACTGCAGTGAATCCCACTGCAGGGATCTGATCTGCTCCCAGGCCAGGTAGACCTTTTATCATCACGCCTCCTTTTATCTTTTTGTTCTGTTTTGTCTTGTTTTCTACTCTCTTGGATGTTAACGTGTTTTCTGATGAAACTGAAGTAACTGGCACTGTGCCAAATCTTGCCAAGTGATATGTGAGATTTATTCGTATATAGTGTAGTGAAATGAACTCAAGCAACAGGATTTTTTTCTTTTTTTCCTATTGAGAAGTATGTAGCGTATTGTCACTTGGAAAAGCTGTCAAAGGGATTATACTCCTGAGTGCATCTGTTGTTGGAGATTTTTTACATCTGCATACGATAGTTCATAAAAGACAATAATTTAAGATCTTAAATTGCATATCAATTCTAATTCTAATATTCTTCTCTTTGTAGCATTGACATTTTTGTAACCTACTTTTCTCTACAGATTCTGGACGATCCAGTTGCATATTTTCAACTACAAAGACCAAAAAGCGAAAACAGCCCACCCAGTTGTATACACAATGTATGTGAACTCGTCTGGAGCTGAGAATGGATCTTATTCACTGACCTTCCTGGGAAAGAAAGTAGGGAGACGTCACTCTGTGACCCCTGCAGGCAAGCCACGTGAGTGTAAAACATAAAGTAAATGCCTGATGGCTCATTTATCTGCTACTTAGTATCTCTATCATATATCAAATGATATGCTGTAGAAGAAGCTGTTCGCAGTGATAAATGTGTTGCTGCCAGACGGGTGAAGTTAGACAACGTTTAAATATTTCAGCTGCTTGACGGCCTCCGTTGTGAAGCAGCAGAGCTTCAGTTTACCTCAACAAACACACTGTTCCTGGCCGGGTCTGACTGGAGAGCTGGACAGGAAGGCCAGCAGGGTGCTCCAGAACCCCACGATACTAATGCACACTGTATTGCATCTTTAGTAGCCAAACAACTGATATCACTCTAGCTATTGCAGAAAAATGCATCGCAAAATGTTTTGAGCTTGATGGTTTTGTATGAGATATATAACAATTGGCCTCAAGTAAGCATCGTATCAAAGTAAGCTCCACCATCTTCCATCCAGATGTTTTTGTTGGTTAAACAATGTCTTCTCCGGCTGCAAACTATTTGTTAGCATTGCATCTTAACTGGTCATCCATACTGATTTATCTTAATGTACTCTTTTTATGTGGTAGCTTGTACCTGTCCCTCATTTCTCTGTCTCGCTGCATGTTTTACATATCCAAATGTCCTCTTTACATTTTTCTCAGAAGCCTGGGAGACAACTGTCAGGACTTCCGGCCCTGAAGACCTTGTGTTGTCCTCGCGGCCTGAACCGGTCCCTGTCACAACGCAGGTGTTGGAGGATTTACCGGGCAGCATACAAGAGCTGAGGGATGAGAGGCCATGCTCAATAATTCACAACACACAGTTTGACAAGTACGATGACCACACGGCAGGTCAGACCAGGAGACAACCCTCACCCCACACACACAATCATGGATGTGTCAACAATAATTCACCTTCGTAATCTTTAAACTTTGCACTTTAAACCCTAACCAAACCAAACAGATAACAAAAGTGTGTTTTCCCCCCACCAACCTTCCTCTGCCATTGCTGACACCATTTCTGTTTCTCTGCTAAAAGGTGTTTCTGTGAAGAAAGTAGCAGCATGACGACACACCCACATTCCTGTATGAGGAAACAGAGTAGAGAGGCTGGGAAGGGAATGCAAGAGACAAGAGTGTTGAAACGTTCAGAGGAGAGGCATTTCATGGAATGTGTTATTATCTTAGATAAACCTGGGCACACTGATAGATTAACATGAAACAAAAATAAAAAGGGACTAACTACCGAGTGAGCTAGAAAATTAACAGTTCTTGAACATTTTTGAAAGATATAAACAGACAGTAAACTGCACGCTAATCACCCAAATTTCATCATAAAGATGTGAAAAGTGTTTAAAATATCATGAATAAAATGTAAATGGTTTAACTGAGATGTATGTGTCTTATTTTCCCCAAAAACTGTATCCATGTAAGTGAAATAAATAACTACAAAAAAACAGAACAGATTGACTGGATTTACACACACATTTCCTCATAATGTAACACCGTTTCTGTTTCTCCTGGGTTCCGTGTCTCCTCTGTCTTCTGTCTTAATTGTTTAATTCCCAGCACCTGCCCTCAGTCACTCCTGTCTCGTTAGTGTCTGATGTCGTACACCTGTCCCCCCCTCTATATATTGTGTCAGTCTTTCGCTTGTCTCCTGTCAGATTGTCGTCTATGGTCGTCTATAGTTCTGTGTCCGTTTCCCGTGGTCCTGTCCGTGGTCCTGGTTCTACCCGTTGACCGTGCCTTCCCTGCACCTGGATTTTCTGCCTGCCCCTTTTGGACCTTGTTTTTTGTAAACTGTTTTGCCCCATTAAAGAGTTTTTTTTTTCTTTTATTCATATTGCGTCCCAGCCTGTCTCTTTGAGCCTCACCCCATCACAAAAACCTGACACATAATTGCCAAAAAAGGATGCAACACAGGAATATGTTACAACTTGCTTTTACACTTGTTGTAAGTCGCTTTAGATAAAAGTGTCTGCTGAATGACATGTAATGTAATACACTCCACTTCTCCTCTGTGCCTATTACTGCGCTGCCCAAGTTGTTTCCAACTGTCCCCCAACATTTGCTTCATTGTTAAAGCTGTCTTTCCTCATAAATCCCTAATGATGAAGAGATGGTCTGCGTTCAGACACTAGTCGGCAACCACAGAAAACTCTCTGGACAAGAAGTCAGCCGAGGTGCTGTCAAATTATGATGTAGGAGGAGGAGGAGGAGGAGGAGTGTATCTGTGGGAACAATTTATGTTTAAGACCTTCAAGGGGAAAGTGTGGACATTTTGGTTGGTCCTTAATTCTTTAAAGGCCTGTTTGAGAGGTTCAGACTTTAGGGGTTCAGCTTAGAATTATAAGGGGGGTTAGCGAGAGAGTTGGGGTTTCATTAAGGGTAAGGTAAGGTTAAGGTAAGGTTTAGGTAAGGGACTACAGAATGCCTTGTGTCTATGAGTATCCTCACCAAAGTGTTGTGGGTGGATGGGAGGGTGGGGTCCTAGAGGAGAGGAATACCAGATGATGATAATAATGATGGGTGAGGAGAGGAGGTGAGAAAGATAATGCAGTTACATAAAAGTAAAACTTGATACTTTTGACTCTTGAATCCTGCATTAGATCATGACTAGACATTCATTAGTTCAGCGTTACTTACATATATGATTTGTCCCATTATTACAAAAAGGCAAAGTGATGCATGTGGGCTCTGAACTGAATGGTGATGTACAGTATGTTATTATTGCAGGCTCATTGGAATCTCAGTTGTCAGTTGGCAGTGATGCAGAAGCTGAGAGGCCACAACATGTCAAGATCTGCATTCCCTACGAGTCAGCTGAGCTCTGCATCACTCGGGTGAAATAACCAGCATCATCGCTAGAAAGCAACACAGAACAAGCACTTTGTCTCTGGCTCCACAGCTGACTCCAAACAGTGATGTTCATCAGATATGTGACTTAGAACTGCGTCCTGCAGTTCAGTGAGAGGGCATGCAGACACAATCAAGTCACTGTGTTGTGTTCTTTCTTCACACTTACATGGCTTCCCTGATGGTGAGGCCCTGGAAGGCATTAGTATATGCAACGCAACCAGGATGCTATTTCATGGATCTACGGTGTTAGTGTGTGTACTATAGAAACCCCAAAACAGATAGCCGAGGACATGGAAGCAATGAAGAGGAGACACCTGGAAATGGTGAAAGAGCTGGAGGAGAACTACCAGGCCACAGCACAAGAGAAGCAGGTAAGGAGGCGTATGGGTGAGAAAAAGGGGGCCGACACATTGCTGTTGATGCAAATGTTATTGTGTGATTAGGAGTGGACCGTGCTGAGGATCAGATCAAACTACTCAGAACTCGGAGAGGAGCTTTGCGGTCAGGGATGCTCAACCCAACTCTCCTTTTGGTCTCTATTATATAAAACCCAAACAACTCCCTTACCCCTTTCTTCCTTATCACCTGGTTCACTCACCTTGCAACGCTCATGTAGCACACCTAGTTTTTATAAGTGGTGAAGTAAAAATATAAAAAACTAAAACCTCTCCTCCACACACTTCAGTCATGTTACAGGCCATATAATTGACACTTGATGCATTCTTCTCCTGGTCCTTTTTCCTGCAGACCTTGCCTGCACAGAACGTACAGCTGCTGGAGGAGCAGAGAGCTAAGAGAAGAAGGAGTAAAGAGGAGGCCCTGCAGTGGCATAGAGAAAAGGTTACGTTGGAATCTTCCCCATAACATCTGATGTGTTTTTCTGAGCTGGAGCACATCCTTGTGGCCGTATTTGAGTATAACAGGGTTTTTTCAACATCATTGCATAATTGTTTGACCAACATTTATGTTCTTCTTTTTAACCTGTATCTCTACGCCAGGGCTATTCAACTTCAGTAGCAAGTGGGCCGAATAATAAAATCACGGGGGCTGTGAGGGCCGCACAGAATATTGATCAAATATCTCTTCCCTTGAGTGGTCATGGCTTATCTCCGTTACTTTTCTCCGTGGAAAAATATTTTCCACCATCCGCCACGGAATAATTAACCACTATTCTACGTTATGCTTCTTGTGGAAATGCCACATACCTCGTAACATCTAGCGCCCCGGTGTCTGGGTTAATAACGTCATGTCACTCAGAGACATCAATGACTTCCTCATCCAGCGCCTTGATCCAACAGCAAAACAGCTCAGCGCTGATTGGCTCTCACAGCGGAGCAGCTCAGCGCTGATTGGCTCTCACAACGTGACGTCACTAGTGACGTCACGGAGCACTGAACCAGAGAGTATAAATAGAGAAGACTCGAGCACTGGTGTCAAGTCTACTAGAGGACCCAAGAGAGTCCTGGGGGCCAGAACATGGTACCCAGGATGTGTACCATGGGATCTCGTAGACTTGCAGGCTGGAGGGATAGAGAGCAGGCTCAAGCACTTGTCTCAAGCCTACTTGAGGACCTGGGAGAGTCCTGGGGACCAGAATATGGGCCCCTGGATGAGTACCCTGGGATCTCGTAGACTTGGGGGGAGGATTTAGAGCAGGCTCAAGCACTGGTCTCAAGCCTACTAGGATCTAGGAGAGTCCTGGGCACCAGAATATGGTACCCAGGACTTGAACCCTAGATACTAGTAGGAATACAACTGGTGGGCGATCTTTGAATCGCACAGAAGGGGTGGGGGGAGGGAGGGAGGGAGGCAAAGCCCGATACACAAACATATAAGTATATATGTACATACAAACATATATATATATATAGAAATTCATATATATATACACATAATATATATATATATATATATATATATATATATATATAAATATATATATATATTCATATATATATTATGTGGGAGTGGTCTGGTTTAGTGAGAAATAGTCCATATTGGCAATGTTCAATGCAAATATATATATACTATAATAGTATTTTTTTATATATATATACACTTTTATCAAAGTATTATTATTCATATTTTTATAATTAATAACATTTGGATAATCAAATACTTATTGGTTAATTTTTTTTTTATCTGTCAATTTTTTACTATTATTAATCTGTCAACTAATTTAATTCAAGTCAAGGCCGTCACAATCAAAATCTCACCAAATAACTCATAATACCGTCATATCACATGACTTACTTGTTCCTGTCTTTAGTTCTCTGCCACCACAAAGCTTCAGATCCTCCAAACAAATGTTACTATAATCATATTGCACCTGGATATTTTGAAGGAATGATGTGCCACTCCATGAACATGTACTCCTGTCATTTCTCTAAAGATATACGTTTACAATGTTGTGTCTCTTTCTTTTTTATATTGCTGTGACAATACTGACTTTCATTTATCTGTTTTCCTTTAGTGTACTATTTCAGATGTATTCTGCAGTTTAGTAAAATTCATTGGTATCAAGAGAATCTGTTTCTTCAAGAGCACTTTGCCAGAAAATAATTATTTTAATAGTTGTCATACAAAAAATAGAATAGACGTTTTACATACTATTTACATGGCTTTCCAAATAAAATTCATAACACTTTTGACCCATATTAAGAACCAGTCACCTTCACACAAATTGCAATGAAGTACATGTGATCATGTTTTTCTTTTTTACATCTTGTTGTAATACCGCCATCAATACATATAAAACAGTCATGGCTGTGTCTTTTCCTTTCCACACATTCCCAACTCATCTCCACATTCAGTCTGAGGACATGAAGGGATTTGACTGTGGATGCTGCCTTGTGCTGTTGCATTGATTATAAACTTTCTCAATGGTAAATTATACTCGATTAAGTATTTGGCATGTTTTAAATAGTAAATATTCATATTTTTTCTCAGACAATCAATTACATGTAAAGAATGTAAAGATATGATATTCTAGTGGCATCCTTCATATACTGTATGACTGTGAGTGCAGTTGTAATGTTAACAGATACTATTAGCGATGGTACATTTTAGTCCATGAATCATGACTCATTTCGCCTTGGAGGCCCACTGCGACCTCTTCCTCGACCAGGCCCAGGTTGAGGCCCCCTGGCATTCCCAGCAGGCCCTCTTCTTGGCCCCGGGCCATAGGTCACTGGAGCTCGGGGGTTTAGGGCAGCCAGTGACACATCCTTTTGCAGATTTACCTCTTTTGCCACTGCACCTGGCTTCATTCTGGGAGACTTGCTGCCCTTCGAGATTACAACATCTTAAAAGGCAGATGGAGAGCAAGAAGAGTGGTGAGGACAATCGAATGCAACGTCCCTGGTAGCATGTGCAAAAATGGAATCTGTGTGTGTGTGTGTGTGTGTGTGTGTGTGTGTGTGTGTGTGTGTGTGTGTGTGTGTACCAGGTGAGAGTGGCTTTTCCTCAACGGGAGGTGGGATTAGAGACTTGTTTGGCAGCAGGTCCTCCAAGTCTATCATCACTTGATTAGTGCTGTCCTTGTTGTTCCTGCGGTTCTTCTCTTTGTCTCGCGCCTAAAGTGTTCAATCGGACAGTCATGTGTTTGATTAAATCTTGAACACAGATAATATGGAAAAAAAGAGGCAAACAAGGGGAGGGGAAACCACTCAGACTGACCATTTTCATCTTCTTTTTCAGGTCGATGTTTGCTTGTTGGTATCCCTTTGACACGGCATTCAGGTAGTAGAGGGCCAACCTGTTGTGCATTATTAGATTCACAGAACAACAGCTGAGACCTCAGTCAGGCTACACACACATGTGTGTAAATACTGAGATCACGCCCTCTAAGTTATATGACTTTGCTGGCTGCACTTTAACACCATATGTATATATTTGAATATTTTAGGTCCAAAAAGTAAAATGAGGTTGACTAGGCCACGTAGGATTTAGCTATGAATGGGTGCCCCCATGTGGCCGTATAAATAATCCCAGCAAGTCACTGGTTAGTTGCTCGTCCGTTCTCTCCCTTTCAGATTTGGGTTTTCTGGGAAAGATTCATCGTCCCTTCAGCATCATAGTCTTTGATTGTGGTTCTCTCTCATTATTAGCCTGTCCTTCATTGCTACTTTCAGAGATGACTTTCAATCTGACTTTATTCTGCTTCGACTTTCTAATAATAATAATAATAATACATTTGTTTTATAAGGCGCCTTTCATGGCACTCAAGGTCGCCATACAACATATTTAAAAATCGGACACAATTTAAAGCAGCAAAGTTAAAAGCAGAACAGTTAAAAAGCAGCACAGTTAAAAGCAGAGCAGTCTGCAGCAGAGCAAACAAGAGGGAAACACGTCAGGCATAGGCCTGCCTGAAAAGGTGGGTTTTGAGGTGGGTTTTGAATAAAGTGATAGAGTCCATGTTTCTGATGTCAGGGGGGAGGGAGTTCCAGAGGCGAGGGGCAGAGCGGCTGAAGGCTCTTGACCCCAAGGTGGACAGACGAGCTGGGGGGACAGTCAGGTTGATGGAGGAGGCAGACCTGAGAGACCGGGTGGGGATGTTGATCTGGAGGAGGTGAGACAGGTATGGAGGGGCGAGGTTATGGATGGCCTTGAATGCATGGAGCAAGATCTTAAAGTCAATGCGGTGTTTGATGGGGAGCCAGTGGAGTTTTCGTAGAACAGGGGTGATGTGACAGATGGAAGGGGTCTTGGTGATGATGCGGGCAGCAGCGTTCTGGACCAGTTGGAGTTTATGGAGGAGTTTGTGGGGGAGACCAAAGAGGAGGGAATTACAATAATCCAAGCGGGAGGTGACAAGAGAGTGGACCAGGATTGCGGCGCTGTTGGGTGTGAGCGAAGGGCGGAGGCGGTTGATGTTTCGGAGGTGGAAGTAGGCACACCGGATGGTGGTGTTGATGTGAGTGCGGAATGACAGTGTGCTGTCGAGGACGACACCCAGACTCTTAGCCTGAGGGGAGGGGGAGACCGAGGAGTTGTCTATGGTGAGGGTGAAACTGGGATGCTTGGTGAGAGTGGACTTGGAGCCGATGAGGACAACCTCGGTTTTATTGCTGTTCAATTTGAGGAAGTTTGAGGTGAACCAGTTTTTTATTTCCTGTAAACAGGCACAGAGGGAGGGGGGCGGGGAAGTGGAAGAGGGTTTGGAGGAAACAGAGTTGGGTGTCGTCCGCATAGCAGTGGAATTGAATATTGTGTTTGCGGAAAATGAGTCCAAGTGGGAGGAGGTAGATAATAAACAGGACAGGACCAAGGACAGAGCCCTGGGGAACACCGGAGGAGAGGGGGGAGGGATGTGATGTGAATGATTTTAACTGAATGAACTGAGTACGGCCAGAGAGATATGAGTGAAACCATGAAAGGGGTGTATCTGAAATTCCAATGGAGGCTAGACGGTCGAGGAGGATGGTGTGGGAGATTGTGTCGAAGGCGGCGCTGAGATCGAGGAGGATGAGGATGGATAGAAGTCCGGAGTCAGCTGCCATGAGGAGGTCATTTGAGATCTTGATGAGGGCGGTTTCTGTGCTGTGACGGGGGCGAAAACCGGACTGAAACTGTTCATAGAGATTGTTGTTTGAGAGGTGAGCCTGAATCTGAGATGCCACTGTTTTTTCTAAGATTTTAGAGAGAAATGGTAGGTTGGAAATGGGACGAAGGTTATTGAAAATGTTGGGGTCTAAACCAGGTTTCTTAAGTATTGGAGTAACAGCAGCGGATTTGAGAGGTGATGGGACAGAACCAGAAGTGAGGGAGGAATGGATGATGGCCATTATCAGGGGTAGCAGAGAGGGGAGGGAGGCTATAACCAGGGAGGATGGGAGGGGGTCGAGTTGGCAGGTGGATGGCTTGGAAGTCTGGATGAGTTTTGATAAGACGATGGCAGAGGGGAGTTGGAAGCAGGAGAGAGGTACAGAGACGGGGGGGGGAATAAAAGTAGGACAACTGGACGGATGAGGGGTCAGTTGCTGATGGGTGGTAGTTATTTTAGTGTTAAAAAATGACATTAGGGAGTTACAGATTCTATGTAAAATGCTTAAAGAAGTAACCTGGTAACCATTACTGATGAGCCCTAAATTTCATATCTACACCATTTGTGTTTGTAGCTTCAGGGGATGTCCCTGCAGCTCAATGTGCCTCCTCAGCAGATCCAGCATACTGTCTTTCAGTTGATATTTGAATGATACCTACAGCATGAGGAGGACAGCAGGCAGGATGAGTCCAGGGTTTGTAGCATACGTAAAAATATTCCCGATGAAGGACGGTAGGTCCTGTTCTATAGTCTCCATGACAACGTCATACATCTTATCCTGGCCACTGTGAGAGGGAAAACATGGATCAAACGCAATAGTTGTATATCAATAAAAGGTATGCAAATGTGAGACAGTTTTACCATGTTTAGGATCAAATGCGCTTGAGTGCGTTCTGCAAGCCACTTCAAAATGTATTTAAAGTACTAGTTTAATTCAAAGTAGTTAAATACTACCCAACACTGAGAATGTAGGCTTTTGATAGATACGTTATATTCATTACGTGACTAAGTTTCTTTTAACCTTTTAACCTGCAGAAGAACTCATCGTGAACAATGACACCTCTCTAGTATCAGTCCTGCCGTCTCCATCTCTTACTGACCTGAACGGCCCACAGTCAAACGACGGGGACAAGGTCATGATGGCGTAGACAACAGGCAGCAGGCTGAGGAACAGCACGAGCAGCAACAGGCCCATGTAGAAGTTGTTGGACCGCGAAGCCTTGAAAACTCGCTCATGAGGAACATTACAGCACATCACTGCCCAGCACTGGTAGTACATCGAGGACAGGAGACGCAAAATGTTCAGACCCACCAGACCTGGAGCGTAAAATGCTCCCATCCTGAGGAAAAACACAGCAACATTATCTCAAAAAGATTGAATTATCAGCCAGCTTCTGAATAATCATCATGAAGAAAAGAAGTCAACTGAGTATTCTAATTCAGGATTTAAAGTCATTCATTTGAATTACTTTAGCAATAGATAACATTCAAACAAATAACACACATTATATGTCAAGGCAGGCACTTCAATATTAATTATTGGCACATTAGTGACAGAAACATAAGGAGTAATTCACCATATCATTCCTTGATTGAAGACAAGCCCCAGCACATTTCCACTGATGTTAAATTCCCCGTAAGAAGGCTGGAATCAACACAACGATATGATAATCACGCTCACATTAATGAACAATAAAAAAAGTTTGATCACTTTGCATTAACACACTCTCTCTCTATCTCGTTCTCTCTTTCTCTCTCCCTCTCTCCCTCTGTAATTAAGTTCTCATTGCAGTGTCCTGTATCACTGGATGCTGGGGATCATCTGTCCTGCCTTATGTCATTGTATGGTATCAGGTTGACTTGGATCCCATAAGAACTGTGCTGTTCTCAAACAGTGTTCAATAATATAGCTGAATGACATGGTAGCTATACAATGTTGACATAAACGGTTTCACCATCTTGAAATGCACCTTTGACCCCGTGACCTCAGACACATGCTGCAACTCAATCTTCACGGCACAAAAAAATAGCATGTGCAAAGTTTTGTTGAATTGGTAAACATTTCATATTATTGATTATTTACCTTATCAAACAGAAACCAAAAAAAGAAACGTAATGTACACAGAGACACAGTGACCGGCTATTATTAACATGCACCACAAGTAGTCTACTCACAAATCCGGCCTCCAGGTCCCAGCACCAGCAGTAGTTAAGAAAGCGGACGATGACGGCTCGCAGAAAGTCGCCCACCAGGATGGTCAAATAGCTCACCTGAATGTCTGACACAACCAGCTTCACAAATCCCTACACAGCATCGGATACCGATGTAAAGAAGCAGAATCAATACAACAAATACAAACCTACCGATTCATTCAAATGATTGGTCTCTTCTGTTTGATTAAACTGAGGGTAAAGTGAAGGGATGATGCTGCAAACTGAGTAGAAATATCCGGTGTCTACTACACCCATCATTTCTCATTCACCATTGGAAAACAGTATAATGCCACTACTGACTATTCCCACTGCATTCTCCCAGCAGGGTCCTCTGATGACGTCAGCTGGGGATACATTTGGAGGAGGCACATCCGTTGTATTGAAGTGGGAGCTGTAGTTGGTATAGTACTGGTTCAAAGCCCATATAGTGGCATTCCTGATGGACTTCTCGGTCTCCAGCTAAAGAATAAGAAATACATCAAAGCATATTCAAAGCAAAGCAAATAAAAAACTTGATATACATACTAGATAGAGACACAAAGTTTGCTGCCTTGATTTAAAGGAGTAGTTTCAGGGAATACTATTCACTTTCTGTTTGAGAGTTGGCTGAGAAGCTCTATAACACTTTCCCATTATGTAGAAATGTTGCTTTAAAGGTATCTGCTGTCACAACATATGCAACAGAAAGAAACACACACACACACACACACACACACACACACACACATCGTACCTTTTCATTAACCTCATCAAACAATTAACCACTTTTCTACGTCATGCTTCTTGTGGAAATGCCACATACCTCGTAACATCTAGCGCCCCGGTGTCTGGGTTAATAACGTCATGTCACTCAGAGACGTCAATGACTTCCTCATCCAGCGCCTTGATCCAACAGCAAAACAGCTCAGCGCTGATTGGCTCTCACAGCGGAGCAGCTCAGCGCTGATTGGCTCTCACAACGTGACGTCACTAGTGACGTCACGGAGCACTGAACCAGAGAGTATAAATAGAGAAGACTCGAGCACTGGTGTCAAGTCTACTAGAGGACCCAAGAGAGTCCTGGGGGCCAGAACATGGTACCCAGGATGTGTACCATGGGATCTCGTAGACTTGCAGGCTGGAGGGATAGAGAGCAGGCTCAAGCACTTGTCTCAAGCCTACTTGAGGACCTGGGAGAGTCCTGGGGACCAGAATATGGGCCCCTGGATGAGTACCCTGGGATCTCGTAGACTTGGGGGGAGGATTTAGAGCAGGCTCAAGCACTGGTCTCAAGCCTACTAGGATCTAGGAGAGTCCTGGGCACCAGAATATGGTACCCAGGACTTGAACCCTAGATACTAGTAGGAATACAACTGGTGGGCGATCTTTGAATCGCACAGAAGGGGTGGGGGGAGGGAGGGAGGGAGGCAAAGCCCGATACACCAACATATAAGTATATATGTACATACAAACATATATATATATATATATATATATATATATATATATATATATATATATATATATATATATATTATGTGGGAGTGGTCTGGTTTAGTGAGAAATAGTCCATATTGGCAATGTTCAATGCAAATATATATATACTATAATAGTATTTTTTTATATATATACACTTTTATCAAAGTATTATTATTCATATTTTTATAATTAATAACATTTGGATAATCAAATACTTATTGGTTAATTTTTTTTTTATCTGTCAATTTTTTACTATTATTTATCTGTCAACTAATTTAATTCAAGTCAAGGCCGTCACAATCAAAATCTCACCAAATAACTCATAATACCGTCATATCACATGACTTACTTGTTCCTGTCTTTAGTTCTCTGCCACCACAAAGCTTCAGATCCTCCAAACAAATGTTACTATAATCATATTGCACCTGGATATTTTGAAGGAATGATGTGCCACTCCATGAACATGTACTCCTGTCATTTCTCTAAAGATATACGTTTACAATGTTGTGTCTCTTTCTTTTTTATATTGCTGTGACAATACTGACTTTCATTTATCTGTTTTCCTTTAGTGTACTATTTCAGATGTATTCTGCAGTTTAGTAAAATTCATTGGTATCAAGAGAATCTGTTTCTTCAAGAGCACTTTGCCAGAAAATAATTATTTTAATAGTTGTCATACAAAAAATAGAATAGACGTTTTACATACTATTTACATGGCTTTCCAAATAAAATTCATAACACTTTTGACCCATATTAAGAACCAGTCACCTTCACACAAATTGCAATGAAGTACATGTGATCATGTTTTTCTTTTTTACATCTTGTTGTAATACCGCCATCAATACATATAAAACAGTCATGGCTGTGTCTTTTCCTTTCCACACATTCCCAACTCATCTCCACATTCAGTCTGAGGACATGAAGGGATTTGACTGTGGATGCTGCCTTGTGCTGTTGCATTGATTATAAACTTTCTCAATGGTAAATTATACTCGATTAAGTATTTGGCATGTTTTAAATAGTAAATATTCATATTTTTTCTCAGACAATCAATTACATGTAAAGAATGTAAAGATATGATATTCTAGTGGCATCCTTCATATACTGTATGACTGTGAGTGCAGTTGTAATGTTAACAGATACTATTAGCGATGGTACATTTTAGTCCATGAATCATGACTCATTTCGCCTTGGAGGCCCACTGCGACCTCTTCCTCGACCAGGCCCAGGTTGAGGCCCCCTGGCATTCCCAGCAGGCCCTCTTCTTGGCCCTGGGCCATAGGTCACTGGAGCTCGGGGGTTTAGGGCAGCCAGTGACACATCCTTTTGCAGATTTACCTCTTTTGCCACTGCACCTGGCTTCATTCTGGGAGACTTGCTGCCCTTCGAGATTACAACATCTTAAAAGGCAGATGGAGAGCAAGAAGAGTGGTGAGGACAATCGAATGCAACGTCCCTGGTAGCATGTGCAATAATGGAATCTGTGTGTGTGTGTGTGTGTGTGTGTGTGTGTGTGTGTGTGTGTGTGTGTGTGTGTGTGTGTGTGTGTGTGTGTGTGTGTGTGTGTGTGTGTGTGTGTGTGTGTGTGTGTGTGTGTGTACCAGGTGAGAGTGGCTTTTCCTCAACGGGAGGTGGGATTAGAGACTTGTTTGGCAGCAGGTCCTCCAAGTCTATCATCACTTGATTAGTGCTGTCCTTGTTGTTCCTGCGGTTCTTCTCTTCGTCTCGCGCCTAAAGTGTTCAATCGGACAGTCATGTGTTTGATTAAATCTTGAACACAGGTAATATGGAAAAAAAGAGGCAAACAAGGGGAGGGGAAACCACTCAGACTGACCATTTTCATCTTCTTTTTCAGGTCGATGTTTGCTTGTTGGTATCCCTTTGACACGGCATTCAGGTAGTAGAGGGCCAACCTGTTGTGCATTATTAGATTCACAGAACAACAGCTGAGACCTCAGTCAGGCTACACACACATGTGTGTAAATACTGAGATCACGCCCTCTAAGTTATATGACTTTGCTGGCTGCACTTTAACACCATATGTATATATTTGAATATTTTAGGTCCAAAAAGTAAAATGAGGTTGACTAGGCCACGTAGGATTTAGCTATGAATGGGTGCCCCCATGTGGCCGTATAAATAATCCCAGCAAGTCACTGGTTAGTTGCTCGTCCGTTCTCTCCCTTTCAGATTTGGGTTTTCTGGGAAAGATTCATCGTCCCTTCAGCATCATAGTCTTTGATTGTGGTTCTCTCTCATTATTAGCCTGTCCTTCATTGCTACTTTCAGAGATGACTTTCAATCTGACTTTATTCTGCTTCGACTTTCTATGTAAAATGCTTAAAGAAGTAACCTGGTAACCATTACTGATGAGCCCTAAATTTCATATCTACACCATTTGTGTTTGTAGCTTCAGGGGATGTCCCTGCAGCTCAATGTGCCTCCTCAGCAGATCCAGCATACTGTCTTTCAGTTGATATTTGAATGATACCTACAGCATGAGGAGGACAGCAGGCAGGATGAGTCCAGGGTTTGTAGCATACGTAAAAATATTCCCGATGAAGGACGGTAGGTCCTGTTCTATAGTCTCCATGACAACGTCATACATCTTATCCTGGCCACTGTGAGAGGGAAAACATGGATCAAACGAAATAGTTGTATATCAATAAAAGGTATGCAAATGTGAGACAGTTTTACCATGTTTAGGATCAAATGCGCTTGAGTGCGTTCTGCAAGCCACTTCAAAATGTATTTAAAGTACTAGTTTAATTCAAAGTAGTTAAATACTACCCAACACTGAGAATGTAGGCTTTTGATAGATACGTTATATTCATTACGTGACTAAGTTTCTTTTAACCTTTTAACCTGCAGAAGAACTCATCGTGAACAATGACACCTCTCTAGTATCAGTCCTGCCGTCTCCATCTCTTACTGACCTGAACGGCCCACAGTCAAACGACGGGGACAAGGTCATGATGGCGTAGACAACAGGCAGCAGGCTGAGGAACAGCACGAGCAGCAACAGGCCCATGTAGAAGTTGTTGGACCGCGAAGCCTTGAAAACTCGCTCATGAGGAACATTACAGCACATCACTGCCCAGCACTGGTAGTACATCGAGGACAGGAGACGCAAAATGTTCAGACCCACCAGACCTGGAGCGTAAAATGCTCCCATCCTGAGGAAAAACACAGCAACATTATCTCAAAAAGATTGAATTATCAGCCAGCTTCTGAATAATCATCATGAAGAAAAGAAGTCAACTGAGTATTTTAATTCAGGATTTAAAGTCATTCATTTGAATTACTTTAGCAATAGATAACATTCAAACAAATAACACACATTATATGTCAAGGCAGGCACTTCAATATTAATTATTGGCCCATTAGTGACAGAAACATAAGGAGTAATTCACCATATCATTCCTTGATTGAAGACAAGCCCCAGCACATTTCCACTGATGTCAAATTCCCCGTAAGAAGGCTGGAATCAACACAACGATATGATAATCACGCTCACATTAATGAACAATAAAAAAAGTTTGATCACTTTGCATTAACACACTCTCTCTCTATCTCGTTCTCTCTTTCTCTCTCCCTCTCTCCCTCTGTAATTAAGTTCTCATTGCAGTGTCCTGTATCACTGGATGCTGGGGATCATCTGTCCTGCCTTATGTCATTGTATGGTATCAGGTTGACTTGGATCCCATAAGAACTGTGCTGTTCTCAAACAGTGTTCAATAATATAGCTGAATGACATGGTAGCTATACAATGTTGACATAAACGGTTTCACCATCTTGAAATGCACCTTTGACCCCGTGACCTCAGACACATGCTGCAACTCAATCTTCACGGCACAAAAAAATAGCATGTGCAAAGTTTTGTTGAATTGGTAAACATTTCATATTATTGATTATTTACCTTATCAAACAGAAACCAAAAAAAGAAACGTAATGTACGCAGAGACACAGTGACCGGCTATTATTAACATGCACCACAAGTAGTCTACTCACAAATCCGGCCTCCAGGTCCCAGCACCAGCAGTAGTTAAGAAAGCGGACGATGACGGCTCGCAGAAAGTCGCCCACCAGGATGGTCAAATAGCTCACCTGAATGTCTGACACAACCAGCTTCACAAATCCCTACACAGCATCGGATACCGACGTAAAGAAGCAGAATCAATACAACAAATACAAACCTACCGATTCATTCAAATGATTGGTCTCTTCTGTTTGATTAAACAGAGGGTAAAGTGAAGGGATGATGCTGCAAACTGAGTAGAAATATCCGGTGTCTACTACACCCATCATTTCTCATTCACCATTGGAAAACAGTATAATGCCACTACTGACTATTCCCACTGCATTCTCCCAGCAGGGTCCTCTGATGACGTCAGCTGGGGATACATTTGGAGGAGGCACATCCGTTGTATTGAAGTGGGAGCTGTAGTTGGCATAGTACTGGTTCAAAGCCCATATAGTGGCATTCCTGATGGACTTCTCGGTCTCCAGCTAAAGAATAAGAAATACATCAAAGCATATTCAAAGCAAAGCAAATAAAAAACTTGATATACATACTAGATAGAGACACAAAGTTTGCTGCCTTGATTTAAAGGAGTAGTTTCAGGGAATACTATTCACTTTCTGTTTGAGAGTTGGCTGAGAAGCTCTATAACACTTTCCCATTATGTAGAAATGTTGCTTTAAAGGTAGCTGCTGTCACAAAATATGCAACAGAAAGAAACACACACACACACACACACACACGCACACAAACACACATCGTACCTTTTCATTAACCTCATCAAACAGGGCAAACAGGAAGGTGTAGAGGTTTCCCAGGAAGAGGGCAAAGATCCGTCCTAGCTGCCACTTCAGGGCAATACGAGGGTGATAATCCTCCAATTCTGCAATGGTTTCAAACAGAGGAGGACAGACCAGCCCCAGCAGAGACATCACAAACTCCACCTGATGCATTGGACAAGAGAGGGTAGTTACCGATCTCATTTCACTCTCATTTTCAAGCAGAAATTCTCCCAAATCTCCTTGTGTTCTCCAAAGATTCCACGTTTAATGTCCACCTGCCTCGTTTTTTTCAAGCCACGAGAGTTTGGCTTGCTCCATTTTCGCAAAGTCTTGTGAACGTTTCACCACAAAGTAGATGAGGTATCCGCTGCCTCCAAGAGTGCACGTGATCAGGAAGTTTGCCAGAACCCTGAGGAAGCGTCGAAGATGGATGTTTTCTGCTTTCTGGTTCTCCTGTTCATCCACGATGGATTCCTACAGCGGGGTAAAATAAAAGTCAATATGAGGGAACACAGTTGTGATTACTTGAGATTTCAAACTTCTTATCCATTTGCAAACTGTAGCAGGTTTCACATATCACATTTTATTTAATCAACTATTGCAATGTAAAAACATATCTAAAAAAATACAAAAGCGGCATAGGCCTACACGTAATTACAAAATAGCAATCACGTAAACTAAACACACAAACACACACACCTGCTCACCTTGAAGCTGGTGGTAATGGAGGCGTACTTGTTGTCTGCGGTCTCTGGGTTTCCTATCAGGTAGTCCCAGCTGGTGAACATTTTCCAGCTGAAGGTGAATTCTCCCTCATCCGCCCCGTCACCGCCTTCATTTGAGTTACGAGCCATCCTGAGAAGACAAAATGACCACGTTAAAAATACACAGACATCCCCATCTTCATGCACACACAGACATCTGATTGTTTGTGTGTCTCGCCTTACGTTCTTATGACAACCATCAGGCTGTACCCAAAGATGCCAACTCCCACCAGCAGGTATGACAGAGGGAGTCTAAACTTCAGCACCCCGATCGTACGGTCGTTGTTGTAGTAGCCATAGAACAAAAAGGAGTACTTGCAGAATCCCTGTTGAGAAGATATTCAAGGATAACAACTTACAGTCATGCATTACATCTATGCAAAGCGGTATCCAGAATACATTTTCCACGTTTTTTAACAAGACTAACAGATTAAAACATGGCAAATAAATGAGTCTACAGCCATATCAACAAACTGATGAATGAAGCTAAGATCCCTACTTCAAAGTCATTGAGCACAGAGAAGTCCATGGCTGTATCCTCCTCCTCTCGGGGCACAGTTTTCCTGGGAATGGAGCCGTATGGAAGACCCATGAGAATCTAAACTCAAAAAAATGGATGGATGAGAGAAATGAGAGCTAAACAACATGTACAATGTCCTAGTGTACCCAATAGGCCCACTGTGCTAACAAAGGAAGGCTGTACCTCTGGCAGAACCACCAGGCCAAACATGAACCCAAACAGGACCATATTTAGACCGTACATCCACCTCAGGAAAATGAAGTAGGAGGCCACAGATGATCCAAAGTGACCTATGATCAAGAGAATACAGAACTTGACTTAGAAATGGGGTCGTATTAGAAACATTGAGGCATTGATTATTTGCTATTGATGTCCGAGCAGTGCCGACTTTCTACGTCCTTTATCTTCCTCTCCCAGGGTATACAGGCTGTTTTGAAGTTTTCAAAGTCACGTTTAAACTTGATTTGTTTCTGAAATAAAATAGAAAAATGTAACATCTCCACAATATCCTCCTCATTCTAAATTTGTTTTAAGTGTTTCAACATGAGCACATTACCTTGCTCATCATGACTTTGAATGCGTACAGCTTCCTGCCTTTTCCTTTTCCAAGAGCTCCTTCAAATTCTTCAACGAACTTCTGCGCCTCCCTGTTTGACCATTTTGGAAAAAACATCCGTGAGATTAAATAAGCAACATACAAATGAAAAACCCAATCTATAAGCAATGACTTAATTAGTCAGTGGCAACAGGAACAACACGAAAAACAAAAGGTTTGGAGTGATTTACTAATTGATGAAGATACCTTAAGATAACAGCATCAGAAGGAAGCAACAGGTCAGTTAGCTACAACATGGATTAAACGGTGTCAAGCTCATGGACAACTTAAGGCAGTTCACCTATCAGGTTGCTTACACTGATCTGTACATAGAGAAACACTATTACACTTTTAGCCCTTGCAAAGGCAGCTGATAATGCCTTTATCGGAGATAGAAAAACTACAGACAGCTGTGTGGGTGAGGTAATTGTTGATCTGAGATTTACACGGTATTCATCTGTCTTCTGTGCATCTCACAGGAGGGGGAACTTATATAGTTGAATATTTGTGAATGTTGATGAACAAAGACTTGGATCTAATAATTGTTCCATAGTTTCCATTAAGGCTGTGTTTTGTGTTGTTTGTATTAGAAATAAATGTGTCCGAGAGTGTCATTATGTCGGAGTGTATCGGCTTCGATTTGCAATATATCAATACTGATAAACTGAAGTTTAAAACCGCCAGCAATGAACATGTTTTGATGGTGAATGATCGACATCACATGACATGAGTGATGGTAAGCATTTAGGAAGGTGTTTCTAAGAAATAGTCAATAACCAAAAAAAGAGTAACAAACAAAAAAACATAAAGAGAATAAAATGCACTCTGCAAAAGTTGCAGTAATCACACGTAACAGGCAGAGGATGTGACTTTTTGTTTTTACTTGAGCAGCACGAGTCTCCTCTTCATGCGCCAGGGTTTGTTCTTTAACGTGGCGATTAGTTTCTTCTTCTCCTCTACCTGTTCCTTCAGGGCTGTGATCTCTCCCTCCGACAGCGATTCTTCACCAGAATCAGAGGAAGAGCTGGAGGAGGAGGAAGAGCTGAAGAAGGGAAAGAGCTGTCACACGGCTTTGACAAGACACCACAGCTACCAAATCCTAACCTCTTTTCATTTAGAGAAAGGCGTTTATGACATAATACCTATAACATAAATGTCATTCCCATGGCATTAGAGCAGAGGAGATGCAACTGTTTAAACACAGGGATAACACACTTGTTTAGGCTGTCACTCCTGGAAGACGTTTAATTTGCTTCATGAAGTGAGTGTAAAGTTCTAATGGTCAATTTTGGAAAATAATAGAGGATCGAACATCGGCTATTTCTTTGACTTTTCTTTATGGCAGCATGCTTTGCTGTTTGTGGTCAAATTGACATTTAGAGTGCAATAATGCCAATATTTCTCCTTTTTTCATTTGACACAGTGTAGTCTAAACTTAGTGCAATCTAAATACAGGTAAATATGCCAAGCTCAGAGCAAGTGGCGCAGTATAAGGTTTTTGTAAAGTTATACACAAATTAAGTTGCAAGTCGAAGTGTCCATGAGCAAGGCACTGAACCCTCAGTTGCTCCCCAGGCGCCTCACTGCAGCCCACTGCTCCTTAATAACTAAGGTCGGGTTAAATGCAGAGAACACATTTCATTGCCTCTGTGCAATGACAATTAAATGAATCCTATTCATCTGCTTTTTTTTACATTTAATATGCAGCCAACTCCCAAACACTCCCAATTAAAGAGGACTCATATCTGGTTTCCCAGGATGTTTTGTCCTGTTGTCTTGACTTTAAGGCAGCAGTAGCCTAAATAATGGATGAACAGATGAGACCAACCATCACAGCAGCCAAAAATCAGCAACCCGTGAACTTGTTCATCATGCTGCATGGTTGCTGATGGACATTTAGAGTTATTAGAGTATTCTATGTTGTAATAATATTAAATTAATTACACTGTTAATGCTTCGTTTCCATGAACATATGCCCCATAGCTTCGTATTACCATAGGTCTGCCCGAGGTCTGCAACAGACTGAATAAACAAAGCCCACATCGGTGTGCGATAGATTTCAGAGAATACTGCACCTGCTCAACTTCCCATTCTTCTTTTTCTTGTCATTCTCACCACCCATATGCTTCCCTGGTTTCCCTTTAACATTTCCCCTCTTCTCCTTGTTCTGGTCCTCTTTCTCCTTTTTGGACACGGTTGTCCCTCGCCTTTTCCTTTTCTCGTTGTCCTCTTCGCTCTCCTCGTCGCTCTCTTCCGTAGCTTTCTTCCTGGAAGCTTTTGAACTTTTTCTTTTCACACGGCGGTTGTCTTCCTCATCCTCTTCATCGCTGTCCCGGGGCTTGGCCTTCTTCTTTCGTACTCTTTTCCTTGGTGCCTCATCCTCCTCATCCTCTTCATCCACCTCATGATCGCTGACTGGTTTGGATTTACGTTGCGGTTTGGCTCTTCTGTTTTTAGTCCTCCGCCTCGCCTCATCTGAAACAAAGTACATAAATAATGTGGAGAGGAATCCTTGAAGTTATTCCAATCAGTTTCCATAAAAGAGAAAACATGGTCAAAAGTTGGAAGACGTAAAGAACGAGCTGTAATGTTTATGTATTACAACATCGTCATGTCAGTGACTTATAGCATGACCCCATACACGCATGCGCAGTTGGGTGTTCATGCAGAGCAGAGCCCGCGAGTACGTGAACGGTAGAGTTTGTATTGTGCCTCCTTCATACCAGTAAATCATCTTTCTATAACACCCGGTCTGATTATTAAATACACACACAAAGAGGATATCACACGAGCATTAATTGTTTTCCATCACCACACTATGGAAAATCTTAAAGACAAACTCAAATGAACTGTTTTCTACAAACTCACCTTCACTTCCACTGTCTGATATATCAATTTCCATCTCAACTGTAAACAAACAGAAAAAAACACAAATCTTAGGGGATTCATCTCAACAAAATATATTTACCACTAAAGAATTTACTTTTATTTAGTCATTATCAATATAATCAAAAAGTGAAGATTACAAAACAATTACAATTAAAAACAGCTTAAAATTACTATAATAATTATTATTATTATTATAATTATATTATTATTATTATTATGAGCGTTATTATATGTTTACCTTCTTCAACCTTGATTGCAGCATTGTTTTTTCTCTTTGGAGGCATTTTGCTGCATCTCTAAAGGTTATTTCCTGCAGTCAGTCCTCTGCTCGCTGTCTCCTCTTCATCCATGAGTCACTTGGTGCGAGGGGCTTTTGCACTTGTGAAGGTACTGTCAGAAAACCAGGATACACCCCCCCCCCCCACCCCATCCCCTACCCACCCACCCCACCACCAACAACACACACACACACACACACACACACACACACACACACACACATACATGCATGCAGGAACAGGTGCTCTTCTGTTTTGGCTGTTCAAAGACCGGGCTCCTTGGCAACCGTCGGAGACAACACAGTTCAATAGATGATAATCAGGTTGCAGGGGGAAAACAGGATCAGACAATGGACTTATCTAAGTGTTTTTCACTGGAGAAATTGGATCTTAAATACAGCGTAATCCTAAAGTTTATTCAAATTGAATAATGTTGAATAATTTCTATCGTTGTCATTAAATGTGTGTGATCGTATGGAGGAAACAATGCACCAAACGCTAATGATTGGACATTTGCCATCACTCAGTTGTGAGCCAGAAAAGAAACACCAGAGCTAATGTTGACATAAAGGTCAGGCCCTCATTAAAGTTAGATGGAAGCTTAAGTAATCCTGAGTGGAAAGTGAAACAAGTCACTGTATTTAAATACTCTGCAGAGCCTCTGTGGGAGTACAGAGCAAACCGAACACACAAGAGTAACTCCAGTAATTCTGAAACTAACATGCGTTTATTAAAGAGACAAGTCTGTTCATTTTACGAGCTGTTTATTAAGGGTTAGGTTCACACTTGTTCAAGTCTACCATAAAAACATATTCACAAGCCCACATGTATGCATTAAAAGACCTCACGTACCGAAATAAATCACAAGTCAGTCTCTTCAGTATGAACTTGTGTTTTTTGTAGCTAAACAAGGACACACTGTACAAAGACTGACCATCATCCATTGTTTAAGGCCAGACTTTAAAAAGGCGACCTATCCTTTTATTAGCAGCTAGAAATGGGGACTGAGGGATGAACAATGTTGCCTATGCCCCTATTATGTGTTTCAACCTGTGTAGTTATGGTCCAATGCTTGAATAATACAGGAGGAAACAGGAGATGTGTGCTGTTGCTAACAGAGAGAGCAACATACTTCCACAGCTATATGCATGCTGGCTTACCTGTTCCTGAAAGAACAGCTAAGCCCTCAGGTTTGCAGCTTTTCATGTCCTCCTCATCCAGCTCCTTCTCTCACTCCTTCCCTCCATTCCTGCAACCAATTCCATATCCCTCTCCATCCTTTCTTCTGACTACACTGGATTGAGGCTTACATAATCTCTTAATGCATTTATACCTAAGAGTCATGACCATGTGTGTCAATAACTTTCCACAAGTTCACGCTCTGGGACAACTTTTGTTCTCCAAAGCAAACCTGTACAATGTCCCAGCTGTCAAATCAGTGCTTGAAGCGGCGCAACGTTTCTATTCTCCCTTCAGCGTTGTGAACAGGATATGTCCATCCAGATACAGTGGGCCTTGAGATACCCGGTAATGTGTCCCCTGTCATGGTTCAGTTTCCTGCTACACTGTACACCAGCATGCAGGGAGACTGGGATGGAGCAGAAACACAACTCCAGTGACAGGGTGACACAGCGGGCATCAGGGAATTGGTATTAACTGAATAAAGAGGAGGGAGGCAGGTTATGATTGTGTCTCTAGATAAGGAAGCTTTATAAACTAATGTGATTGACATTTCTTGGCCCACGATGAAAGAAGAAAGCATAGAGATGTATCCCATCCCCTAGTTCTCAAATAGCTTCAGGGATTAATACTTAATGCATTTGTCATTAATTGATTATTAGCATCAAAGGAAGTGGATTTGATTGCCACTGAAATGCAATGACAGTTACACGATGAGCTTGTTGACTTGTTGTCTTAAATGATTTAGACACAACAATTATTCCTCAATGACAACCCTTACCTTGCTTATCTTGAATTTCAAGTGAACACGACTTTGAATGACCATTAAGATATAGGATTAACACAGTTTCACTAATGAGGCAACACTATTACTTCTACGTGGGACTGACAGGTTGATTGACAGGCGCGCGGATTAGACTCAGCAACTGGGACACTGGATATGACCATACGGTTATAAGATAACACGACGCATGATACACGATGAAGTGAATGGGATTACACTGACAGCTCAAATCTGAATCCTTGAAACGGATTGAAATTGTTTCATTCATGTCCAAAAAAAGAAGAGTCTGACACTCTTAATGTGTGTTTTCCAAGTTCAGAGCAGTGTATCACGTCGTTACATAATGGCTGTAAAGTTGAGTCTAAGTTCAGCCGGTGATGAATTAGAGATCCATTTGAGCCTTGCTAGGTTAAGTGGCCTCCTTGTCTAATGAATTGTTTCACGGTTTGGCACAGTCACAGGTCCAGGTACACTTGTGCCCCGTGTCTGAGTTTAAAGAAGAGAAAAATACATGTCAAGGGGATTTTACATGATTGGAATTTTGAATCGAACTAATCTGTTACGAAACTGAAAGATCAATTAAAGTATATAGTTAAAATAGGATTATTGAATGTGATGTTATCTGATTTCTCCACCATGCCTTTAAGTGCTGATGAGTTGCTGTGATATCAGAGATCAGGCCAAGCAGAGCTAATATGGAGACCTCTGTAAACTGCCATCTGCACACCTTAACTACATTATAGCATAAAAATACGCTAACAGTTTCCCCATTTTGTATGCTGCATACAAGGAAAATTGTCCCTTTATTTCAATTTCAAATAGATTTACATTAAAATGTTGTATTTACTTATTTATGGATGAGTAGTTTCAAAAGACACGTGACGCATTTCCGAAGTGTAATTCAACATAGAAAGGAAATACGATTGTGTTCTTTTTAATGTTTATTTGGTTAAAAAAAAGCAACAACTACTCATTGAAATGCTTTCTGCTTTTTCTATTATCACAAACACAATTTAAAAAAGAAAATGTGCTCCAACTAACTAACTTCCCATTACGTGATTTTCTCCACGTGCTTGATTTTGAGCATCTGCTGACGAAGTCATTCTGCATTCCCTTAGTGTCTCTGCAGACTCGGCACCCTCTGCCTCCTCGGTTCACTTTGCCGAGGGAAACCGGGCAGGTACCCAGGAGCCCCATGGTTACCATGGTGATAGGCCCTGGGGACAGGGGCTCTGGTGGCTGGAAGCTGGCCTTCTTGGTCTCGACCTGGAGGAGGAGCGCTGCGTCCCTTCTTACCGTGATGTAGCCTCCGACTACTCCTGTGATCTTCTTCTTCATCTTCTGGAGAATAAGACATGGCAAGAGAAATGTTTCACGTATTAATCGTACCGATACAGAATTCTGTTTTTTTATTGTCTAGAATAAAAAAGGCCTCACCCGCTTGGTCTTGTGGTGAAGAATTGTTGTTCTTTTGCTGCTCTGCAGTCTGCGATGAGGCTTTTCTGGCTTCTTCTAGATCCATTTGTGCCTTCAGCGCTGCCAGTTTGTTCTTTTTCTTATTCTCTTCGTTTTGCTTACAAAGAACAGAAAATAAATGGTTGTAAAATATGACTTAAGAAACCACAGTACGGTGTAGAAATGTAGAATAAGGCATACATAAATGTGCATCAGTTGCTATATTGCTTTTATTCAACTGCTGACTCTTGACAAGCTCTTTGACAGAGAGCAGCAGTTCCTCTGCTGCCTTCTGTTGGACTGATGACACTAATACAACTACTGAGGCCGCAGGCAGACGCCAGAGGACTCAGGCTGTGCATCTACACACTGTTGGCAAGTTTGAAAGCTGATCAAAAGAACGTGAGTTATTCTCGCATATCTAGAAGCAAATTAAAGCCAGAGGGCTGGATAAGAGAGGTGAAAAACTAATTTTGAGTTACCGTTTGTAGTTTTTTCTTCAGCTCCACATTAGCTTCTTTGTAGCTTTTTGAAGTGGAATGCAAGTAATAAATGGCCAGTCTGAAAGATTAGAAACCACGTTATTACAAATAAAATAACCTTGAACTTTACTACTAAAAGAAAGTGATGACAACGTGGTCATGTAGTTTAACTCGAGCTGTGCTGAAAAATGTTCATGCAGTCTGCTGTTGACTCACACCATAAGCAATATGAAGGGTAGCACCAGTCCAGGGTTGGATGCATAGCTGAACACTTTACCAAACCAGGCAGGGAAGTCCATCTCAAGAGTCTCCTGGATCACATCAAACATGTGTTTTTTCCCACTAAGGACAAGAGAATGATTGTGACAGAAGGTCAAGGAACCAAATGGAAAATGCCAGATCCCTTGAACAAGCATCCTTACCTGAAGGGTCCACAGTCAAAGGAAGGGGGGATGGTGACGATAGTGTAGATGGCGGGCAGAGTGGACAGGAAGAGAATGACCAGCAACATGGCCATGTAGAAGTTATTGGAGCCAGAGGCCTTGAAGACCCTTTCCTGCGGCGCGTTGCAGCACATCACGGCCCAGCACTGCAGGTACATGGACACGTGGAGCCGGAGGACGTTCAGGGCAGGCAGGCAGGGGGCATAGAAAGCCCCCATCCTGGATGAACAGATGAGGCAACACGCTCAATGGAGGACTGACTGAGAGTGTTATTCATCGTCACCCTTTAAACTTGCTGATTGTTTTCTCACCAAATCATTCCTTGATTAAAGATTAGGCCCAGTACGTTCCCACTGACATCAAACTCAGAGTAGGACGGCTTTCACAAACGACACAAAAAAGACATGACTCGTATAGCATTTAAATTAATTCATTCATTTTTCACGTGTAGTCACAAATACACACTTAGACATACAACTGTAGGGGAACAGTCACTGGAATCAATTTGAATAGATGACTCACAAACCCGGCCTCAAGGTCCCAACACCAGCAGTAGTTGAGGAAACGAACAAGCACGGCTCTCAGGAAGTCACCGACCAGCAGCGTGATGTAGGTTGTCATGGTATCAGATATGATCAGGCGAACAAACTCCTGCAAAGGAGGAAGCAATCATACAAATAATGCATGTGCATATTAAATATTATGCAAAGAATAGTTTCAAAGAAAGAATACTAAATGGTTTCCTAACTTGATTTTGGTGGTCAGATTACAGAGGTTATACATTTAGATTTTACCATTTTATCACTTTGTATGTGTCTCAATATTTTAAATGCATGTTCAGGTTAGTTTATCATTGTGTAAATGTTTCATATGTAAGATATGAAACAGCACTTTATGTCCTCCCGAACATAAAATACACAATCATTTAATTTGAATGCAAACCTTAAATATTTTTTACATATCTTATTTTTCCATCATTTCTGTATTCAAGCAAATGTAATCAATATATGGTGACCCAACATTGTCAGTGTTAAATTCCTAAATTGTGACATAATCCAGTAAAAATAATCTTTAAAAAATGTCTGTCTACTCATTAATACCAAATCAAACTGCCCCTTCCTTGTTTCTGACATTATTAAATGTAAATATAAAGATAAAAGGTCCTGATACTCAGCTAGAACAAAAATCTATTAAAACAATTACAATTTAATGGTTATATTACATATTTAGTTTGTATAGGGATATTCAAAATCCTCTAAAAGTTTTATTTAATATTTATCATTTTTGGTATACATACCTTTTTGCTGTTAAAAAAAAAGGTGACATAATAAAATACATACTAGTTTACATGCACACTGACCTGGCCCACCATGGTCTCCCAGCAAGGCCCTCTCGGCACATCAGCAGGCTGGATAGTGACGGGTGGAGCGGTGTTGTTTTCTGACACTGTACCGTTGTAAAGACTGGCTTCCCACGTGGTTATATTAAACTTAATGATCTTTTCCTCTTCCCTCTGCAACACATAAACACACCACAGGTCAATCCTATATACTTATAAAGTATCCTACATGTCTCTGTGCTGTGTCTCTCACTTTGAGGTTGATTTCATCCATGAGTGCAATGATGAAGGTGTAGAGATTTCCCAAGAAGAGGGCAAAGATGCGACCCAGCTGCCACTGTAGGGCCACACGAGGGTGGTAGTTCTCCAGGGCGCTAATGACATCAAATAGCATGGGGCAGAACATCCCCAGCAAGGACATGACCATGTTCACCTGAGAAACACATTTAGAATAATTAATGTTGTTAAAGTGTTTTTCCTGCTAAAACAATCCCAAAAAGGTCAGTAAGTCAGCTGCTCAGGTTTTTAAACCATGTATCTGTCACAGGTGTGTCACGGGGTGAGGCTCAGGTGCAGAGAAACAGGCTGCACTTCAGGTTAGAGTGAAACAAAAACATACTTTACTTAAAGTATAACACAAAAAAAGGTTTGAAAGCAACTACAAAAAAACACGAGGAATCACATATGGACAAAGACAGGGAGTTGCTCATTGAAACAGGGACACTACGAGACAGAGATAAAGACAACTATCCAACAGCAGACAAGGGAAAGACTCGCACAAAATATAGAGGGGAAAACACAGGTGTACGGCATGATATAATCAGGGAGACAGAGGAGTGGCTAAGGGCAGGTGAAGGGAATTAACCAATCAGGGTGACAGGAGTAGCTGAGGGCAGGTGTAGGGAATTAACCAATCAAGGAGACAGAAGTGGCTGAGGGCAGGTGAAGGTAATTAACCAATCAGGGAGACAGGAGTGGCTGAGGGCAGGTGAAGGTAATTAACCAATCAAGGGGTCAGGAGTGGCTGAGGGCATGTGTAGGGAATTAACCAATCAAGGAGACAGGAGTGGCTGAGGGCAGGTGTAGGAAATTAACCAATCAAGAAGACAGGAGTGGCTGAGGGCAGGTGAAGGTAATTAACCAATCAAGAAGACAGGAGTGGCTGAGGGCAGGTGTAGGTAATTAACCAATCAAGAAGACAGGAGTGACTGAGGGCAGGTGTAGGGAATTAACCAATCAAGAAGACAGGAGTGGCTGAGGGCAGGTGAAGGTAATTAACCAATCAAGAAGACAGGAGTGGCTGAGGGCAGGTGTAGGTAATTAACCAATCAAGAAGACAGGAGTGACTGAGGGCAGGTGTAGGGAATTAACCAATCAAGAAGACAGGAGTGGCTGAGGGCAGGTGCAGGGAATGAACAATCACGACAGAGGAGACACAGAGGAGACGGAGGAGGAACAGAGGAGACAGGAGAAACGGAACGGGGTGTTACAGTATCACATGTAAAATGTGCTCGACATGCACTTATTTATGTCTCTTTGATTCTCTTTCTCCTATTTCTCATTGCTACCTCATTCCTTTCCCACCAGGTGTGATTCTCAAGTCCATCAAGGGCAAACTTCTGAGAGCGGCGCACTACGAAGTAGATGAGGTATCCACTTCCCGCTAAGCAGCACAAGACCAGGAAGTTGGCCAGCACTCGCAGAAAACGAGTCAGATGAATGTTGTCGTCCTTTCGGCTCTCCTGTTCCTCTAAGATTGCTTCCTACAGAGGTAGAAGGGTAAACGATATGAATGTGAAGGCATCAGTCGCTATATTGTATGAGCTATACTGACCTTGAAGCTGGTGGTGATGGAGGCAAACTTGTTGTCTGCAGTTTCAGGGTTTCCTATCAAGTAGTCCCAGCTGGTGAACATTTTCCAGTTAAAATTGAAGCTGTTATCATCTCCGACCCCCGACTCATTTGCATTACGGGCCATCCTTTAATCAGAAGTATTAACAAATTCAGTAAAACATTGTGCCCAAAGGAGATTAATCATTTGTATGCATTCATAATGAACGTACGTCCTTATAACCACCATATAGCTATAGGCCACTGTTCCCACACCAACCAGGAAGTATGACAGAGGCATGCGGAACTTGAGCCAGCCAACGGCTCGCTGGTTGTTGTAATAACCGTAGAAGAGGACTGAGTACTGAGCGTAACCCTGTGGATGTAGATTTTTGCTGAGGTTATATGCAACAAAGACTGCATTATTATTATTCACACAGGCCTAAAGATTGAGGTGACTGTAAAGATGCAACTGACTTTAAAGTCCCATAAGACAGCAAAGTCCATGGCACTGGTTGCCTCCGCCCTGGGGACCGTCTTTCGTGGGATGGTGCCGTAGGGCCTCCCCATTAATGCCTGTTGGATATAAGCATGGAAGCAAAGGAGGGTTATTGGAGGAAAAAAAGAAAAAAAGAAAAATGTGAGACCAAAAATGCAGACGCAATACTCAGAATTGTTTTTCTTTTAAAAAAAACGCCATGTACAGTACCTCTGGCACCATAACCAGGCCAAAGGTCAAGCAAAATAAGATCATGTTGATGCCATACATCCACCTCAAAAAGATAAAGTAAGAGGCAACTGAGGAGCCAAAATGACCTGAGAGGCAGAGGGAATAAATATGAGGATGATTGTAACACCTTTAAAAGACTTTAAAGTCTTGAATACTATGAAATTAAGTTTGTTAATATGAAGAAAAAAACATAGAATAGACCAAACTTACTTTCAATCTCCTTGATTTTCATCTCCCATGGAATACAAGCAGTTTTGAAATTGTCAAAGTCCCGTCGAAACTTCATCCATTTCTACAAAAGAAATATAATTCCCAAAAGCCTGCATCATACATGCAAAATAATTATTTAAATAACTATATACATATATATTGGTTCCTTACCTTGGCCATCATGACCTTGTATGCGTAGAGCTTCCTGCCTTTCCCTTTTCCTAAAGCCACCTCGTATTTCTCCACAAACTCCTGAGACTCCCTTCGAGGAAGAAGATGACATGTTGCGTTAAAGGTGATCATCAGGAGATTCAGACGTTTCAGGATCCTAATTCAAAGTGCATGTCGATGAAAACATGAGTGATTTTACCATAAAGTCACACATTTCTTTTTCATTGGCCAGGGTTTTCCCCTCAACACTTGGATCAGTTTCTTCCTCTCGTCCACGGCCCCCTTCAGCTTCTCCAGCTCCTCCGATGACAGAGACTCTGGCCTCGCCTCCACCTCCTCATTGTCCTCTTCATCATTGTCCTCTTCCTCACTTGGCTCTGAACTATGGCATAGAAGATGTGTTTAATGTCTGCAGCTTTCTTGTGTGCCTGACATAAGAGTTTGAAAAAGACCTTCTGTAATTCTGCAGAATGGGAAGAGTATAACGTTTTTTCTCAGCAGTAAATTACAGATATGGTTCATTTGGTGGATAATATTTACCTTGTTTCGACGACCTTCTTTTTTCTCTTCCCTTCCTGTGCTTTCTCTTCCACCATACGTTTACTTCCATCATCTCTTGCTTCTTTTTTGGCACAACCATGTTTTCCTTTTCTCTTGGCAGGTCTTTCTTCACCTTCTCCCTCCACCTCCTCCACTTCCACCTTCAGCTCTTCCTCCATTTTTCTCGTTTTTTCATTCTTTAGGTGCTTCCTTGTTTTTGATTTAACACTTTTTATTTTGCGCTGAAGCTCCTCATCCCTCTCCTCGTCCCTCTCTCTCCCTTTGTCATCGTGATCACTCCTTGTTCTCCTTCTCCTGCCCCTTTCTCTTCTCTCATGTCTGGCCTGTGATTCCTCCTCTCCTTCCTCTACTCTCGATGCTCTTTTACTCCTCCCATTTCTCCTCTTCCGTCTCTCTCTATCACCATCGCTTCTTTTTGCTCTGTGTCGTTCCCTCTCACGGTCCTCTTGAAAAGTAGAAACTTCAATCTCATCACCTAGTAAAAATAGTTTCTTTGTTAAATCGGTGTTACCATATAATGCTGTACCAATGATTACAAATGATCTCTTTTTCTCTCTAACTGATATATTTGTGAGATACTGGAGACCTGGTTCATGATAGGGGGCAAAGGGGAGTGTAAGTATTATGTGGCACTGGGTATGGGGGGTAAAAACGGAAGAAGATGAACTGGTAGAGCAGTGAGGCCAAATGCAGTTCCTATAATCCCAACCCACTTCGATAAAATGGGACAATATTATTAAAGAGCATTAGGTCAAGACTTCCATCCTATGAATGTAGTGTAATGATCTGACCTGTGGACCAGCCTGGACTATAGGAGAGTGTCATTCATGTAATATCTTTAGAAACCCACTCACCTTCCAAGTGCAGTCCAATGTCAACTGCCGGAGAAAAACAAAGTCACAAATTGACAGAGTTGAGAATATCAGTGTATTCAACATTTATTTGCAATGTTTGTTAATTCCCACTAAATTATGAGAACCGGCAAGTGTATATTGTGTCAACATTAATTTCATGTCGTAATTGTTAATAACATGCACGCAAATTATTTATTCATTATGTCATGTGGTAAGACTGACATGGATAACAATTTTTTTTTATGATTTCCATTGTTCCTTGATAAAGGCGATAAGACTCTTCTGTGACATAACAAAGCACATACCAGCCTCCATCAGAAAACCGGCTTCATATTGAACAATAGTTTTGTTTTGTTTGTTTTGTTTTGTTATGTTTTGTATTGCATTGGGTTGTAATGTATATTTTGTGTAAGCCCACCGAGAGCCGCTTTACCACGTCAAATTCCTTGTTTGGGCAACTTACTTGGCCAATAAAACTGATTCTGATTCAGATAGAAGACTTTTTTAAATGTGACCCCAAAACAATGCAAGCTTGGGACATTGTCAATAAATGAACTATGTTTTTAAACAACTTTATTTGAAGAGTCATGGAAAAGGGTGTTTCATAAAACTTAGTTTGTGATCAAGGCCCACGGCCTGAGCACAGCTCATTTCCTGTGCACTAAGTACTTAAGCAAAACAAACCAGTTCACTTCCTCTGTGACACAGTTTCCACGTATCTACCCCAAAACTTGTTATTGTCTCTCTATTTCTCTCTTCAGTTCTCTCTCTCTCAGAGGATTACAGGAACAGCGGGGATCTCTGCACCAGCAGAGCTTCTGAAGAGACGACCCCACTCACATGACTCCACCCACTCGATCCCACCGGCCACCGGACAGCAGCGGGCTGTCATCGCACCCCTCCAACCTTCTATCCACAACCTCCTCGTTCCTTCTACCCTACACCCTTCCATCCCTGACCCTTCATCCCTCAACCCCTAACCCTTACCCACCACACCTACACCCCGTCCCCCTGCAGTAAAAAGAGGATAACAAGTCAAACAAAGAGGGCCACTGACAAATGGATTGATATTTATGTAGTCGGCCCTTTCATGTGTGTCATTAGGGTAACCGGAGTAGCCAGCGATCGGGTCATTATGGCTGTATGCAGTAGAGGGGCACAAAGGAGACAAACAATGGCCTAATGAAGGGCGACGGGGTGGCTAAGTCCACAAGGAGGCGGAGGCAGCCGAGGGCCAGAGGCCAAATCCCAGATAATTAGCTGGATATGTAATAAATATAAATATATTTGAAGTGGTTGATGGGTCGTCTTTTATTGATGATTAAAACCAGAAAGCCAGTATGAACAACTCTGTTATTTTTACTTGTCTGTTCTCTTCACATTAATGAACTAAAGGCACTACTAACACAATTATTGTGGATGTTTTAGTCCAAAAAGAGGATCAAATTATTTATCGTAACTATTTCATAAACACAGTACAAACACAGAATCTAAGAGTCCTTGCTTGATTTACATAATCAGTAATACTTCATCCTAATGAACATTAAACAAAATTTAAATTACATCAGATTACCTCAAGTTAGTCTATCAGACATTTATCCCCAGTCAAAAATAATGAATGTCTTCTAAAAACAAAACTACAAACTCGTAATATGTGAAAACTAGAATAGCAATCTGTTCATGGACATATACAGATGGTCATGGACTTACTGTCATTCTCAGAGGTGATCGAATTGTCTCGAGGCATCGTTCTCTCATGGTCCTGTCACCCCTAAAGAAGTGGCCCCAGTATCCAGCCGGCGTTGTGCACATGTGAGGTGGAAATGAAGCTGCAGGGTTTCAGTGGTCGCCCTCCTTCTTTTTACAGGAAAGGATGCTGCTTATCCAAGCTCAGACACTGCCATGGGGTCGAAGTGTGTGTGTGTGTGTGTGTGTGTGTGTGTGTGTGTGTGTGTGTGTGTGTGTGTGTGTGTGTGTGTGTGTGTGTGTGCGTGCGTGTGTGTACGTGTGTGTTTTGTGTGTGTGTGTATGCGTGTGTGTGTGTGTGTGTGTGTGTGTGTGTGTGTGTATGTGTGCACGTGCGTGTGAATACGAATGTGAATGTTTGTGTGTTGAGGGGCTGGAGTAACTCGCATGAGAAGTTTACTTTTTCTTCGCCACCCGTCGACCCGAAACAGGGACAATGACAGCGTAGAAACCCTAGCGCAACGCAATTTCACTAGCAATCAATTATTCAAAACAGTTATGACTGCAGATTAATGAAAGCAGCAGTCTAAGAAAGGATCATGAGAGATGGTTTTCATCACATGACTCAGCTGTTTGGGTTAAAAAAGAAGTAAAAAATCATATTCATGTAGCTAAATGTTCTCTTGGTTTTCAATTTGAAATAAGGGCAATTACTTCATATTATATAGTGTGTTATTAGTGTGAAAATGGCTTCCTAAATTAGTTTATTCACATATGCATCAGTTGTAATGTTTCTTCTGTTCTCATACACTGACCATTGACACTCTAAAACTAGCAAAATAAATCAGTGTAAAGCACATTTAAAGAAGTAAATAAACCCTAATAACGATTCCTGACCAACTATTTCTTGTAATGCACTCCTTTGAATATGTCTCACGTGTACAATGCAGCACCAGTCAGCCCTCATATTCTCAGAGCAATAGTGACTTTCTGTCTGTTTCTGGTCACAAATTCCTCCCTTTGTCTTTATCGCATGAAACTCAAATAATAATAATTTCACATTCTGTTTGATTTTGATCCTGACTGGTGAAGAGTGTGACATTGGTAACAGATTATTGGGTTTATGGACTAATTCAGCAATCTGAATGTGTGCTTGCAAAATAATGTTTTGGAGGGGGGTCAAAACACATTAGGATAACTCACCACCCATTTAAGGACGAAAAGTTGGTCCTTACAAGGGACAAGTTCAGTTAAAAAAAATCACATATGAGTATAGTGTCATACTGACATGACCGAAAGGCAAAACATGAGGCAAACTTACTGTACATAAAAATACAATGTGAAAGAGAGGCAGAGATGAGTACCAAGCCAATAAACCTGTGGAGGGCGCTGTTGCTCTTTACTGGATTGTGTACGAAGACATACCCATGCCTGATTGTGTTGATCTTTAACTGACTTGTTTTTCTGCATGTGTGTCTATTTGTGCATGCATGAATAGAGAAAACCGAAAGCCTCACGGTAAGCATGTCTGTGTACTCATGATATGGGAGCAAGGCGAGTAGGAGGGATATCAGCTTCCTTTTACTAAACTTAGCTGCTGCTATGGGAGTCACTTAACCGAGGTGAGGGTGGTCAACGAGGCCACTAGAACAGAGAGCGGCATCAAAACAAGCTGCATGATCCGACTGTAAATGGATCTTAAATGGACCCTTTTAACATTTAATATTTTAATACACTCCTGTCTGTCAAACGATATGAAACTGAGCATGTGCATTCATATAATACACGTGTAACTCCTTTAGAGTAATGTCTTCTTTGGGTTTAGATACTTTTTAGAAATGGGAATGAGAGCAGGACATAGTCTGTGCTGGTTGATTAGTTTGGTCACACACTAAAATGACTCGCAGCTATCAGTGTGCACTTTGTAAACATTCAACAGTGATTCATGGCACGGTTGGTGTCATAAAGAGCTTGTGAGCCTGCAAATGGCCTGTATGTACTGTACGAGTAAAACAGAAGCTCCGGAACAGATGATCTGTCTGTCACCAAGATGCAGAGAGGCAGAAACAACATCAGACTCAGAGAAAGCCTGTCCACTCATAGGCATTGAACTGTACCTTAAAAAATGAGGAGTCAACAAATCAGATTGTTTAAAGAATAGCAATACACTCACTACACATGCAATTTAATCAAAACAAATACAACAGTTGTTTGCTAATCATATTTAGATTAAGATGTTTAAAGAAATCCTATTTCCTTCAGTGCAAAAACACAAAGCCCACTTCACTGATTCTGCATGTCTTTCTCTGCTGAAAACAACCAGTGAACTTTGTTTAGCATTTAAATCGCTTTAGCTCCACAACTGTTGACACTAAATGTGAAGCAGCAGGGAGTTGTGGCCCAGAGGGCAACGCCTGGCTGTTTGTCAGAGAGAGAATGGAGTTTAGGAGTGCATATTAATCACTGGTGACTGCAGGCTATAAAAAAATGTTTAAACAAAGGGATTCCAAATGAGACAATTAGTGTAGAGTATTTTCATAAAAGACATCCACAGCAGAGTATATCAAGTGGAGTATAAATGTGATACAGAGGATTTACCTGCAAACTGTCCTGATTGCTTGTTTTTCAGAGACTATAGAAACTACTTTGACTACTAATGTTGGGAATTCATCATAGTTATTACAACATCCAAAGCAGGGGAATAAAACAAGAAATAGTCACACATATTATTCCATTATTCCATTACTCAGGCAAAACGTTGCCTTTGGCCACCTGGTGCTCTCCCTCCCTTGTTTCCTCTCTTCACTAAATCCCTCCCTCGTGTTTCCGAGTGGCTCTGCATGAGAGAACTGACTGTTGTCCCATTATAAAATAAGAGGATGAAATTCAACTTGTCAGGAAGAAGAATCCACCCCTTAATTCATCAGGAGTGAGAGAGAGAATAAGAGAAAGAGGTGGTTCACATGAAAGGACGAGTGGAAGTGTGTTGCTCAATCGTGTAGCACATTGTTAAAGGCACAGCTACAGATAGACAGAGAGGGGGTGAGTGAGGGAATAAAACGAGAGCATGGTAAGTATGCTTGAGTAAAACAGCGTCATCGAGCGAGGAGGCGAACCCTGTCCGACTATGGGTGTTGTTAGGGGCCGGATTTGGCTGCTGCAATTGACAGGTTACAGCCGCGGAGGCGTGGCCTGTTCTTGCAGACAGAGAAGCACGTGGCCAGGCCCATCTGCACGAGGGAGCACCAACAAAGACCAGTCAGTCTGAGGAACAGAACAGAACACCGGACATCTGCTGCACACTCATGTATACACGCACACACACACACACACACACACTCTCTCTCTCTCTCTCTCTCTCTCTCTCTCGCTCTCTCTCTCTTTCATAAAACTCACATGCAAGGGTTCACATTTGTTCACCTCACACAGGCATGCAGACTACAGGGTCTCTTGTATCAGCTGCAAAGGAGAAACCCTCAGGCACAGCAGCGTATACGGATAACTTGCAACGTGTCTAATTATTTAAAAGCCACATCAACGCTCATTAGAAACATATGCACCAACTTTCTGCAACTTTCCACAAGAACCACACCTACACACATAAACATGTGTTATTGCAACAATCATCTTGATGACCATGTACGGTGGGGGTTGTGTGCGCAAAAAAGGGGGAGAGAAAGGAAGAAGGGAAGTTAGGACAATTTAGTGTGTGCTGGAAAGACTTGGGGGTTAGAAATAACCAGGACACATTAATGAGAGATGTAGAGTTGTGTAGCTACACATGTGAGGGACTTAATGGTCAGTCGATGCTGATTCACCATGCAGATAACATTAATTTGATCAGGCTTTCTCTATTCATCTCTTAAGCCTCTTTGATTTATTTTCTAACACGTGATACTTTGTTCTTGACACTTTAGCAAAGATGTGACCCAGGTGTATTTTCAACAACTGTGTAAATGGAACTGCAAGTAGCAAGGATTTACAACAAAGCTGTCCATGATCTCCCCAGAATCACCCAGACAGGCACCCTCTGTTCGTAAAATGTTTCTCTTTACACACACACACACACACACACACACACACACACACACACACACACACACACACACACACACACATATATACATCATCACCCCTTTTAATGAGGAGCTGCACATAAAGTAATGTGGACATAGCGGGGGGGGGTCAAGTTTTAAAGCAATGGTTTAAGTCAGCCTCAGTGCAGAGCTTATCAAGCCCCGCACACAGCTTATGTAAATGGTTAAGCTGCCATTTCCACCACTAGCCCCTTTATCAACAGTGTCTCACATCATCGACGCCAGACACAGGCAAGCTGTGCATCTGTGTGTAACTTTGTGTATGTGTGTGCGTGTGGGGGGGGGAGGGGGGAGGCATATCTGCCTAGAAACCATAGACAGACGGGCGATTCCAGATTTTCATAAATAATCCTCAAACCCACACACACTCACACAAAAGCACAGAATGAAACATAACAAAAAGCATTGCTGACTATTGTATGCATCCATTGTCATGGCAACATTGTCCCTTGCATCTCCTCGCACTGGCCTGTCGTTGCAAAATAATAATTGTCCCACTCCCCTTTAAGTTATCCACCAGCACCATTACACCTAACCACCCCCACACACACTCTCTCGGTACTGGTACCAAAACCTACAAACACCACTCACACATATAGAAGCCAAGCTATGACAGCAAGGGGGATGGGTAATGATACTCGACACCTCCCACTCTCTCCTCAGCTGCCCCCTCCCTTCACTGAAACAAATGAACCCTCACATACTAAACAGACACACACTTCACATATACATGCTCCTTCTTTTCTACTTCTCTGTACAGGGCTGTGTTAATACAACACTCACACACAGAGACCTCAGTCAATGTAAAACACAGACCTGGTTTTCCCTTAACCTCCCCCTCTCGTTGCCTTCTTGACTGAAAAGCTTACCTCTGTATAACAAGGGAACCACTGCTATTGCCCACACCGAGGATGATTTGCATTAAAATGCCACTTAATGAGCTTTCACAAGTATTCTTCACATGTGTCTGAACAGATGCCTTTCAGTGATTGTCAATATTTAACCTTTGCCGTCGTTTGATTACATTATTAGATTACAGCGTCAATTTAATCAAAAAATAATGTTTGTGGATGAGCCTCCCTGATACCTTGTGGTAAATTGTATGCAAATTAACTCAATGTTGTCAAAGCAAAGAAACGTGAATGTGTGACTCAGATTACCACTGGCCAGTTAAAGTGACTCAGCTGGTTGAGTTAAAGAGATTAACATTCTGACTAAAGATGACCAGAGCTTGTTGTCAAGCAAGTAAACCTTTAATATTGCTGTTGGTCAATTATCAGTTTCTAGGTCTCTTCAATTCTCTTGCTGTTTGTAAAAAAATTAGAACAAAAGTTTTAAAAAATGTATACCACTATTTTGTATTATCTGTTTTTATTAATATTACTATATGTATATATATATATATATATATATATATATATATATATATATATATATGTTATATATATATATACATATGTATGTATTTATTTATGTATGAAGGATTTGTGTGTGTTTGTGTGTATTCCCCATAAAAAAGCTAAGGGGAGATCAGCAGCAGCGGATACGTTTACTTTCTCTCGGTTTAACCTCTTTTCAGTGTCCATGTGAAATCTGGTTTGAACTAGAGTGAACAGAATATTAGGCAATAACTTCCAGACTGTATTAGCCTTCTAAATTTCCAAGAACTAATTCACAAGATAGATGACAGCATGTTCCCTCAAACTCACACACAAACACACCCTGAGGCATGTAGTGACTGCATGTCTGTACATTACACTGACAAGGCTGGGGATTGCGTTGGGACTTGTTAGAGTTGCAGGGCAAACTATATAGCACACATGACACACTGTGTTTGAGTGGAAGTAAAAATAAAATCCGGTTTCACCATAACAAGGCCAGCACGACATGATCCGGTGGCTGTTTGTGAGATAAACAGCAAGCCAAAGTCAAATTTGATAGAACAAAATAGCTCACATGATTGTGTAATGTTAGAATGTCAGGGACATTTCAGCCAGATCATGATAGCGAACCACTAGAAGTATGTTTAACATCATGGCTATGGCCAAGATTTTCAAAATACTTCTATTTTAAGTCAACTTATATTAAATAAATACTTATATTTTAAGTCAACCTCTACATGACATTTTGGCCAATGCCATCAAATGCACAGGAATGGTTTTCTTTTCACCCTTTTTGTATAATTTAACTGTTAAAATATCATTTCAGAATACAAGAAAATAATTTTGCTGCAGAAATTGCTATATTTTAGCATATGCTTTTAGCCTGAATTTACTTACATTTGGAATTTAAGGACGTGCAATTTTTTGTTGAACCGAAAAGATTGCTTAATCCTCCCAATTTCCTTGAAATTGTAATGAGGTCATGCTGTCAGTGGCAACAACCATGTTTACTGAAATGTATTTCACAACCAATTTCTGACAGTACATCCTGAGACTTATCCTGATCTAATTTTGCTCTTATCTTTTTTAGCCTCCCACAAATGTTTACAGTCTCAATGTCAACAACTGTGTGTGTGTGTGTGTGTGTGTGTGTGTGTGTGTGTGTGTGTGTGTGTGTGTGTGTGTGTGTGTTTTGTGTGTGTGTTTCTGTGTTTCTATCCTTTTTTCATCTATCTTTTTGAGTTTCAATATCAACTTTTGGATTGAGGACATTTTTCCAAATTAAAGACATTATGGCCTGATCCTA
Source organism: Liparis tanakae (assembly GCA_036178185.1). Taxonomy (NCBI): domain Eukaryota; kingdom Metazoa; phylum Chordata; class Actinopteri; order Perciformes; family Liparidae; genus Liparis; species Liparis tanakae. Next base: position 21,389,418 of record CM070094.1, read on the forward strand.
CTTGGGTAGGATCTTCAAGAGCTGTTTGACAGTCAATATTTTGTTTTAAAGATAAGGTTAGCATTATGTGTAATGCTGTGTTCACACCAAACATGTTTGCTGTAAAACTGCAGCCTTAGGTCCAATTCAGTGTAAGGGTCGGGGTTGGGCATGTTGTTGTAAATGAGGTGCTTCGATAGGTGATTATATATATTATATCTAAAGTAATACTTCAGATTCAAGGTTATTGTTTTTGTTGTTGTATTGATATTGATACTATAGCATCAATATGATCAATACCAAAACATTCAGTATCACTCATGATGGAAATATGAAAACTCTTGTGTTTCACACATTAAACATATTTTAGATGACACTGATCAAATGGGTTGTATTTACAATCTCAATAAAAAAAAAATATTGAGCCTTGATTTGACATGCATTGAAAGACTATAGCCAACATTGTGTTATTTAACTTGGTATCAGTTCTAAATGTTGTAGTATCATCCACCCCTACTGTCTGCTGTTACCCCCCAGGGAAACATGTTCACTCTCAGGGTCAACAAAACAAGGGGGGAGCCTAGTTTCAACCTCTCCCTAAACAACCAGGCTTGTATGTCTCTGTGGTTATACATCTGCATTTGTTTTGTTCCCCTGACATAAATAATCATATAGGTGACAGAAGGGGCGAGGCAGTTTCAACAAAAAACATTGTCTTCTCCTCTCACATAATATTGTACAAAGAGGCATTCCCAGAAGAACGTCCTCTTAATAATCATATATGTATTTATTTAAATTCAGTCATGTCAGCACTATAATGTATGAGTGCGATTGTCTAGGCGGATTACTCAATAACACAGATTCGTGGTCTGGTAGGCGGATGACGAATAGATGTGTAATAACGCAAGTGCCTGCGCGCATGCGCACAGCCGACTGTGCCCTCCCCACCGACTCGCTAAACTGTACATCGCGCTCGGGGGCTCCGCGGTCAGCCAATGGCGACACGTTGCTTTACCCGTGACATCATCCGCCACTCCTCTTACTAAAGAAGGAAACAAACATCCATCCAGAAGGAACGGGAGACGGAGAGAGGAAGAGAGAGAGGTAGGAGGGCGAGGAAGGGAGAATCAAACCCACCTAGACCCGTCTGACACGAAGGACAACGACACACAGACACACGTAGAAAGAGTCACGGACCAGGACCCGAAACCCGCGACCTTTTTTCTTCTGCCAGGACAAACGACCACTTTCCCCCCCGTCGTCTCGCGAGAAACTTCATCGTTTTTTAGCAGGTGATGATCTTGGATTATTGCTTTTTTTCTTAAGGATGCATTTTGAAGTGAGCTCAGCTTGTCGAGGTAAACATGAACAGAGGGGTGTTTAACTCAGCTGATGGTCGGTCACGGCGACCTTTACCGGCGGATTGAAAGGTCAGGGTGTGTGTGGTGGTGGTGGCGGTGGTGCTATTGTGTGGTAAACAAGCGTTTTGATCTTTGGCTTGTTGAAGTTTTCTCCACCAGCAGCTCCACCACCACCTCCTCCCGACTGGAAACACCACAAGCCCTCCAACGTGACTCCGTCTGCTTTAGGGGGAAACAAGGGAGGGAGCTAGCTAGTCCTGGTTGCTGTCTCTGTTTTTCTATTTGCCCCGAGCTGGGGGATGGGGAACCAAAGCCAGCTAATTCCTGTCTAGAAATAGAAAAATCATAAGCCGAATGTGCAAGTAGTGCGAAAGAGTTGTTTTGAAATGACTACAGATGATTTGGTATAATATTATATGGCATGCCAGTACCTGGCTGGTGTTGGTAGTTTCAGCTTTGAGGAAACCCTAGGTTTGCTCGGCGTTAAGAGCTCTGTGGCCAAACCGAGTCGTGTCTCAGTGTAAAAGTGTGATTATTTATCCACATTGTTTGGTTGAAAACACGTAGAAAACGGAAATAAGTGGACATATTGCGAGAAAGGGGGAGCTGCAGAACGATGTACAAACAGGAAGCAGAGAGATTGCAGACAAAGGAAGAAAGAAGAAACAAAGGGAGCAGAGACCTCACTGTCTAGACTGTAGGTTATTTCAGAAAACACCAGTGCTGGTGCCTTCCTGACGGCGTCTGCTGAGTATTTGCAGCACTGTGTCCTTTTATAGAGAATACTTTAGTGCGTGTGACAAACAGTGGGCTTTTCCCTGCCCTGTCCTTCAGTGTGACTCAGTAGTTTTCAGCACAGCAGGGCCTGTAATAAGAGCTAACGTTAAACCTGTGTGTGATACAGGAGCTCAGTACCCCCCTTTTGTTTGCTCGAGATTTTCACAGCTCTGTTGTTTAAACTGGGTTCAATAGTCCATCACTTCGAGAACAATTTAGATCAGTTTTCACATTTTATTGCTGTGTTTAGTTTTTTATGAAAGGAAGTTGGTGGTGGATGACTGTTCATCAGGGCTGTTCATCAGTTATATGTCATGCACATCATGTGCGTTACTCTCTGGTCTAACAGATCTAATTTAATCATCAAACCTTCTTTATGCAGTCTATTCGTGCCCCTGTTGAAAGCTAAGAAGAATGGAGGTAACCGGAGTGATTTCACCTCCTACCTTATCTCAGGTTTGTGAGAGGTCTTGGTGGAGGTGAGGTGAACACGCCTGCTGTTTGTCTGACAGCTGGGCCCAACAGTGACAGCTGAGCCACGCTGTCCATTGTGCCTTTGTGTCAGAAAGTCAACAGTCCTGGTCAATCTGTTACCATGGTCCTGGTCACGTTCTTTGTTTTATCTTTCATGTTGTTTTTCTCGACAGATGTGATGTTGTCCGTCTCAAGTTTGAATGTATATCTTTCATTTGAGGAGCTGCTTTTACTCATATACCTTGCCCAAAATTGAATGTGTAGCTCAGATTGTACAGCCCAAATGTAGCTGTCAACATAATAAACTGGAGTTGGGTGTGATGTAATTTATACTGTTGATCGCATGCAAAGAAATATTCCTTTCCGGCTGCACGTTACTAACCTCTAGGTCAGGCACGTCGAGTATTTTTCAGCAGTCAGCAGTTGAACACATGACGCAAAAGGCAGAGAAGGTCTTTGTGGTCTTTTCCAAGGTAAACCTTTTGTTGACACGGCAGTGATAACATGCGGGGGGGAGATAAAGGGGGGAGGAGGGGAGTTGTAGCTCTAGATTTAATGTCACTTGTTAGTCTGTTGGGGAGGCCGGGACACCTCGAGTGAACTGACAGGACGTTCTTAAACAACCGCCGGCCTTTCCTGGAGCATTAAGCTTGTCTGTCCTGTTTGTGTCCGTGGCCAGAATGTAGAGAAGCTTCTCAACTACGCAAGCAGCTGCAGTGTGACGGCACGACGGGGCCAAAGGTTGTTTACAATGGAAATATGGTTCTGTTGCTGTCGACTGTGTTGTTTTCTTTTCTGGAGGGTCAGACGATGTAAAACAGACGGAGCAGGAACGACAGACGGCAGGCCTCTTACCCCGCTAATCTAGAACTTCCTGTCTGTTGTTCGTTCATCGAGGTGTTTTTGATCTGTCGCTCCTCCCATTACACAACTTCCTGTTGTATTGCATTGCAGCAGAGCGGCGTGACGGCATCACGGGAATACACACTTTGCCAAGCTCCGCACACACACACTTATTTATGTCCTTATGTGTGGGGAGAGATGGCCCGAGGGGTTGTGTAATGCCTTGTGGGTCGAGAACCACAGGCTGAGGGATGGGAATACTTTTGTAACTGTTGACCTACTTTGTTTCCTATCTTGTGTCTTTTGGTACAAACAGTTTGTCGCTGCCTTGTTCTTTTGGTGGCGGAGATACTGCCAGTGACTCAGAGCTTCGTTTGCTGTCTATCTGGAGGAAGACTGATGAGGCAGTGTTAGTAATAGTGAAGAGTCACAACTTGTCATATAATTATCATGAAGCTGTTGACGCATATAACACAATTGGCTTTTGTTGTGAACTAATTGATGCCAACTATGTAATCATTACATAGTTAGCATCATGTAGCATTACTAATTTAGTAATGCTACATGATTATATATTTGTAGGGGGGGGGGTTGATTACAGTTGTTCTTAAAGCATTATACAGATATGAAAATGAGAGATGGTGGGCGAAACGTTAAGAGCCATACCAACTGTTCTCAGGAAGGGGATGGGAGAGAGAAAAGGGAAACGCAACAGTGAACAATGCTGTGGGACAGAGCAGCGCTCAGCTTCTGCCAAGGTGCCGAGCAGAACAGAGCGAGCGTTTGTTTGTTCTCCGTGCCTCCTGTGGCGACGCGTTCATTTCTGTATTCATGCTAAAGGGCAAGTCGAAAGAGACAGGCATGTCCAAACGCTCATATTCTTCCGCCTGTTGTCTCTGAGCCCTGGCAACAAGTGTCTTTGGAACCAGATCGGCAGGACGGCATTGCTTAACAGGGACGTGTGCCCCGTGGTGGAAAACATGGTAGCGTTCAGTTGTATTTCACATCGACGTGTCGGCGCGGGGAAACGCTCTCCGTGTGTCTGTGGGTCTAATCCTCACTCTTTCTCTCATTCTGTTAGCAATGGCCCAACAGACGAACCAGAGCCAGGTGCCCATGCTTTGTGCCACAGGCTGCGGTTTCTTTGGCAACCCGAGAACCAATGGCATGTGCTCCGTATGCTACAAGGACCACCTGACACGGCAGCAGAGCAGCGACCGCATAAGCCCCCACAGCCCTATGGGTAAGTTAGTTCACACAAAAAAAGAAAGAAAAAAGAGTTGGAGAAATAACTCTGATTTCAGAAGCCCAGTTTGCACTAAAACTTTACTGCTTGAGATGAGGAGGGAAAGTGTAGACATTGTTTGGAAATACAACCAGTTCCAGGCCAGTCAGTGTCTTTCCCAGCTCTCCTCTGCCTGCCCTCCCTTTCTGTTTTTCCACTCTTTGTTGTCATGAAACACAGCTGTTTTCTTCATTACGGTGTTCAAGGTTAGGTGGGGGTTCCCTCATTTTCTTTCTAGATCAAACATTACAGTTTCTCTCACAATGTGACTCTGGCAACCTGTTGAGACCTCGTTGCAGAACAAGACAAACATGCTATAAATAACAGAGATTATCTTGAAGATAGCTTTGAGAAAATAAAATATCCACTGAGTCCACTGAAGAGATTTTAAATTATTGATCTAGGGTGAATAGAGTTTATTTGTGCATATTTTATCCTTTTTGTATGGATTTCAAATGTTTTTGCTTACTGTTTTGTCTAATGGATCTTAGCCTGTTCTCACCTAGGCTCAGCTGGGAGTCTTACCTCAGAGGCCTCAGCCATCCAGAGACTAGAAGCCAGTCTCGCCAGGGTTGATGCCTCCCCTGCCTCGTCACCAGTCATGTCTAGGTCAGTGGTACTATGTTTAATTAAAGTTAGAAGTATTGAAGTAGTTAGTACGTGGTGAATGTGAGAACTGCGGGTTCCTTTTCTCCTGCTGATTCCTGTTTCTCCATTTCTTTTGTTTTTTATTTAAACCTTCAGAACTGTTCAAGGATCTCTTCCTGTGACCCAACAAATGACAGAGATGAGCATCTCGAGAGAGGAGCCAGAACCCTTAGAGCCTGGTAAGACATACTCACTCACTAAGACACACTTGTAGTTCTGACAGACTATAAACACGTGACACACAGGCAAAGAACAGACACATGAGGATCAATGCTCACATACAGACGTCTTTTGGCAAACGTCGCCTTGTCGGACCCACTGTAGCCACAGTTTATTTGTTATGCTCCGCTGAATACCTTAAACCCAACTGTTGGTTTTACTTACAGCCTCCGAGAAAGAGAGGAGTACTAAAAATAAACGCGTTTTAAAAATACCTCTACACCAGAGGGCATTCTCAGATTGGATGCTGCCTGCCAGAGGCGTCCTCAGTGTAGTGCACTATTTTCTGCCAAGAAAGGGAGGGGGCAAGTGGGAGAAACAAAGATAATTTCAGTCGCCAGTGTGTTTGCATGTCTTGTTGAAGTATTAATGTCTTACTCTTGCAAATTCAAGATACACCAAGCATGACTAAAAAGTGTTTTTATTCCCCCTGTTGTCTTTCTCTTCTGTAGTTGTAAACCAGCCTGCTGCTTCTAGCCCTTCTCCTGTAGCTTCCTCCAGCAGTGAAGAGGGCAAGGGTGACACCCCAAAACCCAAGAAGAATAGGTGCTTCATGTGCCGCAAAAGGGTGGGCCTTACAGGTGAGCAGATGGGGTGATGAAGGCGCATCTGATGCCACACATATTCTTCAGAATCAAAATCAGAATCAGAATGTTGTTTGTTGCCAAGTAGGTTTACACCTACCTGGAATTTTTTCTGGTGTATATGGTGCATACAGAACATACAGAACATAAAAACACAAGAAGTACTACAAAATACAAAATACAATCACAATATGTACAAACAAAAATAGGGCAGGAGTACAAAAGTGAATGTGCAAAAGTGCATTCTTACTGTCAGTGATGCAGGTTGTGATAACTGTTTTACTTTGTGATAACTGGTTTAGTTTGTGATAACTGTTTTACTGGTCATAGATGGAAAGATGACCTCTCTAGTTTATACTTTCACTTTTACTTTTACTTTCTCTTGTCCCAGCTTTGACCCCTGACCTTTGTGCTTCCAGGGTTCGACTGTCGCTGTGGCAACTTGTTCTGTGGCATCCACCGGTACTCCGACAAGCACAACTGTCCCTATGATTACAAGGCCGAGGCTGCCGCCAAGATCCGCAAAGAGAACCCTGTGGTGGTGGCTGAGAAGATCCAGAGAATATAGATTTTACAAAGCAGAAGCAGCAGCAGTGACAACACCTTTAACAAAGACTGGAGAATGAGTGTGAACCTTTTTGAAAGGAGCACTGACAAGCGTGACGAAGTGAGGATCGAAAGGACTTGATTTACAAAATTACAACCTCAAGAAAATGATGGAGAAAAAAAGAAGAAAAAATCAAAACATCCTGTCTGAGGGAGATGCATGAATGATCACTTTCCTCTTTATTTTGATTAATTCATTAGTTTGTTTTATCCTACTTTCTGTGGTGTAACTTTGCGGCTGTTCAGTCCTCTTTTTTTAATTAATAATGTGTATTGTCTTATTAAGAGCAGCCCAAGCTAACTGTCCAGGATATGGTGTGCTCCTCTCTCCCAAACCAGGCGCCATTTTGTGCCAAACCATAGACAGCCATTTTACTAAGACCCTGTCATGTGTCAGACACAAGCACGTCTTTCAAAGCATTCAGACTACACAGTAACAGTCCACACGCGTCCCTTAACCGTTGAACGTCTTGTGCTCCCTTGGTACTGGAGAACCGTACAACTGTCCCCCACCATGCACAAGGGGCTTTGTCACTTTGTCTCTGTCTTTCCTAGCTTTACCTACCTCACAGCTGCTATGTTAAGCTTAGTTGTCTTCCCTTTTCCTTTGTTTTCATCAGCTTCGACCCCAGCAGATCCATGGATCATCTTGATAGTCAGCCTCAGTGACCCTCTGATCAGCATGACTGTGTTGACTTTGATTGGTTTGATTGTGATGAGGCTGTTTCCATTATGGCTGGAGGTATCATGCTAGACAGGGACAAACAAATTACTCCAAGTTTCACTGAATCTAAACATTTTCAAAAGACGTGACGGGTGAAGGTCTGAAGTGGTCTGAGCTCCTGGTGCAGGGCTGTGTGTACTGATGCATGGCCGGAAAGGAAGGATGGCACCCTTCCCCTGCAGGCCTGGTCGGTGGATTAAGCAACAATATTGTAGAAGCACGAATGAATGGGATAAATGCATGAGTTACTCCCCATCTGCATAAGTGTTTCAGAAATATTTGGCATCACTCAACTTAGGGTTTCACACATTTTATTTGCTCAGAGACAATTATCTGTTTGTTTTATTAGTTTTTCTCTCTTCCATTTATATTGTACTGATGTTAGCGCATGCATTAAGTGCATTTGTGGAATTAGGGTATGTGAACCATGATTTTTTTTTCATTTTAAATATGCTAACAGAACATTCATGTGAGCACAGTGTGTGTGTGTGTGTGTGTGTGTGTGTGTGTGTTTGCGTGTGTGTGTGTGTGGTTCCCCAACCTTTTTGTCTGTGGAGCTATCCGGTTTATCAGCACATGTTTACAGAACTACAGGAGCATGCCAGAGCTAGATTTATGAAAAATAATAGATAACAAGATTAGATGTAACTTCTCATCTGTCCAACAGCTATTTGTCTGTATGACTGTTTTAGAACACCATATAGGTGTGTGTGTGTGTGTGTGTGTGTGTGTGTGTGTGTGTGTGTGTGTGTGTGTGTGTGCTTTCATGGCTGCCTGACACATTGAAGCCCATGTATGTTTGTGACTTGTGTTAATCCCTTGTTTTCTCCCCCTGTGAGGATGTTTGATTGTTTTCATTTAAAAGACAACTGTATGTATCCGTTTTGAATTCTTCCTTTACGATTCTTAGTTATATGCAAATTTGTACAAAAAATGAAAAAACAACAAACTGTTGATATTTATGTATTACATATAATCTTGCTATCCAGCATTACGACAGACTAGTATCATGTAAATAAAACTGTACAGAGAGACATTACCCAGCTTCATTGTGTGTTGACTGTCATAGCTCATCGTTTTTTAATTTCTCAATCTTGTTGGTGTTTTCGTCGAGTGTGTTTGGATACTGCACCGTTAGATATATAGACCTGTCCGGGTCAAAGGGGCAATTTTTTAATAGAGTTAACAGGGTCATTATACCATTGTAAATATGGTATTTTTGGGAAGATGAAGTGAATGTTGAATCAGCACAAGGCGATTATGTCAGGAGCTCCAGCCTCTAATACCTTACCTCAGCTAACTGCTTTTAATACAGAGATGTGTCAGCACAGATAGTTAACCTGGCTCAAGATACTCTTCCTGGAAGAAAGCAATCATGTTCCTCTCGGCCGTATATGCAAGGCTCGCATTATTTGTGTGTGTTTCAGAGACAATGTGTATTCTCACCCTCCTGTAGGGAGCTGTGGGGCTGAGTGTGTTCATAGATGGCGTCACAGCAACAGCTGCACAGACAGCTGAAGTGTGCTCATGTGGTGTCCCTGTGACAGAAAGCCACACAGATCACATTGTCTGGACACCAGTCTAAAGAACAATGGAGGATTTACACAAACGCATATTGGGTGGGAAAATGTTTCACTGTTCAAAATGCAATATATTTATGTAGCTGTCTAAATCCAGCTATAATGACAAGGAATTAGAAGGCAAATGAATCACTGACCACACCAGGCTTACTGTTAATCACAAGTCTGCATGGCCTTTGAAGCAGAGGACACAAGAGTGTACTTCATAAGTAATGTCTTGACAGATGAGAGGAGGATTAACTCACTTAAAATATGACCTGGAACAACTACAGACAAACTGCATCACACTGTGTGTGTGTGTGTGTGTGTGTGTGTGTGTGTGTGTGTGTGTGTGTGTGTGTGTGTGTCAATAATCCCTCAACCCCCCACATGCACACTAACCTATAACTTGTTTTACTGATGTGTGCAGCTCATTTATCTGTGTCACCCCCCTGTGTGTGTGTGTGTGTGTGTGTGTGTGTGTGTGTGTGTGTGTGTGTGTGTGTGTGTGTGTGTGTGTGTGCGTGCATGCATGCAGGCATTTGTGTGCATGCGTGCGTGTGTCTGCCATTCGGTGTAACTGAGGTTAAAAGGTTGGCTCAGGAGATGTAAGACATCAGCGATTCTGAATAGAGGATCATGACAGATGTTGTTGGCAGATGTGCTAAAGCAGATGGAAGTTATGTGAGGCCACAGACAGTAAAGACAAACATGAACACACACTTCTTTCTCAAGGGGATGATCGCACCCACATTAACTTCATCTTCCTCCTCTTCTTGTTTTATGTGCATCCGTCTCAGTTTCACAATACATCATATCGTAAGTAAGTGCTTACTTCATTTGGTACTACAACAGTAGTTATACAAATATTATTGCACATATAAACATGTGAAATACTTGCAGATTGTTAAATCCCTTCAACGTCCACACATAATGAACGTCCACAATACGCAGGAAGCATTTGTACATATGAAGGCTGTTCTTACTCCGATATTGAATTGGATCGTTCCTTAATTTATAGGGTTGATGGATTTATCACAGACTCTTCTTGTTCACAAGACAAAGTATCCTTGAGCAAGGTATTGGAATTCAAAACACTCTCTATGCTGCCATCTGGGTGTTGTTCATATACATCTTAAATATTGAATGTTCTCATGTTCTTATTATTATCTTTATTATTATTATCTACCAGGCAGCCAATTTTGACACGCAGTGTGAAAGCTGTGAGTGCGGCCTATGACCTTACATATTAGAATATCCATTGTAATGTTTGGAGCAACCAGATCTGTTGAAATCTAAATTAGCCAGCATACTTTAGAAAATAAATTAAGAAATGGGTTGACTATTATAAATACTGAACTTGTACTGTGGTATCACAGCAAATGCAGCTGGGTCCACCATTCACAATGCAGGTGTACTGGTAGAGTTGATTATTGGGGCCATTGACCCTCATATTTCTAATTAAAAACAAAACTGGATTGAGTCAGGAATCAAAAGCCAAAGATTGAGGGATTATACGATAACCAATTAGCAATGATTACATTTAATAATAACACATAAGTGCTTTAATTTTTCCATACTACTCTGCTATAAATAATGCCTAAAGAGTTAAGATTTACTCCATAGGATCCCACTCATTGAGTCCATAAAAAAATGAAAAATTGAAAAAGTGAAAAGATAATAATATCTAAAAATATACAGTAATAGTTGAAGGTTTTGTAAACATAAAAAAGGTAACATGGTGTCTTTAGCTGAAAGTATAAAGATCTAAAAGTTTTAAAGTTGAAGACTTTCTCCACTGTTATCCAATTCAAAATAATAACTATAACATATTTATAATAAGAACATTTCAAAAGTTAGAAATATGAAAAGTCTTTCCGCACGAGTCCCGAAGGAGGGGATTAAAAAATAATATTATATAATATATGATATATATTATATAATATTATTATATATATATATATATATATATATATATATATATATATATATATATATATATATATATATATATATTATAACGGTTTCTGTAAAGTTGAAAATATGAAGGAGGAGAAAAGGACCAACATACTTACAGAAAAAAAATACAAGTTGATTAAAGATTTTAAGAACAATAGTTGGACTGCTGAAGCACTCAAACTAATTAATACATGTTTTTTATAAACCAGGTTTAATTTTATATTCTGCAAATCACTTTATTGTGGATGAGATCAACTCAGCCGGCAGGGGGCGCTCTTTGTGTTTTCTCCATGCGCCAGCCTTTGCCACCGGAAGCGGAAGCTGGCGCCTTGTTGTGCGCTCGTGCTCGTACAACCGCTTTTGTGACGTACGAGAGACGCATTTACTTGTGTCGAACCGGACATTTTGAAAACCGTCTCACGCTGTAAATCCAAACACGATGACCCCAGCCTCTGCATAACTGGACAGAGAGAAGTCAGCCCTGGATGTACTGAGTCAGCGGGCTGGTTCACGTTTAGTTAAAGTGCAGTAAAAGTTTAAACACCAAACTCGCAGCATGGCGGACGTTACTGCCCGTAGCTTGCAGTACGAGTACAAAGCGGTGAGTGTTTGAAGAGAAACTCATTCACGATAACATGTTGGAAGTGGATGGCTATGATCGTATGATGTTCTGATAGTAGTGGGTTAAAAAAATGCATGCTAAATGTTTTACATTCAGGCTGCTGCGTGTTTGGTTAGCACTTCTGCTAATTAGCATTTAGCTTAGCCGACGCTGTGGCTACGTAGTGACGTAACTAGCTTCCGGTCGTCTTTACCTTTACATTACTTGTGTTTGTGTCTGCATGCTAGAACTCCAACTTGGTGCTACAAGCCGATCGCTCCCTGATCGACCGCACACGGAGAGATGAGCCCAACGGAGAGGTGCTGTCCCTGGTGGGGAAGCTCGAGGGGACCAAGATGGGCGACAAGGCTCAGAGGACCAAACCGCAGAAGCTGGAGGAGAGACGAGACAAGTACGTGCTCTTTTCAAAGTCAAAACAACGTACTGAATTAAAAGTTATATTTGCAATCATTTAAAAGGTCATAGTAAAAGACTAATTATTGATAATTAATGATGTCAACACATACAATCATGGGTTTTCTCACCAGTTCATGACTACATCAGAGGACGCATTTCAAAACAATACGCAGTTTAATTTGTTCTGAAAAAGCTCAACTTAAAGTTGACGGGAAATTAATTTCTGTGATGAATTATCCCCACAAACACGTTTAAAGGGTCTGGAATATATTTGGCACAAATGGCTAAAGAACCTAACCCATGAATCTCATAAGACACCCGTAGTAATGTTGTCATCGCTAAGTGACAATACTCTTAACGCCTTTCTTTTTGTCTTGTTCCGTCTAAACAGGAGGCGAAAGAGAGATGAGGACAGACACGACATCAAGAAAATGAAGGGTTTTACTCTTCTGTCTGAAGGCATTGATGAAATGGTGGGCATTGTGTATAAGCCCAAAACCAAAGAAACCCGAGAGACGTATGAAGTGTTGCTTAGCTTCATCCATGCTGCTTTGGGAGATCAGGTTGGTAAACTCTAAAACACCTGTTTAAATGTCAGCGTGTGTGTTTTTATCAGCAACCAGCTCCTGAAGCTTTATTTCACCTCGTTTTTATGTCTTGCAGCCGCGTGATATTCTGTGTGGAGCGGCAGATGAAGTATTGGCAGTGTTGAAGAATGATAAAATGAGGGACAAGGAAAGGCGGCGTGAAGTGGAGCAGCTTCTTGGACCTGCTGAGGACACTCGCTACCATGTGTTGGTTAATTTGGGCAAGAAAATCTCTGACTACGGAGGCGACAAGGACTTGCAGAATATGGGTAATTACACCAGAAATAACTTTGATTCTAGTTCTTATTAATAAGTTAATGATGACATTAAGTCATGATTAGTGTTTCCGTGTAGATATTCTTGTGATTGTGGTCCATATTGTACCGTTACAGATGACAACATTGATGAAACCTATGGTGTGAATGTCCAGTTTGAATCTGATGAGGAGGTGAGGGCTTTTTGGCGAATCAAGATTAATAACGTATTCCTAATTTGTAGCTGCTAGTTCTGAGTTGAAGGTAGATTGTGATATAGGTGTTTCTTAATTTTTCAGGAGGGGGATGAAGACCAGTTTGGAGAGGTTCGAGACGAACACTCTGATGAAGACAGCGAAGGAGAGGAGGCGGGTGTGGGCTGTGCACTTTCAGCGAATGTAAGTGCAACTTATGAATCTATATATATATATATATATATATATATATATATATATATATATATATATATATATAGAGAGAGAGATTGGTGTATCTTTTCTTTGTTTACGCACAACGCCGCACTGATGGTTAATAAATGACTTGTCCTTTAGCTTGGTGCCACAGGTGATGTGATGTCGGCAAAGAAAAAAGATCTACATCCCCGAGACATCGATGCCTTCTGGCTCCAGCGTCAACTCAGCCGTTTCTACGATGATGCCATTGTGTCTCAAAAGAAGGCTGATGAAGTTTTAGACATCCTCAAGGTATCTAATGTCTCTTGTTAGCTATTTGTTTGATCCATACACACATGTATATTGTTCAGACTCTCTCATCCATTTTGTCTCGGTATTCCACAGACTGCCAGCGATGATCGAGAATGTGAGAACCAGCTGGTGTTGCTGCTGGGCTTCAACACCTTCGATTTCATCAAAATCCTCCGTCAGCATCGCCGCATGAGTAAGTCAGTGGTGAAAAACAATGTTTAAAATGATTGCATTTTGTGCCTTTAAAAAAAAAAGTAAATCACTCTTTACTCTGACAAACAGTTCAGTATTGTACCATGCTGGCAAGTGCTCAGAGTGAGGCGGAAAAGGAGCGGATCACTGGAAAGATGGAGTCTGATCAGGAGCTCTCAAAGATCCTTTACCAGCTGCAAGAGACAGAGAAGGAGGATATTATTCGGGTAAGACTTCTTGCTTAGAAAACTATCTTTTTGATTATTCTGTTCCGTCAGTTGTTCATGGGCTTTTGTGTTCTTAGGAGGAGCGATCTCGCAGGGAGAGGTTGAGGAAGTCTCGTGTTGATGACTTGGAAGCAATGGACATTGACCATGGAGAGGTAAATAATATTTACGTTTGAATATCAACCTACTCATGGTATTTTCACTATAAGCAAACCCAAGATTACTCCATTGGGGTAGTATCGGAGACGCAGCCATAGGTTTATTTACCAAAGTTGACATGTTGTTCTAATCCTTCAGTCGATGGCCTCTCGACAATTGCTCGACCTTGAAGACCTAGCCTTCACCCAGGGGAGTCATTTCATGGCCAACAAGCGCTGCCAACTGCCAGACGGCTCCTTTCGTAAACAGCGCAAAGGTTATGAAGAAGTTCACGTGCCTGCCCTCAAACCCAAGCCCTTCGGTGATGATGAGGTTTGTTGCTTGTGTTTCATTACTGAATAGTTGTCGTAACTATGTGTCCAGTTATGCAGCAACTAATTCAACAGTTTAAGGGATGACTCGTTTACAGATGTGTTCATGGCATTCAATGAGCATATTGTTTTGTCATCAGGTGCTTTTGCCCATCGAGAAGTTGCCCAAGTATGCACAGGCTGGATTTGAAGGTTTCAAAACCCTGAACCGCATCCAGAGCAAACTGTACAAGACAGCCTTGGAGACCGATGAGAACCTGCTAGTGTGTGCGCCCACGGTACGGTAACTTGGTTAAAGCCGAAAGCTTTATGACGTTTTTTTCCCCAAAGTGTATTATCTCATTTAATGTATTCTTGGTGCACACAGGGAGCCGGTAAGACCAATGTTGCTTTAATGGCAATGCTGAGAGAAATCGGAAAGCACATAAACCTGGATGGAACAATCAATGTGGACGACTTCAAAATCATCTACATTGCGCCCATGCGCTCGCTAGTACAGGAGATGGTGGGAAGTTTCAGTAAGGTGAGCCCCACCTCTGCCCTGGAGGGATTTGTATACATTAAATCAATGAATGCCTGTGGATGTGATTTTATAATTCTCACTCTTCACAGCGCTTGGCAAGTTACGGCATCACCGTGTCTGAGCTGACGGGAGACCACCAGCTCTGTAAAGAGGAGATTAATGCCACTCAGATCATCGTCTGCACCCCTGAGAAATGGGACATCATCACCCGTAAAGGTGGAGATCGTACCTACACCCAGCTCGTGCGGCTCATTATCATTGTAAGCGCTGTCAATATGTCGATGAAAGGTTCTGTCGTTAAACATGCCTACTATAGTAAATGTCTTGACGTAAATCTTGTGCGCAGGATGAGATCCACCTCCTGCACGACGACCGTGGACCCGTGTTGGAATCTCTGGTGGCAAGAACCATCCGCAATGTGGAGCTGACCCAGGAGGATGTGCGTCTGCTGGGCCTCAGTGCCACACTGCCCAACTATGAAGATGTGGCTACCTGCCTGCGTGTAGATCCCGCTAAGGGGCTCTTCTACTTTGACAACAGGTATGTCGTTTGGAGGTTGACCAATCGCATGCATTTGGAGAAAGACCCTTTTCATTACAGTTGCATGTGTTTTCTCTTTGCACTTTTTGCGTATTCATCTAATAACCTTGATTCTTTCCTCCGTAGTTTCCGCCCGGTGCCCCTTGAGCAGACTTATGTCGGCATCACAGAGAAGAAGGCCATCAAGCGTTTCCAGATCATGAATGAGATTGTCTATGAGAAGATCATGGAGCATGCTGGAAAGAACCAGGTATGTCCAGGTTTTTTACCCACCGGAAGAATATTCCAAAAAAATGTATAAAATGACGTGCGTGAATGCTGAACCGATAACAAGTTGTTGAGAGAAGCTCCTGACATTTATTTGTCCATCAGGTGCTGGTATTTGTCCACTCCCGCAAGGAGACGGGAAAGACGGCACGGGCCATAAGAGACATGTGTTTGGAGAAGGACACGCTGGGTCTGTTCCTCAGAGAGGGGTCAGCTTCTACTGAAGTGTTGAGAACTGAGGCTGAGCAGTGCAAGGTGAGCCAATGCTTCTGACTTCGCTGCAGCAATTAAGATGGTTGACCAAATTCAAGGTTTTTAGTGTTGCTGCAGAACCCCGCTTAACTTAGACTTTGTCTTTCCATCTAGAACCTCGAACTGAAGGATCTGCTGCCCTATGGCTTTGCCATCCATCACGCTGGCATGAGCAGAGTTGATCGTACTCTGGTGGAGGATCTGTTTGCTGATCGACACATCCAGGTCTTGGTGTCCACAGCTACTCTGGCTTGGGGTGTCAACCTGCCGGCTCACACCGTCATCATCAAAGGCACTCAGGTGTACAGCCCAGAGAAAGGCAGGTGGACTGAACTCGGAGCCCTGGACATTCTGCAGGTGAGTCTGCTGGTTGGTTACTAAACTGCAGGACAAAGGGTTTCATTCCATAACTGTTGTAACTCAACTAATTCCGTCTTATTTCAGATGCTCGGTCGAGCCGGCCGTCCCCAGTACGACACCAAGGGAGAGGGAATCCTTATCACGTCCCACGGAGAGCTGCAGTACTATCTGTCCTTGCTCAACCAGCAGCTGCCCATAGAGAGTCAGATGGTGTGCAAGCTGCCTGACATGCTCAATGCTGAGATAGTGCTGGGCAATGTGCAGACTGTGAAGGTTAGTGGGCCCTTGAAGGTGCATCATCAGGTGCACATAGAGCTGATCACATATTCAATCCATTTTACAATTTCTATAACTTCTCGTATTGTTGCCGTGTCAGGATGCCGTGAACTGGCTGGGTTACACCTACCTGTACGTGCGCATGCTGCGTAACCCCACCCTGTATGGCGTCTCCCACGATGACCGCAGTGCAGATCCTCTGCTGGAGAGACGCAGGATGGACCTGGTGCACACAGCAGCCAATGTCCTGGACAAGAACAACCTTGTTAAATATGACAAGAGGACTGGCAGCTTCCAGGTAAGCGCTTCTATCAGTCGCCGTCTCTTAATTTGTTTCTTTATTCATGCCGTTAAAGTTAGTGATGAGTTTGACCACTTGGTTTAAATGGTTGCATTCTGTCTCTTCGCCTGCAGGTTACTGACCTTGGGCGTATTGCCAGTCACTTCTACATCACTCACGACTCCATTCAAACCTACAACCAGCTGCTGAAGCCCACTCTCAGTGAGATTGAGCTCTTCAGAGTGTTTTCACTCTCCTCAGAGTTCAGGAACATCACCGTGAGAGAGGTATGGTTGTCGCTCATAGTTATTCAGCTCTAACCTTCAGCATGACTCCATTCAGCGTGCACGACTGAAACGCTGACATGCTGCTGTGTCTCTCAGGAGGAGAAGTTGGAACTTCAGAAGCTTCTGGAAAGAGTTCCCATTCCTGTCAAGGAAAGCATTGAGGAGCCCAGCGCTAAGGTAGCATTCATAATACTTCTTCAGTTTTATATACATCTAATTGTGTACCGAAATAGTAATTGTAGTGCTAACAATGTAGTTCAATGTGGTTGATTTCAGAGGATAATTAAAATGTATTTTTCACACCTCTCCAGACAAGTTAACATCCGTCTATTCAACATAAAGGCATTATATAGTATAGCAACTATTATGTTAGTTCAGTTATCGGTGATTGTCATGGTTTAGTTTTTTTGGTGTGCAGACACTATGAATAATTAATTAAATCCCAATAAATCAGTTTCCTTGTATTTGGTGTCTTATCCTTTCAGATCAATGTGCTGCTCCAGGCGTACATCTCCCAACTCAAACTGGAAGGCTTTGCCCTCATGGCCGACATGGTGTATGTTACACAGGTACACCAGAGCCCAGCTCTTCTAAAATGATATATATATATATATACATATATATGCACATTTTTGTTCTTGAAATGAAGTTGTCAATAGATTAAATTATATTTCTCTATTTTGTTCCTTGCAGAGTGCTGGAAGGTTAATGCGGGCCATCTTTGAGATTGTTCTCAGCAGGGGCTGGGCTCAACTGACAGACAAGACAATGAATCTTTGTAAGATGATTGACAAGAGAATGTAAGTGTCACTCTTCCCTTTCCAGAATAGACTTGCTGCCGTGTCTTGTTTGCCGAGGCGGGCCGCTGATATTGTGCCTCGCTGTTCTCCACAGGTGGCAGTCGATGTCTCCACTGCGACAGTTCAAGAAACTGCCAGAGGAGGTGATCAAGAAGATAGAGAAGAAGAACTTCCCCTTTGAGCGTCTCTATGACCTCAACCACAATGAGATTGGTGAGTTTTCTTCCCTCATAACATGCTCACCCAATTCCCTCCTCAGCCTGGAAAGTCATGACGACTCGCGCGTTTCATTTTTCAGGTGAACTGATCCGAATGCCAAAAATGGGGAAGACCATCCACAAATTCGTCCACCAGTTCCCCAAACTGGACCTGGCTGTCCATCTGCAGCCCATTACCCGATCCACCCTGAAGGTGGAACTCACCATCACGCCTGACTTCCAGTGGGACGACAAGGTCAGTGGGTAGAGCCACGATGTGCTGCATGTACTCCACTGTGTCTTCGCCTCCTGGCTCACTTAACTGTTCTGCTTAGATTCATGGATCGTCGGAGGCTTTCTGGATCCTGGTTGAGGATGTGGACAGCGAGGTCATCCTCCACCACGAGTACTTCCTGCTCAAGGCCAAGTACGCCCAGGACGAACACCTCGTGACCTTCTTCGTCCCAGTGTTCGAGCCGCTGCCGCCACAGTACTTCATCCGCGTGGTCTCCGACAGATGGCTCTGTAAGTCCTCCCTCAAAACACGTTCATAGACTTCCCAGTGCAATGCAGTGTGAGCATTCCGACTAACCGCTCTATTCTGTCGTCTCTGTTCAGCCTGTGAGACTCAGCTCCCGGTGTCCTTCCGTCATCTGATCCTGCCAGAGAAATACCCCCCACCCACCGAGCTGCTGGACCTGCAGCCGCTGCCCGTCACCGCTCTCAGGAACTCGGCCTTCGAGGCTCTCTACCAGAACAAATTCCCCTTCTTCAACCCCATTCAGACTCAAGGTAGCGAACGCCGTCCTGGACTCGGTGTTTGTGGTTCTTCAGGCGAAGCAGTGCTCCGAGGCGCTCTCTCCACACTTACTTACTCTTACTTTCGTGACTGAAGTTGTATCGCTTCTGTTCCTCCAGTGTTCAACGCGGTGTACAACAGTGATGACAATGTGTTTGTTGGAGCGCCCACCGGCAGCGGAAAGACCATCTGTGCAGAGTTTGCTATTCTGAGGATGCTGCTGCACAACGCAGAAGGTCGCTGCGTCTACATCACGCCAATGGAAGCCCTGGCTGAACAGGTATGACATCATATGGATTTTGTTGTGAGTTTTCTATAAAAACTAGCATTGCTTAATTTGTTTCCATCCACTGTAATAATCAATTATGTCATTTCCTGTCACTCAGGTGTTTGTCGATTGGCACCAGAAGTTCCAGGACATCCTGAACAAAAAGGTGGTGCTGCTGACGGGAGAAACGAGCACAGATCTGAAGCTCTTGGGAAAAGGGGACATTATTGTCAGCACCCCCGACAAATGGGACATCCTGTCCCGCCGCTGGAAACAGAGGAAGAACGTCCAGAACGTCAGCCTTTTCATTGTGGATGAGACGCACCTCATCGGAGGAGAAAATGGGGTAAGAACACAACGCATGTCATGCATACCAGGCGTGCACAGCAATAGACATTTGGAAACTGTTCATGGTGTTAACTTCCCGTGGTTCTTCTCATCAGCCCGTGCTGGAGGTCATCTGCTCCAGGATGAGGTACATCTCCTCTCAGATTGAGCGCCCCATCCGTATCGTGGCCCTCAGCTCTTCTTTGTCCAACGCCAAAGACGTGGCCCACTGGCTGGGCTGCAGCACCACCGCCACATTCAACTTCCACCCCAACGTCAGACCCGTGCCCCTGGAGCTGCACATCCAGGTCTGTAAATTGTGTCCGAGTCAACAAAAAATGATGTATATTGTCGACAAACGTGCAGCCAGCCATTAAGGCTTGAAGTCCTTTCAAGCTCCTGGTTTGCTTTTAACATTTGTCTGTTTTAGGGCTTCAATGTGAGCCACACTCAGACTCGCCTGCTGTCCATGGCTAAGCCGGTGTACCACGCCATCATGAGGCATTCTCCCTCCAAGCCGGCCGTGGTGTTCGTCCCATCCCGAAGACAGACTCGCCTCACGGCCATCGACATCCTCACGTTCTGTGCTGCCGACGTGGTTCCTCAGAGGTCAGTCCCTCCGATGAGATCTTGGCGTGCCGAGATGAATGGCCTGATGGTCTTAAATACACCTCGACACTTTGGACGAAGAACAAATGTCTGTCTCTTCACAGGTTCTTGCATTGCACCGAGAAAGACCTCGCTCCATTCCTGGAGAAAATAAATGACTCCACTCTGAAAGAGACTCTGGCCAACGGCGTGGGCTACCTGCACGAGGGCCTGTCTGCAACCGAGCGCAGAATCGTGGAGCAGCTCTTCAACTCCGGTATGAGTCACTCTTCACTTTCTACTTGGTCTATAAAGGTTTACGTCTAAATAATGTTAATTTGTGTCTCGTTTTTTTTCTCTTTCTTTTTACAGGCGCCGTTCAGGTGGTCGTGTCCTCTCGTTCTCTCTGCTGGGGCATCAACATCTCTGCACACCTCGTCATTGTCATGGACACCCAGTACTACAATGGCAAAATCCATGCGTACGTCTCCCACTAGCTGACGCTCATAAAGGTGTACATGCATATTATGTGTTGTGTTGACATTCTGCTTCCGTTTCCCCTCTTTCTCTTAGCTATGTGGACTATCCCATCTACGACGTCCTCCAGATGGTGGGCAAGGCCAACAGACCGATGCTTGACGATGAGGGACGCTGTGTCATCATGTGTCAGGGCTCTAAGAAGGTACAGAGATCCGGTTGTTTCTGTCTAGTTCAGTTTAAAAAAAAAAGTCACAACTCTATGACGGTGAGCGCTAACCAAATAGTTTCTGTTTCTTATCCTATTAGGACTTCTTCAAGAAGTTCCTGTACGAGCCGCTGCCAGTGGAGTCTCATTTGGACCACTGCCTCCATGACCACTTCAATGCGGAGATTGTAACCAAGACCGTGGAGAACAAGCAGGATGCCGTGGACTACCTCACCTGGACATTCCTCTACCGCAGGATGACCCAGAACCCCAACTACTACAACCTGCAAGGTGGGTCCCATCCTGTCGGCTTGAAGACGCAAACAAATGTTCTGAAAAGAGGGTTAAATATTGTGTTTTTGTTTACCGGATCAAATGTTGGGAACGAGTGTCAAATGCTGTGCTTACTTTGCCAGGCATGTCACATCGTCACCTGTCGGACCACCTGTCTGAGCTGGTGGAGCACACGCTGCATGACCTGGAGCAGTCCAAGTGCATCAGCATCGAGGATGAAATGGACGTAGCGCCGCTCAACTTGGGCATGATCGCCGCCTACTACTACATCAACTACACCACCATCGGTTTGTGCCAATAATCTCACACGCTGAAATCCTGTCATAGATCCTTTTGTGTTTTTAAAATGAGTTGAATGAACACATAACTGACTTGTTTTGTGCTTGTGTTCGGCAGAGTTGTTCAGCATGTCCCTGAATGCCAAGACAAAGATCCGTGGATTAATCGAGATTATTTCCAACGCTGCCGAATACAAGAACATTCCCATCAGGCATCACGAGGATGCAATCCTCCGACAGGTAAACCAACAGGACTCGCACATAATTTAAATTGTTTGCCCATCTCGGTACGTTTGTGTTTCAACGACTTCCTTTTTGTGTTTCAGTTGGCGCAGAAGGTGCCCCACAAACTGAACAACCCCAAGTTCAACGATCCCCACGTGAAGACCAACCTGCTGCTGCAGGCCCACCTCTCCAGGATGCAGCTGAGTGCCGAGCTGCAGTCGGACACGGAGGATATCCTGAGCAAGGTACAGGTTCATGGAGACGGTGGTGCTGAGTGGGAGGCAACTGGTACACTTCAGGATTGTGTTCCTGAGCGTGTATTTAACCCGGTCTTGTGTTTGCAGGCGGTTCGTCTGATCCAGGCCTGCGTTGATGTGCTGTCCAGTAACGGCTGGCTGAGTCCCGCACTGGCAGCTATGGAGCTGGCCCAGATGGTCACTCAGGCCATGTGGTCCAAGGACTCGTACCTCAAACAGCTGCCCTTCTTCACCTCAGAGCACATCAAGCGCTGTACCGATAAGGTACGCCAGTGGTCTCTTGCTATACTTAATCATAACTCTTTTTTCAACACCAGTGTACACTTATTTGTTTATTACCTGGAGCCTCATTAGCGGCAGCGACTCTTCTTGCGGTCCATGTATCCCATATGCATGAAAGTGACTCTTGTCCCTGCTCTTTTTAGGGTGTGGAGAGTATCTTTGACATCATGGAGATGGAGGATGAAGACAGAACTGCTTTGCTGCAGCTGTCAGACGCCCAGATGGCCGACGTGGCTCGCTTCTCTAACCGCTACCCCAACATCGAGCTGTCCTATGAAGTGGCCGAAAAGGAGAATATCAAGAGGTGTGTATGGATTCTGTCGGTGATGAATGAATGAATACATAGTACTGCTGCCAAGGAAGAAATCCTAAAGTTAAGTTACGGCTGCTTGTATTTCATCACGTTGTTTATTTGACTAAATGTTGACGTTTGTTTCTTCAGTGGCAGTCCGGTTCTGGTTCAAGTTCAGCTGGAGAGAGAGGAGGAGGTGACTGGACCCGTCATCGCACCGCTCTTCCCACAGGTAAATAAATGCCATATGTCCCAGAACGTCTTGCATATTCTTTTTGTCCTGGACATGTAATGACTTGAAATATGTGTAATTGTTCCAGAAACGTGAGGAGGGCTGGTGGGTGGTGATCGGAGACCCCAAGTCCAACAGCCTGATCTCTATCAAGAGGCTGACGCTCCAGCAGAAAGCAAAGGTCAGTGAGAGTCTCACATCTAACTGTCCAGCAAAGAGTCTCCGTCTGCCGGGCAGCTCTTTGCATATCTCACCGCTCATCGGTTCGACTACACACTTAGTGTAGAGCTGGGTATCGCAACGTAAACGCACGGCAAACGGTTCACATGTTGTCTACATCAGGCAGACAACTGCATTTACTGCAGTTCACTTTGACAGCTGGATGCCGGACACATCGCCTGCTAACGCTGGTCTTTGGATGACGTTACGACCAAATATGTCTTAATGTCTCTGGAGTCAACAAGCACCAACAGATAGCCCACAGGAAGTCACGTTGTGCGTTGGTTTGCTAAACCAATTTATAACATTAATGTTGCGGTCAACGAAATATCTCCACTAAGCCGGGTGGACACGTATTGGTGCCTGTGAGTCCATCGGATGAGTTTAAAACGTTATGTATGATTTTACCAGCAGCATGTCTTTTTTTTTATTAAATCTGAATTTGCGATATAACTAGTAACGCTTCTCCGTCGGGTAAATGTAGTGCCACTCTGAAGTAGAAGTACACAGTTGCGTTACATATTTCTTTTAATTGTGTTTTAGAAGTTTCAGGGTAGTAGTTGGTATAGTTGCATAATTCAATATATTTTATCTAAACATTTTGCCTGTTCTGAATGGGCTCCGCTCTTATTATTCTGTCCGCGTTCAGCCAGCAGGGCCTCATATCGTTTTTGTGTCTTGTCCTCCGCAGGTTAAGCTGGACTTTGTTGCGCCAGCGATGGGCGTGCATAACTACACCCTGTACTTCATGAGCGACGCATACATGGGCTGTGATCAGGAGTACAAGTTCAGCACCGATGTGAAGGAGGCCGACAGTGATGGAGACAGTGACTCAGACTAAGCCATCACTTGATTTGGGTTTTGGTGAGGGATCAGTGTTTTTTTTAATTTTAACTGTAGATATTGAGCCAGATTTATGGCCCTTTGTTTTCTCTGTAAGCGTGTCATCTTTACCCTCGTGAAAATGAGTCATTTTATTGTTATAAGTCACTGAATGATGTACGCCAGTCCAGAATTATAGTGTACAGGATCGGTTTAGTCAAATGTAAATGCTCCCTGAAGCCAGATGGGAGTATAAGTCTGTTCAACTTTGTACTCTGTCTACTTTAAGTTTGTCTGACTGGAATTTGACAAACCATTAGATTAAGCAACAGATTCTGCCCTATAAGTTAGTGATGCTCCGATGCCAGATTTGGTCTTTAAATACAAAGCTGTCATGTTATATATATTGGCTTTTCTTATCAAATTCTTGAACTGGTCTAAATGTTTTTAGTTTTTCTGGAATGTTTTTTTGCAATAAAGAGAAAGCACTCAATTGGTTTATATTTTTTTATATCCATACACACATCAAGCAAGTCAAATACTTAAGTCCGGTCTCATACAGAAATAAGTAGACTAACCGAGCAAAATATATCGTCCCGCATTAAGTTTATGCGCGGTAATATATCTAGAAAAGCTGTAAAAGTTTGAACAATCTGTGTGCTGACCGCACGGTCCCCAGTGTTGCTCGCGTAAACGTCTTCAGTTGCCCTCCTTGAACCTCCAGATGTTGATCTCCCCGTCGTCGCTGCAGGAGGCCAGGAGGCCGGCCTCCTTCGGGTTCCAGGCCACACAGTTCACATCCTGGGTGTGAGCTTTCACCTGAGCAGACAGCGAGAACACGGGCTGCTCGGGATCGGCCGTCTCGTCCTCCTTGAACACTCGCACTGAATCGTCGCCACAGGCGGTCGCCAGGGCGCCCGTCAGCCGACACCTGGATGAACGTTATCGTTTTAATGTTGCTCTAACAAGATGAGCAGTGTGTGTGTGTGCAGACCTGTGAAAATTACATCTTGAGCTGAAGATCAATTAACTAGTATCAGATTTGACCTTCTGCACTAATACAAGACAGGCCGTCTGTTTACCCTCAAACGCTCACTAAAATATGGATTTAGTATTCCATGACACGGCAGAGTATGTATGGCGATGAGTTAATGGATCGGCAGACGGATCCTCAGATCTCAACGCCCCGAGGGTCCAAACGGCTCGGTGCATTATTCCTACAAATGAGACGTCTTACCAGGAGACGTCGTACACCGTTCGTGCGTGATACCCAGACAGAGTGCAAACGCACTTCCACGGCAAGTCCCCTAAACAAGCAGGAAACAAAACAGTTTGAGAGTAAGACACTTTGACAAAGTAGTAAGTAAATTCAGGGTCATAAAATTTGGAAATATAATTTCTGACAAATCTACTACAGCAGCTCTTTCACTCTGCACACAGAGACCTGCCTGATACTTTTAGGTTTGTGAAAATCGATAAAACGGTTTAGTGTTATTCAACTCAACTACGTGTCAGATATACATGATCTTCTCCTGAGTAATTTGCCTTGAAAGAAATATAAAATGTACATAACTTCCAGTTGAGCCACTGATCGGATGCACCACTTTATAAAAAAGGATTTATAGCGGGACTAAAGCTTAGCACCGCCGACAACTCGCCTTGTCCACCTTCACTGGGAGACTCTTTCCAAATCTTGACGGTGCGGTCGTCGCTGCAGGAGGCCAGCCTCTGTCCGTCGGCATCAAAAGCCAAACTCCAGACTGTGGACGTGTGTCCTTGCAAAGTGGCCCGACACTCCCAGTCGTCGTCCGCTTCCTTGTAAATACAAATGTTGTTGTCGTAGCTGGCTGACGCGAGGAGCTATGAAAACATGGCAAATACATGTCGTGAGATAACGATGCAATATAGTGCAAAATCCTTCAGGTGCACCGAGCAGAGGGAACCTACCTCCTGTGTCGGGTGCCACACGATGTGCTTGACGTCTTGTGTGTGAGAGTTCACGACGGTGACACACTCGTACTCATCTTCTTCATCCACTTTCAAACGCAAAGGGAAAGTCATAATTTATGAACACATATCATTAGGTTTGCTTTTCATGCCATGAAATATAAGTGTGTCAGTGTAGTTTCACACAAACCTTCCCAGACCCAGACACTCTTGTCTCTGCTACATGTTGCCAGAAGATTCCCTGAAGGTGCCCACGCCACGCACTTGACCTCATTTTCATGTCCTTCTAACACAGTCAAACTCTGGAAGACGAGGGAAAACTTGGGGTTAAAACCCACGAGGGTACAGCATATTCAAAGTGAAGAATACATGTATAATCATCTAACCTCAAAATCATTGTTCTTTTTTTTCCAAATACAAGTGGTGGCATCGAAGCTGGCAGAGGCCAGATAATTCCCACAGGGAGACCACGCCACTTTCCTCACGGTGCGCTGATGTCCATCCTGAAGAACACTCTTACACACCCAAGAGTCACCTGCAGAACGAGAAGTCATATTTTTAAAAATTCTATGAGCTTTGATAGCGACGTGGATGTACAGGATCTGTGCGTTGATGTAGTGAAGAGCCGTGGTCTACTGGAATAGCTCATTATTTGTATCTAACAGATAGTTTCACTATTGCATTTTTCAGATAATTAGCCAAATGTGATCCATAATTACATGTACCGTGATCACCTGTACCAATGACAAGACATTTAGATTACAAATTAACCATGTAGTTGTTTAAAGTGTGTATTACTGTAAGTAGAAGAGAAGAAGAAAGATAATTAAAAGAGGATGACAAACATAAAACATCAGCTTCATCTTAATTTGACATTTTTGATCAGGCCCAAGTGGGGGAATCGAGGGAGTGATGGCAAACTATTAAGAAGTTGTGTAACTCTAGACAAGTTCATAACAATATAAACATAATAGCAATGACATTCACTTCCTTTAACGTGTATGTGCAATGGATTTATGCAAGTATTCCAGGAGGCAGTACATCAGAAGTGTTCCTGTTTTTGTATCATTACTATAATGTAATATATACATAATTTGGTTTGATAGTTGTAATCAATAACATGCGATACTGTAAGAGTCTTTATCAACTCGTGTTGAAAGCTCACCCTCTCGCCCCCAGATCCGGATGGCCTTGTCGCCGCCGCATGAGGCCAGCAGCGTCCCGGTCGGGCTCCAGCTGACGAACCAGCACCGGGAGTCCGGGTGTGCGTTCAGCCTCTGGACCAGAGTCAACCCCTCCTTCATGTCGGAGCTGATCGTGTGACGTTATTTCAGTTTCTGAGCCGTCTGTCACGGCGTCTTATTCAACGTTATTTCCCCGCTGACAGTTAACGGACGCGCGATAAAACGTTATCCTTGAACGACACTAGGACGCACCGCGACGACCACCCGCAGAGACAGCGGCGCTGCTGGCCTGCGCAACCGGGATATGTCAACTTCAAGATGAAGTTAAAAGAATGTCGTTGCATTAACGAACAAAGTACAAAAGTTCACAAAAACAACCATGTCGGAAACGCCGCCATTTTTGCTTATTATTTCTTCTTCTTCTTTTTCCTTTACTATTTTTCTTCTTCTTTGGGGGTTTTAACAGCGGTCGGCAAACGGCGTATGAGGCACACTACCGCCACCTTCTGCGGGGCGGATCAGAGAAGAGATCCTACCTAAATCCGTCAGAATCAGAATCAGAAACCGTTTATTGCCAGGAAGGTTTTTTGTCGGAAGGTGCAACATTAGACATGACAAACAACAATCAACGCGGCAGTAACAGTGCAATGTGTGTATACACTTAAGTATAAGATGAGATAAAGTGCTCGAGCAACAAATAACGTTAAAAGTGTGTTTCGAGTGACATGTGTGTTTAAGTTAAAGTGTATGTTACATGTGACGTGTGTTTAAGTTAAAATGCATGTTAAAGTGACGTGTGTGGAGGAGGAGGAGAGGAATGAGGAGGAGGAGCTTGAAGGAGGAGGAGGAGGAGGAGGAGGAGAGAGGAAGGAGGAAGAAGAGGAGGTAGTCCTGGAATATATATATACAATTCTAATATTATGGATAGTTCTATTAAAAGTCATACTATAATATGACATGAGAAATACTTTTATAGTATGACATTCAAAAAACAGTCATATGGTATGCTTTAAAATGTGAACATATAGTATAGTATAGTATGCCATAAAATGTCATGAAAAATCCATCGTGGGATGCCATAAAAAATGCAATGATTTCGGGTATAAACGGGGCTTCTGTACAGGGGTTACATGTTCTGCCTGTGGTAGCGTGAGTTCTCTCCGGGCTCTCCAGCTTCCTCACCCAGACAAGCATCCCAGGACATGCAGATTATGTGAGGGGGCTCGTGAGCGCCGCGGAGCATCCCGGGGCAAAATTCTCACAAGATCTCAAATAAATGCCCCGTCGGATATCAAAGCACATTTAGGGGGACTTAATGACAGAAAGTGACTTTTCTTCTTGAATACTAAAGAATGAAAAAAGTGGCTCCAGCAAAAAGGGCACTTTATTGACATGATGTCACAAATGGTCCGAGTTTCCTAAAAAAATAAACAAACGAAAACTCACGAAACCGTACCGCTGTTGCTATATAATAATTAATCTTTATTCATAAAAAAAATGTAAACTAGTGGTCTGATGCTGCCAGAGGAAACGCAGGCCGAGGATGTGTTACATGATCAGTGTAATGC
Source organism: Liparis tanakae (assembly GCA_036178185.1). Classification (NCBI taxonomy): domain Eukaryota; kingdom Metazoa; phylum Chordata; class Actinopteri; order Perciformes; family Liparidae; genus Liparis; species Liparis tanakae. The sequence goes on from CM070094.1 coordinate 21,417,937, forward strand.
TCCTCATGCTTCAACTCGGTCAGAATTTTATTTTGTCATTGGCTGCCCTTTTTGGGTGTTTGAGCACCTGCCCCCCAAAATGTCTGTGCACGTGCCTGTCTTACACCATAATATGGTCAGAAACACACCTGGACGGTTCTCACTGAAAGAAAATAGCGGTAGACTTTTACTTCAAATCTATAAAGCGTTTAATTTAAAATCAGGATACAAATAGACAGACATGTGCACGGACCCAAGTCCAGACCTGCCACCCAAAGGCCTCAGAGCTGGAGAAGGGATGCCTGAGCAGAGCGTGTGCGGCCATTGAAATACACAACAGGAACAGTTCCGATTGGTTTGAAACAATGAGGGCGGTGTCTTCTTATTGGTTCTTGTTCCTCTGCTTCCGCTGTTGTTGCTCCTTCATTGGCTCTTGTGGCCCGCCAATTAATACAAATGTAGTGAAAGAGTGTGAGAAAGAGAAAAAGGTGATTAACAATGTTGCTTCCTTCACTGGGCCCCCTTAGGATGAGCATTATACCGGGGAAAGGGGATGCATAAGACTCTTTCTTGTGTTTCACGATCCTCTATTTGATCAATCAGGCGCTGGAATGCCCTGTTGAAGCTTTTGACCTTTCGTGACCTTTCCACTTTAGACATAATATTTATGCACACAATAATAGGGTAAGCCAAGCAAAAGTATATATTCTTTACAAATCCCTCTTTTCACATCCGCTGGATGTGAACCCTTACAGCGGAAACATTTATTTCCCTCTCTGTCAGATCTTCATCTGGCCTGGCCGTGCTAAGCGGCCACGTGCTCTGTCCCGAAACCGCTTGATTTTCTTTGCCACTTGAATATGGGTCTCCCTGTCCCTGACTAGCGCCTGACTATGAGGGGGAGGAATGGAAGGAGGTTTTGCTCTTTCGTCTCGCTCTCGCTGTGCCCAACAGAGAACCGGAGGGGAGGAAGGCGGGTACTGAGGCCTGCTAGTACGGAGCTCAAATCCATTTAGTGACTCGCTTTCCCATTCTCTAAGCCCATAGAAGGTTGGGGCTATGTCCCAGAGACATGGGACGCCGGAACGCACTAGGACATCAATACCCTGAGTTAATTGCAGACCAGAAACAGTGGTGGACTGAGTTACCGTAGTAATGACTGCCCAGTCCGTAACTGCTTGACATGGCCAGGCGAGATTTCTAAAGTCATTTTGGCTCTTCTGGGCGCTGCCTAGATCAAGATCCCATAGGACCTGCAAGCTCGTAAGGCTCAGGGAGGGAGGGCAGCCACTGAGGAAGGCTGGAGCAGGGGGTACCGTTCATAGGGTGGAGGATGCTTTTTCACAAAAACAAGGTAAAAAAAAGGGGCAGGCAGAAATCCAGGTTCCGGACAGGCAGGCAGGCGGGCGGGTAGAACCAGGAACAGGACAGGATGATGGGAGAAGCACACAGGAGTAGGGACGACTATAGACAACAATCCGACAGGAGACAAGGGAAAGACTGACGTAGTGGGGGAAACACAGGTGTACGACATCAGACACTAACGAGACAACAGTGGCTGAAGGCAGGTGCTGGGAATGACAATCAAGGAAACAGGAGAGACAGAGAAAACACAGTAGACAGAGAACACAGAACAGACCCGTACACAAAATGTACTTGGAATAATGTAACCAATATAAATAAGTATCAACTATCAGAAGGACAAGAAAATAAACTAACACGCTCTCCTGGATGGGTAGGCCCCGGCAAGCTTCAAGAGGAAAACATTAAGAAGAACATGTTTACAAAACTGATCACATTAAATGACTCGAAACTAAATTAAGTTTAAATTTTACATTCTAATGTTGACCCGTATTAATCAAATAAAAGTAGTAATCTGGTGAAACAAATGCATCGTTGCAACACTAACACCACGTGTAGAAAATGACAACTGCGACACATGCATGCTAACTAGCTATGGCTAAATGACACGTTACGTGTGTTATGTTGTCTGTTTAGCAGCTAGTTTTCTTAAAACACAAGACAAAATCATTATATCACTTACTGTCGTACACAAAACTTTGATATTATTACAGAATCTAATGAGAATGTAGTCCTCATAAGCAAAAAAAGGCTCGCATCTTAGCGGTTCACAGGTCGCGAGTGAATGACCCGCGGTAGCAGACAGCAGGCAGCAGGGAAAAGAGCAGTCAAATGAAAGAAATTAAATTACCAAATTACTTACGCTGTAATCGAGGTTGAAGAAACTCCCCTATATAGGCCATCCTATTGTCTGAGAGTTCACAGAAGTTCTGATGCTGCGATGCCTCGTCTTCCTCGTCTTCCTACTCGTCTGCTGCATCCAACAGGTAATACTAACAGGTAACTGAAGTCCTGGACAGTAGTATATAACCCCGCCTACACGGGCATGCGCACAGGAAGGGGTTATATACTACTCATAGGCGTAGTATACTACTCATGCGCATAGGAGGGCGCGTGCATGTTATGGGGTGTGTATTATGCAAATAAAAAAAAACAAGGATTCTTCTTTTCGAGAGAGAGGGAGAGAGAAATTGAGACAATCTACCAATTCAATTCAGTTTATTTGTATAGCCCAGTTTCACAAATTACAAATTTGTCTCAGAGTGCTTTACAATCTGTACACATAGACATCCCTGTCCCGAAACCTCACATCGGACCAGGAAAAACTCCCAAATAACCCTTCAGGGGGGAAAAAGGGAAGAAACCTTCAGGAGAGCAACAGAGGAGGGTCCCTCTCCAGGATGGACAGATGCAATAGATGTAATGTGTACAGAAGGACAGATTTAGAGTTAAAATACATTCAATGAATATGACAGAGTTTATCAATAGTTCATATCAGGCATATTCCACGATGGAGAGTTTGGAGACCTCCACCATTCATCAGGCAGATGGAGGCAGAAAGGAGGAGTGGGCGGAGTCCCAACAGGGCAGTGGCGCAGCCGGTGGCAGGAAATCCCGACCCAGACCTCAATGATCCATCAGCAGATAGGATCTATGCCGTCTCATAGGGTCCGATGACCCCGTGAGACGTGAAGTCAAAAGGACTCCGGGGAGAAAGCAGAGTTAGTCATGTGTGATTGAGAGATGAAAATTCATCCATAGGAGAAAGAAAAGAGGAGATAGGTGCTCAGTGCATCCTAAAACGTCCCCAGCAGCTATAAGCCTATACCAGCATATCCAGGGGCTGGACCAGGGCAAACCTGATTCAGCCCTAACTATAAGCTCTGTCAAAGAGGAAAGTCTTAAGTCTACTCTTGAATGTGGCGACTGTGTCTGCCTCCCGGACTGAAATTGGAAGTTGGTTCCATAAAAGAGGAGCTTGATAACTAAAGGCTCTGGCTCCCATTTTACATTTTAAGACTCTAGGAACTACAAGTAGCCCCGCATTTAGTGAGCGCAGCTCTCTGGTGGGGCGATACGGTACTACAAGCTCTTTAAGATATGATGGTGCATCACCAATTAAGGCTTTGTATGTTAAGAGAATCATTTTAAAAGTGATTCTTGATTTTACAGGGAGCCAATGCAGAGCAGCTAGTGCAGGAGTAATGTGATCTCTTTTCTTAGTTTTAGTGAGAATACGAGCTGTAGCATTCTGGATCAACTGGAGGGACCTAAGAGATGTATTAGTGCAGCCTGATAATAAGGAGTTGCAGTAATTCAGTCTTGAAGTAACGAACGCGTGAACCAATTTTTCTGCATCTTTTTGAGACAAGATGTGCCTAATTTTAGAAATATTACGTAGATGGAAGAATGCAGTCCTTGAGATTTGCTTTACGTGGGAGTTAAAGGACAAGTCCCGATCAAAGATAACGCCAAGATTCTTTACAGTGGTGTTGGATGCTAGAGCAATGCCATCTACAGAAACCACATCACCAGATAATTGATCTCTGAGGTGCTCAGGGCCGAGTAGAATTACTTCGGTTTTGTCTGAGTTTAACATCAAGAAGTTGCAGGTCATCCATGTTTTTATGTCTTTAAGACATGCTTGAATTTTAGTGAGTTAGTTGGTCTCCTCTGGTTTTATCGATAGATATAGTTGAGTATCATCTGCATAACAATTAAAGTTTATGGAGTGTTTCCTGATAATATTGCCCAAAAGAAGCATATATAAGGTAAATAGAATTGGTCCAAGCACAGCACCTTGTGGAACTACGTGACTAACGTTGGTGGTCATTGAGGCTTCATCGTTTACAAATACAAACTGAGATCGATCTGATAAATAGGATTTAAACCAACTTAGTGCGGTGCCTGAAATGCCAATCGACTGCTCCAGTCTCTGTAATAGGATGTCATGGTCAATGGTGTCGAATGCAGCACTAAGGTCTAACAAGACCAGTACAGAGATGAGTCCTTTATCTGCTGCCATTAAGAGGTCATTCGTAATCTTCACCTTTGCTGTCTCTGTGCTGTGGTATTTTCTAAATCCTGACTGAAACTCTTCAAATAAACTATTTTGATGTAGAAAGTCACACAACTGATTTGCGACCACTTTCTCAAGGATCTTAGAGAGGAAGGAGAGGTTAGAGATCGGTCTGTAGTTAGCCAACACCTCTGGATCCAGAGTGGGCTTCTTCAGGAGACGTTTAATTACAGCTACTTTGAAGGAATGTGGTACGTGGCCTGTTAACAAAGACACATTGATAATATCCAAAAGAGAGCTGCCAATTAAAGGCAAAACGTCTTTAAGCAGCCTAGTCGGGATAGGGTCCAAGAGACAGGTAGACGTGTTAGAAGTAGAAACCATTGAAGATAATTGGTCACGATTGATGGGAGAAAAGCCATCTAAATATATACCAGGACATACAGCGGTTTCCAAAGCCATTCCACTTGAGGACAGATTGGCACTGGTTAAGGTCAAGAGATTATTAATCTTGTCCCTAACAGTTAAAATCTTCTCATTAAAGAAGTTCATAAAGTCATTACTACTGAGGTCTATAGGAATACTGGGCTCCACAGAGCTGTGACTCTCTGTCAGCCTGGCTACAGTGCTAAAGAGAAACCTGGGGTTGTTCTTATTCTTCTCTATTACTGATGAGTAATATTCTGCTCTGGCATTACGGAGGGCCTTCTTATAAATTTTAAGACTATCTCGCCAAACTAAGGGGGATTCTTCCCGATTAGTTGAACGCCAAATGCTTTCAAGCTTTCGTGACGTTTGCTTTAGTTTGCAGGTCTGAGGGTTATACCAGGGAGAAAACCTTCTCTTCCTCACTGTCTTCTTCTTCAGAGGGGCTATCGAGTCCAGTGTCATTCTCAGTGAGCCTGTGGCACTATCAACAAGATGATCAATCTGGGACGAACTAAAGTTAGACCAGGCGTCCTCTGTTATATCGAGACATGGTATTGAATCAAGTGCAGAAGGAATCGCTTCTTTAAATTTAGCTACAGTACTGTCAGTTGGACATCTGGTGTAGAAACTTTTGACTAACGGTGAACACTCCGGTAGTATAAACTCAAAAGTTATAAGGTTGTGGTCTGACAGAAGAGGATTCTGTGGGAAGACCTTCAAATGCTCAATGTCAACGCCATATGTAAGAACAAGATCAAGCGTGTGGCCAAAGCTGTGAGTGGGTTTCTGTACTCTCTGACAGAAGCCGATCGAGTCCAACAATGAGATGAATGCAGTACCTAGGCAATCATTATCAACATCCACATGAATATTAAAATCTCCTACAATAATAACTTTATCAGTTTTAAGAACCAAACTTGATATAAATTCTGAAAATTCTGATATAAACTCTGAATATGGACCTGGTGGCCGGTACAGAATCACAAATAGAATCGGCTGTAATGTTTTCCAGGTTGGATGTGAAAGACTAAGAACAAGGCTTTCAAATGAGTCGTAGTTTAATTTAGGTTTAGGATTTATTAAAAGGCTTGAGTCAAAGATGGCTGCTACTCTACCTCCTCGACCGGTGCCTCGAGGAATGTGAGTATTAATATGACCTGGAGGAGTCGACTCATTTAGGCAGACATATTCTTCATGGCGCAGCCAGGTTTCAGTTAGACAACATAAATCAATGTGATTATCTGTTATTAAATCATTTAGTAACACAGCTTTAGATGACAGAGATCTAATATTTAGGAGACCACATTTAATAGTCCTGTTTTGTTGCACTGCTGAAATAATGGTGTTAACTTGTATAAGGTTATTGTGTACGACTCCTCTTGTGTTTACTTTAGATTTATTTAATTTAAGTGGCCGTGGGACAGACACAGTCTTCACAGTCTCTATTCTAGAGTAATGGATGGGTAACTTCCCCGACAAGAAGAGCAGAGAAGGGTGTTAAACTACAACTCTGGTCCCGGTTCCTGATCTGAACCCCGGGTTGTCATGGATTAGGTCCGGTGATCAACGTGGTCATATTCGCAGAAATGAGACGCGCTCCTTCCAACGTGGGATGGACGCCGTCCCTCCTCATCAGATCAGGTTTTCCCCAGAAAGTCTTCCAGTTGTCTACGTAGCCCACCTTATTCGCTGGGCAACACTTCGACAGCCAGCGGTTGAAAGACGACATACGGCTATATAATTCGTCAGTTTGCAAATTTGGGAGAGGGCCAGAGAAAATGACGGTGTCCGACAACGTCTTGGCATAAGCACACTTTACAGCTCATTTTACAGACCTTTCCGACCTACGGGCTCGGGCGTCGTTACCACCGGCGTGTATTACAATCTGACTGTACCTACGCTCATCCTTAGCCAGCAGTTTCAAACAAGACTCCACGTCGCCCGCTCTGGCCCCCGGGAGGCACACTACCCTGGTCCGCGGCTTCGCTATCTTCACGTTCCTGACTACAGAGCTCCCGATAACCAGGGTGTTCTCCTCAGCGGGTGTGTCGCTGAGCAGGGAAAAGCGGTTTGAAACGTGAAGTGGTTGGTGCACAGCAGGCTTCTGTATAGACTTACTACTCCTGCGAACAGTTACCCAGTTTCCTGGCTGGTCAGGCGCTGCCGGAGAAGAGCTAGTAACTACCTGTGGCTCCGCACCGACTACGGGAGAGGGCGGGCTAACTAGCATAGCTGACTGAGTTTCAATGGCGCGGAGCCGTGCGTCTAACCCACTTAGATAACCCACTTAAATAAAACAGTTCCCACACAATTATTGCTTCAACAATGATTATCCTTTTATTCAGAGTATATGAACATATGCTGTCATGCGCTTGAGATGACGAAGAAGAAGTCCTCTTCCTCAGATGAACTGGACCTGGTGGCATCACCTAGCTGCAGGGAGGGTTCTTCCATGTGCTGCTTGATGTAGTCCATTCCTGAAATAAAGTGAGAGTAGAATTAATAACACTTCCTAAAATGTCATAACCCCAACCTAAAGTTTTGTACAAAATAGTTTATTTTAATTTGAGGTTTATACATTTAGTTCCATGCACTGTCTGTGCATCCATAGTTGATTTGTGAATATGCACTTGTATCTCTGTAGTTAAACACAACAACACAGTCACAAATCAATATTGTCGGCATTACTGGACCGTCACTCTTATAATATTAATACAAATAATAATAATAATGCTGTAATGATTAGCATTATATTATAGCTCAGACGACTTATATCAACACATTCTCACAACTGTCCACACTTCTTCAGCTCATTAAGTCGCTGTCTGCTGCTGCACTCACGATAATTGTCTCATTTGATTGCCGATAGCTGGCGAACGTTAGCTTAACGTACAACAAATGTATCGGAGTAAAAGTACAAGTTTTCATTGCAAAATGTAGTGAAGTAAAAGTAAACATAAATATAAGTAGTAAAATAAAGTACAGAAACCCCAAAAAACTACTTAAGTAAAGTAACGAAGTATGTGTACTGCCTATACAATAGTGTGATTTCAAAACAACTGCAATACAAATCTAAGGATTTAAAATGTAGAACGGTATACTTTACAGCTGTTGTTTCGCTGTATCACCGGTAGGTGGAAACACTGGCCGCCGGTCGCACTTCGAGTGCAGTCTCGAAGCCACGAAGAAGAATGGTGTGAACAAGGAAGTTAATATTTTACAGGAAGCCAGCGTAAGCTGCCTTTTGTTTTGTTTTGTCTTTGTTTTCCGTATCGAATTGGTGGCCATTTCCCTTCAGAATAGTTTGCTTACATCAGTTTATAGGTTGTCGTTGACCTGGTTTGTTATCGTTAAGTTTATTGTCTTTGTTACGTTGTGTCGTTAGCTGTGAGCTTCACGTGCTAACAACAGAGCTAGCAGGCCCGAAGCCCACCGGTCCATTGTCTGCCCGTGAAATACTCACCGCGGTCCCGTTGGTATCAAGCAGCCGTTGTCAAGTCAACCGTCGATCGGAACTATTAGATACCGAAGTTGTCAACGCGCCCGGGCCGCTGTCAGCACAGGTAACGAGCTGTACCGGCGGACTGTTTCACTTTGGGCCGGTCGGTTTAGTGCAGTCACAAATCACGTCACTGTCAACAAAAGGAACATCGACGACACAACAATCGGTCGGGAACTCGGATGAGCATGTACGCCCCGCCGGGTCCGACTGCGCCTGGAGGCCGGAGGAGGAGAGGCGGCACCTCCATGCCCAAGCAGCCGGAGCGGAGCCTGGTGTCCGCCCTGCCGGGAGCTCTGTCCATCACGGCGCTGTGCACGGCGCTCGCAGAGCCGGCCTGGCTCCGGGTCCACGGCGGCACCTGTCCGAGACAAGAGCTGGGAGTGGCAGATGTCCTGGGCTACATCGACCCCAAGCTTCTAGACGGTGAGGAGCGGCTAGTGCATGGCGACCTGCAGGTGATGGGAGTCCGGTACCTGACTTCTAACGCCGCGTGACTTCTCTGTCCTCCAGATTACTGCGTGAATCCACAGACCATCCTGCTGATGAGGGTCATCGCCGCCTTCTGCTTCCTGGGCATCCTGTGCAGTCTGATCGCGTTCCTCTTGGATGTGTTTGGACCCAAACACCCCGCCCTCAAGATCACTCGCAGATATGCATTTGCACATATTCTCACAGGTATCTGTCTTTTCAGATTCAGGGTTCGTAAGGTCATGGAAAACCTGGGGCATTTTAAAATGGTCATTTCCAGGCCTGGAAAAGTCATAGAAAAAACTTAAATCATAAAAGTTTTGTAAAAGTCATGGAAATGTTGTTATAATCACATGTTCATTTACGCCGAGTTTGAAATAATTAGTATGTTCTTTTAAAGAAAGACGCACACAATATAAGCCGGCGTACGCTCTCAATACGTAACATTTTCTAAATTTTGACTGTTTATACCGAGATTTCAGTTTGGTCATGGAACTTTGGTTTAAAGTCCTGGAAATCCATTGTTTTTTGTAATAAAATATATATATATATATATATATATATATATATATATATATTTTAAATTTGTAAGAGAACCGCAGATTCCCCCATAAATAACAAAGGAATTTTGTTCATATTTTACCAATCTAACTGTTTTGTTTGTCTCTCATCAGTGCTGCAGTGCGCCACCGTCATCGGCTTCTGCTACTGGGCCTCGGAGCTCATCTTGTCGCTACAGCAACAACACAAAAAGTACCACGGCTCTCTTATATACGTCACGTTTGCCATCAGTTTCTACCTGGTGGCGGGGGCAGGCGGAGCCTCTATCCTCGCCACGGCCGCAAACCTCCTGCGCCATTACCCCACCGAGGAAGAGGAGCAGGCGTTGGTGCTGCTCTCGGAGATGGAGGACAGCAGCGAAACGTTCCCCGCTGACTATGACATTGCCAATCAGTTTCAGCCGCCGCCCGCCTACACGCCCTAATGCCGCGGCGCGGCCTCGTTAACCCTCGCTTCGTTCTCAGCACGGCTATCGGCTCGATGAGCAAACCCCACTTTATCAAACGGACATCTTCGCAAATTCTCTGCAAAACGAACACGGCGTGCAGTCGGTGCACAGACTCTTTGACTGACGGTGCTTGGGTGCATGAAAGCTTTCTTTTGGGGGTGGCAGACATTTAGGAGAGGATTCTTACTTTCACCATTGAAGTTGTTAGTGATCTGCATGTAAATGGCTTTTAGGAATTGGTTCTTACGTGTAAAGCAAAGTCAACCGCAAGGAGCGCTCAACACGGCTCATCGCGAGTAATTGATGACGCAACCAATCGGTGCCAATTACAGTATTGAAGCTGGGCTGTCGGCAGATCGTCAGCAGTTCTGTAGCTCTGTTGGATTGTGAAAGGAGCTTTCTGAAGCATAGTGTGGTTTTTATTTCTCATATGCTTACCCTGTATATGGTTTTATTTTCATGACACATAAATGCGAAATACACAAAAGATTTTTGTAGACATTTCTTTTACGATAAATTATCGAATGGACCTGATTATTTATTGAGTTGTCTGTGCGGACTTTCTTTCTTTTGCTTGGTGGACGCCCGTCACTGGTTCAGTCTTAGTTAACCACATCTTTACTTGAAATAAGAGAATTATCGAAATGTGAGCCGTCTTTGTGGTGTTTTAAAAAGGATCGTGGCACATGTCGTGTGTTGGAGAGCTAGCAGCCACAGAGATGTCGAGAGACACGGTTGTGCGTTTCACAATAAGAGACGTCGAGAAACACGGTCATGTTTTTCACAATAAGAGACGTTTAGAAACGGGAACCTCGCTGCGAAAGTTGGTTGTCATGTTTCTTGTATTTGATTTTTTTTTAAAGAAACCTTATTTGTACTTTGATTACCACATGAGACCCTTTCCGTATACGTTTGTTTTATGCATGATTTATTTTGTGTGCAAATTTTAAACCTTCCGTCAGAATGGTATGAGAACACCTCGCGGCCCGTCGAGGCTTAACGTTGTGATTGTGACTAGTTGGTTATATATTGTTCCGTTTACTCCGTTTTGCTTTCCGTTTCTCCAATCGTCATCAAATGCTTTCACCAGTATGTAAATATTGATTGTTTATACATAAAAAGTGGTCATAATAAATAATAATGCCATATTTTCCCTCATGATTGACATTTGTTTAATTCATCTTGGGTTATTTAACTAATCGGAGCTGTAGATCTGAAGTGTGTTCTGACGTTGACATTTCCGTCTGACCCGGGTTTACCGTCTAGACGGAACGTAGCATTACAGGTAAGAGCCTTACAACCTAATGGACTTTGAAGGGCACCCAGTCGGCATGCTACAGTGTAAAGCCACCGCTCTACGGCTACCTTATCTACATTATCGTATACGTTAGGTTAAGCTCTGTGTATATACACTACCGTTCAAAAGTTTGCGGTCACTTAGAAAAAAGAAAAAAATGACATTAAATTAATCAGAAATAAACTCTATACATAATTAATGTGGTAAATGACTATTCTCTGTTTTTTAATGAAATCTCTACAGAGGTGTATAGAGGCCCATCTCCAGTTTTCTATTGGTACATTGTGTTACTGCCCTAGAAGACTAGCAGAGGGTTAGAACCCCCTTGAAACACTTTAAAAAAAGTATAACTTTTTATTTTGCATTTTCCACAAACAGATTATTCCTTGACATTGTAACCTTTTTCATGTGAGCGCAGCTGAAAACAGTTATGCTGGTGAGAGAAGCTCTAAAACTGGCCTTCCTTTGAGCGACAAGTTTGAAGAACAACATTAATATTTACAATGAAAATCATTATTTCTAACCTTGTCAATGTCTTGACTATATTTTGTATTCATTTAATAAATAAAAGTTTGAGTTTTCATGGAAAACACAACATTTTCTCGGTGACCCCAAACTTTTGAACGGTAGTGTATCCATCATTTTCAAGAAACTACATATGGCTGCAGTGTTGGGTAAAAGTTTCCAGTCAACTGCTCTGAAATATAAAACTACCACATATTTAGCACTATTTTTGCAAGTTTTTCCATCTGAATACCATATTAAGAGTTGTCTTCTAAATGGGTCAAGATATTGCATGGATTAAAGAACTCCATGCGTAGAATAATCTGAGAGCTCAAGAGTCAGTCTGTAGCTAAATGATTTATGTTAATCAGGTGAATCAATCAGGTATTAAGTGAAGGATGTCCAGCAGATCAAAGAAGCGGCTGCTATTCTCAGATAGAGCTTACATGGTAACGTCACCTGGCCGCATTCTGGTGGTATATATACGGGCCCGGCGAGACCAACTGTACATCCATTCAAAGTGTTCAGGCTCTTTGTCAAACTTTGACATTTTCCTCCTGCACGGTGAGATTGAAACTGAATCATGCTGGCATCCAGGACCTTGCTGTCAAAACCCACGCTGGCTGTTCTCTCCCGCCAGCCGGCCTGCTTTGTTCACCACGGTGACGGCAACTGGGGAAGTACCAATATTGCAGTGGTAAGTATAAAACTTACACATATGTGACCATGGAAAAGTCAAGGTGTGTGCATTATTGTGATTTGTGAATCACAATGTAATCCAGGTTTTCTCCGGATGCGGCTGGTGGGATGGGACCGATGTCCACGAGGGAGTGTAGTGAGTATCAGAGTGTCGCACATTGCTCGTATGCATCGCCATGCAGAGATGGTCATTGACATCCCCGTCCTCAGCACCATGTACCACCTGAGCCGCAACGGGGCTCGCTTCCAGATGTTTGCTCCAAACCAACAGCAGATGCATGTGATGGACCACATGAAGAAGCAGCCTGGCTCTGGGGAGAACCGGTAGGCTCAGATGTGTGGGCGCAGTGGCTTATTTAACAAGAGTTTATCCACCCGACTTGATTAATTCCATGAGGTAGTATTTATGATTATTTCTGGCCGTCACATAGGAACATGATGATGGAATCAGCTCGCTTCAGTCACGGTCAGGGAACGATGCAAATGCAAGACCTGTCCAAGCTGGACGTCAACAGCTTCGACGCAGTCATCTTTCCTGGAGGCCACGGCGTCGTCAAGAATCTGTGAGGAATACTTAAATACGAGAAAAATAGAGCGAAACGAGATACACGCTGGCATAATGAAGATGGAGAACTGACATCAGGGTGTAATGCTCAATTCTTTAGATCCTCTTTTGCGAAGGATGGCAAAGACTGCAAGCTGCAAACCGATGTGGAGAGAGTGCTTAAAGACTTCCACCGCTCACGCAAGCCCATCGGGTACGTATCGGTTGCTTTTGAATCCATCGGCATTGAAAGAGCAAGAGGGTGGACTCAACAGGTTAAAGTACGAGGACAGCAGCATGCAAACACTTAGAATTTACATTTTAAAATATAACATAAGGGATTATTGCAGTCACTGATTCACACAACACTTTAAATCAGATTACATTAAACTAGATAAAGACAGAAGACTTAAAAGGATTCCTGTAATGGAATTGGGGCATTGGGGAAGAAACTCAGGGAGTAAATACTGGGCTGTTTTTAGATGTCGATTAATAATTGGAAATGCATAAGTAGGTTAATCATTGACGAATGTTGCAGTTTTGGATACAATATATTCCATCACCACCAGAAAGTATAATCATTAATAGTTACATTACACATAGTTGCAAGACACTTTAATTGTTTTATAGAAAATAAATGTTTACTTTTAGCACATAGACTACCTCTAAATATCCTTATGCCAATAGTCATGACATCTTTCTGTACTGATACAGTAATTTAAACATCAATATACCCACACTTTAATTTGTACTTACAAAATACACAAAAAATCAAAATCTGATAATGTAATACACATGTAAATCGCATTAAATAAAACTAAGAAAGACAAATGGAGGCTCCACCTTTGAGCTCCGACGTTGGGCTACATGAGGTCAGTGAGAAGGTTAGAGGAGCGACGAGGCGGGGGGGGCCGCTGGGGAGAGGGGACCGATGCAGCGACACCTGGTGGCCACATGCAGAACGGCAGATCTGAGATGAGGAAGCGCAGGATGACAGACAATTCAGACTTTTCCTTTTTCTCTTTAGTCCACACTGCAGCTGCCCAGACAAAGCACTGTTACTGTAACCGTATGCATTCAATTGGGACATACTACTTTAAAATATTAACAATGATAATTATGTTTCTACCCAACAAGTGATAAAAAAGAAATAATAAATGAGCAAAGCAGACATTATGTAATACAGCAGTCAGTATAAGTTATTACTGTGATCTACATATTGCTGCTGCAGACAGGACACAGATACGTGCCCCCTCGGTTTGATTAGAGCTATAATTGTTGTCTTGAAATGTGTTAAACTCATCTTCTGAGAAATAATCCATGATGTAGTAACATTGTTACTTCAAATGTAGTCTAAGATTGGTAGCTAATATGCACACAAGTTGACAAACAACTAACAAGCTGTAATCTTGCCTCGTACTCCTATCTTGGCCAGTAATAGTAGTTTTTACACACTGCTGTCCCAGAGAGTTATACTGGGACAGACTTTCTTTTTCAGGCTTTAAATCTCTCCCGTCTGATACTGGGAAGGTAATCATCCTCACTCCCGGATCAGTCCGGCCTCTTAATCGTGACTTACTAAACAAACCTCAACTAACGGCCTGCTCCTCCTGTTTCAGACTGGCCAGCATGGCTTCGATGCTGGCCTGCCGCGTGCTGCCCAGCATCGAGGTGACCATGGGCAACGAGAAGGACGAAAACACCCGCTGGGGGAACTGGCCTCACACAAACATGCCGCAGGCCGTGAAGAGCATGGGCGCTCGTCACAATGTCCGCGAGGCATACATATCCTTTCAGAGCTCTCGTTTTGCTATCGGTTGACTGAATTCTTACAGACCATTTTGTCATTATTCATGATCTGAAGGAGCTCCTGCTTTTGACCTTAACCCTTTCTTTTACGAAGCCTATGTGGACGAGAAGAACAAAGTGGTCAGCACTCCGTCCTTCCTGTGGGAAACAGATTATCACTATCACTACATCTTTGATGGTATTGGAAATATGGTCAAACATGTCATGCGAATGTCAACCAAGTGATGTGATACGTTCAGCCTGGATAAGAAATAGATGAAGTTGATGTATAGACGACTGTATTGTGATTAATTGTTACTGGAATCAATATAAAGGTTTAAGTTGAAGAGCACATGGCTTGTTGTTTGTAATTCACTGTGTTGGTTAATATGTATATGTTCAGAGAGCAGATCTAAACATCTGAGGGGCTCATGGGGCACCATTCATTTATCTTAACCCACATATTTTAACTGGATATATTACATAACAGACAGGGAGGAATTCATCGTCCTCACTTCTGCATCTGATCAAAGCTAACTGACCGTGTAAACCGTAGGGTCAGCACTTGAATGACAATTGCATCTGATCTTTTGACACATTTTTAAACTGCACTAGTCTAAGACCATGAAATAAACAATAACAGTATGCAACATGACATAATCTATACAGGGAATACAAAAGAATAAATGTGTCTTCGGCCTCATTAGGCTGAATTAAGGAGGATCTATGTAGCGTGTAACTAATGCGTAAACCTCTTTATTACTCTCACTCAAAATCTTTGACTAGGATATAAAACAGAACACATGTATTTTAAAGTCAGTTGATAAAGAGCATTTATAAGGATGGGCAGGACACCCAACTTCTTTAAAGCCCATTGTTCACCTGGCTGACAAGTTATATCAGTCAGAACCACCCGACAACACTGTGTGACCAAAGGTTCAACGACAGGAGGGAAGGGATGAGGAAGGTAGGGATGAGGAAGAAAGGGATGAGGAAGGAAGGGATGAGGCAGGAAGGGATGAGGAAGGAAGAGATGAGGAAGGAAGGTAAGCGCATAGGAAAGGGGGAAGAGGGGGTTGGTTGAGTAAACTAAGACAATGGGAGGTAACCAGATTGATAAGATTCATGCTTTTCATCAAAACAATAAAAAAAATAAACACATTCTTGAATTCTGGTGCATTCAGAATAAAACAATTTATTCAGTACAAACATATAAAAATGACAAAAACAAACAGGTGGAGAGATATAAAAATGTCTAGTTTGTACAAAACTTCCAAAACCATCATCAGCAATGCATACTCACTCCATAGGAAGACTCTCGGTTAAATATAGAACATGTTTTGAATCTTACCTACAAAGATATTCTTAAAACCTGTTTGTCAGGTGACGTAATAAAAAATGCTTTTCTCAGTAATTTTGTATTCGTAAATAAAACAAATAAGTCGGCTGATGGGCACATCGTTCCTCAGACCTCACAGCAATTCATATACAGAATCAGAAGTCGATGCAATATTCACAGTGTTGCCTCCACATCAATGAAGTGAATTGTAAACATTGTTGCATATCATAACTCACCTTTATAAGTATAAAGAAATACTCATGTGAGCAAAACGTGTGTAAAAACAAAAGTAACAACTGTTCAATAATTTGTTATCCTCAGATCATTTTCATTTGATCTTGTCATCTCAAACATTACGTGGTCAATCAAGTAGTGCGTGCTTGTGACCAACAAAAATAAGGCAAAAATCATGTTCCCTGGGTTATAATCAAGTTTTTCAGTCTCTGTAATTCAATAAAAGAGGCAATCTTTGACCAATTCAGGTGGAGTAAAGTAGCATTTTCTCAACTGATGAAATAATGAAATAAAATATACAATACAGGGGGATTCATTCACATTAAAGTACATATAAACATTTGTACATCTGGAACAAATACTGGGAAGCTATTTGAAGTGATTTCATTTGTAAAGTCTTAACAAGTGAATGTTATTGTGAAATATAATATGCATAAAACAGGAAATAAGTCCAGGGAACCAACAGGAAACCCACAGTGGCAAAAAAACAAACAAATTCTTCTTTTAAATACAGTAAATTATTGTCTGTAAGTTAGATATTGGGAACTGCTCCAGGACTTGGTACCAAAGTACTAAAAGGATAGGAGTTATCTAATTATGTGATTTTTGAGTACTATTATATAAGTACTATATATTATATATATTTGTCCTATTCAGAGGGGGATTGTAGTGGAAATGCTTTGAGCCGTGTTCAATTGGCAACATTACATCCTAAAACCATTTCCACAAGCAGATCTTGGATACAGACCTCCATACTTGTTATGAGCATCCCTTCCTTATCAAAGGGGAGTCTTTAATGTGATGGACAGGAAGTCGAAATCCAACCGTCATCATGTAGCATGCGGCTGCTTTCAGAAAGCAGGTCTCCGTCATCCGTAAAACCTGAGCCTCCAGGGTGAGCATTTCATTTATCAAAGGGACCTTGTGTGCCTGATTGTCATGGTTTAAAAATAAAAGAAGAAGTAAAAATAAATCCCCAAAATACAGTTGCACAAGCTTCTCAGAAAAATAAATAATCCCTTCTCGGCTTCATTATGCAAAGCACAATGGAACAAGTACCAGAAGAATATGCGGATAACAACGGAGGCGGTACGAACTTTGAACCGTTAGTTTTCTTCCGTGAGAACGCTCCAGTGATGCGTGACTATGTCCAGTACCACAGTGCTGTCGTCTGATCATTAAAACTGCTTTTTGGTATCTGTCTCAGTACCTGTGAAACACAAAGAGTAGTAGAGTATCAGAACAGTCCTTCAAACGACAACCGTTCAAACGTTTGAGCTGTGAACTGAGCAGCGGGTGACACGGCAGCAGGCAAGAAAAGGATTCAGGCGGGTGAAGAGTGAGAGGTGGAAACATAGAGGGAAGAGGTGAGCGGGCAAGCAGGATAACGGACCGAGTTGCGCTGCTAGAGCAGTGCCGAGCCGGAGTCAGAGCCTGAGTCGCGGCCCGGGTCGCGGCGGGGCTCGCGGGAACAGACGGGTTCCTGAGTCTGCCTGAACTCCTGGTACTCCTGGCGGAGAGCGTTGAAGCGCGCCTCGCTCAGGGAGCGGCTGAACTGGCAGCGAGACGGGTTGGAAACTGGCGGGCTGACTGAGGGACACGGGCCTGGGGATGGCATCAGGGAGAGGAAATGCATGGATGGGAAATGTCATGGGACAAGCTCACGAGAATCACAGCACAAGGGGCGAACACATGCACAGGGTTCTGACCAGGGTTCGTACGGTCATGGAAAACCTGGAAAAGTCATGGAATTTCAAAATGGTTATTTCCAGGCCTGGAAAAGTCATGGAAAAAAACTTAAATCATAAAAGTTTTGAAAAAGTCAAGGAAGTTTGTAATAATTCATGCCGAGTTTGAAATATTTAAAACAAAATTAAAGAAAGACGCTCAAAATAAAAGCCGGCATTTTCAAAATTTGTCATGTTTATACCGAGATTCCAGTTTGGTCAAATTGTGTAAGAACCCTGTCTTACACATTTTGACCAATGGATTTCCATGACTTTTCCATGACTTTTTAAGGACTTTATACAACATTTCCACGACCAAACTGAAATTTCGGTATAAACACGAACAATTTAGAAAATGTTATGCATTTTTGAGCGTTTTTATTTTTTAGAAAAAACTATTAATTATTTCAAACTCGGCGTAAATGACAACATTTCCATGACTTTTCCAAAACCTTTATGATCTGAGTTTTTTCCATGACTTTTCCAGGCCTGGAAATGACTTTCCAGGTTTTCTATGACCGTACGAACCCTGCATGCAGCGACATCGAATCAAGCATCACACTCACAATGCCACGTCACCAACATCACACAACGAGAAGGAGGGCAGGATTACCTTTCTGTCGCTGGTCCTGGAGGCCATTAGCTTGATCGGTCCTGAGCTCCGACCAGCCTCTCCGAAAACCCATTTGTGACTGATCAAACCTCATGGCCTCCAGGACCTCTGAGTCCACACACGCGTCAGCAGAGTCCCACTCATAACTCTCATCTACTGACGTGTGCCTTCTAATGAGATAGACAAAACAAGCGGTCAGGTCACAGGCATCGCCAACAAGAAACAAAGACAACGGTATTCACGTTATTTTGGTAACAAAGGTAAACTCCTCTGCCGGGAAGACACTCCAGTGAGTTTGTCGTTACTCTCCAGCTGTGGTGGCCTTTCACCTTTTCACTCTCCTCTCAGGCGGCTCCGTCTCCGATCTGTGCCGCTCGCTCTCCTCTGTGGTTTCGGGGGAGCTGAGCAGAGTGGGCGTGATGGACAGGGACTGTCGGAAGAGACCTGCGCTGCCTCTCCCGCTGCTCTGACTGGCGTAGCTGGTCCTCCCCCCCTCCCGGGTCTCTCTGACCTCCCTGATCTCCGTCTCCCCTCTCCTCCTCATCACCCTGTCTGGCGGCCTGTAGCCGTCTGCCTCTCTGGATAGAAAGGGGGCGTAGTAAGGCGAGGGCCAGCTGATGCCTCTGGGCATGTAGGGCCTCGGAGGGCCTCTGCTGGGGTCCGGGGGCCTCATGCTCTCCCCTCTGGACCCTGGCCAGTGTTGGTACTCCGGGACAGGGATGGAAGAGGGCATGTGGACGTATTTAATGGGGGCCGACCTCATGGTATCTTGATAAGAGGGAGACCACCTGGAGGCCTGTGGGTATACGGTGGGTTGCCTTCGTGGATCGGAGTGTTCCATCATTGGGGACATTGAGGTTCGTCTAGGTGGGTACATGGAAGGAGTGAGGTAGGAAGGGTTTGCTACAGATCTTTGTGCGTGGTGAGACCTCTCCAAGCTCTCCATGCTGGGTCGTCTGAATGGGGCGTACTCCCTCCAGGAGGGTCCCGGCATGGGAAGGGAAGGGGGGCCGCGACCCAAACTGTAGGACTTCACCCTGACATCTGGGTTTGGGAACTCGTCCCAGTAACACTTCTCAGAGACATATGTCCTCGGGCTCTCAAAGTGCTCCCACCTCTGAGAGCCTAGGCTGATGGACTTCTTTAGGAAAGGACGAGGCTGTCCCATTCCCGAGAGTGTCCTACAAGGGCCCATGCTTAAGGACTTCCTCAGAAAAGGCACAGGGACTTGACATATCCGGGATGCTATGTTATTCGTCCTGCTGCCCTGAGAAGCTTGTCTTTGGGAGTGCTCTGATGGAGACTCACGACTCTCCCCTCTGCTCTGTGGGTGTTTTGACACGATATCGGCCATTCCTCTGGCTGCACTGAGCAGCGTGTGAGCCGACCGAGATCCAAAGCTGGATTCAGGTCTGTCTGTACCTTTGTTACCGACCCGAATGAGTGTTTTCTCATTATACAGCTGCTTGCTAGTTTTCTCTGGACCAGGTGACGATGGTGTGTCATCTGGAAATCGTACTCTGTGTGAGGTATCTCTAGCGTCCACAGGGATGGAGTGCTTATGGCCTTGTTTTTTAAGAGAATAAAAGCCGGCTTCTGCAGAACGGGGGGTCGAGTGTGTGTTCCGGTTGTCCTGAACGTGAACGTCCCAGTTTTGAGGAACTATATCCGGCTTAACCCCGGGGGATGATTGCTTTAGCTCTGAACTGTGTCCAGCGGTGTCCGTCGCCGCAGCATCGTCCTCCGGCTCATCCACGCTCATTTCAATGAAACCCGGGAGGCTCAGGTATTCAAGAATTGCACTTGTCTGCAGTGGGCACATCTGGGGAGATGGAGGCGCAGGCTTCGCCTTGAAGGACCCGGACATTGCAGGGACTGAAAAGTGGGACTGGTCACTATCCACTTCTTCTACAAGCGTCAATGTTGAAACCGGGCTCGGACTTTCAGAGAAAAGACATTTGTCGCTCCTCCTGGAGCGTGTTCGCACACCCTCTCTTTCTAGCTCAGAGTAAAACCCTGAACTTCGCCGGTCATCTCGGGCCTGAGTCTCTTTCTCTTTGGCCTTTGCCCCTACTTCATGATGTTCATAGGGCAAGGTAGAATAACTTGATGGACTGGGATCCCTTGTGGCTGTGTAGTATTTCGTAGTTCTCTCTGAACTCTCAACTGAAGGCCCTCTGGCAGATGAACCCGAGGGCCGAGCGCCTGCATATGAATGTCTGGACCTTGAAGGTACACCTTTGTCTTGCGTCTTTTCCCGTAAGCCCTGCTCAGTCATGGACTTCCTGCATCTCTCCTGCTCTCTCAGAGGACTCAACGACCTGACTCTGTCTGGCGTCTCCAGACACAGAGCAGGGGGGCTTTCGGAGGTCACGTCGGGGGACAGCATGGGGAGGGAGGTGTTCTGAGTGACTGGAGAGCGTGACGGATCAACGGCCAGAGAGTCCTCCGTGGTTTCCCGACGCGTGCGAGCATTCTGGGAGCTCTGTGCAGGAAGGAGGCTGGTGGCCGATGTCACAGGACTGATGTCCCACTGTATGCACGACGTAGGGAGTCGGTCCGTGGGACTGCTGGTGTTCCCAAAGTAGCACGCCTTCCGATAGTCGGACACTCGACTGGTCTGACTCGAGGGCCTGTGTTTCTGTCTTATTGCTACATGCTGTGGTTTCCATATCGGCTCTTTCTCTGCATTGGGTGTGTCCCTTTGAGGGATTTTTGTCTTATCGTCTCTCCCACGACCTCGACTTCTTTGATCGGCTGTATAGCTCTCCAGCTCCCTCTCCATTTCCTCCCTCTCCTTTGCTAGTTGGACACACTTATTAATACTGCCACCCTCCAGCTCGCTGTCAAGCTGTGACACCATGGTGCTGTTATCAGTCAGCTGACTCTCTATCGGCTGGTAGTTTGAATGGTGTTGTCTGTCTCTGTCTCTATTCAGCAACTCTGTTCTCCTCACAAAACTTGGGATGAGATCTTCGGTGTGGCCCGGTATGCGATACCTCCTGAGAGAATCGCTGGGCTTTTTCTCCGTGTTGTCTGAATAGAAGCTGGCTCTCTCTAACAGAGCCTCGGAGCCTTGTTCGTCATCAGAGTAAAAGCAGCCGTGACGGGAGAAGTTTCTGGCCATGGCTCGTACTCTCCCGGGCGAGGAAGGAGGTCTGCTCAACTCTGGGACGTCCACCGTGAGAGGAGAATCCTTCCTCTTGTCCTTCTCTGAGCTTAATGTGCTCGACTTGGGGGAGTCCCTGAGCGACGTGCTGTTGCTCCCTGAACCGCTGGCCCCGCCATTACTCTGCAGGACCTCTATTCTGGAGTTCTTCTTACTGGAGGGGCTGGAACCCTGTGGCAGGGGTAGGACGATGAAGCGCCCATCTGGGCCTCTGGAGATGGACTCCAGAGCAGATGGGGACGTGTCCTGGGAGCCCAGGTGACTCTCAAAGAGCGTATAATGCGGTGGCGGAGACGAGTTGGACAGGAGTTGTTTCCGCTGGTCGTGGTATTCCCCACGGCTGCCTTTATCGAAGGACGAGCGGTCGAACTGGGAGGAGGAGTTGGGGAAGAAGGGAAGCTGCGGACACAGCTTCAGCTTTAGGACACTGTCCGGGCTGCGAGGAGGGGAGCGGCTTCTGAGGAAGACATGGACGGTCATTTATGTTTCGCTTAAAACAAACCTTAAAGTGCTGCAGGTTCTGATAAAAAAAGGATTTAAGTGTCTCCACGTACATCAATACTACATCAAAGAAGAGATTGTGGTTTGTGCTTGTAGTCATGTAGTCATGTGTTTGTAGTCATTTCAGTCCAAATGTCATCAAGTAATATAAATATGTTATTTAATAAAGTTATGTTAGAAAGCAGAAGCATTGTTACTGGTAATATAATTTGGGAAGTTATTCCTTAACTGAAATAATGTTGTAAAGTTCGGGATATGCGATGTTGAGGCAATAAAAATAAAACTGACTAAACTAGACTAAGTTAGCTTTGAGTGTTTTACCAGTCTTCTGGTGGCTATACTAACATTCAAGTTTGATCATATGGATTGTTACAATCAAAATACAAAATTACGGTGATAAAATTATTAATGAAAATATAGAGCTGTACTGGTAAGGACACTTACTCTGGGGATGAGCTCTTCTGGAGAGCAGACGGGAGATCTAAGAGAGAAGGAAGGATTACAATGCAACACGGTTGAAATTAGGTATTTGACGTAAAGTTGGAAGCCAAAAATTGCACTTTCCAAACCGAATGTTCAAATCCGACATTTTACCTTGTCGTCTCTTTCTGCGCCGACGCCGTCTCCTTTGACTCATGTAGCATGCCGTCACCAACGAGAGAACGATGGCCACGAACAGGAAGCAAACTCCTCCCAACACTCCGGCCAACATGGGCTCGGGGATGAACTCCAAGAAACTTGTGCGCAGGGGGTAAATCTCCATCCCTGTAATCAGGACAGAGTGGAACGTTGGAGCCGCGACTCAAAAGTCAAAACGCATCCGACGCTCTTGGTAATCTATCCAAAGCCACTTACCTGAGGTGGACGCATTGACAGACTCACTCGGCTCACTGAGAACGTTGTTGCTACAAGACATCAGCCTCAGGTCATAACTGGAGTCCTGAAGGAGAGAGATCAGGTGTTTGATTAAACATGACCTAGTATGCTCGTGTTGTTATTGTAATACACATGTTTGATGTGGGGCCAAATAACTAGTTATTACCTTCATATTGAAAATGCGGAAGGTAATGTTTTGATCGCCGTATATTCTTATGCGTGTGTGCGTGTTATTTGCATAAGTCAAAAAGTATTAAACCGAATCGCATGCAATTTGATGGGATGATTGGTTATTATCCGGGAACCATTTGGTTAGATTTTGGGATCGATCGGGTCAAAGGTCAAGGTCATGAAAAGGTCGACATCTTCTTTGAATCGCATGAAATTTGGTGGGATGATTGGTCATTATCCGAGGACCATTTGATTAGATTTTCATAGCACAGTCAATTTTTATATTCATAATGCAATGCACAATCTTGTGATATGCGAAGGTATGCGCTCTACCGAGTGCCCGTTCTAGTTCTACATGTGCAAAGCAAGAAATGCAGAGGCCACACTGATTGATCTTTTTAAAGTAAGACATGATCTGATCTGTACCCGTAACAGTCCTTGTACAAGTAGTTCACTCTGATTGGCACTGATGTTGCTGCTGAGGATGACCCATTGGCCCCGATCCCTGCGGGCCTGCAGCACAAAGCCCGTCAGTGGAGAGGACGGCGCCTCCGGAGGCGACCACTGGAGGAGGACGCCTCGGTCGGTCTGGTTGGCGGACAGGAGTATCGGAGGATCCAGGATTGGGAGAGTGGTGACGGCCGTCGGTGATTCTGTCGGCACAGCTGACAGAAGACCTGATATAAGATCAAACTGATACATACTGCAAAACATCATGAGAGAGTGTGTGAGAGAAACTCCAGACAGAACATGTTCACTTGCACAAACCTTCAGTCCGCACAGAAACAATCGCACTGAAAGGTCCAGAGCCGAGTTTATTCTGAGGTAGGAGGCTGAACTGATAGCCGGTGTCAGCGAGTAGCCCGGTCACCAGCAGGTAGTTTTTAGACGTCGGCACAGGCAAAGACGCCCATTCATGTTTTCCTCGAAATGCCTGTTTGAACCTGGGGAAAAAATGTAAAACAGAAATTATTGAGACAGAGCAGAAAACTGGTAGAATTATTTTTCACACAGTATGTATTTTATGTTACTGACCACACAGTGAACTTCTGGGTGTATCCACCGTCAAAGCCAGGCACCCAGGACACATTGGCCTGGTTCATCTCCGTGGCGACGGATACTGAAGATACAGCATGAGGACTTGTGCCTGAGGAACAGAAACACTCATATCAGGGTTCTTACACATTTTGACCAATGGATTTCCATGACTTTTCCATGACTTAAAATCTAATTTCCACGACCAATCTGAAATCTCGGTATAAACATAATATAACAACATTTCCATGACTTTTCCAAAACTTTTATGATTTGAGTTTTTTCCAGGACTTTTCCAGGCCTGGAAATGACCATTTCAAAATTCCATGACTTTTCCAGGTTTTCCATGACCGTAAGAACCCTGCATATTTAAGTTTGAACTGTTGACAACAGCGCTCAAACGAACACGATGGTTTGCTGAAATAAGGTGGGCCCACTCACCCAGCACCATGACCACGGTGCCTGCGCTGACAGTCGCTACACGATTTGTGGCCAAGCACTCCCAGCCCCCTTGGTGGTCTTTACTGAGCGGCTGCAGCAGGAGGGAGCCGTTAGCCATCACCGCGTACAGGGAGCGAGGAGTAGGGCCGATCTGTGAAGAAGGACAGGAACAGGTTAAAATAAGGCAAGACATGTGTGTGCAGTCCCGATAACTATCGGAGTAGAATATTTTCTCTACCTTGCTCCAAGTTATGTTTGGAGTGGGGTCTCCAACGGCTTCACAGGGGATGATCAAGTCTCTGCCCACCTCCTGGAAATACTCTGGCTGAGGAAGCACTCGGAATGATGGTGGGTCCTGGAGGAGAGAGGGAGAGTTTTTTTTACTTCCGCCCGTGTAGAACTTTGCACACGACTAGGAAAGGAAACTTCAGCCTCACCTGCAAAATGACCTTGGTGGGTTCAGACTGTCCCATGGTGCCATAACTGTTATAGGCCGTACACGTGTACATGCCCACAGCATTGTCATTGGCTGTTGCTATAAAAACAGAGCCCTCCGAGTTCACTATCCAACCTGGGAACTGGAAAGATCAAAAGAGGAAGAAATGATGCAACGGGACTTATGACGCTGTGACACTTTGTGTTTCTATGCGGCGTAGCTTACCTTGTCGATATTCAACTTGTTCCCATCTTTGGTCCAGTTGACAAACAGCACAGGGGGATCAGCCTGCACTGGGCAGATAATGACCCCCCCCATGCCTGAAGGCAAGTACGTTTCCCGGGACATTCGGCCCACGCGTGCAGGGTCTGTAATGTAAGAAGAGGAATTAATCCCAAAGTTGTGAAACAAGATGTTCTTGTTCAGGGCATTCAGGGTTATAAAAGACACATGGGTTCATGGAACCACACACGTTCATAGCAGGCTAAAGCCTTACGTTTCACTTTGAGGTGTGCAGAGGCCGAGGGCGGGGTGAGCAACCCGTTAGTTGGGATGCAGGTATAGTTGCCAGCATCCTCTGGGATGAGATTAGGGATCAGAAGTGTTCCATCCACCAAAACCTTCACTCTGGATTTAAGCGACCTAAAGCCAAAAGACACAACACGGGGCGCAATTTAGGAAGTGATCAAATTGACAAAAAGACAAATTTCACTGGAATGAAAATAGATTGTTAATCAATTGAATGTTTGAGAAGGTAATTTTAGAATACATATAATAATAATCTGAACCGTAATCCTCTTTGTTTTAAATGTATAGCCTGCTCATGGTGGTAAAATTAGATTATTAATCTAATTACAACTGATTGCATTAGCAGCATGCCTTGGAAACAGGCTCTATTGATCCATTGTGTGTATTTAAAAGGCTTCCTTTAAACAGTCTACCCAGTATTCCAATTAAGTACATTAGGATACTGTGATTATGTCATAATAACCGTTTTACATTCATCAGATAACAAGTATGCTAAATGTCTTGGGTTCATAAATACATTATTCTTTAAAGACATGTACTCACTCAATATGGTAAACATTCTGTCCTTGCTTCAGCCAATCGTAGGTGAGGTTGGAAGGGTAGGCGTCAGCCTGACACTGCAGAACTGCATCCTGGGACATGTTGAGAGTGGTGTCCTCTGGGGAGATGATGATGATTGGAGGTCCTGTTGACGAGTTGGAAAAAAACAGAACCAACCCTAATGTTAAAACTGTGTTTATATAGTGGTGCAGTTATAACATAGATTAAAGAGACCAATGGGGAGCGTTGGAAGGCTGTGAATCGATGCTACAGCAGGGGATGGACTGTAGGGGGCAGTGTGGACTCTGTAACCACGACGGTCAACCTGTTCAGTTGCACTGACCGACCATCACGCTTTTGAGGAACACAGAGTTCAGAAGATACATCTTTTATCTCAGAAAATGTAATAATAATAATATTAATGATGTCTTTCCTTGACAGTTCAACACTGACCTTTAATCTGCAGCTGCGTGGAGTGGGTGAGGTTCCCCTCCGAATTGGACACGTGACATTTGTACACTCCTGAAATATTTCTTGTGACAGAGGCCATAGACAAGGTACCGTTGAGGACCTAAGAGAGGATAGAAGAGAGGAGTCAGAGGACGAGCATAAAACTGTCATGGAGTCGGCTTAAAAGGAACATCAAAGCTATGAACGCTCCAGAAATTTCTAATCAGAAAGTATTTCATTAAAATACAGCAAATGCCATCTGTTAATCCGCCTCACTTTTATTTTTTCATGTTTCTCTATTTGGCTCTCATCTTTATGCCAGACAACAGTTGGTCGCGGGTTGCCATGGGCTCCACAGCTGAGAGTCAGTGACTCTCCGAGCAGAACCTCGACGAAAGTCGGCGGTGTCTTGATAAACACAGGTGGAGCTAGAACCAAGACGGAACAGATGAAACATTATTATTCACATATTCAGTTGGGATATAGAAGACAATCAGAGCACAAAATTGACTGAGTACTAAATGCAGACATCCACAGTCCACCATGGCATGTTCTTCAATCTCGGTAAAGGCCGTAAATGTTTTCTTAAATAGTTTTGGTGTAAATTGCTGTGAGAGGTACCACCTGTAGTTCTTAGTTAGATGCTTTAGCGATCTACAATTCAGTTTCTGACATTTTTAATTAAAAATATATATATTTTTAAACGGATGCTAACGAACCACTGATCTAGATGATCCCTAGACCCTGTAAGCAGTTAAATTCCCTCTTCGTGGAGATGGGTTGGTGGATCTACTTGAATGTAACGAACGTTATTTAATCTGTTCATGTTTGAGGTTTATGGATTTTGAACTCCACAGTGTGAAATTGAAATGAGCCCCCTGATGTTTTGAGTACCACACATTAAATTGAAGCACAATATCTGGGATGCCATCAAACTTCCGCAACTCCGACGAAAGACACCTGGACTGAGATAATTGTATGTTTTGTTGTACATTTAATTGTTCCTGTGTTATTGATGGGATGATATGGACCTCACCATCATGTTCATGTTTTTTTCTCCAATGGAACCATCAATGCAAAAAAAGTATGCACTAATGTCATTGGAATGGGCTCACGGTAAAATATGCTATAATCTATGTACAAGGCTTTGTTAAGTCTGGTTTTAGTACTGCTTAACATCAGCAACATGTATTCATATGATACTCAATATATGCACTGATGTACTAGTATTACGTACAAAGGTGTCCAGTGTTCATCTGCAACCTGACGCAGCACATGTTGGCCTTTCATTCACCGAAGTACAATCATATCAAATCCCTACCTCACACTCAATGGACCTCACTTTAAACTCGACTGTGTGTGTGTGTGTGTGTGTGTGTGTGTGTGTGTGTGTGTGTGTGTGTGTGTGTGTGAGAGAGATAGTAGGTGGGATGCAACTCTGATTTACGCATTTAATCTTGAGCCACATATATGCTGTCCTGCTCTTGTTATTCTTAAGAATAACTCCTGTGATGACTCAGCAAAGACAAGACGGGATCACTGTGTGCGCAGCACGTCACACAGGACGCGCTGTCACACTTCAGCTGGCCAGCGCCTTCAGAGGCGGAGCCAGGCTCCACGCTGTGGCTGCTCTAAACACGGACGGTGCCAGTGATGACGAGCAGCGAAACAAACTGCAGTGCTGCACCTGTGATGGAGAGGAAGGTCCATGTGCCGTTTCTGAAGTCGTCTTTTTTGCTGTCCAGGAGCAGAATGCGACATTCGAACCAGCCCTCGTCCTCCGGGGTCAGCCGATCCACCAGCAGAGAAGCGCCGCTGGTCAGCGATACACGGCCTGTGGAAGGAGGGGTGAGGGGGCCACGAGCAAGGGACGAGAAAGAGAGAGAGAGGGTCAGCACACGCACACGCACACACACACGCACACACACACGCACACACACACACACACAGCAGGACAGGCAGAGTCAGCACATGCAGGCATAGGGCTTACCACCCCGAGGACACAGGCATCCAGTGTCACAAAGGCCACAGTCAAAGTCAGACTTTGTGCTGGCAGACAAATTCACACACAGTGTGAACATCAACTGTAGCTCTAATGTCTGCTACAAACAAGCTACCACATAATTACGACTCGGGAAAATAAGGGCTGACAAAATGTGAAATTTCGGGATGAGAAGTCTGTGGTTCTTAAATTGAAGCGCAAACACGTGAATCACTCCAGCGATGATTGTAATGATTTGCAAAATATAGATGGAGCTGCTGTCATTTAGGGTTAGGGTGGCGGTGGAGTGGAGAGTCGGGATGATTATGCCAGGAATACTTGAAGGCAGCTTCATTAAATCACCCCCCCAAAAAACAAGAAAAGTTTTCTTCATTTCATTTTTCTAGTTTTTCAGCGACACTGGGCAGAGAGTTAAACAATGATGACCATGACACACATTTGGCTCCTTGCACACATCTCTCGATCACACTCACACACACACACACACACACACACACACACTACACCCCCCTCTCCTCCTCTCTGTACGTCTTACAACTCCTTGTGAAGCTTTGAAACTTGATCTGCTGGTTGCCAGGTGACTGCAGCCTGGTTTTCAGGGTACTGAAGTTACCCCCCCCCCCCTCCCTCCCCCTTCTTTTGATTCTGTCTTTCAATGAACTCTTTTTAGCCCTTCAATCTCAGAGCTTTAAACGACAGGAGGATGCATGCCGTGGGGGAAACACAGACGTCGCAGGGCCCGGCCAAAGCCGTTTGAAAGCGAACAGGGGAATGTGGAGAAGTTTCCTCCATGGCGTCATATTCGCTTGTAGCCGACAGACTGCGTAAATAATAATAAAAGAAATCTCTGACACGTTACATTACATTACATTACGTGACATTTAGCAGACGCTTTTATCCAAAGTGACTTACAATAAGTGAATCAACCTAGAGTACAAACTAAGAACAACAAGAATACAGAAAGTAACATTTCCTCAACATAGTCGGACTACAGAAGTACCACAATAAGAGCCATTTAAGAGCCACTGAAGTGCTAATCTGTGTTTTAATCCAGATATAGTCAGAAAAAATGCGTTTTCAGTTCAACCCTCTGTGCAAAGTCATGAACTAAAGAATACAAACTTTAATTCTCTTCTGATTATCTCCCAGTCAACAGACTGTAAACAAGAGCAGAGAACTCTTGAATGTCCAGCAGCCCTAAAGCAACAATAATCACGGGAAACACAATATCCTCAATTCACACCATCCCCCCCCCCAGACAGCAGCGTCTAAACGCCAGTGTGAGAATCATTCAACTCTATTTGCGGCCTTAAGACAGGGTGAAACACACACTTAGAGTAAACGCAGACAATGGCTAACAATTAACCCTGCATTCCTGACTGGGGCTGTTGCTCTGCTTAATAGTTAGGTTTAATGTTTGACTGACCTCCGAAAAGACCGGTGTTTGATGGGCAGTGCTCACTCTCAAAGCACCATAAAATGAATGGCTCTCGTTTCAGTCAGCATCTTTCAAACAACTGGGCAGGGCAAAGGGAGGGGAAACGTGCAGGCAGATGATAACAGGTGTGCGGATAACTTTAGGTATTTTCCTTTTATCTCTCGACAAGGGATCCTCCCTGCTTTGCCCATTTTCCTACACAACTTTTTCCCAGTCGGTCATGGAATCAACCGCTGACGAAGAGGAAAAACACTTTCACGTGCTAAAATCGCACATACGCTCTTTAACACACGTATAATCCTTGTGTGGGTATGTATTATGGGATGCTCAGAGATTACTGTGGCTAATCGCACCCCTTGTTATAACTCTGTAACGTGACTGAAACGCAGCGGATGGAAATCCCTCCGACTGACTGCTCTGACCTCGTGGGTCCAGGAGCACGTGGGTGTGTACAGTTGATTTTCAAAATTCGGTGGGCGCCCTGCCCCCTGGGTCTCCGCAGGGGAATTCTGGTTTCGCTGTTGAACACTTAACCCTTTCCCGTAACCTCCCTCTTTTCCGTCACTACAAAGGGATGGCAGCCCCCCCTCATTCTCTCAGGTTACCATAGTGATGAGAGACGAGAGGAAGAAGAAGAAAAAAAGCCTGGGGTTCAGATTTGAATTCAATTGCTGGAGAAACACAGTCGGGCCAAACGTGGGTAGGGGAGGGGTGGAGAAAACACGTTAAGAAATAGAAAAAACTGTCTTGTGTCACGTCTAGCGGCAGAAAAGGAAGAGAGGGATAAATGAACGAGGAATGTTTTCCTTTCAGCCTGCGGATAGACAAAAGACTGACGCTGTGTGACAAATGTTGCTTTATTTTGATCTGAATGTTGTATCTTTGGACTGGAACTGAAATCTGAAATGGCACTCAGCAGGTGCTCCGCCCTGCGCGTTACAGAAACGGGATGCTTTTCTCTCCGAAGGCCCAGTGCACGGACACAATGCAAATATGCTTCCATATCTACACAACTGATCAAAATAAATAAACCATATCAGTATGAACCCAAACTGATTTTCAGTTCGAGAGGAATTGTACGAGAGGTTACGGGGAGGTTACTCGCATTGTGTGCATCGATAATCCATTGACAGCCCATGAGAGGTTGATCTTTCTGACCTTTGTGCTCCGAAACTCCCCAGCAGACACATTCATCACTCCCCCTGGCTCTATATTACCACAATGTTTACAAGTCCTCCTCAAGAGACAAACATTATGGGACTCTCTGCTGCACGGGGAGAATGGTTGAAACAATAGCTGCTGCTCCTTTCCCCCCCCCCACACACACACACACACACACACACACACACACACACCTCCTTCTCACTGTTTTTCCTCCAGCATCCATCACATGACAGATCCAGTCTACCTTAAAATGATCTTCTGTTTCCAGCAGGTTGAGCTTCAGTGAAGCTAAGTGTAGAAAATGAAACACTAATCCACCAGTGCTGTGTAAACTTCTAAAGACGCACAGCCTTCATATCAGCCAGAGCCAGGTTCACGCCCAGTGGGTGGCAGCTTGGGAATAACTCAGAGTCGCTGGCCAGGAGCAGGCCTTGCCTCAAGGTTTCTGATCTCTCATTCTTTCTTCTTGTTTTGACACAAGATTGATCAGGTGACATGAAACAGGATTCTTACACATGTTGAACAATGGATTTCCATGACTTTTCACCAAATGTCCATGACCAAATTGAAATCTCTGTAAAAACATGAACAATTTAGAACATTGTGCGTATTGATTGCGTACGCCGGCTTATATTTTGAGTGTTTTTCTTTAAAAAACATGTTAATTATTTCAAACTCGGCGTAAATGAACACGTGATTATAACACATTTCCATGACTTTTCCAAAACGTTTATGATTTAAGTTTTTTCCATGACTTTTCCAGGCCTGGAAATGACCATTTTAAAATTCCATGACTTTTCCAGGTTTTCCATGACCGTACGAACCCTGATGAAAGCACTGCCGTGCAACAGAGCAACGGAGACTTTATGCCACATACATTCCACCCACATCATTCTAGTGCATTTTGGTTACATTTAAGCACCAGTGTTGCACGTGTTTTGTATTTTCTTACTTTTGTGGCAACTCAAGCTCCAGCACAAGAGTTGTGTTGTTCCAACGCAAAGAAATCAACATGTGATTTTTGTATTGGGGGTTCCTACTGGTACTTACTGACATCGTAACACGTGGAGTTTAGTGAACTACATGCGATACAATCGTGGGGGTGACTATGGAGGAAGAAAGATCATTCTGTTTGGAGAAGCATCATGGCTGTTTTTCTTTGTCCATCCGTATGTGCATAAGAGAGCCGGGCGGAGGTGCATTGTGGGATGTGTTTTGATTTGAATACAATCATAAGTCTGGGACCGGCCCCCTGCCTCTGACAGATCACCCCTCCCACTCCCCCAAATTTCTCTCTTCAATCCTCCCGTCGCCCTAATCAGTTTAACCCTCTTATGAATAGCTCTTTGTCGTGAGATAGATTACAGTTAACTCTGTCCCTCTCGCTCCATCCAGCTTTGTTAACCCCTTCATCAGCAAGCGCACACACACACATCTCACGTGCCGAATTTCGCTACAGCGGCAACCAAACTTGTCACATTAGCACTTCTGGGACATGACAGGCAGAAAAGTATTAAAAAATATGGGATTTGGTCCGCTGAGAGGTGTTTGAACAGCTTTTTTTGAACAGAACATGAGTTTTGTTTTCTGGTCAGTAAGAGATAACATTGACGTTAATCATTAATAGTTTCCTAAAATTTTCTTTAGTTACTCAGTTAGCCATCAGAAAAAGAAATCTTTTTTTTCTTTCTTTTTAAGGTACAGTACACATTGATAAAAAAACATTTCTGTAAATGTGCCAGAGTTAGCCAATAGGCTATTTTTCATCTGTAGTCCCAATTTATTGTGGGCAATGCTGATATAAAAATTAAACCTAAGCTCAGTTATTTAAGTAGTAGATATATTAAATCGACAGAAGAGACAATTGGACTACATTGATTGCCTAGCACAATACTGACTCTGATTTTAAGCTCTTAGGAATCTGGCCGGTGACACACCTCCGGCATGCGGTAACAGAGCTTTTGTAAAGGCCTGCCGCTTTAAACCTGGGAAACTTCCCGAGCTGCAGCCATCTATTCTCTGGTCATTGTTTCGTTGTTCAACACACATCATCTTGACCTAGTTATAGCGGAAAAACTGGTTGATGAGTTTCACCTTTCAGCTGGGCGATTTTTGCAAATAGTTGCATGATTGCAAAAGTCTAGTAGTTCAAAGGCTTTTGAGTTCACGTTTTGTGTGTGTGTGCACATCTGTAGATTTAAGTGTGTGTGTGTGCGACGTGCAGGCCTTAACCTCTCCAGTGATCAAAGGTCACCCTGACAGCGTAATGAAGGCCTGCTGAGATCTGGGGGTTTACCCATTGTCGTCCTAACCGCAGGTTGGACTTCCCTCCTCACAGTCTCTCCTGATTTACTTCAGCACACAGGAGACATTTGATCCAACCCTGCAACCGTAAACCATCCTGACACTGCAAGACTTGAACATATTGTCTCAACAAATTTTAATTCAAACAGACTACACTAGTGCGTCAGTCAGAGCGTATCCGGCTGTTTCCTCTTTGTTATGAGTTGACGAGTGTTCAGCCCTGCAGGGCGAGCTGGGCGCGCTCCAGAGAGGAAGCGGGACGTCATACCTTTCTGGTTCCCACACAGGAGAAGCTCTCAGAGGCCGAGACAAGTTGGTGTCATGAAGGTTAAAGGAGGAACACAAGCACGGGAGCCGTGGCGATTCTCAAATACAGAGCGCAATCTCGAATACACCTGATATCATATCAAAAAATGCCGATTTAATGGATTGAAATATTCATCCAAGATATCGCTGGCTTTGATTCTTCCTTCTCAGTTTCTAAAAATGGCCCATAGCGTTGGTGAACTTGAGATAAAGCAGCAGACCGAGGACAGACGGCCTTTGGGAATGCTTTTTATCTTTTATTTTAGTCTAATTTATTGTGCGGCACTTGCAATACAATGAGTGCACCAAAGGAAGGACAGGGAAGCGATTTAGTAATGCATATTGAAGTCTGACACCTTACTTAGCTTTAATGGAAGCAGCCATTATGTTGTAAATCCATCACTGGCGCTGAACAACAGCACCAGCCTCGCTGCTGCTCTCTTGTTGCAGATCTCAGACAAGCCAAGACAAAGATCAGGAAGAGGTTGCCTACTTGGCTGTCTTAAGGTTAAATCTGAAATCCCCCAACAATTTAATTTGAGGGTAGAATACATTAGACCCACAGCGCTGACACGCTTCACATGCTGCCATCTGCCTCCAGTGGGAGGGGAGATGTGAGGATCTGAGGCAGACAGGGGTAAAGCCCACACCAGACAAGTACACACAAGGGATAGATCTTGCTTAATATTAGGACACTGTTGTTTACTCCATTATGGCTGCCTTGGAATCAGATGAAACAACGATATGGTTAACAGCCTACAAGAGGGTTAAACGTGCCAACAATATTGATTCAAACCCATTTGGGGGCTTTAAGCGAGGTTTCCTGTATATTTTAGTGACCTAGTTGGGACAGTATGGTATTTTAGGTGTCCTAGTAGTCCTCTTGGCAAAGCAAAAGGAGGTTGTGATACCCCTCTTTGTCTTGTGTCTACTGGCAGAACAATGAGAGGATTATAGGGCTGCAGCAAGAAAACTCCCATTATTCCCAATGCTTCATCCATCCTCCTTCCAGCACAACAATCTCCCCTTACTGGGTCACCCTTCAGCATACTAATAAAACACTGCCATCAGACCACCAAGCCCCCACCTACACTCTTAATCCCCCCACGCACAGCGTTACTGGTACCCCCCCTCTTCTTGCTCAGCTACCCAACCCCCTTTAACTGCCTCCATTAAAACACATCCATTCTTGCCCTTCCCCTTTCCTTGCACTGCAGTCTGGACACACACAGACTGAACGCCGGCAGTAATTACAGGGATTGTGGTTTGGATGGATTACCTATTTGGAGTTTTGTTTCATCCAAACTTCCCCTCCCCAAGTCTTCAGGAATACCAGCAACCTAAACCTACTTAGGTCTACCTTTGCTACCTTCGGATGATTGGTACTCGAGGTACAAAAGAAATGTTGTCACACGGACACTTCCATTCACTAAAATCCACAGAACTATAATTAGAGAAATCTGTCAATTGGTAGGCAGTCCCGTGAATCTTTTCAAAACAAACTGCTATGATGATAGCGCCAGAGACGGCTCTTCCTCCGACTACTGAGACACGTTGTCAACTCACCCCATTAGAGTCTTTGTGCAGTCAAATTGCTGAAGAAATGGATCGTTCGGGTCTACTTAAAGGGAATGGCTGTTACACGTGTGTTCATCATGGGTTTTCTGAAAGGAGTCTGTAATTTAACACATCTGAATAACTCTTACCCTTGTAGTTTGGATGAACTCGAGGAGCATACACTCCAAATTTGATGAGGATGGGAACGTTGTAACCGAGGCGCACCCATTCCACGACGTGCAGAGGAAAGAGGTTTGGGGTGGTGGCGTCTTTGGGTGTCGGGGTGAGATTGCAGCTTAGTTCTGCAGAGCTCCCCTCTCTGGCACGAACCAATGATGCCACACATCGAGACACGCCTGTAAAAAGCAACAGCATGTCAGGGTAGAGCAGGAGATTCTGATAGCACAGAATACAATAACCCCAACAAATTGAATAAAACATATGAATCATGCTCTAGAGAGGCCTGGGAAATACGGCAGTCATGGCTGCCACAGTAGCCGGATTAACTTCTATTGAATTTGTTAGTCATTCAATCGTGTGAAAAATGTTTGCTATGCTGAAAACAGCTCATCAAATATTTGCAGAAATATTTGGCAGAGTGGAGAGAGCAGGACGAATCAGGAGGCCAGGACACAGAAACCACATCGACATGAATCTACGACATTCCCAGAGTATTTCCCCTGATAAGAACCTGGGACATCAGAGGACATGTAAAACAATGGTGACAAGATCACATAGCTGCAAAGCATTCAAACACACAGCAATCCCATTAGTGACACCTGGAGCCCACTCTCCTCCCTCTCACTCACTGCCATGTGCTCACACGGGTGTGTGTGTGTGTGTGTGTGTGTGCGCAACTGGGTGCCAGTGTTTGCTCCGCTACTCATCTGGCCTGGTGATTACTTTAATCTCAGGAGGGGGTTGGTGGCGATACTCTGACGCGGGGCAGCAGGACCACCAGCCAACCTCCCACCACCCCCTGGGGTACACACATGGTCCGCGGACCAGCAAAATCAATCCCCCTCCTCCCCTCCCCCCAATCGAACACACGCACGCAACACAGAGAAGCGTGCCCCGTGCTGGGGGGGTTGCATAAATCCCAGATTGATCTAAATCCACACCCGGAGATATTATTTAATTTGGATCTTGGCCCCATTCTCTCTTCATCACTCACGGCTCTACGTTGTAGCCCCTCCTCTTTACTTTCTCCAATCTAAGGCGACGGGAGCTTTGCCAGATTCATTATGGTGTCACACAGACTGTATGGAGGCAGCTAAACGGCGACATATGCCAGATGCTTCGCCGGGAGGGACATACTGCAGGTCCTGTGGACGTTGGTAAACAATGAGCTTTTGGTGAAGCTAAGCAAACAAATGGCCAAGACAAATGGAGGAAAACCAACTAGTTGTCTCACAAGCTGAGGAAGCCCGATCAGAAGGTTTTACAAAAAGGCTAATGCGTTTGGATTTGTGAATGTGGAATGATTTTAACTTTTCAATTTAAATGTGCACAAATTCAACAAGTTATTTGACAACATTTAATCTAGATCCTTTGTTAAGTTATCATCATCAACCTTTAAAACAGTTTACAGCACAAACTTATAATCCAAACAAATAAAAGTGAGAACACGATTATATATTAATGCTTCCTTAATCTGATAAATGTGCATCAAAATACGTTGTCAATGCAACTATGTCACAGATAAATGGCCTGACCATATTTATTTACTCTATGGAAAATTAATTCTCCCTGCTTTAATTATTTATAGTTTTGTTACTATGGTATTGTTTTTGTTTCTTTATTAGCATATGTATTTTTGTTGTCTTGTACTTCTCTATATACAGATAATCTGAAAAATTGAAATATGTGTATGTGAGATTTGAACACTAATAAAATACAAATTATAAAAAATAAAAATAAATACGTCGTCAAAGACTGAAGAAGATAAACAGTAAAGCAGTACCATCATCATGATAATGCAAATGTGATTCAAAGCATATTTTCATCAAAGCGAATGAGTGTACATAAGTCATGTTTACATGTTAGTGTACATACCTGTGTCTGTTTCTACTACTGCGTTTTGATAGTATGAACCCATTTTATGAATGATCAGATTAACAGTTTCTTGAGAACGCATTTTACAGAGAGATTTGAGGGAAACTCTGAACAAGGATACATGAATTATGGAAATGTAATGTAAGTGTATCTGATGGATCCATTCATGCATTGGTATACTTACTTAGCAGACAGATGGCGACAGCAATGGTGACAGCCTGAAGCCACCGTCTCTCCAGTCCCATGGCCGGCCGTCACACTCTTTCACACATCTCCCGACCTGAAAGAGAAAACCACACATTGCGTTTACTCTTCAACCCAACACGACTATCCCATTCGCAGATTGACACTGCTGTACATGGACCTCCCTCAGACAAATATAATACCACTAGTTCACACTCTAGAATTCAACTGTACACTATATTACAGATGCTTCTTAGTTGATAAATAACTGTATTCTTTGAAAACACTTAATCCTCTGGAAAATTGCATGTCTGAGCTGTGATTAAGGCAAAAAGGACATTTCAACAAGTGTCTGCATCGGCCCACGTGTATACGTGTGTGTGTGTGTGTGTGTGTGTGTGTGTGTGTGTGTGTATCCACAGAGAAGACAGGGCTCTACTCTAAGTGTATACACAGATTAACCTGATGCCTGTGATTGGTTCAGCTCCTCCAGACGGTCTCGTCTCACGCCAAATAGGCCAACAGCAATTAACAGGTGACACAAGTAATATTGAAAGTTGCGTCTCCCCTCAACTCCAGATATTACCGTAATACCACTTCTTTAAAAAAAAAAAAAGGGACTTAAGTGTTATACATAAACTGCTATTTGACACACGCTGCTAGATTAAACAGAATTCAAGGCTCCATGGAGGGCAGCACGTGTCACGCCGAAAGACAGCAGCAAGTGCAGGACACCTGATAATAAACTCACAACCAGCACAGTCCATTGATTTATATCTTCACAAACAAGACTCTACTTAAACAAATTGTGGGTCTACATTTCTTCGCAGTCTGGAAGATGAGAACAGCTGCAGCGACTCAGGAGGCCCTGCACCTTAAATTGGATTGGAGGCACACTTTTAAGTTGCTGCCCTTCAAACTTAATGGAAGACCATGCCCCCTCCTCTTAAACCAACCCACTCAGTCCCCCCTAATAGCAGCTTATTACTTTGAGTACATCTAAGTAATATGAGAAAGGGGCATCCTGAGAAAGAAAGTAGGTGTTGGATATTAGCTGCTGCTCTAACCATGGATGGACTGTAGGAACACAGCATCACCGTTTCGCCTCTGAGAGGTTAGCTTCCTCTTGAGTAAACATCCCGGAATAGAGCAGCAACAAGATGCATTTACCTCCTTGCACTTGACCGACACAGGGATGAGACTGTCGCTGCTGGAGCTAGCTGTGAAGCGCTATAATAACTTGTGTTACCATCTTTCTAAAAACAAAACCGAAGACAGAACATGCTACAAAGGTCCAGAAG
This sequence comes from Liparis tanakae, assembly GCA_036178185.1. Classification (NCBI taxonomy): domain Eukaryota; kingdom Metazoa; phylum Chordata; class Actinopteri; order Perciformes; family Liparidae; genus Liparis; species Liparis tanakae. The sequence goes on from CM070094.1 coordinate 21,456,907, forward strand.
AGGAGCGGAACAGAAATACATTAGAGTGGGGTTTACAGTAAAAGAAATAGGGGTGTGGGGGTGTGTAGGGGGTAGAGCATGAATAAAGGCTGAGGTTTGTAGTTTTTGCATGACAGAATGTTTGATAATGAGGAAAGGATTAGTCCTACTGTGCTCAGTGGGGGTGAAGGAATAAACACAACTCTTATAGTGGATTAAAAAAGAAAACAGGGAAATATTTTTTTCTGTGTGATAAGCAGTCAAGTGAACAATGTAAATCACTGCACATCAATGCATCATCTAAAATCTTATCTTCACAGGTATTTTAACTAAATTGCAAAAAAAAGGAAAAGGTAATCCTATCTATATCTAAACGCCTATCCAGACCACAAGAGACTTTTGACAACCTCAAGAATTAGTAATCTTGCTGCTGCTCCCGTCTGCTGGTCTGCGCCTCCAGCCCTCGTGACGCGCTCGTGGCCACAAACTGACACTGAGCCGATATATTACAGGGGAAGCCTGGAGGGCAGCTTGGTCTGCAGGTGCAGGGAAAGACAGAAGACAACCAGATTATATCCTCGGGCAGCAGAGCAGAGCAATGGGCCATGTAATTGTCATGGAGAAGGCCTCCAATAAAGAGCCCAAATATTTCAACTAGGACATGGAGTCAAAAACAGTGCTGCAGCAGAGCTCTGTCCGCTTACAGGAGAAATGTGAGACATGAAGAACTCAAAGGGATTATGATCTTAATCTGTCATGTAATTTACAAAATATAGAATAATAGGCATTTCCTATTCAACTCTTCCAAGCTGAGAGGGGTTAACTCAGTATCTGAGGTGAAAATGTATATAATTAATATATTTTTACAAATCACAAATAACCATGTAGAGCAAAGACTGATTGTGGAAACTTCTTTAGTTAAAATGAAGTTTAGATGTGCAACACTAGTGTTTACTTGTCTGATGCTTCACAGGATTTCAATGACACAAATTGCTTTCGATCTGGTCATGACTTAGCCTTCTGGGCTGGACACGTGTAACACCCACACTAATCCCACCCTGCTCTTCCAAGTGTTAATAGTGTAATTGAATTAGAAATCAAATTGGTGAGACAAATCAAGGACACAGTTGTCATCTGGCTGTGAAGAGATTAATCACTGCTAAATCAAGTCACTATCCTCTCCAGATTATTCTGCTTGCTTGGTGTCCACGAATGTTTGCCGAGATTACACAGTCGGTTTATTTGCTGTAGAGCCAGAAGGTCGTGTTGTCAGAATTTTATAGAGACCAGTCGGCAAGAAGCAATGTGGATGTTGACTTAGTAAAATGCAACTATCATTAGACACCTCAATTGTAGAGGCTACTTCTTCCATCTCACTTCCAAACAATTACTTAATAATTGCAGACTCAAACCAGAGAAGTAGTGCAGTAGTCTTTTCAGCCGCCTTGTTTCTAATCTCTACTCTGACACCAACAGAAAATCCAAGACAAAAATTAAACATTTAACTTATTGTGTGTGTGTGAAGCGTGTGCATGTTTTCCATCAGTTTCCCAAGCGGAAAGATGTTAGCAACATATACAGGTCTGATCAAAAGTAGCATTACTCTCTTCGTAATCCTTGTTAATCCTGACAGGGGCCGTAACCTCAGCGCAAAAAAAACAAAGACAATTTAGCAAGGACTACAAATGATACTCAAGGAAACAACTGCACAGGTTACCAGAGCGATCTCACACAGAGTGCATATCGTACATGTGCCGGTTGTTTACACAGAACTGGTTTGTGAACTAACAGTTGACTGGTTGCACCAGCCATACGACACAGCAATCAATCCATGGATGTTGTCCCTGGCACTGCAACCCAATTCAGTATCTGTATTGACATTAACTAAAGGAAATTAGCTCAGCACGGGAAAGAAGCCCTAGTCTTGTGATTGGGAAAGCCGACTGTGTATGGATTAACATAGTGATCGCTGGTGACCTGACACAGTGCTGCTGCATACTGAAACGTCATTGACTAATGACCTGTGATTGAAGGCTTGACGTTTATTCACAGAGAAATTTGAATAGTGCTATCTTTACTATGCAATGTACTTTTTCAGTAATTGTACAATACTGAAAATGACATGAATAAATCACCAATAGGCTCTCACACAAGTGGACTGATTTCATACAGCTCAGTGGTCTCAGGGGAGCTGGGAGCGACATGAGTCTGGTGAAAGCAAAGCAGCTCACATCCTTCTTGCCTGTCCGGAGCCTTTGTCCTTCCCTGCCCCCAACTCCCTGGAACAGGTCAGTCCCATAAAGCCACTTTCAAGACACGAACGTGAGGGGAACCGAGGGTCAAAAGCCAAAGGTATCAACCTCCAGAACTGAAGGCTACTGTTGAAGATCAAGAGATATTTGATCCAGAACAAACCTTACATATCTAATCTCACTAATATGGTTCTTATTTCTTCTATAAAAAGGGAGCATCTGTTAATACCCAGATGTAAAAGGCTCTTTCAGACAGGTCAACACTAACGAGATGTAAAACATACATTGGTGACCATCTATGGTGCCTAAACTTTGTAAGGCACTTCCTCCAATCGCCCTTAATTTATATACATGTGCTTTTTTAAATGTTGTGTATGACTTTTGTGCGTTGAAACCCCACGAGTTTGATCATTCAATAGTGACAAACTGAATTTATTAACCATCATTAACACATCAATTTGAAGTCAAATTCAACTGATGAACGACTTGTTTCTCAACGCAACAAATTACACTCAGCGAGATGATCTGCGAACATCGCGCTGTTTGTCACACTGTGTTTTGTATTGTGCAATACACTGGTGAAATATTAAAGCCCCCTAAATGTTATATTATGGGAGGTATTACTGTGTAAAATAACACGCAAGTTGATATCCGACATGCTCAGACTTTCTTTAAACTGAAGGTCCTGGATGATATGCTCAACATGTCAAGGATTATGGAGGAAAAATGCAAAATAGCTTTGGGAACATACAGTAGCTGTCGCCCCTAAATAATTTTAAAGCAATCGTAAAAACAATCTTGCAATTTTGAGTTTGCCATAATGAATACTACTGGAAGTACATTTTCTTCTCTGGTATACTCTTTGAGGATTTATTTTTAATTATTTTATGTTGAATGCAAATAGAAGTTGTTGACAACCTGATTAGAACGAAGGAAGCATGTGTTATGGCCCAACACAAGGGATTACACACATCCAGAGTGATGTGTGCCTCTGTGCACCTCAAGTCTCACCAACCAGTAATAACAAGCACAACATAAACAAAAGGAGAGCAGGGAGCATCCGACATGTAAAAAAGCACAACACGCCGCTGTACAAAACCCGACACCTTACAAAGCACAGCACGCCGCTGTACTAAACAGATCAAATCAGGTTCCTCACAGTGCACCATGTGGAGCGGCAGGATAATAGACCGTCTGGTCGATATAAAACAGACACCGAGCCTCGAGCTCTTTATTTCTGCACCTCCACAGTGGACTGTGATGGTCAGTCTTCATGTCGCCATACAGACCTGCTGTTAGACAAAACAGGTGCATCTTTTGTCTGACTGGTGAGTCTGATACCAGCTGAGAGAAGGGAGCGCTGAAGAAAAAGAAGAAGAACGAAAACAACACTATTCTGACTATTGTTCTCATTATTTTAATCCTGGGGGTGAGAACAGAGTTCCCTTCTGGTTCATTACAGTGTGTTAAACCTATTCACTGGTATTATAAGAAGAAAAAAACACTCACTCTGAGATTACAAGTGGCGCATGGGATACACTAGACATAAACAAAGGCGCAATATCACACTGTATCTACTAGTAGTGCATTTTTCTGTGAATCTTAACTAATGTTGTGGCAAATGCAGGACCTATATAGGATGCTTTGGCTCTGCCAGCACAGCTCCTTACCTTGCTTGAGGCACTTTTTCACAGAAAGCTGAAAGTGGAATCTTTCAATCCATTGATGATGTTCTTTAAGACTCGTATTGCATACCAAATTCAGCCATCCATTGCTTTCTCCTCAGCAAGAAGTCAGATTAAAACAATTTTGAAAATAAAAAGAAGAAAGTGTTGGATAAAAATGTGTCAGTCACATTGTTGTGGATACAAATTAATTTAAATCAGCCGGCGGCGTTCATTATGATCCGATTTCCAAAAAAAATACTTTCAATAAAATCCATTAACTCGTGCCACCTTCATCAGTCCAACATCAGCCCATTTAAAGTCCTTTTAAACTTTCCACGCCTCGGCTTTATGTCCGCATTCGTCTTTGTTCAAACTTGCTGGAAGTATCTTTAAATATAAATCGGAGATTATAATTAACTTTACAAATATGTAGAAATGGCCCTCGGTCAACACTATAACGAAAAACGCACACGTTTCATCAGAAAGGGAGCACACACTGCACGCCTGAGCACTGCTGTTGATACTCTCGCCGTGTCTCTCCTCCCATTCTTATAATTTCCCCCTCCTACTACAGGGATGTTTGAACCAGCATCAAGTCACACACAACCATCAGTACACTTCCGGTTACAGCTTTCAAAATAAAATCCCCATTGACGAGGTGAGTAAACACCCATTGCTAATGAGTGTAAATTAGTGCTGAAACTATTCGTCAATTTAAGGATGTATCGAACAATTTGAGTAATACATCAATAGTTCCAGCCACTTATTTAGATACATATGTACTTTCCCTTGTTTATTAAATGTGAGAATAGCATGTGTTATCTTTATACTAGGATTATTTGGTTGGACCAAAATAAATCATTGTTGCCAAAGATATTTTTTTTCTCCATGATTTAAAAGGACGAGATTAGATAAACAGATTAATCAATATAAGGCTTTTTAAAAGAGAAGGTGTTTGGAAAGGTGTTAAATTCAAAAATGATTATAGACTGAATTCCATTTAATGTATTACCCAATTACATGATCAATGTTATCAGTAATACTAAAAGTAGACATCTAAAATAAATAAAAACTGTTGTATGTTTTCCATATTAAATTTCACATTTTATCTCGAGCCAAACGCTTTTATGTTGAAGTGAAAATAACCCGCTTCCGGTCGTGTCCCCTCGTCTCCGCGGGACTTGATGCTGCTGCGACAGAAGCGCCTCAAACAAAAGCGCATTTTCGTGGGAAATACTCGGGGACCGTAACAAAAGGCAAACGAACCGAAAGTAAAGTACACACTTAAATCACAGCCGTTTGGTACAGAAACAGCATAATAGTCACACAAACACATGCTGCTCGGAGATATATCCAAACGTCCCCTGAGGACAACAGTTATCAAGTCACGGTGTGGGAAATATTCAAATACAAGGTTTATGAGTTGTTGTTTTTACCTCATCCACTACTCACACACAACTCCTTACGATAGGCCTCTAAGGACCACCTTCAAGAAGATCATTAACATAGTGAGCAAGCTACAATCGTAGTACTCTGTCATATTATACGCTATTATATTGAGTTACTTTAACAATGATATGTCTTGGGCTTTTATTGTGAAGGATAAAAGCCCCAGACACATATAACGGTTATACGGGTAAAGATGATTAACGTAATAAGCGTAAATATGACTAACATTATAAGTTAGCGAAGTGAAACAATGATTAAGGTTATAAAAAGGTTAAGATGACCACCGTTACTGTCTACTACTGAAAGAGCAACATGTAGATCAAGTGTGTAGGAATAAGATGCCTCCTTGAGTCAATTTTCTCTTGAAATATTTGACAAATATTTTTTTAATAAAAACTGAATCTCAATGTAATGTGTACATTTGACCAGTACGTTATTTAGCATCACATGTGTACCCAACGTTACATAACCTGCCTTTTAACCTACATTTTGAATATGAGCTAATTAGTCAGTAGCTGTTAGCTAGTAACTTTTCAGTTAGCTAACGGACAAAGCGAGCTTTATTGTTTTGATAAACTTCATATTATTAACAGTTATTACCAAAGACTAAAGTCAGATAATGTTATTGGCCGCTGTTTAGTTTGTCAAAGGTTATATGCTGAGTTAGAAGATGCGTTTGCTGTGTACTTCTTTCTTTTTAACATTACTTTGTCAGAGATAACAGAGGGGGAAATAAGTATATTACTATTTTTTGTTCAATCTAATGTGTTCATCCTGAAAGCTTAACGTAATTTAGTAACTTTACTATCAAGGTGTTCATTACCTTACCTCTCGGAGCTGGATGTTTCTTTGACTGGGATGAGCGCTAGTGGGACACACGAGGACACGTGGCTATTCCTTGTTTACCTTACAGTTTAAAACAGCCAATCAGGTAGTGTCACACACGTGGACTCTGTTAAATTACTTTAGTATTCTTAACGTACCCCTAGAACTTGTAGTGTTCAGTATCGCTTATTGCGTGACATTATACTGCCGCCTGTTGGCCTGTATAGTAACAATGCATTTAATTAAAATATTAGACCCATTACATTACATTATCCTGCAAAGCACATTCAAATGGTGTTAGAATTGATAATCTAATGTAGATTAAAAGAAGAAAATATGTTTGGGTTACACAGATATCAGGTTTTATCTGTTGTGTTTAATATCACCAGCCAGGTGCGCCAAATGGAGATCAAAGAGTTGACACTAATCACATTAAATCCTCCAAGTACACTGTGCAGTAAGGACGAATAACACGGAGAGTAAGGGAAACTGTTATTTGGGATATTGATCATAGTGTGGCCAAACCAATATGACTATTTATTAAATATGTGTTATTTGCTAGACGAGATACACATGCAGGTAAATTACTTAGCCCAGTCTGAAATCTTTGAACATGTTCATCTTAATTCTCCCATGCAAGCCAGTTTTATTAGTTTTCTCTACCCTCCTCACCTCAGTGTTGGTTTTGACCACTGCCATCATCTGGCGGTGTTCCCTTTTCGCTGCCTCTTTCTCTCTACCGACTTGGCTTGCTGCTCATGGAGGATAATAATAATAATAATAATAATAATAATAATAATAATAATACATTTGATTTATATAGCGCTTTTCCAGGTGCTCAAAGACGCTTAAGGATGCAGGTCTTCTGCTCCAGGTCGTTCTGCAGGTTTGGGAGCTGGGCTGGAGACTGGCCCTTTAGCCTCCCACAGCTGGGATGTGAGGCTACAATTGGCTTTCTTTTGAGATGGTCCATGGAATGTGTGTCCTCCCTGTATCTCAGCTAGACCTTCATGCTTTCTAACTGCTGTTCTTGTCTGGTCTTTTTCTGTGTGTTTGCCATTGATACTCAAATGTATCTCTATACCAAAAAGGAGTGTGTTTCATACACACCACAAACTGGTATAGACTGTGGATGAGGGTGTCTTACTCGCTTTTATTCTTAAAAAAAGGAACAAATGAAGGAAACAAAACACATATATATATATATATATATATATATATATATATATATATATATATATATATATACATATATATATAAATATAAATATATGAAACAAAACAAAATACATGGCTCATATTTTCTCTATTTGTTATTCTAAAGTACTGACATGCTTGATAGTGATTAACTTTATTTATTTTGCAGAATATCTGTTACATCCATAAATACCCTCCCACTCTGCTGGCTGTCCTCTAAAATAGCTTACAATTGGGAGGAGCTGAAACATTCACCTGCTCATACCAGCCCATCTGATTGGAGCCTCCAAGAAGGCATACAAGAAAACACTCATGGGAGTGTCATCCTTATTCAACTAATGGAAATTGAGGAGCTTTAAATAAACTGCAGTGGGTCAAAGATCTGTGTGTGGCCTCCCTTTTTGTTGCCAGCCTTGAGCAAAGTCAAATGGGGACTCATGTTACCGGTATCTTTGTTTAAGGGAGTTTTCCACACGGATGAAAAACCATCGCCCTTTCCTGTCCTCCTCCTATTGCTTCTGCCACTTTTCCTTTAACCTCGCTTTAATAATGCTTTTGGTTTTTGCTTTACTGAAATTGTAATGCTTTATCTGCCATTTCATTCCCTTTGACACAAACATGTGCTAGTACCCATCGGAACACTAGTCAGACCCACCATTGGAATTCTGTATAATGTTTGTTGTATTTCAATGAGGATGTCTGGTCGACTGTCTGAATGACTGTTCCGGCTAATGATGACCTTGAGTCCAAAAACAAATTATAGAATTATTATGTCTCCTAGTCGGGCCGAAGCTCTCCAAAGGCCTCGCACTTGTTAATATTTTGGGTAATGGATCACGTGACCGATGTGTCAAGAGAAGGATGTTTCCATTAATTCTTCAAAATAAAACATCAGACCTCGATAATCAATACAATACTTTTAAATACTCAAAGAAAATTCTGTGCAGCCCCTTACCAAAAGGACCGGTGGTTGGGGATGACTGATCTAAAGGATACCAATAAACAAATACAAGATATACACATCAAATTACAGTCTTAATGATTTATTAGGCTAACAAAACCAAACAAAAACATGCCGAAGACTGATTTGACTTTATTACAGCAGGCTGGCACCAAATACCTCGGCATATAACCCTCTGACAGTGACATTAAAATCATCCAGATTTAGATGAAATCAATTTACAAGATATATTGAAAGCTTATTTCCTTTCAAAAAGTCAGTGCCTTTTAAATAAGCAAAAGGAGAATATTGGTAGTTTGTATACGAGTATAAGAAGACTGAAGCTGTGGTTTCTATCAGTCATCAAAGTCTGGGATGTCATCATAGGAGTAGCCCCGGTAGCCCTTGGATGCATAGTAAGCTATTCGTAGATGGTAAATTCCAGGAAGGAAGACAAGGATCCCAATGATAAGGACAGGCACAGTTCGGTCTGAGTGCTAAAAGAGAGAGAATATTGATTTAAATAACGTGAAATTATTCGTCATATTGTAAAAACTCTGCACGTCACACGGGTACTCACAGCGACTCCAAAATATCCCGCCAGGAGAAGCGAGCCAATGATGATTAACAGTGAGCCGATGAGGAAGAGGACTGTGGCTAGTGCTATGGCTTTGTATGGGACTTTGGGTGGGCTTCTTTTGAACTGCGGAGGAGGTAGAATATTTTATTAAAACACTTCTGACAGAGCATGCCCACTCTTGTACTGATCTGCCCAGTAAAAGATACTCAGGCTCATATTGTACTTGAACTTATTGGAGAAGTAAAAGTCTCACTGACTGTGTGAGCCATAAAACTGTAATTTACACAAAATTTAAAAAACAGCACCATATGTTTCCCTGGTAATGGAATAAAACATGTTAAATACAATTATCTTGTGTCTTCTATTTCTTATAATTAGTCCAGTAATATATGTATAAAACAGCTTTCTCTTGATATTTCGAATGCAAACTTGAGAACACGTTCTCGTTGTGCGATGGAGCTACGTCACTATCAGGTTGCATTGTGGGATATGTAGGATCAACTGTTTTGGAGCTTGACCCATACTAGGTGCTCAGTCAGGTCATGTCTGCCTCTGCAGCATTGGTTACTGGGGTAGCCCTTTATGCCCAGAATTGCTGCAACAAAGTTAACTTGTAGAAGTGGGTGAATCTACCCTCAGTCTATAATCACTATATATATATATATATATATATATATATATATATATATATATATATATATATATATATATATATATATATATATATATATATATATATATGTTATAATGCCTCAGAAGCATTCAACATGGATCATCCGATGCGTCTTACCTGTAAATCCGTGTAGCCGTCATCATCAGAGGCCAACCGGGAGTACCTCACGTTGCTGCTCGGCGTGTCGCTGGACACGACGTTACGAGCTGGCATCTTCTTCAGCCGATGACGTCACTACGGAGCTGGCTAACAGTTTGTTTTGGCTTTCAATGAGGCAGAAGCAGCTTCGGCTACAGATGCATTATCGACACCACCATTACTCACAAGCTGTCAGCACCAGAGTGAAGTTACACCTGACCCCGGATCCGATGCACGGCCGTTGTTGTTTCCTGAAACTAGTTCTGAGGGGAGATTACGTTGAGGTGTTGCCTGTTATCTTCTATCGTGGGTCTTCCGTGTTTTCGCCTCGGTCTGCAATGCGCCTGCGCACACCGATGGGTCGTATTCCATTGATTCCAGGGATTTGCACCGCTTCATATTCACCACAAGAGGGCGCTGTCGAGTCTTCGCGTGTAAAAATTACCAGGTCACAGAGAGCAGGAGACTGACACTGCAGTCAAGATTCATCTCTTTGTGTGGATGTTCATTTCCTGAGATGTTCTCCCAGGCCAGTTTTTTAATCACACTGTGTTCTCTGAAGATAATGTTTCTGTCCAGGCTGCAGATTTTTGATAGCATACAGTGGTCCTCTAAAAGGATTCAATCTTATATAATCACACACACTATTTATTTCACATGGCCTACTTGCATAGACATTTTCACAAAATATGAGCATTGGTAGAGTCCGCCAGACCAAATGCACATGCTATTTTTATTATGTTAGTTCCAAATAACGTATGCTACTTTAAAAAAAATCCCACAGTAAAAAGTTTCTTTGATTTGCAGTATTATAATAAGTCACAATTCCATACTATCTATTTCACATAGCCTGCATGCATGGATATGTTCACAAACAGACAAATAAGAGCATTATTAGAGTCCTCCAAATCAAAATCACATATTATTTCCAAGCACTAACCAAAAATATGCTACTTTTTTTACAAAAATCACACAGTAAAAAGTCTCTTTGATTCCCATTATCCATCAAAATAAAGTCAACATACTACCAATTAAAATGTTTTATATTTTTTATAGAAACATTTGATCCTTGAGATATCGACTTTGGGAGGAACCCCTTGAAATGTCAGTTGACAATGTGTTATCTTTGCCAGATGTTGTCGTCTCTCTCGTCCTGCACAGCAACAATGTAGCCTGTGAATGACTGACCTTGCAACCGAGAAAACACAAACAATTTACATTTGCTGACAATTCTCAGGAAATTAATAATTAAAGCTGCTGAAATATTCAGGTAGGTGTCCATTATTTTCAAATGGTATTTTTTATATTCCCCTGATGGTCTGTGGAAAATGGTATCATCACCTCGACAAATATCGACTCTCCTGCAGGCAGAATTGAGATAGCTTATTTCCTAGAATCTGCACAATAGTGGATCATTGTGGTTTTAGCTTTCTGGCAGAGCGGTGTGTGTAGTCATGGGTAGATGCCCATAAGTAGTAAATACTCATGAAATACGCCGCTCTGTTTAAGGGCAGTAATAATAAAGTAAGTGCATATTCTTATTATATGTACTGGCAGTATCAATAATAAGCTCAAGTCTCAAGTGATCATTGGTACGCTGACTGACCTTGACTGCAACTCGCATTGTTGCAGATGAAGGCCATACTGAGGCACTCTGGAGGAATATAAGCCCTGAAACCATTCATTTGTATTTCATATTCCTGTTATTTTTCACTGCATGTATTATCGCTGGGCATTATGCTGCATGTTATGTTCTCTTCTGGTTCAATTTCCTGATGCATTTGTTCACAGAATTATTCACAAGCCTCTGCCAAACACAATCTTTATAAATACCCAGGATACAATTGAACTTCGTTATTGTTTAAAGAGAATTAAACAGATGTGTTTTTTTTCTTTTAACGTCGACTTTATAACGCATCAATATTACTAAATAACTGTGCACACATGGAGTTCATTTGGATCCCACAAACCATCGTATAAGCCACCACGGTCTTCTAAAATAATTGATTGTGCAGACATGCACCTGCTGCCATCTTCTCTGTTCCTGCTACCGAGAATAACACAGGAGAACTCTGCCCTTTCCTCTAGTAATGATGCCAGTTTCCTGACTTATATCGCGTTGTGCTGTGTGGCCGCTTGTTGGCTGCTCTCATTAACTGATACCAACTCTGGATCACCGCTGTATATTTCTTTCTTTGTCCACCAAATTACTTTCCCCCTTATTTGTCCCATCTTCTCACTTGTATTTTTAAGACCTACAAATGAAGCTTACTGCACAAGCTGCTGACTGACCGGGACTTAATGAATTAATGACCAGGTCTGAATCGAGAAACATAGCATTTATTGTCTCCGCTTCTCAGCTTTGAAACAATACACAAGAGCAGACAAATCTGTAATAATTTTACTTAAAAGCATTCTAAATGAATAGGCTCAGAATAAGACTGGAGTAATGTAGCTGTAAGTAACCCTGCTGCCCTTTGTTGAAGTCATTACTTCATGTATTATTTACTTTGTCTTGTCGGTCATTTTTGCTGACACGTTGGATTTAGGATTTCAATAAGATTTCCCTGCAAAATATTGGTGCAAAGAACTTCCCAATACAAATCACAATGGTGCTCAAGTGACATCTGCAGTTATGATTTATTAATCAGATCATAGATGAGACTGTCATCATCGGTCAGAGAGGGGGGCAGTGCATGTTAGATAATCCGTGTCACTAGAGTAGACCATAAAGCCTGCAGAGAAGAGCAGCAGCTAAGCACACTGAGCCCCCTGTGTGTGTGTGTGTGTGTATGTGTGTGCGTGTGTGTGTGTGTTGGTGTGTTTTGGTGTGTGTGTGTGTGTGTGTGTTGGTGTGTTTTGGTGTGTGTGTGTGTGTGTGTGTGTTGGTGTGTTGTATGTATGTCTGTGTGTTTTGGTGTGTGTGTGTGTGTGTGTGTGTGTGTGTGTGTGTGTGTGTGTGTGTGTGTGTGTATGTGTGGCGTGGTGAGAAGACAGCGGCAGTCGCCCCCTTATGACCCCGGGGTATGACACTGAACAGTCAGAGAGCAGCGTTTAGGCCATAATTAGAGTCCTGTCGGAGTGGGCTTCTGTCTGCTGAGATAATTAGGTCTGTCTTTATGAAAGCTTATGCACATATCACCACAACTGAACCCCAATAAAAGGTTGAACTATTATACCACTTAAATATCATGCAATCTCCCCGCAGTGCAGCTGTTTTACCTTTAAACCCGAAAGGTTTCAGAGATAATAGAAATGTGGCATGTGTGTTGAACCCTGGTTTTAAACATTGGAAATATGTTTGCAAAGACTGAAACAATTAATTTCTCGGGGGGCTCGTTGAGCCACGTGGAGGAAATGAACCTGATTTGTGTTTCATATTTTGCTTGTATTTGTGCTCATATCTGTACTACCTTACAGGATAGTTGCAGCTAAAGTACTTTTAACTTGTCTTGTCTTTTGCAAATCAGCCAAGAGTTCTTTTCTCTTGATCTGCATTTCATATTAGCTTTATTTCTGTGTGGGTGGAGCGCTCACTGCTGCAGGACTCTTCACATGAAGGGTTTCATCCATGATGATGAATTCATCACCTTTATTTTACAATGTCATCTGAGTTTTTTCACCACATTTTACGGAACCAAACTGATTCGAGAATATGCCGACACACGAAGAAGCTATTTCCATTTTGAATTAGTCTAAAGCTACATACCCCTTCACGGTTGGACCAACAGTGAAGCATGATGCTGTTTGCCTTTACCTGTTCTGATGATTGGAATGCAAGCCTCTTTTCTTTTAAGATGTGTGTCGAAGGCTCAGCCATAGAGGGCATCTATGCAAATTAAAGCCACTGCAAAAGCCAACATTGAAATGCTCGGTTCTGGTTTGTTGCCTTAATGACAGGAAATGTTTCTTCCGTTGCAGAGATATTGATTTCAGTATCTTTTAAACTAAGCAGCCTGCCTCACTGCATGGGCAGCTGAGACAGGCAATTGCTTTTTCAGCAGGTAAGATAAGGTGATATACGCTAACGAGATGCAAATACACAGCAACCAACAAGCACGGATGACACATATAATCATCATTTCACAGCTTCATTATGTTTGTAATCTTTTTTCACCATGGGGAAACAACCCCACTGGCTTGTTTTTAATGCAAACATAATTCCACAATAATTGATCTGTTAATTGAATACATATTTATTAGGAAAGTGGTCTTTCTGTGTAATGTGTGTATAATAATGAGGCAAAATATCACTTATTGTTATGATAATTGCAACCTGCTGTAGAAAACATACAGATTCTCTCTTTTAAAATACTCCATTTATTGTGCACGCAAAATATAAACATCTATTCTTGTTTCCATGATGCAATTGTACTTTGAGAGAGTTGAGCAGTGTACTTGTGATTTAGCATTTGATATGCCAAAGTGGATTTGTCCACTGGACACAACAGCAGGTACAAGGACAGAGCGCATTGTACGATGAAAGCTGCGGCATTGATTGAGCAGAGAAGTTGTACTTTAAACTGCCAAATGTGTACTTCACCGAGAGGCTTAACATCTCCCACTGTTATGTAATGCCTTCATATCTGGAGCCAACGGGAACACAAAGAATCAAACAACTGTCTTAACAGAGGATTATACACAGTGGGAAATAAACTAATCAGCATATATATATACATACATATGTGTGCTTAAGTGTGCCGGTTGCTTTCTCTTCATTTAGCTTAATTAAAAAAAAAGAGATGAAATTGCTGAATAATAAAGTGCCTGATTAAACTGCCTTGTCTTTGGTATTTGCGATTGACTGTTATACCTCAGGGGTTGTGGATTGACCAAGTTGTGCAACATAAAGCTGTAGCTTATGCTGCAAATGTTGTAATTATTTGAAAACCAGTTGTGCGTAATTCTTTTAAAAAGCTAAATTTGTCACGGCTGGATTTAGGGTGGACCCAAATGCACGACTCAGGAGACAAAAGATGCTGATCAAGATGTTTACTCGAAATCTTATCAGGATTGCAACAAAGAACACAAGGTAACGCGGGAGAGCTTGGTCACGGAGAACACAAAACAATCTGGCCGAGGACAAGAGGAAGTGAGGGAGATAAATAGTGAGGTACTAACGAGGGGATGGACTGCAGGTGAGAAGGGCATGAGGACCAGGTGAAGGGAATGAGGGACTAACGAGGTGAGGGGCTGCAGGTGAGAAGGCCGTGAGGACCAGGTGAAGGGAATGAGGGACTAACGAGGTGACCAGAGGCAGGTGAAGGGAGTTGGACTGACGAGATGGGAAGCAGGATCTGGAATGAGATGATAGTGAGACAGGATGAAAACAACTAATAAAAAAGGAAAGCATGGAGTTGAACTGTTACAAAATTAGATGATTACACATTACAAGAGCATATTATTCCTCATACCAACATGATCATAGTTAATATGCATATCAAAGCACATGTTTACAATACTGTATATGCTATGTGTTTAAATGTGCACTGGTTAGTTTTGCTGGTTCGATAAATAGGTAATGTTTTAGATTAGAGTCAGCAAATAAGAAGTGTAAATACGTTCAATATACTTGAGTTGAATAGTTGTGGGAAATGTGAGAGAAAACTCCTTTATTATGGCCAACCCATCACTTGTTTGCATCTTTTACGTATACCCGAAAAATGTATGTTCATTTAATTTTTTCAAAATATGTATAATGACGCACTCTAAAAATATGTGCTGTAATGCAACGTGTCTCCATTATATGGTTACTAACACGAGAACACCTTGTTCTTTAGTTGGCAACGTGGGTGATGCTCGATCAAGACACATTTGTGAATGAAAGCTCATGTTGGGCAGACAGTCACTGGTTGTGATGACGCACAGGGAGTGATGCTGATGGGGGGGGGGAGGGTGAGGTGGCGTGAAGATGAGGATGTTTGGGTGGGTGGGTGGTGTGGGGGGTGGGGGGTGCGGGTGAAAGTGGTTCGAGGAGAGAGCAGTGAGTCACTTGGAAGGCTACTCATCATTACGTGAAGACACTTGGAGCACCTGAAGGTCGTGCGTTTTTACCAGCTGATGTGAGGTCTCTCTCTCTCTCTCTCTCTCTCTCTCTCTCTCTCTCTCTCTCTCTCTCTCTCTCTCTCTCTCTCTCTCTCTCCGCGATGAGCGCACTTTGGCGTTCACCGTCTCCGCGTGCGAGTCAGCGATCAGCACCGCGTCGGAACGAGGCTCCGGAGAGTCGTCGGGATCTGAGAACAACTCAAAGTTGAGGTGAGTCCTGGAAAATTCAATTTGAAACAATCATTTGAAGTGGATAGTTGCTCTTTGTCTCTCGATACCGATTATTGCTCATTTACTTGGAGCGTTTGTGAAATGTGGTGTTTGTGCTGTAAAGCAGGTGTTGAATGATGTTTTGTTTCTGGCCGCACGAGCAGACTTTTGATGAGAAATTTAATTTAGAAGGCTATTTAAGAAAGTAACTAACATTGATGTTGATTTCATTTATGTTTTAATTGTATAGGTTATAATTTGGAAAGCAACTCGTGGATTTATCTCGAATTTGATGCGTTTCTAGTCGGGAGGTGCCTCTATAAAATAACAAGACTGGGACGCCTCTGTTATTTCATAATGTGTCTCAATCAATTTATTTCACTTCAATCTTAAATATGATGAGGTACCATCTATTGAATACCAGTTTAGGTTGAACAGTGTGTAGAGAAATGCACTATGATGTCCCATGTCTATACGCCATTTCTATTAAAGTGGCTGGCCCGTTCCCTCAGGTATCACCTAGTCCTGCACAGTGGGGATTTATCAGCATGAAGAGGCTCAGACAACAGATCCAGAGTGGATGTTCACTTCTGGCCAATTAAAATAGCTGCAGACATTTAGGCTGGAAGTCTCACTGCAGCTGCAGCTGCTCATCAGCCACTTCAATATAGTGGTGTCTGACTTTCTGGGAAACAGACATATTTGTAGAATATTCTGTGATAGAGAAACATGCTTGTAAGCTGATGTAATACATATTTTTAGACAGTGCTAAATGAAGACGGTGTAATGATCTCCTGCAGCTCTCTTGTGAATAAACTCTTACTTTCATAATGACATTAGAGGATTGGGCGGGAGAAGCCTCCAGGAGCCGTGTTATGATGGCTGCTTTATTGCAGGCTGTGCCACCAAGACGGCAGAGGAGCCAACCGGAGACATAAATGTCCGTTACAGTTCAAGAGAAGGCAAACTGTAAACATGTTAAACAGGTGTACATCCAGTGGAGAGCAGCGGTTTGTGAGGCACAGAGGAAAAGGTCAGCCAATCGTTAACAGTGTCGCAAAGAGCAATTGAGGAGGGAGGGCTCTGAGTGGTGTGTGTGTGTGTGTGTGTGTGTGTGTGTGTGTGTGTGTGTGTGTGACTGCTAAATGCCTTCACCCTCAACGTTGCATTGGCACAGTCTGCTAGATTTTTTTATCTGGATGGATGGATAAATAGTAGATAGTTAGATAGAAAAATGTATTTATATATATATAGAACCCACTCAGTCATATAAAGAGGGCAACTCAGAGGAACTTTTAATTTAGTCTCAAATAAAGCAGCTTAACAAAATCCCCAAATCGTCAACATGGCTGCACTACTTTTACTAGTCCTATCTAATCTACGTCTAGGTAAGGAACACACACATTACACATGTCGGTAATCTGCTCAGATTAATTTCACATCTGTCAACGTGGAGGACTTCACATGGACATTGTTTTGAAGTCAATGAACAGAGCATTCATTCGATGTCAGAGGAAGCGATGCAGGCGCCAATCAACGCTCCGAGAGGAGCAGTGCACAATACTGTCACTTAATCCAACTGAGCAACTGCATCTTTTTAATAGCCTCGTGTATTGGCCTGGAAAAAAGGCTTTTCATCTTTACTTGTAATTCTACTGTAGGTATTACAGAAAGCAAAGCTGAAAAACAACAATGTACAATCAGGAGTGCATATACAGTATCCAGGGGTACACTTGCAACAGTATATGAAATAATACAGTTTACAAAATGTGTTTGACGAGAAGACAATGAGCTTAGTTTATAGCATTAAACCGTCTCCAAAGGAAAGAAAAAACGTGCCTACGAAACATCTCTAAATGTTGTTATATGATTTGTTATTTGGATTTCTTAAGATTATATTATGTGTTGTGAGGCCTGAGGCAGTCGGCGACTCTCTAGCTATTCTGGTTTGGCTCCGTGCCATCTGGAGCTTCAATTGTTTCCCATATGATTTAGTAAAAAAAACATCTGGTCGGTGCTGGTTTTGATTTCTTTATTATTCAACCTCGCATCGTGTTTAGTCGATAAGCACAACGGACACATTGATCTGACAGCAGCTGAGGCTCAGACATTGTCTCTCGCCCACAGTCTTGATGGATCTGAGCCGCGGTAACGTGGAAAAATGTAAAAACCCACAAAACGAGGATGAGCGATTTTTTTCTGAATTTGATGGACGTGTCAAAGCAGATTCTTCTTTCTTTCTTTCCAAAGGCGCTGGATGGTGTCGCTGTATCCTGTTGTTGTCTCGAGGCTGAATCTGTCTCTGGGTGCAATACTGAAGAGCCTGGATGTTGACGACTGCTCACCTGCCACCTTATCCAGAAAAGTGGTTTCTCGCTCCAATTTTTACTTTTTTGTCCTCCCGACCTGCAGTTTTTGGTTCATAAAATGTGTAAAGATTTTGAAAGATTGTACGAACACCCATCTGTGTATCCCACCCATAATGCTTTTCTAGCAGGGCTTTTTGTACCAGCTGCATAATCACCGACAGTTTCAATACCCCTAACATTTTGAAGATGGATTACCTGATTCCAGCACATTAAATGTTGGTCTGCATATATTATACTTCTCTCTCAAACTTTCTGCATGCATCCTGTAGTTTTATTCTTCTTGACTCGTGTAATGGCTCATTTGCCAGAGGCTTCATCATTCAAATGATGTTGTGACTTAATGTGATCATTACTCTAATGGCTTTTATGAAAATGCCCTGACGTTCCTTTGTGAAACAAAATAAAACAGCTTCCAGTTCACCTTTGCAGCGCAGGACCTGGTCAAGCATCCGCTTTGCATTGGAATAGATGGTTCCTGTGCTGGACAACATGACCCCACCTCCTGGTACACAAAACTGCTCCAACTGCAGCCAGGTTTTAGTCCCAGAGCTTAACGTGGTCAAGGCTGTGGTTCTGGGCCTGGTGCTTGGCATCTTCATTGTGTTTGGAATTGTGGGAAACATCCTGGTGATCCTCTCCGTGGTTTGCCATCGACACCTGAGGACAGTCACGCATTATTTTATAGTCAATCTGGCCGTGGCAGATTTGCTGCTGAGCTCCACTGTACTACCTTTCTCGGCTATTTTTGAGATTGTGGACCGGTGGGTGTTTGGACGGGCCTTCTGCAACGTGTGGGCGGCTGTGGATGTACTCTGCTGCACGGCTTCCATCATGAGCCTCTGTGTGATCTCCGTTGACCGCTACATTGGAGTCAGCTACCCTCTGCGCTACCCATCCATCATGACAAAACGCAGGGCTCTGCTGGCAGTGATGCTGCTGTGGGTGCTGTCGATCATCATATCCATCGGACCTTTGTTTGGTTGGAAAGAGCCGGCACCTGAGGACGAGTCCATCTGCAAGATCACGGAGGAGCCCGCCTACGCTATTTTCTCTGCGTTGGGCTCTTTCTACCTCCCCCTGGCCATCATTCTGGTGATGTACTGCCGGGTTTATGTGGTCGCTCACCGAGAGAGCCGGGGCATGAGAGAGGGCCACAAAACAGAGAAGTCGGATTCAGAGCGGGTGATACTCAGGATACACAGAGGGAACACGACTGTATCGGAGGACGAGACCCTTCGCAGCCGCACACACTTCGCCCTACGACTGCTCAAGTTCTCGCGCGAGAAGAAGGCCGCCAAGACCTTGGGCATTGTGGTCGGCTGCTTCGTGTTGTGTTGGTTGCCCTTTTTCCTGGCGCTACCCATCGGTGAGTATTGTCATCTCGAATGTGATTCTCAATCATTACCTTCGCATTGAAAATGCGGAAGGTAATGATTTGATCGCCGTGTATTTGTATATGTGCGTGCGTGTTATTCGCATAAGTAAAAAAGTATTACGTAAACCGAATTTCATCAAAATTTGGTGGGTTGATTGGTTATTATCCGGGGACCATTTTATTAGATTTTGGGATTGATCGGTTCAAAGGTCAAGGTCATGAAAAGGTCAAAATCTTCTTTTTACTATAGCGCGGTCAATTTATATCCAATTGGCATGCAACTAATGCCAAATGTTCATAATTCAATGCCCAATCTTGTGATATGCGAAGGTATGCGCTCTACCGAGTGCCCGTTCTAGTTATCAGTAAAAGGGTGCTTAACATCCATGCAGCATTTGTTTGAGCAAAGCTCAACAGTTGTTGAGCAAGTTTAACTTGAAATTCAGAGCATTAATATAGCAGCAAACAACAACAACAATTTGTTATGTAAAGATATACATAATGTAGTCACTCTCCCTTGTGTGTTGTACATTCAAGAAAATCCACCAACCAGCAGCTAAAGCTTACTTACGTAAAGCATGTTACTAAAACAAATGCTAAGAGCAGACTTTGGTCCTCAGTGAGCTTTTTAGGTAAACGTTGTTCCCTTTGGACAGAGCCACGCCGTTCCCCCGCTTTCAATCTCTACGCCAAACCAAACTAGACGGTTTCCTGGCACCAGATTGATATTGAAAGGTATTCTCATCGAAATCTCGTTCTCAAGAATAATGTCCGTTTCCCACAACGTGACTGTTGCTTTAAGCGATGCACAAGACAGTTCATTTAAATGTGTAACATAGGTTGTTCAGCGCAATGATATAGCAGTAAGTAAATATTTGCTATGTATAGAAGTTGTGGAGTAATGTACCTGAGGAGGAAGTCGCTCTCCCTCTGTGTGCGTTGTTATCAGAGCTTCCTATGGCTTCGTTGACAAAGCCGGCCGGCCGCGCTTGCTTTTAGTGCATGGTCGTGAATGAGCCTGCCCCACTTAGCTCAAATTAACAATAAACAGGTTCATACGTTTGATAATCTGCACTCACAGGTATGAGTCAGACCACTTCAAGAAAGCTACTTGACTTCTACATTAATTCATTTTATAGATCGAATCATGCCGCTGCCAGGTTTTTAAGTGCTGCCAATTTTGAAGATGTTAATTGAATTGCTCCTCTGCGGACGCGCTCTGAATTTACCGTCATCCGTGCAAGTTTTGTGGCTTCTTGAGCTGCGTAGTAAATGTTTTGACTCGGCGAGGTAGATGCTCTATAAATAGCCCCCGATAATAATGTTAGATGTCTGACTGGCACCCACGCTCTCCTCTCTGTAAACAAAAGCGGCACTTCAGACCAACATGTAATTCAGACAGATATCTTTGAATGGAGCTTAAAGCCATTTCTCTGCTCCTTGCTCTCTCACTTCATCACAATGCCGGTCCAGGATTGACAGATGAAGCCATCCCAGACTTTATTTGATATTCCTGCCTCTACTGTCCCTGAAGTGTGCTTGAGGGAAATCATAAGGCTCACAGCAATATGTGCTGGTGTCGATATGATGGGAATGTGAGAGGAAATTCCAAACAAGTGTATAATATATGACAACAACCTTCAAGTCCCTCTGAGCTTTTTTTCTTTTTTCAATGCGATCATGCTTTTATATGTAGCTGCTGCCTTTTGTTTTTTTCTTTTCCTGACTAGGAAATGAGAAAAAGCCTCAGCTTACCCAAACTCCCTTTCTAATGCTGCCGTCAGACGGCATCACGCTGCCACAAGTCTGTGGACAATGACAGATTTAAGAGTGAATGACCAATTTTCTGGTTTTGCCGTGTAGAGCTGGATAAGTCGTGATCGTTTGATTTGGTTTCTTGCAACCGCCGTAACATTATTTTTGGGGAAATTGAATTGTAGGAATTCAACCCAGTCAAAACATTTTACATTTTGAGTTGTTTTCGGCTCTTTGTTTGTTTGTTTGTGGATCGTTCTTTTCTCTGCTTGACATATCAGACAAACTAAAGGAGTATTTTCATGGCAGTGTTTCCGCGCTCTTTGGTTTAACGTTTTAACTCTGTGTTGTCAGAAGTGGACTCTGTTGCACCTGTGATGGCAGGATGTACAGACACACCCTGAAGCTCCACCAAACGTTTCTGCATCATTCAGATCATTGTTTTGGTTTCAAAGTCCACAACTTTACTTTTTTGATTTACTCTCACCAATCTCACCAATATCATCTTAGGCCACAGCTCAAATTAACAACTCCGAATGATGACATGTGGCATTGGCAAACATGTTGTGCTTTATTCAACAACAATTGAATTCCACTGTTTCAATACAACACGTCATTCATATTTTATTGATTTTGGACAACAATTTGTATATTGAACAGGTGCAATACTTTTCTTCATTTTCTATGAAGGGTTATAAAATGATAGCTTTTTAGTACAGCTGGGTATATAATGTTTATGAGCTGGACAGCCGTGCACAAGATCATTTGTTCTTTCATCTCGATATCACAGTCTCATTTTTCCCTGTTTAACCATCGGAAACAGACGGTCCAATAAAACAGTTTACAAGGCAGCTTCACCCCTTCTACCTCTGAAGATAGATAGATAGATAGATAGATGGAGATAGATGGATAGAGATAGATAGATAGATAGAGATAGTTAAATATATAGATAGATAGAGATAGATAGATAGATGGATAGAGATAGATATATGGATAGAGATAGATAGATAGATAGATAGATAGATAGATAGATAGATGGATAGACAGACGGATAGACAGACAGATAGATAGATAGATAGTGCAGTCACACAATAAATTAGCCATGTAATTATTCTAATTCACTGGCAGTGACATATGAAGAGTCACATTTACGATGACTAACAGGGCGGCGTGTAATGTGCTTGTGAATCCATTTTCTCTGCTTCTTCATTAAGGATCCAACGCAGACTTTCTGATGTAAATACTTCACAGGCAGCACGATTTATGAAGGCAATTTCAATAAAAGTGTTAGACACTTGCCTGAATGCAAGTAGGGAGCTTTTTATAGTCGAAACATGACTAAACTGACAAACTAAGTGGATGTTAATCGGAACAATTATGTTTGACTCAGTAGTTGCAGATCACTCGTTATTTGATATGAACACAAACTTTGAACAACAGATACATGTATCTATGATTTCAGCCATGCTTGGCAAGGTATGGCAATATCTAATTGGTCAGGTTACTAATATTTCAATAATTTTTGGATGGATTGTCATAAGATTATTTTACAGATGTTTATGGTCCCCAGAGGATGAGGTGCAGGTTGGCAGGTTAAATGTAATATCTCTAAACCCTCCAGATGGATCTCCATTACATTTGGTACAGACATTCACGGTGCACAGAGGACGACTCCTGATGACTTTAGTCACAAGATTAGAAATGTTTGACCACCAGCTGCTAAAACATTTCACTTATTCAAAAGATGGACACATAAAGCATGGATTTTAAAATGGATTTCATGGCTATTAAAAGCTGAATCCTTGTTAATTCCCTTGACTCTTCTATAAGCGTCATCATGAGGTTGACGTGTGGTTTAGAGTGACTCACGACTATTGGATGAATTAATGTACATTTTCTTGTCTCTAGACTAGAGACTATACCAAACAGCTGTAAAACTAATTGCATTCCAATCAATGACACATGCACTTTAGCTAATGTGCACGCTTACACATGCCAAGAGGCTAAACTAAGGATCTTGGAACATATTACCTGCTTAACATTAGCATGATAGCATTGTAACTTAGAGCATGCTTTCTAATATATCAAACTCAGAGTTTAGTGGTGTTAGTGTCCTTCCTTCTGCTGTCGTGCTAATGCGCTGTTCATTGCTCTAATGTTCCTACAGGCTCCATCTTCCCCGCGTACAGACCTTCGGACACTGTCTTCAAGATCACGTTCTGGCTTGGTTACTTCAATAGCTGCATCAACCCCATCATTTACCCGTGCTCCAACCAGGAGTTTAAGAAAGCTTTCCAGAGTTTACTCGGGGTTCACTGTCTGAGAAAGACCCCCAGACCACAGCATCACCACCTGAGTGCATGTCAGAGTCAAACTCAGGGTCACACTCAGCCCCTCACTCTGGGACTAGACAGCAAGGGGGCGCACTGTCGGCTGAGCCCTTCCTCCTCCATGGCCCTGTCCAGGACCCCATCCTCCAGGGCCAGCAGGGAGTGGAGTGTCTTTCCTGGAGGCCCCGTCGGTGGATCAACACCGGCCCAGGCGAGCAGGGATAAAGTGGCCAAATTCTGCAGTAAAAGCTTCCATCAGACGTGCTGCTGTGTCTTGAGTGGTGGGACCCCCCCGCAGGAGTCAAACGGCGCCCAGCCGCCTCCAGCTGGAAGCCTTCCCACCATTAAAATCCACCAACTGTCACTGTCAGAAAAAGGAGAGCCTGTATAGCTGCTGTAATCCTTCATCCATTAGTCATGACTCCTCTGTCAATGCCATGGGTAAGAATATATATTTCTTGTTGCACTGTTGCTTGAGTTGTATTGAATGGTGGCTGATTTTATAGTTTAAAGAGTCTCAGCTTTGATCAAATGTTGTGATCGTCCAAGAAAAATAAATATCTATATTTATC
Source organism: Liparis tanakae (assembly GCA_036178185.1). Taxonomy (NCBI): domain Eukaryota; kingdom Metazoa; phylum Chordata; class Actinopteri; order Perciformes; family Liparidae; genus Liparis; species Liparis tanakae. The sequence goes on from CM070094.1 coordinate 21,481,263, forward strand.
ACACATATTGTATTCTACCCCTTAAAGAAGACACACTTTTGCTTTCTAAAAACAAACTATAAGAGAATACAGCTTAGGAGGGATGAAACTTAAGCAAATATGTATAACATTTTGTAAAAGTGGATCAAAGGAAGAATTCCTCATAGTTAAGAGACCAGAATGTTTACATGTTTTATATGAAAGAAGAACAGTTAAAATGCCTAATAGGATAATTTTATATATTGCATGATTTAAAAAAAAAAAAATGCTTGTCAGTGGTGCTTATGTTGTCTCCAAAGTTTGCATAATGCTGATTCTGTTGTCAAAATAATGTTTGTAAACTGTTCCATACACAGTAAAAACTAACGGACTTTGCTGCTCCCACGTCACATTACAATTAATTGGTATGTCATATTCCTAAAAAAGGGATTTATGAGAACATTTTAGGACTCTTGTGGTTTCTTTTGGGTGATTCACTGAAATAAAGCCCCTGAAAACGTCCAGTTAATCTATTCACATGTCTAAAATGCTACGTACCTCCGAGCAGTGCCAGATGGATGTCTTAATACACTTCTGTGGAATTTCAACTGACCTTGTGATTGTTGACCTCAATCCTGAACGGCCCACAAGCCTCTTAAAAAAAATCCCTCAGATTTAGAGATGTCAAGTTAAGTCATACACGGTCTCAGACATTTCCCCCACAGTCTGTGCTCCTCGTTCCCGTACATTTTTAGTTACCATCTATATGCACAGTCTCGACCTTCATAAGATCTGCTGCGTGGGTGGTTTACCAATGCAAAGGGGAACACACTGAGCGTGTGTGTGTGTGTTTAATGCCTCTCTGGTTACGAAGAGGCATCAAAGGGCAAGAGGACATCCTCTGCCATTTATATTGATTTCTGTTCTCCTTCTGTAGGACCAAGATGTACTCTCTTTACGGGTTTGAAAAGGAAGAGATGCAGTTGTGCGTCAAGTGCAGTAGGAGTGGGGTCAACGGCTGACCCCCAGGGGAGAGAACGCCAATGCAGTGAGAGTGCTCGTCTGTGTCCGCGTTGTCATTGACTGACATGTCTGTGAACCTTTAAATCACACTCAGAGAGGAAGCTACCAGCTCCAGTGATAAACTATACAGATGGCACGGATGACAGAGGTCAGCCCTCCTTCTCTTGTCTCTCTCTAGAGAAAGTGGTGGCATTACGAACAAAACATCAGGCATTAAATACCATTGCGCCGAGCTTTCTAAACATATATCATCTTCCAAATGCAAAATTAGGATACGCAATTAGATCTGCAGCCTTGCAGGAGTCAGATATTCGCCTGAAACAGACCAAGAACATCCCAAAGGTGTCTCACCAGCACTCCCTAATTTTATTACCGTCGCATTGAAAATGTGGAAGGTTATGTTTTGATCGCCGTGTATTTATTTATTTGCATGTGTGCGTGTTTTGCGTGTTATTCGCATAACTCAAAAAGTTTTAAACCGAATCGCATGAGATTTGTTGAGATGATTGGTTATTATCAGCGGACCATTTGATTAGATTCTGGGATCTATCGGGTCACAGGTCACGGTCAAGGTCATGAAAAGGTCAAGATTTTCTTTGAATCGCATGGAATTTGGTGGTATGATTGGATATTATCTGGGGATCATTTGATTACATTTTGGGATCGATCGGTTCAAAGGTCAAGGTCATGGAAAGGTCAAAATCTTCTTTTTATCCAATTGGCATGCAACTAATGCCAAAATGTGGCTGCGGCGAAGGTATGCGCTCTACCGAGTGCCAGTTATAGTTTTTGTATGTTTAGATGATCAATACTAATATTAATTTCCTCAGTATTCTTTTAATAATCTGATAAAGCTCACACTTATTGACTATAAAGGGGAATACAATTAATTGTGGATTCTTTCAGTTGTATATTAATGTTCGTGACAATATTGTAGTGATGACAAATCCCTTCTGAACTTAAAATAGTTCTGTCTATGTTTCAGTGGACGGAAAGCACAGCTTTGAACTGTTGTTGACTCATATCTACATACATGGCCCAGGGGGACTCGGGTCCCACTGATGCATTTTGTTTTCCCTTTAAAGCTCTCACCGGTGACGGTAAAGTTATTGACATTATAGGATTCCCCTTTCAGGTTTAATCAGTGCATTCATCATGCTAAGTCCTAATTGGACAACTGTCAAACAGCCAAACAGCCAGCGGGCATCACGAGCCACTGAGCTGTTGCTGATGTGTGCATTCACTGTGAACGTGCTCACTTCATTTCACTGGCAGCTCCCTGTGGTTGAAGCTCCTTAAGGACCAGGGAGGCGGCGCACCACAACTGTGTCTCCACCTAGTGTCTCACTGCCCATCTGCAGCCACTCCATCCACAGCTGGGATGTGGTGAGGCACATTGGAATTTAAATTAAAGGTCAAACTGTTTTTTATTTTTTAAATGTCTGTGAAAGCCCAATTATTATAATGTATTATCTGTTGGTAAACTTGAATGACAACTATTTGGTTATGTGACCAAGATTCTGAGCTTTTACTTCAGTAAAAGTAACAATACACCATTTAAAAATGCTCCATCAAGAGGCAAGTGTTCATGATGCATATACAATCATATGAGCATGTTTTTTAAAGAACTGCAAACATGTTGTGAAATATATCTCAGGGTTCTTACACATTTTGACTGATGGATTTCAATGACTTTTCCATGACTTTTCCATGACTTTAAACCACATTTCCATGACCAAATTGAAATCTCGGTAAAACATGAAATATTTAGAACATGCTGCGTATTGAGAGCGTACGCTGGCTTATATTTTGAGCGTTTTTCCATAAAAAACATTAATTATTTCAAAATCGGCGTAAATGAACACGTGATAACACATTTCCATGACTTTTCCAAAACTTTTATGATTTAAGTTTTTTTCCCATGACTTTTCCAGGCCTGGAAATGATCATTTTAAAATTCCATGACTTTTCCAGGTTTTCCATGACCATACGAACCCTGATATCTATTTGCATCTGATATGTCTGTTGTACAGAAGAAGTTCAGGTAGAATTTAAACTACATCCTCTCCCTTGTTGAAAAATATATATTTTGCATTCAAAGGAAGTAAAAGAAATACAATGTTTGAGTGGAAGGTAACTTTAAATATCTTAGTGTTTTTTTTGTAAAATCTCAATCTGGAATTAAACCAGTATGCTGTCAGACAAATGTTTTGAAGTGTAGGAGAAGTAAAAAAAAATGTTAAATGCATAAGTGAAGTAGCCACAATGCTCCACTCTCCACCCCGGCTATCACTCATTGTGTAGTTCGTCAGCTGAAGGAGCAAACATGCAACATCCGTGTTTCAGTCTTTCACAGTTAAATGTGTGTGGACAGTATTTGGCATAATAATGACCATTCAATACCATAACTTCCATTTTTATTATTTTAATCCACTGAAGTCAACACAAATAGGGTAAAATGCTGACAAGATGATTGAATCCCCCCCTTCCCCCTCCCTCCCCTCCCTCCCCTCCCCCACCCCAAAACCCTGGTATCCTACAAAACATACATGACCAAGAGTATCACACTTGCTGGGAGAGGAACAACAACAGTGCTCAACATCACAACTCAATAACCATCACCAAGACACTTCCCCAAATGTAAATCACTTCACATCATAGCTCGGCATACACAACCTACACTTGACAAGGCAATGGGGAAGAAAGAATCCAGTGTTTGACAGTATGGCTGCACAGAGCCGTGACACTGACCGCTAGTGGACACAGTTACAACCTCGAGTGAACCTGGAGTCCACGGTGTTGGGCAGGTAGAGGGGCGAGGATATGAGAAACTGGATATCCGATAAGTCATTCACGACACCAACACCGAGAACAGAGGACACATCGACACACTGTGGGGGGGTTTCATATACATACCGAAGCATTTTTCATCAGGTCTCAAAGATCACGGTGCTGCTTCTTTAAAGAGAGCCTTCATAGATACAGTGTGCTATCAATATCTTACGGAACAGGCAGGCAAGTAAGTTTGATTCAACAAATATCCTAAAACATAGACGTATCCAATACAGATAAAAAGTTGCAAGCTCACATACATATTTATCATTTGGATTGTTACGAGTGCAAAACAAATGTCGTCAGAACTGGGTAAATGAAGAGTGCCGAGTGGGTGTGGACATCACCTGCACATATACAGCAACGGTCATATAGCACCAGGTGCAGAGCGGTGGTCAGCAAAGCTTCTTCGTCGTCTTCGTGTCGGTCCGATTCCTGAACAATATACACCGGTCGGATTATTGGAAGCTTGTCGCCCTCACCATCTTTTAATAAACATGAGAGAAGAAACTAAAAAGCTGAGATGAGGGAAAAGATTCACGCGACTCAGATAAAATGTTATGTGCCAGCCTCCCCCCCCCCCCCCCTTATTCAGGGAGGAGTTGAATGAGCAGCTCAACCTTAAAATACCCTTTATTTTCCTTTCAGTGCAGTCAGCGCTTTCCCAAATGTGTTCATGTGATACAAAAAAAAGATACACCGATTATATTTTTAAATGAATAGAGTACAACTATAACTTAAAGGAGGACCACGGTGAGTTGTTCCGTTTTACGCAGTAACTTCACAAAGATTTAATACTACAAACTTCAGATAGCATTAGGTGTTGAGATGCAGAAACCGTTTTCTTCATTCTGGTCTTTCGTTAGTATTTAGATAATTTTTTTTGTCAACAATGTAACATTTTAGTACTAAAACATCAACCGTACAGCTCAGTGTTACAAAATGGACAATGGAGGTGGCGCAGTAACAAGAACACCAGCGCGTTACAACTTCTGTCCAACGAGCAGCGCATTGAGAAAGATTGTAAACACCTGCAGTTTCTAAAATGCCTGCCCGTGAAACTAACCTCTTCTTTTCTGTTAACTTTCTGAGCCAAGAGGGCAACCGAACAGCTCGAACATGTACAGCAAAAATTATACAAAAATGTAAACAAATTAATTTCATCCACAACCACAAACAAACTGGGTTTAAAAAAAAAACCAAAAGAATCTGCTTCAATTCACATCATCCTTCCTCGGCAACGGAATATGAAAGGAAAGATGAAACGGTATGGAATAGTGCTTTCCTCTTTTTTGTTGTTGCACAAAGTGACATAATGGTATTGTGTGAATACGAATGGATGGAGTGCTTGTGGGTGGGGTGAGGGTGAGTCAGAGGTGACCAGATGTGACCAGATGTGATGCGACAGCAGAGTGGCCTCTGGTCCCGTGTCGCCCTGCCCCCCCCCTCCAGCTCAGTTTAGGTTAAGAGCCTAGCCGAGGTTGGTGATGTTGGCTTTTCCACCAGGTGGAGCCACGATGCGTTGAGTGCTGCGGCGAGGAATGTTGTCATCGACTTGGGCCCCTGAAAAGAAAAATCAAGATATAATACCGTATACAGGGTTCTTACACATTTCCATGACTTTAAATCAAATTTCCATTACAAAACTAAAATCTCGGTATAAAATATGAAACATTTAGAACATTTTGCGTATCGAGAGCGTACGCTGGCTTATATTTTGAGCGTCTTTCTTTATAAAAAACATAAATTATTTCAAACTCGGCATAAATGAACGTGTGATTATAACACATTTCCATGACTTTTCCCCAACTTTTATGATTTAAGTTTTTTTCCATGACTTTTCCAGGTTTTCCATGACCGTACGAACCCTGCGTATAACTTATTTGCCCAGTTGTGAACAAGGCCAGCTGAGAGGAAGGAATGTGTGCTCTCACTCACCAGACAGACTGAAGCCAGACTGGTGAAGGTTACGCACTGGCTGCTGGGTAATCTGCTGCTGCTGCTGCTGCTTGGAAGGGGAGGTCTTCAAGGAGGAGCCGGTGGACATCGCCTTCGGGGTCACGGTCACCTCACACACCGGCCCATCATACTGGCCCCTGGGGACTCCTTGCAGCTCTGTGAGCTAAACACACACGCCAGTTCATTAGACGAGAAACCGTGTGTGCTTCACGAGCTGCCTATATAGTGAGAACGGAGTGCGTCTGCTCAGCGGTGCGACGCCCTGCCACCAGAACTCACCCTGCTGCGAGCCTTGATCCTCTTGTAGACGTGGTCGGAGAAGGGCTTGCGGTTGATGTAGCGGCCGCAGCCCTCCGTGGGGTGAAGGCTGCCCTCCTCCAACACCACCTTGCCCTGGCTGATCACCACGGCGGGGCCGCCACGCAACTCGGTGCCCTCAAAGATGTTATACTCCACCGCCTGGGCCAAGAAGAGGTTTGATCAGGAGCAGTAACACACACACACACACACACACACGACGAAATGCAGAGGTATGGTTACTTATATAAATATTTAGTTTTTTTTAATTTATTAAGAACTATGATGTAAAGAAGTATAGAAGAATAGAATAGAAATATACTTTATTAATCCCCAAGGGGAAATGTGTTGACACAGTAGCACCAATAAACTAAACACAATAAAATATAAATATAAGAAAGAAAGTGACTGTGCATAAAGTATACAAAGTGAAATATAAAATACACAATAAAATTATATATATATATATATATATATATATATATATATATATATATATATATATATATATACTGGTTTTGAAGTGAATGTGGTGCAGCAGTAGAACTGAGAGTTGTTCTGTAATACTGTCACATTACATATAAGATAAGATACATATTATAAATATTTAGGTTTTTATGTTGGCATTTAAAACATTTTTTTATTTTATTAAGAACTATAATGTAAAGAAGTATACCGGTTTTGAAGTGGATGTAGTGTAGTTCTGTAATACTGTCACATTGCATAAGAGAGCTGCTTTGGCAACCCATCATATACAAACGTAACAACATTTTAACATGTCAGGGACATAAATTATTAAAATACCTTCCGAAAAAAAAAAAAAAACTGTCTAAGTAACCAACTGACCAGGTTGTGGCTCTTGGCTGAGATGATCTTAGTGCAATCCGGGTCCCACAGCACGAGGTCGGCGTCCGACCCCACGGCGATGCGGCCCTTGCGAGGGAACAGGTTAAAGATCTTGGCCGCGTTCGTGCTGGTCACCGCCACAAACTGGTTCTCATCCATCTTGCCGGTCACCTATTAGGAAAACACATCACACACATGCATCTAAACGTATGCAACGGCGTACGAGGTAATTGGCTCTCAATTACTTTGTGACATTTTTTTTTTTAGAATGTGTGAAAAGTGGGACGCATCAAGCTCACCACACATTTGTCCCAGATTAGGGACATCCTCTCCTCGGTGCCGTTAGTGCCCTCTGGGATGAGGGTGAAGTTATCTTTGCCTATTGCACGCTGAGACGTCTGGAAAGTGCAGTGAGCACTACCAGTCACCTGCAAGTCCCCACTGGGAACAGAAGAGAGAGAGAAGACTGTGGACATGCTTTGAGAAATGTAATATTCGATCTTTGTATTAAAGCAACACTATGTAACAATTGTACCTTACAATAACAGCTTGAACAAAAAGTTGCCGCTACAATGACTTTTAATATGGCGATTTGCGCCTCCGTCACGGCCATCGGGGTCTGTGGGGGAAAAACTCCGCTATGTAACATTTTGGAGCCGCCCGGTACTCTGAGCTGCTTTCTGTCAGTGATGACCAACGTCTCATAGTGCCAGTCCACCTCACAGGGGACTTTTTATTTTCTCCGCTACGCGACGCGTAGAGACAGAGAGACATGCTGCTGTGGAGACGACCAATAACAGACCTTTAGTTTAATAAAAGAACAAAGACGTCTTTAAGAAAGGGACCTGACATTACTGCTGCTGTCATCTGGAGGAGAGAGGAAGTTACAGTTTAAACTCAAACTCAAAAGAGCCATATGCGTCACCGGAAGAGCCATATATGGCTCAGAGCCAGAGGTTCACGACACCTGATCTATCGTAACTGGGTATTTACGACACTGAAGTAAACGTTAAATACCCGAAGGGGGCGCTACAAGGGAAAAACGACATAATGGGGCTTTAAGTACATCTCAGTTAACGGTCAAAATAAAATCCTGCACACTGCGTCAAATGCTGGCATGTTATCTTTAGGTCCTGGCACAGAGCACCTACCATGACAGCAGAGAGTTGAGGTAGTCGGGGGTGGTGGGATCAGGGCTGAGGGGTGGAGAAGTGACATAGGCTGCTGCCTTTGCCCAGTTCTTGCTCCAGTAATGGGAACCATCTGTGCCCAAGCTGGCAGATATGGGCTCTCCGTAAACCACGGCGCCTAAAGGAGTCGACAGGAAGCTGTCAGCACAAGACGGGGTACAGTAAATATAGCCAAGAAAGAATCTATTCTTACCCTTTTTCCTGGCAAGGGCAATGACATCAGCAGCACTCTTGCTCATCACCTTGGTGATGTAGAGGGGACAGTTGGTCTGATTGGCTATGGTGACGGAGCGATTGACTGCCTCGGCCTCCACCTGCAGACACATAAGTCAGATTCATATGCCTGCTGTCCATACTTCTAACCGTGTCTCTTCTGGCGTATACTATATCCTCAATCCTCAAGGTCATTGTCACTAAACTCTTGCTCTTTTGAGAAGCCAGTGCTCCTTCTTACCTCCTCTGGGCGGCTAAGTGCATGTCCTTCAGGGCCAGAGATCCCGAGCTCTAGAATACGTCTCTGCTCCTAAAAAGTCAACACAAGAACATTAGAATAAGAAAATGGCAATAAACGTTGCCAGCTGATACTTTAGTAATGGTTCTGTTCTGTTACCTCTGCAATGATGTCTCCATTCTCAGCATGCACCTGTGCAATGGCGCCAAGGTCTCTGACTACACTGAACACCTCATAGATCTAAAAGAAAACGATACAAACGGGTCAGCGCGCGGTTCGCTGTCGTCGAACGCAAAGACTTCCAGAAGGCTCAAAAAACACATGCTATGACTAGTGCCCGCTAATATTAACCAGAAGCCGAGCATACCTCAGAGTCAGAAAGTTGGAAAACATCCTTATAAGCCAAATAGACCAGGAAAGAGTTGACACCTGAAGATAGAAAACTTATGAGAGAAAACAGCCAAAAGGTGGAATAAAGAGCGCAAAAGAGGGAAAACCCAGAGCAAATGGAGAAAAGTAAAATCGAAAGGATAAAAAAAAAATTACAGCAGAAACATTGAGTCAGCGTTGGGTAGTATGTGAAAAGTGCTTGATTTTTTGTTTCTCCATGCAAGAACCACTAGATGCGTGTAAAGGTGGAATCGGCCTGCGTACCATGGTCCTTCACGAGGGCCTCCATCTCTTCCTGCGTGCCTTTGTTCCACTGGGTGATGTCCACATGCAGAGAATAGTCGCAGCAGGACTTGGCATCCGCCCACTCCCTCCACTGTTTGAAAGCTGCAATCAGGCTGACGCCAGGCTCCGGCACCACGTGGTCGACTGTAAAGCACAAACAAACAGGTTGTATATTTAAAAAGGTCCACAAGCTAACTGCATAATCAGAATACACGCTTGACTGTAAACACATCTGCAACGATATAATCCCTGCAACGGTACGACTGTGCTTTGATGGAATACATACTGATCATAGTGGTCCCCCCAGCCAGGGCCGCCTTGGTGCCCTGGTAGAAGTCATCTGCTGCCACCATGCCTCGGTCAGGCATCTGGAACCGGGTGTGCACGTCGATGCCCCCGGGCATCACCATTCTCCCATGAGCCTCGATGACCTTAACTCCGCCGGGGACAATGAGGTTGTCGCCTATTTGTCTGACGGAGACAAATGAAAGGAGAATAATACCAGAAATGAATGAGGGGAGCATGATAAAACAAAGACAATCTATATTCCATTTGTCAAAGTAGTCGGCGGCCCTCTTCCCATTCTGCCAATAAAGAGGTAGGTGGCAATCTAATATTCAAAGAATTGTCAATCTTCAAATTAAACTTACTTGATGACTCCATCCTCCATGTAGATATCAGCCAAGAAGGACTGATCATCATTCACTATCTTTGCTCCTTTGATCAGGAGACGGTCACTCTGAAAGGAGGAGACAGAATTTCACATCAACCACAAAATGATCCAGCTCCCTAAAAAAAAATAGCGGGAAATCATCTCAATTAATCCCCTGCAGCCAATATAGTCCATTTATTAATTCAATAGTAAATGTGATCGATTTCAGAGAGAAATTACTTATTTAATAAAAAATTAACATTAGGACAACTTCAGTGATGCATTTAGCGCAATATTTGTCCTGGTTTGTTTAGATAACAAGGACGATTATTAGTTAAGCAGCATCAATAATGCTGAAGTTGCTAACATCTAATGGTCACCACAAAGCAGAGAGCAACCCACAGCGTCATGCTGCTGAAACTATGACGAGGGTTATCATCTGAGGCCAGTCTTGATCAAAGCCCTCGGGTAACAGCACTTCTCTAGATTGGCACAATTAACTCAACCTGTGAGATGAAAAGAGGACGTGAGGGGCTGGCCGACTTCTCTGGCATGCGACCCGGGGTCCCCGAGGACAGGCGGGAGGGCTAATGAAGACCAAAGGGCTGACACCAACCCTCCCAGCAGGAAGCACCGTTTCAAATGTCCAGAGTGGTTGGATGAGGACAGCAGGAATGCATTAGGTATCAAAGGCATGGCTGTATTGACATGAGGCCATTACTGATCCGATGTGAGGGACAGGGACAGGGATGTCCCAGGCCAGGACTAATGTGTCATTTGTGATATTGGGCTATACAAAATAAACTGAATTTAACTATACCGTTAGTGCCGTTTTCCATATTGTAATTGTAATTTAGACTCAGATTTAAATACTATATTATTTAGATTCATATTTAGATTTTGTTCATTATAGTGATTGCATAATTGTATGTTATAGTTTGCATTGTTTAGAATAATCAGAGGTGAGTTGTGACGTATTGAGCTCGCTCATTGATATTCAACGGGCGGACTTGTTTCACCAGAATTCAGTAAAAAGAACGGAGCGAACTCACTGTTTTCTACCGTTGTTGAAACACATTACACGTGTAGACTCGTTCTTTCCGTTTAAGAGTTGATAAACAAATGGGGACGTCAAGAAACATCTACTGATGACAAGAAGGGAGTTTTAGCCTCTACATATACTATATTATAAGTCGGTCGTATGACGTATATTTTCTCTGTGGCCGAGTGGTCAGTGATGACACTTAGCTCAAAACGGCTTTATTTGAACATTGTTGTAGTTCGTAAGTCCGTAAAAGAATGTCTCATTATGTACAATTATATGTACAAATATATTTGCAATCTTCCTAATGTCAGCTGGGATTGGCTCCAGCCCCCTGCGACCCTGAGCAGGATGCGCGGTTGAAGATGATGGATGGAGGGATGGATGCACTTTTCTGCAAATAGAATGGCCATGGTCATAAAACCAAATTGATTAATAATAAGTGAATGTACTTCGTAAAGAGATACAGGGTCAAGAGCGCAGGCTGTCCTATAAATAGAAGTAGGAACTGTGACATAGAAAGTGTTTTTTTTCTTCATTTTAATGTCTTTTATTTTACTTTAGTGATTCATTTTATATTTACTGCTTATATCATTTAATTGTACTCAATTTAACTATTCAGTCCTTCCCTCCGTCCTCATTGATCTTTCCTCGTGGAGTGGATGGATGGTTGTGTGTGTGAGTGTGGGCCTAAGTTGATTGTAGATGTTCATGTATGTGGAGGTCTACGGATACTGATACGACCGTGTTCATTGTATGCCGTTTGTTTTGTTGTATTTATATATTTAAATTACTCTGTTTTGTTGAAAATAAAAGGAAAAAAATGTCAAAAAAGTTGTTTCTGTACAACACAATAGAAACACCCATCAGTATGGCATACTTCCATTTAATTCAGTAGCACTACAAACTCCATCTTCCAGAATGGAAGTATAGTTGTATAAACACTTCTTTAAAACGGTTTAAACAAAAACTGATAATTACAACTTTCGGGAAGGTAGAATTTATTGCAAGACTATTATCAGACTGCATATTTTTCACCTAGGTGTATCTATAAAAAGAAACGGAGCATATGTTACAAGAGTAATGGACGAACTCAAGAATAAAACATTATATCGCAGTTGTATTTCCATTGTTGAGTTTTTGGTTATTTCACGAGACAAAAAAATAAACATCAAATGTTGATGAATGATTTACATTTAGTCTTATTCGCCAAATGAACCTAGAAATCATAGGAAACTAATCTAAGTGTGCTCATCGAGATCTTTTTAATTGAATATGAAAATTAATCGCTGCTTAAAATAATGAGTGAGATGATGTTTTCCGTCATTCTGCTAACAGACACATTGACTGTGTGGTGGTACTTTGGTGGTACTAGACACAACTGTAAGTTCGAATGAATTGAGTTACTGTGGTTCAGGGACAAAGCCGTATTTACTGTAAGTGTTTTGTTAAACGCTCAGCAGAGTGAAACTACAGATTCTGCTTCATTCCAAACTAATAACTGGTGTCTGGGGAAAATATCGTGGTGTGACCCTGCCTAACCTGAGAAAGAGTCCCAGATGACAGCCAAGCATGACCCTGAGCCAAGACATTTCACAAGACAATGTGTTGCTGTTATATGATCAAACTTTTCTCGTTATATGCTTCAGCACTCTAACTCCAACAGCTGCGTGATGAAAACTTAGGAGAGAAACAGGTTTGGATGGGTGCTGTACAATGACCTACTTTACTAAAGAGGTTTTACTTCTTTTAACTATCCCGGCATCCCTACTGGAGGCCCTTAGCCCTCCTATTACCGTTGGGGTCAATTTGACCCCATTCAATGTTTAATGTCTCTAACAAAATGATTGACATAATTTTTTTGGTCATATTTCATGACTTTTCCTAATTTATTGGGGACAACTGGAAAAACATAAAATTCCCATGATGATATGTTTTCACTCTTCTGAACACAGAAAAAAACAGACTGGGGTCAATTTGACCCCAGGCTGTTTTTCACTGTGTAAAACATATAAGAAATATCAACATTTGTATGCATTTAAAAGGCTGTTTAGGTAGTGAACAAACAAACACAAAGTACCTGACACTTAAACTTGGGAAACAATATACATTCTAATCATTTTTGTAGATGTGGAGGTAACAGGAGGGTTAATTTTGGGCTTTCTGGTTGAAACACTGCACCACAAAACAAAAATAGACTATACTGTTAAACCCCAATATCAGATAGACGGTTAAACCACCCACGCTTCCTCTAGCAGCTGCAGAATTGGACATTATTGCACAAATGTACGATCTTCAAAAAAATAAATAATGAGAGGAGCTCGGCGTTAGAGGATGGAGGATGAACGATGAGGAGATGACAGTGAAGGAAGCTGCACTTAAAGCCGTTAGCTACACCCTGCAGGCTGAGGATGCTGCGATGGAGACAGAGGGGGAGAGCCGACCGCTACCAATGGCAGCTAAAGGAGCACAGAGGATTCATTGCATAGAGACACACGACCATCCCTCGGTGTGTGGATCTGCAGCAGGACCGTGTCAATGAATGGACGCGACAGCTAAGCGTCGGCTAGCTTCTTGGTCTAATCCTGAGGCTCAGCGCACGTTACCACCCAACTAAATAAAGCACCACCACCACGCCCGTCATGCAATACAACGATACTCACTGTGATTCGTGGAATGTTCTTCTTTCCTTGGTAACCCGACATGTTTGCAGACCCCTCTGACACAGCTGCCCGCTCCCTCTTGGCTAACGCGAGCTAGCTCGACTGGCGCACCTCAGCTGCCAACGAAAGGATGAATGGATGCTCTGCTTGTTGGCCAGTCGACGCCCTGGGCTATCTGCGGCTGTCGGACGAGTTCCGTCTATAGTAGGATAGGTTTGTACAGTGCAGCCGTACTGGTAATGGCAAATGAGTGGTTATATCGTTGCCTAACAGTCCTATCCGTAGGAGTTACTGTCCCTGAAGACCAGGCAAGCACCAAGAGGAGAAGGGCCACAAAGAGGTACCGCGCATGCGCACTGCCCCGCCCTGCTTCGTTATCATCAGTTTGGGGTAAACAGGTTAAGCATCACCTGTTTAATTGAGCGTGACAGCGTCTTGAGTAATAACGTAATTGTGAAGACATAATTTTACTTTTGCTCTGCGTAAAAAGAATGACTCGTAAATCGGATCGATTTACGTTGCAATGACATATTCCTGTAAACAAGATAGCTATCGTCAGTGTCATGGGGGAGTTTGTACAGGTGCATGCACAGCTTGTAAGGCGACCTTTTACCCTGGGCAATTATTATTATATGCTAAATTGTCTCTGACATGGATACACTTATATAATTACCCTATGTATAGTTGGGAATAATTAAAACAGTATGTACAAGTGTGAGCAATGTCGAACTTTAATGTCATGCTTACATGGGAATTTCAATCCGATTCCTAGATCCTTCATCATTTGAAATAGTACTTGACAATATTACGAGTATTATTAACCAGGGCCTGCCTGCCTGTGAACAAACATCGCTCGGTATGTCAAGTGGATACAAAAAGTAAAAATGGCAACACTTAATTCCATGCAATAAAAAGATCCGATCTTATAGATTGACCACAACGGACTAGACTGAAATGTGAGTCAGGCACGCAAGGATAGGATTGTAAGCAACTAAAAATACATCACATCGATTTACAATGTTGCCTTCTCTTTTTCATTGTTATTGATAATGAAGAAAGGACCATGAGTTGTGACACCTGTTATTTAGCTTTTCAGAAGACTTACCTTGACATTCAGGAATTACACTTTCTTTTCTTTGTGATTCATATCAACATGTAAATTAATTCACATTGACGGGCATTTAATGAATGCTCTGTATGGAATCCTTAATGATGATATGCCATTTTATTAGTTATTGTGCCTTAGATGATTTATTGAGCTCCATCCACTTTTTGTATTTATACATCAGCTGCTGTTTATAGTACAAACCTTATTTAAAATGTTATGTATTGCATACTGATTAACTGTACATGCGCCTGTTATGATGACATGTGTATTTTCTGAGTTACTAGAAGTTATCTAATGCATTAAAGACTATATGCATCTTGAGAGCTTTCAAACTAGTACTTTGTAGTGATTATGGTGAATGAAAATGTTCACATGATTCAATGTTATCCATTAATAAACAACAGCAGAATCATCCACTCATCCAATCAGCATCAATATATAGATGTCACATGCATTTTTATCAGGAAATGTTCCTTCAGTTTTTCTCTAAATTCTACACACACTGGACACCTTGTATTGTATCATATAATGTGACATGATTGCACAGTGGAATGAACATAAAAGCCAGATAACACTCTTCATTGAAGCCCCTGGAAATATCTTCCTCTGTGTTGGTTTCTGCTAACGCTTCAGCGATTAAACAACAGCAAAAACACATTACATATACTGCGACAAAGTTAGGTAATAATGATAATGCATTAATATCAAAGTCTAAACAAAGAATACAATCTCAAAAAGTATCTATTAAATTGTGTAGATCACAGCTTAAATTATTGTTCACTTCTACATCTTTAAATACCTAAACATATCAGAAAATAAAATAAACAGTCTAAGATAAATCACCAATGTGCAGTGGTGAAAGATAAAATGTGGCACTTTAACATTTTTTCTATGTTAAAGACTATGATATGTTGGAAAGAAATAATACAAATAGCATAGAGCCTGGTAAATTGCCATCATCCCAACGTTGCTCTATCATAATATACTCAAACAACCCCCGCGTGAAAAGCATGAACTACTCACTAGATCAAGGTTTCAGCTTTTCAACCTCAAAAAAAAAGAAGAAAAAAAGCTTTTAAAAGAAACCCTCAGGATTCAACATGATACAATTTATATTCTCAACAAATTATGGGATTTAAAAATAAATCCCACTGTGCAGCATCATCTGTTTCCCCTCCACCAACTACAACTTGAATGTTTAGCTCCAAAAGTTAAGGCGATAAAACTCCTCTCTGTTCCCAGAGGCAATTCAAATTTGTTGTATTGTGGATATGGCGCATATTTTTGGTTCGTACACTTTGCCAACTGAGACAACAGTGGAGAGATGCCACTTCGGAGAAGTCCAGATTTCTCATGACATAAAATCAACAAGTAGACAAAAACTTCAACCCTTAAGCCACCTGACATAAAATTCTTGTCACATATTTTCTATTCTTGTCACATATTTTCTAATTGAACAGAATGACCAATACTCTGCAGCTCCAACAGAGTCTGTCATCTACTGTGGAAGAAGTTGGTGACAGCTGCTGGGTTCGATGTTGTGTCAAAATGTGATGAGTGCAACCACATTACATCATGTGTATAACTCTACAACTACATCTACAATGTGACAGAATTGAATGCTGACTGGAAGTCAAATGTGGGCGTACAATTGATGCAGAGAAACAGCTTGACTACAGGAGGATGGCAGAGAGACAAGAGAACATCCAGGCACCGCTGCATCTTCTATTCAATAAGAGCTGGTGGAGGCTGTGGCAATTCTCTTCCCAATGTACACCCTAGAAGAAGAGAAAACTACCCATCAATATCAGTTGATCAATTATAACTAAGGAACAAATGTTCATAAACATCCAGGCAAGCCTGTTTGATAAATACGTAATGCATGAGGCCCAGGTCTGAAGAGACAGGCATCAGATACATACATTACAGTCGTCTTGGAAACCAAAATAGCAGTGTACTGATAAATTCACAATGACAATACTGACCCTTACCTATGGCACATGGCGAGTCACTAAAAGACAAGTGTGGTACAAATACAAAACATCAGTGCAGATTAAGAAGATGTAGCTTTGTTTTTTAATACAATGCCGAGCATTGCATCGTGTCCCTGAATGACGATAGAACTGCATGAATTCAGACCTACCCGAGGCCAAGAGCGACAATGTGTGAGATGAGTAAGGAAGGGATGAAGACTTTGAGGAATTCAGCTGAGAAGATGCCACCTTTCTTCATGACCCCACTCTTTCTAATGCTGAGAGATACTGAACGCCGTGGGTGCCTGAAGTGGAACTCCCTGTGAGGAATGATCAAACAGTCAATTATTGCAAATTAAATTCAGAAAACAATATCCTGAACAAACATTAGTGAATTATTCTGCTTACTTCGGTGGAACGTTTTCTGGTCTGCTGGACCAGTCAGCGACCCAGTCTACTTCTTTGTTCATCAGGATGTCTTCCTCTCTGTCCATCTCTGCACTATCGTCACCTGACTTCAAATATAGCAGGAAAGTAATTAGGGTTTAATCTCAAATCACAAGACCTGAAAAGAGATTGAACTTTTAAATATGTTTTTTTACCTGACTATCTCTTGGGCTTGGCATCTCCACATCAAAAGTGATCTGACCCTCATCCTGATCTGGACTTGGTGGCCTGTGAGGACTGAGTCAACATATTGGGATAGAACAAATAATTAAATTACCACACCAAGCGCTTGCCTGAGCTTTAAAGCACATATACTGGCACTTATTCCTACCTGTTACAGGAGGAGCTATTTTGGCTGGATTCATGCTGTGCATCCAGGAGAATCTTTTCCATATCTCCATTGTGGATCGAGGAGGACGAGGGCACATGCTCTAGTCCTCCAATCAGTGTTTCATCAGTCTCAGGCACCCCTTCAAAGGTCTGCAGAGTTTGACTCATGCCAGCATTTGCATTTATTTGGTCTTCAGCAGGTGTCTCTGGAGCATTGGCCTGCAAGGCATGTAATACCTGGGTCCCTGTGTTCCCATTCAGCTCCAGCTCTACCCAAGAGCCTTGGCAACACAAAGGTCAAGAGGAGGGAAAGGAAGGAAATTTAGTTTGTTGTGGTAGAACCTAGCAGATTGTACACCCGTGAGACACACCTCTGCCTCCTTTCAAATGGAAAGAGATGACCTACATGTCCTGCATCACTGATACAGTGCATTCAAATGAACTGGCTGTACAATACATCCTTGATAGCATGCATTCCTTTGTGCCACTGCCCCACAAACAGCGTGCATGGTTGTTTGTTTTCTCAGACGGGCGGTTGTTATACAATCTCTAATGTCCAGCGGGCTTGGGCTTAGCATATAAACCTCATGATCTCCTGATACCACGAGACGTCCCCCCCCTCCCCGGCCTCGCTAAAAATAACATATTGTTGATGTACTTCGACGACGCACGCATATATGAATGATTATCCATCTACAGACGAGTTTGTCATTAACGCTGCTCTCATGTGACGTCTTGCATAACTGTGAAGTGCAACGCGAGACAAGTGGCCCAGACATGTCGCTGTTGCAGCGGGGATGTTGTCACATGTAGAGAACACGCCCCGCTTTTCCTTCTGAGACACGCTTTAGTCTAGTTGTTTATCAATTCAAGTCTGGACACCCCTTTGGTCGGTTTATTGTTTAAATGTGTTTTTGGAGCCGTCTGTGCTAGATAAAGGTTGGGCTGACATCCTACTATTGTCTTCCTTTATAATAGATATTTTGTGAAAAAGACGGTGTGGTTTTGAATAAAAAAGACGAGTCGACTACAGAAGGAGTGAGAGTGATAGGACCCGTTATTGGAAGAAAAAAAAACGTGATGTAAAGGCAACATATATTTCGTCTTTTGTCCCAAAGTTGTTTTCATTTTGTCTAGAGCCCGCCCAGGGCTCACTTGTGCACGTGATTGGTTGCCCTTCAATCAGTCAAACATTTATCGCAGCGCTATTGGCTAGTGTGCGGTGACGTCGATGATCAACATCACCCTCCGCCCCTCCCAGAAGAAGAGGAAATACCGTAGCCGATGTAACTTTTACAGTAAAATCTTGATTATACGAAGATTCTAAGAAGCACAGAAGCACTAGTCTTTGTAACGTGCAGTGCAGAAGCACCGGCGGTGGTACATACCGTGAAGCCCGGGCTCCTCGTTATTGTTTTGTTGAGCAGCAGCGGTAGACATGTTGACTACCCAGTTCTAGAATTCATCAAAATGAAACGGAGACTAACTGCGATGTGCGCATGCGCTACATCAGCCCAAAGTCCAGGCCAGGTCACAAACACATCAGTAAAGGGAAATTTGCTCCAACACATCAGAAATTGACTCGACTGTGGGGAAATTTACATTGATCTTTAGTCTGCACTAAAAAGGTAAAAAGAACCCCCCAAAGTTTAATATAATTCATCAACAAAATAAAGAATATGTTCACCATCATGTCCAGCTGATGGGCTTGGGTGCACAACATGGGTGGACTCTCTCTCATGATAGTCACTTGAGTCTGTGCAGTGTTAAGGATAGATAATAATAGTGAGGCTCTTCAAATAAGTGCTGCCCTGGGTGAACTTATCTATTAATGTGGAGAGGCAGGCTTTTCCATTAGAAGTGTTTTCTGTATCCGAGTAGAGATGGACAGGTCTGTAGTACATCTCCCCTCCTCCAGTTCCATAACAGGATCTTGTTGGTTGGTGTATTTTCAGTTGAATGGAAGTCATCCTGGTAAGAAAATGTGTTGACCTTAGTTGAGTAAGATCTGCCATGTCTGGCACCACAGCAGGGGATTGAACTCTGCCTTAGTGATGCAACGGGCCTAATATAATCCCAGCCATGTTTTCACATTATTTTTTGATATATAATTTAATTTTAGTTTTATAACAAACCTCTACAATAACACATATTTGGGGCAAGACTCTGATCATTTCACATGTACATCACATAATCTTGCAGACACAAACCACAGAACAGATTAGTCTTTCATTCAGAAATAAGGTTTGAAACTCTTTATTACTTTTCATCTAAATTGTTCTTTATTCAATTTGACAAAGACAAACATAGCTGTACAATGAACCATTTTTTTTGTTTTTAACCCCCCAAACTCTCCCACAATCTTTATTCAAGACTCCCTTGAAAGAAATGATCAAAAACATACACATTAATGAACTTAATAAAAATAAAAAAGTGCATTTTGTTTTAACCCCTGTGTCACATTAGACATGTATATAATGCTGCTTCAAGTGAAAAAAAAAAAATCATAACTCCAATTTAGGCTGTTTCCTTGCACTTTCATGATCCCTTGGGTGGAGAGCAAGTTTTTCTGACATTCCAAAAAAACTATATAGCAACTTGAATTTCAAAAAAGTGTATGATCTACTTGTAAATAAGGCAGTTTTTAATAAAGTCCTGAAAAGCTGCTTTTTTTTTAAAAAGGTAAGAGGTTTTGATCACAGAGCAGTGGTAAATTCCCCTGAGCGGTCTCCTGTCTGGCACGCCAGAAAGTCCAAGAAAAATACTAATCTTCGGTCTTCTTTACGCTATAAGAAAGGCATTAGGGTTCTTCTGAACGTCTTTGTGGATTACACCATAGCCTCAAACAATAGCTATGAAGACAACATGAGGGGAACGTGAAGATTAGTGGGTCGCTATTTCTCATGAATGCCAGTGACTGTTTTGCAATATCGCTCTGAATCCCACACAGTCTGAAGACCTCTGCAATAAAAAGTGTGTTACCTCAAAATCTTTGTAAACGACATGCCAATACTAGTTTTGTATCATTTCTATACAGATGTGTATTTTTAAACATTTCTGAAATCTTTTAACAGGTTGTAAAAACAATAGTTATTTAACAGAGGGAGTAGATTATTCCTTTTAATGAATGCCTGTTTGAATGGACAGCTTCCTGTTGACCGTGAAATAGGAAAACAATTAAAGATAAACATCTTTGACATGAGGAATATTACTTGAATGACCCTCACACAAGTTTGCACCGCACTAGTTTTTTGAAAAAAGGTTGAAAAAAATAAAATAAATCTTATTACCAGAGGACATTACCTGGAGCCCTGAGAGTACGGCATCGTTAAGATGGTTGGTTATTATGGTGTCATCCTAGTGATAGGAAATACGTTATTTAACAGTAAGAGTGACACATTAACTTACATAACGGTCCAGTAGACAAAAGGGCTTCGTGGCCTGATTCAATGGCTTAATCTGTCATCAAAACATCATTTTAATAGAGTGGAAAGCTGTGCTGTAATCAACCTGTTGGCTCAAGGAGGGAAAGTCGTCAGCGTGTGAATGAAGCCAAAAGCAGCAGAGAAACCGCAGAATTAATTATTTAAAGTTCAATGTAACCATTAAACAATCTGCAAACCATCTCCTTTTTAAATGAACACTCCTGTATCCCCCTGCATCACAGGAAAGTAGACATTTTTAATAATTCAAAATCTGTAACTCTGCGTTGTCCACTGAATTGACAAGCGTTGGGGGGAAAACTAGCTCTAAACAGTTGTGACATTACATGTTGATTTAAAATCTGTCTTTCCCATAAAGGTATATTGTTTCACAGTGAGCAAAAACATGAACGATGAAGAAAAACCACGGCGTTAGATCAAAATTAACTCAGAATCTAACTCCGAAGCATCCAAATAAGTTCTGCATAAACATAATTTACAGTCAGACAAATAAAAAATAAAACTGTTGTAGTGCTTACGACTACAGAGGTACTGACGCCTAACAATTTACTTTTCTTTGGACATCCCACGTGAGAAACGTCACACTCCTAGATGTCACTAAAGTCTCTAGCTTTTAAAGAAATACCCGCTTGAGTGAACAAACCGTCCCAGTCATGACACAAAGGTAACGCATCAGGAGACCTTCCATCTACAATCAGTCCGACAGCTACAGAAACTACAGTGATCAGACTGTAATCCTATTGCCTTCATTTATACAAAAATAAATCAGCTATAGTGATTATTCTTTTTTTGTATCATCAGGTACATTACAAAACATCATAAAAAACCCTTGTCTGCAAGATAGCTTTAAATGAATAAATCTTTAGTCTTTAGATCTGGTTCCTTGATTCTCTCTCATTCAACACCAAAAACCACAATACCCGACGCCGCTCTTGTGACCATGTTAAAAGGACTACATTGGTGTTTTGATTCTATGTATAAATGTGTTTGGCCATTAACTAGAAATTATGAAGACAATACTGCTGACCATTATAGTCATTTCAATGCACGTTGAGTCAGAAACTATTCCAGAAGACGGACATTTTAAAACATGGAAGTTCTTTGTAAATGATAATACCGTCGTTTCTTGCTCATTTAAGGTAACTTGACTTTAGTATCATACGTTGAGGTACGCTCGACTTTTCCTGCATTATCAAAGAACAATTACTTTGAATAAATCAAAGGTTGAATGTGATGAAATAGTTGTCAAGTTAGTTGACTTTCTACCTGTAAAGAAATTAATATAAATCTAATAAACATTGGTACGCCGTGGACAAAGGTTAGAAGTAATGCAAGTTAATCTTTTTGCAGAGAATGAGCTAAAACCCGATAAAATACGAGAACAGCATAACCATACTGTACAGTAGAAAAGAAGTGGAGAGTGAGCTTGGCAACTTGACAAATACTTGGGGCAAATCTGGAGTGTTGACAGCTTGTATTAGCGGCGTTTCAGGCCAGCACGAAAAGGAACTCGGTGACAGAAAGACGTATAAACAGTAGAAAGAATTTCCTATTCAAACTAATAAAACATGGTAGCCACAGAATCTTGACAACTGGTAGCCATGACATATACATGAATCATGTCAAGATGGCACAACAGAATAATGTAACAATCTAGCCAAACATGTGTATGAAACACACTTCCCTTTGGTTTGGGATGTATTGGAGTTGCAAATGGTAGCTTAGTGAACCCATGACACTAAATCCCAAATTCTGGACTCTACAAACCCTGCATGTTTATATTGGTCAAACACATGGAACGAGTCCCTGTGTTGGCACGGTTTGTTGTCGACAGTGTAAGTCACATTCAATACTAAATTCACCGAGGGCAGATCATATCAAGATTTGGGGATTTAGGCAAAGACAAACATATCGCCGGTGTACGTGTATCAGATCAGTGGGGATCAAGCCGGAACAGATCTGAGCGGTTCAACAAACGCTAGTTCAGTTTTTCCTGGAATATGTACAGATTGTTGGTCGTGGCCACAGCAATGATGTTGTCCAGAGGATGCCAGGCAGTGTGGAGGATCTTCTTGTTAAAGTCCAGACTGTCTACACTGATCTCGTCCTTTTTGCGCTTCCCACCTGTGCTTACTTTGCGGGGTTTCAGGACAGATCTGGGCTTGCTGTTCTCCCGCGACGCCTCCAGGGTTACATCCTGCCGATAGACTCGATCAAACATCCTGAAGAAGTTGTTGTAGGAACCGGTCATCACGACGCTGCAGAGAGACACACGGCACGATTGGTCGCACAACACATAACAATCGAAGGTAGCAATTAAAAAAGTGGTTCTCGATTATGTACCAATACCAGAACATATATAGAAGGCCTCTCTGCTACCCAGAATTAATCATTTGCCGCCTTATGCTTTGCACTGAGGTGATAACCACATTCATTGATAAGCCAAAGGCGGTTGGCCAATTCAGTCGCATCAAATATGCGGCAGATCAAAGCATTTGCATATCACATGCATATTTAAAGTGGGGTGAAACCTAATGCATAATGAAGAAAACATGGGTCACTTTTAAAGTGCACATTTTACCATTTCACAATGGTTACATCTACTTGAGTAACCACCAATAGCCACAAGGCTTCTTAAACCAGATATCAAATATCTATAATAGATTAGAGACTCACCTGTCGTTCCCATTCCAACAGCACTCAAACTTGTCGAAGATGCAGTCATTCTCATAGAGGGAACACAGTTTACTCCTGAGATATTCATGCACCTGTTGAAAGAATGCCATGAAGAGGCGATGGAGTTACAATCAACAGTTGTGCAAGTGCAAAAATAACATTACGAGAGAATACTTTGAGTATGACTTGAGTCACAGACCTGATACGTCTCTACTGGCCGGGACTCCATATTGAGATCCCAGATTTTGACGGACAGGTAGTCTCGGGTCATCATGTAGCGTCCGCTGTGGCTGAACTTCACATCAGAGATGGATGAGATGATTTCAGAGAAGAACGAACGATTGTTTGGATCCTCTGGCTCTTCAAACTCTTAAAAAGGAAATGATGGAAGTCATTAGTATACCCGTACCAACGGCCATTACTTGTGATATAACATTATAGCCCGACAGTGAGCCAGCATACAGAACACCAGGACCCTGAAATATAAGCAGCTAAATGGAGATTTAGAATATTTGAGTCCATTATTTATAACTGTGCTTATCCTAATGTGACAAGTCACAATATTTTCCAGGAAAAAGGTCAAATAGGCGTGTAACATTTAACTAATAAGACTTCTCCCAGGTTTGATCTATTCTACCTGTGATGCTACCTGACAACCAAAATATCCAGGACTTAAAAAGCAACTCAAGTCAACATTTGTGTTGCTTTATATGTAAACTATCGTCACTATCCTTTTACGGATTGACTGGCCGCACAATTGAAACGGTTCTTGATATGCTTTACACTTTAATAGAAGACAGTGCCGTTTCTACTAAAGTCAGCACAGAGAAACAAAAAGTAAAGAAAATATAAGCCATTTTAATGTCTATTATCCAGTTTCAATGAGACACGCCTGTGAATGTAACTTGAATAAAAATGATCTTACGTTTGGCGTGCTTGTCACACAGTGCTGACGCCCTCATGTCACACAAGCGGATGGTGCCCTTGCTGCTGCTGTAGACAAAAGTGTTACATTGGTTGGGGTGGAACTCGGCTGCTGTGATCACCTCGGTCAACTCCTCCATATTGGCTGGCTTAATGTCAACAATATCTGAAGAAGCGTGGTTGAGGTCAAATGGGGGAAAACAGACATTTACACAACATAAAACATTTAAAAGATTTTTTTTTCAGAATTTAACTGGTACAAACATATTCTGCTAGTCTCCCACCGGCTCAAATGACTTTCAATGGCCGTGTGTCATTATAAAAGGTTGATATGGTGACAAAATAAAGCGACTGCAGCGCTGCTCTGAACTAGTTAGACGTCACTCCTCTTAGAGAGACAACCCTCCACAGCGCTCTCAACAGAAAGTCACGCTGCCAGCTCAATTCAGGACTAAAACATGTCTTTACAACTACTTTGGCATCAAAAGTACACGTTAAACTTTGTCAAACAAAGACTAGTATATCAGAGGAGCTCTGTATAAAAGCTGAAAAGTCCTTGTTTGGGGGACATCTGGTGGTAGCATCATTAATGACACTGTGGTAGACAGTGTGTAGTCTGGCTTAAAACAGTCTACTTTTTTTTGTAGAATACTATTATGAAATATTCTCATTTTTTGTATGTCTATATAATGAATAAGATTAATTTACTTTCTTAACATATCCAAACTATGCAGTAGATTTCATGTCATTTCACGGACTGGCTGATGCAGTCTGACTGCATCCAATTTGACTGAAGCATGGTGGACGAGTGACCATGATGCATGAGGGGATTACAATATATAATTAAATTATAATGAGAGAACAAAGGATACTAAAGCTGCGATCGGTGATGTCCAGATTCCATAGGTTGATGCGCAGGTCATCCGCAGACAGGTACGTCTCACAATCACTGTTGACGGAGATGGAGTTGATGTGGTAGGTGTGTGCGTTGGCAAACACCCGCCTGGGGCTGGCTTCCACCATCAGGTCCATGGGCTTGAATATTGGTACCTGAGGTAGGAATAGTGTCACATTCATTTCAGGGAAAATATGTGGTAATAATATTGGCATTTCTTTTATAATCCGGATGTGTGTGATTGTTTTCGTAAGGACTTTCCTAAACTGGTATACAAGTCTCACAATATTCTGCATTTGATAATGTTATTAGTTAGTTCTCTGGTACGATCTGTCAATATGGCTGCACGAATCAGAAACGACAGACAACTCAGACAGTGCCTCAATGAGGAGGACAATTGTTGCAAGCATTTCATTAATAATACATACATGGTAGCAATTATTGGGACAGTGATAAAGCAATTGATACACACCCGTAGTGTTGTGACAGTATTGAGATCCCTGTAACGTCCATCTTCTTCCTTCAAATTGTAGCCCTCTGGTCTCTTGTCACGCTCACTAATTTTCCACAGCTTTATGGTTTTGTCTGAAATGAGAGCAAAAATAATTAATAACTTTTCTTAAATGGTGTCACCGGAAAACTGATAGCTTAAAATAGATCAAAATAACTAACTCACACTTATAAAAGCAAATGCATTTAATGAGAATACAGTTTACTAACCATTTGTAGACAAAAGAAACTGTGCTGCGTTCTGAGGCAACCAACGAATCTTGTTGATTTTCTCCTCAATCTCAAGGCTTTTTAGGTAGTCAAATTCAGGTTCATGGCTCTGGAAGGTGCTGTAAACATTGTACTCTCCTCTGCATTGTGGCTGATTCTTACTCTAGCAATAAAAAGACAACAATTATCAATGTTAGGAAAAAAACTTAAGCCGAGAGCAAGAGTCAGCATTTCATTTTATGAAGACACACAATGTTTTTTTTTTCTTTCATTTCAAATAATATCGGCTTAAATGTACAACCAGCTTGACTAAGTTCTGAATTTATAAAAAGAAAAAAAAAAAAACGATTGTCAATGTCAGTAAATTTTGTTTAGTGAGATAAGTCACCAAAACGTACCTCTGGCTCCTGCTGGAAGATGACAACACGACCCCCTTTGTCTCCGGTGGCTAGCAGCTCCCCAGAGTGGTTGAATTCAACAGTAGATATGATGTCCGCTGTGAATGAGGTAGTGCAATCAGAAAAATATTACTTTTTTAGCTAGGTGCCCGAGTAATTATTAACTACTGTAGTAGAGAGCCTGTTCAGCACATTTGAGGTGTGTTAAATGTAAAATAATTGTGCAGGTTTTTCCGGTTCAATTAGTTATTTCCTGCCAAAGACAACCCAAATCCTTGAAAAAGAAACCATGGTAAAAAAATAAATAATAATATGTTAAACACTGCAGTGACGTACATGTGTGCAATGGAACTAAAGGTCTACTCAAAACTCATTGGAAGGCAACAATTAGGCATTTGCAGCTATTCAGGATGTTTCAAAGGAAAGCACTCATCAAATCCTACAATACAACAATCAATCCCCGTTTACAGGCTGGCTCTATTCTGAGCTAGCGCAATCCTTAATATACACTATGGTATTATTCTTCTCTTAACACAGTACACAAAGTGCCTGATACAATCCGACTCAGTACAATCTTTCATATAATGCAAAAGTACGAAACTATTGTGTTTTCAGCCCCTGTGTGCACTGCCATGTACCAACACAAGGAGAGGAGCACACGTACACTTTTTCTGAGGCAAAGCTTACTGTAAACAACTGTGCAGTCCTACACACCAAGTCCATCATCTACTGTAAACATAGGTGTTTATGGCTCTGGTGAATTAACTCAGGACAATAGGAAAAGGGATGGTTATCGTCCAACACTGGTGTATCTGTTAATGAGTAAAAACAACAGTATGTATAGTGTATACAAAATCTACTCCATGGGGTCTAATTTGTTACAACTTTCTGTGTTAATTACCCTAATTGAATTATCTACTGTGTAAATATTATCCACAACACTGCAATGGTCACGAGGGATAAGGGAGGGAATGGTCATGTTTCCTCCCTTATCCCTCGTGATATCTAGACATGCAGGCAGTCGAACACTTTGAGCATCACAAACTAATTTCCTTTCCCCTCCATGGTATTGGATTTGCAGTAAAAGTTTCAAACTATAACACTTTTTGTGGATGCTGGATACAGAGGCAGCTATGGAGGGAAGCTTTCACTTTGACTGGGCCAATCAGCTGAACGTATAACTTAATAGCACACTGTGCAACACATTAGAAGTTCAACACAAGCCAACTGATTTCAACATTAATCCAAATGAGAACATTGATTTAATAATTGTATACTTATTTAAGAAATGCGCACGCCCAACAGAGGTAAAACCCAGCAAATATTCAAGTCTGATGTGCTTTTCATTACCAAACATGCACAAATTAAATTACACACGGTGCAAATTCACTTAGACATTTTACAGAAATGATCCTAAACATAGATGAACACAGTTTTACTCAGGCCAGCTGAACTATCATCATCTGGTATGATCCACACCAATCACTCTTTTTTATTATTACAGGTCAATTCTCTCCAACAGCGATCATTCAGAACATGCACGACAGTTAACAAAAAACGTGTAGCACGAGCTATAAAGCCAGACTTAAAAACAAGCATGCACATGATATACACGAGCAGGTTAGCAACTTAGAGAACATGAACTTACCTTCTGCGACATCGTCGTCAATCGCTCCTTTGACTTGGGAAAAGCACCACTGCACATCACTGGTCCCACCACCGGCTCCTACACGAAACACAAGTTGTAACACACAGCCATACACGACAACTTTACCCGCGTTAGTCTGGTGCACAAATCAGCAACAATGTCGCACATATGTTGTACGTTTTAACTTGCATGACCTATTCACAAACAAAAGGCGACGGTTTAGCATGTTATCGGTGTTAAAAACTCTCCCTTTCTCAACGTCAATGACACGAGCATCCTGGAAGTATCCTAGCTTGCTAGCTCGCCTGCGGCTGTTCGCGTTAACCACAACAGAGAGACGAGCACGTCGTCCCTGCAGAGCGGCGCGTGAACCGGCGGGTGTACACGAAGCACCGGCCTCTATAGCGGTCTTGCTAACGTAGTTACCTGCCATGGCGAGCGACTCAGACGGAGGCTCTCCGTGTAGCGGGCTCGGGCCCTGGACTGGAGCAGTGCTGACCCGGGTCGGTTCTGGCCGAGGAGCAGACCAGTACTGCCGCTCGTATTAACTCAGCAAGGACCGCACACGTCGTCGTCCCAGTTGCTGCAGACAGCACGAAACTGCTTTTAAAGCAAAGAAAGTGAACTATAATGCGGAACCCTGAATGTTAGACTTTGCACTCCACTTTGAGATTTCCCTCGCCTCTGCCTCTCCCAGCATTTCAAAATGGCGCAACGCGGGCGGCGTTCATCGGGCATCACACAGAGAGCGCCGAGGGTGCATCGTGAAATATTAATCTGCCTGGCTCCTGAGTCGTCAACGACGTGGTTCTTTTTCCTGTCTCCGGATAGCACACGGTTGATGTATTTATAGCGCTTTAAATGTTTTATTAAAAGTTATACGGACTTTTTATTTCTACAAAAAAACAGATAACGTCTTACCCCCGCCCGTGTGGATTGTTCCAGTAATAAAATCGAGCAAACCCGCACATTTTTGGTTTAACAGCAAAAGTGAAGAAAAAACAAAGATCTTAAATGGATTTAATTAAGAAATCAGGCCTTTCTTTTTGTTTAAAAAAAGTTTAATTAAAGTTTAAAAGTCATTCATATGATATAGCCTATTTTAGTTATGTCAATAATTATAATTAATATATTTTGGAGCGCTTCTGTACAACATCCGATCGGTTTGCATGTTTGGGTTGCATCCATACAACGCCCTAACAAACCAAGCACTTCCGGATCTGCTTGCAACTGCCATTGAGGTTCCTGGATTTATGGATCTTCAGTTTCTAGCACTTGCTGAACTTCCGTTTTGGAAGATGCCACTCGGCGCATATGTAAAAGTATGACTAACTACCCCTGTGCAGACAGAAGTTCAGGCACATATACACTAGGGACCAAGAGCAAGCACATTGTCGGCCTTTAATTGTCACAGGAGACATTTGTAGTTTTCAAAGCTAGAACAGCTCAGGTGTTAATATTAATGTTAACTCTTTTCTATTTCAATGTCCCAATAAGCCACCATGACAGTGTGGCAATGATACAGCATGCACAGGTTGACCCAAGTGAAGCAGCTCAATGGAGATCAGCTAATATTCATTTGATCATTTATACCTTTGCTTTTCCCCCTGTGATACGTCCACATTTCTTCTGTGTCCATGAAGAAGGTCTATTGAAACATCCCTCTCCCAATCCCACTCTTTGTGTGCATTATAATGGTAAATGGCAAATATTTTTAATAACTGTTTTGGGCAAATTATGCCTATTACATAGTGCTAGCATCGAGATAACAAGAAACGAGAGAGAAATACCAAAAACTGAACTGTTGAATGGCATATTATCCCCTAAGTCGCGGGAGCACCTCTGTTTTGGCGATTCACAAATGTATTTAGGAATATGCACCTGGCAGACGATATGGATTGAAACGATCAAGGTCGTAAGTACATTTTAACTCTACAAGAAAAAAATGCAGGTATTTTCTTAAGACTCAAATAATTTGTGTGTATTTTGCTTGTGATGACAAAAACCTACAACAGAATTGCAACATTATTAAATTACTGAATTCACATGCAGTAAACTTTAAGGCCCTCTGGGTACCTGGGCGTGTTTGGTGATTCAGCTTTCCCAGACACACAAGATCCCATCAGAATGGATAACTTTGATTCATCAATTTGTATAAGAGAAATTAGTCAAAATAAAGGCTGACATTGTCATGCTCATATTCCTTATTTACATACATATTTTTGTTTGAAGTTTCATGTGCTTCCCAAGGAAAAAAACCCACCATTCAAGCTTTTATCAATCAAGAATACACAATACTGTTTTCGTATGGTACACACCCATACAAACATATTTTATATAGCTTCACTGTGGTCATTTTTGCAACTCAGCAGATATCACAGTTTCTAAATTACACGGTTGATCTATATGCCAGCAAAAGCCTGTTTGAACTATCAACAACAACACAATAGACTAAAGCCGTGAGCACTACTGCAGAGGATGAATCACATTTAAAAAAACATGATCACGCCAGCTTATCACTCCAACTGTATCGCAGTTGTTGCATGTGGATACATTCATTTATAGGGACTGCATTCAAATCCCAAGGTCTGCCTGGTCAACTTCAGTCAGGAAGCCAGATTATTCTTCAAGTCAATTGCTTTTCACTTCCCCAACATAAAGTAAGTGGTCCACCTGGCGAGGAGCAAAGCACCAAACAGCACAGTGTAGCTGAATAGAACAAATTTAAGGATTTCCCTGAAAGTCCGGAGGAAGCGGATTATTAAGGGGTCTACATCCAAAGGCTCCTGCTGCGTCTTCTGCCTGCGCCCAGGTTGAACCAGGTGTCCCATGTCCTCACCTCGACCCATTCTGCAAACACACATTTGCCAAATTTAGATTAAATAAAAAAACTGTAATGTCCAACTTTGTGGCCCATTTGAAAGTTATTTTTTAAAAAGCAGCACATGAGAACACTAACAGTATGAATACTTATTAAATTAAATAGGACACAACAAATAAACATAAAAAGACATGTTCTTTGTTTTTATGCATCCCTAAGTTGTAAATATTTTAATTTTAGTGCTTTATGTATTATTAAATGTGTTCAAGTTTATTTATATGAGAGTCGCATATTGACTTGTTCTTAGCCTTGTAGAAGCTGAGGAGGCAGCACAGCCACAGGACCAGTATTAATAATTTATCTGTAAATTGTACTAAGTGGATTCCGTATTGATCTGCTTTGTTTGTGGCTAGTCAC
The DNA here is from genome assembly GCA_036178185.1 of Liparis tanakae. Classification (NCBI taxonomy): domain Eukaryota; kingdom Metazoa; phylum Chordata; class Actinopteri; order Perciformes; family Liparidae; genus Liparis; species Liparis tanakae. The sequence continues at coordinate 21,512,651 of CM070094.1, forward strand.
ACACGTTACAGTATATCGAACATCAGATGTCGTAAACTCTCAAGCTATTTTTAGGGAGACTTGTGGAATAAGCTAATATGCAGCATGCCGACGACCATTAAATAGCATATGTTCCTCGGACTACACAAGTTGCAGCCTGCAAATAAATAATGAAATCATATTCAATACAATCATGCAAATAAAAAAACATTACAATAATGTAAATGCAAGGTAGTTGCTTTTCTTCATAAATGTGTTGTCTTGTCCTGGTAAAGAAAACTAAATCACATATGAATGACAACAAATGACAAACAAGCATCTCATAATACATCTCATATTAAATAATAAATAAAGTAATTAAATCCTAAATCAATCCTACCTTGGTGTTGTTGAGACAGGAATTGATTATAAAGTGGGTTCCTGTGCTTCCAGCCCTGAAGTCCAAGTTGGTGTGTTCAGCCCTGAGCGTTTCAAGTCCCTGTGGCAGAGGAGGAGCCAAAGGCAATAACTGATCACAGATCAGAATCCCCTGGGATTGATCTAATGGGAATTTAAGTCTTCAGTGCACCTGCTCCTCACACAAAGGGGTTTTACTGTCAGATTTTTTCCATCCAGCAAAAAAACACAGAATGAAGTATTTTCAAATCCATTGAATCAAAGCAGTTCCCAAGTCCTCTCGCCAATCAACAAGGAGGAAATTAACATAGATTCACTCAAGAACAGTTCACCGAAACGTCAGAGTGCTGTCAGCAGGTCGCCCTATGTTCCCATAGTGTAAGGCACGGAAGAGGTATTGACTGAAACGGAGATCAAACACCCTCCTGTAGGACAGTTTCCCTCTCCCGGAACATGGAGCAAATGGCCTCCTAATTCAATCAGTGTCCTGCACTGTCAAATCATCGGCTGCCGTGGGCTGAGCTCTCTAGACGGCGCAGGGCCATTATCGGCTGATCAGGGGCCTGTTACTGCGCTAATTGCTCCTTCAGAGAGCCCGACCGCTGCTGACGAATACACTCCCCATCCCCGCCCCTCATCTGCTCTTCTTTATCACAATTAGCTTTCTGAAAATTATCTAGTAAAAAATAAGCAAAATGGTTTCCCACAAGATTATGTAATTTAGGACACATTTCAGTTAGTAAAGACTTTATTTATCTACTATTAGCCCAGAGAAAGCCACAGAAAGCTGCCTACAAAAGCCTTCAAACATTGAAGAAGTGCACCTTTAATTATCTTATCCGGGACAGCATCTCAAACATCCACAAAAAAATTAACCATACATACATATTTACAGTTCCTTCAAGGTAGAGCAATGACCTCAGTTATGGAAACATAGCCACAGAACAAAGGGATGTGTGATAAACAGTTGCATTTAACCAGCTCTATATTATATTGTCTTGGTGCCAACCAAGGACAGAAAATAATAGTAACATAATCTTGGTACCGTGTGGAGCGACTGACTACTAGAAGCACTACGGATTAATGTTTTCACAAGTGGGTCAACATTGTGTTTGTATCATGCACGAAGCTGCAGGTGCCAGGTTTACACTAATCCTCTGATTTGTGGATAAAGCGTCGCAAAGCACCAGCAAAGACAAGCAAGAAAACATGGATGTAACAGTGCTGTATTTAAAATATTAAATAAATCAACTTTCAAATGCACTGAACAGGTTTGTTCAAGGATACACAACACATTTTGATGAGTGACACAGAGTCAAGAAAACTCCCCAGGGCACCTTTACAGAGCCTGGTGTTGCTCAGACATCAATGAAACACCTGCAGTACACAGATATGGACATAAAAAAACAGCAGCTGAGTTTTTCTGATGGCTGGAGGGGTTGTTTGATGTGGCCAGGTGTGCATGCAGGTGACTCAGGAAATCTGGGATTCCGGCCGGTCCATGAGAGATTTGATCCAAGTTGTACCATTTAGGAGTTTTGTGGTGGCTATGATATACTCCATCCCACTGTCTTCCATTTGAGAGAGGAAACGAAGAGCGGCTATTTCTGCATACGTCACTCCACCGAGGAAGAACACCAGCGTTGTCCGGTTCTCCCCCTGCTGACCTGTACGACAGGAAAAAGGCGACACATGTCACTCAAACAAAAAGGCAAACGTTAATTTAACTATTACTATATGCAAATGTAAGCTTACTTTAACACAAATCAAACTGAACATTAAAGCCCCGAATTGTAAAAACACTAATTTAGTCTTCACCCTCCCCATAGATTACTGTCCTTTATTATCACCTTTTAATATCCAATGTGAGGCGAGCACGTAGAAACAAGTCACCGGTCTAATGCCCAGACTCGCAGTTCTAATTATCACATTTCAAACCGAATGTATGATTAAATTCATTATTCACATCGATGTAACACCTTCTACTGCCAATATGAAAGAATGGAAAGAAACTGAAGGAAAGCCCTAGTGGTCACAGACAAATGAAGCCCAGCATGCTTCTCAGCTCGCCTTCGCTTCAACACAGACACTAACAGCGTGTCTGTGTTGTTGTCAGCTTTGCACCATCAATCTGCTGCTGCTCAGCGTTTGACTAAAAACAAAAGACGGCGTCTTATCTCCACGGAGCAGACGGGAGGTCATTCGCTTTTATTCTGTTTGTTGAGCAGCAGGACAAACAGCAGACCCCCGTTTGGATTTGTTCTTACGTTTCTTGTGAAGGCCGGCGGGCAGCTGCTGTCTCTCCTCAAAGTGTGGGCCCGGAAGCATCTTCAGCACCTCTTCGATGCTACGCCAGCCGGGCCTGGCCAGGACCTGGGTCAGTCGAACGCTGAGTGGAGCATAGCCACTGTACACATAGGAGATGTCGTTGGGATTCTGAGGAAATCAACAACAAAAAGGCAGTGAGGTCAAGGTCCTCCTTAAAAGTGCAGTTTTTTTGTAATCGTGTACCTGTTCATTGGCGTCCTCCAGCCACAGTTTGAGGGTTTTTCTTATGGTGGGGTAGTTATTCCTTGAGCTCGTCTGTGGTTTCAACAGACTTGCCTTCTCCAGGTTGTTCAGTGTCAGGATGTGTTCATAACCATAAGTCTTTAGAATAGACAAAATCATTATTAATGAAATCGTCAACTACATGTTTGAAGAAAAAAGCCACAATATACTGCAATTCACCCATATTTTTCTTTTTTTGATGCAAAATAAATTTACATCATTTGCAAAACAGAAAAGACAGCAGCACCAAAAATAAATCTTTAACTATACCTGGAGAATCTCCCTCTTATAGTAGTCGAACACCTTCTGCTTGAGGCCGTTGTTGCAGACGGACTGCATACACACCAGACGCAGTATCTTGATCAGTGGATCCTTTTGGGCGATGCAGTCTTCGATATATGCGTTCACCTGGATAGCAACACAACATTTCTCAGAACCGTTGTGCACTCATATACATTATATAAATCACTTCTCTTTTATAGAAGATACAAAACTTGAGTAATAGACTCAACGACACGTTTCCTATTATTTTGAGGATTTCAATAAACTGTAGTAAAACCAAATGGTACATCTCTGCACGTACGGATGTGCCAGATTGGCTTTGGGAAAACAATAAGCAGATAGATGAAGAATACCTTGTCTGTTTCGACTCCAGTCATAAACTCCTGCTCCACTGTTAGATTATCAAAGAATGCCTCGGATGCTGAAACATGAGACTTTAGTTAGATGTTATGACATTATAAAAAACCTAAATGGCACCTCAAACACACAATGGCATAAGAACAAAGACATACGAGATTCTTAAACATTAAGAACTCTAAAAAAAGTGCCTTGAGGAATTGGAATGATTACTTTCTTCAAATAAATAAATACATGGGTATTTTTTCTAATAAAGAATGTGTGAAGCTTTTAGATTTTTTTTGTCATAATTAAAATATGGTGTGAGAATGAGTCTAAAATGCAAACAGGATAAATTATGAAGCAGTTTAAGGGGAAAAGAAAGGGGTTGTTGCATACTGGTGATATCCTTGATCAGCTCTGCTATAGAAGTGTGGTTGGCCAGCGAGCTTCGAGCCGCCTGCATGTGCGGCAACTGAGACACAAACTGCTTTATTTCTCCCACTGTTTTCGCATTGTGGCGCCCCTGAAAGACAAAAACAAATATCACTTTACCTGAGGAGCCGATAATAAGTCGGACACTACAGCTTTCTTACTTTCTAAGCGTCTTACCCTCCATCAGCCAAGAGGAGCTCGCTCATACTCATTGTTTTCCAGGGTGAAACCCCTCTCATGGTGCATATCTTTGCTATCTGTACTAATATAACGTGTTGCATTACAATCAAATGATCGGAAAGAAAGGCAATTTGTTTGGTCTCGTTTAGACTTGATCGATCTAGTACTTTATCTAATCACAAGGCGATTGTCATCATTTCCACGACATCATAGATTTTTGCTATGACCTTTGTGGTAAAAGGCCACAGAGATTACAACCAGATCAGCTGAGATGTCTGGAGGTAATCCAATAGAGCTCCCTGCAAGCATAAGGCATTGCAACAACTTTTGGTTTTAAAAATATTACAATGAATATTAAACTATAATAAATTTAGAGCAGGCACATATGCAAAGATGAGGCAAGACCCACCTCAAAGGCTGCTGAAATTATTTTGGCCTTCTTGCTGAGCGCTGATCCGACCGCGTTGAAGTTTTTGTCCCGTATTTCTGCGTACAGTTCCTCTGCCGAGTTGAGCTGTAACTTCTTGGACTCTGTGGGTAAGTCTTTACTCGCTTCACCTTGCTTTTTCTGTGCAAACTTCTCAGGAGGCAACTTCACATAACCTGAGTCAGAGGGAATAAAAACAAGGACTGGCGATCAAAAATAGAAGCAGGGGATATTCAAACAAAAGCAGACTTAAAATAACTATGACGGTGGATTCATATCAGAAAAAGGTTTGTTCTGACCGTTAGTTATCCCATAGTTCTCGTCAATGAGACCTTCGTAGGTGAGCTGTGTGGCCAGAGGGGTGAGCAGGTCAACATTACGGTCCAGGAGGAGCAGAGTATCGAACACTGGAAGGATCTGATTCTGGCTGCCGGCAAACTCCCGCTTCATTCGCAACATCATGTTGGCAACATGCTGAGAACAAGCAGAGAATTTATTTCTCAAACAAACTCATGGCTGCGGCTGAGACGGTGCAATTAACAGTTTAAAATAATGATTCCACTTGGAACAATACTCACTCGAGCACAATCTCCTTTCCCATATATCTGTGGAATGGTGCCATACAGTGCCTGTAAGTTTATGAGGCCTTTGGCTGTGTGGTAAAGACTTGTTTGGTCATTTTCTAGGTAGCACTCCTGTAAGAGAAATGAGGGAGAAAAACAAAAGGCTAATGATAGTTCAAATGAAACTGCAGCTTAGGCTGAAATAAATAAAAAAAATCGTACATATTTGACCAGTACTTATCAATATGTCATAATATTTAACTGCAGCCGATTTGAAATATAATTGCTGCTGAATAATGGTTGATCTCAAATGTGCAAGTTAAACGCACCCTGAAGGCACTTTCATACTCCATGGAGAGCAGGTCGCCATCATAGGGGATCAGGTCCAGGATATACTCGTCGATGTTGATGAAGGAGGCCAGCACGCCCTGCTCCTTCAGCCGCTGTTCGCACAGCACGCTCCGCCGAGGCACAAACAAAATGTGGAAGTCTCGTGAAGTCTGCATCTTGTCCTCACTGTAGTTGCACAATCCAGGAAAAGGGTGTTAAATACATAAAGATGCTTACAGCATTGTTAAAAACGGTGGGGCTCGAAAACGAGACACATAAACAGACCTCAATACATTCTCAGCAATGATGTCCATGAGCTCCAGTCTTGGACGAACAAAGAAAATGATATTTTTGACGTCAGCGGGGGGGAGCCTGCCACTCTTGAGGGTGAACATCTTCTCCACTTCATGTTCCTGAAAACCCCAGTAATAAATATACAGCATGCATTTGATCTGCGATTAACAAAATAAAGCAATACAAAAACTAGGCACAGAAAACACTTACCTTCAGTAGAGAATACTGTGCTATCAATCCAAAAGGTCCCGTCAGGTATTCATCCCAAACGATGGCCTGCAAAGGAACATAATGCCACGAATGTCAGTAGCAACACCTGAAAAATCCCGTGTATGCGGAAAGGTTGCTGTCAGTGTCACCTAGGATGTAGCTAGCTGTAAGCTAATTGTAGCATAAAGGAAAACATAAACTGACATGGAGATACATCTATACCTATTATCAGATTTACTGTTTAAATGATATTCAGTCAAAACTCATAACTATTTCTTAAAATAACCTGAATGTATTTTGCTAGGGGTGTCGACCATTGACATCTACACAAGACGAGCTAAACTATGTGTGTGCATCACTGTCGCTGGGTCGGCCGAGTTTTACGTGTTGTGTTTGCATTACCTTGCTTCCCGCACATTTGTCCAAAAACTCTCGAAGGTCTTTTCGTGCTACTTCTCTCAATATGTTTAAATTGACTCTACCGTACGATAGGTGGGCAGCCATGTTTCTCTACCAGCAACAACATAACCGATCAGGTGACTACAGCAGCAAAACTCAACCACGTGACCAAAGATGACACAACATCAAGATAGTTCCTCTCAAATTCAAAATTCCAGTTTAGCTTCGTAAGCTCCTAACGGTCAAAAAAATAACGGCAGATTTAGGCAGCTAATGTATGCTACGCGTGCGTATTCGATGCTCGTTAAACAACATGAGAAAGGGGAGTTTTAAGATGTATCTGTATCTGACATTAACACATATACCAGTAGATTGAACATATTTGTATTTGTATATACAGTCTGGCGTAAACCACACGTATCAGAGTATTCTAAGTGAGAGGCGAATGCAGAAGTAAGAGAGGAGTCACCTCTTGCTTCGCCTTCACTCTTTTCCTGTGTGTAGGTGTGGCGCATATAACTTCATAACTGTGAACAAGTCTGCCTATATGTAAATGCCTTATGTAAATCTAAAGTATTTGTTAGTGTTTTTTGCACTTTATTTGCTGAGCGCACCGATGTTTCACACACATGTATGTTATTCAGCAAAATAGTTCCATTTCGTCGTTTCTTTGTTGCAGTACTCACTCAATCCAATAGATGGCGTAATCTCTGCACTGTAACAATAAAAGGGGCGATACATTCTCGTAATTGAGACGCTGACGTTAGAATATCAGTGGTTACATTTGGAAACGTAATAGTTGCTACTGCAAGGAAAGTGCCCGCACATTGCATCATGGTGTGGGAAGAATAACGGTATTGTAGTGTCCTTGTTTAAATAGCACTACAATGTTGTTATTTGTGGTTGTTTTGGTTTATTATTAATAAAGACATAATAAAAAGGGAAATGAAGGAACACAAAAAAAATAGCAGCTCATTTGAAATCATTAACGTTACATTTAAATCCCAGTTAAACTTGCAACAACCGTATCATTGTGTGCATGTTAAAATACCATAAAGCGCAGTCACAAATCACCCCAGCGCATATAAATAATCTCATAGAAAATGACTCAATCGGGCAGCATGGATGATGGGACATATTTAGATACTATGCGCTTCATAAAGAGACAATCGGATCAGGCGATGACTGCCCACTTAAGCATTAGTGTTATCACTTCAGATCCAGGGGTTTCCTTCCCAGGGCACCAAGGGCTTTCCATCCACCACGCAGGATAGAATACGGGTTCCCACGCATTGTGGTGATCCGCTGTGCCTCGAGCAACAGACTACTACTCCAGGCAAAAAATAAAAACACGGGTTTTGGTGACAGGCACCATGCGCAATGAGTGACTCTGTGGTCGTATCCAGGCGCTGCACAGACATTTAGTCCGCATCATTCCCTGACAGCTCCCCGAGAGGGAGGAGAGAGAAAAGCAGGGCTGGATTCTCAGGTAGGATATGATCTCCTTCGAAGGTTTTTACAACATTGCGTCGTTGACCTAAAATCTCTGATGTTATTGCGTTTGGTCAGTGACAACATTCTCATTTACAAGTTGAATGAATGCAGCATTTCATTCACAAGAGAGAGGGGCTTCAAATGATTTCTTATGAGGGAACACATTTTTTTGCCTGCAATTATTAATTTGATGGAATGCCTTTATGAGCCTGTTACTTACTGAGTCATTTGAATGATAAAAGAAACATTTGCAGGCATTGTAACTCAGAACGAATTGAGCTGCTGCTAGTTAACCTATATGAGGTACACATTATGTAAATTAACATTTGATTGAATCCTTTGTTTTAGTGAAAACATGTCGAACTGGAAGCATTGCTCTGCAGCAGAATGCTCCTGTCATTCATACAGACGTGTTAATAGAGCTGATTACCTCCTTATATCTAATTGTTGCATTGATTTACTACAGCATGCTGTAATGTTGCGATGCACTAGTAGTTTATTCATGAATGGCCAATGAATATTACTATTAGTGTAACTCGATAGGTTTTGCTAAATCCCTCTTAACATGAATTAAAACAACACATTTTGCTGGCTGCGGTCCTCGTACACGCGTGCCTGCTTGTTATAGATCTGACATAATAAGACAGACGTAGTAAATAATGTGGGACATTGTGTGGTTGCGGTCCCTGGGCGTTGCTGCAGGATTTTTTGGAGTGCACAATGGGGCTTGATGTGCCTGCAGAGTAAGAGAAACATATCAGTTATGTCTCTAAATGCTGATGTGGGCAGGGCAGCTCTCAAATCCAGCTGTGCCACAGGACAGGTGATTCAGTCACATACTTGTTGTGGTGTTATCTCATCTTGCTTATTACACTTAGTGGGTCAGAGCAGTGAGTGTTGCTTCTGGCATAAATATGGAAGGAGGAAAGAAGAAAAAAGCTGGGTATCCACCTCTCAGTTGGTGCCACCATCTCCAACTCCTCCTACAGACCTGAAGCATGGGGATTAGATGGGGGAGGGTAGGAAAAGACTGAATGAACGGTAGATATCTGCAGCTGCCTTCTCTCACATGAGCAACCACAGTAGTGATTGGACGACACCCTTCTGCTAGTACCTCTCTCTCTCTCTGTGTATTACTCAGTCTCTCTGCCAGCCCACTGTTTTATGTCCATATAAGACTGGAATTAGTCAAGAGAGAAAAGGGGGAAATTGTGTCATCACATGAACCAAGGGAAAAGAAGAGATGGGAAGCATGAGGAAACATGGGTGTTAAGGGAAAAGGTGAAAAAAATGAAGGAATGAAGTAAGTGCTCTGCACGCTAACTGCATAATTTAAAACTGAAGGATGCAAAGCGCCTGTACCCATAATCCCATGTCTTCAGCTTGTCTTCCTCTCTAAAGATTCGGTATTTTCAACCATCCAAGTAAGATTGCAAATTGCAACCATGTTTATCGATACAAGAGATGATCCATTGACACTATTATTGCATCAATAACCCGTTCTGCTGCATGGGCTTTGAAATTTGGCACAGGTACCGTATCTTCTACTACAAACACATCGACTGGTGCACACACATGCACGCACGCAGCTTTTAATAATTCTGATTCTCATCTTCTGATCTTTCCGTTACCATGGCCACAGTTGGTAAAGGTGTATAACTCTACGTTCCTCTGTGCTCTTCACAATCCATATTTGGAGCTTGTACTAAAAATACATGTTTATACTAAAAATACATGTTGGTTTCTGTGCCTTACATTAGAGCAATTAAAAAAAAAAGTTCCATCAGAGAGATTATACTGTCGTTTGTGGCCGAGCTTCAGAAGGGAGTGGCTTCTAACCCGAGCAGTATGTGTAGTGAGTTAATTCTCATCTACCGATCGATGAGAAATGATTCACCATCCTCTCTGAAACAGGTGATTAGATCAGCCTAAACACTGTGGCACATTGCAGTCGTAATTAATGTGGCCTTTAAGCAAAGTTCCCTCAAGCGAGCTAGGAGTTAAAAAACAAATACATTTGCGTTGTGGACAAATCTATAAAGATCAGCGACGATGCTATTGTCCTAGAAGCTGGAGGGTGAAGTCTAAATAAACGTTGAATTTTTCGTCACATAGCCAAGCTTTCTATCATGACTTTTGTCTCAGAGGTTGGACCAGAGCTCATCGTTAGTGATGCAGTGTTTTCAGACAAAAAACAACTTTCATTTGCCAACAGAGATCTGCTAAAAGCACCCAGGGGCCTTGTACCTGCCGTTTGCCGGTAGGACAAGAGGGAGGGTCAGATATCCAGCTGCTGAACCATGCCAGATCTTCAAAGCCCAGCAACAAAGAGGCAGAATAATAGCCATCACACCGAGGGATTGATGGGAGATCTGATATGTTAAGAACCATATCTCAACAGGCCACCAGATGCAGGCCACTTCTGGTTTGTAGGAAACTGACGCATAGTGTGACGATAATGCCCGAGTCTGGTCGTGCTTTATCCCCCGAGATAAGATGGGAGGTAATTGAAGGAGCATGACTGGCCAATTTATCAGCAGCCAGATCTCAAGTCCTCAGCCTTACTGGGATGAATTCCCATCAGCCAAGCACATTTGAGCCTCACTGCAAACTCTTACTGGATTGCTCCATGTGCAATATAGATGTTTACTTCTGTAGCTCTAAAATAAGGCATGGATTAAAGGAACATTTTTCCCTTTTAAATTTGAGGATGATTACTCGTGAGACTCTTGGGATATCGCCTGCTAATTCAGTGGGTTGACTCAAGAATGAGAAACACAGCCCCCACCCTGTTGAGGTCCGACGTGGCCAACAGTGTTAGCAGGATAACAGCATGCTTGTCACTAGAGGGTCTTTCCTGTTTGTTCTATGGCGATGCGGGACCTGCAGACATGCCTGCCAAGAGAGTGTGTTTTCGAAACGGCGCAACACTCACGCATTCGAGGGGTGAAAAGCACTCACAGGTGGTTCCACAGATGGTAACTGTCAACGCCAGGTCTGAGTGAAAACATGAACAATTTGTCAATGACACCGACCCAAAGGACCAACACACATTCTTATTGTTTCCCTAAACAGAGTGGAATCCTTTTTGTCTTAAGCTCTGCAATTTGTTCTCTACCCACATCCACTGTTCTCTACATATCTCCTGATGCACACGCAAGTACAGAAAGCGTGCACTAAATCCGGAAAGGAGATTGAGAAAAGCAATGGTGGGTCGGAGTTTTAAATAATTAAGAAATGCTGAGTGATGTTTTCTCCCTGCAGTGGAAGGCTTCTTGGTGCAGTGCTTTACAATCCTGCCCATGTCCAGGCAGCTCACAGTCCCCTTGGGGGATGTATGTAGTTGTGCCATGCAACTGGGAGTGGGAGGCTAGCTAGTGTATTTGGTCCTTCCTAACGCAACTCTCCATTTGCCCTGCATGCCTGGTGTGTAAGCCGTAGCTACCGGCAACGGAAATACCGACAAGAGATGGTTAGTTTACCAAATGAACATGTTTGTGACACTCCATTCACTATAAAGGGAATTAGTGCTCCAATAATCCAAAGTGAACTACTACTTGTGTGTATGGCCCTGTCAGCTGTGTGGTGGTACCATATGTTTGAAAAAGATACAGAGTTTGAATTTCTTTTTGACATTAGTCACATACCACCAGCCCACATGTCACCACAGAATGCGAAGAAGCAGCTGGTTGTACTTTTTTGATGACATGTAGCCTGTCAACTAGTTCACGTCTAGTGAATGTCTGTATAGGACTCATAAGTCAATAATATGCTCAACAGTAAGCATTCATGGTCTTTGCATTTTTTGCATTATATTCTTAATCACAAAACCCCTGTGCCTTTCAATTGTCAATAAGATGATGTTTTCTAAGTTGACAGTATGATTGCAAATGATGTTACTATTTATCTTATATCGACCTCTCTCTGTCTTAAAGATTTAGGTGAATTTGACTTCTGATGAGCTCCCATAAAAGTCTGTATTTATAGATGTGACTGAAGAAGTGAATTTAATTAAAGAGTCTTCCCTGATTAGATGTCCCAGATCACCACAGGACTTGAGTTGTAACTGTAGACCGGCCAAGATTCTCCTGTCTGAGGATCTCAGCCTGTGTTGTATTTCATAATACATAAAACAATCTGAATGAATGCCAGACCGGAATTAAACTAAATAAAATATGCTATTTTCTTTCTCTTCTATAACTCGGCTATTTAGATTTGTTTTGCAAAAATGAAAATGTATTCATCACCGTTTATTACACAGTTGGCAGGATAATAAAAAGGGAAGAAATAATAGTATCACATTAATTTCACACCAAACATTCAGGCTTAACGAAAAATAAATGTTGCTTGGTTTAACGGTGTTTCATAACATGATAAATTGTGAATACAAAGTCACACAGGGAAATACATGCCCAGTAATAACTAACTTTTAAAATATGTCATAGCCGAGTTTTCTTGCAGCACTGTGACAAATTGTGTATGGTTTGCAAGCTTATTGGATCTTTAATGGTAATGGGAAAAAGCAGGGCGTATTACCGCTGATGAAACATTAATGTTCGCAGTAAACTGAAAAAAACATGCATGGTTTCACCAGGACTATTAAATCATTGGTAGGGTGGATACGCTATGCTCACATGAATATCAACACTGACATCTACGTAGAACCAGCACCTTGGAAAATGTTTTGGAGGAGTGCTGATGTAAGCACTCCTCCAATTTAATCCATGTTGTATCAATCCATCCATGAATAGCATGCAATTAACAAAATTAACAACATCTTGACAAATTGACAGGTTGACAGCCATAGCAAAGTGCTCTTATTCAGCTCTACTCCTTTCCTCGTCATATGTTCTGCTGTAATGAGTCATACACCTGCCATCTAAAGTCACATAACAACAGGAGTCGCTGCATACAACTAGTTACTCACACTGAACATTTACTTCAAGTATCCAAGGAGAATGTTTGGTTGGGTTTCTAAAAATGGATGTGTAATCGGTAGGGTGTGCTCATGGAGCTCTGTATTCATACATCTCTGAAGATGGAAGGATGCAGATTTGAATTGATTGTCCCCCAAGGGCCTGAGAAGGAGACACAGCTTTGCAGATGGGTCCTCTCCACCCTCATGAGAAACTCTACTTAGGAGAGATCCTGCTGCGTGGATGGATTGGACAGATGACTAGCTTGAGTCAATGCACTCCCCCCCCCGGTCTTTCCTGTTGTCATGTCACTCATAATCTAATTCTATTCATGCCCGGTGTATTTGTAGAAACTGTTGTGTGGTTGTACCACTTTGTAGCCACGGCTGAAAGCATCATCAAGTCATAAGAGGCGTAACGATATTTTGGAAAATACAAAACCCACAGGAAAATATCTGCTGCTCTCCAGAGAAGAATCAACCACCTGGCTGACTCATCCTATATGGGAGGAAACATGTACACGACGACTGTTGCACCAATCACATTCACTGACGATGACGCAGATGCATTTATAAAGTCAAGAGCATCGAGGGGGATCGTCTGAGGGTCACAGTGATGTCAGATCTGAAGAATAGAAAGACTCAATCTGACATTATTTGCCATTATAATTGACCTCAGATACATTTTGAATACGTCTGATATTTAAACGCTTTCTGACTGTACAGTAAGTGAAACCAAGCCTTTTACATCTTGAATAATCAAAGCCTATACTGACATCTCCTTACGAGAAAAGTGTGGCTTCAATCATTCAGACTATTTCCTGCATGCTAATACATTTTGGTAAGTGAGAACCACGCTTGAGAACTTCGGTGTGTATGCTATATGCAGTACAGTCAAAGTGTCTGAACCATCAGACGGCTGGAAAAGTGGAAAATGACAAATGCTCCCTGAAGACATGTGTTGCCACTGTTGGCAGGATGCATGCAGCATCAGAGGGGGAATAACACACCCGGAGATTCTATTGACAGCATGGAAAATGTCCTTTTTTTCCCTTTGAATCCGGCAAACAGTGCAGCAACAGATTAGAGCTCAAAAGGTATAGTACCATGACGTTACGCAGCATAATAGGAGCAGCTGAATGAGAGAGACGGCGGTGTACCCCTCCCTTTCGCTCCCGCTTCACTTTCTCCAAGCTTCTATAGTGCTGTGAAAAGCTGAGGACAAGTGAAATGTATTGATTTTCCTTTTAGCCTTATCATTAAGCATTCCTTACGGTATTTCTCCAAAACCTTCCCTCTCCTCGTCCTGCACCATCATAATTCTGGACATGTGTAGCTCCAGAGAGACTCTTATATCCTCTTGTCCCTCCTTTTTCTTCTCTAACTGCTAGCACTTACCCTCAGGACGTACACTGCTCTATCCTCCAGACTGCGGCTGCTGCAGCATCGCTCCATGATTTGCTTAACAGAGGCTTGAAAACAATTACACAGCGACACACACACACGCACACATAAACATACACACAAACACACACTCGCCTCAGTGATTTGTGTTGACATCATTTGTTTTATGTCAATCTGATAATTAAATTACATTAAATGATACTGCTGGTGTATCATATGGATAAGGGCTTGTTGGGAAATGAAACCAGTTGGCAGCTCACGGTTTCCCCCTGTCATTGTTTGCTCTGGGCTGAGTTCTCTGCCTGCACCAGTACTTCACACACTCTGACGACACAACCATCCCACAAACAATCCACTACCAATTTCACCACACAGGGTGGCAATAACTGCACAATAGATCTTATAAATGGATCAGCATCCCCCCCACCCCCCCACCCCCCACCCCATCACACCTGACCACACACCCCGGTCCTCCCAACATCCTCGGAGTACGAGTAGAGAGTAGAAGTGGTTGTCAACTGTGAATACATCGCTTCGGATGAAAGCCTCAGCTTCAATCGTGCACAATCACAAACGCTGGAAACAAAGACTCTTAGTCATCCTTGTCGGTGCACACTCCCCTTCTCCTCCTCCTCATGTATCGTGGCATAATTGAGCCACGCCTGCGATATGCAACCATCTGTTTCTTTGATATGTGTGGAGTCACAAACTGGAAGAAATCACACCACCCACTTCAGTGTAATTTCACTCTGGTCACTAATGCACAGGAGGGTTTGGCTTTGTTCCCTTTGCAATACTCACACTCTGCAACGCTAACCTTGTTAGAACCGAGCGTCGCTCTGCTTGTATTCGACAGATCCTTTTCGTTTGTGTTATTTTTATGCAGAGTTTTCCTCTGTCCATTACTGCCTTGAATATGTCCGTGGAGAGAATTTGATAAAAAACGTCTTGGCAGGAGAAGATTGTGATTAGGCTGTAAATCTGGCACCAGGACATGTGCTTGCATGGTAAATTATATTTCATAGGACGCAAGTACATGAAGGGAAGATTATTGCTTTTTTAGAAACTTTTAAAAATGTCTGTTATTTCTTAGTTAGTTATACTTAAAATGGCCACTACAATGAGGTCATCATTGGCTGGCTTTTATTTAGCACTAAACCACTGCGTGGCAATTAAAGGAAGTGTATCTGATGACTTGCCAATTCCTGGTCAGCATGTTGTGGCTCACAAATTTGCAATATTCTTTTTGATGAGAGAGCCGCAATAGTGGCAGTTAACTCAGTGCTGTGTAAGTATCAGATAAGGATAGACGATAGCTACTCGACACACCACGCAAGTCAAACTTGATAAAAGAATTAAAACAAACATCGATTCCCACCCAAATGAAGAGCTCTTCAACTAATGTCAGGAACATCTGCCAACTTCATACCAAGAGTATTTCATGCTGAATTGATCTCTGTCTTTGTGTCGCTCTATCTGCAGACTGATAGAGCAGCATGACGGACACGGTGATGAGCAGCGGCTCGGATCGCTGGCAGTCCAACGACAGGCAGAGGACGATGCACGCCAGGTAAGCATGACTGTCAGAGCATTATCGTATTGTCAACCTTCACTGGGAGTCGACTAATCTACGCTGTACTCTCCTTTGTTTCACCTGCATTCCTCTGATGCGTGATCTTTGACACAGTGATAAAGAGCAGTAAGTAGACAGCCTCCTACTCCACATCCCTTATCTGTATCACGTATATCTGATATGTTCAGAAAGCAGTAATATATTGATGCTGCGTGTATGCAAATGTATGATTGGTTAGAACAAGAATAGAAGAATAGAAATATACTTTATTAATCCCCAAGGGGAAATTTGTCGACACAGTACCACCAATAAACTAAACACACAAGAATAAAATATAAATATAAGAAAGAAAGTAACAGTGACTATGCATAAAGTATACAAAGTGAAATATAAAATACAAAATAAAATTATATATATATATATATATATATATATATATATATATATATATACACACAACATATATGCAAATACAGCAGTGTAAAATAAAATAAAAATTATCGTTATTATCGTGATCGTTTAGTAAAATCATCAGAAGCAGCTTAACATCAACTGGAGAACATGTTTGTCTGGCAGGGCGAACTGGACCATGCAGCCAGGCCCTGGTCCTGCTCCAGACCTGACAGATGAAGAGAAAGAGATCATAAACAATGTGATTGTCCGTGCTGAGAAAATGGAGGCCATGGAGCAGGAGAGAATTGGGTGAGAGATCGTAAAACACGCAGCGGTTTCTGCAAAGTGCCTGTGTAAAAACAGAAAAACGCCCGTTGAGACTGAGGACATGTGTACATTCATACCTGAGATGATTAACGGTGACATTTGAAATCCACTTTGTTGTCGCAGGCGCTTGATAAATCGCCTAGACGACATGAAGAAGACTGTGTGCGGGGATGGACAGTCACGCTGTTTGCTGTGTGGGGAGCAGTTTGGGTCACCTGGGGTCAGCTCAGTGGTGTGTGAGGACTGCAAAAAGGTAGATAATGAGTCCACCAATTATTACAAGCAAGAAAAAAAAGCTTCCCTGCTGCACATCATACAAATCTAGAGGTCATGGGCCTATGAGCTAACTAGTTATCAAAGCATTGTAAATGGCGAGCAGCTGGAAATCTTCATTTTCTCCTGTCGTGTAGAACATGTGTACCAAGTGTGGTACTCAGTGCAGCAGTCGGCCACGTGCTGTGTGGCTTTGCAAGATCTGCAGAGAGCAGCGAGAGGTGAGTGCTTTCCACCAGTAAACTAATCGAATAATTCAACTGTCTGTTGGAAAGTCTGTAACGCGCATACATTTGTGTTGTTTCTCAGGTGTGGAAGAGGTCTGGTGCCTGGTTCTTCAAAGGGTTTCCCAAACATTTCTTGCCATCGCCAATGCCGTTATCTAAAGCGAGGGAGCCAGGAGCCCAGGACGCGGCAGAGCCTAAGGAGGCCCACGCCTCCAAGCCCAGGCAGGCAGGCAGCCAACCAGGTATAGGCCCCTTCAGCTTGGGCCTGCAGTCTTTTTTTGTTATTCTGAACGTTTATATTCGGGAACATGCAGATCCTTATCACGCCAGTCTCCTGCCTCTCTGCAGCACATTTCAGGTTTTAAAGTTTTAAATATCTAGAAATCTTTAAAAAAAAGATTCTCTATTCGATTTTCTGTTCGAGCTTCTTGTGAGATTCCCATTCTTCATCAGTGTTGACTCTTTTTTTGTCAAACAAGAAATTTGAATGCGTTCACATTTTTCAGCATTAAACATAAACCCTTCAGCTATTGTTCATATGTTTTTTTTCTCCATTTGACACAATAGGATATTTTCAAAAGGGGATAAACCCATTTTTGTACATGAACGCTTCAAGCCTCTGGGTGGGCGTTTCCCACGGCAGACTGACATCTGGTGACCTGTGTTGCTAGGAGACATGCTGTTGATGACTATGGTGTGCCACTGATAGTATAATGGAATATTGTAAGAGAGTGCTGGAGGGATTACATTGTTTGTGTAGGACAACTCTGGAAGTTAGCATCACATTGGAATCCTCAACAAAACCCCACTTGGACGACATTTAACATTTAGAAAGACCCATTGTGCATTTAATTTGTACCTCCTCTAGCTAGCAACTAGCATTTGTAAAACACCACCTCTTCAGTCTCATTAGATCAACTTCTGCACACGTCTTCTTGCAACCCGCCTCTCGTTGCTCTTTTCAAACCTTTTATCTGCCTCCCAAATTTGGCAGTACCGCCCACTGCTGCAGAGGAGGGGGATGAAGAGCTCAATTAAGCTGCCGGAAGGTGCATGCTGTGACATGGGATGAACCTCCAGGTGGTGCCGGCATGATGGGTCACATCATTTCACACTTTCAATGTGATTCCGGCATTGGAAAAAAAAGGGAGCAGATGAGCAGACTACTGTACATAGCTGCCACATGTACTGTGTTACGCTACCACAGTGTGTTGTAGCGTACTGTATGTAGGTCAATGCCTTTGCAACAAAAAAGCTGCAACATCAAACGTATCCAGAGAGACTTAGGGGTATTACAGATTCCACTGCAATAGGAGCCTGACTTGGTGTGATTATGCATGTCTCCTTCATGCATACTGTGTGTCTGTGGGTTTACTGTAGTATGCCATTCTTTCATATGTTTAGCCCCAGAGCCAGAGGGCCGTGCTAGTTACCCACCTGTGGCCCCTAAACCATCAGCTGTTCGAATGGCCACGGGTGCTGGCCCTGAAGAGGCGGGGCAGGGCAGCCCAGTGGCGATGAAGAAGATGATTCCGGTCCAGAGCTCCAGACCACAGCCTGCTGCATCAGCCTCCATGGCCCAGCAGGGTGAGAGACACCGAGGACACTATATCTTCATCACGTCCTAATAAAGAGTCCCAGGCATTAACCACATATTGCATGCACGGTGGTGTTATTTGTAGTCACAGATAATTGAATGTGGTTGTAGGTCCAGTGGCAGGAGATGGAGGGGCTTACTCCTCTGGTGCAGCTCCTCCAGAGCAGAGAGCACCTCCTGCAGCAAGAGAGGACCGGAGGCAGCCCGCTGCCTACGGCGCTCCTCCTGCCCGACAGCAACCTCCCCCGGCTGAGGAGGAGGAGGAGGCCAACGACTATGACTCGGATGAAGCCAGTGAGTACACCACCGGCTCACTCTTCTCACGGAGCACAGTAGCTGGTGTGAATAGTTTAATTTCACCTCATGCACCGTTTGACATATAGTTGATTTATTTCCTTTAATTCCAGCTACTGATAGGGCGTTTTCTTTTCATGCAGTATTGGGTGTTGATGGTATTTATGTTCCCCTGAGGGGGTGCCGTGCTCATTCTTGATTTCCGCCTTTAAGGTCGTTGGTAATAATCCATATCTAAATGTCCAATACTCTTTGCATACAGGATGTATCATTTTGGCAGCGTCTATTGATCTGGGTAAAAAATGACAAACGATAAGAATCATGTGTTATCGAGGCATGATGCCCGATATCCGTGGAAAGATGTGAACTTTGAAATCACTAGTGATAGATAAGCTATGTAATTGTACTGTTTTTTTCTTCATATATCCCATATCCCATTTTAATGATGAGAATGGTGCCATGCCATTCATGTTCTTCGCCTGCAGCATCAGGTGGCCTTTATTCTCTCTCAGGGGGATTGCGTGTTAATTTATTTTATTGAGGTCTGGGAATGTGGAGCTGTGCAAATGATTTCAGATACAACAGGGCTAACAGGATATAGATCCCTTATGTCGGGCGTGAAACTGGTTGTATGGGCCTGTTCTCTAGAGAGATGTGATGGTGAGAACAGTTTGGTTCTGTGGTGCTGACGGGTTTCAGTCTGTGTATAACTTACGCCAATTGAATGTAATAAGTCATCGTAATTTGAGGTCTTATGGATTGTGTGTTTTGATGTTGAATTCAATCTCTACATGTATCTGATCATTAGATAAAGGTGATTGAGCTCATTCTGCTCAGTCTTTATGGTTGTAGACTCTTAGTTTTGGAAGTAGTACTTTGAGCATCACGTTTAGGGTGAATCTCAGCCCGGAAAAGTTAACAGTTATATAAGAGAAATTAACAAATTACATTTGATTATTTTGTCCCCAACAGCTAGGCAATGAAATCCCTCCAAGAAAATGTGTGTGGGCAGCATTTCAGTCTTTTTTCTCTTACCCTGAACCTTATTTTCGTGTTGTTTATTTTCAAGACAATATTTTCCTGCAGTTATACTCTCAATAATTCAGGCACACAGCTGCTACGTCTCTGTAGCCTAATGTAACGACTGTTTTGGGACTCTTTCAGCAACCCTGGGCTCTCTGGAGTTCAGTCTGCTGTACGAACAGGAAAGCAACAGCCTCCACTGTAGCATTCTCAAAGCAAAGGTACCACAATCCCTTGCAGTCTCTCACACAAAAGCACAATTACAATCAAGTGGTTCATGTTAAAAGGCTCCTGAATGGCACTTTAGCTTAATTGCTCTCTGCTGTTCGTGATGATGTGATGGACATGGAGCTCCATTTCTCCTCAGGGACTGAAGCCCATGGACTCAAATGGACTGGCAGATCCTTATGTCAAACTTCATCTGCTGCCTGGGGCTAGTAAGGTAATATATGCACATTTCCTACATGAGAATGTTACTTCCCTTTATGGATTTATATTACTTTAATATCCTGCAAAGCAAAACAAAATTAGGGGGGTGATTTTAGATCCCCTCGGTTTGATGGCAGCCCTTTCTGCTAGCTCAAGGCTGACCCCCTGTGGTCTGAATTGACGACAACATAAAATCAGCATGTGGACGATCTCGAGAAACAGATATGGAGACATTGTCAATAAAATGTCTGCAATAGATGTAATGAAGGTATATTGCAATCACTTTCAAGTAAACTAAATGTTTTATATTCACTGGAATAATCCATATGCTGCTGCTTCCCATCAAAAGTTACCATTACTGTACGGTATAATTAGTGTGATATGGAGGAAGAACAATGTTCTTGCCCCACCGATCCCAAAAAATGGTCTATGGTTACTTTTTATCGAAATAGACTTTTGTGACTTTTGAATAATAGAATAAAGGATATTACAATCACAATCCCATTCGCAGCAGATGGATTATTACCGTGATAAAAAAAAGCACAAACCACCGATGTGTGAGATCTTGCGTTGCGCTAACATGCTTAGAGATATTTACATGACCTTGTCTTGATCTAACTTGCATTTAACAGTCTAACAAGTTGCGCACAAAGACCTTGAGAAACACCCGCAACCCTGCGTGGAATGAGACGCTCACTTACCACGGCCTGACAGACGAAGACATGCAGCGTAAGACCCTCAGGTGAATACTGCACCTCAGCTACACCTGTTTCAAACATAATGTGACCTTATAGTTGACTCGTTTAAAGAGGTCAGAGATCTGTTTGATTTAGATTCTCTTTCTATTTCAGGATGTCTGTCTGTGATGAGGACAAGTTTGGTCATAATGAGTTTATTGGGGAAACCCGAGTGGCGCTAAAGAAACTGAAGTTGAACCAGAAGAAAAACTTCAACGTGTGCCTGGAGAGAGTTGTCCCTGTGAGTGAAATGTAATTGCATTCAATCAATGCTTTGTTCTTTTTGTCGGAATCTCGTATTGACCTGCCGTAATCCCGTCTCCCCCCTCGCAGACAAAGAAAACTGCAACAGCCGGAGGAGCCAGAGGCATCGCTCTCTACGAAGATGAGGCAATGCTTTTATTTCCAAGCACGCCTGAACATGTCAGATTCCTCCATAAAATGTTTGCAAAGTATTTTTATGCATCCTGCTGAACTATTTTAACTCCCTTCTCTTAGCAAGGGAAAGAGGGGGGAGAGGTAGAGGAGCGCGGCCGGGTTCTGATCTCCCTCATGTACAGCACCCAGCAGAACCGTCTCCTCGTGGGCGTTGTACGCTGTGTCCACCTGGCTGCCATGGATGCCAATGGCTACTCTGACCCATATGTCAAAATGTAGGTAGAGCAGGATTAGACGTACATTGACTTTGTCAATGCACGACTCTAAAAATGCAGAAAATTAATTCTATTACATTTTCAGATGTCTGAAACCTGACATGGGGAAGAAGGCCAAGTGCAAAACACAAATCAAGAAGAGGACTTTAAACCCAGAGTATAATGAGGTTCGTAGGAGAGTTCAAGATGAAGGACTACAAAAAATAAAAATGAGCACATCCCAAAATGATTACCCTATTATTATTACTCATATGGGTTTTTATTCAGGGCATCTCAAATATGAAACATTTTAGTAAGCGGCTGATTTAATTTCTTGATCAAATTACAGGAATTTGGCTATGAGATTAAACACAGTGACCTGGCCAAGAAGACTTTAGACATCTCTGTTTGGGATTACGATATTGGGAAGTCCAACGACTACATTGGTAAATATTTGATCATAATTGCTTTGATGATACAAAAGTACAATTGCCGCTTGTCCCTTGCTCACCAACGGCTGCCTTTCCCTCCTCACAGGTGGGTGTCAGCTGGGCATCACTGCCAAAGGAGAGAGGCTGAAGCACTGGTATGAATGTTTGAAGAACAAGGACAAGAGGATTGAGCGCTGGCACACTCTGTATAACGAGAATCCCGTTACTAGTGATTAAGCATTTTCTCCCAATACACACACACACACACACACACATACACACACACACAGACACACATACAGCATGAGCTAAAACCTCCCTTGGTTTGCTTTCATCTCTAAATGCACCTTTATTGCGTTCTCTACTCGACCTGGCCATCACACAGACTTACTCACCTCCCTTCCCCCGATGTCGTGCACTCTTCTTTCCACTTCTCTTATTAACACTTTGTCTGCCTGTGCTGATACTTAATCTGTCTCTGGGACAAATCAAGGTACACATGAATTAGAGATTTCACTAATGTAACAAAGAGCTGCACAAGAACCATCATGCTAAAGAAAATTAATTGCACTGACACAGAACTATAAAGCAATATTTTATGGCATCTGAGGTCAAAATTCTTTAATCAAGTCATAACAATCTCGATTGGGCTCATATCCCTGACACAAAGCCCGTCAGGGAATACTTTTTCGGGATTTCTTGTGTTATAACATGATGTTGTAGTGCAACACTTGAACTGAATAAGCATGCCAAGCCAGAGATATAAGAAAGCACGCAGCTGCACCATTAAATATTTCAACTGTCCCCACTGTCCTGAACATATTGTATATTTCCATGAAGAAATGTTTACATACGGATACATTGCTCAGGTTAGGATAGACATCTAATATATACAGATGATTCATAAGTCAGTGGACCATGAGTGAGTTGAATCTCTCAGCTGCTGTTGATTTGTGATTAAAAATTAGAGCACATCTAGTTAAACATTAGGATTTTTGTATGTATAGTTATCCAAGCTGTAAATTAGGATTTGCGAGAAGTAATAACTGTGATTAGAGACAAATAAAAAGTTTATTTCTTGGTGATGGTGAGAATTGGCAGGAACAAGGATGTCCCTCCTGCTACCACCTTTTCTGAAGCTCGTGGTTCACTCTGACACCTCGGAGGTTTTCTACTGTGTTTACACTGAACGCACACAGTCAAATTCAGCTGCTCCACAACAGGGAGAGATGGTGGAAAAGGTTATGTCATATGTGCAGCTTTACCTGCATGCACTGTGCTCCTGACTCTGGCGTGCCTGGGCAGTCCGCTTTCACCCCAACACGAACAGCCGGGCCCGTTTGTCCTCTGCCACACCCAATCATTAAAGGCTTTAGTGTGTGTTTGTTCACTAATCACAGCAAACCAAGGAAAGCACACCTTACAAAGTGGAATGACCTCAATTTATACAGCTGTTTGCAAGTTATTCCAACGTCAACATATAGATAATAAAGACAAAAAACAAAAAAACCTATGCATGAAAGGTCTTGTGGTTCAAGATATATATATATATATATATATATATACACTTTGTAAGAAATGAATGCTATTGTATTTTCATCAATGTTTACACTTCTTCCCCAAAACATTCCTGTTACTATTCTATACAAGAGGCCATATTCTGCATGGTATGGTGTAATGTGAATAAACTGGTCTGATAGCATCCCCAGCATAGACTGATAATCAAGTAAGCACATGATCTCACTACGTTATCCAACTCTATCCGTAGCAGATATTGAAATAAGTGTCTTATCGAATGAGACTTTCTATACATAAGCATTCAAATCTCTCCAGTGTCTTGTTTTCTTTGCACAGCAGCTCATGTGGCCGTGATTCAAACACCCACCAGTAGCATCACACACTGTCCTATGTTGTGCTACTTACACTAGATCTGATGGTGAGCAGCATACAAAAAACAAGAGTTTTATTTTTTCAAAGGCTTTTTTTCCGAGCTTAACCCATAGTTGTCTTCTACTTAATTCTGCCAGTTCAATGGAATGTTTATTAGTTTATCTCTGTATTTGTACATACATAGTGCATGCACTGGAAAACATGTATGTTTGCAAATAACTTTGCATGTAAAGATTTTGCAGAAAGTTTACACAGATCAATAAAATCTAATGAAAAGTGTCACGTCTCCTTTGTTTAAGGACTTTTCGGATTGACGGTTTGACTTAGTCACAATGAGTAAAACATCATCACAGATGATGAAAGTGGAGCTGCATAACATATTATAATAAACGCTAGTGAAAGTTAAATGAAGTAATTAATTAAAAAATCACATATAGCCATCAAACAAAAGCCTATCTTCAGTCAGAATAATGTAATACTTTATTTTGCCAAACCTTTACGGTTGTTACTATTTTTCAGTTGGAAACTACAGGTAAAGACAGCTCTGCAGCTTTTTGTGTAAATCTAGGTGGAAACTAAATTCTAGTGAGGAGTTTCTGTATTTAGTCACAGTGAGGGAGGGACAATATATATATATATATATATATATATATATATATATATATATATATATATATATATATATATATAAATGTATGTTGTATTTGTATATATGTAGTTATATATAACTATATGTATTATATATATTATTAAACTTTGCAAAGGCAAAAATGCCTTTATGAAATATCTCTCTGTCTCACTCCCCAACCCGCAATAGGGAGGCGTGTTTCTGACGAGCCTCTATTGTGGCAGACCAATAAGAGCACCTCTCTGCACATCCCGCTTACACCAGAGGCACACATGCCTTCATCGTATGGAAACAGAAACCTCCACGCCAAGTGCAGAAAAATACACTGAGGCTACATTTCACATGGAATAATTTGTCCAGACGTTTATTTAACCCTGCAAAGTGTACTGGACTAACTATACACTCATTTGACATTGAGATGAAAAGCAGGTGCATACAAGTTGTTTTCGTCATATCGTCGCTCATTTTATCCAAAGCACAGCATGTGATCGGATCAGGTCTCTCCTGCCTGAGATGGAGTTCTGCAGCACACAGACAGACGCGCATCACGTTTCTGCGAGAGGACGCGGCCGGTGTGCGCTCCTTGTACGCCAGCCTCTGGTCCGACGACACGCGACCGGTAATATGCGAGGTAAATACCAATCCAATTATCACGGACAGATACTGCAGGATTTGCGACAGGACCGGAACCCAGGGCCAAGACATCCCCCAGAGGTTTAACATCAGCATGCTGGTGTCTCCGGATTCTCTCTGCGCGCTCGTCTCCTCATCCAGTGTGCCAAAGTTTAACAAGCGAACGAGGAGAGCTGGGACAGAGGGGAAAGTTCGGAGGAAACGGGCCTGGATATTCCCAGGGACCCTGTGGTGCGGTACTGGCAGCAACGCGGCGGGATACGAACAGTTAGGTGAGGATGGTGAACTCTGATTTTATGATTTTGTGACTTTTCCTCCATTGTGTGCCTTGTGTAATTGAGGTCATCAGAGGTCAGAAAAGACATAGGGTCAATCACATAGGCTCTTTGGGCCCTCTGAAAGAATGTGAAAAAGAGACTGTTCGGCTCTAAATCACTCACACTTCCTTGTATGACAATGTAGATGCATACCATAGGAGATTAAATTATTATACATGATTGATTATACATTTACGGGTCTATGAACTTCAACATTAAAGACCCCATATTCTTATTAGACAAACAACACTAGTATTTGTCATTTTAAACACAAGCTGTTATTTGCATTCATTTTTTAGTGTGATAAAGATCCCTATTGCTATATGTTGCATTGAACATAACTGAATTGCTTGGCAATGTAGAAAGCAACATTTTTGGGATATTATTTCATTTAAGTGGACCTGACAGGTACAGATTTTGCACACAATGTAAGATAGCTGCCAATATAGTGAGCTTAACATTTATATAGTATTCACATCAACCATATATTCTTCAGTAGGTATATTATATGAGATATCTTGGTTTTACAACCCACACATTTAGAATTATCAAATAACTTTCTTTGAAGCTTTTTACATTTTCAATTATAGGCAAGAGCTGCTTGAGGACTTCCTTCCATGCAAAGTGCCCTTTGATATGTGATTGCATACTCATTTTATTTTCCTGCACAGGGATGTTTGAGAGTGCAGACAGATGCTGCCGTGAGCATGACCAGTGCCTGCATGTCATCCTGTCTTTCACGGTGAATTATGGAGTCTTCAACTCCAACTTATTTACCGTCTCACAATGTGACTGTGACCAAAGGTGAGCCTCAGAATTCTGCCTCTCGTGACTACAAATTAAAAATAGCCTATCGGCCATCTCTCGCACATTTACAGAAATGTTTGTAGTGCACTGTCCCTTATCAAATAAACCAAAGTTAAAAAAGAAGAAGAAAAAGAAGAATGCAGACACTTGGGTGACTAACGCTGAGTCCAAGTATTTATTGCCCCCGGGCAAACTGCTGCAACCAGCAATCTCCATCACACTCAACATGTCCCCATAATGTTCTGTCAAGCAGAGTCAAGTCAGGATAGACCCACTCAAAGGCTGAAGTGTGGCAGAAGTTGTGTGCATTGTCATTTTATACCTAACACTTCTTATCATGAAAGTGTCCTCTTCTCTGGAATGTTAGTAGCAAACTATTCATATTCCTCCAGGAGTAATAAATATATCACTGCAATCATCCCTCTGGATAATCTTTCAATGTCAAGAGTCAACACGTTGCTTGCTTCTTTTGTCTTTGCTTGGCATAACATCCCAGATATTTACTGTATTAGCTTTGCAGGGAGGTCTGTATTATTCTCACTTTTGATCTGGTGCTGACAGGTGCAAGTTTAAAATGTTTGCGGTCCAACTCTTGGTTTTCATTCTCAAGTAACTGTAACTCATTTCAAGAAGTCCCCTCCTTGTGAACTATAGTATATATAAACTGTTTAGTCCACACTAAAGATGTAGACAAAATAAGCCAGCATTCAAAGATATCTATCCTCCTTGTGCATTTTAATTTGGATTGGACTGTCACTTGATCTCCGCGTGTTGTTTTTTCACCACCCAGGTTTCGACAGTGCCTTCTCGGGGTGAATGATACCATTTCCAGCATGGTGGGCTACAGCTTCTTCAACATCCTGAAGGTTCCCTGCTTTGAGCTCCAACAGCAGAAGCAATGCACTGAGTTGTACTGGTGGGGAATGTAAGAGACACACTGGCGTGGTTTCCAGAAGCTTTCATTTGCAGCAACTAGTGCACACCATATTTCAGTGGAAAATGCAGGAATGATTGAATTGAAAGCCAGAGCAGTAGATTGCTTGTAATAACATGCCTGAAACTCTTCCAAAACTCACAAAATTATAAAAGGCACTGTACCTATGAACTTTTTTTATGAGGTAACTAAATAATTGTCTTTAAAACAAGAAATAATGTACGGTAAACTAGCAGTCTAGCATTAACATCACTGCATTGACAATCAATATAATAACTATAATCAAAAGATGTGTGTGTGAGTGACTGATTCTTGATTTTCATTTGCCAATGTAATACTCTTCTTATAAATGACAATACAAAATGTACCTATTCCAACCTAAATAGATATGCAAAACATGTGGTATATGTAAGTTGAAAATACAGTAGATAGATTTGTATTCATGATTTAGTTTTAACATGCAATGTTGCTCTTTACAGGTGTAAAGTAGCCAAAAAGGCTCCATATGCTGTGTTCAAAAACCCCCTTCCATACTCTGATGTTACAAGCAATAATGTGGACAACGCTAACAGCAACACGGTAGCAATGAGCAAGGGGAAGCATGAAACCAAAAGCTTTGTGATCAACCCGAACAAAAAGTCACCCAAAGGTGAACGTTGGTGTAACTCAAGAGACCGACTTAAAGGAGACACTTTCTACCTCACAAGGACAGAAGGAAAAGGATGTAAAAAACATAGGAAACTGGATACAACACCACCATCCCAAATGCCCCCGAAGTCAAGAGTGCATACCACTAGTCCTTCAATACAAATAGGTCTTTTAAATGCTACTAAAAGTACTGTGATGATGCAGGTACAAAAGAGACTTGGAAAAAGAAAGAGCAACAGAAAGGGTCTGTCTAACACAGAAAGAAGCCACGTTCCACAAACAACAACAACAACAACAGCAGCATCTGCAAGACAAAGCAGCCCATCTTTAACACAGACGCCAGCGCTGCAGCTTCACTTACCAACCGCCATCACAGCAGTCACCAGAAGTCACAAAGAAACTCCAAAACAAAGTCGTTGTTGTGGATTCAAGACGCCTCTAAGAGGTGACACATTTCAGCCTCATTGTAAAAGTTGTGTAGAGCAAAAGAACACATTGAGCATGACACCTGTTACCCCCTCAACAATTACATATGGATTACCAGTCAAAATGGCAAAAGATAGGACTGTGAGGCTCAAACTGACAACAGCAACCCCCAAACAACACACCCTACAAAGACTCTGGAGTACAGCTACTTCTGCAACGGCAGTCGTAACAAAACGGGATATAGCAACCTCCATTCATAAGAAAGGCAAGCAACGAAAGCAGCCCAAATCCCTTCTACATCAGAGTGATACACGCAAGGAGCCCACGGGTAGTACCACAGCCCAAAGTACAGGTGCAGGAAGAGACTTGCTGCAAAATATTGCATTCAATAATATCACAGGTGAGTGAGTGCATGAGGAATCCATTACATCTGCTGGAGCCTTTTTCAGCACAGTAGAGCGCTCCTCCGTTCACTATTACACTATTAAAACCATGTATTTCGTCGTTATTATCATTATTATTATACTATTGTGGGCAATGCTGCCACTATGAACAGTTGATGACAACGGAAGACATTTTGAGAGAGCAAAGAGAATATTCCACCTAAAAAGGAGGCCACACTATCCTGTTGTGCCCCCTACAGGTGATACTGGACTTTCACCACAGACGATTGCTCAGTAGGTGACTTACAGTTTGATATTTTACAAGATAACCAGTCTTTACTTTTTACTCCTTCAGAGAATCAACTCCTGTGTGGAAGCCTCATACTTCTGGATGGATGCAAATACAAAATCCTTCCTTTGGAGAAAAAGTACGATCTGCAGAACGGGGAGTCAAAGACGGCATACCACTGTGATTGCACCAGCCGGTAACATTTATGCATTCTTAAACAAATTTCCCCCGTATTTGTATATTCACTATGCAAGTCTCACAGACTACAAATATGAGGAATTTACCATCATTCCGATATATTCAAGGGACCTGATTCACAAAGTAGCTGGGAAACTACACTGAGTAAAGCATTGAGCATATATTTTTCTCCAATTCACATTTTAGGTTTAAACAGGCCCAGGTTTTAATGAAATCATTTTGTATTTAGTAATCCTACTTCCTTAGACAGAGAGCATTGTTCTACTACTGTATTCAATGCTTTGTATAACAAAATATATTATTACCTTTTTTTATTTTGTGTCGTCTTAGGTGTTTTGGCCACAATACCAAACATTCAGCAGAAGGTTATTCTCCTCCCAGGGAATAGCTTTACACTGCGGTCCATTGAGGCTAAGGAAATACAAGCCTTACTTACACAGCTTTCTGAACCCATCCATAGTAAACACTGTAATGCCAGTAATCCATTATGACTTTGTTTGGCATTCCTGAGCTACTTTGAGGTTTGCCCTGCATATTGCAGTGTGATGAAGAAACCAGGGCAACGTGATCATAAGGTCTCAATGTAATTCAAGAGGTCTACTTTTCTTTTCGTTTAAACAACTATTGCGGTGGCGCCTTTGGAATTAAAGCTGTTTCTAGCAGTTTCCACATTGTATATTAATAAACTAGAATATTTTACAATAAAACCAAGGTAATAAAACAACATTGTGACTTGTCATAATGCAAAACGGACAAGTGTTACTAATATTGATCGCGATGGCTTTGTTCAATTAAGTGTCCGATTAAGCCGCGACAGTGTGACAGTGAACAACAATAAACCTTTTTCACAGCGTACATTTTGTCCGCTGACTTCAGGAAAAGCACAGATGATATTAATAAACATTATGACGGCATACCATTTACGTGTGCTACTTCAAGAGCTCTTGCATTGTGCATGCTAGCGCATAGGCCCTTTTCACAGCAGGTATTTGACATGTGATTGCAGGATAAATACAGGTGTAATTATGAACATGGATTATGACACATGTTCCCTTCTCTGACATGTCATAACGGCTGCTGTTCAATGGGCCCATTACGCATGTGGCTTCTCTTTATAATTAGTTAACATGTCTGCTGTGAAGTGGGCGGGTCTATACTTGTCTTGTTGGAATGATGGCAGGTAACATATATGTTTTAGTGATGTTTGATTATGTATTGTGACCTAATATGGTATGCAACACTCACGCATAGGCGACTGCAGCACATGCATTTAGATTATTATTGCTCATTCCTATTATGTTAATAGGAATGAGGAAGTCCTACCCCAACAGGCAGCTTTCTCTTTCTTTGTCTCTCTCTCTGTGTCATGCACAAATTCATATATATTGATATACATCACTCTATTGTTTCGTTCCTGCTGTGTTATTTGTATGTGAGGTTGTTAATGTCCTCTGCTTGTCTTTTTGTGATTGTAGCTTGGCTGTTGAGATTGGAATCTTCAAGCAACCCAGTATTCTGCCCAAGCTACTAATGGATTTCGTCTCTCAATACTGCTTCAGACTGCCAAACAAGAGAAAATGCCACCGTCGCAAAAGGTTTTAAGCTCTGATAAACTTGTTCATGTTAATCTTAGACAGCTTGTGGCTCTAGAGGAGTACCAGCCTAATGTGTGGACTCAGTTTGCTTATATAATAGATAACCAGGTTGGTTTCTGACACTTTTTATGTTTCTTTTCTAGCTGTTCTGGAGGCTTCTCGAAAGCCTCTGACCTACTTCAAGCACTTAGTGTGATGGAGGAAAAAGACACTTCTGGGGTGCAAAATACAGGCAGCGACAGAAGAAGAGGGATTCCTACTCGTCTGTATAAGCGATGCCTAAGGGAAGCTAATGTTCTGGCACAGCTCACACAAATTTAGACTAAGCTGCTGTCAATAGCAACAATGACTTTGAAAAGCTTCATACTTCATGCAGCATTTTCTGTTTCTTTCTGGCAGTTTGTTCTGTGATCACAACATATTATTATTTTATTATTCTGCTATAAAGGCCTTTCGGAGAGCAGACGAGAAGAACGCGACAAAACCTTCTGGAAAATGCTGGCATCACAATTTTCAATAAATCCAAAATATTTTTTTATATATACATACATGTGTGTATATATATATATATATATATATATATATATATATATATATATATATATATATATATATATATATGTATATTATGTGGATATATATGTATATGTGTTTATATGTATATGTGTATATATGTATATATATATATATATATATATATATATATATATATATATATATATATATATATATATATATATATGCAAACAAATAAATATATAAAAGCATTAAAACGAATTTCATGAAATTTGGTGGGATAATTGGTTATTATCCGGGGACCATTTGATTATATTTTAGGATCGATCGGGCCAAAGGTCAATGTCATGAAAAGGTCACAATCTTATTTTTAACATAGCGAGTTCAATTTGTATACAATTGGCATGCCACTAATGCCAATATGTTCATAGTTCAATGCCCAATCTTGTGATAAGCGAAGGTATGCGCTCTACCGAGTGCCCGTTCTAGTTAGTACGTGTATTATGTTGTGTTGTTAGACAGCAAAATCTACTCGTGAATTTTTGACAGTTTTTATTCTGGCCCGCGGTGCATGCTGGGAGCCGCAAGTTGGCCTTGGAAACATGGCGTCGCACTGACAGCTGCGAGACTCTCATTATCTCGTCCAGCCGCTGTCACGGCGCCCGGGCCGCGAGCGAAGCTGTCTGCGTTCACATTTACGCTGTGAAAAAGAAGCTTACCGCGGATGCTACCATCGTCCTTAAAAGACACTCGTATTAACGGTGCGGCGCAGTAACGGATTTAGTCCGGGTGTCACGCCCACTTTGCTCGGTAACGTTATACCGATACCGTACGGTAAGTTAGCATCGCGTCCGGCTAACCGAGCCAGACAGCTAGCAGCTACCGTTAGCTCGACGCGAACACCCGGCATACGCGAGGAGGAACCTGCCGCGACTGTCTGCTCTCGGCTCGGCTGCGGTCCGTCAGCACGTTTCAAACGGGCCCGTCAAACACTATTTTCAGATAGGAGAGCGGCGGTCTTGTTATTGTCGCTCGCTAGCAGCAGAACTAGGGCGTTTCTGTCATTCTTCCACTGAATTTTTAATGTTCGACCCCTTTGGCATCGCTGTCGGAGGAGAGAGCGATGGGCTCCGGGGCTGTGGATTCGTCCCAGTGGCTTTCAGTGAAGGAGGAGACCATTTTCCTCCACGACGGACTCATTCGGGTCACGGATCTGGCCGAATTGCCCAGTGAGATTGGAGTATCGGAGCAGGGAGACACCGAGCAAGAGGTGAGTGAATGCCATCTCACACCGGCGCATGTATGGGATGTAGGAACACTCCATCATAGCTGTGGGTGTCTTTCCGTTTATTTTAATGTAAAGCATTACATGTATTTTACACACCCCAGCTAAGTGCACGGCAGGGCTAACGTTGGCGAGATTCTCGCTCGTGTGCTGTTGGCCCGCTGTCAAGGAAGCGACTATTGTCAAATAATTTCCTGTCATCTCCTCCAAATTACAAGTTCTCCAAACCCACCGCTGTAATCTAATCACAAATGCAGTGACACGTGACACTGAGAAACTAAAGGGTTACAACGTGATTTTATAGTGGATTTTTAATCGTATATTATATTAAAATAACTTCATAAGAGGTGGCGCACACATTGCATGTCATCGCTGTACCTCAGGTGTCAAGTTGCAAAGCTTCAACGTTATTCGTAGTGCTGGTGCAGCATCTTGCTTAGACGGGCAACTTCTCAGATTGCACCACGAGCGAACCTC
This sequence comes from Liparis tanakae, assembly GCA_036178185.1. Classification (NCBI taxonomy): domain Eukaryota; kingdom Metazoa; phylum Chordata; class Actinopteri; order Perciformes; family Liparidae; genus Liparis; species Liparis tanakae. The sequence continues at coordinate 21,545,807 of CM070094.1, forward strand.
TGGAGCCTCACATGGCAGCGTGGAGACCGGGGTTGTCTGTCACCACATGCACGCTTAACCACAGTCGATTGATTATTAAATATTGCATAGGTCTCATTTGAATAGTGGAAGGGTAGTGACATACTTTGATCTCAATTGCTTTCTTATCACTGCAAGTGTAGCACACACTACCATGATCATACCAACATCTATTTCAATAACTAATGCCCTGAAATCGTTTTTCCTAAAGAAATAGTTATGTCACATTCTGGGTTTTAGGTATATGCTGAGGTATAAACTGTATCTGAACGGTGTGGATTTTTATACCTTTACAAATCAATATTTCTTCTTTTCTATTTTTTCGATAGTCTTCAAGTTGTTCCTCATTTTTATTTTGTACCTTGTGCAAAGTAGAATTTATTTTAATTTCAGTATAAAGGTATGAAGTGCCCTAAAGTGCAGTAGGTTTTACCTGGAAGTTATGCTTTTACTTTGAAGGCAGGCCACATCTCGAGAACCGGACGTGCTTAAATTGCTCTACTGTAGTGGTGCTCATGGAAACTCCGAGCCAACAACGTGACATCCTCGATATGTCGGTATTATGCCGAATAAATATAGAGCTCGTCGTATCCACCTGTTTGTGGACTACATTTGGCAGCCTAGTGTTCATGTCACAATTTCAAGAGCTATATAATTACGTTAGCTATAATAACATAGTACCGTTATCTATTGCCATAGCTGCATGTGTCATTCAGGGCAACATTGAGATTTGACATAACGTGTTTAGTTAATCCAGAACCCTGTGATTTGAGTCTTGTGTATTAAACTTGACTTTTACAAGAGACATCCACCTGCAGTCAACCATTCCCAGGTTATGCACTTTTGCTAAATAATTTGGTACGTTTCTAATGTTTTGCATCTACTGGATTTCAAAAGAGTATGCTTGCGAATTCCTAGTTTAGGTGCATACATTTATTTTTAAAATAATTGTTTTTAAAATGTCTTTATGTAAACATCATCATGTAAACTAAACCACAAAAAGAGAATTTCTATCCGGAAGATATTGTTATTGTGCTAACATACGTCATGGGTTTCTAGAGTATGCTATTGCAGAAGTCACGCTCATAACAATGTGATGGGAGAAGTGGCAACTTGGCACAGTTCCCCACTTCAGACTGGGAAATGTTTTTGTGGTGTTTTCTTTGGTTTGTTTTTCAAAATAGAGTATGTTGAGATTGGAGTAAGGCTTTCTGTGCTCCTCAACAAACACTGGCTGCTTGTTTTAATGTGTTAGTGTGGTGCATTCAACTGCACACATTTAGCTGGTTGTGTTACCAGAGCCTCTTTTGACTTAACCTATTTACCAATTGTTTAACTGGTGCTATTAATGTTCAGCTTGTTATTCTCCAATTCAGCGTTGCATCATATTCAATACATGCAATGGTATTATAATCATTCATCTATGACTTGGCAAGCACTAGTTGTACTAGTAGAAACACAACAGCTGCATGTGGCTAATTTACTATCACCCATCAGCCGCATGCTGTCCTGGTGAAACTTTACTACATATGTTTAATCAGCAGCTTTGACATATGACAAGTCACTGGTTAATTAATGAATGGGAATGGGCAGGTTTAAACTCCTAATACGCAGTTTTTTAAATGATGTTAAATTGAACAACATGCATGCATTGAGCTTCTTTCAAAACAGTTTTTTTGTTTAAGCTACTTCAAGATCAAGAAGAACCAATGTGGATTTACTGGTAAAGGCAGGATAACCGACAGCTGGACTTTTTTGGGTTTAGCATCATGCGTTAATTTAGGGCAGCTTTTACTTGTATAAGTCTAATCCTTACAGGTAGCATTTTCTTTTAAGTATATTCTAATAGTGCCAGTCATGGTGAACTACAAAAAATAACACTACTTTTTTATGAAATATTGCATTTTATGTACTTGCAATGTTCAATGTCTATATATATATATATATATATATATATATATGTATATATATAATATTAAATACAAAGTCTGATGACATTATCCCTGGATCGTAAATATATTTTAACCTCAGCCTAAGGTGTAGCCTATCTGGGTTAGACTTATTAGTTTGGCATGTTAATTAAAAACATTTGGAAAAGAGGTTGTTTTCATAGAAATATAGAAAAACTAAATCACATCTAATATTATAATAGAACATCTGGCCAATTTCACATTTATATAGCACATCTGCATATAGGAAAGTGGCCATGTTCTTCCTGTGAATGGTATATCAAAGCATATTCTGTCCTCTTATTCTAGCTTAAATTGATTCTCCCCAGGTCCATTTTTGAGACTGATTGTTTTGGTCATTCCGTGGTGTTGTCTCAGGTGTTGTGATGCTAACTATTTTTACCCATAAGCAGTGTTTTGCAGAATAGATGGAGAAGGCCAGCATCTAGTCGAGGCGTATTACTGTAACATTAGTAGCATTTCAATACAAATTGTCCCAGCTAAATGGTATAATGGATTTTCTTCTCGTCTATGGCCACAGAGTGTAATCAATATCTGAAATGCTGCCTAAGTGCACATGAAGCACATTGTTTCACTCGTGATGGATATCCCAAATGTGCCGCGCTATCGCTGAGCGTTATTTCACAGGACATGGGACTGTAGACACTTCTGTGGAGGTGATGCATAGTTGGACTGTGGAAATACTGGAAGTTCTACCATTGAATTCTCGTCATGTAAAACATCATTAACAAAGTTTTAACAGAATAATTGATTGCATATTAGTCTACATTGTTAGATACCATGTTAACAAACTGTTTTTTTCAATCTGCTGATGGTAGACCTTTCCTAACCGTTCTTTAGTTGAAAGACGCCAGTCCAACATGTTTTTTTATTATCATATTGCTGTTCAAGCAAATCAGGTGAAGTAGAACAGAACCCCAAATTCAAATCAATGTCAGTTACATTTAAATTTCCTCTGCTTTGTATTTATTATTGTAAAAATTTATTAGCATTTGAGAGACCAGGCGAGTTCTCACGTGGTGTGTATGTCTGCCAACTCTAGATGTTATTATATTCTAAAAAGCGCAGACAAATTGTCACAATTTTGACTGCTGTGGAAGTAAACCTTTCCCCTTCTTTTCGTCTCTGCTATCTCCCCGTGTCCTCCAGATTCTAACATTTGAGACGAAGAACCCAGTGGAGCTCGCCGAGCGTCTGCGTGCCGTCTGCGGGAATCAGAGCAATGCCTACGCACGCCTCCTGGAGTACCGTCTCAATGCTCTGCGTGGCCTGTGGGGGGCGCAACGGCAGCTCGCCCTGGAGGAGCAGCAGGATCGGGAAGGGACCGGGGGAGCTGACGAGGAGACCTTGGCCTTGCTCAAAAGGCAAGGTCTGCTCCAGCAACCCGAGCAGGCGCCCTTCACCTCCCGTGTCGGCCTGCTGCTCGTCTTTCCCCTCTTGCAGTCCCAGACTCGCAGTGACCCGGCGCTCTGCGGCGTCACAGCGGAGGTACTGCTGTCCTGCCTCCGGGATTGCCAGCCGCTCAGCCTCAGCAAAGAGCCCGCTGACTGCCTCAATGGCCTCGAGGGGCTGCTCTGCTCATGGCTGGAAGAGGGGGCCGACGAGTCGGGCCAACCACAGGGACAAGCTCACACGCAGATCCTGCACACACACAGACAGAGGGAAAACGCTGCTGCTGCACTTGTAGCACTTGCCTGTGCCAGGTGAGGACATACATTTACTCCCTGCTGTCGTCCATCCTAATTCTTAGGAACCCTCGGTTGTAGACAATGTATTGAACCAGGTAAAAGGTTAATAGAGTAGCCAAACACTTCACAGAAAGCCTGTTTTTCCTTTATACACAAGTAATAAGAACTGTCAATTATAGGGGTTTTCCTTTAGAAAAACACACCATAAGGAAACAAAAGTTTAATTGTTTTTTTTTGTTGACTAAAACAAATACTGTCATTTATATTTTAATGATATATTATTAGCTGCTTAGACTGTCAGGTAGTTAAACAGATATATATTATATACATAATTCATCTCTGATATATTTTAATCTTCTCATTCAAACAATTGTATTTATTGAAGTTCATAAGTAACACACTACATTTTTTACAAGATAACGTGAACATATCATGATAAAGTTCTAATTTACCATTGCCCAATACCAATGTGCACTGAACATGGCCTGAATGTATCAAATGTAAGTGACCATTGTTATCAATTTAAAAACTGACTTGGAGTTCACGGTGCCACATTATCATGGATCAGCGAACAGAAAACGGAAATGCCAATGTCCGGATTGCATCATGTATAAAGATTGTCAGTAAAACTTTATTTCAGACTAAGATGGTTAATGTTAAACTATGTAATTAATCCTCGGGTCACATGCGTCTCCAACCATGAGGAGGGAGACGTACGCACTGGTCTAGATGCAGGGGTGAAGAAAGTTTCTTATTATGGAAAACACTTAAGTACTAACTCCAATTGACAGTCAATTGAAGAGTCAGTTAAGTAAGCACATCACTTTCTCTCTTCAGTGTACATGTTAAATAAATGATCTTGCCCGATCCAATGCACAAAACTATCGGAAACACACTGAGGCAGTTTAACTTTGATGTTTGCACTATTATATAAAGGTGTCACTGAAACATACATACTTAAATTAGTGGGCACTCAGTGGCCATGCTTTTTGTGTGTTCCTGCAAAAGAGCAGAATGTGCTTGTTTTCATGCATTCTTACCTGAACTCTGACTTCTGCTGGTGACAACGGATCTCGACGTGTCAAAACCAGAACTCTCCACTCTTTGTTCAGCCTCTGTTAGGCCTCTTTGTTGGGAGGAATCATCCAGCCCTTTTCATCACCAACAGTGGGCGCTAATTAAAAAGCTATCAGCTTTGCTACGCCTCACCTCTGATGGGGTCGGCGATACACATTCACATTGTGAGTAGGGAAAGTCGGCAAACCGACCGCGTAGCCACGTGCATCGACATCAGTCGTTGATGAGATATTTACAGAGTCAGGCGGAGAAGGGGATTATGACACGTGACTCATCTGTATGTGTCGACCGGGGAACATGAATCAGTGAAAACATACACTTGGACAGCACATAGCAGGATTTCCCTGCTTCATACTAGTTTTCCAGATAAACTGGGACATGTTGGTGATGCACAAGTCAACATCTTTTTGCTCCCGTTTTGCCACACATGGTGGCCGGTAAGGTTGTTGGCAGGAAAAGTTATGGAATCATTACAGACAGTGACATAATATCTTGTTATCTATCTCTCTATTTTCTTTGTTCATGCCCAGTTGAAGCTGTTTTTCAAACTCCTTTTGCACCAGAGAATGTCAGAAGTGCATTTCAGCAGACCTCTTCTTGCATAGATATTCTCCCTGAAACTAGAATTAATTCTTCAGTTAATAGTTCAGGCTTGGATGAGGGGAAGCAGTAAATGGACACTACACAGTGACACACTTGCACCCTGCTAATAGTCGCAATGCAAAATAATCTATCTGATGAATTCTGATTACAATTATGTTTTAATCACATGGTATGCCCTCCATTCAGGCAGAGTATTATTCCACTTGCAGTTCCAGAAATACTCAACAAAGAGCTGTTACTTGTGTTTCATGCTGCGGCCTCATGACTAATCTCTAACTATTCTCCAGGGGATCTCTGAAGACCTTCATCCACACAGTTCACCTGCTGCAGAAACAAAGTGATCTGGGCCAGCTCCCTGTGTCAGATGTCCTGTACAGGTGAGGGCCGTATTCTGGTTCATTTGAAAGACACATAGAAGTAAGTTTCCTAACATTTAACCACTCTGTGTATCTCTCCTGCTTCAGACTTTTGCTCCTGGAAGGAGGCCCAGGCTCTCCATCCTGCCTTCTGGGGGGCAAACACAGTGTTTCCTGGGGTTTTGAGGACATGCTGCCTACACCTGATAATTCTGCTGGAGGAGCAGAGAGTAAAGGTAAAATCATAAATGCAGTTGTCTTTGCTTGTAGTGATGAATTATGTCATATTGCCCTTATAATACTGCCCTGCTTTTTGAGATATTTAGTCACCTTCAGATAAAATATATCACGGGATACAGGAGCTGATCAGGGGTATATCCATATAACAGCTTTACATGTTAAGGTAACCTGACATTAGATCACTAGATGGGTTGTCTGGAGGCATTACAGTCCCCTTCAATGAAAAACCAAGCAAAGCATACAGGTGCCATGACCTTGTTCAGCTCCCACATTCCTTGCTCCCACTCTTCACTTCTTCCGTACCTCCCCCTACTTGTCTGTCTGTCGTTGCCCTTTTATTGAATCCATTGTCCCTGTATCTTGCAGACACCGACCTGGGGCGCTGTCTAGCCACCGACGGGCTCTATCTGTATACCACTAACTCCTCTGGGAGAGGAATCAGCAAGCTGGGCTCTGGTTTACATGGGACACTGAGGTAATGGGACTCTCCTTCTTGTCTGCATTTCTTCAGCAGCATTCAGAGAACATCAAGAAAAAAAGACAGAAAAAGAGGGTTAAAACTAAAAATATCCTTAATCACTCACGCATGCCTTTACATTGTGTTATTTCCTGGACATTTTTAAATGTCACATCCTCCCTCTTTTATTAATTTGTTTGTAAAAAAAAAAAAGAAGCACAAAAGGGCATTGTGTTCTTTGTCTCTTAATTCCATGAAGTGGCAGCAAATGTCCCAGTTTGTAAGCAGAGGCGACACGGTGGGAGGATCCCAGTGTTTTTAGAGGGCTGAGAGTATGTTCTTGTTTTCCCTTGCAGAAATGTGCCAGGTTTGAGTCCGTGAGTTAGTTATTTGTATGCTAGAAATATCTCTTGTTTTCTGGATTTCTTAAGTAACAACAACAACTGTTAACGCATATCTTAAAGGTATTGGGACCCATACTACAGCAATTAGTACAAATCTTAGCAATTTAATGCAAACATTTAGATTTGTATAGACCCACAACAGCTTCGACCTGGTACGCCTACTCTTTCTTTAAAGGTCACACTCTTAATTAGTTGTCAATGTCAGCACTGAATAGGGTAAACAAGGATTTGTGACAGAAGTCCACCTTCACATGTTCAATTAGTACACGTACAGACCACGTAGACATAGGCTCTGTGTTTGTGCTTGTGCAGGGGTTTTGTGTACTGTCGAAATGAAGAGTTGGAGCCTGGCTGGGTGGTGTTCTGCAGCGGTCGCCTCCTCCACCGCCCCTCCTCTTTTGATGCCAAGCCTCATCAGCTGTGCCAGGTCATTGACCCCTTCACCCTCCAGGTACTGTAGACTTTCATTTCCTGACTATTTTGTATTTTATGTTGACTTTAGTACATTAGACTATGCAAGTCTTGATGCTTGTGTGCAACATTAAAGCGAGAGTTACAGATGTAACTACGGCTCTATGAATCCTGGACGACCGCCAGAGGCAGTGCTTAGCACAGGATGACTTGCATCAGAGTCACGAGGAATCCCAAGAAACCTCGTGGGTGAGGGGTGGCAACATTGACTCTGTAGTATGTGACACTACATATGCTCGGGATGCCCCTGAGGCTGCAGCACATACAGTATATCCTCCACGGCACACCTCTGTGCCCATGCCATGGGGGACACTCCTGGTAGAATGGCTCCCTATTCCGGATTACAGAGCACGGCCGTCTGCTCTGTAGGCACAGGCAATGGCCTCCTCTATCCAGTGGGACAGGCGCTAATTTGAAAGGGCACAACCCTTCTTAGGTGCACCATAACAGACGAGAAGCTGCTCCGACCACCGTATGCATACGGTGGTCGGAGCCTGTAGAGGCGTCGCCCGAAGGCTGGTCAGGCAAGGGGCTGCCAGAAGGAAACGGGACGCCCGTAGCAGCTTTGCAGACCTGGTTCATGTTTTCCTCTCAAGTACGGCAAGAAATGTTTGCGTGCTAGGTGCACGGCCCATAGCGCCAGAACAGTGACATGCTCCATGTGGCCCTGAGCGGACCACTGCCCCCGAGCAGTCTTGTTCTGCCACGCTGCACCCCGCCCTGAGGGGCAGGCATCTGTTGTGACAACCTCCCGACGAGATGGGCCCACGCCCACAGGGACGCCCCTTGAGAAGTATGCTCTCTCTCTCCATGGCGATGAAGCAAGAAAGCCCCGTTGTGACGCCTCTACTGTCCTGTGTGGCACCTGGCATCCAAGCGAAGGCCCAAGAGAACGACGGCTAAGGCAGCTGTCAATTTCCCCTGTAGGCAAAGAAAGAGGATGTAGGGCAGTGACGACACTCTGCTTGCTATAACAGGGTTCGTACGGTCATGGAAAACCTGGAAAAGTCATGGAATTTTAAAATGGTCATTTCCAGGCCTGGAAAAGTCATGGAAAAATCTCATATCACAAAAGTTTTGGAAATGTTTTAGAAAGAGACTCGAAATATAAGCCGGCGTACGCTCTCATGCTGGCGGAGCATTTCAAGTGAACGCACCGTAACTGGAAAGTTTGTTGGCCATAGCTCGGGAAGCAAGTGTTTATTCTTTAAATCTAAATAGTGTCTCTTATTCATTCGTTCCATTTTATGTATACTGTATGCTTTGGAATTCACATTGTTTAAATACTAAATGTTCTCACTTTTTCATGTATAAACTGAGATTCCAGTTTGGTCATGGACATTTGGTTTAAAGTGGTGGAAAAGTCATGGAAAAGTCATGGAAATCCATCGATCAACATGTGTAAGAACCCTGTATAACTGCGGCGATGTTCCGCAAGTCAATGAACACACGACAGTATCGCCATCGACTTAACCTCACCAGCATCCGTCCAAGTTAGCCTCAGCGGGACAAACTGTTCCCTGAAAGCCGGTCGCGACAGTGTGGCGATCTAGCCACACCCAGCGGAAAAGATCTTGTTAGCGCTTTATTCAATCAGCAGGAGCGAGAGCGCCCTGCCGACCGTGGAATCTGCTGTTGTAGAAAACGATGTCGGTCGATCTCACCCGGTGATGCTTCACGGTGTAAATGTGGCCCACCTGGTGAGGACCGAAGATAGGTGCGTCCACCGGCCCTGCTCGGTGGTTCGAAACGCCCCCTTCCCTCCCAAGAGGGACAGCTTATCGCTTTCTTTGGAGGGCAAGAGACACGCAACTCCGACCAGTGGCCACAAGGCTACAGGCGACGAGCTTCAGAGTTGTTGTTTTCTATACAAATTCAGCTTTCGGTAGCGAGAAGATGAAAAAGGACTCATCTCAGGATGACGCCGGAGGTCACAGGTGGCTTTGTTGTTGTAAAGACTCAACCTGCGTGTGCGCGAGATGGAAGACATCCAGTGCTAAGCAATGCCTCTGGTGGTCAGGAAGGATGAAATAGAACTAAAGTGAAGTTCAGTCCAATGTGGTGATTACAATTCAACCAGCTCTTAATTGCTTCTGTTCACTCTGTACTTTTCAGGTGTGCCAGATTGTGCCCATGCCAGCCCACCACTTCCCAGTGGGCAGCAGCATGACCACGCTGCACCTGTGCTCAGATGGGACCTACCTGTACTGGGTCTGGTCCCCGGCCAGTCTCAATGAGAAGACGCAGAAAGGCCACTCTGTCTTCATGGATGTCTTTCTCCTGTCGGTGGGTAGTATATGCCCTTCCCTCGGTCGCTGGTTTCAGTGTTTTGTATGTCCTTGATGAATCCTGGATGTTTTCTCTCCCCCCATACCCATGGTGCAGACACAGACAGGGTTGTGTGTTGCAGACATCTTGCAGGAGAGGGTTATTCTAACTCGCAAGGAAGGCGAGTCTTCAAAGTGCTTGAACGAGCTTCTCCTGAGTCGAATGTCACGCTTCCGAGCCTCGCACTCTGCCACACTGGCTGCTCTCACCGGCTCGGCCATCACCAACACCGTCAAAGAGGAGCAGTCTGGTAAGTCATCAGCACAACTTGTAGTCATCCAAAGAAATCATGTGCTTCAATGTGGGATACATATGGATTATAATACTTCCTGGTGACATGGTTCTGTTTAACTCTTTAATAGCTGTGAACACTAGCTGTGGACTCCCTCTAAAGACCCTGAGAAAGACCCCGATGTATGTGTGTGGAACCTACCTGGTGATGCTGGTCTCGCCTCCTGGGGTGTCTGGGAGCTCTGCCACGCGCTCCCTATTCGGAGGTACCAGCAGCCTGTCCTCTCTCAAAAGTAAGACACTTGGACATCCTCAGTGTTGGGGTTTATATTGGCATAACCTTTTCACAAGTTGGAGATAATGTGATTTCAAATTTGACTCATTGTCAAGATACATTTCAAAGACGTAAAAAAAGAAGCAAACAAAGCATTTTACATCATGTACACAATTATTCTGATGACAGCAGGAAGTCCAGCAAGCATCGATGACATGTATATATACTACATAACATTCATGGGGTACATACCCAAAAGAATTGTATGACTTTTATGAAACTACATTTAAGAAAAAAGAGACACACTATATATTCTGAAAGTGTGAAATACTTTGCTGCCAAGAAAATAGTGTAACTGTACACATGTTTCAATTAGGTATTGTGCAAAACAAATATATTTGAATCATTAATGATGTATTACCCAATGATTTGTACTGTAGAATTAATGAGTTTATTCACTAAAGCTATGTTTACCTATTTGCTCAGTCTTGGCGTCCAGCTTGGTTTTCAACCTGGCCGACGGTCAGTTCAGCAGCCGTGCAGACCTCATCGATGCGCCTGGAAGTTCTTTAGGCAGGGGAGCCCAGGTGGCAGGGCTAGGTGAGCTCTGCTTGTTACATTCTCCTCTTATGTGTCAATCTTACAGATGATGGCCACACGTGGCATGGCCATTTTAAATGACATAACATTCTGTAATCTTTGACTTTGTAGGAGCATGTTATGACTCACTGAACAACTTGATCTGGACCTGCTCCAGTGATTACATAGATCAATGGTGCAATCCTGGGAACCAAGCCTTTCATCATGTGTGCCATAGACTTGGTGTCAGCCATGTCATCAAAGAACCCAAAGGTAGACTAATACTGCCTGGAAACCACCAGATGCTCTTTGTATCGGGTCAAGTGAGACATTTGAACATCTGTAAAACTTGTCCTTTCACAGAGGAAACTGTGGCCACTGGCGAGGTGATCAACCAGCTGCTTCATCATGTAGGTGCTATGTGTATCCATCAGCTCAACCTACTAGCGGCTAGCAGCAACAGCCTGCCGCTCGGGCCCCTACTGGGTAAACAACATCCCATAGAGGCCCGGCACTTCAGCAGCATCTGTGACATCATGGAGAAGGCCATGGTCAATGGCGATACATGCATCATCCGCTGTATCTTGGTGGTGTTCCAGGTCAGTTAGCGGTGTAGCTGTGGACAGTTTTGCTGGAAGAAATATTAATTTGCTTTGTTTTTGAGTTGTTTTTGTTCTTTTCTCTGTTCGGTCCAGGTGGTGTTTAGGTTTTTCAATCCTCAGTCAGAGAAGAATAGGGAAAGTGTGCGTCGTTCAGGACTACTCCTGTGGCAGCTACTCATGGCCCCGAAGGATCAGATAGGAGCAGAGATCCAGAGAGAAGTGTGCCTGGCCATCAGGTACGTTGAACATTCCACATATATATATATATATAGATTTGATGAGTGGAATGGCTATGCATGGAAGTGATAGTTAAACTCAATCAGGGTTCATAATGGTATTCACATAGGCTTTCTTTGTTTACTTTCCATCTGTCTATGTAGTTCAGGCCTGAATACTTTGTATCAGGGGGAGGCTGAACTCAACAAACTGCTGAAATTGGTTTTAACTGAGGGTGACTATGACAGTAAAGACACATTTTAATATAACTGCCATTCAAACTGATTGGTGGTAAATGAAGCTAATATTCTGTCTATTTGTATGCGACACTCAGGTGAAAGGAACAGTGGCCTGTCTCAACTTCGTGATGTCATCCTTACCAACTTGGCAGACCAATTGCAGAAGAATAGATTTGGGAGTGAAGAAGAAGACTACTACAGGTAAGTGGCTATTCTATAACTACAGAGTGCAATATAATATCCAATAGCCTTTGATAACAGCACAGAAAAATGTCATATAGTTTAAAAAGACAAGTTAGCTCCCGGTAGGTCTATTCTCGTGAATCACAAAGTAATAGATAACGCTTTCTTTTACAGATTGAATGACGAGCTGCTGCACTGTATCCTCAAGACTGTCGTACGGGAATCCTGCCTCGTCATTACCAAATGTCAGACTGTTGCTCGAGACGACTTCCAGAAGCTGCTCTCCACTGTGCCAGTATGACTCAGCAGAACGAAATGCCATCTGTGTCGATTAAGATCACGTGTTGTGAGATTTCCCTTGTACAAACAGAAGATGGTTTTCCCTCTCTGCAGGTGGTCTCCCCTAGTCTCCGCTACCTCATGGCTGTTCAGAACCACCTCCTCAGCAACACCATTCTCATCCGACCGGATGATAGCGATGACAGTGACAGCTCCCTACAAGGGGATACAATCAAGGTACAGGTAAACACCCCCTTTAAATACCCCTATCTCTGTGCATGTGTCAATGAGAGACCAGCCCACCAAACAGAGCAATGGGAGATGAATGTTATTTTACTGCACTGCATAGTAATTTATGCTCAATGCACTCATAATAATAATAATATCAGTTAACCGTGCTATAGTAACGATGGACGTGGTTCTTCTTCTTGTCACTGATCATGATCACAATCCAACAGCTCAGATTAAGCTAATAAATAAGAATGTTTGTTTTATTATGCAGACATAAAAGTAAGAAATTCGGTTTGTATAACTTCCGTGATGCATGATGGTGATTGAAGATCTTGAAAGCTGTGTTACGTAAGTTTGGGCATATTATGTGTGCGTGGTCCTCAGGAGCTGCAAAGCAGTATCCTATCCCTTGCAACCAAGATCTTGGTGGGATGTGATGAGGTGCTGGAGACCCTGCAGCAGGTGACCACAGCTCTCATTAACAGTGACATCGCTGACAGAGAAACCAGGTGAACCTTTAACTGCATCTTTAAACAAAAACAAAAAAAAAACTTTTCAGGGTGGGAAATTACTGTTTTTTTGTCAGCCTGCCAAAGTAGCTGCTGGATTCCTTCGCAAAATCTACAAGCCATCTACTACTTATGTTATTGTATTGAATAAGCAGACTTTTAATGTTATTCTGTAGTGTAATCTGTATTATCATAAATCTATGTCACTGTTATTTTATTTGGCTCTCATGCACTTTTTTACTGTGAAACAAGATTTCGCTAAATTTGGAGAATGTGTGTTTACGAAGAAAAGAAGGGGGCGTTATAAATCATTTATGGATGCAGGTTTCTTTATTTGTATCACTGGCTTTATTTTACCTTACATATTTCCCTTTTGCTTGTCTTTTTTCCCCCCTTGGATTCATACCACTAACATAAAATGTGTTCAATCTCTCTTCTTGATGTTCAGGTTGAAAGGCTTGGAACAGGTAACCAAGGCCACCATGCTTGGCCACTTGCTGCCGGTGCTGCTCACCTCTCTGATGCACCCCAACCTGCAGACCCTCACTCTGGCTGACGCCCTCATGCCTCAATTGGTGCAGCTGGTCCTCTACACCAGCCAGGTTGGATTCTTGCCAGTCCAAAAGGCAATTCTTGCATTAAATTAAAGGTTCTTGAGTAGAAAAAGTAGTCATCATTAAAGTATTAATGTCCAATCTCTGTTTTCCAGACTGCCCTAGTATTAAAGACTCAGTCTCCACTTTTCACTGAAGAGCCTTCATCTATGAGTGGTTCTCTTGGGCTGGGGGCGAAGGCATGTGCTGCTGATGACAAGTACGTTTTCTAAAGTTCCACCAAGAGAATGTTCACACCTAATTCTCATTAAATCCACCCGATTATATATTGGATCCTTTTGCTGGATAATTAAGTATTTCAATAAGAATATAATATAATTATAAATTATTAATCCACAAGGGGAAATTTGTCGATGCAGTACCACCAATAAACTAAACACAATAAAATATAAATATAAGAAAGAAAGAAACGGTCACTGTGCATAAAGTATACAAAGTGAAATATAAAATACAAAATAAAATATATATATATATATATATATATATATATATATATATATATATATATATATATATATATATATATATATATATATATATATATATATATATATACACACACACAACATATATGCAAATACAGCAATGTAAAATAAAATATATAGATGGTGTGCAAAATGTGTGTAGTGTAAATGAAATGTGTAAAGTGCAGATCTACATAGTGTAAGTTGTTGAATAAATGATTATGGAAGAGCTTAGGTTAACGTTAGTGCCAGCTGTTTTGTCTCTCACAAACTCGTTTTTCTAAAACCAATATTTCATTTGTATCCTTGATATTAGAATTCTTGACGAACGGGAGGAGCCTGGTTTCCTGACTGGGTTGAAGATCCCTGCCCCATGGGCTGCTGGGAAGACAGTCGAGACGGTGCACCCCGTGAGGGACAATTACAAGTTCAAGGAGACGGTACACATCCCAGGGGCCCGCTGTCTGTACCTTCGTTTTGATTCTCGCTGTTCCTCACAATATGACTATGACAAGGTACTGACTCTCACAATGCAGGTCCAGTAGCCATCATCCCCTGTAACGCTTGCATACATTTTGTGTGATTTGTCATGTATAGCAAAACGCCTGGTGGGGATATTTTCCACTAAATGTATTCTCTGATATTTTAGTTGGTCCTCTATGCTGGTCCCAACACCAACAGTCGTAAAGTAACAGAGTATGGAGGGAACACTCTGGGGTATGGCAGTCGCAGCGTATTGGGGACAGGATGGCCCAAAGACCTTGTCAAGGTAAAATAAATGTTTTACACAAACGTATACTGTGAGCATATACATTCTCGAAGAGCTACAGTTTGTCTTGTGTCCGGTTTTAGGTTGAAGGAGACACGGTGACGTTTTCCTTTGAGATGAGGAGTGGACGTGAACACAACACCCCCGATAAAGCCATGTGGGGGTTCTCCTGCACTGTCAGAGCTCAGGTAAAACGTGTGATCACCGGCATGTGCCAAACGTTTGTCATACTGGCAGTCAACGTGGAACATTACATTACATAACATGTCATTTAGCAGACGCTTTTATCCAAAGCGACTTACAATAAGTGCATTTCTACCTAGAGTACAAACTAAGAACAACAAGAATACAGAAAGTAACATTTCCTCAACATAGTCAAACTACAAAAGTACCAGAATAAGAGCCATTTAAGAGCATGAACATGAAAAACAACAGCTAATTCTGATGATGCAATATTTGTTTTTGTTTTCAGGAGTCATCCGAGGACGTCTCTGGGGGCCTCCCCTTCTTGGCGGACCTTGCCCTGGGTCTGTCCGTGCTGGCGTGCTCAATGCTCCGCATCCTCTATAACGGGCCAGAGGTGACGAGAGAGGAGGAAGCCTGCCAGGATCTGCTCTGCTCAAAGCTGCTGCAAAGGTGACACGGTTATATGAAATTGATATTGATTGTCAGTGTGATTTATAGATATAACTGCTGGCAGTCAAGATTACTGACTGGTGACATTTTTCTCTTTTTCATTAGGTGTCAGTGGCAGGTGGAGGCGAATGGTGCAATCTCTCCTGCTCTCACACCCAGCCCTTCCCCTCTGCCACTCACTATCGAGGAGGATCGGGAGTTCACGTACCCCACTGATGTGCTCGTCCCACCCCCAGGCCTCATGCCTGGGACTTACTTTGACTTGCCTCGTATCCGCCTCCCTCCAGGCATTATGGGTAGGCTCCGAGAGGTGTCTGGAAGGGCTCGGCCACAATTCCGTCCCAGCATCAAGTAAGAGAGTCATGCTGTCACGGTACACAGGGTATGCGAGTAACATCACTGCTGTTCATAGAAAATAAACAAAGTATGAACATTGCTGAAACGATAATGTGCTGCCAACCAGGCGGTCACAAATCCAGGCAGAAGTAAAGGAAACTAGTGTGTGCAATTGTATGTAGTGTATAAATGTACAGATCCAGCCCACAGTTTAATACATATTGTATTATTTAATAAAATATTCAAACTGGTTTATAGATGATCAAAATATCCTTTTGAAGTATTTGTAATTTTTATCAGAAATTCTGTCTTCAAATAGAACATTTTTACTTTTGTATGTCTTCCGGTTTTGTTCATATAGGACATTATTGATTTAATTCCTATTGCTGTTTTAGTAGTCACCATTAGTTTTCCTCTTGGTATTGTAGCTCTTCTCATTCATAGCAGCCACAGTTGGTTAGTTTGTGTTCGTTTATGGGTTAAGGAATGTGATATTGCTTTAAAATTGCAGTGACAATGTAAAACCTTTTGTTTTCTTGTCAAAACCCTAACTTTTATCCCTCAACCATTTTTTTTCCGTCAGGGAGGTGATCAGGCCAGATGTTATGGAGGAGGTTATAATATCCTGTGTCATAAAGCACCTCAGCCTGGTGGATGCCCTTCAGTCACTGGTCAACTACCAGTACCGCGAGGACCACGCAGAGGAGTACGACCTGGTCTGTAAGATCATGGCGGAGACCTTCAAGAAGATCAACGCCATGGAGCGCCAGCTGCAGGTGAGCTGGCTGTCATCAATGAATATACTGGAGTTACATTTGTTTGCTATTAGTTGAATAAGCACTATGCATATGTGCTATATTGACATTTTTTAATTAGGCTGTTGAAGAAAGTTTTAATAGTGTTATAAAGTATGTTCTGTTGGCCACAGGCAGTGTTATTGATGGAGAATTGAGAAATCACCTTTTTAGAGTATCGTTAATCACCAGTGTGCTGTTGAAGTCCTGCTGGGAGTGTTACTCTATGTTTAATTATCTTTGGTGTTATGTTCAGAGTGTTGGAGAATTGGAACAGAAGTGGCAGAATGAGGTAGAGGAGGCCCAGCAGGGAAAGCTGGAGAACAACACTCCTTTCTTTCACGACTACCACTTCTTTGAGGTAAACTGCTCTTCACACAATTACCAACTTTTCCTCTGGAGATTATACCATTACCACAGCCATTTGCTTTAATATTCATAATTTCTTTTTTTCTTTTTTTATCAGAACAAAATTAAGGAGCTGGAACTACTTTGCTCCCTGAAGGAGGTCGCACTAGATTTTAGTGATCTGGAAAATGTCGTCCTTGGTTTGAGGCAAGTAAAAAGTAAAAGAGTATCCTTGCACTTGGAGCAGATGTCATGAGTCGGATTGTGTAGTAACATTAGATTTCTGCACCTACAGGGATAAGTTCTTTCAAGAGGTGAACACCATGCATGTCAGAAGTGGCACCTCACTGGCCAAAACTAAGGCGCTGGTGAAGAGTCTGATGAACCGGACGGAGCTGCTGCTCCATGTAACCATTGCTCCACATTGCAGAAGCCTCACCAACACACCTGCTGGCACACCAGGCCCAGGTACGCAATATCTCATGTTACTAATTAGTAATTACTTAGTATTGATAACAAACCTTGTTGGGCAGCAGGGTTGGGATTAGAGATGTGTTCCTTTTTAACTAGATGTTTAAATTGCATGTTGTCAAACACTATCACTATTGAAACATCCATCTTTTTGCGTATCTATGGGTACAGTTATGTAACTTATTGTCCGACTTTAATACATTTTTTGATATTTTTTGTATCACAGACGTATTTCCGTGAGTCAATATTTTCATCTGTCAATGTTTCAGTTTTCTGGCTTTGTTGCTCCGAGACATCAGTCATGGCAGACACAAAGGCTGTGAGTTTAATTATCCTCTTATTTCTCCACAATCGTTTTGTTCCAGCCTCTAAATCCGTATCCGACGCCAAGACGGTGATCCCCATGGTGAAGCAGCCAGTCTTCCTACGCAGCATGTCAGCACCCTCCGACTTGGAGATGATCGCTAACCAGGACTTGGAGTTCACGCACGCACCCCAAAGGTATTTGTCTTTTTTGATCTCATTCATTTTTGAGAATCATGCAAGTTAACTGGAGGTGAATTCATTTGCAACCTTTAGACGACGACACCACCCTACCAGCCATCGCAGCAGCTCATTTACCCTGCTGCAGTCTCTGGCCAACGAGGACAGCCGTGATAAACCAACCTATAGTGTTCTGCTGGGTCAGCTCTTCGCCTTTATCGGAACGACTCCTGATCAAGCTGTAAGTCTCTTACTCATCCCTCACTTCTTTTTTTTTAGGACCTTGTTTGTTTCCATAGCTGCGGGAATATTTAAGTGAATGATGCTCTGACATTGAGATCCTTTACACTGGTTATTTCTCCAGGTGTCGAGCAGCAGTTTTCTGTCTGCTGCGCAGACGCGATGGAGACGCGGCACCACGCGGAAGCAGGCGCTTGTTCATATGAGGGAGCTGCTCACTGCTGCTGTCAGAGTTGGTGGCGTCACCCACCTGGTGGGGCCTGTGACTATGGTACTGCAAGGTGGCCCTCGGTAAGAAAGAGGGGTCTATAAGCACTAGCAACAATCCCACCCTACTCTACATACACTACCGCTCAAAAGTTTGGGGTCACGAGAAAATGTTGTGTTTTCCATGAAAACTCACACTTTTATTTATTAAATGAATCCAAGATTAATACAACATATAGTCAAGACATTGACAAGGTTAGAAATAATGATTTTCATTTGAAATATTAATGTTCTTCAAACTTGTGGCTCAAAGGAAGGACAGTTTTAGAGCTTCTCTCACCAGCATAACTGTTTTCAGCTGCGCTCACATAAAAAGGGTTTCAATGTCAAGGAATAATCTGTTTGTGGAAAATGCGAAATAAAAAGTTATTTAAAAAAAGGGTTTCAAGGGGGTTCTAACCCTCTGCTAGTCTTCTAAGGAAATAATACAAAACTGGAGATGGGCCTCTATACACCTCTGTAGAGATTTCAGTAACATACAAAGAATAGTTATTTACCACATTTAACTATGTATAGAGAGTATTTCTGATTAATTTAATGTCATTTTCATTGGAAAAAACAGAGAAGGAGAAAAAAGCACTAAGTGACCCCAAACTTTTGAACGGTAGTGTACATCTTTAAGGACACAAACTGACTTGCAATACAAGTGCAATGTAGTATTCATATTACAATATTAAACATTTGAATGTAACTCTAAAAGGATTCTTGAATGTAGCTTGTTCATAAATGTATATATTTAAATATATATCTCTGTGTTTGTGTGCCAGGATTGAGGAGCTGACCTGTGGTGGAATGGTAGAGCAGGTGCAGGAGGCCTTTGGGGAGACCATGACATCTGTAGTGTCACTATGTGCTCGCTACCCCATCGCTTGTGCCAACAGTATTGGCTTGCTTTGCACCATCCCCTACACCAGGCAAGATGACTCATCGTGGATTCTCTCTTCTTTCATTTGTCTCTGTATTACCAAACCTTCAGATTCCTAACCTGCATCTGTTATTCATGTTGTCACAGGAGTGAAGAGCAGTGCCTGGTTCGGAGTGGTCTGGTCCAGCTCATGGACAGCCTGTGTAGTCTAAGCGGTCAGAGGGAATGCAGCTCGAATGAGAAGCAGACCAAAAAGCAGAAGGTGGCAACCATGGCGTGGGCTGCTTTCCAGGTTCTGGCTAACCGCTGCATCGAGTGGGAGAAGGTGGAAGGTAAGTTATGCTTGGATCAATATGCTTCAAAATATGAACTTGTCTTGAAGTGCACATTAAGAATGTTTTTTTTCTTTCAAATAGTCAGAGGAAATGGTTGTAGTTTGTTGTAATGGTTTGCAATTTTGTTCCTCTTTCAAGGCGGATCTACAGATGCAGTGCACTCTGGTCTGGCGCGGCAGGTGTCCAGCCTGCTGACTAATCACCTGGCCAGAGCAACGGAGTGCTGTGGTAATCAGGCAGCTGGCAATGATGCCCTGCAGGATGTGCTCAGTCTGCTCAATGACCTTTCCAGGTAAAACTTTTTCACGTATTAATGGTTTGCATCATGAATGAACATCATTTATATTTGTTTCTATACACTGTTTCTATATGTCCTTTTTTGTTTTGTATTTCAGGAGCCACATAGGGAAAGCTATCCTGAGCCAACCGGCTTGTGTTTCTAAGCTCTTGTCTCTGCTGCTGGATCAGAGGCCTTCACCAAAGCTGGTGCTTATCATCCTGCAGCTCTGCCGAGCGGCTCTGCCTCTCATGAGCGTGGAGGACTGTGGTAATGTGGCCCTGCCTTCATGGAGCTACTCGATTAACACGCTTGATGCTGAGCAACAAGATGCGAGTGACCCGGCCTCACGCATTGCTGCCTTGCTGCTAGCCAAGCTTGCAGACTACGTCGTACCAGGTTGGTTTCTCTTACCTAGGAGTACTAAATATATATGTGTGTGTGTGTGTGTGTGTGTGTGTGTGGTCAGGGTTGAGGCTTGAAAGCAAATGTGCTTTTATCAAAACACTTAAATACCAAAACATGCTGGACAGTAATCGTGTTATTTTCTCCCACTAATTATAATTTTCTCCAATTCTCTTACTTTTTTTACCAGGCTGTCAGACCCTCCTCTCCCCGAGCTCTTCTGAGCCAGACACTAGTTTGTCCCGTGCCAGTTCCAAAGGAGCGCTGAAGTCTGAGGATGCTGGGGAGGAGGGCGAGGCGGTTGATGGCAAGCTATCAATCTTTATCCACAAGAGAGAGGACCAGTCATCTCACGAGGTCCTACAACCGCTTCTCAGGTAAGTTTGCCCAAATGTCTTTTGTCATTTCCCGTCAGGAAGCTGAGTCTGGGTTCCTATAACGTGAGTGTTCTTCCGTCCACTCCAAAATGCAGCAGCTCAGAGGGACGTCCCTTTCGGCTTGGCACTGGAGCGAACATGGAAAAAGTGGTAAAGATGGACAGAGACATGACAAAGGTCAGTGTTTATATGAAAATGAAAAAATCACCCATCATTTAAAAGGCTATACTAACAATATAAGAACGTCTGTGTGTTCTGTGGCTTTATTCCAAGTGTCATCCTTACGCTGCTATCCTTTTCAAACCATCTCTAGAGCGGCAACTGTGAAGTGATCACAGAGGAGGCCGCTGCTGCCCTGAGGAAGGCCAACAAGTGGGCTCAGTCGGGTCTCATAGTGAGCGTGGGGCCGCCTGTAGAGGTTCTAGTCCAGGAGACCACTGGAGGCGTCACCACTGGTGACAAGAAGAAAACCGCTCAGACGGCTGTGTGTAGGGACAGGAATGCTGATCTGGCTAGGTAAACAAACAATAAATATGTTCCTGTATAAATGATTTATCATTCAGTTCTAGGCATCAATAAATTAGGTGTGTGCGTCTGTGTGTGTGTGTCTCATCAAACAGTTTATGTGATCGACTTTTCTGACTTGTGCTCATTCATCCTGAACAGGTCGGACCCCGTCAGGCCGTTCATCAGTGGTCATGTTGCCAACAGTATGGCCGCTGAGGTTATTGCTCTGCTGCATAGCCTGCTCACCGCCCCCGAGTCCAACACCGCTCAGATCTGGACTAGCACTGCTGAAAAGGTCAATCACTACTAAGTGTTGGATTTCATCACAATGTTACTGCTCATTAATGGTTATTGATAACTTGTTGCTTAAAATAGGGTTGTAACAAAATATAAAGAATCAGAATTTCTATCTCGAGTGATTGCATGTGGTTCTATGTGATGCTGTTTCTATTAGATCTAATGCTTTCTCCATTGTGGCGTGTGGTAGGTTCTCTCCAGGGCTCTGATGTTCATCCCCCAGCTGGGGAAGTATGCTGAGAGCATTCTGGAGAACGGGAGCAGCAGTGGCAGGAAACTGGCCAAGCTGCAGGCCATTGGCAGACAAGCTGTTGCTGCACTTTGTGCCCTTGGAGGCTTTAAAGAAACTATTAAGATTGGCTCTGAAGTCCAGGTTCGTAAAGGGAGGGGAATGGGTGAACACGCTGTATTCTCACCACAGAAAAAAAGCAATTTAACGTACTGTAACATTTTCCCCCAAAAGCTTGAACATGTTGACGTCGTTCCTGTGGTTCCTCTGCAGGTGGTGGGTAAAGGAGTGCTGGGCAGCGTGGGCATAGTCATGTCCATCAATGAGCAGGAGGGCATCGCTACTGTGAAGTTTCCATCTTGCGAGTATAGGAGGGCTTGTCAAGCCTCAGACATCCTGACGGTCCCTATTTCACGCCTCTGCACTCCCAGATCAGAGGTATACGTTTCAGGATTAATCACAAAACAGTCCTTTTGTTTATGGAAGTATCTGCTTCATTCTCACTTGTCTCCCTATCTCCCCTTCCCCAACAGGCTCTTCCCCTCTATAAACTCTCAATTACAGAAAAGGTGGTGCAGGCAGTGCAGTCCATGCTTCTGCCTCAGGAGGGCAGTCTCTCCATCCACACTTCTCTGCCGGCTACAGGAGATGGCTCCAGCCCAGTCATGGCTGCAGTACGCTTGTTGGCTGAAATCAGAACCAGGTTAGTGAACATTCATGTAGAAACATGTGCTTCAAAAAGGTCAACCTTTCTTTTTAGCCCTCGCTAAGGTGTCATCAGTTTTTCTTTGACTGTTTGAAGTTGTGCTGTTTTAATGTGCTGTATTTATAATGTGGGAACCTTTTGAAACTCTGATTTTGTGATTTAAATGAATAAAATCTAATTGCATTTTCTAAAATTCTTCATGTTGTTCAATGTTTTCAGGGCATGTCTTGTGATGGCGCAGCTCCTGGAGGACAGCTCCTTCTGTGAGGAGTTCATCCAGCAGTGTCCTGCCGCTGTCGAAGTTCTCAACCTCGTAGCCCAGGAATGTAGCCCCGGTGAGCATCCATACCGGCATGATCAAATCCTTTGAGCAACCAAAAGCGGTCATGTACAATACGGTATATTTGGTCCGTAATACATCTTTTACTTAGTTTTGTCATCTTGTGCAGGGGAGCGTCTCGGCATGGTCGAGGCTCAATGTGAAAGAGTCCGAATGCTGTACCGGGACTGTGCCCGGCCTCCTCCTCCCCCACTGCAGACGGACAGATGCCAGGTGGGAGTTATTATATAGTATAAGTTCTGTTTTTATTACTATAATCAACAACCCAGCAAGATTTTTTTGAAATTTCCCCACTGTGGGACGAATAAAGGTATATATCATGTCATGTCATAAGAGAGACCCCCCTCATGCAACATACATGTGGACTGGATGCAGCTTGAAATGCTCATTTATCTTGGAGGTGGAAAACCAATTGTTTGTTTGAAGAGGGAAAAGCTGAGTTATTGCCTTTTCTGTCTGTGCAAAGGGAGACTAACTTCAGTCTTAAAAAGTGTTTACCACTCAAATCTGTTGAAATTGACAAACGGATAAAGACCAGATTATTATATTATGAAATGAATACATTGTCGGCCCCACTTCTCACCCCATTCCTTTGATATGTTTGTCTCATCAGCCCAAGGAGATCACCTGGAGTCCATCCAGAGTGTTCCCTCCAGTCCGTGCCTGCATGTTCTCATCCCGTCTGACCTCTGTCACCTTCTTGGCTGATCCAAGTGCCGGAGGAGGCCTTCCCAGAGGCACCTTCATCTACGCCACCTGTCCTGTGCCAATTCAGGTGGATGCATGTTTAATTCATACCATCTCAGTTCATTCTAGTAGTAGGAGAAAAAATAATGCACTGATACTGCAGCCTGTCCAAAGTCTTTAACGTTCTTCTGTTTGCCCCCTGCAGGCCCCATCTTTTTACTGGGAGATAGAAATCGTCTCCTATGGAGACTCTGAGGAGGACAGTGGCCCGATTGTGTCCTTTGGTTTTGCCACTGAAGCCGAGAAGAGGGACGGAGCGTGGACCAACCCTGTCGGCACATGTCTGTTTCACAAGTATGTTTGCCTGCATATGAACTGAGATCCTCTTCCCACTGCGCTGTCTCTCGGACTTGAGTGCTGACTGCTATTATTCTCTTTTGTGGTTTTCCCTTTTTGTGCGTGTGTGTGTGTGTGTCAGTAATGGTAGGGCAGTGCATTATAACGGCTCCAGTCTGCTGCAATGGAAGAGTGTCAGGCTGGATGTGGCTCTACTTCCTGGTGAGGCAGTAGACAAAATATACTTTTCTTCACATACAGTCTACTTTCTCTTTTGTATGATGTAGTAAACTTACAAATCCTTACAGTGATGTATGTCATGGATTTTAACTAAACTCTAAAGAATTGTATCCTATCTGGCTGCCCTTTTAAAAAGAAACTAATCTGCAAGCATATGTTGCTTCCTAACCTCAAGCTGTATCTAATTATCGCATGTTTTAAAATGTGTCATAACCTGTTGACATTAGGTTATTATTGAAAATGTGAACGTGTGTTTTTATGAACACAGGCGATGTGGCTGGAATAGGCTGGGAGCGTTCTGAGGGCACTCCTCCTCCCCCTGGTCAGGCCCCTAAAGGCAGGGTCTACTTTACCTACTGTGGCCAGCGGCTCTGCCCCACCCTCGAGGACGTAGCTGGTGGAATGTGGCCCCTGGTGCACATTCAGAAAAAGGTGTGTTTCTGTCGGTATTTCTAAGCTATAATTTGATCACTCGTAATATTTCATACGTATTATGATTAATGTTTAATTTTCTTTGCGGCTTTAGTGACAGAATTCTCCCCTCTGGGTTACTGCAGTTAATCTTCTCTTCGTCTTTGCATTGTTTCGTAGAACTCAAAGATCCGCGCCAACTTTGGAAGCCGGCCGTTTGCGTACGCAGAAGGCCAAGCGCACAGAAATGCGGCGGACTTGTGTGTCGACCTTGCAGAGGAAATCAGTGCAAATTTTGAGGCGCTCCCCTTTGCTATGGCCTCGGACAGCGACAATGATGCAGGGGCAAGTGTTACCTCGGACTCTGGTTCTCATGGACCCCCGTGTCGGATTGCAGCCGTGGCGGTTTCCCAGCAACGTATGTTTATCACCTTCATTACGGCCTTCTCCTCTTAAAGGTCATGCTTGTCCTTTTACTTCTTTGAATTAGCATAACTATCTCCCAAATAGAGGTAGGGAGGGCACTACACTGATATGATGTCTTTGAATTGTTTCACCTGATTTTTTTTGTTGCTCCTTCTTTGTTGATGCAGAGTACAACAGCGACCTGTCCTGCCATTACAAAGTTGAACTGAGCTTTGAGAACCTGGTCACCTCGGGCCCTGAACCACACCCTCCTCCCATAGCAGATGATGAGAGTGATGACGAGGATGACGATGATGTCCCAAGAGTGAGTGAGGTCTCCTCTTAGCCACACTAAGTGGACAAAGCGCCTAATTCATTTTCAAGTTTCCACTCTTCATTGTTTATTTTGTATTTGTGTTTGATTCTAGGAGGACCACTACGCCTTGCTGGTAAAGGCCTGGGAGACCAAAGTATTCCCTACAATTCGAAGGCGGTTTCGTAACGAGGCTGAAAGAAAATCAGGCCTGGACCAAATCAAAGGAGCTCTGCAGCTAGGTAAAGAATAAAGAAAGTCATTTAAATCATAACCTAAAAGTGCAACAATGTAACACACATTAAATTACCACAACATATAACACTTTTACTCATGTTGCCAACATCATTTGATCAAGGAGTTGACCAGTTTGAGTTGGTTTGTTTAATATTTTTTAAACCAAGAAGCTATCAAGAAATGTTATTTTGCAATTATTCTGATTATGCACCTCCTTTGCATTTTTAAAAATATCTCTTCTACTGTTAAAACGATTACTACTTTATTGCTAATAATTCATCTAAGCTCATGCAATATACAAGTAGGTCACTGCCATAATGTATCGTCCTTTGAGAAATCACTACACAGTGAAGTTACTATCGTGCTTCAAGTAAATTTGACAGAAAATTAATTGACAAGTTGGTAACCTATTTAAGGAGTTTTAAAATACATTTGGTAATTATAAGTTAATTAAGGATATCCCTGACACTGTTTGTCCTGGTGGTTTATTTCACTGACAACAGGCATGGTTGACATAGCAAGACAGACAGTGGAGTTCCTGTATGAAGAGAATGGCGGCATTCCTCGTGACCTCTACCTCCCGACCATTGAGGACATCAAGGATGAGGCCAACAAGTTCACGATTGACAAAGTTCGCAAAGGTACCGTTCACCTGCATTATTACCCCGATACACTTTAAGTTCAAACGAGCTAACCTCAGGGTACGTTGTCAGTCATCATGTAATAAATCTGCTCGTCTGAACACAGGCTTGACTGTGGTCATCCGCTCTCCGGACAGTAACAATACCAACAGCACCACAGGAGGGACTGCCCTGCCCAAGTTTGCCATTCGGGGCATGCTGAAGACCTTTGGGTTGCATGGAGTAGTGCTTGATGTGGACTCTGTAAGTACAAATACTTGAGGCTTCAGTGATTTGCGACAGTATTGGACTTGTATTGATAAACTAACAGGTTTGTGTGTAAATCAATGAATGAATATTTGTAATTTTTTAATTTGGTATGCCATTTCTTCACGGCATTAAAAGACACATTTACACTAAACAATACTTTAGTTTTTCTTCCCACAAGGGCCGAGCAGGCTGCTCACATATTGTTCAAATAAGTATATCAGGCCAATTCAAATGTCTCCTTTTCATACAACCATTGTCGTCGTGACTGAATTATATCCGTCATCTGAGTCGTATCCTTTATATCAATAAACAAAAGTACAAACAACCATAAAATATAAGATACTCATTGATTCACACACTGGGAAACATTTGACTTCCAAAGCAGTGTTTCAATATCAAGAGGAACATAACCAGATCTAACTTTTCTTTATTATATTAAAATAAACATTTTCAGTAGAATAATCACATTTCATTTCACAATAAGTACCCACGAGGTCATCTTCATCTGGGAGCGCTGTTTGTGAAGTAACATGAAGCTCTTCCTCATACTTTGCAGCAAGCTTGGGGTCCATTTAGACTTCTGGGTTTACGCAAAAGATACATTTGCACTTATCAAACACCTTCTCGTCTGCATCATAAAGAAATCTTCTTTAAAGCCATATTTCAATACATATTATCCAGTACCAAGGTTGTTAAATATCCCATTTAAGTATTTGTTTTATTTGCCTGGTATCAACCACATCAATTAACCTTTTCAATAGCCTGAAGATACCAACCTTCCATTGAACTTCAAAGGATTCCCACCCAATGTCTCCTGTGACTGCAAGAATTGTAGCAAATCTATGCCTGCCATACCCAAAAACATTTGCTTAACATGCTTAATATTGTCTATGTGCCTTTTGTGAACTTCTAGGTGAATGAGCTGGTCCAGGTGGAGACCTACCTGCGCAGTGAGGGGGTGCTGGTGAGGTATTGGTACCCTATTGAGATGCTGGAGCGCCCGCCTGCTGGATCCCGACGGACTGCTGCTAATGGCTTAGTCTCACTAGACAGTAGCAACATTCAGATTCATAGGTAATGTATGAACCTAACGGGAATGAACATAATATCATTGCATCCTGCACAGGTGCCTTAAACGGTGTCTTGTTTGTCTGATTTGCTGCAGGGAACTGCTCCGCTGTGAGGGTGCGCTGGCTCGGCTATACTGCCGTATGGCCTTGCTCAACATCTTTGCCCCAAAGAGTCCCCACACCTTCACTCGTCTCTTCCACATCCCTGCGATACGTGACATCACCTTAGAACACCTGCAGCTGCTGTCCAATCAGCTGCTGGCCCCGCCCCTCCCTGGTGAGTGTCTAGTTTTCTTGTGAATCACTGAGTCTCTCAACGTAATGATGTTTCTGTGTCATTTACTCTGGAGTTGCTCTTCTTCCAGATGGCACCATTAGTTCTAGTTCTATCCTACTGGCCCAGTCGATGCTTCACAACCTCCAGGGCCAAAGCTGCTCGCCCTCAGAGCTCTTCTACCAGGGCAACGCTCCGCCCATCCGGGAGTGGCTGACCGTGGCCATCACCCGCGCCTTGCATCAAGGAGAGGAAAGCCTGCTGGAGCTCACCAAGCAAATCTGCTGCTTCCTACAGGTGAGCTCTGCCAGTCAATGCCTGATTTAATAAACTTGCCTCTGCATACCTACCCAGTTTGTAAAGATGCTAATCGTTTCATTAAATTCTGTTCGTTTTGACAGAATGCACCAGAGCAGTTTACATCTGAGGAGTTTCCTGTGACGGAGTCGAAGGTCAGCATGGATGTCAGCTTCCCAGGCGCTGCCTTTGTGATCGTGTCGTGCAAAGAGAGCCAGCTGGGCTGCCGCAAAGAGTGGGTCCCTCAGTAATGTTCAACTTCAGCAATTCATGGTTGACTCGTATTTCAACCATTTTCTGTCAAATGTTTTAATTTATCTCCCGTCTTTTCCTCTGCATTAGCTCCAGCCTGTACAAGGCTCCATGGGCTCGAGTCATGGTGTACGGCCTCGGTCACAAAGTGCGTAGAAATGGCCAGCTGAACCTGATGGAGGCGGTGTGCTATCCACTCGATGCCTCGCCTACCAACACAGGCCTTACCCCCCCTCCCACCACCAACCAATACCCCTCTGTCATCATACCTACTGATAAGGTGCACATCAAACTAGGTGAGACCAAAAGGGGGATATTCATTCAGGCTGCTTCAACTCCAGGAGATTCAAATCTGTTCCCGTGTTAAATGGACTTTAATACCCCGTCGTCTTTATTTTAGGGGTGTCGCCTCCTCCGGGTGCTGTGTTGGTGCTGCACTCCTTGCCACTGGAGTTTCCTCTGGCCATGGCGTTTGCTGAACAGCTGTTGACTTGGAAGCTGGGTGATGGCAATGAGCAGTCCGAGGATGAGCTGGACACGGTGCCCTCATCTGTGCTGCTGCAGGTGTTGGAACTTCTAGGTAGGGTGACCACCAGCGACGACTTCAATGATTTTTTTTTTTTTTTTTTTTTTTTTTTTGACCATTGGATATTATTGAATTTCATTTCATTTATTTATTTATTTATTTGTACAGGGACCGTACGCATTAATCAACCCATGGGTAAATGTGTTAACGTTAGCTAAGGCTCAATTTCAGCGTTGGTCCGTGTGGCCGGATGTTACAGCCTTCACTAGGAGGAGAATGAGGTTAACACAGTAACATAATAAAAAGCAGATAAAATACTGGCCTCTTCATAAAATAATAATTAAAAAATTAAAAAAACATACATAAACTCAATAATTATTTCCACAATCACTGAGGAGGGAGTCACAGTTCATGCTCACACATCTGACTGGTAAGAAGACAGTTCTTGAAGCCGTGTTTAAAAGAGTAAAAAGTTCTGCTAGTGCGCAAATTCAGAGGCAGGGTATTCCAGAGCATTCTTAGTTATCGTACTTTCTGATGACATTATTTTTTTAGGCTTTTAAGTCTTTGCTTGATTTCTCAAAACTGCTCTAAAAAAAACCTTATTACAGTTATAACGCTTCCATCTTATATACGTTATTCCCTACTAGTTTCTTTGAAAGCTTGAAAGATAAATAATAACATATATTAAATATAGATTTCAACAACTCTGTTTTCTTTGTCCTTGTTGTTTTTATTATAGGTGGTTTGGTTTGGACTACTGATCTGGCGCCCTCCATTAAAGAACTCCTCTTCCACCTGTTGGCGGAGCTTTTACGGAAGATCCACCAACTGGAGCAGTGCAAGAGCCCCGCCGGGCTCTCCAGCTCCATCGCTCTGCTGCTGAACCCCTGCCTCGCCGTGCTCATGGCCCTGCAGACAGAACTCCGAAAGCTCTACGACAGGGAGACTCAGGGATGGACTGCCGGAGGGGCCGGAGCGGGGGGCTCTTCGTCGGGAGGCGTCGCGTTGGCTCTCGGGGCGGAGCAGAGCCGCTTCTCCACCTATTTCCACGCTCTGATGGAGGTGTGTCTGGCCGTGGCGGAGGTCACGCTCCCCCTCAACGTCGGCGGGTCTTCCGCGGGACCCCTCTCCTCCACCAGCGCCCCCAACCTAAGCGACTCTTCTTCGTCCTCGTCGTCGTCCCCAGGCCAGACGCCGCAGAGCCCCAGCCTTCTATCCAAGCGCAAGAAGGTGAAGATGAAGCGCGAGAGGGCGGCGGCCGCGGTGGCGGCGGCGGTGTCTGGGAAAAGGGGAAGCGGAGGCGCGCGCCTGTCGGAGAGCGACGGCGCCCTGCTCAACATGGCGGGCAGCAAACCGGAGGACATGCTGTGGTTCCACCGCTGCCTCACCCTCCTGATGATTCTTCGCCATCTGACGAACAAAGACCCCCAGGGCTTGAGCGTGACCAGCGACGCAGTGACGGACGCCTGCCAGGCCCTGGTGGGCCCCACCGCCCACAGTCGCCTGCTGGTGCTCTCGGGTATCCCCACGCACCTGGAGGAGGCCGTGGTTCGGAACGCGATCCGCAGGGCGTGCAACGCCCACGGGGGGCTCTTCAAGGATGAAATCTTCATCCCTCTGCAGGAGGAGGAGCCCAAGAAGCCCAAAGCCGGAGCCGAGCTTTCCAGTCCTCAGGACGGCAAAGCGGGCCCCGAACCCGAGCGACCGTTCCCCAGCAACGGAGGTCCCGAAAGTCCCGACAGCTCGAGCAGCGCGACCCCGGCGATGAGCGTCAGCGCTTCGGCTTCCACGAGCCAGACGTCCATCTGCAGCTCCTCTCAGGGCGTGTCCCGCACCGCCAGTGAGCTCTCTGTGGACCAGGAGCTGTCGGCTGTTCCAGCTCTCACTCCTGCTGCTGCTGCGTCAGCGGTTTCATACCCCCAGCAGGGCCCCCAGGACCCCCAGACGGTCTCTAGTCAGGAGAGTCTGGATACCTCGTTGTGTAGTACGGGAAGTCTGGGCAGCCTGGGCAGCCTGGGGGAGCCGCTCGACGGAGCAGAGACACCCTCCATGTCGGACGGGGGCTCCATGCATACGGTCACCTCACTGGAGAGCAACGCGGTCATGCCTCGGCCCATCAAGGGTTATGCTGTCATTGAGGTAGGTTGATTTAAAAAGCCCAATAATAGAGCTTTAATAATAGAGATTTTATTTTACAGTGCTTTATTTATATTTACATTTAGATATATGTTGTGTATATGCTGTGTATATATACATATATATTTTATTTTATGTTATTTTGTATTTTATATTTCACTTTGCACACTTTACTTTATGCACTGTCACTTTCTTTCTTTCTTTCTTATACTTATATTTTATTGTGTTTAGTTTTATCGGGCTGCTTCTGTTGTCACCAAATTTCCCCTTGGGGATTAATAAAGTATATTTCATTTATTTAATTTCATTCATTCTAAGCTGTTTTGATTTTGTGTTGTTTAAATGCGCTTTTTGTTGTTGTTTATCGTTAGGTTCGTTCTCGGGCAAAAGTGGAAAAGATCCGTGCCAGTCTTTTCAACAGCAGCGACCTGATTGGCTTGTCCAGTCTCGAAGGTGAAGAGGAGCTGATGGATATGACCAATGAAGAGATCCTCACCGCCTCCAGTGTTAACCAAAGCCTGTTTGACACACAGGGGAGCTCTGCCCTTGAAGACTACTTCCTGGACAAGTCAGTCAGAGGTTGGTGA
This sequence comes from Liparis tanakae, assembly GCA_036178185.1. Lineage (NCBI taxonomy): Eukaryota > Metazoa > Chordata > Actinopteri > Perciformes > Liparidae > Liparis > Liparis tanakae. The sequence goes on from CM070094.1 coordinate 21,577,186, forward strand.
TTGATTACCATATTTTCTGTATTTTTCTACACCGTTCCACTAGCTCTGCCAGTATCTGCCAACTATTAAATAATCTGTCTCCATGTCTCAAGGTGACAAGCTTGTACCCGGAGCACGGGATGTCCTGACGGATGTGTTCAAGAGCTGCGTGAACTCGGAGCAGATGCTCAGCCTCACTCCGGCCAAGCCGGTGAAGGTGTCTGACATTTACCTCAGCAAGGAACAGATCAATGCTCAGACGCCTGGCAACCTGCTGCATACCTTCTTCACCAACGTGAGACATCCAAAGAAAGTGCTTGAGGACCAGCTCACTCAGGTATAATACAACACGTTGGCAGCATGCTGAATCCTTCAGTGATCATTTAGAAAATCCTCCCCATCCTCCCTTTTGAAGTCAAGAACATTATGTACAATGTTAAACTACTGTATGTACCTTCATGTTTTATTATGATTTGTTTGTACCAGATTCTTAGGAAGTACGGCACGCCCAAGCCCAATAAGAACAAATACAGCAAAGCAGGAAAAGAACAGCACCAAGGCAAAGTAGTGAGCACCAAAAGACCCATCAGCAAGCCTCCCACCAGGGAGAAGTCCGTGCTCCACAGTGTCAGGTGAGTAATGTGTTTTCAACAAGTTGAGGTACATTTACAATGTGGCACAGTCATGATTAAACTTGCCGGTCGCCCGCCTCTCCCAGGACTGCTCTGAGTGAAAAGAAGACCGTCCTGAAGCCAAAATCTCCAGAGAAATCGAGAGCTGATGAGAAGGAAGTGGAAAAGTCTCCTGCTAAGAAAGCTGAAGGTTGGCAGTCATTTTTTTATATATGAATTATTTTAGAAATTACAAAACAAGACTTATAGTACAATGTATACCTCACAAATAAAGATTGACAACATATCACAGTCAAATGGTGAGGATACACATTATGTAAAGACTATAACTAAGGAAACAGAAAAAACAAAAAAAACACAACAAAACAAACAAACGTATACATAACAATAAGTAAAACAACAACATAAGGTATAAAAAAAGTGCTGCATGCTACCAATAAAGCTAGTTAAAACAGGATACTGGTGCGTTGTTCGGGCGAAGGTTGGCAGTGATGACACTTTGACAACACGTGTCACTGAATATGAATGTTTCACTTCTAGACGGAGAGGTTAAAGTAGTGTTTACAAAATGTTTCTAACGGAGACTAAATTGTTTCTTCTTAAGAATCACATAATTAGCTGCATTCAGAATTGTTTTAAACATTGTTTCATCATGAAGATTAGTCTATTAAACCGTTCAATCCAGTGACGGAAAAGCAAAGATTTGGGTTTTTTGTCTTAGTTCTAGAAAACTTGAATTTTACAGATATTCTTTAGCGTTTCTACTAAATTATTTCTTCTTAAGAATCGCATAATTATCTGTATTCAGATCTGTTGTATACATTGTTTCATCATGAAAATGAGTCTATTAAACTGATCAATCCAGAGACAGAAAAGCAAAGACTTTGGCTTTTTGTCTTAGTTTTATAAAACTTGAATTTTAAAGATATTCTTTAAGAGTTCCATCTGAGTCCTGTTTGGAAACAAAGCTTCTTTGTCTTCCTAAGTTCTAGAGGAGAAGTTCCTGACACTGGAAGGCTTCCACAAATTTGCCGTCGACCGCACCAAGCAGGACATCCGTAGTGTCTGGAGGGCGATTCTGGCTTGTGGCTACGACCTCCACTTTGAAAGGTGAGACCGGGGAACGTCACGCCCCAATAACCAGCCGCCAGAATGCTTTACAATAAATTGTAAACTGTCACATAAACAAGCAGGATGTGCCCTCTTCAATGAAACGGGTCACTTCCCATCAATTTGCAAGCGCAGAATGCTACATGTATGTCTTTCTTCATCGTCACACCAGTTATGTAAGTGTAATGCAGCGTGACATCTGCACTGAGCATAAAATACTTTCTCGCATCCAGCCACCTGTTCATCTTTGATAAATTGCTTCGTGACTAAACATTATGGAAGAACTCTATTTAACCGCAGCTGTCCTCTGAACCAGGTGCACCTGTATCGACACTCGTCACGCCCAGAAGGCCTGCAGGAAGTGGAGCTTGGAAATAGACGTGGCGTTGGTCCAGTACATCAACAGGCTGTGCCGTCACCTGGCCATCACACCAGCCAGACTCCACCCCCATGAAGTGTACCTGGACCCTGGCGATGCTGCTGATCCTCGTGTGGCCAGCCTGCTCAGTAAGTACACCTCTAGTTTGTAGAGTATTATTATTATTATTACCTTTGCATTGAAAATGCGGAAGATAATGTTTTGATCGCGTGTATTTGTATGCGTGGGTGTTATTCGCATAAGTCACAAAGTATTAAACCGAAATCGCATGAAATTTGGTGGGATGATTGGTTATTATCCGGGGACCATTTGATTAGATTTTGGGATCGATCAAGGTCATGAAAAGGTCACAATCTTCTTTTTACCATAGCGCATTCAATTTATATCCAATTGGCAACTAATGCCAAAATGTTTATAGTTCAATGCTTAATCTTGTGATATACAAAGGTATGCGTTCTACCGAGTGCCCGTTCTAGTTATATAGTGTAGTAGTATACATGCAACAATCTGTAACGCACACTGGCTTAGTTGTTTTGTAATTTAGTACATTTAACTGTTTCCAGATGTGCCCATGGAGAGCCTGCGCCTGCGCTTCGCTCTTCTGCAGTCCCTCAACAACAGCTTGGAGAGCTTCTTCCTGCCGCTAGTGGAGCTGAGACAGACACGCACCTATCAAAACTGCATTGCAGTGCTGTTGTGCGAGGCCAAAGGTGAGCAGGATCTAGAGGTAGAGGGGACATCATGTGCCAAGTTGGTTTGACCTATATAGGAAACCTGCCTTGGTAAATCTGTATACTTTCCCTCACTACCTGCCGTCTCCACGGGTTACAGGTCTAATCTTCTACGACACAAAGGTCACTGTGATGAACAGAGTACTGAATGCTACGGTACAGCGGACAGCTGACCACGCTGCCCCAGAGATTACACTGGACCCTCTGGAGATGGTGGGAGGTATGCATTCATTTTACTTGTTCTTATGCTTATTGTTTTCCATTTCTTATCACTCGTACTGGATCTTTGCAAACATCCTTTCAATTCCTCCGGCATCTGTTCTCCAGGTGAGATCAGGTCATCCGAGAACACATATTTGTGCCAGGCAGCACGCCAGCTTTCTTGCATGCCGTCGTCCCAGCTTTGTGTGAAGCTGGCCAGCGGAGGAGACCCGACCTACGCCTTCAACATCCGCTTCACCGGAGAGGAAGTCCACGGCACAAGTTAGAATTTCTCCATCCCATCTTTTTGCTGTACTGCCCTGCTGCCTCCCGGCCTGACTGTAGCTTTGATGGATATGTCTCCCCAGGTGGCTCCTTCAGACATTTCTTGTGGCAGGTGTGTAAGGAGTTACAGAGTTCTGCTCTTTCGCTGCTGCTCCTCTGCCCCAGTGCTGCAGCCAACCGGAACAAGGTATCTGACAAGTTTGACCTTTTTTATGACTTGTTCCTCCAACAAGCCAAAATATACATTCTGTCCTAGCTTGGATTAACTGCCTCTGATCTCAATATTGTCAATAAAGTTAACCGAAGATGATGTGTTGCTAATCTTTGTTGTTTGTTGGTGTTCTCAGGGGAAGTACATTCTGACGCCGAGCCCTATCAGCTATGCAGAAGAACAGTTGCTGCACTTCTTCGGTCAGCTTCTCGGCATCGCCATCCGGGCCGATGTGCCGCTTCCTTTGGACCTGCTGGGCTCCTTCTGGAAAGGTCTGGTGGGCGAGTCCCTCGACCCGGAGCAGGACCTGCAGGAAGCTGATGTGCTGACCTACAACTACATTAAGAAGTTTGAAAATGTAAACGCCCAGTGGTGGATACCTCCTGTTCTTTTCCTGCTAATGCCATCCTTCGATTGATCTCAACGTGCCGTTTGTTTTCCGGCCCTGCAGACGAGTGACGAGACGGAGCTGGAGGCCCTGTGCGCCGAGATCTCCTCCCTAAACCATTCGGGAGAAAGCCCCGACTCCCCCAGCCGGCCCTGCTGCACGTTCACCTACGTCACTATGATGGGCGACGAGGTGGAGCTTTGTCAGGGTGGTCGAAGCCTCACCGTCGGGTACAGGAAACTTTACTTGATCAACTCTTTCCATACTGCATTTAAAATAAACCTAGCTATTAATAGCCTGAAGTCTTTAATACATTGTGTTTGTTTGTGTGTGTGAAGCTGGGAGAATAAGGATATGTACGCGCGGGCGGTGCGGAGTCTTCGCCTGAGGGAGCTGCAGAACAAAGAGTGTATGACGGCGGTGCGTGCCGGGCTCGCTTCAATCATCCCCCTGCAGCTGCTCACCGTGCTCAGCCCCCTGGAGATGGAGCTGCGCACCTGCGGCTTGCCTTACATCAACCTGGAGTTCCTCAAGGTAAGCATGTTTGAAAGTGCCTGTTGGAATCTGTGTACACATACATTGCCAAACTGTTGAGGGCCATCACTAATAAATGAGAAACACCTCCAGGTTAGTATTGATGCAAAGTACGCCCTGCTCTCTGCCTCTTAGGCTCACACCATGTACCAGGTGGGTCTGATGGAGACCGACCAGCACATCGAGTTCTTCTGGATCGCCTTGGAGATGTTCACTCAAGAAGAGCTCTGCAAGTTCATTAAGTTTGCCTGCAACCAGGAGCGGATACCGTTCACCTGCCCCTGCAAGGACGGGGGGCCGGACACCGCCCATGTTCCCCCGTACCCCATGAAGATCGCCCCTCCTGATGGAGCTGCAGGTACGTGTTGAACAGGGCTGTGATTGGACGCCGGGGGAGGGGGTATCTCTGAGTGAGGTTCTTCTTAGTGCAGAAACTACTGATAGGGATTATCAAAGCCGCTCATTCTGTAATCTAAGATAGTCTTTGCACATGAGTGTCATATCTTGTGTTTTTTAAATAAATAGATATGTATATTAGACTCTGTTCCATGTCAGGACACACTGTCTGATTTACAGAAGTTGAACCTGTCCCAGTTCCCTTTGCCACTATTTAGAATAACAAGCCTCACCATGCAAGAGGACTAGTCTGTGATTCTCTTGACCTTCCTGTCTCTTCTCTCCAGGTCAGCCAGACTCGCGCTACATCCGCGTGGAGACCTGCATGTTCATGGTGAAGCTGCCCCAGTACACATCTCTGGACGTGATGCTGGAGAAACTGCGATACGCCATCCACTACCGCGAGGACCCGCTGAGCGGCTAGGAAGACTCCACGACCCCGTGTTCCCGAGCCGATGCGGCTCTTTACGCTCTGCTGCTTCAACAAAATCACACTTCTGATTTATTTTAATTTTGGGTGGCTATTAACGTTTTGCATGTTTATCCCTGCTTTTTTTTTTTTTTTTGCAGTTTAAACAAAATCTACATTTCATGATATGTTCGATGCATTTCTGTGAAGAATTCAGGGAAGATAATCCGACACTGTTAACACGTGTCTGTTCTGGTTGCACTGAGTTGGAGGGTGGCATTGGAGTGAAACACTTGTGACACACTTTGTTTTTGTTCGCCTTTCCCTTCCCTTACCTTTAACAGAGGGGTTAACAAGTTTCAGTCAAGTTCTGTGAATTTAACAACTAAATAGGATAATTTCAGATCAGCACTTTACAGTTGCAAATTTAATTCAAGATTGCTGAATCCTCTTTCTGAGAACATTTTAGTATTGAAAGCCCAGTTTCAGCAAAACTGAGTTGTGGAACTTTGCATTGCTGTGAAGGAAACAAACCAACACACTATCTCTCTCTCTCTCCTAATGCTTAACCCTGCTGCCTCCCTCTGTCTCCCCTCGGCGGGGGCCTTTGCTGTAGGAGCCTCTCTCCAGAGGGCGATGCTGGACGTGTGTGTGTGAAGAGAAACCCACGATTTCAATAGAATTATCTGACGTGTGAGACGCAGGTACGACTACTACCAGAAAGAGGAAATGTAAGCTGCCTATTTTTGACCATGTCAGCTATGAGCAGGCACAATGTGAACAAGTGCTGTACAGGATATTATCTAGTTTACTGCCTGTTTAAAAAAAAATAAGTATGAACTGCTAATGGACAAACTAACGTATGCCTATATAAACTGAATACATGTTATCCGAGTCTCTGAAGAGAGGGTATTTAAGTCATGTAAAAAGTCATATTAATCTATTAGTTCATGAAATCGCTCCTTTTGATTTGTCGAGTAGCTGTGGCGGCATGTCGGGTCGGGTCGACTGGACGGTAGGACGTGCTCGCGGTTCAAGGTTGTGAAATCCTGTGTGGCTTTGTGACAATGGGAAGGAGATCTTCTCAAGAGAGTGTGTGTGTGTGTGTGTGTGTGTGTGTGTGTGTGTGTGTGTGTGTGTGTGTGTGCGCACGCTACTGAATGTGCAACAACCCCCCCATCGCACCCCGACATCCACACCCCGACGTTGCGGGAGGGGCGGCGGATCGCCCTGAGTTCTGCCTTTTTCATGTTTCTTGATTGAAAGAACAACAGGGTCTTGCTGGTTTTCTTTGTTTGTTCATTTTTACCCATAACCAAATATTTAGCTGTGTAAAAATGTAATGGAGGGGGAGGGGGAGGTGGAGGGGGGGGGGTGTAAATAGACTGACGTTATGCTCGATGGCAGTTTTTATTAATTGCTAATTCACTTCACATTATAATTTGTGGTTTTGGTTTGCACTACTCTTCCAAGAAAATATTCTTAAATGGGCAAACTAGGCGATGTCTGTTGGATATCCAGTTTGTTGTGTTTTTTTTTTTTTTTTTTTTTTTTTAAATGAATTTTGGAAATACCAGTAATCGTATCACCTTTTTGTCTTGTACTCGGATGGATTCAATTTATTCTACTTATGGTGAAACACGTGTTCTTATGAGGAAAATCACCATTTTACTGACAAACATTTGACGCGCATTGGATTGTCGAATTGCTTGCAAGTTTTTGTTTTGATTGTTTTGAAGGGTGATATATATATATATATATATATATATATATATATATATATATATATATATATATATACCGGGACGCTCTCTCATCTACTTCCTCCTCCTCCTCCTCCGGGGTAGATAAGGTTATAAAAAGGACATATCCATACAAAGAGGTGTTGCGATAAAATGTGTGCTGTACATTTACTTGATATTTATTACAATTATTTATGGTTGCATTAACTTAACTTTTACTGTCTTACCTCTGCTCATCAGAAAATTAACATATCTAAAATGGATTATACAGATGTAAAGAATCAGATGGCATTTGAGATTTCTGTGTCACAATAAAGAAATGTCTTCATCTACAAATTCAATTCTTCCTGCTTTATGTATTTTATATTTTGACCCACAACAGAACATGTTTACTATTAAGGTCCAAATGCAACTTGGGGAAAACATGTTTTCTTTTTCTAAATACTCAGAAAACGGGTAATTTGCATATTTCCCTGAACAGCGTTGATCTGGTGTGGCAGACATGCCTGTTACAAGTGTGCTGAGACAATGGCTGTTGGTCGTGATGAATGATGACTGTGGGAACATGTTTTGTCTCCTTTAGGACATTCCTTTTATGTAAAGGCTCCTTGTGACCAACTCCGGTTATGTCACCAGACACCTTTTCAAAGTGCTGGACCGGACCAGACCAGTTCCAGCTGGATCTCCAGCCATGCTCCTCACCAACTCTCGCTGTCCTCCCAGCTCCTTTTTGTTTACACGCTCTAGCCAAAACAAACTACATGAGCTATGTTTCATCAGCAAATATTACAAACTAATAAGTTGGATAATTCCACCGCAAACTCAGGTGATAGGAGATACCAAACTCAGGTGATAGGAGATACCAAACTCAGGTGATAGGAGATACCAAACTCAGGTGATGGGAGATACCAAACTCAGGTGATGGGAGATACCAAACTCAGGTGATGGGAGATACCAAACTCAGGTGATGGGAGATACCAAACTCAGGTGATAGGAGATGTGTATTACAGGTGTATAGCTCTCCAGCTGGGAGTTCAGTTGAATTGTTCTCGTATTTTGATTTAGTATGTCAAGTTTTAATAGCATGTCTAACGGGTTACCCAAGAGGAATGTCTCAAAGGAACCAACCATCTGTCCCTCGCTTACAGCTGTCTGTCCGTCCCCCCACCACCCCTTTGTGATCCTCAGACCAGTGAGTAGCTCGCAAAAATGCCACTGCCCTAAAAATCCAGCCAATTGAATGCTGGGAAATTCAGCGGTCAACATGTCTGCTGTGGTCCTGCAGCATGTGATTGACCCAGTGACGGCTCGTGTCCAACGTCAATGTTGCCCAAATCCATTTTTTTTTTAATGTTTCCGGTTGATTGTAAAACTTTCAGACTTTCTTATTCATTCATAGATAGATGGATAGATAGATCGATATATACTTTATTAATCCCCAAGGGGAAATGTGTTGTTACAGTAGCACCAATAAACTAAACATACAAGAATATAATATACATATAAGAAAAATAAGGGATGAAATCTGGTTCAGACTGTATTCCTGTGCCCGCTGAGTCACTGACTGAGGAGAGGAGAACTTAAGTGAAAGTCGGCTACTGAGACCAGAGCTATTAATGGAAGTTCATGTCGTGAATAGTTTCATGGTAATTAAGCCGTGTCCCCAATGCACTGCACTGTGCTGCCACTTTAAACAGCCCGTCAGAGGTTCAAGAAGCAAATGCAACACATGTACAACACGAAGACATACAGTATACACATTTTATAAAAGTAAGTACTTTGGTTTTCCTTTGGATGCATGTTTTGAAGAGGGAAATACATTATGGTTTCAAAGTCTAGTCGTTTATACAGTTTAAATTGCAGCGCAATTGATCCCGGATTTTTTTAATGCCAATATCAACACACTGGCCAATCATGGGAATTTCTTTCTAATATTGCCCTGGCCTACTTATCTTTTAGCTTCAGTATTAAATCAGTGTATAACTACTTTAGGAAAATAGAAATCCTTTTTTTAAAGTCCAATTGTTGTTGGTCAAGAAAGGGTTTCATCTGTATCTTGCATATCATCTGCAGTCGGAATAAGATGATTGTAAAAGCATGAAAATGATCCTTTGGGCATAATATTTAGAAATATTCTTTATTAATTTTAAATATAATACAATGTACAAAACCACAACAACACACACACACTAGATACAAATACAACCTATGTACATTTCTTTTCTTCTGAAAGGTTTCTCCAGTCAAACACTACCTCTAATACTGTGTTCACACCCAAAGTGCTGCGAATATTCACAAACACTTTTGTTGTGAACGCAGCGTAACGGAGCAGCACCGCAGAGCTCACATCTGTCAGTTTCAGAGAATAGTCTCACAGTCTGGAATGATTTGGTCTGTCGAGCACATGAATATGGGGCTTTATGGATTGAAACCAGCTGATGGAGGAATGGAGGAAAGGTCAGGAGGACCTGAGGTAGTCCGCCACGCTAGATAATACCGAGCTGTTTCTTCAGCCTCCTCAGCTGCTCCATGCTGATGTTGTTGCCGCCACACACCACAATGACCACCGGGCCCGGGCACTGGGCCAGCTTGCCCTCATCCTGCAGCCGTCTGATGATGTCACTGTACACCGCTGCCAGGGCGGCGCCGCAGGCAGCCTCCACCAGGATCTTCTCATCATCTGCAGAAAGTCGAGATACCGGGAGAGTTCAGTCTCACAGCTGATTGGTGCCACTGTAGTTATGTTGTCCATCTGTTCAGGCGCAGGTCACACTCACCTACGAAGCGATCCACAGCCTTCACAGCCTCCTGGTCTGTGACCACTTCCGAGAAAACCTTGTGCTCGTGCACCAGTTTGAAGGTCTGTGCAGACACCCTCGTCAGGCCGAGTGTGGTGGCGACACTTGAGAGCAAAGCGAAGGGTTATTAGTCTCTGATGCGCAGAGAAATGCGGGAACGTTTTGTTATTTGAATACTAGGAGATTTACCTGGTAATTTCAGGTAAAGTGACCAGTTCTCCAGCCTTAATTGCTGCATTGAGACTGTGTGCTCCCATGGTTTCCATGGCTACAATGGGCACGTCAGCCCAGTCGGCACGGCGCAGCCCCTCCACCACGCCGTTCAGCAGGCCTCCGCCTCCCACCGACAGCACGATCGCTCCCGGCTTCTCCTTCAGGTCTTGCTCCAGCTCCTTCACCAGAGATGTGTGGCCTTCCCTGCACACACAAACACAACCTTACTGCTTCAGTTCATTTAAATTCAATTATATTTTAGCGTCATGTGATGAGGGTGATGATGTGTTTTTTGTCGTTTTCTTATGAATAATTCTTCCTTGAAACGCAGGTCATATTAATAGTAGGCCCTTGGGGTTTCAGTAATGTACGGTGACTTAATAATCTGATAATTCCTGAAAATTGTTGCTATGATAAAATACCCATGCATCTGATATAACACCTCATGCAGCCCCTGCAATCCCACATTAATGACATCACGTTATAAGACAGGCGTTACTATCGTTCAGTTGCACATCCTAGAATAGATCCTAGAACCACATCCTTTAATTTGTAGAGAAAAGGTAAATAATAATCTGTTTTATCACATCTTCATGTCTGCTTATGACAGATTACTATGCAAGAATGTTTGCATAGTAATGTCCATGCTGTTATAATCCCTACAGGACAGACACACAGAGATCATCTCACCAGATGAGGGGATCATCAAAGGGAGAGATGAATATCCAGCTGGGGTTATTTGCCACAAGCTGCTGTCCATATTCAATGCTTTCATTTAGAGCCTGAAAGAGACGAGATACAATGTCATTTCATCCGGGAAATCATTTAGCATTCTCCATCTGGTCTAAATGTATAAATTAAGTGACAAGAAATAGAACAATTATAATAAGTGTGGACAAAATATAATCAGAATCCAACAATATACGTATCTATTCATGCTTTAAATGGAGTATGATTGATGTAACGATTGTAGTGAGCAATTTATGACATTAACTAACCTTGCCGTGGATAACCACGGTGGCGCCTTCGTCCTTCAGCCTCTCCACTGTTGGGTTTGGTGTAACACTTGGAACTACTATGGTGGCGGGCACCCCGAGCTGCCGGGCAGAGTAAGCTGCTGCCATACCTGCATTTCCTCCTGTTGGGACCAAAAGCATCAACGATCACACACTAGAGCACACCAACAGAGGCCAAGATAATCACACGTTGTTCTTTAGTTACGCACCTGAGCAGCAAACAAACCGCTCACATCCTCGTTCAGCCCACTACGAGAAAAAACAACATTACAGTCAAAAAAGGGGGTTCAGAGTGGATCTTTAATAATAATAATAATAATAATAATAATAATAATAATAACTTTATTTGTATAGCACCTTTAAAAACAATGTTTACAAAGTGCTCCACGAAGAGTCAAAGCAAAACAAGTGGAATAGTAAGAAACCAATATTACATTTAAAAGTATATATTAAAATTTAAAATTTAAAAATGAAATTTAAAAACAAATAAATTACAAATAAATTTAAAACAGACAAACTAAATTAGGGGAACCAAGTTCTGCATAAAAAAACCGATATGGATCTATGCTCAGCATCTCAGCCACACCACAGGACCAAACACATCCCTCCAGAGCAGAGGAGATTACTCACAGTTTTGCAGAGGTGCCCGATGCCCCTGATCTTAAAGGATCCTGTAGGCTGGGAGGAATCCAACTTGAGGTAAACGGACGTCCCGGCTACTTTCGTCAGGGCCAGGCTCTGCCTCACTGGAGTGGCCACGTGAAGATGCTCCTGGATCTTCATCTCACTGTGAAAATGACCAGCAGAGAAATGAGTTTCTCAAGAGACAAGGACCAAGTCATGTATAGAACATAATTTAGTTTTGCTTCAATTTACCAGTCTCAGATGGATGGCCGGATAACACGCTGCGCCGGGTATCACCGATCCCAAACTTCCTTATTCACTTTACTCTGTCATCTTTCCTGCCTATATACCCACTTGAGCTGTGGGCTTGGCAAAGGAGGGTCCACTTTCCGACCAATCAGCGCGAGGCATGAGGCAGACGCTCCCAGTGACCGCGAAGAGGAGCAAACACTGAGGATGAAGAGCATTCCTCTTCATTGGATTTCATCACACTTTCTTTTAAACGTATTTTGATGACATCCTATAGGATGTGTCATGGTCCACTGGTAGGATTGGACGATGTGCGCGCTCTGCACTGGTGTGACTGGCACCCACATTTAAATGATCCCACCTTGTGCTGACGCAATTTAGAGGAAGAAGTTGTGATTAACAAGCCATTCTTCTCGCATCCTGTGAGACCTCCCGTGACATGTGTGCAGGCTGTCCTTTGCGTCCTCCTCTAGCCACTAAAGGAAATGCACGCGCAGTCGGCGTCTCCCAAAAGAGGCGCGACTATTTCGGCCCCGACTACCAAAAGCGGGAACAGCCTCGGCGAGGACGGTTCAAACCTGAACGATCCAGTATGGTGGCAGGGAGCATCTGTCTCAGGATGACTGCACCACACAGTGCTTTAAGATGAGCTTGTCTCCAAAGTGGCTTTTAATGAAATGTGAGTGGTGGAATGTAAAGAAGATTCAGCTATGAGCTGCTTCACTTGAGTATTTACACTTCCTGTACTATCATGTACGTTTTATTCCATGATATTCACAAGTATCAGCTATTCAAAGTCAAAGTCAGTTTTATTTGTCAATTCTTCATGTGCAAACATACAGAAGATTGAAATTACGTTTCTCTTCTGTCCAACATAGAGTTAATGTTACTTTGCAGAATTACATTTGACATGAAAGTCATTTTATTGTATTATAAAAGCATACTGTCCGGCAGTGTATCTATATAAAACAATAAGAGACTACCTATAACATCAGAATAAAGCATAGGTGTTTCGGCATCATACATATAAACATGCACAATGAAAATGTTAATATAGTTTTTAGATGATGTTGGTAATACAAATGTATTAACATCAAGCAAGACTTTTTTACTTTTTTACCAGAGTACTGGCCTTGAATATAACAGAGAAAATATGTGAATGAGTGTGTAAAGAAATGTTGATATTTATGTTGTGGATACAGTGAAAATAATGGCACGTAATGAAAAGTCTAAATTACCATCAATTTAGTAGATTGCAAGTATAACATTTGCATATATACAGTGAGATCCGTAAGGAGCTGTCAGTAAAGACTGAACCCGTCTTGAAAGCAGACAGGAGCAGTGGGTCAGTGGTCAACATTGTAAATTCTTCATGCTAAAATTGGGCTTGATCTCCGCCCTTTTCTGTGCAGAGACTTTCTTGTCAGAATTGGATTGCATTGTTTGACGGGTGCCGTAGATACATAAAGCCCATCAGCAAGTGATCAACAAAAGGCCTTTATATAACAATTTAAAAAAAGGAAAAAAAAGGCAGGAAAGTTGAATATGTTGGAGCAGGAAGGTAGAGGTGGAGCCTAATGCATTCACAATGGGCCCATAAACTATTTATATGTCCCAGGAACATGCACAATATCAGAGCCCCAAAGTGAATGCAGTGCAACATCACAAATGCCGTTGATCACAGCTGTGCTTTCCCTGCATGCCACTGTGCACTGTGGGAAAGTCTTATTGCAATACTCAAGGTACTTTGTGCTTCTTAATCTGTAGGGAATTACACTCTGCTGGTGTCAAGCCCATAGGCCACTCGAAATTATCTTTACACCATCTGCTGGTGAAGAGCTGCACACATGTGTTTCCCCTTAGATACATACTGTAGTTACAATGGTGGGCCTTATATTCTTATTTCTGCAATATATTTTTTAAATCTTAGTCATAAATTTGTATTGATTCATATACCTTGGGTAATTCATTAATTATGTGTCAGTAGTGCATACTATTATGAAACATGGAAATACACTAATATTTTACAAGCACTCTACTTGTCAAATCTAAAAAACAAACATAGATAAAGGATGGGGTTTCATAACATTCATGGACTGCATAGCAAAACAATTCCATTGCACAAAAAAACTAAAACATTAATACATTCCAACATCTCTTGCCAAACAGGGTCCTCATTGGCCTCATTGCCCTGACAAACAAATCATGGATTCTCTTCAGCCGGCTCTTCTTGACTTGAACAGGTGGACGGTGGACCTTCATCAGGTGACTCCTCTCCATGGACCGGCTGCACCGCGGCTGACAGCTGGTTCCTCTTCAGCTGATCCAGAAGCGCCTATAACTCAAGCAGCTGCTGCTCCATTGTTTGAGGGAAGTATTTCCATGACGAGAGAAAGGAGTCTGTCATGAGGTGTGGGTGAAGCCTGCTGTCAGAAGGAGGTTCCCTTCTGAGTCATCGAGGAGTGGCTGAGTCTGCGCAGAAAGAGGGTTCTCTGTGGAGTCCTCCATTGGAAATAACTCCTTCACACTGAATAAAACAGGGCAATTAATAAATGAATCAGTCAAATCTGAAGGAAAATATGTCTATTCATCCAATGATACATCGATCCAACCATATTATTATACCGGTATTATAACTGTAAACTGTAACTTAATAGAAGCTGGTGTCCATTTCATCCACCAGATTGAGCTGTTTTGAAATAAAGTATTCAGTTTTGTATGACAATGCAACAGGTTATATATATTTCAGCATGTCCTAAACAATTAGCCAGCAGTACACAGGGTTGAATGCTGTGGCTTTTTTTATCACCACAATTTGGTTTTATTCAGTTGTCGACACAGTTCTGAATAAATACAATTTCTGTTAAGAAAAATATGATGCTCAGATTTGTTGACGTATATTTGTTTCGCAGTATATTGGGGGAATCATCTCTCTCGCGATACCTTTATTTTCATGTTCAACATATGATAATTGCACTAAAACAAACAATAGCCTTTGATTATCCTTCCCTTTAACGCCAAACTCAGGCCAAAGGTTTCACCGCCATCTGGATGACTTCATTCTGATACATTGATTACTTAAAGATGAAGCCTGTGATCAGGATTTTCCTTTTGAATTGTGTCAAATAAAAAGTCCTAAGCATTGGGATTCAGTGTTAAAGTTGCCATTTATACGATATGATTTTAAGTAAACAACTCCATTGTACCCCTGAACTGTGACTGAAACTGAGAAAACCTGTTGTGCAAATTCAGGAAATATTATTATTCGATGAGGCCGTATTTACCATGTCATATGCAGATACAAGCAAACCTTTACCATGAGAAATAGTGTAGTCTGTAGTAAGTTTACCTTCAAACTATTCAAAGGTGATCAAAAAAACATGTGTCTCTCATTGACCAGCGCCTCTTTGTAGTTTATTGACATTAAAGTGGTAGTTGCTGTCATAAATTCCTCATATATGACTGCAAATATAACTCCAGATGCTGAAATGAAACGTCTCTTCTCACTTACAGTTGATAACTAGAATGGGCAATCGGTAGAGCGCAGATACCTTCGCATATCACAAGATTGGGCATTGAATTATGAAAATGTTGTCATTAGTTGCATGCCAATTAGATACAAATTGACCGCGCTATGGTAAAAATATGTTGACCTTTTCTTGACCTTGACCTTTGACCCGATCATCCCAAAATCTAATCAAATGGTCCCCGGATAATAACCAATCATCCCACCAAATTACATGCGATTCGGTTTAATACTTTTTGAGTTATGCGAGTAACATGCATACAAATAAATACATAAATAAATACACGGAGATCAAAATATAACGTTCAAAGTGAAGGTAATTACGGTTAACTTGAACCAATAAGACCTGAACGCAGCATCAATTAGCGCGAGGTGTGGTTCATAATCTGGTGCACGCGCGCGAGCCGCGCGTCCTCGACTCAGTTTATGAACTACGACCTAAACTAAAGTTAGCTAAAAAGTTGACATTGAAATAAAATTCACAAATGCGAACGAAGCATAAAATAAAGAGTAATTCTTTAATCTCGCTTTCTTTCCCCTGACTCAGCCTCCCTCAGCCCTCCGTGCCTCCCTGTCCGCTATGGCAACAAGGGGGAAAAAAGACGAGGAAAAAAAAGGAAAGAAAAGGGAAAAGAGTTGACAACATGGCGCACTCTCCCTGAGAAAAAAAGTTTCTGCAGAACGCCACATAGCGCCGAGTCTCGCTGGAATCTCTCCGCAGTTCGTCGACACTCGCGCAGCAACCGAGGGATCGGGGGCTAACTTTTAAAAACGCCTCGCGAGCCGTTAAACGGCGGATAAAAACCGTCCGGGAGGAGTGTGATGGGGTGAGAGCGAGAACCGACGCCGCCAGACAGGATGGAGAAGCCAGCGACTCAGAAAGAAAAGGTGAATACGAATCTTGTAATCACTCCACCGCCACGCGTGTTGCCATTTGTGTAGTTGTTGCCACTTTTTTTTGCTTTGCAACACTTTTTTTGTTGTTTTTTTACCTCGCTTCCCCGGACAGGAAATACATACTAAATGACCATTGCTGCGAAAACCTCGTCAGAGATTTATATCGATTTTCCAGCCATGCGTGCTGCAGCGCCTGTGTGGGCTCTGCTGGCGTAACAACAGCCCACGAAAAGCAGATCTACCGGGACGTGTCAACAGAAGGTCATGCAGGTTACAGCAGAGTTGACTAACGCTAACTAACCCGCACTTAATGCGTATGTGTGTGTGTGTGTGTGTGTGTGTGCACAGGGAAGTTTGCACAGGGACTGCCCCTGTGCAAGCTTCACATGTGTGTGTATTTCCATGAGTAAATCTAGTGGACCAACAATATAAATATATGCATTCCAGCCCTATGTATGTGTATGTGTGTGTGTGTGTGTGTGTGTGTGTGTGTGTGTGTGTGTGCGCGTGTGTGTGTGACTTCATCTCTGCTTCCTTGTGATTAAGTTGGCTGTTGGGTGTAGGTTCTCATTATCGCTCCCTCTCCACCCTTCCTGCCCACAGACTCTAGCCCCCAGTCTGCAGGAGCAGATGGGACAGCAGTCCCAGTGAAACCTCTGATTAGTTCCCTTCTCTGTGCTGCTCTGCAGATGAGATCTGCGTGTACGGCTTCAGCTTGAAGGGAAAACCGACAGGCTCTTGGGCCCTGGAAGGATTAATTAATAATAATACTTTTCCTGACGCATTTGGAGAGCGAGCCTTGAATATAAGCATGTGTGACAGTGCTGCCAGTTGTGTTGTGGAGGGTACTGCCTCAGTGTGTTTTTGTTTTCTTGAGAGGTTGGTTGGCGGCCCATGGGACTTGAAGCAACTAACCCAGCAGTACAACTTGTTTTGAAACCTCCGTGCACACACACACCAATGGTTTACCTGTTGCCGCAAAGATTTGCCAAGCCACAGGTATTAAATTGACTTTTATAGGTAGGATATAAAAACACTGGGTATAAAGAAGGAAGTAATTCCCTTGTTTTCACATGATAAAAAACATTATTTGATGGTTATAATGCGGAGATGAACAAGAAACAGTGCAAGAGATGAAGGTCAAAGGGTCAAAGAAAGAAACTGGTTGGCCCTGCGCTGTAAATGGACTTTGAGTCTACTTGATGCCCTCATATTTGCTGCATCTACTCCCCGGGCCTCTGGAAGTAATTACCAAGCCTGCCCTAGCCCAGAACTCAGTCTGAGGAGGTGTGGTGAGAAAGAGGTACAATGGAAGCCGGCCTTAAAAACATGCAGCCCTGACGTTGAATGTCACGATTCAGTAATACTCGGCAAACTGTCTGTTAAATGGATTTGACACTCGTCTACCGATCGAGGAGACTGCTGGTTGGATGCAGCAGCGACAGCAAGACTCACTCAAACGATCATGAGAGAATGCGAACAATAATAGATTTAATCCCACATTCATGCTGATGGCTTTGCTCGAAGGCTCTAAGGCAGGTATTATCTTGCTGTGGTTCTAAGTGTATCGCCACAATGAAGACGTCTTTATTCCTTAATTTGAACTTGATATCATTAAGTTGTGTCTAAACTGCAGTACAGATGAATAACAAGTAAACGGCTGTGAAAGTCAGAAGAGATATGGTCTTCATTTTGAACTAACAATGCAACTTTGTGCTCAAGACCTCGCTAGTTTGAAACCTTGGTCGATCTGTATAATGTAAAGATGACACTATTGAATTAACGTTATTTAGAATTTAGTTAAAAAAAAGTTATATTGCATCATGTGCTTTACAGATGTGCAGGTCTTCAGAGGTTGAAACGGAACACCATCAGCAACCTCACTAGAGTCCTCTTTGAAAAGCACAAAAGATACATTAATCATTAATTTAGCTTTTACGTTATTATTTGTATTATTTGAGAGTCAGTTTACTAGTAATTTGATTTGAGCTAAATAGAAGTAACACTAAACACAACCTTTATACAGGGCCAGATATATGGATCAAGTCTTCCCTGGTTTATATATATATATATATATATATATATATATATATATAATTTATTTTTATACATACAGACATTGATTTTCTAACAGGAAAAGCACGAGTGGAACAAATCTGATTAACAATGGCTCAGGTAAGTTAGTTCAGTTACAGCTTGCACAATACCTGCAGCTGACCAGACACATATAATTCAGCTATTGATGTTCATTAATAATTTTATATTTGCTATTATATCTGAAAGCATGCCAGTGAATGATCAAATAGGTCTACAGTCTAAGCTTTTATTGCGTCAGTGGGAGAATATTAGTCCTATATAATCCTGCTTCATATTCACAAATAAACTTTCCTTCACATTTCAGCTGCACATTCTAACCACAGCATGTTCAGTTTGTTATTGATCTCCTTGCTCAGGCGCTGTCGGTTAAATTATTATTTTTTTTTATTCGACTGACGATGGCTTTCTCACTCCTTTTGTCCGATTTCTCCAGTTTTCCATCTTCGGTTCTCGGACAGCGGGCAGACCGGTGCGATGCGTCTCCGGGGTCCAGGGGGCCAGGTACGGCCTCAGCAAGGCCGAGTTCATGGAGAAGGTGCAGCAGAGCAACGAGGCGTGTCAGCGCGGCGACTTCCAGGCCGCCGTCCATTTGTACACCAACGCCTTGCAAGCCGACCCGCAGAACTGCATCCTCTACAGCAACCGGTCCGCAGCGCAGCTCAAACTGGGACAACACCAGGCGGCGCTGGACGATGCGGAAAAGGCTTGCGAGCTCAATCCCAAGTGGCCCAAGGTGAGTGTGTGTGTGTGAGTGTGTGTGTGTGTGTGTGTGTGTGTGTAAACTCAATTGTCCATCAGCGGAGAAACAGAAGGATCCTCCGCTTTCCACCCTGGGTATAATAACATTTCATCTTGTTAAACAGAAATTAATGACTTTTCTCAAGTGCACCAATAAAGCGTCATTACCAAGGACTGTAAATCTCAAACATAAAATCTAATCTGGGGGCACTGATGTCCACATCATTGCCAATTTGGTCTTTTATTACCAGGACTTGGCTGCATGGAGTGAAAATGAGGATGTGCCGTTTCGTGTGACATTTTAAGGACGTGGGATTTAAAAGTGTTGCGGTCAAGTTCAATTTAGTAAAATACTGGGTGGTAATAGTCTAGCACACAATAAGCTGGCATCATAGATATCATTTTGTTTTACTCACTATCGGGAGAATTCTTTCACGTCACGTTGCTTTTTTTCCATAAATAGTAGACGATGATTTATCCTCAGTTTAAAGTGTTTAAAAATTCCAATCCCCGTTCTTATGGCGGCTGATCAATAGAAAGTTTTCTGGCGTCTTGTCTGTGATCTTGTCCATGCCATGCCGACTAACTTGCGATAGATTTCACATTACCGAGCCGCAGAGATCACTGGGAGACCAATTCCTCTCCGTGATAGAAATGCATTGATTTCATGATCTAGCATGGAGAGATACTTTTGTCTTTCAAGAGAGAGATTGATGATAACGTGGTCGAGTGGTATTGATGATAGTTTGTCGCTACCAATGATGCATCAGTGGTCACTTCTTCTTTAAACTGAGGTTGTGCATCTTCAGACCCTCAGGTTGGTTTCTTCCTCAAAATGTGGCATTGTAGCGAGAACTGAAACTGTCGCCTTCTCGTACACAGGGTTCGTACGGTCATGGAAAACCTGGAAAAGTCCTGGAATTTTAAAATGGTGATTTCCAGGCCTGGAAAAGTCCTGAAAAAAATTTAAATCATAAACATTTTGGAAAAGTCCTGGAATTTTTTTATAATCACGTGTTCTTTTACACCGAGTTTGAAATAATTAATATGTTTTTTTTTAAAGAAAGACGCTCAAAATATAAGCCGGCGTACGCTCTCAATACGCAATATTTTCTACATTTTTCATGTTTATACCGAGATTTCAGTTTGGTCATGGACATTTGGTTTAAAGTCATGGAAAAGTCCTGGAAATCCACTGGTCAAAATGTTTAAGAACCCTGCATACATGTTGTGTGCTCGCATCATTGGCATACCTGCAAACTTGTCACCTTTTGGCGAAATTCACCGTTTTGAAATCAAAATAGGTCATCCGCGTGAATTGTGTAGATACAAAGAGTTTTGATTTTGGGTGTGGGGGGGATTTGGACGGCTGGCGTTTATGAGATTGGAGAGAGAGACGGAGAACATGGAATGTCAAGGAACAGGCTCCTCGAACAGTCATGGAATAGAATCATGGAACAGAATCATGGAACAGACTCATGGAACAGACTCGAGGCATAGCAAAGCACACAAGTAAAAAAACAAAAAGGAAGTTGGTTCATGAATGACTTTAACCATATGATATATAATGATAATGTAAAGTTGTTATTACTATTATGAGGGCCCGATAACTGAATTATTCAGAGGATTTTTTATTTTTTTTTAAATGTTTATTATTATTATTATTTAGATTTGCGGTCAGAACAATCAAAAGATAAAAGCTTTGAGGTGTCATCAAACAACGTGGATGTGGTCTGGAGACAACAGTAAAAAAGGCACCTGCACCCCCGTTTACACCTTTTTCACCCCTCATAAGTTTGCAGGTATGCATCACAGTCTGTAGTTCTTATTATTGCTCTTATGAATACACGGTTGCTGTCCATCAGTTGTTCTAGATGCTTCTCAGCACAGTGCTTTTCCCGTGTCATTTGATGTGACCATCAATCGTCTTCCCTCCATGTCGTCTCCCTTTGGAGCATCTGAGCGTTCACTGACTACATCTCCTTCATTTGAGGGAGATCTCACATTCCTCTGCGGCCAAACTACCGCTATGTCATTGAAAATCATTCGCCTTTCTCTTCTTTATATGCTATCCTAGTACAATGGATCCCTCTGCGGTCTGACTGGGGGGTGGTTGGCTTAATCCCGACAGTGTAGCTGTGCTTATTCTTGGATTTACAGTCTGACAGCTCCGACTCTCATGCTGACGTCTGTGTTAGCGGACTCTGCGCCTGCCCTTGTGTTTCACTTTGTAACATGAGCCAACAGGATTAATGTATCTGTGGAATTGAAATATACAGAGGGCTTCATGTTTTTAAATACGTTTCTTGAATCACCACTAGGGGGCAGTCTTGCCAAACAGGAAGTCTTGTAAAAGCGTGCCGTCTGCAGGACAAAAAGGCAGCCAGGCAATTTAATTACCAAGACGCTTATTCGAAATTCTGTGGGTTCAAGGAATTTTTTATCATGGCTGTCATATAGATTTAGAAATGTGCTTAAAGCTGTATCAACACAGCCGCCATGGAGACAATTTTACGACCTGATTAATGTCCAGGTGGAGGCCAGGGTCCCGACAAATCCATCTTCCATTTCTAAAAGAAAAATCAGATACATCAAAAAAACTCGAATGAATGAAATTTCAAATCAAAGTTGTGTAATTGTGTCTCATTGAGCTACAGAGGATATGGATGAACATGCATACATACGTGTATATGGATTTATTACAACTCCTGTATTACGTGATTGTCGCCTCAAAGAATTGATTAGGAATGGCGGTCTTGACACTTACGGCGTCGGCCTCGGGGGCGTCGAGGTTTCGGCGCCGTACAGTCCATCTGCCGCACCTGGATGTTTGATGAAGGCGCAGGGATTAAATCACAGGAGCTGTACCGGCATTCAGATCCTGCGTGAGTACATAATATCATCAATCATGCCTCCCTACGACCACACTTCTGGAATGGCCCGTCAAACGGTGACAGGCGTGGTTTCGCTGCCCCCGGCATCAGCGAGCAGCCCACCCCCCCCGAAGCCCGCAGCCAGCCTGCAAAAGGAGCCCCCCTGTCTAATCTGTCAGCTTTGCCTGCTGTAAATTCCAGAAAACACATTCTGAAAGAAGAAAGAAAATGTGTGGTTTAATGACCCGAGACAGCCTTAGGCCCTTTTGTACCTCACCATCTTACTGAATATATATATATATATATATATATTTATAAAAAAAGCTTAAATGAGAACAAAATAGGCTGTCGTTTCAGAGACGCGCGTGTGTCTGTTCACATTTGGTGAGGGAGGGAGACGCATTTAATCCAGCCTCTTTTCCTGTGCATGATTCATTTCGAGGTGCTTCGTGTTTGTTACACTTTTTGGTAGAAACATTTTGGCTTTTATTTCCAGTGTTTTTTTTTTGTGATTCTGTGTCGCGCGGCAAGTGTTTTCAGGCGTGGATCAGAACCGGAGAGGACAATACCCTCTCTAGATGGATCCCTTGTTTCTCCTGCTGCTCCGTCTGGTCCCCCCCTCGATGCGGCGGTTCCGGTGACACGCTAAACAAACGTCCCGTTTCTGCCATCACCGCCAGTCTCCTTCGTGAGCGCTGACAGGAGAGTTCCCAGGAAACCAAAAGACAACTGACACTGCAGTGTCAGGGGGAGAAATCTCTATCATTTGCATATCTTCTGATTATATAGGTTGTGACGGTACCCATCGACGGTGTTCCGTCTCCTCAGGTGTGTGGTTGCTGTGACACTCTTTTCATAATGATGGTTAAAGCCCATGCAGCCTCTCTTGTCAGATAAGACATTTTTCTCACTAAACTTGAATACATTTTTCGTTTCCACCAACATAAAAGTGTCCATTCACATTCCAGTGGAGCGACCTTGAGGGTCTGCATTGGAAAAGGTCATGGTGTGTGCAGCGCTGAAAGGCGACTTTAATTACAGCGGCTGAACATCCAGCAATTGTGTGTGTGGCGACGCCGTGATGAGGCACACCGCTTCCTACTGTACGTGGAAATAGAAGTAAGATAATTTTGCGATGTGATGACCTCATTCTTTGCCGCTCAGCGGCGCTCTGCTTTTCGTGTGGATGGGAACCAACAGGGTGTAACGCTCCTCTGTTGGTACGACGGCCCGGTAAACCAGCTCTCATCTGATCTCGCAGTGTGTGAAGAACTAAGAACCTGGCTTTTGATCTCCCGTGGAGAGTGGTTATAATCTTGGTCCTTTCTTCTTGCTCTCATTCGCACCATCTGAACACCATCTGAAATATTTGTTTCGCAACACCTCGGTGACCTGCGCTGTTGTTTTGACGTATGCTGAATAATGAACTGAAAACCTCCCGTTGAAGCTACGGCAAACTTTTGGGGTATTTTTTTTTAAAGTTTCACTTAAAGACTCAAACTTAGAAGTTACGATAATGTCACTTGCATGTTTTCTCTCCTGGCTGTGCAGTTTTAGATTTCATTCAATCTGTAAATGAAAACTGCTGACTGCATGTATATTGGTGCCACAGTAGGTATGCGGCTTTCGTCAACGTGCATATTCACGCGTAGTTGGTAATAAACTTTAAAAAAAATATGAACGCCTCTCGATAATTATGAGAGTACAGATAGACAGCAGAGACTCAGAATATTGTGCAGAGAAAGTTGCTCACCGAGTAGAATTTTCGGATGATGAGTTGCTTCGTGCAAATAATTGGGTTATTGTGTAAAATAGGACACTGGGGCTTATCGACAACTGCACTTCCTTCTGGATCTTGCAATACAAAAGAGCCATACTTCAGTTTTGTAATTATCAAAAGTAAATACTGACGGCTTTCTGAAGTTTTTAGAGGAACTCAAACTATCTGAAATAAGTGGTGAAGCTGACATAGGAGAGGAGCTCCGTATGCAGTGGGTACCGAACGCATTCAGACCCCTTTAAAATGTTCACTCTTGCAGTTTCATTGCAGCCATTTGCTAAAATGAAATAAATGTATTTCTCATTAATGTTCACTCGGCACTCCATCTTGACCGAAAAAAACAGAAATGTAGAAATGATTGCAAATTTATTAAAAAAGAAAAACTGAAATATCACACTCAGAAATATTGAATATATGAATTGCAAAACACAAATGACATTTTAGCAAATGTTAATTAATTAGTTAGATAGAGGTAGAGAAAAATATATAGATGTATTGGAAGGTTTGCGACTTGCAGCATTGTATTAATTTATCCAAGTAAACCCAATTCTGTGACGGCAAACTGGAACCTATAAGATCTGATCTCCACTTCTAGATTGTCCCCATGCATGTATTATTATAGAGCTGTATGTTCACTGGAATAAGGCACATTTGATTTCATTAAATTGTTTTAAAAGTATTCTGGAATAACTTTTACAATGATCGACACAGACATCCTTGCCACATATTTGTTTTATACCTTTCCGCTTTTGTTATCTGTAAAATTAATGTTTGGCGGTCATCGGTTGGTTGATCTATTGAACGTGTGGAGAGGTTTTACGGGTATACACTTCTGATGACGCAACGCTTTCCCGCCTGCCTCTCTTCGTAAAGATGTGTGCCTGCTGAGGGTTAAAATAAGGTCTTCCCCTCTCCCACGGCTGTTTTCCACCGTAGCTCCAGAGAGAGTGGAGTCATGAACCACTAATAAGAGGGTTCCGTTCTACTTCTACCCAGCCGAGGCTTGAATTAATGAACGAATCAAATGAATGGCATGTAATTATAGGCCAGCGGGAGCGGGATGGACAGAGGGTTGGTGCTGGCGGGCACAAACCCGAAATTATTTGTCTGGAAAATTTGTGAAAGGAGCGGGAGTTCAATTCGGTCTTTTTCCTTTTACAAAGTAGCACTACACACATGTACCGGCCATTATGGAGGGAAGGTGACCACACACACACGCGCACACACTCACGCTCACACTGTCTGCTGTTTTGATTCCAGCGGCACTTCTCTGGTAGCTATGCGGTTCTTTATGAAGCGGAGGTGAAACTGTTCCTGCGTCTGCTCATCGTTACTGTCGCTGCTCTCTCTTACTCGGTTTCTTTGCAATCTGCTAAAAGACGTTTCTTTCTTAGATTGCCTTATTTATTTTTGTCGTATGCCATGTGTTGGTATTCAGTAATCTACAAAGTAAATGTATTTGAGCTACTGCATTGTCGCGAACCTGATGGATGCAATTTGCACTCCAAATCAAATCTCCTTCCTTCAGTCTAATAACTCACTCAAAATTGAACGCGTCAACATCCAACGCAGAATCTGTTGCCATTACCATTTTCTACAATGTGTTGCTTCTGTGTCTGTTGAATTGCCAGTGAGTAATACAGCTCAGACACAACACACACATTATGCCAGTAATATGACTGATAGAATTCATATCCAGATTGGCGCTGCTATTTCTTTCGTCCACTAACTCAATACTCTGTTGATGTATTTTTCTTCCTTTTTTTTCTTCCAATTTGGAACGGCTGATCCCAAATCCTGCTTACCCGAATCGCTGTGATGGCGGCCAAGTGGTTTTCCTTTCTGCCACCCAGGCGCCCCACCAAATTGTAGTGTTGAGTAAAATGTAATCTGCTTTCAACAAACACCAGAACACGTACAGTACAGTAAAAACCAAATGAAAATGGTTGGGTCTCTTCTTTTTAACACTAACCATAAGCTCTGTAGAATATATATATATATATATATATATATATATATATATATATATATATATATATTTTGTGTATATATATATTTTTGTTTTTGTTGGTGTATATATATATATGTGTATGTATGTGTGTATATATATATATATACATATATATATATATGTATGTGTGTACAGTATGTGTATGTGTGTGTGTATATATATATATATATATATATATATATGTGTATGTATATACAGTATATATATGTGTATGTATATATCTATATTATATATGTGTGTGTGTGTATATATATATATATATATATATATATATATATATATATATATATATATATTCGTTGCTTTGTTTGATCCCACAAAGTTCACAAAAAACCTGTTTTTAGTGTCTGATGACATAATGTGGTTTAATGAGCGTGTGTGATGACCTCACACTCACCCCATAGCTGTCTCTCTCTAGACCGCCCTGGGGGCATGGATGAGTCAGAGCTGTGCTGATGTCACCCTGAGTATAATGTGTAAGGCCATCAACACCCTATCAAACACCTACTGACCAGCTCACATAGATCCATGATTTTAAATCACCGTCTCCCCAAAAATATCTTTTTTTGTGTTTGGGTATTTTGGTTTGGCTGATTTCGTCGGTATTGAGCTTTTTTTGTGTGTTTAGTGTTTCAGAAATGTTTTTCTTTTTTCGTTATGCCATTTTGCAGATAAGCTATTGAGGAAATTAGATGCAGTGACCTCTTTGTCCCTAAAGAAATATAATCAAAGCCTAGGTAAGCACCTCAAACAAGAAACTTTCAATCATGTTAGAGAGTGTCTGCACACTCAGAAGGCCTTTTCCCTCCGGATACATCAATTGATTACTAGCTTAATAGCTTTTTGCTTTCTATTACATGGCAAGAAATGTCAAAAGCCCTGAGAAAGCATGCTCATTGCCATGCTGATGGCATAACATTCTGCCGCTGATAGTGGATCAGCTTTACAAGGCCGAGGAAATGAGGAAAACAATTGCTCTCTGCTCCTAGAACATAACCTCTTGGGATACACTGATGCTCTTTTATTTATTTCTTCCAGGGGTTCATATCACTGTCAGCCTCGTATTTCGCTGCCCCCCCCTTTCCCATCGGGGATCTTGAAAAGGCTCGGGTCCCGAGACCCGGATGTCTCCAGAACTAGCACAGCCTCCCGTTGGGGAACTAGGGCAGAGCAGAGAGCAGCCTGCAAGAAGCCCGTTAGTACAAACTGCATCAGCTAGATGAGTTCCCCCCCCCGCTCTGATCTTCATCCTCAGCCCGTCGTCTTCACCTCTGAACATAAGGTGACTAGTTCACACTCGGTGTTATACCTCGCGCCTCCTTAAGGAGCTGCAATGTTTGCTCTGTTCTTACGCCTTCATGGAAAGCGTTTCCTCTCTGAGCTTGCGGTCTGTTTCAGACGGCACCGATTTATGATGTAACCGCCTTCCCAGAATGAGTCATATGCCCTAGTTCCTCCCAGAGAACTAAATTGGTCGGGATAAAGGTGCCGCCGATTGTGTTTCCAGGTGGCTGTCTCGCGTTTCTGTAGTTGTATAGCAGCAGTGATGGGCTGGAGAGCATACTCTCCTCTGCTGCTGTGTAGATGTAATTTCAGAACGTTCTTAACAGCCTTATCTTTTAAACGCAATGCTTTGAGATTATTGTGCGATGGTTGTTGTTCCTCCTTAAAGCTCTGAAACTCACAAATAGTTGGATCGGTTATCGGTGATCGGGAGACCAATCTAATATTGGAAACCAATAAACTAGACCGGGCACTCGGTAGAGCGCATACCTTCGCATATCACAAGATTGAGCATTGCATTATGAACATTTTGGCATTAGTTGCATGCCAATTAGATAGAAATTGACCGCAATAGTAAAAAGAAGATTTTCACCTTTTTATGACTTTGATCTTGACCTTTGACCCAATCGATCCCAAAATCTAATCAAATGGTCCCCGGAAAATAACCAATCATCCCACCAAATTTCATGCGATTCGGTTTAATACTTTTTGACTTATGCAAATAACACGCACGCACGCATACAAATACACGGCGATCAAAACATGACCTTCCGCAATTTCAATGCGAAGGTAATAACAATTCAGTACATTTACATGTATGCATCTGCAGCAATGTTGTTGCCTTCCACATACAAGAATGATCCCAGTCAGAGAGACATACAGCTTACTAATGAATCACTGGTTTTGGATCGGTACTCCATAGCGTTCATCCCCCCCACACCCAGCGATCATCATTGGCACTGGAAAAGAAGGATCCTCATCCGTGTCTCGTGGACATGCCGTGGAAGAGTACCGTACCGTCTGATGGGGCACATTGCTCCACAACAATATTATTCATCGTATTGCAAATAGAAACGGGCCGCATACTTTACAAATCAATGGGCACGGTGTAAAATGTCATCGCACATTAATTGAACACATTTGTTCAATACTTGCATACTTCAAATCTGTCACCGTTTTATTTCTAAAGCAATCAATTGACGCATCAGCAAAAGAAACAGTCCTATTTGTCACCGCTGCTCGTGTGGAACCGGAACATGAAATGTAATCAGGCTTTAGTTTAAGTATGACCTCATCTTTTCTGTTAAGTGAGTGCTGCGTGGTCACACTTTTTCTGTAATTACTGACTTAACTGGCACGTCGTAAATGATTAATGATGATTTATAATACATAAAGGAAGTTTGGGGACGCAGTCGGAAACAAATAAGTTAACTTGCCGCTGTGATAATCTCAGAAGTTCTCCTAAAAACGGTTCGTAGGACCGTTTAATATTCAAATCCAGCCCGGGTAAAGATGGATCATTTTTTCAAGTGTCTTGGTGTGTAATGGCCTCCAGTCTAATTCATTCTTCTAAAGTGCTCCTTCTAGATCTCGAGGCTCGTTTTTAGGCTGATAGATTACTCACTTGTGTCAGGTTATTACAATTAGCTGTTTGATCGCCTGCACTGTTGTGTCTTACCTAGATGCTTCCCTCTAATTCCGCCTCTCCATAATGAGTTTTACAGCGAATGCACCGGCGACAGCAGCAGCAGCAGAATGGAAACGCCTAGAGAGACGTATTCGCTAAAGAAGCAGGAATGCAGCTGCTGTGTTTACGTGTGAAAAGCTGACAAATGACTCTGATGGTTATGGATCCAATCTGAGTATTTGACCAGAGGCTGAGCTCTTCCAGCCAGGCATTAAAACACACACACACACACACACACACTTTTTCACGCAGAAAGCAATTGTGTTGCTGTTTTCATTAGCTGGACCATTAAATATAGACTCAGTGACCAGAACAACATGAACATCTGCTCAGTGGCACACAGAAGCACCTTTGACCTTGATCTGAGCTGCCAGGCACTGTGGCGGCGGCGGCTGAGGTCAATGTTGAATCGGACATTAGTGCCTCGCCCTTCTTCTTTAGTTTTTACTCCAGTGTTGAATCGGCTTGCTATGCAGGGTTCGTACGGTCATGGAAAACCTGGAAAAGTCATGGAATTTTAAAATGGTCATTTCCAGGCCTGGAAAAGTCATGGAGACTTGTGCGTACTCTGGCCAGCATATATCCCACAATGCATTTCACCAGCAACCGGAAACAATAGCGGAGGAGAAAATAAACAACTGACAGATGACTTTTTATAAATACTACTGTTGTTGAGTCACGGAATGTCATTTTAGGTTGTTTTGTTTATTCGACTGTAAAAAATAATTTCCACTGAATAATTAGAATAAACTCAGGAGCAAGAACAGCTGATGTGGTGACGTCATCAAATAAGCAGCCGTTCCAATCGCAGAAAGACCGTCCTCTCGTTCTCCCGTCCTCCCGTCCTCCGGAGTCTGGGCTCCCGAAACCAGACTCCCAAGACCAGACTCCAGAAGAACACAAGTCTGCAGTCGTGTACTTTGAATTGAGAAACGGCCAATGTCTCCTCGGTGTCTACTATGTCCTCTCTGTGTCTCCTCTGTTCCCTTGATCGTTTCATCCTCTTCACCTCTCCTGTCTCCTTGATTGTTTAATTCCCTGCACCTGCCCTCAGCCTCTCGTCTCGTTAGTGTCTCATGTCGTACACCTGTGTTTTCTCCCCTACATATTGTGCCACTCTTTCCCTTGTCTGTTGCTAGATTGTCGTATTTTTTCCCGTCGTCCTGTCTGCCGTGCATTTACCGGATCCTGCCTGCCCTGAACGTCAGTTAATAATAATAATAATACATTGCATTTATATTGCACTTTAAATTTGAGCAATCTCAAAGTGCTACAGAGCAGAATAAAACAACAAAAAAGCTAAAATGTTAAGATATATTTAAAAGCAAAGCCCATAAAAGATATTTTAGCAGTAAGCTTTGTTAAAAATGTGAGTTTTCAGGTCACGCTTAAAAGCCTCTGCAGTCTGTGGGGCCCTCAGATGTTCGGGGAGGGTGTTCCACATCCTCGGAGCTGCAGAGAAGAAGGCCCGATCGCCCATAGTGCGGAGCTTGGTTCTGGGGACTTAGAGTGTGTTGTTGGTTGAAGAACAGAGGTTAAATGAGGTCTGGGGGGTGAGCAGTTCTTTTAGGTATTGGGGGGCATGTCCATGAATGCACTGATGAGTGAGGAGGGAGAGCTTATACTCAATTCTGTGTGGGATGATATTGTAGAAGACAGGGTCGCAGCCGGAGTCTACCAGGCAATCTTTTGGATGTCCCGCCTTCAGCAGCTCACCGCGTACAAGAGAATAACCGGCCTGGTCATCGGCGTGGAACCCCCCCCCCCCCTTATGTGGTGATCTTGAGTCCCCAGTAAGTACGCGTGGCCCAAACCCCCTGACATCCCCCTCGCTCACCTGCCAGCAGCCTCCTCCCACGCAGCTAATGTTTTCAAGTGTCTCACATCGCGCTCCATTCATTATGCCGCCATTGAGGAAATGTAGTAACTCAACGGTTCTGGCATCGCTCCGACTGGAACCGACAATTAGGCTCAAGGCGCGTTCATGGTCGTGACTTGAGGCCACTTTTGTTAACCCATTCATATGCAGAGAACCGCTGTGGTCTGCACCTGCTTATGTGGCGATATATATGCAAATGAGTGGTACCACGGGGACAGGGTTCTTCTTCCCTGGTCATTTAAGTGTAGATGTTTGCATGTGTACAAAACCAAGTTTGTTCTTAGAAGGGAAAAAAGGCCGCGTTGATTGTTAAAGAATAATTGTCCACAGACATGGATGTATTTATCTACAGATCCTTTCATTATTTTTTCATACATTTGAGTCGTCTAGTTCTATCTTCTCAATTTGTATGCTTTTCTTCGTCATTCACAGTTTTGATGTAGCCTTGGTGTTTCTCACAGTTCTCACTGTGACCACAAAGCCAAGGCTGCCGAATTACAATACCAAATAATTAACAACA
Source organism: Liparis tanakae (assembly GCA_036178185.1). Lineage (NCBI taxonomy): Eukaryota > Metazoa > Chordata > Actinopteri > Perciformes > Liparidae > Liparis > Liparis tanakae. The sequence continues at coordinate 21,608,375 of CM070094.1, forward strand.
ATACATTGTTCTATAATAAATATAGAAATGTCAAGATGGTGATGTTCATAATAAATACAAATAAATACAATGGTAATATTAATTATGCGCTTATAGTGATACATCTGACCAGGACACTGCTGTACAAAAAAATACAATTATTCTTATTTACTGCAAAAGCACAATAATAAATGTCTCTTTAGGTGGTAATTAAGAATAATTACCTTGCAAATGAGTCCTCTTAAACGAGTGTGTACATGATTCTTTATCTTCTCATTCGTTATTTGATGGACTGTGTTGTTTTAGAAATACATTTTCTGTGTACGAGTGTGAGAGAATGACTCAGTGATGCGGTTATTATTCATCCTGTTACCTTGATACCTCGACGCCATATGTTCCTCAGGGCTGAAAGAAATGCGAGGTTAAGCATCACTTCCAAGGGAATCAACACTTAATTTTCTACGCGCATCTAATTGTGACAATGTCCCTCCCCATTGGACGACGAGAGCAGGTGGCGAGTCAACAGTCCACAATTGTTTTGACAATCCACAGATGTGGTGTCACACCAAATGCTATTTTACTTACAATCATGTTGTGCCATTACTTCGAAGATTCAAACAATTATCCAGAGAAGGATAATGATGCGAACATCAATTATGTCCTTCCATCGAGACAGGCGTCCTCCTGGCAGCGCAGCAGAGCGACAAATCTGGAAAAATCTGTCTTTTGAGTATCAAACGCTGTATGTTGTCCACGTGTCTGTACTTTAAGACCGGCACATACGACTAATGCCATTTTAATCCTCACCCACAAGCAGGTGCTTAAGTTGGTTATGCACGCCATCATCGTCTACACTCTTTAATGCTCTTCAAATCAAACATCTTACTCAGTCATCTCTGAAAAGCACATGTTCACTCTTCTGGGGATTATATAGTTTTCAGTCATTCAGTTCCAACTCGATTAGAAACAACTGCAGGAATAAATATGTCAAATTAAACTGGGAGAATTGTTGCATCCATAATTGGAGTCCTGTGAGCTCCAGCGTCTGTTTGTTATTGATTGATGCTACATACTTAGCACTTGCCACCTAACTGTGCTGGTTAAATGATGTAAGAATGTGAAAGACAAGAGAAGCTTTTAAAAATAACAGTATTAGAGAAACATATTTTGCTTGCTCCAGACTTTGAAGCTGCACAGTTGCAGTAATATTGTCGCCAAATGTGTGATTGTAGTTGCAATCAATCAATCGCTCGCACCGATCGGGATCAGGTCGCGCTTGAGGAAACGCTACTCACAGCAAATGGTTACAGCCACTGGAATCCGTGTCTAGCAAAACAACCCAATTACCAGGAAACTAGTGCAATGCAGTTATTTCTACTCTCAGCAGTCGTGAAGGAGTCGAATCAATCACTTTAATTGTGACTGTGCAGCAGGATGAATTTCAGCCCTTCCAATCAAATGTTTCCATAAGCCCTTGTTCTGCCACACTGTTCTCCTTTTGTCTTTTGACTCCAGGTGACGTGAAAACGAGGACGCGTTTCACACCTTTCTGTTTGTTTCTGCATTTTCTGCCACGCGTGCGGCGTTAGCACCACGGTTGTTCCATTGACCTTAATTCTGTTTTGCTTTTATAACACTGACGGCGCTGCATTTGACATTGAATCAGCCGCATGAAATTAGCTCCGGTGTTGCGCCAGAGAACACGCGTGTGGCGACCAGAAGGAAAATGAGGTCAGAGCCTTTGTAGTCCCACCAGTCCTCTGGAAATGCATATCTAACAATCGGCTGAAAACAGGAAGCGCTTTGGGAAGTTTGTCAACAAAGCTCGGAAACGGCCTCTTTCATTTGACAGGGTCACAGTTTTGGCTGCAAAAATCAAAACGCTGAGGACATTTGTACGTTTCTCTCCCCCAGAAAACAAAACAGACTATAATGACTCGAGTATCCTCATCGAACACAGCAGAGGAACATATTTCAAGACGTGCTGTTGTTAGTCAAGTCTAGCAGATTGTGAGGTTGTAATAGTTTATTTTGATAACATCTGCAGAGGTCTTATGTTTTGAATTAATACATATAGAAAGATATTTATAATAGAACATATTAGGGAGAATATTGATATTGTTATGAATGTATTATCAAGCATAGGGGTAATGTTTACTCTATGCAAATGTAAATGGCAAGAATTAATGTATGTTGCATGAGAGTGACTATGTTATTATTATACATAATACGGTTGAAATCCGTCTTTTATAGACGGGAATTTTATTGTGAAAATACTTGACCGGAAATGACGTTTTGGCCCCGAGTGACAAAACTTCCAGAAAAAGACAAATCGGGTCTCCTCTTGGTAGGTATCCCCCGAGGCCGGAGGGCGGAGGAGCCGCAAATCGATTTACGTGAGCTTTGATTGTTTGTTTTACGCTTCCTGCCATTAAATGTTGATAACTTAATTCACGCGCGTCCGGAAGCCTGTTTTCCACCATCTGCCAAGTGCCATGTTTCAGAATACCTTACAAGATCCTGAGTTTATTCTCTAGCTCTGACACACATTTATTGTACTTCATAACTCATGATGGGAGATATTATGAAGACTTGTTTTGCTGTTGCACACTGATCCTTTTTAAAGGCCGACACGCTTTGGGTGCAAAGTTGCGATTCAGGGATCACACTGGAACGTCAAACTGTTTCTATGTTATTTTTATAATTCATATCTCAGCTGTTATAAAGTGTGTTTACAGATACACAGGCACTATGCATCGTAATGAAATATAGATGTATTGAGCATCAGAACGTTCCTGATTACTTCCACAGTTTTCATCGATTCATAAATAGAATAAATTACGCATTTAGCCTAAGAAGCATTGGCATGTTTATTTATGACTCAGTCTCTATACGATTTACGTACTTCTCATGTAATTGCATATTTGCATCCACCGTACCACCAGAGCTCTCATTTCCCCGAGCAACACTTCTGGCGGAGCACATTCATCCATGCCACATGGGGCTTTATCATCACAAAGTCGCTGGTTATTATTCCACTATTGCTGTCTGTTTGTGGACATATTCAGTTTTCATTTCAGGAAAAAACAGGATAGCAAATTAAAGTGATATATACTAATATAATGTGATTACTCCTGCTTCTATTGACGCAACAAGGTTAAAATGAGATGTAAAAACTCTCACGTGTATTTTCTGTGATGTATTTTACGTGATGTGGGTTTTTGCACAACTGGACGTCAGCCGTCTAGCTGCTAGTCAGTTGATACCAAAGCGCAATTAAACAGGACGCTTATGTGGATGTGCAGAACCCTCAAGGGAATTAAAATCTCTTTTGTCTGACACGTTTGATTAATATATAGAGGCATGTTTGGCCAATTGGGACGGGAGGAGGGGAAGTCTGTGTGACAGCTCTGGAGACGACTGTGGCTGAGATCCTCCTGAATGAAGCTCTGATATACGACTCACAGGAACCTACTACCTCTATATTAATATGTAATGTTTGAGCATCCTTGGTGAATTGCTAAAGGTTTTCAGTTGCGTGGCCTATGCCTCGCAGGCATTCCCAAAGCAAAGCTGTGTTTGTAATTTACTCGAGGTTATGTTCAGAGAGTCTATTCTTTCATTTCATCCACTCCATAAAGACGTTGATGGAATGTGTTAATTTGAGTGGAAAAAAATTCACGTCATACTTCTTTTTGTTGTGTGAAATGAAACTCCCTCTTTCACTTGTTTGAGCGACCGTGACCTGAATTAAGTTTGTATTTGTTTAAAAGTTTCAGTGTCGTACGACTCGCATCGGCACATTTTATGAAATGGCTTTTAGGGATCTGCTCGTCGGTCTCCAGCAGTACGCCTCAATATGATATTCTGATAGATAACTGATAGATAATAACTGTTTCTATAATTGAATCTAACAGATTTTCTCCAGCTAAAAATTGATAGTTTTCTGCCCGTATTGACGCTAACAGGGATGAAATGAAGGCTTTCTCTCATTCTAATCGTTGGTGATGGATGCCCTTGATGAATTGTAACGCGTCGTTTGATTGCTCTGCATTTTCTCATCTTTATCCCTGCTGCTGGACCGTCTGGTGCCATTTCACAGAGATGGTCCCATTTTGTGTGTGTGTGTGTGTGTGTGTGTGTGTGTGGGGGGGGGTTGTATGCGTATTTGCAAATATTAGACTGCTACCACATTAAACAAACGTGGTAAACAAAGTACCTGCTAAGCGTCAGCATGTACGCATTGTCGATGTGTTGGCATGTAATTAAAAGCAATAAGTCCAGCATCGCGGCAGGCCCCTAGTCTTGTTATTGTGTGATTTAAATTGCATATTTCAGAGCATTTTATCTAATAATGATAATGGCAGTAAAATTATCGATATTTTCTGTATCTGTCAAAAAAAAAAAATATATATTATTATATAAAAACTAAACATTTATGTCGCCAACTTAATTCTGGAACCAGGATCCTAAATCAGGTATATTTATGATAATTGGTTCAGACTTGCATGTTGACCTCGGCCTCCGGAGGGGGGGGGGGGGGGGGGGGGGTCAAGTGTGTTTCTCATGGACAGAATTACAATGGCGATAGTTGACAACATCAGCATTTCAATCTTTTTATATCCACTTCCGCCCGACGTGCATGGTAACAAGGGTTGAGGAGAAAAACGCCGCCACTGTATATAAACATTGTTTATGTTTTAGAACGCGTTAGGTCCCGGGTCGGGAGAGCAGACGTGGTTACTGGTCGGCTGATTGGCTGGTTAGCTTTCCATCGGTACGTCTTGACGGTCGGCGATATGGCTGAACAACATCTGATACGGCTGTCCCAACCTCTGGTCCGGTCCTTCAGCAGCAGGAAAGGAGGCTGGGTTTCATTCTGCTATCGAAGGAAGGTTTTATTGGATGTGGCAGACTAATAAAGAGACTCACCTTGGAGTTAAGGTGAGGGGTCAAAGCTGGTGATAAGGGTATAGATGAGAAGGGATGGGATTGTGTATGTGTGTGTGTGTGTGTGTGTGATATTTTATATGAGTGTGGATCCGCGTCTTGGGCCCTGGCTCATATTTCACAAATTCCCAGGGGACACAAGGGAGAACTAGTCTGGGATTACAGCGTCTCAGCGGCGTGTCCCTGTCACTCACAGAGGAGCACTTCCTGTACGGAAGGAGGCTGAAGGGGAAGTGAGACACAGGGGGGCCAAATGTGATAATGAAAGAGATCCAGCAAATTCAGTTTCCATACGACAAACTATTAGAAAATGTAGCTAAACGTTACATTTTATATTGAGGCGCCACTCTTCGGTGACACGGGTGAAATGTGAGCAAAATCGGACGTTTCCTGTCTCACGCAGATAATGTGCACCGTATCATTTATCAATGAAGTTTAATTTTTATCAACATGCCAATATTTTAAGAGAAACCATGATGACTATACAGCATATAGTTGCCATGGTATCCACGTAGCATAGCACTTGTTTTACAGCCGTCTTCTGTGTTCAGGTTTACATTGTGCTCTCGCCGCCTGACAACAGATTTATCTATAAGATTTCTATTTTTCAAATTGCTTTCAATAAATCCATTGTCAATTGGAAATGAAAACATAGCATTCTGGGTAAACTGGAGGCTGATTTGACTGCCGGGGTAATTCTTGTAATAACAAGGTACATTATTCTGGGAGGAGCAGTAATGTGGAAGCCTCATTTTCTCTTTTTGTATTAACTTTGCGCGCCTTTGTGCAGTTACTGTACCCATTGTTTGGTGGAAGTGGAGCACACAGGGCTTATTAGCGTCATGACTATGTGACACACATTTTTAATGGCATAAATAGTAAACTTTAGTGCTTTAGGTAGGTGGTGATACATGTTCCGTATCTGTTCCCTGTGGTGCACATGTTGTTATAGTGGGGGCTACAGGCATATAGGAGGTTGCACTAATTAGGACCTCTGCAGCCTTTGTGGCATTTTAATTTTTGCAGTTCCCTTGGCTCCCTTTTTTATTAAAAAGTAGGAGGAAAAAAAAGAAAGAAAGTCTTTACATGGTCATGCATTATTCACAACACATGTGTCAGTCTGACCCTTGGCGACACCAGCTCCACGACTGCAAACTCCACCACAGAACCAGAACCCACTCGCGGCACTGCAGCGGCATGCAGTGGCATACATGAAGGTACTTTTGAAAACAGATGCTTGGGGATTATGAGCGTTTGCATATTTTGTGCTGTTGGACCTAATTTCTTTCCTGTCTGGATTCAATTCAATTTTGTTTACTGAGATGAGAGAACATTCTGGTACATCGTTAACCATATTTATATGCGAACACACTTTAATCAGTAGATCTCGTGGTACAAGCAGGACACGGACCTGTCTGTATTTCACTGATGAAAATCCCTCTCCAGAGCTCTGGTCATCACCACGACAACGTGGACGCCACGTTACCTTTCATGTGTTTCTACAATACCCTTTTCTCTTTTTTTTTAATGGAGTGAATAACTGAGAAGGAAAGTAAAGGCGCCATCATTTCGAGCCTTTCTCTACGCTTTTTTTTTTTTTACGAGTCATGTCTCTTCACCTTTGTCCGTCTCTCCATCTTATTATGCAGGCTGTCATGGTCCCATTATTCCACTAGTGAGGTCTCACAGGGCATGTTTTTCCTTAATAAACAGCTCTCTGTTTGTCTAATTTTCCTCATTAAAAGGGGATGCGCCTGGCACTGAGCTGCTCCGGAGTAATAGGAGTTCCTAATTTGCCCTGCAGAGACATTGCTGTCTGAGGATGGGGGAAGAAGAGACGAGGGCCTACTCATTAATGTTTCAGGATTTAATCACGCACCCCTCTCTAGTTTGCTCATAAGGCGATGTGGTTTACGTGTGTTCTTGTTTACCTGTGTGTACTTTTACAAGAAAGATCCGTTGATATTTAAGAAAAAAATTAAAGAAAAGAAAATTGAGAAATACAAAGGTATCATCAATTAATGAAGCATCATAAGTAACAGTTAATGGGGACGAGTTTTTTGTTATTTGATTATTGTTGTATGTAAATATGTATGTGTGTATGTAGTGTGTGTGCAGATGTATATAGGTTTGTGTGTATATATATATATATATATATATATATATATATATATATATATATATATATATATATATGATTCTCTGAATTAAGTTTTCTCGTGAAATCATAGGTTAGGGCTCTTATAAGCTCGATAGCTTCAGCCTCGACCCTTTCGGTTAGCCGCTTTCTTCTTTTGTTGTAAAAAAAATCTCGTTTTTTGTATATAACCGAAATAAAAACTAAACTAAACTAAACAAGCGAAGAGGACGCTGTAAAAGTTACAAGACAAAAGATGAATTGACGTGTAATTCAAGCTCTTGAGTGCTCCTCATATTCCCCCCCCTCCTGAGTGACAGCGAATCAGTATCGGCGGACGATCCATCACCCCGCCGCGGCCGCCCGGTCGCCGGGGGTCACTCTGAGCAGTTACCTGTTAACACGGCTAATGGAGGACAATATTAGCATAAGCCTGAGTAAAGAGGGGACGGGCGCTGGGTAGCAGACGAGCGGGGCGGGGCCTTACTCATTGCACAAATGAAACCATTCATCACAGCTTTGTTTGCCTGTGTGCACCTTCTCATGAACAATTAATGTGCTGCAGACATTTTAGTGCGTATTTTCTCCTGCTTTATCTCTCCGTAGCGCTCTTTGTCTCACTTTCTGCAACTGTCACTGCAGCACAAGCCCCCCCCCCCCCCCCCCCCCGCTGATTGTTACTTCAGGTCCATTTCTTATTTTTGTGCTTTCTTTCACAGCTGAGGGGCTTCAGGACTCGACGCCTTTTAGATTCCCCCTCTCTGTCGTTCCTGTTTTGACTTAACCGTCTTCTTATCAGTGATGTGCTTGAATTAATTACCCCCCAAGATATCCGCAGCATCGATATGCTCCACGGGATCGTGGGCTTTTTTCTTTTGCCCTTTCAACATGGTTATAGTAATTTTTTTCGAGGACTGTTGTTACTTAAATGGTCAATATTTGTGCGTGTGATCAATATACATTGTTGGATATTCACCTAAGCAATTTGGTGTAAGTGCCTGGCTGCCTGAGAGGTTCCCGAGAACGAGGCCCACCTGGGAATAGATGCCGATATATCCCGGACAAGAGTTGTCAGCATGAATCATCTGCCACTTAACATTAAGAAAATGCATCCATTAGAACATTTCATTTTTCTTTTTTGTTTAAGCAGACTCCTTAATGTTATCTATTGGTTTTCACATGAGGGAACTATTTGTCTCGGCTTCTTCAAATATTAAAGCGCAGACGTGAGTTATTTCTGTGGCCATGTTTTGTTCGCCGCCGCCTCCGCCAGCAGCGAGCATCGTAAAAAGAGAAGTATGAATAATGAATGTTAACAGCGGTAGATAGACAACGGTTTGGTTTGGACTCGTCATCGTTCACGGTTACATTTACACGCGTGGTGTCACATTACTGGTGGCCGTATCTCAGTCTCAGTGGTAATCAGGTTAAGCTGTTTGCGCAGGCTTTGGCTACAGATTGAGTCTTAGTTTCCCAGAGTCAACCATTTAGCAGGATATTACACTTTCTTCATATTTGTACTCTTCTTAACCTATGGTTTTGAAAGAAATACTTATTATATTCCTCTAATAAAGGAATATAATATGCATTATTTTAGTTAGTAATATTGCTAATAAAGTATTGTATTGAATCTACTTTTAATTCCGGATTCTGAAATGAATTCTGTGTTAGTGATTGGTTTAGTGCTGTAAGACTACAACGAAGGATATATTGCAGTAAAGTAATAAAAGTAAATCAGATGTAAGACTTACTAAACCTAATTGTGGCTTTATTGGAATTTGCAATCCAGCCATTAATACTTGACTTGAATATAACCACAATTATCTTTGCGTGTAGACATACCAGTCTGTCATGTTTCTCAACATGAAAGATCAGATCTTTATTATGTAGTGTAATCTGGTGGGATTAGTGCACGTGTCAGTAATCGACAGTAAAACTTCTGCAGTCAAATCCAGATGTTCTAATCCATTTGGAAAGTAGAATAGTGAGCATTTCATGTGATTAACTAAAGAGTAGCAAATCAGCCTCCAGTTTACCCCGAATTTCCTGTATCAATCCAATACATCTGTCACTAAAAGCCATTCATTGCAGTTGAATACGTTGCATTCATCATGCAGTGGTTATGTTTGTGTTCATGTACACGGCATGAAGCAGCAGCTACTGTCGTTTTCTACTTGGGTGGAAGGACCCCCCTGCACCCCCTCTCTGAGGCGGAGTGATAAAACATTACAACATGCATTCAGAGACCTTGGGAATTCACACACATCTGTGCCTTTTCTATTGCACACACTGTTAAACACACTGTTTGCAGATAGAGATCTCGGGATGGAACATTAACAAACAACTGACACCCAGATCTCCCCGTTTGAATTTCAACACAAGGAGCATAACAACATTAATCTATATCAATATTAAGACTTCATTTTTTTACCATCTGGGCTGAAATACCCGAACAGATATCGAGAGATTCATTTCGCTGTGACTGTTTCTCTCAACTGTGATAGCAGCAGCGGTGTTGTTCTGAGCATTGCAGTGAAGATGATAATAAAGATGGATTAAAAATCATAGACTTGTTGTGTGAAAGCAATTGATTTAAATGTCAGGGAGCGTCTCGCCCCTCCCCCTGCTCTTCTTTATTGTATATTGTCAGTGGGATTGTGTGCGGTCTGATTTTAGGAGGCGCAGTGGAGCTCGGAGATCCTTGCAGAGGGGCTGGTGTGTAAGGGACTGGGGGAGGGGGGGGAGGGAGGGAGACATGGTAACATCAATAATTCACAATGGTATTGCTAGGGAAACAGGATGTAAAGGTATAGGGGAGTCGTACCAAAGCGAATAACGCATCTCTCCAAGCGCTGTGCAAATGAACCGGAGCTGAGCTCCAACATCTATTTTCATAGCATTTCACAGCAATATGAATGTATTGAGCTAATAAAAATCCTTAACGATGGCATTGATTTCAAAGAAGCTGTTTGCCTACATTCAGCAGGGTTTAATTTACGGCTGTGTTGAGGCTTCTGCTTTGATAAACCCTGGGGCTGTAGAAGGAGGAAGATAGGTACTGCATAGGGAGCCCAAAAGGGCATGGGGCTGTTTCCTGGGACTGCTTATTAAATGTCCAATCATAGCCTATGGTGCAAAGGCATTACCACCATAAAATACCTCTTCGCTGTGCAGCAGAAATTGCTTTTGCCTTGTGGAAACGTGAGTGTTTCCTTAGCATTGATTTCTGTTGAGATGGGAGGAAGGGAAATGGAGTTTAGGCTATCATTAAAACTGAAACACAGAGGAGTTCCTCTAAGACGTGTACACATTAGCTGCAGCGTCTGTAGCCTCTACCACAGGTGCTGAGAGGGCTTTATGAAGCACTCCCTCTTGTGTTTTTGGCTGCTCGTTCTCGCCGCTCGGAGCTGGTCCCTGTTATGGATATAGGCCTAATCCATTATCACGCTGATTGCCAGTGTGATTTCTGTCACACCCTTTCCCAGGCTCGGGTCAATTACAAAGACGGCAATAAACCCCATCAGTTATTCATGGGCAGATCACGATCTCACCAAGAGCACCACGTCGGTTTGATCAGCAGTGAATCTGATTCTGTTTTGGTTCTATGTTATGATGATGAAAGCCAGATTTAGCTCTTATGTCATTGTCTATGTTATACTACCTTTATCATACAGCTCACTATACTAGCGTTGAGCTGCTTTTTTCGTCTTATCCCAACTCCCTGGGGACTCTCCCTCGCCCCTCCACAATTTTCTCATTAGTGATTAGAGCAGAGTTTCCATTTCCAGGCTATTGACTGTGCTGTTGGAAGCTGAGAGCCCATTACATATGTTGCTCCCACTAATTGTTTCCAGTCATAATGAAGTTCCTCACAGTGGAGGAATGGTGGCGAAGGCACATTATGTAATATGCATTACGGTGAATACACCCTGTCTGCTGTGTCTTCAGCCATTCACTCCAGGGTTGTGTGTTCATTCAGCGTTGTGAAGGGTTTGTGCTCATCATTAATGGGCAATTTTTTTTAGTATACCTCCTCTTAGAAACCCTGTCTGATTAGTTTTGATCTTTTCTCTTGCATCTATTTGTCGGGTGGACAGGAGTATGTCTGCAGCCAACAGGGAGGAATGTTGTGTCTGAGGGGCTAGATTAATGGGAGTTAACCTTCTATGGCATGACTTTTGATTTTTTTTTTATGAATCATCCCATTTTTTGGCGACCTGATAATATATCAATCATGAAATTTGTCCTCCAGATAGATTTTGGACCTTGATGGTAACCAATATCCAAGTGTGTGTGTGTGTGTGTGTGTGTGTGTGTGTGTGTGTGTGTATGTATGTGTGTGTGTGTGTGTGTGAGTGTGTGTATCATTGTTTTTACTGACTATCTTCTGATAATAAAAAGAAGTGGACGCAGGAGCATGAGCATAACAAACAAGATCAGGCAGTTAAGGTCATTTGAGAAACCGAACGCAATAGGAGCGTTTTTTGCTTCTTCTTCTTCTTCTTCTTCTTCTTCTTCTTCTTCTTCTTCTTCTTCTTCTTCTTCTTCTTCTTCTTCTTCTTCTTCTTCTTCTTCTTCTTCTTCTTCTTCTTCTTCTTCTTCTTCTTCTTCTTCTTCTTCTTCTTCTTCTTCTTCTTCTTCTTCTTCTTCTTCTTCTTCTTCTTCTTCTTCTTCTTCTTCTTCTTCTTCTTCTTCTTCTTCTTCTTCTTCTTCTTCTTCTTCTTCTTCTTCTTCTTCTTCTTCTTCTTCTTCTTCTTCTTCTTCTTCTTCTTCTTCTTCTTCTTCTTCTTCTTCTTCTTCTTCTTCTTCTTCTTCTTCTTCTTCTTCTTCTTCTTCTTCTTCTTCTTCTTCTTCTTCTTCTTCTTCCCCCCAACTCGGAGAATCACAAAGTAACTGCATGTTTTGTAGAGGATTGGCGCCCCCACACAGTTATTAAAAATCTGAATTTTATTTAGCACACTTTGGAATTGCAATACAACAGATAGATAGATAGATAGATAGATAGATGGATACTTTATTAATCCCGTGGGAAATGTAGGTCATCCAGTAGCTTATACACTTAACTTAACTCACAAACATACATACACAAATCACAGTAGAATCACAATGGAAAAACAATACACAGGAAAAAACATGTTCACAGGGAGTAGGGTGTATACAGATATTATACAGACATCCATCCCGACTATTTTACTGACTGATACTCCACAACCAAACCAAAGTCATGCAGTCCCTGAGTCGGGTGGTAGTACCACGCTACGCGTGACAACCGCCTCAGAAGCTTGTCACTTTATTACTATAAGCATAGCTTTAGCACATGTTCCGGTTTTGTACGAGAGCTGAATGCTCAGTGCCTATAACAAGGGGATTATTTTCAAAGAGAAGTGTATTTATTTATTAGTGAATAAGGGCAGCTTGTTAAGTCAAATGATTCAGAACGTACTGAACTCTGTTTTTCTACGAGGTTCTGCTGCAGGCCCCATTTCATTGTAACCCTCCGGGTGACATGTCACTTCTATTTGTTTCTAATATTCAATGAATACAAGATAACGGAAGTAAATTCCTCTGTTTAAAAAAAAAATCATGAATTATTACAAATATGCAGTGTACAGATAAATCATGTATATGTTTTGATGAATCGATAATCGCTTTATAAAAACATCGTAACCCTAATCGATTGGTGAGGAGCCGAGAGAATCCCAACCCCTTGTAGCCATAAATGAGGGCGGGAAAAAGAGCCGCCCCACCAGCGCTTACCTTCAACAGAAGAGCAGACGGGCTGTACTTATCAAAGGCAAATGTCATAAAATGATGCTGAGATCAACACACAGCTCTCACATTTTACATAACACTGTTCGATGTTGCGCACTGGCCATAGACATGGGACACAGCGGCCACTTTTGTCTTTGATTAACAGTAAATGAGTCGTATACCGAGCATTCTTAAAATGAAGTTATTTAGATTGTAGCGCTATTTTAAGTAAATTGTGTTTACGGCACTAAAACCCATTTAAATATATGTTTTGATGTTTTATATAATTGGAAGTGTAGGGTAACATTGTTATCAAATCATGAGCCAAAATGAGACTTTTCCAAATGCGCTGCATAAATACATCCCTAAAGCTGTGCTGCTTTCTCACTTCCTTCCTTGCCTGCATACTAAGTTTAAAAAAAACAACTCAGGTACAAGTGCACATTTCTCAGGCATTAAACCCTTTGACTCTTTGTACAGTTGGTCATGCACGAGAACATCGTGTTCAACCGGTCCAGTCACGAGCCTCCGTGTTGTTCAAACACTGAAAGCACAGCAGAGCCGGCATGACAGGCCGTGTGAAATGGAGAGTGATGACACGGGTACAGAGAGGGGTCTGGTTGAGATGACCCTTAAACATGGCACGCCGCGCTCGGCTCCAGTCAAGTGTTTAAAAAAAGCTTTTTCCACTCCATCTCAGCCTGCTGGGGGAATCACTCACCCCACACTGCCCGCCCGCGCTCCTACCTGCCTCCTCAATATACACCGCCGTGGCGTCTGTCGGTGTCACATCTCTCTTCTGCCGCCGCCGCCGCCGCGCCTCGCCGTGGAGCGAGACTCGAGATACGTCTTCCGAGCAGCAGCATCATGCATCGCATCATGGCAGACGGACCTCATCTCATTTCGTTTCAGAGTACATCTATCAGAATGTAGCATGCCATTACAAAGCGTGGCCGGGCCCCAGGGAGGAAGTCTGAAAGAACCGATGCTTCAGTGGTCCTGTAGTGTGAATAAATACAGTATTTTGTCTTGGAAATGGCCGTGGTCTGGTTAGTAGAGCCGTAGCCATTCCCGAATGATGAACTGGTGTTAGCACCCAGACAAAAGTAAATAACCAGGCTTATGAAATATTGATGACGTACAGGACCTTTTTTTATTCTCTTACTTAAAGCTCTCAGTTACGAGGCTGCTTCTTTTATGTGTGTGTGTGTGTGTGTGTGTGTGTGTGTGTGTGTGTGTGTGGCTACTTCAACTTAAAGATACCCCGTGGGTCTCACTATGGCGCAATGTTCTCTGTGGGTTCTGGTGTGCTCCGGCCTGGGCATGCATAATGGTTGCACATTATTCCACTGATCTAAAGGTGGTCGGTAACACGCCAAGAAATGCAGCGATGGGCCACCCGGAGAAGAAGACCGCTTACAAGTTCACCTAAACATCCACTTTTGCAGTAGGAGGTCAGAAATGCACAACAAAAACACAGTTGTTAGACCTCAAGTATACACAACTGGTTTTGGTGAGTCACACTGAATGTAAACCGAACATTTGTTTTAGCTTTTAAGTCAAACAGTAGTCACAACCACGATGATTTGAGACTTGACCTGCAGTGATCCTGGTTCCAGACTTGAAACCCTAAAGCAGGGGCGTCAAACTCATTTTCACCGTGGGCCACATCTGCATCATGGCTGCCCTCAAAAGGCTGTCACTGAAACATATAAACGTATAAACTACTACCCAACATATTATATATATATATATATATATATATATATATATATATATATATATATATATATATATTGTTAAATAACTCTAAATTTGTTTATTTGAGTGTAGAAATATTGTACATAAGAAATGTTCTCTAATATAACATAAATCCATTTAATTTGAAACCTTCAAAATAAAAGCACAGGATATTCTACATTTGTTTGAGTGTAGACATATTGTACATAAGAAATGTTCTCTAATATTCTAACAAATCATAAATTGAAACCTTCAAAATAAAAGCACAGGATATATTTCTTACATTTCTTGAAGAAAAGGTGATTATAAGTCTTTCTAATTGTCACTGAAACATAAACATATAAACTACTACCCAACATATTATATATTGTTAATTAACTCTAAATGTGTTTATTTGAGTATAGAAATATTGTACATAAGAAATGTTCTCTAATATAACATAAATCCATTTAATTTGAAACTTTCAAAATAAAAACAAAGGCTATTCTAAATTTGTTTATTTGAGTGTAAAAATATTGTACATAAGAAATGTTCTCTAATATTATAACATGAATCACAAATTGAAACCTTCAAAATAAAAGCACAGAATATACTTCTTACATTTCTTGAAGAAAAGGTCATTATAAGTCTTTCTAATTGTCAGGGGCCACATGAAGTGATGTGGCGGGCCGGATTTGGCCCACGGGCCTTGTGTTTGACACCTGTGCCCTAAAGATTTGGTTTGTTTGGCATGTTTGTGTTCATGCCGTAGAAAGCGGCGGTCGCAGTGAGCAGACGGTTTGCAGTGATGACGGCTTTGCTTGATGTGCGTCTTCAACTTCCTCATAACATTTTGCCCTCACGATCTACAAGCTCCGTCACTCTCCACAACTTAGAGGAGAAAGAAGCCAGTCAGCTTCTGCAGCCCCCCAAGTGTCATCTTTGAATCCATAATTTAGTGGAGTGTATTTGGTTAAATATTAATCTGAATCTAGTTCTAGAGAGAAATGGACCTACTGTGAATTCTTCTTTTTTAACTGTTGAGCAAACGTCACACAAACAATACGCACAACTGCTTGTGTACAGTGTGTACATTTAGTGGTTTGTGGCAGGTAGCCAACTGAAAACCTCTCAGCCAACTAAGGTTGTTTTAGTACAACCAGGGGCTACTCTTCTCAGTAATTGGTTCTTCTACAAACTCCCAAAATAAAGTCATTAATATCTCACTAGAAACAAATATGTAATGTGAATAACATATTAACATTTCTCAGTGAAATTGAGCTCCTTAGGAAGATATAAATGGCTTCTAAGCTCAGGAAAACAGCGATTCTCGGGTGATTGAGAATCGGGTGACTGATGAATATGATGTTCAATATCTGCCAATAACCCCTCTAAATGTTACACGCTCTCCCTTTAAATCACTATTGTGAAACCACGTGTGCCCCGGATTGCATTTTGTAAGAACTAAGTTTAATACTCAGTCACAATCACCTTGATGATGCTGAACTTTTGAAAGGATGTAGTTTGAGTTTTCCCTAACAATAGAAAGTTGTTATATGTAATAAGCTTTCGCCCTCTAATGCTCGAAGCAGAATTATGCAACTTGCTGAGAAGGAGGATCAAAAAGCTGATGCAAACAGGGAGGGTCATTTTAATAAAGCCACTGAATGAACTGTCCAGTAAGAGAGCTCTGCAGCTGAAATCACCACGGACAAATCTTCTCACTTGATGATGCAACATAAGAATTGTTTCCGCAATACGTTTACCTCTACAAGAAAAGATCACGTTGACAAGGAAGTAATTTGGCTTCACCTGTTTTTTTGTGATTCTACGAACATTTATATTTAAAGAATAAGGTACATTATGGAATAAATACAACAATAATGCCATTATACTGTAGCATCCTGCACTGTGTAAATGCATCATTTACACATTTTAACCACATTCATTATATAACTATAACACTTGCTATAATTTCACACATTTTTCTATTTATTCAAGCTCAAAAATGTGTTTATTGTTGATGAGGCTTTCCATGTAAAAGAGCTTAATTAAGGAAGAGATATCTGTAGACATGCTTTAACTGACGAGTGCATTGTTTGTTTACACGGAGGTGTCGTACGGCTCTTATAAAAAAAATAAGATTGAAGCGAATTTTATCCTCTACATTTGTGCCATTCATTGTCTTAATTTAATTTAATTGCTCTGCCAATATTGCATCTTACAATAACGCATTGTGAAATTCATCATCTGCACAGTAAACCTTTTTTTTTGCATACATATTAAACTCTTTTGCCCCAAACGGTGTGCTTCCCACTTCAGGCCCCTTTCGGCGTCTTCCTTCATTTGCATACGCCTCATATTGGTTTTAGCCCCAGAGACTGTTGACGCGGTGGTAATGCAATGAACATGCAGACAGACCCTCTCACACGCCTGCCAGCCCCTCCACATCCAGCCGTCTGTCATGTTAACGGCTTTAAATGATGGTGCTTTGCATCCCTTTCATAGGGGGTAAAGTGATGCGTGCCGCTACCCCGTTGCTCCGCGGCCCTAAAGCAATGTAGCACCAGGAAATCGACTTAATTATTTAAAACGTCAATGAATTAGATAGTATCAGTGCTTTGGATTTTTTTTTATTATCCAGCCTGCGCTCTGGATTGGTCGGCTATATGATATATTGGCCTCGGCGCTCTGATTACTCTGATTGGGCCGTGATAAATTATTCAAACTTCCATTTCTCCTCCAGTCTGCACAGGTTCAGTAAACTGTACTCCTCACACTCTGAGCGCCTCATTTTTAGTCGTTTCCATCATTTCCTTCGTCTACAGCAACTTCGCCCATTGTTCTCGGCTTCCTGCGGCCGAATGGAAGAACCTCAGTGTGTTTGCTTACCAGCGCCAAACTCCCTTCCACTCTTTCTCGCCTGCTCGTTTCACACAGATCCCCATCTTCCTCCCCTTTCCCCTTATTGTTCATGCAGTGAATGACCCGGCCTCATAGAACCTCCTGTTCCGTTACCACTCGGTTTAGAAATGAAAAGGGTCGTGGTTTCTGTGTTGGCACACGGATCTGGCGGCTCGTAGGCGGCGCAGCGCTGCCTGCTGCTCCAGATGCTCAAAATTACACCGTCCACACTGCAGCCCCCTCGCGCCCCCAGACTGCTCGCAGCTGCCACTGAAAGGCTGGGACTTCATAGACGCTGCAGTCGGCGTTTCTTCACGGGCGGCGGCGCAAAATTATACTGCATTACTGCAGTTTCAGCACATCGGAATCTTGCTCAGCGCTCTCTCTCTTTTTAAAGACTATTCTTGCAAAAAAGGAATTAAATGAGATAATGAACGAAGCAAATTTCGGAGCACAGATGGGGGGGTCTTAATGTTTCAGTGCCTCGTGAACATAATCCAATGACTGAATCGCAGATAAGATGACCAGTAAAAGAGCTGTCACTTTTCTCCCTTACTCTGACATTTACTCACACATAAAGTGTTAGCTTTTAGTCCACTGAGAGCACCATTGAGGGGGGGGGTCATCTGAGCTTAGCACGGCAATTAATCCTGCCACTCATCAGGAGCTCGCTGGTGAGTGGCAGTCGTTCATAGTGGAATTATGCTCTGCACTAATTAGCGTTCGGCATTGACAGTGTCAAGGACAAAACGTGAACTGGAGTGTTATCATGTGACAGCACGGACACAAGAATTTGGCTGTTAATGTCGTCTTTAACGCGCTAATCACTCAGGCGGGAGAAGACTGTCAATATCCTCTCCCCCGATTTGATCCATTTCTCCATTCACATTTCTTTACAAACCATCCTCTTCCCCCGTTTGCCTTTCTCCATCCTTTCCTCCTCCATCCTTTCTCTCATTGTCATCCAGCCAGCCCTCTGGCTGTGCGCCTCACAGTTGCCATGGTAATGATGTAGTTTCTCATCTCTTTAATGTGATGTCTTATTAGGTTTCATTGGGGCGTGTGTCACTATTTTATTTCACGCGCCATTTGCTGAGCTTCGGTCTCACGCCGGCGAGGTGAGCAGTGAGCGCTCCGACAGCAGAGCGGCGCATCGCGTGTGTGCGAGCGGCGGTCCTGATGGAGAGGAAGGGGACAAGATGGAGTGAGGCAAGCCGAGAGATATGTGCGGCAGTGTCTGCTGAAGCTGCAATATGTTCCCTTCTCGGCTCCCGGTATTAACTTACAGAACAGTCCTATTCTTACGTGAAGGCGCGCTCTCCCTGGGTAGCGCTGTCTCTCTCTGTTCCATGAGGCTGGCTCACCGGGGAGGGGCTTCAGCTGCTACCCAGCAGGAGGCACTGTGAGCGTTTCCACCATCCGACTGAGGAAGTACTTTTTGCGCAATACAGTCAGTGTAGTGTGTGCCTGTGTATCTCCATCTGTTTCGAGGGGGGTTGTGCAGAAAGGTCACATGGTGTGTAGAACAGCGGCGGCGGCGATCCGGTGAGACGAGAACTGCCGGTGCTGATGCCGAAGACGCATTAAATGTTCCTCTTTATTTACTCCCGTGCGAACAGTGTGTGTGCGGTGGCTCGATAAGCCCTGTTCGTACCTGCAATGCAGGCGGGGGGTGCACGTTGAGAACATGTGCTTTTGAGTTGTCCGTTTGCCTTGTATTGTTCTGGTGTGTGTGTGCAATTATATCCACCGCTGTGAATTGAACGGTGGGAAGGGGGCGGCAGTCGATGGCTGATCAATATAAGCCCAGATGCCACTGTCCAACACATCAATAGAGTTTCTCCAACGGTGGTTTTTATCCCCCACCGTGTATTAACTGCCTTATGTATGCCCACAGGGCTTTAAAGAAATTACCCTCCCAGCTCTTTTCTTCTTGTCTTTGCAAATGTGGACTTCAATAGGTGGCCTCTGCGAGGACTGTGGGTATTGATACTGTGAGGTTGTGGTTATTGAACTGGTTATCGGGGTGGTAATTGCACAACGCCACTTCTCTTCATCGGCACAGGGCTGTGGCAGCTGAACGAAGCGGTTCTGTTTCTCACTATTTCCCATTTGTAAAGTATTCCACATCTCAGTGGGGGTTGAGTGCTAAAAATGGTTTTCAGCAGCCAAGATGACGTTTGTGTTTTGTACTTGAAAACTGCCTATTTTCTGGGGAAGCAGCTGAAGCTGGCATCCTATTATACTGTTTTTGTTGCAAGACCAGAACATTTTGAATGGAAAAAAGTAGACCTAGTATAAAGAGCCATTTTATGAGGTGTGCAGAATAACAATCAAGGGAGTGTAACGCATCGCTCCTAACGGGAATCTTTTCCAATCTCAAGCATCTGTTCGATCGCCTTGTTCAGTCAGTAAATAATTAGAATAAACTAGATAATAACACGATGAAAAATATAAACATGTGTATGTTTTTACCTTTTGGACTTTGTGCAAAAAAAAAGAACGACATATGGTTTAATTTACACAATCTCCACCCACCCGACTGTGCTGCTCTGCAGCTTTGAAGTTCCCTTGTCGTCCCTCTTAATAATGCTCTCAGAAACCTCCTTTTGGCTGTGTGGGCGAGGAGGCAGGTGACATAAATACCATCCTCCTCTGTGTGTTTGTGATGAGACTTGAGCCCAGAAGCCTTGTGTACAGTCGGCGTCGTGGGCCGTGTGTGTAGAGCTTTGGTTGTGCCGTGGCTGACGAGGTGGAGCGTGGTTAGGGGTTGTCCTCTTTGCGGCGCACTTTGTTTTTTTTCCATGTATCCTCGCCGGCTCATATAGGAGGGATGGTGTGCTTTGGAAGGCATCTGTTGTCTTTCCTTTTCGCCCGGGCTGCATGCCAGGCATGTGTTAGTCAGATGGCAGAGCCGGTAAGATGGAGGTTTCTAATACATCTTGACACATTCACTCTGCGCTCTCCTTGACTAGGTCATTTGTAGTATTTTGAGACAGAGAGACGTTATAATGTGCACCTACATTAATCACAACAACTCAAATTGAAATGCCCGCTGAATACAGATGCGGTAGTGTTGCACCAGGAGCCAGGTCTGTGGAAATAATCTAATTAGCGTTTGACCCATAATAGACCTTCACTTTATAGCTTTAACGTAGGCTTTCCAGAAATAAATACATACATATATTTAGAATATTTTGTCTCTAACCTAAATAACTTAGTTTAGCTTTTGGAAAAAATATTTTTTTTAGGGGGTGATTAGACTTATGACAAAATATTGCTCTCAATTATTACAATATTTGGTAACGGTTTATAATAACTACACTGGATGTATCATTAGTCAAGTATGAGTAAACACTTAATTCGTCATTCATAAAGCATTGTTCCAACATGAACACATTACTATGCAATTCATAAACACAACATGTTTTATTCTTGATTAATAAGCTTGACTATTATGCATCTCATGATTAGGTTTTCATACTTTATAAATTATGTATTTTTCAAAGAAGTAGAATATATTACCAACCAATTACTAGGAGTTATAGATGATTTATGAGATTATTTGTTAGTAAATAGAAAATTCAAACGTTAATTATACATATACTGATTTAGATATGCACTAATGGTTAGCGACTATGTTAAAATGTGCTTTACAAATGTGTTTTAATACTGCAATTCATGATTCAGGTAGTTACTAGTCGTTAGTTAAGTATTGTGTGACCTCATTAAAAGTGAGGACTACCTGTACCTTACAGAGCATTTATAAATGACAATGAAATGCCAGCAGTGCCTCTAAGCTAACACAAGTCTATCTTCTCAACAGAAAAGCAGAATAGACACAACACAAAGTAATAAAGAACATATAAATATGTATTTCAAGATGCAAACAATGTGCTTATAATGTTCCATGCAAAAATGAATGTTTTTGAAGGTGGTGACACGACATCGACGTGGGACACACCAGGAAGAATGCCGGCCTGTAACACACGTTTCTGTCTCTCCTGTGTTCCATGTCTCCTCTGTCTTCTGTCTTAATTGTTTAATTACCAGCACCTGCCCTCAGCCACTCCTGTCTCGTTAGTGTCTGATGTCGCACACCTGTGTTTCCCCCTCTATATATTGTGTCAGTCTTTCCCTTGTCTCCTGTTGGATTGTTCTCTATAGGCGTCTCCTGTTCCGTGTCCTTTCCCCGTCGTCCTGTCCTGTCCCTGGTTCTACCCGTTGACCCTGCCTGTCCAGAACCTGGATCCTCTGCCTTGTTTTCTGTGAAACTTTTGACTCATTAAAGAGTGCTTTTTTGTCATTTCATATTGCGTCCCAGGCTGTCTCTCTGAGCCTCACCCCGTCACAAAGACGTGACATGGTCAGGTGATGGGAGGCGATGCCCCTCAGTGGTGAGTATGTTTCTCAGCTTGCTGGCACATATAAATGATTGATTATGAGGATCTACTTACAGGGTCAACTTACAACGGAGGTGGCCTGGTGGCGCCTGCCTGTCTCAGGGCCTCTAGTTAGTGACTACCTGGCTAGATACTCAGAATCAATAATGCGTAGGTGTCAACCAACTGAGAAACATCCTCATTACTGGAGGCTCCGTATATTTACCTATATTTACTTCATAGGAGTGAATCAGTTAAGTTCTCCCCTCCCTTACAGAAGCAGATGCCACAGCGATGGCCTTTAGTAAAGCACCTAACCTCAAACTGCTGATGGGGTGATGCACTTTTCTCAAGTTTGAAAACTATTCTCACGCTGCAAGAAGTCGACGTGGGTAATGTAGATTTGAACTAGGAAGATTTTCAATTGATTTAGGTAAAAAAAAATACAAATAAATTGTTCGCTGAGTAACATGCGGGCATGCTACTGGCAGGGGAGGCTTCATGCGTATGAGCGATACAATGTATTGTAAATTAATCAGTTTATCCTCTCAAACATTCACAACAGGACAGCATCGGGGTCATTTCTGTTGGGATTCAAGCTCTGTCAGAAAGAAAATGAATTACACGGTGAAATGTGAAGGTGTCCACTCTTCAGCTCCTTCTTTCTGTTTAGGGAGAAGCAGATTTAGGTCAGGGAGATTTGGGGGTGGCAGAGCAGCTGGGGAGCCGGTTCTGGACTGTCATCGCTGCCCTGTATACCATCTGGATGGGCTGATAGTGCTGCAAAGCCAGTTATCCTCTTTAGAGCGCTGTGTGGATCTGCATAGCAAAGAGCCTCGCATGCAGCTCCAACTCCAGCGCATCAAATCTTCAGGTGACGACAGCATGACCATCACATGACCACTCTCCTCCTTCAGTCTTCTTGTCATGCACTCATACGGAGGACAATTCACCTGTATACACACTCGGACTCGGACCTAACCTGTCGGAGCGTTCACCAATCAGTCTTGGGAATACGAGCTCTAGGAAGTGTTAACAACAACAATCTCACAGACGTCTTCCTCAGCCGTCTATGTCCGTCCCGCCCCGCCCAGGGTGTCCAGACTCTTCCTGAAGAGTCATCCAAGCGGTCACAACTCTCATGCTCTGCAGCAGCTCTGTATGCTTCAGTAATAATAATCGCTACAGAGATATAAAGATGAGAACACTGAACTCTGAAAGCTTTCACAGCCGGAATTCACTTGTCAGATTTGAGAAGTGTAACGCAAGTTTGCATTCTCGGATATCACAGTGCACCAGACAGTTTGAAGCCGTGGTGTGAAAGCATCAGCCCCCCCTCCCCCACCACCTTCTGCCTCTATGCTACTCACATTTATTTCCGTTTCATAAGGTTTCTGATCAAGCAAATTGAATAGAAATGAATAGAAATGCCTCCAATGGTGAATTCAATTGATGGGAACAAAGTTTATCACTAAATCCACTTGTTTTTGAGACGCCATTTACTGTAGTATTCACACCGTGCACTCAGCCTTTTGTGGAGCACTCTTCCCTAAGTGGAAGGTGAAAATGAACGTTGCACCGCAAAATTGATGCCAGTTAATACATTGTGCGTCAATGTTGATGAGCACATAATCCACTGTTAATGCAGTCTACTTGTGTGTGTGTGTGTGTATGTCTCTTTCTTTCTTTTTTTTACCCGGTGTGGGTTGTGAAGCCCTACAGAGTGATTCATACAGCTGGTAGTTTTTGCTAGGAAGTGAAATTGATCAATGGGATTCAAATCCTGATGTTAAACTATGTCTTTTGATACATTATTAAATCTAAACGGCAGCAGAATTTTTTTTATTTTTTTATTATTATTATCTTTTTTATCTTTCCTTTTTCCATTATTATTATTTTTTTCTCCATTAGTTAAACCCACACATAACAATTTCACGAATTGGTCTTGGAGAACGTTCTTGATATCTGTGACTGGTTCTTGCTATCCACACGGACCACACACGGCGTGCAGTGAGTGTGATGAAAGACGATGGATGATGGACGCTCACAGAGCCTCCACACATCTGTTGTGCTCTCCGGGGGAGGTTTGAGGGATGACCAGCCGCTTTGAGAGGTGCTGGGCTGTGTGGAACCTGTATTTTGGACTCAACGTGGACACTCTCAAACTCGGCTGTCTCCAGCATTACATCATCTACAATCACAGCAAACGGTCCTGAGGCAAGGCTTGTTGACAGGGGATGGCGGTAGATGGGCTCCACTGGACTTTTCTCTGAAACATGCCTCTTGAATTCACATTTTCTAGCACCTGTGGACTCAAAATCTGATTTAATGTGATGATTAAAGACATTTAGCAGTTTGCCAAGTAAATATCTGTTTAAATTGACAGAATTGACATTTTGAACACCGTTGCGTCTTTATTTGTCAATAATATCACTGAGTCCTAAAACAGAGGGCTTCTAGTAAAAGAAGATTTCGTAGAAGCTGACTTGTTTGAAGGTTTGCAGGCTTTTTACTAGGACTCCACTGGAGACGGGATCCTCTTATGGTGAAAGAGTCCGTGTTGTATTGGTCATGTGTGTGAAACGTCTGTATCCTCACTGCATTGGTCATGGGTCACATCTGTCCAGGCGCCATCTCACTCGCTCTTCCTGTCCTTGCAGTTCTCGCACTCATAAAACTAAAGTTTCATTAAGAAAATAGTCTTTTTTTTCTGCCAATTTTTAGCGTGGCGACACGCCATCTTAGAAACTCATTAACGTACTCTGGACGCCGGGGCTCATGGATTGTATTTCAATATTTAATCTGAATCTTAAGCGACTGGCCTGCACTCAGGGCCTCGGCGTGCTTTATAAAACCATAATAGATCACCTGACGTCATGAGCGCAGGTCTCAACGTTATACCTTTTGAGAAGTGCGAGTCGTAATTGCCGTTTGTATGCTTGAATCAATGAGATTCAAGAACACAGAAGAAGAAATGCAAAAGTAGAACATTTGTATTCATAAAAGAAGTGACGACCTAGTTTGTGTCGAGCGTTCGGAATACTGTTTTCACCCTGAACGCCCCGCTAAATGTTTATCGTTGCTGTTCAGCTCTGTCACTAATGTTTAGCACCTGTTCAGGACTCCCTCGAAATAAATTCTGAATACAAACCAGTGTCACATAAAGCATCACCGTCGGCATCTTAATACGACGTCGCCTTTATACACGAGATGCTGCGATGTGATAATTGATAAATTGAGTCCGATGAGGTGTTGAGTCGCGGAGGAGTGTGTCAGTACTGAGGCCCGGTGAAGGCTCTATCTGTATCTGGTCGGGCTGGATGCGGAGGGAGGAGGGCGTGCGGTGCAGGGTGCGGGGGGGTGATGGATGAGGACGGAGCGAGAGAAGGACGAGGCATGAAATAGAATGAGGATGAAGGACAGAGGAGTCCTGGCCGGCACTCGGGAGGGGGAAGGAGACTGTGAGACAGAGATGGAGAGACTGGGAGTGGAGAAAGAACGAGGGTCAGAGAGAGACTAACCTGCTCTGAAAACTGCTGATGTTTGCTTCTCCCGGGTGCACTGTTGCTTTGTGCTTAAATTAGCATTTACTCAGACAATATCAGGCAAAGTGTGTCAGGGAAGTATTCTTCCTCAGCTGTCAGGCCGGTGAAGGTCAACATGCCAGGAGACTGGACGGGTAGACACCTCTGCTTACACTATTAATATCTTTTCATCTTCTGTAATTTTTGACCCTGAACATATTCCCATCAGATATAGAAGAAGCCATATTTCTGTCTTTGCTTATTTAAGCATATTGCACCAAACGTATAAAACAAAGTGTCTGAGATGCTCAGCAAAAGTTCATTAATCTAGGTGTTGTGGAAATTCACTGTTATTTTTATCAACATAAGATAAGATAAGATATTCATTTTAGTCCCACAGTGGGGACATTTCAGGATCACAGCAGTGGGTGTACATCATTAATAAAAATAAAAGATACAAATAAAAACACAACACAATACTAAATACTGAAATACAAAATACTAATATTACTACTAAAATACTAAATACTAAATATTAATACTAAATACTAAAATACTAATACTAAATTACTAAATACTAAAATACTAAATACTAAATAATAATACTAAATTACTAAATACTAAAATAATATAACATAACCTTCTTTGTAAGTTTACCAAGGAAAGTAGTTATTTAAGATGAACTTTTGGAAATGTAGACATGTTGTGTCTTACAATATAAATTATTAGGTTCATTTGACATTTTAATTAAGCATGCTTTTGCATTTATATGAACAAACGGGGCTGCAGAAGTTATACACTTTCACATTGTCATTTATGATCCCATCTTTTATTTGTAGAGCAAAGCAATGCCAGACAGCGGTATATTAATAATATGTATTGCAGTGTAAAAAGCCAAAAAGCCAAAAAGCCCTGTTTTTGTGCAGTGTGTCGCACATTAAGAATACACGTCTTAACTTCTCAACCAGCACCAAATTAGGATATTTCCGCGTGCTTCGTGCTCTCCAGCATAAACCGGGATTAAAGATGAAGAGAACTTTATCATGTTGGGACGGAACAAACTCAGCAGGCGGTTTGATTCAATTTCTTTTCTCAACCTCATTTCGAGGATGATCCAAAATCACATTCACATTCATTGCAGTGTCATAGTAATGTCAACGTAATTACATGTTAACACGGTAGCTTTAAAAAAAAAAAAACATTTCTAATGACCTTCCGAATGGTCATCTATACTGGAAGTCCTGCTGTGGAGCTGCGGATTACTGCTGAATTGTGGGTAAATTAAGCTTTTGTTCTGGCTGTGAGCTGTCATGATCTGTTTGAGGAAAGCCTGATTGTATCCATGCGTGAGCACATGCTCACATACAACACACACACACACACACACACACACACACACACACACACACACACACACACACGGTGGTAGCGAAGGCAGAAGATTCATCCGTCATTGAGTCACGCTCAGGGTGGCAGCTTTAAGTGGCAGTGTCCTTTCTGTCTCTTAATGTCCTCTCTTACTTTCTTCCTCAGTCATTAGTTTATCTGTCAACCCCTCTCTCTCTCTCTCTCTCTCTCTCTCTCTCTCTCTTCCTGGCCATCCTAGTGTGGCCTAACCTTCCTTGGGTCGTCTTCCTGTCTGCAGCAGGCAAACCCGGGGAGAAGGCCGGCTGTTGCCCGGCCGGCCAGATGGCCGAGTCTAGCCGGGGCCTGGAGACTCGGACCGGGGCAAACCCGCCGGCAGACAGGAGCTCGGTGGGAGGCGGCTTCGCCACTACTGTAACCTCCCCCGTGGTCCAGAAACGATAATTAGCTGTCGTCCAGACAGGTGTAGCGGCGAGTCCCGGCTGGAGAGTTTATCCCGGCGCGCTTTTACCGAGTTTCATCGTGGACCCTCGGCTGAAGCTGAGCTGGAGTGGGGTTGGGTCGAAGATGATTCGAGTAGAAAACCGATGACAAGGGGGTTTTACAGCAGGGGGGGGGGGGGAGCTGGTGGGGGGGTGAGAGGCAGCATGTGTTGAGGAGTCTGACAGGAAAGGACCGGAGTGTTCCCGTCCTTGGATTGGAGTCGAGCCCCGCCCACGACGCCCCTCTCCTGCCGCCTCGCCTCCCGGTCGACACGACGGCCGTCAATAACACGGGTTGATTTCTTTCCGGGGGAAGTATTCGTCGCACCTTGCCCGAGGGTTTCCCGCGAGCCGCTCGTTGCTATCGCGAATCATAAAGCGTGCTTTTCGCAACCGTCGCTTCAAAAGGAAGCGGAGAGCGCGCCCGTTTGACTCGGCCGCTCTCGAAAACACCTGCCGCATGCCAATGAAGCCATGGCGCCGATCCATTAGAGCGCGGCCCGTTATCAGAGCGGTCGGGGTGAGGGAGGACAACTACTTCTTGTTCGCTAACAACAGCGCTCCTTTGTTGCAGCTGAGCTCTCGGTATTCAAACCCATAAGTCAGGTACGGCGAGATGAAAGAGAGGCCTGCCTGTGCTACAGGGCTAATTTAAAGGATTAACACCTGTTCTACTGAAGCAGATTAATCCTAATCCTACTTTACCCCATTTGATCTGAAGTCACAGTGATTTAAGGAGTGGCCTGGTCCACTCCGTTCACAAGTGACCAGAAACTACCGGTCCCCGCTGGCTTCACGCTACAGTATTTACTCAATACCACAACTCTGTGTTCAGACTTTTCACTTTCAGGGAAAAGGGTTAATTCACATTTGATGCGCTCTCCCAGGGATAGATTAGTAAAAGCAGGCAGAGCTGTCATTGGCATAATAAGCCTTAAGTATTACGGTATTATAGCCTGATCGTTGAAGGAAAAAAATGTTTTGTTGAAGTAAAAGCTGCAGTATCTGGTCTGGCTTTGGCTCAGCCCTACTTAGTTTTTATAAATCTATATTTTAACAACCACAGCTACCAAGCGGAACGCTCCGGAGGAGTTCTCAGAGGGAGTTCACGTCGGCACTATTAATGCAGTCTGTTCAAGAGATCACCCGCCATAAATAGTGACTTTAATGTGCTTATTATGACGACCAGATTGTGGTGTGTGAGTGTGACTGTGTGTGCGTGTGCATGGCTGTGACGGCGACACATGGATACATTTGATAGGAGAGAGAAAGGAACAAAAGGGACTGTGGGAGAATTAAGACAGATCTGGCATGGTGACGATGGGGAAGAAAGGTAATTGAAAAAGAGAGGTACGAGTTTGGCTTTGAGGTTTTCTAAATGAGGGACTAGAGATGGGAGAGTCTGACCACAGCATGGTTGTGTGTGTGTGTCTTTGTGTGGGTCTTTATGCATGTGTCTGTGTATTTGTTTTTGTGGAAGCAGATACACATACAGGGTTCGTACGGTCATGGAAAACCTGGAAAAGTCATGGAATAAAAATGTAAATCATAAAAGTTTTGGAAAAGTCATGGAAATTTGTTAAAATCACACGTTCATTCACGTCGAGTTTGAAATAATTAATATATTTTTTAAAGAAAGACGCTCAAAATATAAGCCAGCGATAGCTCTCAATACGCAAAATGTTCTACAGTTTTCATGTTTCTACCGAGATTTCAGTTTGGTCATGGAAATTTGGTTTAAATTCATGGAAAAGTCATGGAAATCCATTGGTCAAGAACCCTGACATAAACACATTTCAATACAATGTCTATCTCCATCTCTATGTTTAGTACGTGGCCTGAGCCGGACCACACAGCATCTCATCTTGAGTCTGTGGCAACCCGGTTATTATCGATCCCGCCTCAGACGTCAGACCCCAGCGCCTATTTTACCGCCAGCCTGATTTAAACAATGTGCTGGAGCCCGTTTCATCCATGTCCAGGACCACTGAATTATTAAACGCATCTCTAAAGCAAAAGGTCCCTCTGTTTGCATAATGTCTTCACACAAATCTACTGCTGAGCGACTCCGGGGATAAACAAGCCCTTCTTCATTAGTGTAATTGGGAGTAGAATAAAGAAAGAGAAAATTAGAGGATGGGACTTAAAGAGAAAAAGATCATAATCATATTCCTTTATCATACGCTGGGAAGAATGGTTGATTAAACACTATAATGTCTCGAAAGAAAGATTGTTCAATAGAAATGTTCACTGTCGCACTTTACAGGGCACAGATAAGGGACTTTGTTTTCTCTGATGAGCTTTTGGCTGCATCAGGAAAAAACATGTCCACACCAGGGGCCTCAGTATAAATGTTTAAATGTTTGGGCGGACGCATAAACGTTGTTGTATCTAGATGTAAGCAATGTTTATACCGCCAACCCACAAATAGGGAATTAACTCCAATCCACACGAGATCCGGCAGTTTTGTCCTGTGGTTATCGGTCGGGGAGCTAAAAGCTATGGATTTCTTTGCATTTTCATACAGTTATTATAATCCCTTTATGTGTACAATTAATATTTGTTCTTACTTCAGGCTCACTCAACTATGTCACAGCAAATCTGGTGAAAACTGAATGACATTTGGGGGCATTTTGAAATCCATTTTCCGCAAGAAAGGCTAAACACGAGTGTGTATTGGTGGAAATTGGGTTATTCACACCACACACACCACGCCACAAATGGCTAAATGATGACAGTTTCCTTAGCTTGTGGTCTAACTAACACCAAATGTGACTAACGTTTGTTTAGACGTTGTTGTTGTTGTTTATAGCTGAATATTAAACTGTCAGCACAACGTAGAATAATGAGCCCGGACGATATGGGTAAAGTGCTCACTTACAATAGACGGTGCTTCTAGAGTGGAAAGAGGTGATGTTTCGTGTTAAAGTGACACATTTAGCTTTTAACATGGAGAGATGCTTTGTTTTTATACAATTATGCTGGAGCAATTATTTTGTTTACTTCTATGTTTCGACATTTTTTAAACACAATTTTCTTCCCTCTGTTTTTGCCAATATGATCCGATCAGTCCTCCTGCGCTGCAGCCCTCGCCTCCGCTACCTGTTTGGACCGGGCCGGCTGTAGACAGCCATGTGCCTCCTTCTATACACATTCAGACCCTTCTTTTATTGGCCATCTCCTTTTCCAACTACCCGAAATGGCATTTGTATTTGCTAACCACTTCCAGGATTGAACTCGGCCCTCGATGTCGGCGAGTGAATGTTTTCCCCCGGCTGCATGAGAATCGGTGCTTCTAGATGTTGAGTGCGATGGAATATCTTCCTGAGTGCAACCCGCCGACCAGCACATGTAGAATTAAGGGCCTTGAAGAAAGAAATGTGAAAAATACGTATTCTTTACACTCTACAAAACACCCTTTACCATTCAAGACCAAAACATCCCACTACAGGGTTCGTACGGTCATGGAAAACCTGGAGAAGTCATGGAATTTTAAAATGGTCATTTCCACGCCTGGAAAAGTCATGGAAAAAACTTAAATTACAAAAGTTCTGGAAAAGTCATGGACCATTTGTTATATTCACTTGTTCATTTACACCGAGTTTGACATAATGGATACGTTTTAGAAAGAAAGACTCAAAATTTAAGCCGGCGTACGCTCTCATACTGGCGGCGCAATTTTCTTTTTTTCCCGCGTTGCAAGTGAACGCACCTTAAACTGGAAAGTTCGATGGCCATAGCTCAGGAAGCAAACGTTTATTCTTTAAATAAAATAGTGTCTCTTATTCATTTGTTTCATTAAATGTATACTGTATGCTTTGGAATTCACATTGTTTAAATACTAAATGTTCTCACTTTTTCATGTATGAACCGAGATTCCAGTTTGGTCATGGACATTTGGTTTAAAGTGGTGGAAAAGTCATGGAAAAGTCATGGAAATCCATCGGTCAACATGTGTAAGAACCCTGCCACTATTTGAACTGTTTATTTAAGTGCACGGTGAGTAGTGATGCTTCAGCTGAACACGGACTTGACACCTAACTTGGTGTGAGTGAGTTTTCCCCCCCAAGATGAACCACTCTTCTCCCCGATGGCAAGACCGAGCAAACCAATAAGATTCTAAATGTTTTTTAGGGCCCGTAGTGTCAGCCTCTGCTTGTTGGGTGGTCAGTGCATGTGACCTTCTCGCAGCAGGCCTCTCTAACCCCCATCCATCCCTATTAGAGGACACTTATCAGGGGCAGCAGCCAGAGTGACACACTCCCAGCTGGGCTTCCCTGGAGAAGATGCTGTGCAGAGCCGGGAAACATCCCCACGGTGCACTGAGGTGTGTGTGTGTGTGTGTGTGTGGGTGTGGGTGTGGGTGGAGTTGTTCTCTGCAGATAGGAACCTGTGACTCTGAGATATGCACAGGCTCATTAATTAGAGGCTCTCATTATCCCCCCCCCCCAGGCTCCAGACACTTAATCAACACCAAGCTCCAACTAAGACACGCGCAGGCATGTACCTACACACACACACACACACACACACACACACACACACACACACACACACACACACACACACACACACACACACACACACACACACACACACACACTCTCGTGCACACCCATCTCGCGTGATCCATAGCAGGCTGAATCCTGACACATCATCCAAGAATAGAGCCCTGTAAAAAAGGTGGATGACTGAATGCTGATGAGGGTTATTTGTTTAGGTGATATAGGGCACAACAGAGTGGGTGGGTGTCATTGCTGTTCAACACTTTTTTTCATTCTAATGTTGTTAAGCATTTCGAAACAGATTAATCCGTCTGCCATGTCTTACAGTGGAAGCAATCTGTCAAACACGGTAAATGATATTATATTCTAGCGTTGGAAATATAATGGATTAGTTTTTAAAGCCCTTTGACTCTATGAATTGTGCATTTCGGTGATGGTTGTTGTAGTATTTTTATTTATGTATTCACTTAATTAGCCTTTTATGTATGCATGCTACTTTTCAAATACGCAGGAAGCACTGAGACCTTGGACAGCGCTGTATGTGTGCATATTATTACAGTTGATTGCATATCGCTATGTACGCATGTATGCGCGTGTGACATTAGGGTTCATGTCTTTGTGCTCTGAACATGGAGAATTTATTTTCTTCAAAATCCAGCCCTTGTATTAAAAAGGACGTTGTTTATTTGAGCAGGGGGCAGAGCGACTCTCCAGTGTTTTGACTTAAGAGGGAGATTATGTTTTAGTCTGTTTTTGTAAGAACACAATGAGGATTTTGCTAAAAAGATGCGTGTGCAAAAATGTTTTAATCTGGTAATTTTTCTGTGTTTTTAACATTTCTGGGTGTATAAAAAGAACAAAGCGACCGGGTGCTCGATATTAAGCAGGCCTCCATGAGGACGCTGTGGAAATGGCGGACACAGTGGTGCAAGAGAGGGAGCTGGTGTTGGCTTTCACCCAGTGGCGAGCTTTGTGATCCACGTTGAGCCGATAACTCTGATTGTTGTGCTTACAAACCGCAACTGACACTTCCTACTTCTTGTGCCTCTAAAGTACTATCTGACAGTTTTATTTTTTATTTTTTTCCAAATAGCTTCTGACTTTCAACCTGATTGATTCACTTTTGAAAATGTGAGGTCCAGTTAATAAAGAAATCCTGGCAGATGTTAGCAGTGTACAACACTGTGTTACTCACACCAGATGTGACGGTTTAGGAAGGAGGAGTTCAGCTGGACATTAAACTTCACTGGATCCACAGAGCATCATAAATGGAAACGGTCAGCAGATTAAAACTATTTAAAGTGACAATCTGGCTCACTGAGCTATAACTACTAAGTGTTCATGCCTGCAGAATTTTTTTTTAATATTTAAGGTATAATTACATTTTATTTCTAACATTTCGTGATGAAGTGAATACATGCCAGTAGCCAGCTCTACCCGTTCAGAGATATCAGCGTCTGGACTCTAGAAAAGATTCAAATTGATAACAAAATATGAATGTAACAAAAACTTTACATTTTTGCCAACAAATAGTGACAAAACAATCAGCTTAGAGACAGACAACATACAACGTTTGGGTAGACTAAGCCATTTATTGTCTGTGAACAGCCTCTGCATTCATACGAAACGCCTGCAGGCAACGGGACGAGATCTTGATGTCCCGAGCAGCAGTGACATCACGCTTGAGCACGCTTTGGTTGAATGCACGGTCATATTTCAATGGCAACTCAAATATCTCTTATTGTGGTACTTCTGTAGTCCGACTATGTTGAGGAGATGTTACTTTCTGTATTCTTGTTGTTCTTAGTTTGTACTCTAGGTTGATGCACTTATTGTAAGTCGCTTTGGATAAAAGCGTCTGCTAAATGACATGTGATGTCATGTAATAATTTCGGGTGAAGAGCAAAAGAGGCGGAACATTAGACCGACAATAGCCCAAATATGCCATGGTACGGGTAATACTCATAATCAAGTAAAAACTATTTCTCTATAGTTTTCCAAACTAGTGCGCCAAACTACAGTTCCTGCTGATCAACCGTATTATTCCTATCAACATGTTTACACTTTAGAAGTCATTTTGCCCTTTTTCCTTTTCATTACAACAATGCTCCTTTGTCTTTCTATGTCATTTGATCACTGCACCAGATGTTGCACAACATGGTGACTGTGCATCACATCTTTTCGGTGGTGTCATATCCGTTTTACGTTTGGACATCTTGCA
Organism: Liparis tanakae; assembly: GCA_036178185.1. Lineage (NCBI taxonomy): Eukaryota > Metazoa > Chordata > Actinopteri > Perciformes > Liparidae > Liparis > Liparis tanakae. Next base: position 21,642,294 of record CM070094.1, read on the forward strand.
CATGAAGACGGGGGACGTTCAGCCCTTTCCAACGACAACAGAACCCTCGGATACACGTCCGACTTTAACCAGAACCAGCAGAAGGCACCGAGAAGGATCTTTAATCGGGTTAGTGGATAATGAACAAGCACAGTGGAGTTAAACAAGGGAAGTGTTGCTGCTAGTAGCTCCCACTTATGTATATAGGCTTATTTGTAATAACTATGTTATAATGCAGAAGTTGGTTCTGTGCCATGTGAAGTGGCGATATGTTGTAATAAGGAGGGTCCCGCTGAGGGCCCCCAAAAGTCCAGGCCCTGGTGGTCGCTCCACTCCAGGACAGATATTGCGTGTACTGAATACACTCTTGCCCGTCATGATTCTCAGTAAGTCATGGAAATTAAGCTCCACTATAGCCGTCTCGTGTTTTTTTTAGAAGTGTAGTATTTAATCAGGCGACCTGGATACTTCTTCACCCAGACCCTCACTGAAGGAATGCTAGCTCAGCTCACATGACGCCTCCATCGCCAAGAAGAAACCTCCTCCAACACACGGTTCCTAGCTCATGTAATCCATACAGAGAACTCACTGTTGTGGCCGACCTGAGACTGACAATAAGACCAGAACTCAGCCGCCTCCTGAGCCTTTGAAGAAGTCAGGGTTGCATCATGTTTATGGTCCGTTCTGATAATAAACATCCTCGTCTTCTAATGTACTTCGTATCTGACTGCATGACTGTACTATTTTAACTATTCTGACTTTACTGCTTTACCGCTTTGTTTTACGTCATGTTTGGTATTGTTTGATGTTTTGACCTCTCTGTGGACCCCAGGGAGATTAGTGTCCGCTAAGGCATCGGCTAGCGGGGAACCAGTAAAAAAACTATAAACAATTCCTAAAGGGCTGCTGGTACCTCTACAAACGATTCCCCTCCACATTGCTCAGTCTGGAGCAGTGGTTCTCAACCTTCTTTCAGTAATGCACCCCCTGTGATGTATGTTTACAGCCAAATACCCCCTAACCGGCACAATGCATTTTTGATTAGAAAGAAATATCTAATAAACAGCGCTGGGCCATCAGTGTCTGATTTAGAATATAATATATCAACAAACATTTATAATTAATTGAATATTTTATAAATAACTACTATTTTTGAAGGATTTTTTAATGGATACTCATTTTAAATAGAGTGCCTTCACACACCCCTATTTGCAAACCACTGGTCTAGAGTATTGTTAGCAAACCACAAAATAAGTCACGTTTTCCTCTTTTTGTCTGTTGTTGACTCTGACGTTGGAAATACAGCTGTTTAACATGGGTCACTCTTTATTTTCGTTGAGCTGTCTGAGTCAGAGCAACACGTAACTCTTGAAACCGCTCTAAACCCTCTTTATGAAACCAGCGCCTGATCACAACATGTAGTGGAGACATTTTTGAGGGCACGATTGGCAAGAACAAGACAAGGAAGTGCAAACTTTTAAACGGCTCCAAGTGGTGGAAAATGAAAGGTTTTTTTTGTTTCCCTGTGAAGGCTGGAGTCTGATTTCCTGTGCGGCTCTGATTGGGAAAGCAGAGGCACGCACAGGGAGCCTGCTTCTGTATGGAGATGCCAGATGACGGGCTTCACTACGAACAGACTGTTGCTGAACAGCATGCTGAAGTGGCCTTTGATTGATCATCAAACCCGCCTTTTATGGAACAATTGCTCGTGTAGCCCTTTTTTAGATGGTGGGACTTCAGTGTCTGAGCATGTGGTTTAAAGGGAACATAAATATAAGTATCTTAGGATACAGGAGTCTGTCGCTAGCTGGCCAAGGTGCTGCGATGTAATCTATTAAAAGAAAATGTAGACACTGTCACGCATAAGCACACATATAACTCCTCTTGACTCTAAATGTGTGCTTTGATCACAGAGCTTGACCAGAGTGCTATTCTGCTTTGGTGCCAGCTGTGGCTGTACGGAGGTAGTGTCGAGCATTTTGTTCATGTTCACCCATGTGGACACACAGTGTCTCTCAGACTCACTGTGCACAGCGGGAGTTTGTCCATAAGGCCATATGCCAGATTGTCCCCCCTCCTCCTCCTCCTCCTCCTCCTCGTCTTTTGTTATCTGAGTGACCTTTAGGTGGACCTCCACCCAGCTGACCCTAAAAGACACCAGCTGATTGACCAACTCGCAGCTCCACAGAGTCCATTACCTAATCCAATTTAAATCACACAGTCGTTGTTCAAATCTGATTTCACCTCATTTCAATATCGACCATTTGTTTGACTTTCTCTTATGTGAAATAATTCCTCTTGGATAGAGGACAACGTAGTTACTGCATCAATGCTGTCACATATCCAGTGATGGATATTTAGTTGTTCTTCTGCAGCAGATGGGTTGAGCATCATCAGATCTGTTGTATCTGTCCTTCGCTGTTTTCATTCTCTGCCTGGCAGTGATTGTGGTGAGAGGTTTCCTACAGGATTAACCGTGTTCTCTGTCTACCTCTGTCCTAATTGTATTCAGCCCACTTCTACATGTAATGATACAAAGTATGTTTTTAAGCCTGGAGAGGCTCCGGACCATTAATGCCAAACACAAATCTTTGGCAATGTTGTTAATGCCTCTGATGGTTGTGCGGGGTAACATATTGCACATTATATGATTTGTGACAGCTGCTCTCAGAAAGAGAAAACAGGGAAAGTGTACACAAGCAGGGCTTTAGTTTCCTCCAGGGCGCTCAGTCCTTAGTGAATCGTGCCTTTTTATTTTCAAGGATTCAATCTACAATTCCCACTAAAATAATCAAGGAGGGCAGCCTCAATAGAGATAAAGGCAGCGCGTTAGTGGAGTGTGCTGTTATTTGAATGCCATGAGCTCATTAACACTAGTTTTAACGGTGATGAGCTTGTGTAGCATTGCAGGGTTTATGTAAACCTGCTCGGCAGATGCACCTCATCCCCTTTTGTTTTGCAAAGTAATTAATGCAAACATGGTCCTTTTTAGTTAAGGCTTCATGATGTTTTTTTGAGTGGCTCTATAGTGTATTATAGGTCCTGCTACACAATGCGTTGTAGTAATAGTGGTTACAAATACAGTTATATGTAAAGCATACTTGTCTTTGTTCCTGTGGACGTTCAATTCAATTCAATTCAATTCAGTTTATTTGTATAGCCCAGTTTCACAAATTACAAATTTGTCTCAGAGTGCTTTACAATCTGTACACATAGACATCCCTGACCCAAAACCTCACATCGGACCAGGAAAAACTCCCAAATAACCCTTCAGGGGGAAAAAAGGGAAGAAACCTTCAGGAGAGCAACAGAGGAGGATCCCTCTCCAGGATGGACAGATGTAATAGATGTAATGTGTACAGAAGGACATATTTAGAGTTAAAATACATTCAAGGAATCTGACAGAGTTTATCAATAGTTCATATTTAGGCATATTCCACGATGGAGAGTTTGGAGACCTCCCAAGTGGAGGAGTGGGCGGAGTCCCAGCAGGGCAGTGGCACAGCTGGCGACAGGAACTCACGATCCAACCATCGAAGGTCCATCAGCAGATGGAATCTATGCCGTCTCATAGGGTCCGATGACCCCATGAGACGTGAAGTCAGAAGGACTCGGGAGAAAGCAGAGTTAGTCATGTGTGATGGAGAGATGAAGATTCATCCATAGGAGAAAGAAAAGAGGAGAGAGGTGCTCAGTGCATCCTAAACATCCCCAGCAGCTATAAGCCTATACCAGCATATCCAGGGGCTGGACCAGGGCAAACCTGATTCAGCCCTGACTATAAGCTCTGTCAAAGAGGAAAGTCTTCAGTCTACTCTTGAATGTGGTTACTGTGTCTGCCTCCCGGACTGAAGGTGGAAGCTGGTTCCATAAAAGAGGAGCTTGATAACTAAAGGCTCTGGCTCCCATTTTACATTTTAAGACTCTCGAACTACAAGTAGCCCGCATTTAGTGAGCGCAGCTCTCTGGTGGGGCGATACGGTACTACAAGCTCTTTAAGATATGATGGTGCATCACCAATTAAGGCTTTGTAAGTTAAGAGAAGAATTTTAAAAGTGATTCTTGATTTTACAGGGAGCCAGTGCAGAGCAGCTAGTGCAGGAGTAATGTGATCTCTTTTCTTAGTTTTAGTGAGAATACGAGCTGCAGCATTCTGAATCAACTGGAGGGACCTAAGAGATTTATTAGTGCAGCCTGATAATAAGGAGTTGCAGTAATCCAGTCTCAAAGTAACGAACGCGTGAACCAATTTCTCTGCATCTTTTGAGACAAGATGTGCCTGATTTTTGAAATATTACGTAGATGGAAGAATGCAGTCCTTGAGATTTGCTTTATGTGGGAGTTAAAGGACAAGTCCCGATCAAAGATAACGCCGAGATTCTTTACAGTGGTGTTGGATGCTAGAGTAATGCCATCTACAGAAATCACATCACCAGATAATTGATCTCTGAGGTGCTCAGGGCCGAGTAGAATTACTTCGGTTTTGTCTGAGTTTAACATCAAGAAGTTGCCGGTCATCCATGTTTTTATGTCACTAAGACATGCTTGAATTTTAGTGAGTTGGTTAGTCTCCTCTGGTTTTATCGATAGATATAGTTGAGTATCATCTGCATAACAATGAAAATTTATAGAGCGTTTCCTGATAATATTGCCCAAAGGAAGCATGTATAAGGTAAATAGAATTGGTCCGAGCACAGAACCTTGTGGAACTCCGTGACTAACGTTGGTGGTCATTGAGGCTTCATCGTTTACAAATACAAACTGAGATCGATCTGATAAATAGGATTTAAACCAACTTAGGGCGGTGCCTGAAATACCAATCGACTGCTCCAGTCTCTGTAATAGGATGTTATGGTCAATGGTGTCGAATGCAGCACTAAGGTCTAACAAGACCAGTACAGAGAGAAGTCCTTTATCTGCTGCCATTAAGAGGTCATTCGTAATCTTCACAAGTGCTGTCTCTGTGCTGTGGTGTTTTCTAAATCCTGACTGAAACTCTTCAAATAAACTATTCTGATGTAGAAAGTCACACAACTGATTTGCGACCACTTTCTCAAGGATCTTAGAGAGGAAGGGAGGTTAGAGATCGGTCTGTAGTTAGCCAAAACCTCTGGATCCAGAGTGGGCTTCTTCAGGAGAGGTTTAATTACAGCTACTTTGAAGGAATGTGGTACGTGGCCTGTTAACAAAGACACATTAATAATATCCAAAAGAGAGCTGCCAATTAAAGGCAAAACATCTTTAAGCAGCCTAGTCGGATAGGGTCCAAGAGACAGGTAGACGTGTTAGAAGTAGAAACCATTAAAGATAATTGGTCACAGTTGATGGGAGAAAAGCCATCTAAATATATACCAGGACATACAGGGGTTTCCAAAGCCATTCCACTTGAGGACAGATTGGCACTGGTTAAGGGCAAGAGATTATTAATCTTGTCCCTAATAGTTAAAATCTTCTCATTGAAGAAGTTCATAAAGTCATTACTACTGAGGTCTATAGGAATACTGGGCTCCACAGAGCTGTGACTCTCTGTCAGCCTGGCTACAGTGCTAAAGAGAAACCTGGGGTTGTTCTTATTCTTCTCTATTACTGATGAGTAATATTCTGCTCTGGCATTGCGGAGGGCCTTCTTATAAGTTTTAAGACTATCTCGCCAAACTAAGCGGGATTCTTCCCGATTAGTTGAACGCCAAATGCTTTCAAGCTTTCGTGACGTTTGCTTTAATGTGCGGTCTGAGGGTTATACCAGGGAGCAAACCTTCTCTTCCTCACTGTCTTCTTCTTCAGAGGGGCTATCGAGTCCAGTGTCATTCTCAGTGAGCCTGTGGCACTATCAACAAGATGATCAATCTGGGACGGACTAAAGTTAGACCAGGAGTCCTCTGTTATATTGAGACATGGTATTGAATCAAGTGCAGAATGAATCGCCCTTTTAAATTTAGCTACAGCACTGTCAGTTAGACATCTGGTGTAGAAACTTTTGACTAGCGGTGTACACTCCGGTAGTATAAACTCAAAAGTTATAAGGCTGTGGTCTGACAGAAGAGGATTCTGTGGGAAGACCTTCAAATGCTCAATGTCAACGCCATATGTAAGAACAAGATCAAGCGTGTGGCCAAAGCTGTGAGTGGGTTTCTGTACTCTCTGACGAAAGCCGATCGAGTCCAACAATGAGATGAATGCAGTACCTAGGCCATCATTATCAACATCCACATGAATATTAAAATCTCCTACAATAATAACTTTATCAGTTTTAAGAACCAAACTTGATATAAATTCTGAAAATTCTGATATAAACTCTGAATATGGACCGGGTGGCGTACAGAATCACAAATAGAATCGGCTGTAATGTTTTCCAGGTTGGATGTGAAAGACTAAGAACAAGGCTTTCAAATGAGTCGTAATTTAATTTAGGTTTAGGATTTATTAAAAGGCTCGAGTCAAAGATGGCTGCTACTCCACCTCCTCGACCGGTGTCTCGAGGAATGTGAGTATTAACATGACTTGGAGGAGTCGACTCATTTAGGCAGACATATGCTTCATGGCGCAGCCAGGTTTCAGTTAGACAACATAAATCAATGTGATTATCTGTGATTAAATCATTTAGTAACACAGCTTTAGATGACAGAGATCTAATATTTAGGAGACCACATTTAATAGTCCTGTTTTGTTGCACTGCTGAAATAATGGTGTTAACTTGTATAAGGTTATTGTGTACGACTCCTCTTGTGTTTACTTTAGATTTATTTAATTTAAGTGGCCGTGGGACAGACACAGTCTTCACAGTCTCTATTCTAGAGTAATGGATGGGTAACTGCTTGACAAGAAGAGCAGAGAAGGGTGTTAAACTACAACTCTGCTCCCGGTTCCACCCGCAATCCACCAAACCATAGCTCAGGTTCTGCCGATGTGTCCATGAGCAACACACCAAACCCACAGCCCGCCTCCCGTCTGCACGGCGGCGTCAGCTCGGTGCGTAAATGTAAAGCGCGCTGTTGGGCGGCCGTGAGTCCGGCGGCGCTATGACCCTGCGGCCTCCCGCCTGCTCAGCTCCGGCGCAGCTCCGAAGCTGCCAACTGCAAAGCTGGAGGAGCGCAGGGGAGGAAGTCATCTGATACAGCCGGAGTCCAGTTTGTTGCTGGAATCAGGATATCCTTCGAGCTCCTCGCTGAAATTCCAGGGATTTTTTTTTTTGTGTGGGGTGGTTGTGCCCCCTCCTCCCCCTGAAAGTAAGCTCCCTGCTTGTCGCGCTGTCTCCGACGGGCTCTGTTGGACTGTTTCTCAACAAATACTTTCCAAAAAGTGCGAATCGGCGGCTGGAAAAAACGGGATTCAACCACTGTGATGCCTATTTCTGCATTTCGGAACACATTCCGTCTCCCTGTCGCCGCCTCTGGATCGAAGCGGACGTGTTGGACATAGTCTACACGTAGCGCGCCCGGACTAACGGTGTAGCCAACCGACGAGGACGACTTCATTTCGAGAGAAAAAAAAGTTGAAGACTATTTTTTCTCCCCCAACAAACAGCCCGGATTGCTTTTGGAGGCGCCGATCCTGCGTGCCGAAGTGAGGAGGGAGTGGGTTCGTAACGGACTCGTACTTTGGATTTACGCACAAGAACCTTTACCCCCAAAGAACATTGTCAGTCGACACCATGTGTCTCTGATTTATTCTCCAAGCTCGACTATGGATGTAACCGGTGTGTATGATGTGTGTTGACTGAGCTGTCTCTCCTACACACTGCCGCAAAGCTGAGCCTCGCACAGCACCATGCATCGCTTCTTGGAGAAAATCTGCTGCAAAATTGAGGGAAGTCGAGAGGCAGCATGACTTCTGCTCTGGATTTCTTTGACTCTGCATTCCATTCTCATCTAATATCTTAATGCTGTTCAATTTTGGCTTACAAATATGATGAAATGGCAGCCCCGGAAGAAGGTGAGTCAGGCTGATATTTTCTTCCAATGATGGCGATAAATTACGTTTCTCTGGAGCACAAGTTGGAAAGATTGGGCTCGGTCACGGACTGCTGCTCTTTCTAGTCCTTTACTGTACATAAAGGGACCTGTAGATTGGAATAACCAGAGCAGCTGAACTGTGACCCAAGAACACTTTATAACGATAAGCAAGTTTACATTCTCTCTCCCACTGCGTTTTAATGACTGCGAGAGAGAGAGAGAGGGAGAGAGACTGCAATCAGCTGTTGTGCACTGAGCTGTGAATACCTGTAATGTAGCAGCATATTAATAGTGCTCATACAGGGGAATAACCTGTGTGGCTTTGTTAATGTGTTATACTCTGGGCCTGTGTTGTGTCTGTTCTGCACTTCTTAACAACATCAGACAGGCACCCACTCTTTCCCCTCTTTCCTTTTCTCTCATCAAGTCGTCAGTGATTCATGCATCCTGGAGTGAATATCCGGAGTTGTGGCTGCAAAAGAAAACAATAACAATCTTTTGACAGTTGAATATATACAGTGGGAAAGTACACCTCAGCAAGATGTGCACCTACAAGTTTCACAATTAGCTGACCCCTCCTCTACATCTTTTTGAGAATTATGGCAGAGGAGTAAAGGGGTCTGTCTTGGTTTGTCGTTTCCAAGAGTGACGCAAATCTTCTTCGAAAGATGTATAATGCATTCTCTTATTGCCCCATTTCTGGTAGGCTCGGGCTATTACAACATGGAAAATATCTGACGATCATCTGGGGTCCATAAAAAATGGTTGCACTAAGATCCCTTTGGTTCGGATGTTTACCAGCAGGGGGCGCTTGTCTGACAAGAAGCAGCCTTCCTTTTACTAAAGTGGGCTTTACACTAGTGGAGAGTGAAAGAAAGAAAGAAAGGAAGAAAGAAAGAAAAAGGGAAAAAAAAATCTTTCCACCATCAACTGTTTTGCATCATGCGAAACCTCGCTCAAAATACTTTGTTATATAGCAGCAGGAACACTGGCTGGCTCTTTTCCTCCTGCTGACCCATATATTTCTGCCTTCCCAGCTGAGACATGATGGTGATGATGTGTCTTTAAAAGCTCCCATTATACAGCTCACTGGTTACAAGTACCATAAGAAGTATAACCACTACTGGTGCTGGTAGTAGCAGAAACCTACGTCAGCGGGTATGATCTGAGCAACTCGTCATCTCTGCCTGAATACATGTTGGCGTCATGCATGTGAATGATCTCATCCTGAAATATGAGATGAAAGTGAGGAATCCAAAACCAAGCTTCTTAATGTCGAATTACGAACAGAGGAAATAAAAGCCGTGAGCATGCCCTAATAATTTCTCCAGCTGTGCAGTGTAATCTGGCAGAATCATCCAAGACCCCCTTGTGAGGACTAAAAGCCTTTTCCTCACTGCGGGAATGTATTTCTGCCACACTGCAGTCACATGTGCTCAAGCTTTGAAAAATCCTAAAAGCAACACTGTCCTTCATATGTAGATTCTCTTTTCATCAAAGATTTTCCAAAGGTACACCAGAGAGCCCTCATCAAGGAGGGCGATGGTAACTCAGTGTTGTGTGACGCTGATTAATTAACCTGTTGGTCATGTTGGATGCTCGATGCATATAAACACCAGCACTTGGGAGAGCATTGCATACTATTTAAAATGACTTGCCACCCGCATAGTGTTTTTTTGTGTGTGTCTATGTGTGTGTGGCATTATAGCTTCACCCTGCCCCCCGGTGTATTGTCCTCAGACTTGGATATTGAACATAACAGCCAGGACTCTGCAATAAAAACAGCTATTGTGCTCCACATGGTATAGAAAGTGATTTCTATCGAATGCAAAGCGCTTTTTTAAAAGTGCTGGCTTCTTGTTTATCTGCTTTTCAATCCGTCTCTTCACTCCACTTGTTTGATGGGAATCAATAGAAAGTGTAGGAGCATCACATTGATCCAGGCCAAGCGTCCTGTCCGCGTCGTCATAATGGATTGCACTAATGAGTAAAAATTCCAAATCTGTGATGTTGAAGAGACGATAGAGCAGCCGTTCCCTTAACAGCTTATCTGTTCTGGAGACAGAAAGAGAGTCCAGTCTTAGTTTCATCAGGGGACTTGTGTGATTAACTTTTTTATTCTCTTTTGGTGGAGTTGCTTTGACCTCCCGGGCCGATTCAGACTGGGTCCATTACGCTGTTTAAATGTGGATATGCCGAAAGGCTGCCACAGCATTATGATAAAGGTGAGATAAGACCGTCTCCCCGGCCTGCGATAATCAATATTTTCTGAAGAGTGAGCTTTTTTGAAAGCCAAGTGCAACAATGCACATGTCGCCCTTTTCCTTTTAAAGTAAAGAGACACTGATGTTTTGTGTTTGTGAGGCTCAGGAATGCTAACATGGCTGAAAGCACGAGTGGGGTAGGGCGGTGTGCAGCAGCTGCCACTGCAGTTGTCTGTGGTCGGGTCGTGTTGGAGGGAGGTAATGTGGCTAGCACTTATCCTGGGGGAAAGCTAACTTATTGAGTAAGGTAAGAGATGGCAACGTATGCCTAAAGTGCACTGAAAGGAATGAAAGCCGCCAGTTTGGATTCAGAGAATAAAGGAGCGTTGGGATTGGGTTTTAAGACACTGGGTGCTTTTAGTGTTTGTTTACCTGAGTGCACACAAATCCAAAGTGGTTTGGACATTAATTATGGTCTCCATTGGCGTGGCATGTTTTTGTTTGACTTATCCCCGCCTGTATTGGACATCGAGTTTGACTGTTTTTTTTTCTTCCCTTGTTCGTGAATTTCTTCTGCAACAGCTGAAAAACATTCCATTCGTCTCTTTTTTTTTGTTTTCGCTGCCAGATGTGTTTTTAAGTCATCACCGGCCAAGGATTTCTTGAGCAGAATTGCTCACAACTTGTTAATTTGTTGGGTGGTCTCGTGTTACAAAGCCAGGCGGTGGATTTACAGATCGCTGTATGCCTTGTGGCAGGCTGACCAACTCAGAAGGAAGTGACTGTTTGTTTTTCGTGGCGGTGCCGCCAGATGTTTCTGTGGCTTCCACATAGTTGACATGAGGTCTTCTCACCTGAGAGCGACAGGATGCCCCGCTCCCGTTTCTCACGGGAAGCTTGGACTTTTACCGTCAGCGGGGGTCACTCTCACATCCCCCGACCATGTTCATTGGCTCTTCACTTTGGGGAGTTTATCATGCTGCTCTTCCTCTTTGATTCTGTATTATTTATGAGCTCTCCACTGGGGGGGGGGGGGGGGGAGGTCTATCTCTCCCTCCAGCGCTCCATCAGTCCCTGCGACGTCTCCTGGCTGGCAGCAGCGCAAATACATTTCCAGCGAGGGAAAAGCCATCAGAACGTAAGGAAAACCGCTAGAAGACACTTCTGAGTAGAGAAGAAAGCGGGGGTGAGGCTGTCAGTGGGGGAAGGACTCGCTTGGGGAGAAGCCGAGTGCTGGACATGGATTGAGATACATCGAGGAACAAATGAATGATGACTAGATTGTGGGAAACAAGGAGATATATTGGTGGATATATTGAGGAGAAGATTTTCTGCAGAGCTCTGGACATCTGATAGAATTTGAGATGGGATTCGAGGGAGAGAAAATGGGAAAAGGGTTGGAGGCTCGACGATAAGATGGCGCAGGAGATTTGGGGTTTAAGAGTGAGACGCCCAAGAGTGATGCAGCGGGGATAATTAATGATAGGGAGTGATGGCACCGGCTGTTCCCGATGCTGCGCAGTATTTACTGCCCGGCGTGCCGAATGGAGCGGGATGCGGCAGCGTGGCCGGCCCCGTGGCCCATCCTCCTGGGGGGGGGGGGGGCGATAGCGGGGGGGCGGGGGAATTGGATCAGGTAAGGCGGGGGGTTGCATGGGGAACAGCGACTCAGCAATACAGCGGGAAATTTATGTGCTGTACTCGCTCTGTTAATCCCAGTCCACCCCCCCTCCCGTTGGGAGAGCTGGACAGAGATGGAGGATGGTAGTAAGAGCTTTCTGGAATGCGAGGCCTTTCTTAGTGCTTAATGTGACGCAGTGGTCTGCAGCACTCGCACGCTGCAGGTATATATGCCCCATAAGGCTCTTGGGAGTCCACTGTCAAAATGCAGGAGAAACAATAGAGACAATGGTGACTGGGCCATCCCACTCTCATTAATCCTCATTGCTGGAGATGGATTTTTTTTGGGGATAGCAAGTGGTAAACGCGGAGATTGATTTACGTGTAGAATGGTCCATTTGTAATGTTCTCCTCCGAGCCTCAGAGCACCCATTTCTGATTCGCCAGAGCTTTCCTTTACCCCCCCCCCCCCCCCCCCCCAGTGCTTCTGTTTGAGCAAATGGAGCTATGTAGGAGTTTATTGAGGTCATTGTTCCAGGGGTGCGGTCAGCTGCTCTCGGGGCTCAGGAGGTGCCCGCCTCTGGGTGCCTCCGCAGGGAATAAAGCCAACCTGACTTGATGGACCACATCAATAGGAACACATTTCCTTGTTCTATGAGGTGGAACCGTCCTCTGCAGGGCTTAAGCTCTATTCTTTTCATTCTCTTCATTGGTTAAGCTCCTGTATTATGTACTCAGTCTTGCTTATACTGGGAGCCAATGTTCCACACATAAGCTGGCTAAAGCACGTTCTGAAGGAGGGCTGTCAATGATGCTCAAGACGCATGCCTTCAGTATGTGGCCGGAAAAAAACATGCATTGTTTTCTCCGTTTCGCGACATTTATCAGGGTACGGCTGCCAAAACCGCAGTTCGTACATTCCTTTATAACTCGACGCTGGACTGGTTCCAGTGGGCCGGGCACAGCATCAGCTTAGTCTCCAGGCCCCTGCAGCTGTCTCCTCCCAACGCGGCGCTGTGTGTTGTGACAGACAGTCGCTGCTCGTGTATTCTAAAGAGGGCCTGGGATCCAGCCTGGATAGAAATGTGTGAAGAACACCACTAATACCACCCTGCCTCATGCTGACGCCCCTAAATCCCACTAATTCCATCTCTTCTTTTGTCAGATTGGATTCATAAGCCCTTCTTTGAAGGTTCAATTTTCCAGGAGTGTGTCCATGGCTTAGCTGGAGGCTTCATGTAGCCATGACTGGACGTTCCATTCCTTGGATTGACGGCCTGGTCTGGCACCTGAGTGGTCAGTATCTAGTTGTTCAGTCGAGTATTGATGATTATTGACCATGAAAGGGGGGAAAAAAAGAGTCAATTAACCTCTGAATCTTCATGACCACTGCCCACTCGCATAAATGGCTCGCTGCAAGAGGGAATCAAACGGGATTAGTCGAGCCTCTCCGTCCCCTTCAGAAGAGGAGTAGGTGCTGTGCGATGTTTTTGCAGTCAAGCGGTGTAGCAGACACACACCGACGGCCTCAGCAGAGTACTTCTCCAGGGGTCACAGAAACAACCAGGCCCAAAGCAGATTGTTTTACTTCCCCTCACCGTCGCTCTGGCCCCGCCTCCCTTTACTTTTCCTGCCATGCTGAATGTGGTACGGGTAGCTTTGAGAGTTGTTTTCTTCTTCTTTTTTTTTTTTTTTACTGCTGGCTATAAAATCCTGCAGGAAGGAAGAAGAAATGTTGCCGAGCACGGCCCACTGAGCCCTTTCCCTATCCGCCTCTCAGGGCCGGGGTTAGCCGCTGTTCCCTCTCGTGAGTTTGGATTTATTTATACACGGCTTATATCGGGATACTTTTGTCAGGCATATGCTTATAGTCACTAAGATATGCGGGCCAGGAGCTCTTCTACATACTCCGTGGGATTGTGTCCTATGGGAGATTCATGGTTCCAGCACCCTTAAAAGGCAGACAGACAGGTGGTGACTGACAGCCACACTGGGATGCATCCAGTAATGAGGACTATAGAACGGGCCTCCATGGCCCACCCCCTCATGTTTCCCTATCGCAAATGATCTCAAGCCTCATAGAGTTTATATATTTAACTGGGGGTTCTGTTACAGTCTAATAGAGCCGTAGCTACGCAGGGTATAATGCGGTCGTTGCCCCCCTGCCCCCTCACTGGGGCTGCTCTCCGCCCCCGCTGCGGTCATCCCAACAACGTTCCCCCCCGTTGTGCGCGTGTTGGCAGTCGTCTGCGTCTTGAGCCCCAAAGTGTTTTGGTTGTTTGGTTTCTGCCATTCTCTGCAGCCTAGATGTGTGGATGTGACTCGAACGCCAATGTGTACCGCGCCCCTCTGGCGCGAGCAAATTGCATCGCCACCTTCCCTTTTTTTTTTTTTAAATGAGCTCTGTAGGAATAATAAAAAAGAGAGATGTGAAATATTTCTTTGTGTGCCCATGAATAGAAGTGTCAACTTGTTCCTCTCCTGTGTGTTTGTGTCCGTTTCTTGTGTTTGTCCTCAAATGTTGTGGAAGAATGTCGCCTCGACAAGTGAGCGATGTCCTGGTGTCAGAGGGAGAGCGTGATTTATGACGACTGCACAATATATTCATCCATCAGAGATAGGCTGCTAAAACACTGTACCCTTTTCCTTCTTCCTCGCCGCCTCCATCCTTTCCTCCTGATCTATATTTCTGTGACGGGGGTCAGAGGCCACATTAGAGCATGTATTGTTCAGCAGTCTAGAAAGGGCTCCGGTTACCACTGTGAAATCTCAAGCATCAGCGGCTTCCTAACTGTTTAAATATACTGTACGTGGCTGAACACGCTTCAGGGGCCGGCCAGACGCTACACAACGTCTACGGGGTGTGATATTACATTATTTTAAGTAATGACTTGTCTTTTTATAGCCATGTAAAATGTGTTTGCTGCCTTTGCCACCTGTCTGGGTGTTCGGCAAGACGAGATCCTGCACAGCGCTGTGAATGCCACTCTGTCTTCTGCTATAAAAAGTGGTGTATGCATCGGTCCAGCTGCTGGAATAAGGGCTGCAAAAAAAACAAAAGGTACATAATCACTCATTGGAACAAAAGACCATAACTTGGCACACAACAGTTGGTGTACCGCCTCAGGTGTGAAATTACCATCCACATTTACATTTAGGAGTATGTGTTCGCCCCCTCCTCGGTCTCCTCCTCAACAATGTTGTTTTTCAGTTGCAGAGAATGCTGAAACTAATGTGGTGTTTTCCGGGCATAATGCTGCATTAGTATCTTTGTCAGAGTAGTGGAGTTCAGCTGCTCCATTAGCTCTGGATAAAGCTCAGTACAGCACCGGTGCCGAGGTGCCGACTCAAACTGCTCAGCCTTGTGGTGTAACGAATGGCTATATTATTATAGCGTACAGGCACTGAATGCGTCTTGTTTGTTGCTGCTGGGTAGAACACGGCCCTGGGGACATAGTTGTCGCATTTGGACATGTGGAATGATCCATGTGTCAGTGAACCGGACAGCATGTGTCCATCGGGCTCCGACCAGAACCCTCCTGCAGGTCCGCTTCAGGATCAACTGCTGCACTTCAAGGGAAGTAAAAATCTGTTGATATTTAAGAAAAAATGTAAAGACAAGACTCTGGAGAAGTACAAACGTATCATCAATTAATGAAGCATCATAAGTAACGGTTAATGGGGACGAGTTTTTTGTTGTTTTGTTTATTGTTTTATGTAAATATGTATGTGTGTGGATTTATGTGTGTGTGTGTGTAGATATGTTTGTGTGAATATATATATATATATATATATATATATATATATATATATATATATATATATATATATATATATATATATGTATATGTACAGTATATGATTCTCTGAATTAAGTTTTCTCGTGAAAGCATAGGTTAGGGCTCTTATAAGCTCGATAGCTTCAGCCTTGACCCTTTCGGTTAGCCGCTTTCTTCTTTTGTTGTAAAAAAATAATCTTGCTTTTTGTATATTACCGAATTAAACTAAACTAACTAAACTTCCACACCAACTTCGTTACCTGGAAGCCGTGGGCTTTTATTTCCTTCCAGACAGCTGGGACGTGTTATGTATTGCGTTGCCGTGCACACACAGGCTCAACAGCTTGAATCTCATATGAATACATATTAGGCCCCTCAAACGCACTAGGCTGTTGACATTTACGCCAGCAGATCTATTTCCCTAAGCGTTGTAACACTCCATCCCCTCTCCCCCCCCCCCGCTCTGCATTGTGCTGCTGCTTCTAGCTAACGGAGGAGGGCCTCGGGCAGAGCAGGTGCAGGCGACTGCCAATGGCGGCTCCTCTGACTCACACACACACACACACACACACACACTGCATGGGTACGCCCAGGGGAGACGGGTTGGCCGTGGTACCACTCTCAGTGAAATGGCAGACTAGGATTGTTTGTCGGAGGGTAGGAAAAGCTCTCTACTGCTTGTATGCTGTGGTCTAAGTAGAGAGTCGGCAGGTGTTTAGAAATTAAAGCAGTCCTCCATGTGCCAACAGGAACAATTTAGACCTTGTAAAAAATCCTGTTCACTGCAAATCTGTTGACAATCCCGGGTGCCAGCTGGTGTTTTCAAGTGCGTCTCTTTGGCACTATGTTAAAAAGCTCATTTAATAAGTTTGTTTGTGCCTGTTGTTGTGATTCAGCAATTGCTTAAATTACATGGTTCAAGGCCTTAAAGGTGCAATATACACGATTTGGAGCATTAGTATAGCAGCAAACAACTATTTGCTATGTAAATATTTGATGGAGTAATGTCTACCTGAGCAGAGGTACACCTGAGGGGGGTATACCTGCCCCCTGAAGTCCCTGTTGGGCCCCACATGCTTTCATGTGGAACGCTCTCCTTGGTTGCTGCGTTCCTGGTCGACTACTGCAACTCCCTCCCCTCTGACATCAGGACAGCAGGAAGTCTCTACATCTTCCACCGGAAACTAAAAAAACATATTTTCCGACTACATCTGGATTAAAACAAAGATTATCACTTCAGTGGCTCTTAAATATCTCTTATTATGGTACTTTAGTAGTTCGACTTTCTTGAAGAAATGTTACTTTCTGTAACTGGTTGTTCTTTGTTTATACTCTTGTTTGATGCACTTATTGTAAGTCGCTTTGGATAAAAGAACATGTGATGTAATGTGATGTGACGGTTGACACAGGAAAGATGAAATGTTGCCACACGGGTGACTTCAAGGAAGCTGGAGAACTTTTAAGATCTGTTGTTTCCCCGTCGTCTCTGACGGTGACGTCTCCTCAGGTGAACACTGTCGGCTCCGTCGATGTGTTTTCGTAGTTTGTGCTGATGACTGCGAGCCGTCGGCTCCGTGGTTAACATGTTGAGAGGCACTAGAAAGAATCCCAATCTCCTATGTACAACACCTTTAATCAACATAAATCTCTGCTTAGATGCAGTGTTTTCTATACAAGATAGGGCTGCACAATATGGCCGAAAATGTGATGGCAATATGTTTTTTTTATATTGATAACCATGTGGATAATTATCACGATATAATAATAATAATTGTAATAATAAGACATTTTCAATTGCTAGGTTCTCCATTGGTGAGACCCCTAAACAGGGTTCCTATGGTCATGGAAAACCTGGAAAAGTCATGGAATTTTAAAATGTAAATTTCCAAAAGTCATGGAAAAAATTTAAATCATAAAAGTTTTGGAAAAGTCATGGAAATGTTGTTATAATCACGTGTTCATTTACGCCGAGTTGGAAATAATGAATATGTTTTTCTAAAGAAAAATGCTTAAAATATAAGCCGGAGTACGCAATCAATACACAACATTTTCAAAATTGTTCATGTTTATACCGAGATTTCAGTTTGGTTATGGAAATTTGGTTTAAAGTCCTGGAAAAGTCCTGGAAATCCATTGTTCAAAATGTGTAAGAACCCTGATAATAAAGACATTTTCAATTTATTAATTTAATTATGGTTTATGATGTACAATGATTTATCATCACAATGCCATCGGTGCCAAACATTCAGATTAAATGATGAATCTGTTCCCTCCAGTGACTCCCATCACATCAAATGCCTCGTATCAAATGAGGAGGAGACCTGGTACCTGGTACCTGGTACCTGGTACCTGGTACCAGGTACCTGAGCCCGCGCGGCGGGAGGCGCCAGCTGGGAACCTCTCAGCTGGCGGCCTGCGTCGCACGACTCTGTTGAGGCAGCAACATGGTCAAAAATAACTAAATACACCATGTCAAAGAGGCTCATGAATTCATCAGTGTTATTGTGGAAGATTTGATGTGAACATGTCAAGATTGTTTCATCACCCATCCTGGTGAGATGCACAATAACCGAGTCTATCAAGACATCATGCGGTCAAAAACCGAAGAAGGCCCAGTTATACATCTGGATAATTGTTTCTCGCTGCTCTGGTTTCAGCTGAGTCTGACTTTTGTTCCGGAAAACAAGAATTGACTTGACATTTGAAATGGATTTGTAATCAAAGCGAGAAACAAATGTAATGGCTGCTCCACCGAGCCGTCAGCCTGACGGCTGCTGCCGAGACGGACGGCTTTGATGCAATACTTTACGTCAACTACAGGACTAATAATGAGAAACTGATGAAAAACGTTAAACAACGGCAACATCGTTGATCAGAGCGCCGCGCTTCTGTCGCCGCCGTGCACGAGACGCGCGTTCCCTTTGGAGACGGCGTTTGCTCGTCTGCTGAGGGCTTTTTGTCAAACCGACAGATGGACTGGCAGGTTGACAGATAATGTAGATGTGATTGTGGCGCACTCCTTCCCAGACACCTCTTTTGACTGTTATCACAGCCACTTGTCCCCATTTCCATACACAGGGACTCGCTTTACTCCCCGTTCTTGTTTCCTGCGATGACGGAAAAGCTCTCGCCCTCGCACAGGAGCTGGTCGTCACGGGAAACGTACGCAAAACGGCGTGTAACGCAGCGATGCGTTTCTACCTTTCATTCAGTGCACGTTCGGTTACTTTTCTTTTCATCAGCTATTGATGCGCGTGCTTGCTTGTCTCAATCAGAGAGCATCTTTAAGTGCTTTCCTGTTTGGGAAATTAGCGTCAAATGATCCCGTTTGAGTGCCCGTCTCTTCTTGGCTTTTGTGATGGAGAGTCCCGAGGGGTTCGTGAGGAGATCCAGATTGGAGGTTTGCTAAGAGGAGGAGGAGGGAACCTGATTAGAATATGGTTTGAGTTAATTACCGAAGAAGTTTTTTCTCATTTCATCTATCTGTTTGTAATCTAATTACTCATGTTGGTTTTCCAGTTCCTATCAAATGAAACTGTAACCGGTCCCAAGAGAAAGGAAGGGGGGGGGGGGGGGGGGCATGATGCTCCTCCCTCCCACCCACCTCCTCCTCCACCTCCTGCTCTCATCCTCTCCCCTCTGCACTGAGGAGTTAACAGATGTGATGTCAGAGCAATCAGAAAGCTTTTGTTTCCTTCGGCGCTTCGTGTATTCCGCCGAGCGCCGGGAAACCGACGCCGTGTCTGTCGAAGATGATCCCGTCGACGTCTCGCCATTTCATGAATTGAGGATAAGAACACAGACGGCTAACAGTCTGTAGGCAACACTTGACACACACGACTACTTGGACAATAATTGCAACGAGAGCTTTAGATACTGTAGTGGCACTCCGTCTACTTCTGGGTCTTCTGTACCACACTTTTGAGATCAGTCTTTAAGCTAGTAATTGAAACGCGAGTGGCACAAGTGGCTTTTTCGTAAAAAAAATTGTTTACTAAAAAACGTAAAGTTACACGGTCAAAAAAACAATGTCGCTTCCAATCTCTGAACTCAAAAAAACACGACTGACGGTCCAACGCACAGCTGATATTGACGTGACGTCATCTCATTGGAAGCTTACATTCCGACAAATTATTAAGCGTTTGAATGAAATGAAATGAAATATACTTTATTAATCCCCAAGGGGAAATTTGGTGACAACAGAAGCAGCCCGATAAAACTAAACACAATAAAATATAAGTATAAGAAAGAAAGAAAGAAAGTGACAGTGCATAAAGTAAAGTGTGCAAAGTGAAATATAAAATAACATAAATAACATAAAATAAAATATATATGTATATATACACAGCATATACACAACATATATGTAAATATAAATAAAGCACTGTAAAATTAAATTATATATATATATATATATATATATATATATATCTGGATAGTGTGCAAAAAAAAAGCTTTTAAATACAATACTAAATTATATATGTTAACATAAACATTCTTTTAAATCATAATAAAAGTTACCATTTTAAATCTTTTTAAACTAAATTATTATAACAAATCAAATCGTGCATTTGGCTCTTACAGATACTGTAACGGAGCCGTGGCGGCGCCCTGGGAAATGGTGGCCGACTTCACTCCGCTACTCGGAGTGTTTCCGCTGCAGCGTGGACCCCAGGCGTGATTAGAACCAGATGGCGGCGGACCGATCACATTCGTTTCTGTCGTCCTCACTCCCGGCGCCCTTTGTTCTGCCGGCTTCTTCCAACTTCTTTTCTATCTTCCAAACTTCTCTGAGCATCTTCGCGTTGACATCCGTTTTTTGTTTTCGGCTCGTTGAATATGTGAGCAGCTCTCGTCGTGGTCGCTGATTGGAAAGATCAAGAGCCGCTCTTCGTCTCCGGTTTCTTTGTATAACGGAAGCTAAAAGCCCCAAAAATGCAATTCAAGCACTTCTGTCTTCCCTCAGATGACACTCCTATTAATGCCAACGTCTTGCTTTCCTGTCTCGCATCTTTCTCTTTTTGGAAACTCAAACGCCTCATCTCTCCCCATCTACCTCTGCATATCCTCTGTACTCCATCTCTATATCGGGGCCTCTTAGGAAGAAACTGCCTTTAGCTGTAAATTGCCCCATTTCTCACATTTTATTTCAGAAAGTTGAAGCGGGTAGAGAAGAATGTGGGGAGAAGTTGCTAGCCCAGCACATTGGGAGAACTGTGAATTCATTAGTATCCCTGGGTCCTGGAAACAAGAGAACAGGAGCTGTTCTGGAATCAGCCAGAACTGCATCTTACACACTGGTCATGAAATGAAACCGGAGCAGGCGGTTAGCAGAGAAACATTTGCAGCACACTCAGTGCTTTTCTAAGTGAAGAAAAATATTTCCATTATTCTGCAAATGTGTAAATCCATAAAAGCATAAAATTAGATATCTGTGTAGCATAAAATTAATTCAGAGCCTTCTACAAAAAAAGGTCAACGGATACTTTCAAGTTAAAGCCACGATTAGCTTCTTGTTTGACACACAATGTTAATGCTTGGTAAGAAGTTACCCAGTGTGGAATTGGTATGCCCAGTCACACGTTAATCCAGCTTTGAAGTATTTTAAGTCTTCTGTGACCTACTAAGGATTAGGGATGGATTTCTCATATTGTTCTGATGCATGTACATAACATTTGAGACATTATTGAAATGTGTGGTTACAGAGCATTTCTGCTGCTGAGGCAATCTGTTCGTACTCGCTCTGCCATTTTTTAGAGGAGATTAGGGGAGGGAAGGAAGGAAGGAAGGAAGGAAGGAAGGAAGGAAGGAAGGAAGGAAGGAAGGAAGGACAGTGTAGCAGCCAATTACAGTTATATCTTTGTCCTGCCGTAGACTCTCCACTGTCTGCAGCCCCTCTCAGTCAAATGGGCATCCTCTTTTTTTAAGCAGACCAATTTGACAAGATCACTCATTCAGGTTGGTGTCATTTGAGTGTGTGTGTGTGTGTGAGTGTGTGTGTGTGTGTGTGGGGGGGGGGCTAGATCTGCCTTTTAGAGAGATGATTACGGAGAAAGCGGATGAAAAGGCAACATGCAGATGATCCCTAATCTCTTTTGAGGAGTCCCACCTCCTCCTTCTTTGCCTCACATCTTTATCTCATGATCCCATTTCCTTTTCGTTCAAGGTCTTCTTCAGTGTCCCGTTGACCTCATTTTTTTTTCCTCCTTGATTTTGTTCTCTCTTGATCTCCTTTCTACTCTTCATTATCGCTTTTCTGTCTGATTACATTTCCCAATGTACCATCATCCCCTTTTCTTCTCTTTCTTTCCCGCGGTAACGGACTCCTTTAATGTGTGGACGGCACCGCGGCGACCCGATGTAAATATGTAGGCTAATCTGGGCTTTCATTAGTTTGTGTACATGAATATTGCATGGCTGGTTCTCCTGCGCCTGCACAGATTAGTTTCCCGTATTTTCCCTCGGTTAATTGAAAACCGTTATTACTGACTGCAGGCCGGCGTCGTGCTTTTTTCTCAGGCCGTACCTCGAGGCAGCTCGGCTCACCCCTGCCCTCCGTACTCCTCCCGTCAAACCCAAAGCCCGCTTCTCCAATGGACACCAATCAAAAGGCTCTTCTGGGAGAAGCAGAGCAGAGTGATGGGAAACGAGGTTAAGTGCGCGCAGACTGACCGACCTTCAATATTGCAACGCCCTTCCATATCAGAATGTGACAGCCCGTGAGAGTGTGGGAAGAAGGCGCTCGGTGGGACGAGTTGTAATTGGACTGGGATACGAGAGAGTAGATGAAGCATTTTAGACTCAGACCTGTCTATTTGCAGCGCATCAAAGGTATCAGACAGTTTCACCCGGGCTTTTTTAAAAAAATGTATTTATTTTAATGAGCCCTTCTGTTTCATTTTGACTGCAATAAACAACACAACAGCATCCACTCACAGTGCGTATTGAATAGAATAGAATAGAATAGAAATATACTTTATTAATCCCCAAGGGGAAATTTGGCGACACAGTAGCACCAATAAACTAAACACACAAGAATAAAATATAAATATAAGAAAGAAAGAAACAGTGACTGTGCATAAACTATAAAAGTGAAATATAAAATACAAAATAAAATATGTATATATATATATATACACACACACATATATGCACATATATGCAAATACAGCAGTGTAAAATTAAATAAAATATAGACCGTGTGCAAAATGCAAAGTGTGTGTATGTGTGTATTGGGTGGTAAAAGCCCAAACGTGTAGAAGATGTCAATGCTGAGTTCCTAGTTTTCTGCTCTGTATTTTTTTGCTGCTGGCTCAAATCTTCAGAAGAGTGTCTGGGGTGCTATTTTAAACAGGCCCCTCTCCCGTCGCTATCTGATCTTGTGTGTTGTTACTCGGGGACATGGGGGGGTTGAGCAGAGTGTGTCGAGACTGGAAACAAGGTCCTCCGCGTTGCCTCTGGACACGTTCCCCTTGTCAAGCAGCTAATTTTATGCAACCCTCATCAAGCCTTCGGAACAGAGAAAGAGACGGAGAGATAGGAGCTCCAGGATGCTGCTGAAATAAGAGGAGGAAATTGAGTGGAAACTCTTGCTATGCATAAAATCAAGCGGCGTATCATCATGGGAGCATGTTTTTCTGCTGCTGCCATCCTCTTTCCTCATTTGCTATGTTTCCAAAAGACTTTCTGTTTCACTTTTTATGTACTGGAAAGTTAGAGAGCGATATTAATCTGTGTGTGTACATATACATATATATATATACAGTGTATATCTATATATATCTATATATATATATATACTGTTTATCCAAATCTCATATATAATTTATATATATATTCCACCCCATTATTTGTGTTAAATATGTGTTTTATTTGTCTAAATAAGAGAGAGTTGTGACTGATTTAAAAAAAGAGCAATATCTTTATATTTTCTGTACCTGTGGCTTATGATATTCTGCTGACACATTTGAGAGAGTCACATTATTCTCCAAATCTCAAGACTTTCCTTTCAATTTCATATATTTTCCACCCCATTATTTCCCTGTTAAATATTTACGCTTTTTCTTCTGCTTTTAAATTTCTTGCACCTTATTTTCTACCTCTTTGATCCATCTTCCTCCTTCCTCTCACAGTCCCACTATGACACTGCGTAGGGAATAGAAATGAGATGCACGGTGGCACAGTGTCAAAGAGCAGCAGATTGAACATTGGCCTGAATGGTCGGGCAAATGTTTCCAGTTTTTTTTTATTTAAATGATCCCTGAATATTGACTCGGAGGCCAAGAGTGCAGAGACAGCTCCGCAGTGGACGCCTGCTCTATTAACCCCACAAGATGCGTTCATGTATTTAGGTGTGATCGCATGAGTTCTCACAAGATAGAAGTCTGTGTGTACTATTTGTTGACAATGCAAATAGAAAGTTAGATTTAGCCGCCTTTAGCATTCTATTAGTTGTTACTTGTTGACTTTGTGTCCTTTTTGTTTGTTTTCCCGAAAACAAAGTTTTCCATATTTATTCTTACATTTAGTCCAATGGTGAATCTGAACCTGAGCAAAAGGCTGCTCCAGCCTGACATCAGACAACCTTATTAATTGTGTGTGTGTGTGTAGCTGTCGTTGGTGTTTGACTTATTGCGGGGTCACGGGATGTGGGTGGATTTAGATGGTGCTTTATCACTCTTACCTCACCATTCTTAATCAAGTCACGTCCCACCCTGTCACTGAGCTGGGTCACCTCCAGTATCTGCATCTGTATCTGTGTGTTGTGTGTGTGTGTGTGTGTGTGTGTGTATGTACTGTATAGGTGTGCTTGCACAGCATCATTTGATACTATCAACTTGGACCACCTGCACCATCTTTGTGGAGATACTGAAAACATTTGTCGAACAGCAAATAGGCCCGCGGTGTTTTTCATGTTCATTTGCACAATTAGAGGCTGTGAGTTTCACTGAATACATTCAGCAAGTTCCTGTCAGATGATTCATTGCAGAACAACACGCTTTAGTTCTAAGTACCTTTTCCTTTTCTTTTTTTTAAGTTATTTGTTGTATTTGCCTTTTTAAGTGCTGGAGAATGACAGAAAAGGGAGGAGAGAGAGAGAGAGAGAGGGAGAGAGAAAGAGAGGGATGATGCAGCAGAGGGAGGGTTGCTGTTGTGTTAAACCCCATAGGATTCCATGAAATGTTAACAATCAAGAAGTGGCTCTGCAATATACAGATATATTGATATCGTCCTATATTTGGAGTATAAGTTTCGGACATAGATGTTTTATTTTCCTGGTTTCTAAAAGCTGCGTTCCAGTAACGTGATATATGTCGATAGAGTTTCCATTTAATTGGGAGGACTGACGCCTTGTGCTCTGTTGTATCAACAACTGTAACCGTGTTATAACAAAGCCTGTTCCTGACCTTATGTGGATTTGTGATTTTTCCCCCGGTATGCAGCATTTCGCCCTCAGCCCTTCAGCTCTGTCCTTGGTTGGCTCGCGCTGCCCTGTCCCGCGTGTAACCTCAGACTGAAGCCATGACTGATGGGATTCACAAGCTTCACCTCTCACAGATGATATGTGTGCCATAGAAATGTACCTATGGCAGTCTGCGTGTGTGTGCCGAGTGTGTGGGTTAGTCAGATATTTGACTTTGTGTGTGCACATGTTTTTTTATTTTTATTTTCCTGTGGGACTTGTCTTTGTGTGATTTAACCAGCAAGAGAACCCGTTCGGGCAGCTCTCCCTCTCACGCGTGTCTTGACTAAGTCTCGGTTGACTAGATATCACGTCAGGCGGGTATTAAATGTTTAATGCTAGTGGATGTAGAAGATTGGCTTCTACTTGTCCTGATTAAATATTTAGGGGTGTCTGAATGGTGTATTTGACATTGCTAGGTGCTGAGGGACCCTGCTCGCCGTGTGAAGTGTGGGAACATAACTGACTGCCAGCTGCCTATTTGGTTATGACTAGGGTGCAACTGGGACCTCGTGAGTAACACTGGTGGCAGAGCCACAATGGGAGGTGGGAGGGGGAGGTTATATTTAGCCCTGTGCCTCTTAACAGCCCCGTTTCCTTTTGATGCAGCTCACCCCGGCCTCTGTTTGAGAACCTTTGCTTTGTCCTTTTAAATATAAGGGACACTAGATGAGGATAAAACTTAAGTTGGCACACATGCCGTATTTATATACCTGCAGACAACTGTGAGCCATGTATTTCTTAGTTTAACTTGATGGAGTCTGCAAGGGCTGCCAATTCCAGAGCCCTGTCGAATGGCGTATACATTAACTAAAATAGTGTTTCCGACTACAGTAAAAGCCCTCCGAAGGAAAGATATTGAGTTTATTTCAGTTTCCATCTGGAAAAATCAGCGAGGCACAAGTAAAAAGACAGGCATGGATTAATATCTTGAAATCAAAGAGCCGCTCGCTCACCAAATGGCATGATCCATTTACCTGACGTCTTTGTCCACGCTCAAAGTGGAAAAGAGTGGCTGCTGGCAGACGCCGTTTGGTTTATAAATATATGAATGTGGAATTTATTCAGATTAATTTTTAGTTTTCTGGCTGCTTGGTAGATCAAGCGCTTTCATCTGGAGATTGCAGCGTTCCATTATTTTACTTTCTAGCATCGGCAACAGAATGTGAAATGTACAATAACATGTTAACTGAGCTTTAATAGGACATGGAATTGTTGTAATCAAAAATAATGTACGTATATAAGTATATTGAAATACATTGAAATACATTTCCTGAATTGAGATAATGCAAATACATATGTGTTATTGGACAATGTAGTCAGTACGCTACTTTATATATGGTTGCCTAGAATATGTACACTACCATTCAAAAGTTTCGGGTCACTTATAAAAAAGCAAAAAAGCACTGTTTTTTACAATGAAAATGACATTAAATTAAGCAGAAATACACTCTCTACATAGTTAATGTGGTAAAAGACTATTCTCTGTTTTTTAATGAGATCTCTCCAGAGGTGTGTAGAGGCCCATCTCCATGTTCTAGTGGTACATTGTGTTATTGCCTTAGAAGACGAGCAGAGGGTTAGAACCCCCTTGAAACCCTTCTTTTTTTTATTATAACTTTTTATTTAGCATTTTCCACAAACAGATTATTCCTTGACATTGAAACCCTTTTTATGTGAGCGCAGCTGAAAACAGTTATGCTGGTGAGAGAAGCTCTAAAACTGGCCTTCCTTTGAGCCACAAGTTTGAAGAACAACATTAATATTTACAATGAAAATCATTATTTCTAACGTTGTCAATCTCATGACTATATTTTGTATTAATCTTGTATTCATTTAATACATAAAAGTGTGAGTTTTCATGGAAAACACAACATTTTCTCGGTGACCCCAACCTTTTGAACGGTAGTGTACTTTACTTTATTTTGATCACAGATGTACGGTATGACTTTAGCATGTTGCTATGGTGAGCTGTGATCTTCAGGGGCTTCTTCAGTTGGCCAATAGGATCCCTGGGATCAACTCTGCAGACACCTGGGCACATCACAGACCGGCTCACACTGACTGCATTGTTCTGAGAAGCTCACAATGGAGACTTGCACACAGAGACACAATGCATTCCTCTGAAGTTATGATGTAGTCATTCATCCAGGGCCTTTCCCCCAGCGCACAGCCGCACACATCCATCTTCACATCCATATTCACCTCCATATTCACATCCCCGTGGTGAACACAATCCTCCAGTATTTCACCCAAATCAACGTCAGTCTGCGACCGCGAAGATAAAGAGAACGGAGCCACACTCAGTCCAGCATTCCCTCTGGTCGACAGAGGAAGACCGAAGTTAGCCAGACGCATGACCGTCTGCTCGGCCCGGCCCGTTGGACGATCCACAAAGGGACACGGGGGGGATCGGGGGGATCGGGGAGAAGGTCTTCACAGGAGGAGCCTGGAGGCAGGAGGAACCTTCTGTTCCACAGTCAGATCGACTTCTGAAGGGAAATGCTCCCGGCTCTAAGGATGAAAGCAGACTCTCCTGATGTGATCCCCACCTGAGCTACGTCATGCCACGAGATGTACGTCGACGCTTGGATCACAGTTTGGCGTTCGCTTTAGCGGTCTCTGCGTCCACCCTGCTGGTGCTCGTGTTTGCTGGCCACGCCCTTTTTTTTATTATTATAGAAAGAAGAAAGTTATTACCTTCGCATTGAGAATGCGGAAGGTCATGTTTTGATCGCCGTGTATTTGTATGCCTGCGTGTTATTCGCATAAATCAAAAAGTATTAAACCGAATCGCATGAAATTTGGTGGGATGATTGGTTATTATCCGGGGACCATTTGATTAGATTTTGGGATTGACCGGGTCAAAGGTCAAGGTCATGAAAAGCTAAAAATTTTTTTACCATAGCACAGTAAATTGTTATGTTCATAATGCAATGCCCAATCTTGTGATATGTGAAGGTATGCGCTCTACCGAGTGCCCGTTCTAGTTTACACTTTTATTGATCGCCACGGGGAAATTCCTCTCTGCATTTGACCCGTGCTTCGTTGTTAAGGAGCAGTGGGATGCGGTGGGTTCAGCGTCTTGCTCAAGGACACTTTGACATGCAACCACGGGGAGAACGGGGATCGGACCAGCGACCTCGTGGTTACGGGACGACCGCTCTCCTCACGAGCTACAGACGACCCCACAAAGATTAAAACATGTCTCCAATTTGAGCTTAGTTGGCTCCCAGTACAAGTATCTGAATACCATGGAACAGATGTGGCTTTCATGTATTGATAGGAAGAAAAAAAACGTTGGAACTGCGTGGGGGCTAAACTAATGATTTACAGTAACTAGTTGTGGTCTCACACAAAATAACACTTTTTAATGACTATCTGCCCCCACATTTGTTAAAATAATCCAGACGTTTGTGTGCGATGGCATTTTCATTGCGTGGTTGATTGTGCGCGCTGCTATCTGTCTTGTTTTCCAACCATTCTTCTCAGGAATGTTGTTTTCTGCTTTTCATTAGCGGGGCTGCGTCAGATTCCTCTGAAGCCTTTCGCGCCTCGTAACATCGCCCCGCATCACCACTCATTTGTGTTTCTGCGACTCTGAGGCTGCGGCTGCAGCGTTTGCTGTGGTCAGCAACCCACAGCCCTGCATGGCATAAGCAGACGCTTGTTAATATGCTAATGAGGCCGCATGACGGATTGGTTTCCATAAACGATGATAATCTCTCAGTTTCTCTAACTTAATCTCTGACGCACCACTAAATTGTCAATATGTTCCTGCGATCACACACACACACACACACACACACACACACACACACACACACACACACACACACACACACACGCGCCCCAAGACAAAAGGGGATGCTGTGCCCAGTGTTAAGGGATCTTTGCCGGGTGGATCAAGGGAGGCTAAGTGGTTAAGGTATGAAGGAGGCCTTATAGGCCCCGTTCTGGCTGGATGGTTTAGCTGTAATCCCATTGAGCGCGCCGGGGAGACTTGATGCGGCGGCATTACGTCCTCCCAGCCAGACAAACAGTGGGCTAACACCTGCCACTCCATTGCATCTCCATGTTCCAGCTGATTACTGACAGTAATTATAAATTCTAATTATATCGGATTCACTATCAAGCAGGAGTTGAAGAAATACAGATTATTAGCTGGTTTAATTTTGGCTCAATTACCCACTTGCATCTCGTGGGAGCTGTAGCTCGTAAGCTAGAGACGAGCGCTGCCAGCTCCATCTCGAGCCCGCTGCTGTGACACCTGCAGGCGACCAGGTCTGCCTCTTGGTCAGCGGGACTGTGTAATGTTGTAATTTTGTGACTTATTTGTAAACTGTGACTTATTTGTATTTCTTTCTTTCTTACCTTGTAATTTAGTTTAGTTTGGAGGACCCAGCAATATAAGCTTTTCATTGTACAAATAACTTGTTATATGTGCACATGACATTAAAATATGTTGAATCTTGAATGTTGTGGCGCGAGAACAAGACGCCTCCTCACGATGAGACGCTCGCTCATCGTCTTGTTGAAGGGAGCTGATGGATATTCAGACGTTACATCGCATGTAAAGAAACATATGAGCAGAGTGAAGTATTCAGAGCAGCGTGTCACCGGGGTTGT